>CM060357.1:167734388-169037638 GCA_030545235.1 Helianthus tuberosus
TTTCTTTTTGTACTTTCTCTTTTTCCTTGTTACGCGGGTGTGTTACTTGTGCAGGTTACAGGTAGTGTATGCATACGCAAAACTCCGGGAGGACTTCACCGTTAGTCTATGAACCGAAAATCGAAAGAGTAGCAAGAAGAAATCTAGCAAGCCGGTTAGAAGTAACTCTTGCTTCTAATCAAACTAACCAAACACCACAACTCACACCATCCATTGCAACCGATTCAATGGCAAACCAAAACTCCAATCACCCAAACCACCACCAATATCAATTCCAATCCCGAGGAACCTTCTACCCCGCCCAAAATGTTCAACCTATGCATCCAGAGCGACCGGGTGGTAATAACAACAATGGACCACCCACACCACCTTTTCAAAACCAAAATCCCAATAAAACCCATAGAACACCCCAACAACAAAACCTTCATCGACACAATTCTTTACCCATCAACCTTGATGACCGGAATGTCAATTCCGACCGTCGAGGTAATCGAGATCGTGGCAATCCCGCGAACGAAGACCCCTTCTTTAACATAGACGATTTAAGGAACGCCATCCCCGATGACAAACCGTATAGTGTTCCCGGTTATCAATCGCCGGAACATGTGAGCGTGCATACGGAAAATTCGGATGATGGAGGATATTATGATGATCGGGCTAACGATGACGAAGATTGGGGATATGTGAATCGGGGTAATATTTACAATGCACGAAGATTTGAAGATGAGGAGTTTGGCTATCAAGACGCCAACTATGTAGGGGATGATGATTACGGGTATGGGGATAGGAGGAATGATGGTTACGGAAATAACCGCCAACCACGAAATAACAATCAACGGAACCGAAATGATGGGTTTTACAACAACAACAATAACAACAATGGTAACCCTAATCGGATTCCTCGTTTCGTGGGAGGAGGTAATCAAAGGGGTAACCAAGATCGAAATCAAGGTGGTGATAGAAGAGGTGATCGAAGGGACAACCGAAGGCCGGTCGATCAAGAGGTTAACGGTCCACAACGTCGTCAACAACCTCCACGGGGAGTGAATGACCGTTTTCGACCGGTAGTCACCGATAATGACTCTCCTATAGTGTGCAAAAGGAGAATGTTTGATTGTAAACCTCATTACATCAATATACTTCCCCACTTCAATGGGAGGTCTAATGATGAGCCGTAGACGCACTTGGCGGAGTTTTCGTCCATTTGTAACACCATCGGGGGGCACAACTTCGAATTAGAGGAGGTCAAACTTCGCTTGTTCCAATTTTCGTTGAAAGACAAGGCAAAGCAATGGTTTCTCACACTTCTGGCGAATAGCATCCGGACATGGGGTGAGATGCAACAAGTCTTTTTAGACGAATACTATTCGATGGCAAAGACTGACGACGCTAGGGATGAAATAAGGTCATTTCGGCAATTATCGAGTGAACCGTTACATGAAGCATTCACTCGATTCAAAGAATTGATGCGGAGATGCCCACATCACCAAATAGAAAAGTGGGAATTGGTGAAGTGCTTTGTACGGGGTCTAGATGATAATACATGGAACCGCCTTGAATCAACGAGCACGGGACTCTCTTGAGCAATCACGAAGATGATGATTGGGATTTTTTGGAGCGGATGAGCAAATGGTCAAAAGAGAAGGAATCGGCCGATAGAGCTAAGAAACATCCCATTTCCCGGTCGCTTCCCGATCTTGATTCTAAGGATCGAATTTCTACCTTAGAACGGGAAATGGCTCGTTTGAAGAAGAAGGAAGTGAACGCGGTACAATTCGCGGTGTGTGAAGAATGTGGAGATATTGGGCATAAAACCGAGCAATGCCCAACGGGGTCGAATGATTACACCGAGGAGGTAAACCAAGTGTATGGGGATCGAAAGCAATATGACATGAACTCCAACACTTACCATCCGGGTATGAGAAATCACCCTAATTTCCGGTATGGCAATTCTTCGAATCAAATGAATCCGAATTTCCAAGCGGGGAATCAAGGTGGTCAAGGAGGGTCTTCGTATAACAATCGTCAAGGTGGTAACCAAGGGGGTTACCAAAGGAATTACAACCAAGGTGGTAATCAAGGGTATCAAAACCGTGAAGGCAACTATCAACGGGGTTACAACCAAGGTGGAAATGGGGGTGGTGCATCAAACTCCCAAGGTGATGATTCGATTAATTCGAATCTCGATGCCATCATGAATACTATGAGCACTCTTACCAACTCACATCAAGCTCTCATGAATTCAAATCAAGAAATTAAAACTGAAATGCGGAAAGAGTTTGAAGTGAGGGATAAATCCCAAAAGGCATTAGAGAAGCAAGTGGGGTAACTTGCTCAAGAGATGGCTCAAATTCGTGGAAGTGGAGGAGGACTTCCAAGTGATACCACAGTGAACCCTAAGCATCAAGGGTCAAACTCGAGGAACACACGTGAGGTACCAATTAATCAAATTTCTTTACGTAGTGGTCGAGTCATAGATAGTGGTGTCGAGCCACCATCACCCAAGTTTGTTGAAGGGGTGGTGGAAGATGCGAGTGATGATGAAGGTAAAAACGGTCAAACGGGTCAAAAGAAAAATGATTTTAAAATTAATAATAATACCCCCGTTGTGACCGTTCCCGTCCCAAAAGCTAAGGAAAAGGGTGTGGAGGTTAATACCGCCCCTTATCCCGAAGCTTTGTTGGGACCATCTAAGAAAGTGGTAAATAAACGAGGCCACAACAAGAAGAGATGTGGGAAATTTTTAAACAAGTCAAAATCAATTTACCACTTCTAGATGCAATTAAGCAAGTACCTTCATATGCTAAATACTTGAAGGATTTATGCACCCAAAAGCGGACTCACAAGTTTCCTAAGAAACTTTATTTGACTGAAAATGTGAGTTCGATTCTTTCGGGTGCACTTCCACCAAAACTTCAAGATCCGGGGGCGCCCATTATTTCAATACAAGTTGGGGAATTCAAAATGACACGGGCACTTTTGGATCTTGGGGCAAGTGTGAGTATCTTGCCGGGTAGTTTATATGACCAATATGATTTTGGTCCACTTCAAGTGTCTAACACCACCATGGTGTTATCCGACTTGACCCCTAAACTACCCCGTGGGATAGTCACGGATGTAATAGTCAAGGTCGAGGACTTTTACGATCCGGTGGACTTTCTTGTATTAGATTATGTCTCTTTGGACCGAACTAAGCAACCAACGGTGATCCTCGGTCGACCATTTTTGGCAACATCGAATGCCCAAATTAATTCCAAATCGGGCACGGTCGACATGACTTTTGGTAACAGTCGGTTGCAGTTAAATGTCTTTTCGGGATTAACGGATCCTCTAGTCGGCGATGAATGCTATATGGCGGACATTGTTGACGAGTGTATACCTCTATGCGACATTAGTGTCGAGGAGGAAAACACAATAGAGGAATGTTTCATGTTTGACAGGTTACAAGGAGAAACGAATCGGAGCATGGATGAGGAAGTGAAAGAGTTGGAGGTCATGGCGGCAAAGGAAGGAAGGCCCACTTGGACACACCAAGTGGAAAGTCTTCCGGAAAGCATTGATACAAAATTAAAACCGGCGTTGGAAGAGCCTCCGGTGCTAGAGTTGAAGGTGTTACCCAAGCATCTTAAGTATGCTTATGTGGGTGAAGGTAGCACGCTCCCGGTATCATTGCATCTAATTTAACTGGGGAGCAAGAAGAGAAGTTGATGAGAGTTTTGGTCACTCATAGATCCGCTATCGGGTGGACCATTGCGGATTTGAAGGGAATTAGTCCCTCGGTAGTGATGCACAAGATCATCACGGAAGATGGTATGAGTCCTTCTCGCGACACCCAACGAAGACTTAATCCGAACATGCGAGAAGTGGTTAAGAAGGAGGTATTGAAGTGGCTAGATGCGGGTATTATATACCCTATCTCGGATAGCCAATGGGTGAGCCCGGCACAAACAGTTCCGAAGAAGGCGGGTATTCAAGTCGTCACAAATGACGCAGGTGAAGAGGTCGCCACTCGGCCGGTAACCGGGTGGCGTATTTGTATTGACTATAGGAAGTTAAATGCTGCAACTTCCAAAGATCATTTCCCTTTGCCATTTATTGACCAAATTATTGAGAAATTGGCCGGGCAAAAATTTTATTGTTTTCTGGATGGATATTCCGGATACAATCAAATTGCTATACATCCGGAAGACCAAGCAAAGACTGCTTTTACTTGTCCATACGGTACCTTCGCATTTAGGCGAATTCCCTTTGGACTTTGTAATGCCCCCGCCACCTTCCAAAGGTGTATGACAAGTATCTTTTCAGATATGGTGGGGAGTCTTTGGAAATCTTCATGGATGATTTCTCAATATTTGGGTCATCATTTGATACATGCCTTGACCAACTCGAAAAAGTTTTGAAAAGATGTGTTGAGAAAAATCTGGTTTTGAGTTGGGAAAAGAGCCATTTTATGGTTCAAGAAGGGATTGTGTTGGGGCATGTCGTCTCGAGTCGTGGGATTGAGGTGGATAGAGCAAAAGTGCAAGTCATATCTACTTTGCCTTATCCTACAAGTGTTAAGGGTATTCGGTCATTCTTAGGACACGCGGGGTTTTATAGGAGGTTTATAAAAAGTTTTAGTGATATAACGAAACCCCTATGTAATCTATTGTTGAAAGATAAAACATTTGATTTTGATAAGAATTGCCAAAATGCTTTTAACATTTTGAAGAAAAAGTTGGTGGAGGCCCCAATCTTGCAATCACCGAATTGGTCTTTACCATTCGAAATTATGTGTGATGCAAGCGATTATGCGGTGGGGGCCATATTGGGTCAAAGGGTAGATAAGAAACCGGTTGCCATTTATTACGCAAGTAAGACTCTCTCGGATGCACAATTAAATTATACAACTACCGAGAAAGAGCTACTTGCGGTGGTATATGCATTGGACAAATTCCGTGCTTATATATGGGGTACTAAGGTCATTGTATATTCTGATCATTCTACAGTTAGGTATCTCATGGACAAGAAGGATGCGAAGCCGATGTTAATCCGATGGGTTCTCTTGCTACAAGAGTTTGACCTGGAGATTAGAGACAAGAAAGGGAGTGAGAATGTGGTTGCGGACCACTTGTCTCGATTGGTTATGGAGGAGGATTCTTCCCGTGAAGAGATCAATGAGAACTTTCCTGATGAGCAAATTTTAAAAGTTGGAATATTACCATGGTATGCTAATATCGTTAATTATTTGGTTACAGGTGATTTGCCGGCTCATTGGGATAGAAGGAAGAGGTTGCACTTCCTATCTCAAATCAAGTACTACACGTTGGAAGAACCGGACTTATTCAAGTTTTGTCCGGATCAAGTCGTTCGAAGATGCATACCCGACGAGGAGATTCCTAGCGTCTTGATGCACTTGCATTCATTTGCTTGTGGGGGCCATTTCAGTGGTCACGAAACCGGGCACAAAGTGCTCAATAGCGGTCTTTATTGGTCGACTATTTTTAAGGATGCTTTTAATTTCGCTAAAAATTGTGTTGAATGTCAAAAGTTAGGGGGTATTTCAAAAAGGGATGAAATGCCCATGCAACCGATCCTCATTGTAGATATTTTTGATGTGTGGGGGATCGATTTCACGGGCCCATTCCCTAATTCGCATGGCAACTTATACATCTTGGTGGCGGTCGATTATGTATCCAAGTAGGTCGAAGCGATTGCCACCAAGACGAATGACCATACCGTTGTTTGCAATTTTGTACAAACAAACATAATTTCGAGATTTGGGATTCCCCGAGTGATCATTAGTGATGGGGGATCTCACTTTAAGAATTTTAACTTTGGCAAACTCTTGAAACGGTATGGTGTTAACCATCGAATCGCTACCCCTTACCACCCACAAACAAGTGGTCAAGTGGAGGTTTCCAATAGGAAAATAAAAGAAATTTTGCAAAAGACCGTTCGACCCGACCGAAAGGATTGGTCGACGAAGTTGAATGATGCTTTATGGGCTTATAGAACGGCTCATAAAACACCTATTGGAACTACACCTTATCGCTTAGTTTTTGGGCGAAATTGCCATTTACCGGTTGAGCTTGTGCATCGTGCTTGGTGGGCTATTAAAGAAGTTAACATGAAATATGACGATGCAGGGAAAGAGCGGAAGTTAAAGCTTTGCGAGTTGGAGGAGCTTAGGGAAGAAGCGTATGAGTGCGCCTCGAAGTACAAGGATGATATGAAGAGGGCACATGACGCGAAGTTGAAGCCAAAGGAATTTGAAGTGGGTCAAAAGGTTTGGCTATATAATTCTCGGCTTAAGTACTTTCCCGGAAAGCTCAAGAGCAAATGGATGGGCCCGTACGTGATTACAGGGGTCGGAAAGCTTGGAGATGTTACAATCAAGGACCCGAAGGATGGATCAAAGCAAACGGTTAATGGGCATCGCCTTAAACCGTTTCTTGATGGTAACAATGAGAAAAAGGATGAGAATGTGGAGTTGGTAAACTTCGTGGTAAGTGTGCCAACTTATGAGGTCAACTGAAAGGACCGGTAATGAATTTTGTAAAGTTATGTACAATTATTTAATTGTTTGTGTGTTTTTGTGTTAATCGTTCTCGTTTCGTACTAATCATCTTGATTGTGTGAAGTCCGGATATCATAAACGGGTCTTGAAGACAAGAGGTATGTTTTTAGACTTATTTGTGTATTAGGGACAATACACAACTTTTCGGGGGGTGGTAGGGCCGTTAACGGTTTCCGCGTTTTTAAAATCTAACATAAAAAAATCAGAAAATGTCATGAAAAAGAATTGAAAAAGCATTGAGAAAAACACAAAAAGAAGTGTTAGTAGTTGTCGAATAAAAGGGTGAAAGATTATTGCCCATGGTTGATGTTTATATTTAGTTTGTTTAAGTTAGTAGTTTGTAATAAAAATCGAATTTTCATCACCTTAGCCACTTTAAAAATATCCTAATTCCTACCCTTAGCCTAGCCCCGTTACAACCCTTATAAAGACCTTATGACTTGTGCTTAGTGTTCGTGATCAATGGTGGAGAATGATTGAGTTGCAAGCTTATGCGGGTATGTGTTCTAATCGGTTTTGAGTGAATATTCTTTGAAGTGCTAATACATTATAAATATTAGCCAATATACTAGCCGAGTGGAGAGAACATTGTGAGGGATGTGCTTGAATTGTTGGTTTCACGGGCGGGTTAATCTTGGGTAACCATTTGTGTATGTGAAATCATATTACCGTTAAATATATTGAAAATTGTAAAGAGTTTGAACTTTAGCATGACATTGGACCTTAATCTTCGTCTCGTGAATGGGGAGTGTATTCATTGTTCGACCCATGTGAAAGTGAAAAACAGATTTGCTTGAGGGCAAGCAAAAGACAAGTGTGGGGATGTGATACGTGGTCGAAAACCGGTGCTTGTAATTGCTTAATTTGATGTTATTACACAAGTTTTAGTTTCGAATGGCCTACTTTTGATTAGATATGTATTTTGCAGGTCTAGCGGAGTTAAAGGAGCTTTTCGGGAGCATTACGGGTCACCGGGATGAAAAACGAACCACCGGGAAGCAAAACGTGTCAACCGGGAACAAGGAACGCGAAAAACAGAAAAGACAGTTTCTGGGCACCCTCTCCGACGCCCACATGGGCCGTCGCCGACGGTCGTTGTATATGTGCGTCGCCAGTATGTCCGTAGACAGCAAAGCAAGCCGTCACCCAACTTTTATAATCCACATACCGTCACCGACGGGGCTTCAGGCCGTCGGCGTCGGCCTCTAAATCTTGCCGACGCGAAAAATGTTGACCAAGGGGTTGGAGAACGAATCAAAAAAACATAGGTGACCAATCAATACGGGGGTTACAATTGCTTTAGAGTTTTGAATATCATCTTGGAGCCTAATCTCATTACCTATCATCCACCAATCTACCTATCTTCATCTCTACAACCCGAATCAAGAATTGCATCAACATCACATTCTTGATTCCAAACCCTAGCTCCATCCATCAATTCATCCATTCATCATCATTACCTACCCAAACCCTAAACCTCATCATCCATCATCCTCAAGGCTTCAGGATGTTCAACTTCGAGCTCTCAACATCCGGTGATCAAGCTCTTTCGATCATGCGCGGCTAATTTCTTGGAGGTTTCACCCTGGTGTAGACTTTTGTAAGATTTAGGGTTTATTATGTTTTGATAATTGTTTTGTGACAACTTGAAGTGCATTTGAATCTTAGACAATTGTCCTACGTTGGTATTGAATTTGCAAACTGTCGAGTGAATGATTAAATTTGACTTTGTGAAATGAATACACGTATTTATGCCTTGTATTTTGGTAGGATTTGCTAGTCCAAAGTAACGAAGTGTATCATGGTCCGTTGTTTATGACGTTGATAGCGATTGACACCTAAGCTTTGTGATTGCGACCCGTTAATGAACTATTTCAAGTAAAGCTAATTAAAATACATAGTAACCCTAAGTCTTGCATTAGTTGAAACCGGGTGTGAACCTTGTTTTCTTATTTTTGTTCAATCAATCAATTTTAATTCTTGCAATTTTTTAAACACTAGTAGTTAATCCATTCAATCATTTTAGTAATTCTAATTCACATCTTTCAATTAAACAAAAATACAAAAATATATCTTAGCAATCTTCATAAGTGTGACATCTTTTCATAATTCAATCGAATCCATTCGCAAACCACATACTCTTCGTGGTTCGACCCCTTACTACCACTAGCTATTTGTTAAGGGTAATTTGGGTAAATAAATATTATCTTTGACCGGAGCGCGACACTCCGATCAGTGAGGTTTCCATCGACTTTGTCTTTTAAGAGTATTAGTACTAGGGCTGCAAATGAACCGAACAAACACGAACAAGTCCTTGTTCGTGTTCGTTTGTTAAGAAATATATGTGTTCACGAACTGTTCATGAACGCTTACCAAACAAGATTTTATGTTCGTGTTTGTTTGTTAAGGAAATTAACTTGTTCATGTTCGTTTGTGTTTGTTTGTTAATTTTAGGCAACGAATGAAAACAAACGATAATGAACACAAATGAGCACAAACTAATGTTCATGAACACAAATACTAACAAACGAATACAAACAAACGTTCATGAACAAAATATATAATACATTGACACTTATTAAATATTTTATTTGTCGGAATTTTGAAGTATTTAAATAAAATATAAAAGCTAAAAAACTAATGAACTATCGAACACAAACGAACACGTTATCGAACGTTCACGAACATAAATAAACAAACGCGTCCTCTGTTCATGTTTGTTCATTTAACTAAACAAACGAAATTTCTTGTTTGTGTTTGTTTGTTTAATAAACAAACGAACACAAACGAACTTCCCGCCGAACATTTCACGAACTGTTTGCCGAACGTTTGGTTCGGTTGCAGCCCTAATTAGTAATATAGGGGAAGGATCATTTGAGAAGAAATTTAATGTGAGAAGAAAAAGAAGAAAGAGCATATTAGTAAAATACTATTTCATTTATAACTTATATCATTAATTTTTCTATCTTTAATTAATTAGTCAACTAATCATTAATTATCCTACATATAATCTACAATACCTACAAATATCAAAAATTTCCTACATATTTCCTACATATTATAGAATTTGATCCTACACAGTCGAAATTTATCCTACACACCTCGAAATATATCATACACAACTAGTAATTTATTTTACACTTTAAATTAAATTGGTTTTTTAATTTGGAAAAAATTTTATATTTTGAAAAGGAGTTACAAATTTAATTTAGTTAGTTATTAAAGGGGAAGAATACAAATTAATGATTTATATAAGTTTACCAATATACCTTTATATTAAAATTAAATGCAAATATTAAATGAAGTAAAATAAAGCATTCTTATTGGTTGAAACTTATTCTTTTTTGTTCTTACAAAATAATTTTTCTCATTTGAACCCTCCACTAGTAATATATTGGACACTAATGTGAAAAATAATGAAATGACAATACATATTACACATAAAATTGGTATTAAGTAGTAAATACGGATCTACATTTAAACATTGGGTTCTTAGGAACTCAAGGAGAACTCACAAATCTATCTACTATAATCAAAGAAACAAAATTTTGTACAAGTGTCATTCATAGAAGGTATCCTCAAATTTATACTTATCTTATATTAACTAAATAAATAAATAACAAATTAGTATTAAATCTTATCATACTTTAATAAAATATTATCCTCAAATCTAAATTGTTAATTTAATATATTTTTAAAACAAATACCTTTCTTTCCTACTTATCTTATATTAAATATATAGATAATAAATTAATATTGAATGTTATCCTAATTTATTAAAAATATAACTTTTTTTTATTAATTGGTATACAAAATTATATTTATTCAACTCGTGTAAAACGCGGGGTTTTTAAAAATAAACTGTTTTTTTATTATTTACGATACAAAGTTACATTTATATAACACGTGTAATACACGAAGTTTTTAAAGATATAACTTTCTATCATTTGCTATGTAAAATTAGATTTATTCAACACGTGTAATATACAAGGTTTTTAAGTATATAATTTTTTTATTATTTGGTAGATTTTTCAACCCGACTATACACGGGTGTTTTTGAAGATACGACGTTTTTAGTATTTAATATACAAAATTACATTTATTTAATATGTGTAATACACATGGTTTTTAAAAATATAACTCTTTTTTAGATCTATTCAATACGTGTAACATACGGGGTTTTTAAGGACGTAATATTTTTATTATTTGGTAGATTTATTCAACCCGATTATACACGGGTTTTTAAAGATACGACGTTTTTAGTATACAAAATTACATTTATTTAATCTGTGTAATACACATGGTTTTTAAAGATATAACTATTTTTTATTATTTGATATATAAAATTACATTTATTTAACCCGTACAATATACGAGGTTCATAAAGATATAACTTTTTATTATTTAATATATAAATCACATTTATTCAACCCGTGTAATACACGGGTTCTAACCTAGTGAATTATGAGTGAATCATAACAAAGAGTGTCCCCGTTAGTAAAACGCGCCGTTTCATCTCGAGTTCGATTCTCCCATCATATCATATTTGTTTGTTATTTTTCTTTTAAAAACAAACAAACCGCAAAACCCATACTATTTTTAGGGTTAAACTAGAAAACAAAAGGCGTGAATGAACTCATCAGACCACCCTCCCTACACCTTCTTGAGACTCTGCTTTCCAGCCATCGGTTCCACCAATCCAAATCTCTCTCAACGGTAAGTTGTTGATTTACGAACACAACAACAATATACATAACCTTCCATCCATATCTTAAGTAACAGGTCATTTAAGTAGTAAGCCTTCATTTATCCTTTTCCTACTTTGTGATTTATTTCTCTAGAGTATTTGTTCAGTTTGATTTTTTTATCTTTGAAACATATGTTATGTCTGATTTTTAAGTGCAATTGAATATGCATTGGACTTTGAATTGAAACAAGTTTAATTCAATATGTGATTTTCATTGATTTATTTGTGGTTTCCGTAATTTAAAATCTGTGTTACAGGAGGTCGTGAAATTAGAATCTAGGAGTCACAAATTAGTTGCCAAATTTAAATGGATTGGTCGTTTGTTTATTTTATAATCATGTATTTGATCGTTGAAAATTTTGAGCAATGGAGGGGTGAATCTATGTGTTTGTTTTGTTATAAAGTGTTGGTTTTTTTTTTTTAATGTTTGGTTGCTGCATCACTGTAGTATGTGTAAATTTGTAGAATAGAATGCATCAAAAAAACTAAAGCAATTTCAATTCAAGGGAGGTTAGGCAATTGTTTAAATAAAGTAATATGAACTACACTGTAATGGATGTCAAGACGATAGGCATGGCTAAAAATACAGTAGACTGGCCTAGGCTAAAAATACAGAAGCGAGGCCTTTTTAGCCATGCCTATCGTCTTTACATCCATTACATAAGATTATATATATAATATATTGAGATTTTACAAACACAACGTCGCAATTAGTATATCTAAAAGCCCTTGCTTCTTGCGCCTAGGTGCATTTTCTAGGCGAGACCTGATAAATGCGCTTCTAGTTTCTAGGCGCTCACTTCTTGAGGTTGACAACACTTGTGACGGTATTGATGATTTATGAAGAACAATGATCATTTGAACCTTTACTATTGTTGAACTTTTGGTTTTCATGTTTGAACGTTTTGGTACTTTACTTTTAAGTTTGAACATTTTTTATTCAGGTTTTGGAATTACATTTGAATCTTGATTATTTTAGAACTTTTGGTACTAATTAGATGATATTAAATGTTATATAATAGCTTTTGTTTATTTTATTTGAAAAATAGTCTATTTTTGTAATACATAATATGTTTTTAATTTTTTCATTTAAGTGCGTTTTTTTTCCTCAGGCCCTCATTTTTTTGCGCCTTGCGTCTAGGCCCCAGGCACGGCCCATGCGCCTAGCGCCGCTATAACTACGAGTCTATCTAATGACGACCATTCCTAGAATCAACAAAAGTAGACATAAGGATCCTAAACAAATTAAATACATAACAACAATTAGTCCATCTCATAATGATCATTCATTCTTAGTAGATTATAACAGCAAAAGGTACACCAACTTCACTATGGGAGGCATCCATGATATTTTCTGTATTTTTTGTTTCACTGGGAGATCTATCAGAGAATAGAATATTCAGAAAATCTAATGGATGCCTCCCATAGTGAAGTTGGTGTACCTTTTGCTGTTATAATCTACTAAGAATGATCATTATGAGATGGACTAATTGTTGTTATGTACTTAGTGTGTTCAGGATCCTTATGTCCAGTTTTGTTGATTCTAAGAATGGTCATTATTAGATAGACTAATTGTGTTATGTACTTAGTCTGTTCAGGCTATCCTACTATCGTAAGATGAAGTAAAAGGAAATTAGATGTGTTTGGTGTAACTACGGTATTACAAAACATATGTAATACTGACCTTGGGGTAACAACAGGGCAATATTCCAATTTTGTATTTTGTGGTATTCAGATGTGGCTGGTGTTGGTTTGGTCTTGTTTGTGGTTTTTTTTGGTCTCTTGTCTACTATTTTTATCTGCCAATCTTTACTTTCTTTTGGTTTACAACGGACCCGTATGTATTGTTAATTTGGAGTTAAATCTGATTCCACATCTCAAGGTTCATAAAGATTGTCAAGACTTGGTGGTTGATAATGATTTAGTTGTCAAGACTTGGTGATTGATAATAATTTAGTTGTGGCATAAGATTATTTGCTATGGTCAAATGAGTTAAGTACCCATAGTAGGATATATAAGATAACTCTCAGGTTTTTGTCATTCGGTCACTCTCTGTGCTATATATACGCTATGTAGTCAATATCCTGAGATATATCAGTGATATATCGGTTATCGGTCCTTTGTCGAGATATTAGTGCAAAATATCAGTCAAAATATCGATACCGATAATATCGGCGATATTGACCGATATATCACCGATTATCCCGATATCAGTACCTTTCTTCTTGGTTCTACCATTCGTCTTTCTTCTTATTGTTGTTATTAGTGTTTTAAGTTTTAGTTGTTAATTGTTAGTGTTTTAAGTCTTACTGTTTGGCAACCTCTAACTGGATAAGTGCTGAACCAATAAGAGGTCTGAATGAGTAAGAGGCTCTGAACCAGTAAGTGCTGAGCCAATAATTGCTGTTTGGTTGGACCTCTGAATGACTGTGCAGAATGACTATTTTACCCCTCTGAACTATTATGCGTTGAATGAAATGTATCTGTTTGGCCAGAGAGTTCTGAATAACTATACAAAATGATGAAAATACAAAACATCATATAAATTCCAAATTACGCATAAATCCTTCGCAATCCATGAAAAATACTAAAACCCAAATGAAAATTAATACTTTGCGTCCAATTTTTATCGAAATGTTTTTTTATAAATAATATGATATATGATAGAAATGCTTTGTTATAGTTTTATTATAAATGATAAATATATTGCATGTTGTCATGTTATGGTCTATTAAAGTGGAAACACAATCTGTCCAAAGTGGGCAGTTTTGTCATTCAGTTTTGCGAACAGCTTTTGGAGGTTCAAAGGGTATTAAAAACTTACGAAATTTTGTGGGTGAATGACCAGCTCAAAGTACTACGTTTTAGGCTCAAGAACTGCTCAAAAATGTTTTCAAATACTGAGATATGGCCTCTTAAAGTTGGTTTTAAATTCTGCCAGCATTGTTTTAAAACTTGTGTCCTCTTTTGACTAAATCTTTACATAGAACCCATGGGTTTTAGTGAAAACGACACACATGTTAATGAGGCTGATTTGAGCGAAAACAACACAAACCCAATCAACTACAATAACTAAAGAATTGCACGCATAAAGCGAATTAAAGAAGAACACAACAGAATCCACTTTTCATCCAATAAAATCGAAAAGAAAACCAAAGACTGCAGCATAATAAACATTTATAACATGGAGAAATCAACGGAACATGTATAACAGAACAGAGCCCTAGAGGTCGAAACACATACTCTTCACATAATGAACAAACAAAACACATACCCTTCTTTTGCACGTAACAATTTTCACTTTTATCAGACCAAGAACTTTCATTTATGTACTGATGTAACAATTTTCATCCTAACTTATCACTGTCACACTGAAAATTATGGCACATAGTTCAATCATCAATACACTGGGGTTAATTAGACCAAAAACTATACAAATTTGCATCAAAAACAAAACCTAGGTACAATGAATGGCAGAGATTAGGGTTTGAAAACCGTTTAGGGTTGAAAACAAAGATTAAGAGCAGATTGTACATATCTGCGTGAGTAGTGGCCTCGCCAGAACAGCGGTGGTGACGAGTGATTAGGGCTGAAACTCGTTCGTTGAGCAGTCGAGGAAATCTCGTTGTTGATATGTTTGAGAGAAGGTGTCGCTGAGTTATCAGGGTAAAGGGTATGCATGTCTAGTTTTTCATTCAGAGACTTTTTAAAACTGAATCGGTAAGAGGCTAATGAACCATTAAGATGTTTTAAATTATTGAACCAAACACTCTTAACTTTTAACCATTAAGATGTAGCCTCTTAATAGAATCATTAAGAGGCTACCAAACAGCCCCTTAGTCAATTCCTACTTGCGACAATTGTTAGTGTTTTGCAAGTTGCAAAAGGTTAATTTATTAATGGTAGGAGAATATACTAAATTGTTAGTGTTAAATTGATATATATATAGGGGACCGCTAAAATGAAAACCACCTCTAGTTGTAAGAACCGTGAGAACTACACCGTACGGGGCGAGGTGGACCAAATTTTTTTTCATAAACGTAGATGCGTGTATTATAAACACATTTGTAAAAAAAAAATTCAAAAAAAAAATGTCGTGTGTGTAGTTTTGAGCACCACAAGTTTGCGTTTACGGGTACTGTAAATTTGGTTTAAAATTTACGGTACCCGTAAACACAAACAAAACTACACACACGACATTTTTTTTTTGAATTTTTTTTTTACAAATGTGTTTATAATACACGCATCTACGTTTATGAAAAAATTTTTTGGTCCAACTCGCCCCGTACGGTGTAGTTCCCATGGTTCTTACAACTGGAGGTGGTTTTCATTTTAGCGGACCCCTATATATATATATATATAAATTTAGCATGATATTAAATTACCGATATTCCACCGATATCTCACTGCGTTAACCGATATCTCAAATATCCGTCCTTGACCGATATCTGATATTTTACCGCATTAACTACTTAGTATATACGTACATTTGAGTAAGATTGTGTGACCATTTTTGTGATTGCAGTTGCAGTTGATGAAAGGGTGTTAAATCCCATGATAAAAATGAAGTACTTATTTGTTTGAAACTGTAGAATTCCATTTGTTTAACTTAATATTTTCTTATGAACCTGAAAATATAAGGTAAAAACAATTATCTTGAATGATATGCTGTAGGTTTGGAAGGACTCACCGATCTGTGAGGTTAACAAGAGGTTTGTTATTCTTAAGTTAATCACCTAACGAATGGCAAGTCAAGAGGAGGATGTGAAGCATATCGAGGACTGCTCTGTTGCCAAGTAAGTTCTTTTAACTTTTACATCTTGGTAAATGTAATAATCTAAAAAGAAAAGAATGAAACTTTTGGAATGTACTCATTTGCAGTGCGTTGGGCACATGGGTTTTCTCCGTAGCTGGTGCTTTGCTTGCTATACCAATAGGAATAAAGAGGAAATCACTTGCACCCCTCGTGTTTTTTGGGACTACAGGGACAATGGTCGATATAATTTTGGGAATTAGTGCCTGCGAGAGAGAACATGCTGAACGCCAAATGAAGATTCTTGAACAACAAACTTCTGATGATGATGATGCATTTTGAGCCTTGTTCTCACGGTTATCGATATTTTGTTCTAGAACTTTGTTTAGTCGATAAATTTCGTTTGAACATTCCAAATCTTAGCGTAAAATAATTTGGAAGAATATGCGTTATAACTCACCTCTTGAGGTCAAATATAACTGTGTTTGATTTTGAGATTGATGCTTGTTTTTTAGGGCTGCCTTGGTCGGTCCGTTTGACTCTTCAAAGTCAATTGGTATGTTTTTATTGAAGCTTCTCCATAATTGTTATCTAGGAATTATTTACTAACAAACAGTGTAAGTTCTGACTCAATATCACATACATATGAGAACAGTTAAAGGCTAATCAGATCTGGCAAAGGATCATGGAGTCTGGTGTTGATCTTCACAGGAGGAGAAATCAGCGCGGGATTTGATTTCTTCTGCTCTTCAAAAACCTCCCAATCATCGGTAATTACGCTTTTCAAACTTGATATTGAATTGTTGGTTACAACTACAACCGATTTCACCTCTTCTTTTGGAAGCTTTAAATCTCCACTAATTATGTCTTTGAGCTCTTGAATAACCTCTTCTGGAATTAGCGCCATTTTGGGGCACTCGGAGGTGTTACCGACCCCGATATCCCTGCAGAACTCAAAAAACATCGAGACTTCTTCGCCTTGAACTTTTGCTTTCTGGAGAATCGGTAAGGCAATTACAGCCTCGTTTTTTCCCACAGGGTAAATCTTCATGAGAAGGGTTCCAATCCCTATGCTAATTCGGCTATAGATATCGTAAATCTCAATCATGATGCAGTCCATGGCTTCAAGAACAAGAACGTTGACCGTTTGACTCGATTTCGGTTGGATCCTGAGCAATGAATCAAGCAAGCCTTGGAGTTTTTGTAACCAAATCAAATCTTGTATCATCAACATTCGTTTCTGCTCTTCGTTTGTTTCGTCTCCCAATGTACGTTTAATCTGTTCTTGTGAATGGAGTGATATGAAGGCCGATTTCTGATCCAGAAAAGCATAATAACCACAGAGAAACGCGTTTACATTTCCATGCTCTTCTTTAAGATTCAACAGATCAGACGGTAACTGTCCGATCTGTTGAATCCCGGGAACCTTACAACTAAAAACTCCATGCAAGAGCATGAGTCCCTTCAACACCACTGCCCAGTTGTGGGTCCTCTTCATCCTACGAAACAGGACCCACAACACACGATACAAACATTCGTCAGAAATCCTCACCCATGTGAAAACATGTTGAGTGGCGTGGTAATCGACGATTGATTCATCATGGGAGGTAGCCTTGATGACTGCGGTTTCTATACTCGGGTTGCGAAGCATAGACCGAAAAGTCAAATTCGCTCTGAGAAGACTTGTTCGGTCTTTTCGCACGCCGGAAGCTCTCTTCCATAGTTTCATTTTGTTGGTTTTGATTGGAATTCTTGTTGGAATGGAATTTATTTAGTTTGGTTGGTTGCAGTCAAAAGTTTGATCAGAAATGTGCATGTTGTTTGGTCTAGAATGAAGTTGACTTTGACAAGTGTTTCATTGGGTTTGAACGTTTCTTTCTTTTCTAAAATTAGAAACTCTTTTGCAATTATTTAATTCAGTTTTGTTCTACCAACTTTGGACTTGAGCCTTGACCATCTTACTATTGTTTTCTTCAATTTTGACTCTTGAAGTAATATCAACTTGTAGTGCCATGTACACGTATATATACATACAAGTTGGCTTGGTTTGTAAATGAGCCAAGCTCGAACCAAGCTAAGCTTGTTTCTTGATGTCACACCCCGATCCGTAGCGGAATAGGTGGCCGTGGCATGATCCGATTGCTCATAGCTTATGACTTGCTATTTAAATGTTTGAATATTCATTAATTCGATACTAAAGAATTTCACATAACAAATAATCCGAAATACATCAGATAGATAAAAGACATTGTTCACAACAAATAAAACTTCTTTATTTCAAATTCTTGTTATTAAGGCCCAAATTTTATGTTGATCTCCTCTTCATTCCTGATCACCTAACTCATGTGTAGAAGTAGTTTTTGAGTCAACAAAGGTTGATGAGTGAATCTTATAGTTTTTGTAAAAAGATAAGTTTATTAACTATTATGTAAATGTGCATTAGCAATGGTAATTTAATATGTAAAATGTGAATGAATCAAACCTCATACAATCAATCAACAAGTAATGTAATGACTCAATAATGTAATGACTCAAATGAATGTATGTGTGTTGCACTGGATAATGGTGTGTTGTAATGAATGCAAGATTCGAGCTCAATCAAATGGAGGTGACCTTGTGTGTTGGCAACTAGTGGCGGAACTAGAACAAGAATTCAAGGGTATCCCAATTTTTTGAGTGAATTTCAAGAATTGTCCTTTATCTTTATACCTATTTTCAGGCGCTGTTCTTTATGTTCAAAATTGACGAGTTTTGTCCTTTATGTTTTCATATCATACATGTTTTGTCCTTTAGGCCTAACCCATTTAGTTTTTTCAGTTAAATTTGGTCATGTGCTTTGCAAATGAAGACATTTTAGTCAATTCAAAGGTTGCATAAGCTTTGAGCTGTAAATCTGCCGTTGAACTTACCTTTGAATTGACAAAAATGCCCTCATGTGCAAAACATATGACTTAATTTAACTGAAAAAACTAACTGGGTTAGGCCTAAAGGACAAAACGTGTATGATATGAAAACATAAATGACAAAACGCGTCAATTTTGAACATAAAGGACATCGCCTGAAAATGAGTCTAAAGATAAAGGACAATCCTTGAAATTCACTCTAGTTTTTTTATCGTACATTCATACAATGATAACGAAAAAACACGATAATAAATAAAATTAAACAAATGCCCAGGGTCGTCTCTAAGAACCTGGGTGCCCTCGAGGGCCTTGTGCAAGTAGAAAACGTTGACCCCTACAAACTTATTTATAAAAAGAAGCATAATAAGACAATTTTATGAGCCCTGAATATGAAAAACTAAATAATCTATTTTTACTACTTTTTGTTTGGTTTTAAATTTGACTAGTGGTATATTACTCACGAGCTGCATCGAGGGTGTTAAAATTTGTAACGATATTAGCTAATGTTATTCTAAAGTAGGCTAGATCAAACATATGTGATATCTAATCGTATAATTTAAATATTAATCTAATTATATACTTTAAATATTAATCTAATCATATAATCAATTAGAGAAATTTGTTGATTTGAGAGGCTTTAATGATTATGATGGTTGTAAAACAGCTGATTTAAAAAGATTAGAGAAATTTTAGCCATTTTAAATAACCAAATAAGTGGTCAAGCCAACTTAAAAAAAAAATACATTCTCTTGAATATAAACGTGAAAAATAAAGAAAACTAGAATTACGACCCGCCGCAATGCGGCGGGGATTCTTTAGTTATAACTAAGTCGATTTAGGACGTGCAGGTTATGTTGAACCTGTCAAACGGGAAAAAAATAGACGATGTAAAAACGTTCACTCACACACGCACGTTGCGTCGTGTTAACTCGCAAAATTTAGAACGAAACGTAAAAACGTTAAACCAAAGACGCACATTGCGATGTGTTGAGTCACAAAATTTAGAACGAAGCATAAAGAGAAAAAATTGCGGAAAATGAAAAGTATAAAGAACCAAAGTTGAAAGTAAAAAAAAATCGTGAGGATAGATTGCAAAAGATAAAAAGTTTTGTGTTAAAAGTAAAAAAAAAAAACAAATAGTTTTGGTTTAAAAGTAATTTATGAAATACTTTTGAGGGAAAAGTAAAAAAAATATTTTTTTTGAAAAATCCCCAAAGCCAAGGTTACAACAATCATATGCATAACCATTTTTTGTTTGAAAAACCACCAAAGCCAAGATTACAACACATAAGTAAAAAAAAATCAAAGTGGTTAAATCGCAAAAGATAGAAATTTTGAATTAGAAGTGAAAAATCAAATGGGTTAAATTGTATAAGATGGAAACTTTTGAATTAGAAGTGAAAAATCAAATTAATCAAAGGGGTTAAATTACCAAAGATAAAAACTTTAAACTTAAATTGTCAAAGATTAAAACTTTAGGTTTAAAAAGAAAACAAAGATTAAAACTTTAAACTTAAATTGTGAAAGATTAAAACTTTAGGGTTAAAAAGGAAAATTCTATTTGTTTTTTTTTTCTTGGAAAACTCCCTAAGCAAAAGTTACAATATATATATGCATATACATCTTCCTTCTTTATAGGTTACCTAGATGGAAGCCCCAGTCGCGATGCGGTCGGGGGCTTAGAAATTAAGACGTCACATACACAAATAAAGCATAAACGCTAGGTTCTAAACGCCCATAAAGTGTTATTCAGCGGTACGACGTTTGTGTGTATAAACAAATTCCATAATTTATGACATGTCAAATATACCATCTATATAAAATATGACAAAAGAACACAATTGGAAAGTCAGATTTGGCTAAGCATCACTATCATAACAATCAGAAAGTCGAGCTTCATTTGATGATTATGAAGCGGAGTATGACTTCTATCGTGATCTTGTGGAGGCGCCTGAGGCGATACCGTTTATCTCGCTTATCAAGTTCCCCCTGTTGTCATTCATAGATCAAACACATTCGAGTGTATATTCTTCGCTACATACTCCCCAGCCTTACTACCACCGTGTCCGTCATACACCCCAAAGAAGCCCTAATATCATAGCTAAAAAATCATTAGGCGGGTCGAACGAACCCAACACATTTTATCAAGTGTCGGAAGCACCCAAACACGTTTTATCAAGTGTTAATGGTGTTCAAAAAAGGGAACAAAATGAAGTATTAATGACAAAAAATATTGTAATGGCCAAATGAACCCAATCATATAAGATGAAAAATAATAATAATAATAATAATAATAATAATAATAATAATAATAATAATAATAATAATAATAATAATAATAATAATAATAATCAACTTATTTTTTGTTTTGGCTTGCTCTCCAAAGTATGATCTCAACTTACACTTTTAATAAGAGATTTTTTTCACTTCCATCATACATTTACAATCCAATCCTGAATTATAAAACAAAAACTTCATTTTAATAAGAAAGTTTTTCACTTGGTGGAGTAAGAACTACATAATCCAATTTTTTTTTTTAAAAAATCATCCAAAGCCAAAGGTACAACTTACCTAAGCTAAAATTTGTTGCTTATTTATAATTTATAATAATAACAATCAAAATTTACATTCTCTTGGATATAAACGTGAAAAGGAAATAAAATAATAACAATCAAAAAATTATATTATATATATAGGGGCAGGATTTAGGAAAAATGCCTAAAAGTGTGAAAACGGTGAGAACGTCCCTCATCCGTTCCAACGTATCATAGAATCGTTCTGCTCTGATACCAACTGTCACATGGTTAGTTTTCGACCCCGTGTGACGTTCCCAAACTCCTCGGGGACAAGCCAATCCTTCCTGCTTCTTTGTGTGGGTTACTGTTTTCGTCCCGCCTTAGACTCATCAGGAGAGCGGCGCCAGCTCTCGACCAGTGGTGCGTTCGTCGTTTGCACGACTAGGCACGTACACCTCTTCATTGACACTGACTCCGTCCCCCGATAAAGTTCAGGACTAGCCAGTAACCCAAGCGTTCAAGCACAACCCAGAGCATTGCGATCTTCAAACATTTGGCTGGTGTTGGTTTGGTCTTGTTTGTGGCTTTTTATTTGTCTCTTGTCTACTTTTTTTTATCTGCCAATCTTTACTTTCTTTTGGTTTACAGCGGACCCATATGTATTGTTAATTTGGAGTTAAATCTGGTTCCACATCTCAAGGTTCATAAAGATTGTCAAGACTTCTTTTTAGTTTTCAAGACTTGGTGATTGATAATGATTTAGTTGTGGCATAAGATTATTTGCTATGGTCAAATGAGTTAAGTAACCATAGTAGGATATATAAGATAACTCTCTCAGTTTTTGTCATTCGGTCACTCTCTGTGCTATATATACGATATGTAGTTAATATCCAGTGATATATCAGTTATCGGTCCTTTGCCGAGATAATAGTGCAAAATATCAGTCAAAATATCGGTACCGCTAATATCGGCAATATTGACTGATATATCACCGATTATCCCAATATCAGTACCTTTCTTCTTGGTTCTACCATTCGTCTTTCTTCTTATTGTTGTTATTAGTGTTTTAAGTCTTAATTGTTAATTGTTAGTGTTTTAAGTCTTAGGGGCTGTTTCGCAACCTCTGACTGGATAAGTGCTGAACCAATAAGAGGTCTTAATGAGTAAGAGACTCTGAACCAGTAAGTGCTGAGCCAATAAGTGCTGTTTGGTTGGACCTCTGAATGACTGTGCAGAATGACTATTTTACCCCTCTGAACTATTATGTGCTGAATGAAATGTATCTGTTTGGCCAGAGAGTTCTGAATAACTATACAAAATGATGAAAATACAAAACATCATATAAACACCTAAGCAATCCTTTCAGTTGGCACCGACAGAATATAAAAATAAATCTTGAACCCTTTCTCCAACGTTTGCTGCACAGTTTGGTTGTACTTCTAGGAAAAATAAGTTGTTGGTTTGGTTGTACTTCTCGGAATAATAAGTTGTCGTTGGCACCACCACCTTAGCCAGCTTAGAGAAGAGTGGAAGCTTGATTACCAAGCCGAAACAGCATACTGCTCAGCGACCAGCTCGTGTCTGTTTTCTGTCGGGTTGATTCTGGTTTGTCCATTCTACTCAACCTTAAACTGTCATATCTTCTCAACACTTTGTAATCTATAAACCTCAAAAAAAAACTTATAGAATATACTTTCAACCTGACTGCCTTTTTTCTGGGTATAATAAAGAAAACTGGCTATTTTCTACATCTCTAATAGTTTTTGTGTCCCACAAAGGACTTTACTTTTTTTTTACTATGAAAATACAGCTTAAATTATACCTGGCAAAACAGGCGGGTCGGGTTGGGTCATGGGTCAAGATGGGTTGCTTTGCAAAAAGGTCATATTGGTCCGAGTCAGGGCAGGTTCGGTTCATGATGGGTGTGGGTTAATACAGGTTTGATTAAAAATAGGTTTAGGTTGAAACGGGTTGTTTGAAAAATCATGATTAAATTATTGGCCAAACAGGTCATAATGGGTTGTAACAACAAAAAATTGTACTTTTAATTTATCATGTGATCTAACAAATGAATGGGTTCGAGGCGAAGGTCAGAGAGCCGTTAGACACTGCCCGTTCTAACCCTTCCTTTCTTTAGAGAACAACCCATTCCACCCGTATTCAAATTTTCTTGTCTTAGTTCAACGCGTTAGGATCCATTCTTCGATTTACCATTGCCTGGGACAACCCAAAATGGGTTAGTTTTGCCAGGACTAAGGTGCTCATAAAGGCATGCATTGAACTATTTTCTGGCAATACAAACCCTTTAACATTGATTAATAAAATACATGATACATACCGGATTCAGGGCCTCTGCATTGAAGGATTTGAGAAAATCCAACCCAAGTGCCACCTCTGTCACTTGAACACCAAATATAATTAAGGAGGGTATGACCAGTGTACACAAAATGAATGAACAACTTGTTCAAATCCATCTAAAGTATTTTATTCAAAACAATTGGAACATACAGAGGTATTATAGGGAGGGTGTTTGAAAAAGAGCCATCATCAAGAGATAACCTGTGCCTGAAAGCATTCTATTTTCTGAACTTATAGTGCAACAATAACAAATTGACACATGATTAGCTGATGCGACTTTACCTGATGTGACTTATAAGTAATCGATTTCGAGAGATGAAGCTCCATAACCTATGAAACATTTCACACCATGACTTTCTATGCCTACGATTCAATATTGAAGCAGCCACGCTATAGTGTGCAAACAAAAGAAACAAATATATTAGCATCTGTAAAACATAGAACACAAAAAGTGAACAACAAAGTATTAAAGCCAGTCAAATAAATACAAAAACTAACTAATAAAATGGGTACATAAAGCTCTTGATTGCAACAATAGAGACACCAGACATCCAACCTATATAAATAATGCTTAAAAGAATTTCTCAACTTTATACCGCTACAAAATAAAAAAATTCATTAAAAATTGAAACCAAAGATTCCTAAAAAATCAAAAGCATTACCGTAAAGAATGAAACCAAAAATTCCTAAAACAATTAAAAACATTACAGTATGAACAAACCTACAATACAACTAAAAGACATAATGGCTTCCATCAAAACCTTACCACAACAGCATGACCTAACCATCACCACCGCTTAACCTGCCCACCATTGCCGTCGGACCTAAGAAACCCCAACCCTAATCCGCACGTTTTTTTCCTGTACTCGCCGGAGAAGACGAATGACCAAGCAGATCTGCTTGTTCTGCGCACACCCGCATCTTCATTTCCTCTCTCTGTGAAGACCAGTTGAATGTGAGAAAAGAAAGAAGCACTTAGGGTCAAGTAAACGCAGTGGTGGTGTCACGATGGTGACTCTCCGGCCACCGCCCCTCGCTCTTCCCTCTCCCTATTCCGCTTCTCTCTCTTCATTCTCTCTGCTGAGGCTTTAAAGGGGGTAAGGTGTTTAGGCCATGTGTAGTCATAACGTCTCTTTGTGGGCGTTATACGGGTGCGGGTGGGCGTTATGGGGCGTTATGCATTTTAAGCCCGTAGTCATAAAGCCCCCGCCTAATCATTACTCAATTATTAATTTCTATTTTTTAATAATTATTTTCTAACTTTATAAAATTAAAATTCATTTCATTAAATTAAAAAAACATTACACTAAAATAAAAAAAACATTACACTTAAAAAAAAACATTACAGTAACAAAAAAAAAAAAAAAAACGGTTCCACTAAAAAAAGTTAGACTGAAAAAATAAAAAAACAACACTTCAAAAAACCTTTTACACTAATCAGCCCAAAGCCCATAAATTAAAAAACCAGCCCAAAGCCCATAAATTAAAAACCCTAAAAAATTTTTCTTCCTTGTCTTCCTTCTTCTTCTTCTTCTTCGATATATACCTGCAACAAAAAAAACAAAGCATTAAATATATGAGGGGGAAACCCAGAAAATAAAAAAAATAAAAAAAATTCAAACAAACCACACATCACGCCGCTATAGACATCACGCCGACTTAAAAAAAATTACATTCTCTTGAATATAAACGTGAAAAATAAAGAAAATAATAACAATCAAAATTTACATTCTCTTGAATATAAACGTGAAAAGGAAATAAAATAATAACAATCAAATATTATATATTATATATATAGGGGCAACATTTAGGAAAAATGCCTAAAAATGTGAAAACTGTGAGAACACTCTCATCCGTTCCAACGTATCGGAGAATCGTTCTGCTATGATACCAACTATCACAGGGTTAGTTTTCGACCTCCGTGTGGCGTCCCCAAGTCCACGGGGACAAGCTAATCTTTCCTGCTTCTTTGTGTCGGTCACTGGTTTCGTCCTACCTTGGACTCATCAGGAGAGTGGCGCTAGCTATCGATCAGTGGTGCGTTCGTCGTTTGTACAACTAGGCACGTACATCTCTTCATTGACACTGACTCCAAAGTCCAGGACTTGCCAGTAACCCAAACGTTCAAGCACAACCTACAGCATTGAGATCTTCAAACATTCGTGACACTTAGCTACCTTGAGGTATGTCCCGAGTACCCCAATCCCTGTAGGTGTGTATATAATTTTTTTTATTAATAAAAATTTACTGGGATATCATTCCCTTTAACCAATAAAAAAATCAATCATGATACGTATTATAATAATAATAACTTTTTTCTTAATTTCATTATATTTTCAACCCAAATCGTGTGTCACACGAGTTTACGATATTGCTAAATATAATATGTATTTATTTGTTACGAATACGACCATGAATGTTGTGTATAAATAAGTTTTTAGAGATTTGTAATTTGTATATGTAGATTTCTTAGTTGTAAATGTGAATTCGATATCTAATTCTTAAGAAACGAATGATAAATACGATATGTGTTTATTTTTTATAATTTTTTTTTATTTTTTTAACCCAAAGACATGTAACACATAGTTTCTAACCTTTGTAACAAATATATAACCACAACAACAATCTGCCGTCAACAAATGAAAAAGCAATTGTTTTGGTTTGTGAGATAACCACAACAGAGATTTTGTGATATACATTATTAATTTATTATCACAACCAAATATATATATTCGAGCCGCAAAACTAAAAGGGATGACCATTTTTCGTGATTTCGATACAGCCGCCATCTCAACAAGTTGAAAATTTTCCTTTTGCGAGCTCCGGCCGGCCAATTGACCCGCTAGGTTCGTGTTCGTGCTTGTGTACTAGCACCAATCCGTTATACATTGGTGTCTCAAACGGTTAATTATTAACCACATGGAATATTTAATCTAATCAGTAGATTAAGATAATATGTGTATCGTATGTGTATGTTTGTAACCATGATCCTGTTCGGGTTCGTTTTTTGTGTTGTTTAAATATATTATTCCCATGCGTTTTATCAATTATCGATAGTCTGGTCTCTTTTATGTCTCTTTCACACTATGAGTCCATTCTCAAATATATAAAAAGAAGCTAAAAAAATGATCCCTAATTTTAGTTTCAACTTACCCGGTACATATACACACCTCACCAACTTAATTCATTTTCTTAACCAAATTAATTGATTTTGTAAACCAAAATCAATGTATATGTATTGATTTAGATACATTTCATAGTTTTCTATAATTTGGTTGATAAATAAATCTCAAATTTTCTTTGGCTATCTCTAAAATAATATTACATTTTGAGTAAATAAATATTCATTGGCTATCTTGATAAAGCATGGTGTTTGTTCTAGTAATTACGAATTTGGTCAAAGGGTGTTGCTTTTGAAAAGGTTCATGTCATAGTGCTCGTGTTCATGTTTTAACTTTTCTTGAAAAATAAATAGTTGCTTCCGTAGTGTTTAAATGAGTAACAATTCGGATTAAACGATTGATATTTCTAGTTTCAAGTTATTTGGATATATTTTGCTAGGGAGACACATTCTATGAATGTTTGAAAGCTTTATTTTATGCAGTAGAAGTCATACATGTTATCAAAGTTAACTCACATTTAGTATTTTTAATATAAATTAACTGCATTTAATCTTTTCGTTGTTCTAATTCCGAATATAACACTACGACATGTTTGTTCTTATCTTCGTTCAATAAAAGTGTTGTTCAAAATCAAGTGACTGACCATATCCGTAGGATAAGTTATCCCGTTGCTATGTACAACAAAATAACCTCTATGCATCTTGGTGCGATTCAAGCATTAGCGATTTAGTAACACCCTCAATCATCATCACAAGTTTTATAACTAAATGATTCTATACGATACATGTTTTTTCAATTACTATCAAATTTTACAGTTATTCTATAATTTTCATAACCAATTTATTTATTTTAATAACCTTTTTAGTTATAACACCATATAGATAAGATATTGCATACTTATGAATCGAACAAATATAATGATATTATATAATATAATACAATACATCTAATTATTATATATAAATAAAAAAAATTCTAAAATTCAACGTTTTAAAAGCCAATAATTAGACAAACAATAACTAAACATTACATAAACTAAAGTATTGACAAATCAAATATTATTAACCTAGAATACAAAAATAATTTCCAAAATATACTGCATGAATCCCTAATATTTGTTAAAATACATTAAAAGTTCTCATTTGAAAGTGATATAAACTCAGATTTTATTAAAATTTACAAGCGTGTGTGTATATATGTATTACAACTTATTGAGTTTGTATCTTTGTATCAGCCCAAAAAAGTCTTTAGAAAACACCTAGTAATACATTAAACAGATCTTTGAACGTATCAAAGACAACCACAATCATAATTAGTATGACTATTCTGGTTGTGAAACAGAAGACTCAATAACATATAATATAGAATATCTTCTTTAAAAGTGAAGAAGTACCCCATAACATACCAATGAGGTAAGTTTGTAATGATAGTCGTAACACCCTCATCCTTCGTTGTTTTACGAACTGATTAAACGCTTTCTCAACTCCTCGGGTTGTTACCTTACTACCACTTCCAACACTGGTCGACCCCAGTTGAGCCATTATTCTAGCCAACACAACCGCATCTTCTAACCCTGCTGAACCACCTTGCCCCAAAAATGGGCCCATGATATGCATAGCGTCACCAGCAACCATCACTGTTCCTTTACTAAATGTTCCCGATAACAAGTCCCATGGTGCACGATATCTCAAGTGTGTAATAGATAACGACTTCATGTTTGTGTTTTCTATCATTTCACGAATTTCATGTGGATGATCACTTACCAACTCTAGGGTTGATTGTCGTATTGCCTCGGGATCTTCACAATTCTTTTGATCTATTCATCATAGTTACAAAGAACATAAATAAATTGTGTAATACTAAAGGGTTATCTACACAACTATGATAATTATAAACAACCTTTACGAATGTTGGGTAGCACACAAAACCAAAAAACCAAGTTATCATGGATTGGAGTTCTTCCGACAAGAATGTTATCTTTCCTGAAACGAATTAACTGGTGGCCGAATGAATGACCAGTTGGGTAGCTTGTTAAACCTCTAACTGCACATAACGGAAACATCTTTGTAGGTTTGAGGTTAAGGAAATCGGCAACTACTGACTTGCCACCATCACAACCAATTACTACCTACAAGCACCGATAAGTATCGATCATTATCCTACTGAAATCATGTAATGAAGCACAAAATGGAAGAATAATAACTTGTAGCACACTTCTTCACTGGATCAAGCTTATACCTTAGCTACAAAGGAGCTTCCATCGACGAACCGAAGAACTGGTTTGTTAGAATGCGGGTCAAGTTTTATAGATTCAAGTTGGCAGCCTAACTTTACAGTGCCTGGAGGGAGTGCGGCATAAAGAGTGTCAATAAGATCTTTCCTTCTCAAGCAACGCGTTTCACCATCCCAATGGGTCCTCAATGAAGAAACAATTAAGAATTAGTCTATGAGATTTTCAGATGCTTCTTTCTTATAAATTAACTTCCATTATTCTTTCTTTTAGCATTTTAATTATTGAATAGATTAGGTTTAAAAAGTTCATCAATTATATAAAGAGTTCGGTTAACGTACAATATTCCTTAACGTACGAGCGTACGCAGTGAAAGTATGCACGTTGTAAAACTCAAAACCCTAATCATGCATGTTGAAAACCATAATCACGCATGTTGAAAAGACATAATCAAGCATGTTGAAAACTATAACATGCTTCATTACATAATTATAACAAGCTTCATTACCTAAGTATAACATGCGTGATTATGGTTTTTCAACATACGTGATTAAGGTTTTGAATTTTACAACGTGCGTAACGTCACAACGTACGCTCGTATGTTAAGCAATATTGTATTTTACACTTTCACTTATATATACGTGTAGAGAAATTACAGAAAGTTTTTCCTATATTCCCACTAGCTATATCTTTTATGAAAACAATTAAATTCTTACTAGCTATATCTTTTATGAAAAATAACAATTAATTACTAGCATTGGCAACTTATTAGTTTAGAATACTTGCTAGTAAACTGCGAACATATATAATAATTTGTAATCAAAGGTACATATAATATGTAAATGATTTTAAAATGTCAAAAATAGAAAAAAGAAACCCTTAGTCACCCACTAGTTCATTGTCATCCGAGGACGTCACCACAAACGCTATCCCTAAAATTGTCTCACGGACAAGACTGCAACATTTCGTAGAAAAATATATCCGTTTGTTGGTGCCACGTTGTCACCCATCAAGTTCCACAAACACCCGTTGGGGACGGTTTTAAGTGTATTGATATCTAGAACAAGAAGGTTTCGAGTTTAAAAAGAAATAGTACTTTTGTACACAGATTGTATACGCATTTCGATATGTGTATGTCTATGTGTATAAGTAATACACATATGATTTATATTGATGGATTAGTAAAATTACAATTTATATTTATTTATGTTAATTTTATCTCTCACAGTTATTATAATCCGTAGATGCTGACGTATATCATGCACTAGTATACAAAACCACATTAAGTAAATGAAAGTGCAAATTAACACGTAGTTTGGGTTCAAATCCTCTTAAGTGCAAATTAATTAGGTTTGAGTTTTCGGGTGAAAATTTGTTTTTCAAAAAGATCATGTAACTACAAATTAACCTAAGAAAACAGTGAATGAGATACCAATTAAGAGGGACAGCAGTGTGGCGGAGGATCTCCGCCACGCCAAGCTGATCCAGAGCTCGCCACCCGTTTGGACGCACTGCGATTCCTGCCCCCGTGACGTTTCGCAGGCTTTCAGATCTCTCCATTACTACGCCTTTTATCCCCTTCTTGTGAAGAGCAAGGGCCGTTTCTAATCCACAAATCCCAGCTCCAATTATCACTACATCTTCATTATCATCCATGCTAACAGTGAGGTGCGAGTGCGAGTGAGTGAGTAGGCTATATATGCATGCATTTAAGAAAGGAAAGCGATGTAAGAAATGATGTATTATAAACGATGGGTACAGTTCCAAGATGATAAGCACAAGGTAGATAGTAGATATACATCAATTTTAGTTGTGCATAAATTATTTCATTATATGCTAAATTGTTAACAACATCATGCTCATGGATTTGAATTTGGACCGATGTGTGTGCATTTACTACTACAACTACATGTGATAAGACATATCATGTGTATTACAGGATAATGATACATGTATTGCGTAATTTATTAAATTTATGTAAATTACTCAATAGCGATACAATTGAACTTCACGAAAGAGCCAAAAGAGCTTCGCTTGGTTGGCCTTTGTATGCTAACAAATGCCTCTTTTTACCTGTTGATAGAATAGTTACTTTACACGTATCGCGTAAATTACACATGTTCGTATAATCTACATGATTTTTAGTTTTACATTACAAGTTATTTGACTAATTATAGGTTATGACGTGCCACACATAATTTTAGCTATTTTTATGAAATACACCATATTTAATTTTATATAGGTGTCGTTTTTTTAATTCATACGGGTGTCATTTTTTGATTAGTTATTATTTTCTTGAAAACATGTAAACAATCAGATGATCAGAATATAATCTTTTTTCAAATTTATTAATAGTTTTCTAGTTAAGATGGTTAATCAAGTGATTCAAGAATGAGTTCTCATAATGTACATTCTAATTTATAAGGGTGGACGGAGAGATTTTGATAGATAGCGGATTCAAGATGGCTAATCTTCCAAGAATAAAATGGAGAAGACAAGAACCAAGTAGAACAATTTCTAATATTTTTCGTTCATATCTCAAAACATTGCAATGCTTCACTTTGAATATGCAGAAGGAATTAAACACTATACCTAGTAGGAATGGAGGTCATGCCTATATTAAACAAGGGAAACATGGAACTAAATAAGGAAAGGTTCTTACTATCTGCACACCATGTTTGCCTATTTGCACACTTAGGGTTTACATACGCTGCGTAGAGGCCTCTACGCAGCGTATAGGGCTAACCCTATACGATGCGTATTGACCTATACACAGCGTATGTAAGGGACAGCTACACGACCAGACAGTCAAACCTGGTACCATGTCAAATCAGTCTTACATACGCTGCGTATTGATCAATACGCAACGTATAGGGTTAGCCCTATACGCTGCGTATGGATCAATACGCAACGTATGTAAGACTGATTTGACACTGTTGCAATGTTGTCAGGCACGTGAATAAAGTAATACGGGGTGTAGAGAGCTATACGCTGCCTATTTCAGTAAATTTGAAAGTCTCTTTAGTAGTGATTTCTTTTCATCTTCCATTCGCACTTATTTAGCACTGCTTTCTTTTCATTTCCATTCGCATTTCATTTGTTCTTCTGTTTTTCATATTCTTCTTCAGTAAACAGTTTACACCCCAAACCAAAATCATTTGTTCTGTTTTTTGCTCAATCTTGTTAAAATGTCATCATTTTGGACCAATAATTATTTCGGTAATCGCTATTCTAACGACACAAGGGGAGCAAATGATGCCAATGAGGAGGAGGTTGTTTCTGGAGTCCCTGTTGATCAAAAAACACAGTTGCCAGACTTGAACAAGACTCCCACTCCACCTGTTGATGAACCAAATTACCCGGCGCATCAAGTGTATCCGGATTACGGATACGGGTATGAATCTCTGTACGTGCAACAAAGTGGATACAGTGCTGAGAATGCACCTGTTGATGAACGATATTACCCGACGCAGCAATCGTATCCGGGTTACGGGGTATACGGGGGTGAAGGTGGATACGAATGTTACAGTGGATACGGGGGTGAAGGTGGATACGAGGGTGAAGGTGGATACAGTGGATACGGGGGTGAAGGTGGATACAGTGGATACGATAGATATGGGGGTGAAGGTGGTTACAGTGGATACGGGGGTGAAGGTGGATACAGTGGATACAATAGATCTAGGGGTGAAGGTGGATATGGTGGATACGGAGGCTACGGTGGATACGAAGAACATGGTGGATATGGTTATGAGCCCCGTAACACATCACTTTATGAACCATCTACCCCGGGCAATCCGTTTCAAATAAATGAGGTATCACATTAAAATAATTATTATTATTATTGTTAAAAATATTATAATTATAATTGTTTTGGTCAAAAATTACCGAAGCAATTTAGTGATCAAATTAGTAAAGTGAGGTAGTGTGCTAGAAAGTGTATTTGAAAATGTGCTTGTTGAGTTAATTAGGAAATCAGTATTCAGGATACGGCTCAGGATATCGAGCTGTATCTATGATCAAACAATGAGCAAAAGTAAAGTAAAGTAAACGACACGAGATGTATGAGGAAAGCCCTTGATCAATCTAGATCGCCGGCATAAAACCTCGGGAGCTGACAATCGCAGCTGCCTAGTTCTTCTATTGCTTCAAATATCGGGATACAGTGCAGGATGTGGTACGGATCGACTAAGTGTTACAACGAAATTTGAATACAAGTGTGGTGTTTGCAATGAGCTAGAAAGTGAAAGTATGCGAGATTGTAAGTGGAGAGTGTGTGACTTAAACTGATCCGCCCACATCTATTTATAGTAAAGATAAAATAACAAACTATCCTAAACTTCCGGGATCCACCGAATATTCCTTCATCGAACGTTGTAGACCTGGTCTTTCGGGCTCAACGTCTCTCCTTCAACAAACTCGTCCGAGTCTCGAGGAGAAGAAGTCCTCTTGACCGTTAGCAAGTCTCAGCCTTTAACCTGCATGTGGTTAATTCAATAAACCTCAGGATGTCGCCCAAGATGTTAGTAATATCCTCTTCCAGCATCTTGGTCACAAATAAACAAATAAAGGCAGGATATTGGTCAGGATACGTATGTTAAGAAAATGACCCCTAACAATTGTCCCCAAATATATCAGTTGGTATACCAATCCAACAGATATATTTCAAAAATCTTATCCCATAACTCAAGGCATTTAAAACGAAGCGACGGTCAAGATCACATCGTAACTTCCAACGCGTTTTTTACTCAATGGAGATCCACGATATATCTTCTCTTTTCTTGTTTGAAAAGCAGATATCTTCAACAGAACCTTCAGGTAATTCTCCATTTCTGATTTTCTTCCTGTCAATTTACTTCACCTTACTTGCAATGGACGCCGAGACCTTCACCCAGCAGAATCTTCTTAAAAATCCCGAAAAGGAGATCTGCGCTTTCGACAACGCAGACATTGCAGCTTTAAGAGCCTCCGGCGCTTTCCCTGACAGCACGGTCTTTAGACCATTCGATCGGTCAATCCGATCGGATGTTTCTTCCACCGAATGGGTCTGTTTTCCAGCATATCCTTTTTCATTAGGTCTTCGATACCCTTTTCCTGAATTCATGATGCAATTCTTTCGAATTACCGGCATCTCTTTTGCTCAAACTATGCCCATGGTTTGGAGAGTACTAATTGTACTCAACCAAATCAAAAACCTCCATTGCTCCGATCTCTGCATCGAGGATTTACCTATTGCTTATCGCCTCCGATCCCATGGCTCTAGCCGGTTCTTGCTCTTCTCGACCTCCAGCAAACCCCTGATTCTCAAAGCCACCAAAAACGAAGACGGATGGCAACGCAAATTCTTCTTTGTCAAACGAGATTCCATTGCTGAGGGTGCCAACCTTCCGGTGGAGTGGTTAACCACCGGTAGGATCATAAATATCCTCAGAGACCATTTGATTGTTATCTTCTATTAATACTCTTCTTTTTGATCTTTATGCAGTGAACTTCAAGGAAGTTGCTCCCCCTACCGCTGAGTCAGAAGAGAGAATCAATACTGTTTACCGGTTACCTGCAATAGAGAGGACTTTCACCACACACGTCCCGAGTTCCAGTCAATACTCATCATCCGAGATGTCTGGTAAGAATTTCTTTCAAAATAATTAGTCACAACAACATAATGATAAGATAAAGAGTAAAACTTTTTCCCTTTATGCAGCACCAGCTAAGATCCCTGAAGTCTTTGATCTTGACGAATTGGACAGCTATTCTGACCAGATCCAGGTCAAGAAAGAACCTAGCCCCAAGACCACAGCTACATCCAAACCCAGCAGCTCCAAAGCCATCATCATTCCTAAACCTTCACCGGCTACCAAGCCCCGGAGTTCAAGTTCCCGCAAAAGGAAAGAACCCGATTCCCCTGTCATTTCTGACACCTTTCCTTATGAGAAGCACGGGTTCATTGAAGCCAGCGGGTTTATGACTTATTTTCTTAACCAGGTTAGTATCCTCATATCATATCCTGCAATTTAGATTATTTTCAAAGATTTAACAATATTAATCCCTGTCCTCTTACCTTTGTAGGGTCTTGAGCGTTTAGTTCATTTATATCAAGAATCCTGCAAGCTTAACAAAACACTTGAATCTAAGCTAAAGGAAGCAGAAATCACAATCTCCGACCAAGGTATGATTGCGGCCACCAAATCTCATCATTACGAGGAGAAATACAAAGCTATGACCCAAGAACACCAAGTTGCTCTCAACAAAGCTACTCTTCAAGCCCAGGCCGATCTGGAAGCCGCCCACGTGCAATATGAACGGGATATGGTCAGCTACCGGGAAAGCCTCAAAAGTTCCGTCGTCATTTCTCTCCTCCAAGCCAGGTTGAAGATGGCTCATGAAGCCAAAACATTAGGTTTCGAATTCCCTTCTTGGGATGTTGGTGCTTGGGAGACCAAGCTGAAGAACCTCGGCGACACCTCTTCCAAATCAACTGTCGAAGAACCTTCCAAAGTAGTTGAAAAAGCAACCGATGCTGAGAAGGATCCCAAGACGGATGTTGCTGAAATCACTATGGACCAAGAAGGCACTACCCCCTAGAGCTTATTTCCTTTAAATCATTCGAACAATTTTATGTTTTTATGAACAATTTATATTTCTGTATCGAAACAATTTGATAGCCGAAGGTGGATGGGTCCTGGGTTTCAGGATGAAACCTTCGGTTATCAACCAGTATTGATTGCTTACGAATAATTTCATCTTTTTATTTTTCTAAGTGTAAATCTTAGCTTTACAAAAAATTTCATACTGTTATCTTATAAAATATCCTGATTAGTATGCTCAGCGGTATACTGTAAAAACCTTTTATTAGATAGAACTTCCAAACGTTCCTTCAACTTTGTAAAAATTTCTTTTAGAAAGTGAAAAACAGTCTATCTTTTCAAAACCAAGTTTTGATAAAATTTAAATGATCAGAGTTCCAAACTAATACTAGTTTCAAACACCCTAATCAAATATCCTGAAAAGGACTTTGAGAATATATCAGGATACTTAAAATAATGTTACTAAAAACTTAGACGACGTTTACAAAGGAAAGATCATACCAGAAATAGGGTATAAACCTATTACCAAACTTCAATCCCTTTGCAACTCTCCCAACAATGGTGTCCCCTGTGCAAGGTACTTAGTGCATTAGTTCCGAGCCTCATCCTTTTAGCTTTACATCACCATCTTGGCAGGGATGTCCCCTGTGTACAATGTCTTCAAATACTTTAGAAATCTACTGAATGTCAGTTTCCATTGCCTTGGCAATTTTTTACGTCCCAAGGGTAAAACCCAAGGATGTACTGGAGATAAATCCCTTGTATCCTGGGGAAAATCCCAAATTTTCATGCGCTACAGGCGGGAGTGTATAAACTCCAAGACTTAGAAAGGTGAAAACCTTTAAACCTTAGAGAGTATGAAAATACCCTTTCGTGAGAGAGGGTGATCAATCCTCATATACCTTTAGGATTCAGGATATAGCCAACAGTAACGAAATTGTCAGCCACTTTTACATGGACTGGTCCCGCCACCTTGAACTATCCCTGAATAACTTGCGCTCCAGGCGGGGTGTTTAAACCCAATTCGGAAGAAAGGTGAATACCTTTAAACCTGTGAAGGGATCAGTATCCCTTAAACGTGAGAGAGGGGGCCAATCCTCTAGTCTTTCGAGTTATCCTGAGTACATATCCTGGAGCTATATCCTGAAACATATCTTGCAAAACAATTGTAAACTAAGGTGGGTGCTAGCTTAGCTAACACCCATCCGATGCTTAAGTCAGTATTGGGTTACAAAGAACAAATTAAACCAAACATATTTAAAAAAGGTAGAATTCATACCATCCTGAGTTAGAAATTAAATTCTAAACTCACTTGAAATAGAGCTTAAGGTGTATAGCATTCCAAGATCTCGGTAGCATATCTCCCTCCATATTCTTAAGTCTGTATGCTCCTTTCCCTGCTTCTGATTCAACTTCGTATGGTCCTTCCCATTTTGGAGCTAATTTGCCATCAGCATGATTAGTAGTATTCTGAAAAGCCTTTCTTAACACCCAATCTCCAATCTTAAATCTTCTGGTCCTAATATTCTTGTTATATGCCCTGGATATTCTCTGTTGATATGCTGCCATCCTTAGCCTTGCCGCGTCTCTCTTCTCATCTATAGTGTCTAAATCCTGACTCAAGGCTTCAGGATTCTGCTCAGGATCACTTAAGATAGATCTTGCAGTAGGTATTGTCATTTCCGTTGGAATCATTGCTTCTGCTCCAAACACCAAGGAAAATGGGGTTTGGCCTGTTGCATTTTTTACCGTTGTCCTATCAGCCCATAAAACAAAGGGTAGTTCTTCTGCCCATCTTCCTTTTTTGGCTCCAAGCCTTTTCTTTAAGTTATTGACAATTATCTTGTTTGATGATTCTGCTTGTCCATTTGCTTGAGGATGTACCGGAGTAGACGTAATCATTTTGATTCCCCAACTCTTGCAAAAGTCAGTAGTCCTCTTACTTATGAATTGAGAACCATTGTCACAAATTATCTCGGCTGGTACTCCGAATCTGGTCAGGATATTTCTCTTGATGAAGGATACTACTTCTTGGTCTCTAACTTGAACAAATGCTTCTGCTTCAACCCACTTAGAGAAATAATCCGTCATTGCTAGCATAAAGACTTTTCCTCCCGGAGCTTTTGGTAGCTTTCCTACTATATCCATACCCCACTTCATAAATGGCCAAGGGGAAACAATAGGATATAATGGTTCAGCCGGCTGATGCAGTATGTTACTATGTCTTTGACATGCGTCACATCTTCGAACATATTCTGCGGCATCTTTTCTCATTGTTGGCCAATAATATCATGTCCTTAACACTTTTGAGAATAACGACCTGCCCCCAGCATGGTTACCACAATCCCCTTCATGTATATCCTGAAGTACTTCTTTGGCTTCAGGATCCTCCAAGCATCTCAAATACGGTCCTGCAAGAGATTTCTTGTATAAAATATTATTTATAATAGTGAATCGTGATACCTTCATCCTAAATGCCTTAGGATTTTCATTTCCAGGGATGTGTCCTTCTTTGAGATATCTCATGATTGGAGCCGTCCAGGATTTAGGATCCTCTTCAGGATGTTCTGCTCCAGGATCCTGAATACCAGCTACTTCTTTATCCTGAGGATTCGTTGCAGGATATAAGACATGTAATATTGGTATTTGCGTCCCTTCAGGTATCCTGATCGATGATCCCAACTTTGCTAAGGCATCCGCTTTAGCATTATCCTCCCTTGGTACCTGTTCAAGTATAAAAACATCGAAATATCCTGCAATTTTTTTGAGAATATCGAGATATTCGATTAGCTTCTCACCCTTAACTGCATAGGATCCATTAAAATGGTTAGTAATTAACAAAAAGTCAACATATACTTGCAATTTTTTGATACTCATGCTCTTAGCCAATTCTAATCCTGCAATTAAAGCCTCATACTCTGCTTCATTATTAGTAGCAGGAAATTCACACCTAATAGCCTGGGGTAATATGTCCCCCTGTGGCGATTTTAGTAGTATTCCTAATCCTACTCCTCTTACATTAGATGCACCGTCAGTATATAATGTCCAGGATCCTGAGGATTCTCCTAACTGTTGAACTTCTAGGTCTACCTCGTCCTGAATGTCACTACTAAAGTCAGCCACAAAGTCAGCTAAAGCCTGAGATTTTATGGCATTTCTAGGTTCATATACTAAATCATAAGCACTTAACTTTACTGACCACTTGGCCATCCTGCCTGACATCTCTGGTTTCCTAAGCACATTTTTGACAGGATAATTTGTTTTAACATGTATCCTATGTGTCTCGAAATAATGCCTAAGTTTCGTTGATGCCATGACTAATGCTAGTATCAATTTTTCTAAATGAGAATACCTAGTTTCAACATCTAGCAAACTTTTACTAACATAATAAACAGGATATTGCTGACCTTCATGATCCTTTATGAGAACGGCACTTACAGCATTCCCTGATACAGTAAGGTACAGGGATAGTGGTTCACCATTTTCAGGCTTCATCAATAGAGGTGCGGTTGATAGATATCGTTTCAAATCCTGCAATGCTGCTTCATGCTTCTCCCCCCATTCGAATCTTTTGTTCTTCTTTAGGATATCATAAAAGTCTTTGCATTTCTCTGAGGATCTCGAGATAAACCTGTTTAAAGTTGCTACTCGGCCTGTCAATCTTTGTACGTCCTTCATATTTGAGGGTGATTTTATATCCAGGATAGCTTTGATCTGCTCTGGGCTTGCTTCTATCCCCCTTTTTATCACCATATATCCAAGAAACTTTCCTGCCCCCACTCCGAAATGGCATTTAGCAGGATTCAGCTTCATGTTGTATTGATCCAGGATATCAAATGCTCCCTCCACGATATCCTGGGCCCGCGTCTTTAATTGCTATGCTGCACTAGGTTTGGTTGAGGATTTCATCGAGGATGAGTAGCATTCTTTCGCCTCCTGCTGATCACTATCAACTTTGACCACTCCCCAAGGGGTAGGTATCTTGATGCATTGGTGATATGTTGATGGCACGGCCTTCATATCGTGAATCCACGGTCTTCCCAGTATGATGTTATAGCAGGATAGAGAATCCATCACACAGAAACGTTGTATCGAGTTGACTCCTTCAACGTATACTGGCAACTTTATCTCTCCCACTGTATTTCTAGCCTCTCCACTGAATCCAACAAGCACGGTAGACTTCGAAGTGATATCCATTGGAGATACATTCATTCTCTTCAGAGTTTCTAGTTGGATTATGTTGACGGAGCTGCCATTATCAACCAGTATCCTGCGTACAAAATGGTTAGCCACATATAACGTTATTACCAGAGCATCATGGTGAGGATCCTGGACAGTATCCCTGTCATCAGCATCAAAAGTGATCACTTTGTCAGTTGTGAGGGTAGTCATTCTGACAGGTTTGTCTCCCCTTTCGGCCTTAGCTTCCTTTGCATGTCTCTTTGCTGCCGAATACGAAGTTCCACAAATGTCGGATCCTCCCGAAATGAAGTTGATTATCTTGGCATCCGCGGGAGGTGATGCTGCTCGCTCAGGATCCTTCTCAGTATCCTGACCCTTATTCTTCTCTCTTCCTAAGAGATCTTTCAGATATCCCTTGCTTAGAAGATAGCTTATTTCTTTCCTTAGAGCAATGCAATCCTCAGTTACATGTCCGAAATCTTCGTGGAAAGCACACCATTTTGACTTATCTTTCCAGTCATCCTTTTGTTGATTCTTTCGAGGCCACCTAGCCTTGTCTCCTAGACCCTGCATAGCATACATCAATTCAGGAATATTAACAGAAAAGCAATATTCAGACAACTCAGGATACTCTTCAGGATCCTTATCTTCGACAGCATTCACTCTCTTGTTTTCATTTCTACCATATGGCTTAGGCCGATATGACTTGAATGAGGATTCTGACTTCCTGTTAGTTGACTCATAAGTGTTAGATGAGTTCATCCTTTCTTGCATTTTCCTATCATCTTCCAGACGGATATATCTCAAAGCCCTGTTACGAGCTTCGTCGAGATTCCTGCAGGGATTCATTACAAGATCCTGATAAAACTGAGAATCCTTTTGTAATCCCATCTTAAAAGCTTGCACAGCTGTTGCAACATCAAGATGTGGGATATCCAAGGATTCTCGACTGAATTTGTTCACATAATCCCTCAAGGATTCCTGAGGCCCTTGAGTTATCCTGTAAAGATCACTGGTTAGTTTCTCAAAACTCCGACTACAAGAAAATTGACTGTTAAATAAATTAACCAAATGAGCAAACGAAGTAATTGAGTGAGGAGGAACGTTTAACAGCCATTTCAAGGTTGATCCTGTTAAGGTAGCACCAAATCCCTTGCATAAGCACGCTTCCTTGAGCTCCGGAGGGATAGGGTTAATCTCCATTCTTTCCCTATATTGAGCAATATGCTCCTCAGGATCCGTAGTTCCGTCGTAAAGCTTCATGTTGGGGGTTTGAAATCTCTTTGGGATCTCAGCATCACAGATTGGATGTGCAAAACGAGATATCTTATGGCTGTCTTGGGACACTTCCGGGATCGGCTGGACCACCCCAGGTACACTGGATATCATGTCCTTCAACTTTTGAAGTTCCCTAGTAAGTGCTGACGTCACACCTGTATCCTGCAAAGATCCACTATTGTTAGTAGCATGAGTATTATTATTATTTGACACGTTACCCGTTGGAGGATTTTGCTCATATCCTGAAGCATATCCTGAGCTTCTCATGGTTGACATCCTGACCGAGGAGGGTATTTCAGGAGTATGATTCTAAGGAAGACTGGGCACAATATTCCCCCTGTTATCCTCAGTATACATAGCTGAACTGAAGTTCAACGCTCTGGGGTGTAAGGGAGTGACATTATCCTCAGCAGATCTGCTCGAGCCAGACTTCAGGAGTTGTATTTCCCTTAAAAGCTTTTGGTTTGTTTCCTGTTGCTGCCTTATTTGTTCCTGCACACTTCCAAATAAAGTAAGAATTTCATCATTAGAAGCCAGAACGGGAGCAGATTCCTGAACACTGCGGGTAGGGATAATATCCTGAGGTCGTGAAGAGGCTGGCATCCTTGGAGGAGGTGGTGGAAGCACCGGACCGGTAGTAGCAGAAGTCATAGCAGACACAGTAGAGGGACTCATGTTTGATCTTGAGGCCATTATGGACAATGTGGTAAAAAGTTTTGAAAATAGAAAGCCGATTAGTGATTTCACAAAAAAATTTAGTAAAGAGAGCACCACTTGCCCCACGGTGGGCGCCAAATTGTTTTGGTCAAAAATTACCGAAGCAATTTAGTGATCAAATTAGTAAAGTGAGGTAGTGTGCTAGAAAGTGTATTTGAAAATGTGCTTGTTGAGTTAATTAGGAAATCAGTATTCAGGATAAGGCTCAGGATATCGAGCTGTATCTATGATCAAACAATGAGCAAAAGTAAAGTAAACGACACGAGATGTACGAGGAAAGCCCTTGATCAATCTAGATCGCCAGCATAAAACCTCGGGAGCTGACAATCGCAGCTGCCTTGTTCTTCTATTGCTTCAAATATCGGGATACAGTGCAGGATGTGGTACGGATCGACTAAGTGTTACAACGAAATTTGAATACAAGTGTGGTGTTTACAATGAGCTAGAAAGTGAAAGTATGCGAGAGTGTAAGTGGAGAGTGTGTGACTTAAACTGATCCGCCCCCATCTATTTATAGTAAAGATAAAATAACAAACTATCCTAAACTTCCAGGATCCACCGAATATTCCTTCATCGAACGTTGTAGACCTGGTCTTTCGGGCTCAACGTCTCTCCTTCAACAAACTCGTCCGAGTCTCGAGAAGAAGTCCTCTTGACCGTTAGCAAGTCCCAGCCTTTAACCTGCACGTGGTTAATTCAATAAACATCAGGATATCGCCCAAGATGTTAGTAATATCCTCTTCCAGCATCCTGGTCACAAATAAACAAATAAAGGCAGGATATTGGTCAGGATACGTATGTTAAGAACATGACCCCTAACAATAATTATTATTATTATTATTATTATTATTATTATTATTATTATTATTATTGTTGTTGTTGTTAAAAATATTATAATATTATTATTGTTAAAAATATTATAATTATTATTATTATTGTTAAAATACTATAATTATAATTGTTATTAATATTATTATTATTATTATTATTGTTGTTGTTGTTAAAAATATTATAATATTATTATTGTTAAAAATATTATAATTATAATTATTATTATTATTGTTAAAAACTATATTTGATTTAATATATTAAATTCCTAATGTGTATATAAATTTAATATAACTTAGAATAGGTGTTAACCTATACGTTGCGTATAGGTCAATACGCAGCGTATAGGTTTATATTCTAACTAGTGTATATAAGGAATTAAGTTTCATGTTCTAACAGCTCCTAGTAGGAGGATAAACTGGTTAAAGCGTTGCGGTTCTAAACGAGAGGTCACGAGTTCGATCCTTGCAAAGGCCGGTTCTTTAAAGAAGACCCCCTTTTTACCCATTTTTGATATATTTACACTTTGGTCCCTGAAGTTTCAGTTTTTACAAAAATGATCCCTGAAGTTTCAAAAATTGCCACAAATGGTCCCTGAAGTTTCGTAAATTGGTAAAAATGGTCCCTGATGTTTCGAAAATTTACAAAAAAGGGTCCCTGAAGTTTCAAAAATTGACAAAAATGGTCCCTGTACTGTTCAGTTAAGTATGCTAACTGAGTTAGTGTTTAAAGAAGAAATCTTTATATGAAAGTTAACCTGGCTAAACCATTCAGTTTTTCAATAATGACCATTTTCGTCCCTGAAGTATGAGTTTCATAAAATGACCAAATGGTCCCTAAACTTTTATTTCAAAAATATATATTTATTTCTTTTATATAATAAGTTTCAAAAATTACAAAAAGAACCCTAAACTTGTAGTTTGAAATAATTGCATTTTAACCCTTGTATTTATTATTATTATTGTTAAAAATATTATAATTATAATTATAACTATTATTATTATTAACGTAACTTTTTTTTAGCGTTTCATGTCTCTAACTTATTTGAAGAATTGGGTACAAGAAACGGGAAAGGAGTATGGTTACGTAATTGTTACCCGCCGATCGAAAAATATTGGCGGTACTACTGGGATGGTCTGGCTTGTGTGCGACCGTAGTGGTGAGCACCGTAGTAAAGCAACAGTTAGGAAAGCTGGTAGCAAAAAAATCGGTTGCCCATTTTCATTACTAGCCATCCGGGACGTGAAAAATGACACGTGGGAGTTAAAAGTGGAAGACGTGAACCATAACCACGAACCTACGACGAGTCTGTTGGCCCACGCTTTTGTGCGAAGATTTACTGAAGCCGAATACAAGCTAGTGGAGCAGCTAACTGCTCAAAACATGGAGCCACGTATCATATTTCAAACCCTAAGAAAGCAGTTCCCCGACAGCCTGCATGTTCAGAAAGACGTGCAAAATGCGGTACAAAAAATTAGAGCGACAATAGTGGACGGAAAGACTCCTATGCAGGCACTGGAAAGCCTGCTGCATAACCACCGATTCATTTACGAAACCCGACAGGAACCCAAAACAGATGTCGTAACAGAGATTTTCTTTGTTCATCCTTATTCAATCACTATGTGGCGTGCATTCCCGCACGTGATGTTGATCGACGCGACCTACAAAACAAACCTCTACAACATGCCATTTGTCCAGGTTGTGGGTATGACGTCGACTGGGAAGTCTTTTTGTATCGCACATGCCGTTATTTGTAAAGAACGAAGGGGTAACTACGTGTGGGTGCTTGAGCGGATCAAGTCAATATTGCATGAATGTATGATGCCACATGTGATAGTCACGGATAGGGAGCTTGCCCTAATTAACGCGTGTTCTAAAGTATTCCCGAATGCAACCAGGCTTCTATGCCACTTTCACATCCAACAAAATATAGCTAGAAAGTGCAAGGAAGGGTTCGATAAAGAAGATTGGGGGAAATTTATGTCGTACTGGCGGAGATTGTGCGAATCTTCTTAAGAGCCCATGTACAAGTACAACTTGGAGAAAATGTATAACCGACTTGTGGTTGCCAACCGAGAAAGTAAGTGTTCCTTCAACAAACGACTCACCCAATCTATTATATTTTACACACGCTTTTACATTTCATTATTTTATTTTTGCAGGTGTCTATGATTACGTCTACGAAAACTGGCTCAAAGACTATAAAGAAATGTTCGTTTATGCGTGGACCGATAAGTGTCTCAACTTTGGTCAGCGCACCACCAACAGAGTTGAGAGACAACACGCAAATTTAAAAAGATACATTACGCGCGGGAGTTCATTGGAGCGAATAGCAAGATGCGTCATTGATATAGTTGAAACTCAGTACGATGAAATACAAAAAAAGTTTCACTAAGAGCATCGAAAAAACGATGAACCACCATAGACACCGACTGTTGGACAACCTACGTGGAAAGGTTTCCCATGAAGCACTTGATTTGCTGGCAAAAGAGCTACTGAGGAAGATGGAGGTGTTGCGGAAACTTAACGCATCATGTGGTTGCCATATGTGGCTTAGCTGTGGATTGCCGTGTGCTTGTAGGCTGGAAAACTACAAATGTACGATTTAGCTGTTTCTCACACCGTATTAACTTAACTGTACAGGGCGTATGATACAACTCGACGACATAGATGTATTCTGGTGTAAGCTTGACTTGCGCCCGTGTAAACTGGTAGACGAGGAAGTCGAATGTTGTAGCAGAGCTAAATAATGTGCGGCAACATTTAGAGGCGCAGTCCCCCGTTCAGCAAAAGAGTTTGCTTTCAAAGATAAAAGCGGTCTTCACCCCGAAATCGTCAACCAAGAAACCACCGATCGTCCAACAAAATACTCGCGGTCGGCCTACATCAAAGAAAGTACAAGAAAGGTTAGATGAAGCTGCGAGGTTAGACGAAGCTGCAAGACACAGCTCCTATGGCGAGGACAGCAACGTATATACCGCTTCCCCCAAACATAGGTACGATTTACCCCGACACAGCTCATACGTACCGTCAGAGGGCTCTCGTGGAACTGGTTCGGTTGTAAAGTCTGAAAAACCTAAAATGCGACAAAACAGTTCAACGAGTTCTAAAAAGAAGGAGACGCGGGATGATAAGGGTTTTCCATTAATGAAGGGGGACGAGCACTTGTTAAGCATTAAGAGGTTTAAGAATCAAATTCCATCAGAGTTTCACTCTTACATATCGCGTATACAAGATATGACCCCAGACGGTCATTGTGGGTACAGGTCTGTGGCTGTCGGGTTAGGTTTTACGGAACATGCATGGCCCAATATTCGAAGAGATTTACTATTGGAGATTGACCATAACGGGTCGCGTTGGAAGCATGTATTCGAAACATATAACGAAGGAGACTTTAAACGAATACGTAACAGCATCGAATGGCATTCAGTGAAAGGGTGCGGTCCAAGTCACTGGATGGAAATGCCCCACGTAGGGCTTCTCGTAGCGCAAAGGTATAATATTGTCCTCCATGTTCTAAGCATCGAATGGAGCACTACCATCTTCCCATTAATGGATGCCCCACTAGATCCGCGACCTCAAGCGATAACGCTCGTACATGTTGACGGGGGACACTTCATGCTAAGTTGGAAGGAGACTACCCCATGCCTTTAGCGACCCCGTTGTGGTCGACACATCGATCAATAGCTGCGAATCGGTGGGAAGAAATGTATAGACCGCGGTTACAGCATTACTACGAGTTAACCAATCCTAAAAATGACTCAGACAAAGACAAAGAACCGAGTATAAATGTTATCGAAGATTAAGCGAAAACTTGTATTTTTGTAAATTGTAGAAATTTTTTAATTTATAAAGTTTGTATCATTTTTAATTTTTATAATTCATAATATATTTGTATTATTTATCAAATAATATTGTTTTCTATAAATTTAAACAAAGGAAAACACAAAAAAATGGAACTTTATATACGTTGCGTAGGGATCCCTACGCAGCGTATGTAGTGCAAAGGACAAAAAAGCCCCTGTTTTTGGCTTCGTATTGCCTCAACACAAGGGCAAAACAGTAAAATGAGTATTGTTATACGCAGCGTATGGATCCATACGCAGCGTATGCAAAAGGCGGACAATTTCCCCCCAAACCAAAGTTTCAAAACCTATATATGTTAAATTACCATTTTTCCCTTGTGTTTGGGGCAATACGAGGCTGATTATAAGTGTAAAAAGGTCATTTACCACCTTTGTATACGCTGCGTATGGATCTCTACGCAACGTCTGTAAATTTCAAGATTAATAATAACAACAACAACAACAACAACAATAATAATAATAATAATAATTACAATAACAATAATAAGAATAATAATAATAATAACAATAATAATAATAATAATAATAATAATAATAATAATAATAATAATAATAATGATAATACACAGCCTAGAGATCCATACGCATCTTATATAAAGGGGATGGTAAATGACCTTTTTACCCTTATTGTCAGCCTCGTATTGCCCCCAAACACAAGGGTAAAATGGTAAAATTATTATTCTTATACGCTTCGTAGGGCTCTCTACGCTGCGTAGAGGTACTGATTTAAATCAGAGAAATACCTACGCAGCTCTGTTCTTCCCCAAATCTCAAAAACACACACACAAGAGAGCATACAAAGGCGACTGACAAAATCGACCGTATACGACACGAATTCGAAGTATAAAACAGGTATTTACTCAACCTATTTAAGTAATTTTGATTTTTTTTTTGTATTTTATCCGTAAATTATATGTTTTTTAGGTAAGTTAGAGTTTGGTTAGTGATTGAACTTTTGTAAATTAGGGTTTGGTTAAGCATTGATTAGTGTAATGTGTAATGCAATTTGATAATGTGCAATTTGATACGAATGCTATTTGAAACCTGTATAATGTGTAATGCAATTTGATTCCTGTGTAATGTGTAATGCTATTTGTGTCAACTGTAATGGTCATTGCAGTGTGGTGAGGCGTCCGTTTCGTTCCGTTCCGTTCCATTTTAGACTACTTGTGTCTTTTGTGATATGTTTAAATTGTTGAATCTGATGTTTAGTATTTTTTTATAATATATATATTTTTTTATATTTATTTATTAATACCGCCTCGAACTTACGCGTCGTTCCGCCTCGAGGCATACGCCTCGTGAGGCGGAGGGAAAACGCCTCGAAAAGTGTTTCCGTTGTTTTAAACCTTGGACAGAACCATTTAATGCATATGATGTGTAACAGATCGAAGTTTTTTAAACAGAAAACTGTTTAATGCATATGATTCCTGTGTAAACTAACCTTGAAGGCTTCATAAGCTACACGTTTAATGCACTACAATGGTTCTGTCAACTGCAATGGTCATAGATTTTAACGGTTTTTTGTTAAAGTGATTTGATATAATGTGTAACAGATCGATGTTTTTTTTAAAAAGAAAACTTTTTTTAAACAGAATTTTTTTAAACATAGCGTCGAAACTAAGATTTCACAGCCGTTTGCGGCTGCGTTTGCAGCCGTAAACGGGCGTTTAAACGGCTGCAAACGCAGCCCCAAACGGCAGCGAATTAGCGTCAAAACTAAGATTTCACAGCCGTTTGCGGCTGCGTTTGTAGCCATTTAAACGCCCCGTTTATGGCTGCAAACGGCTGCGAAATCGCTGCAGTTTGGGGCGGCGTTTGCAGCCGTAAACGGGCGTTTAAACGGCTGCAAACGCAACCCCAAACGGCAGCGATTTCACAGCCGTTGATTTATCTAATAAACTCTTTGGTTTTCAGGACGAGAAACATGGAGGATGAAATGGAAATAGAAGAAATTAATCCGGAGCAGCCGCAGTCGCAGAAGCAGAAGCGTCCACCCGCGGATCCTCTGCTGAATCACCCGTATTTGGAGTTTCCTCCGGAGTCCGACGCTGCTCTCCGTTGCGACAAGCTTCGGAAGATGCACGTCGGTGCCCATTTTGCGGTTTCTTGGAAAACCCTCCGGGAGCTCGGGGCTGAAGATTGGGCGCGGGAGTTTGTTCCCCGTGATTCACTGTGGGATTGATTGTTTGAGCTAGCGTTTACGCCGAGCTCAGGGAGATACTGATCGAGTTCCTGTCTTCGTTCGAGTTTCATCCTCGTCGGCCAAAATGAGGTTGTGGACCCCGCGCAGCCCCCTCCCCCGGCCGAGGTTTCGTTTCGCATGGCTGGCCAGGCGCGTTCTATGTCACTTGCAGAGTTTGCGGTGCATAGCGGTTTGTATACGGAGGCTGAGATCGCTACGGATCTATATACGACGGTACGTTTAACACAAATTTTGTATTGTTATTATTATTTTAATATATAAAATTTAAGATTTAATATTAATTTAACGTTTAATGAACATTCGTGTAAACAGGGGTTCGTAATTGTTGATAAACCCACGCTTTTAGGGTTTTGGGCTCTGATCGCGAACATCGGTCAGTGGGACTACCAACAATCCAAGGGGAGGGCTACGACGATTAAGGATCCGCTCTTCAGGTACGTTAGTTATTATTATTTTAATAATAGTTATTATTATTTAAATAGAAAATATATTTTTTAAACCTAAATTGTTTTTTTTTTTCTAAACAGAAAACTGTTTTTTTTAAACATAATATTTTTTTAACAGATTTTTTTGACGATCTTAGTTTCGACGCTCGTAACGCGCGTACGGTCCTAACGAGCGTCGAAACTAAGTTCGGCGCTAAATTTCTCTTTTAGTATTTAGTCAAAGTTGAACCGTAAGGCGCGTAGGTCCCTAACGAGGTCGAAACTAAGTTCGTCGTTTTATATTTTAACAACGAACTTATTTCGACGCTCGTTAGGGACCTACGCGACTTACGGTTCGACATGGACTAAATAATAAAAAAAATATAATTTAACGACGATAAAGAAATGTTTTGACGCTCGTAAGGCGCGTACGGGCTTATCGAGCGTCGAAACTAAGTTCGTCGTTAAAAAATATTTTTTTTATTATTTAGTCCATGTCGAACCGTAAGTCGCGTAGGTCCCTAACGAGCGTCGAAATAAGTTCGTCGTTAAAATATAAAATGACGAACTTAGTTTCGACGCTCGTTAGGGAACTACGCGCCTTACGGTTCGACTTCGACTAAATAATAAAAAAATATAGAGTAAACTTCCGTTTTGCTCCATGTGTTTTGGTCATTTTAACGGTTTTGCTCCAATAGTTTAAAAATAGCTATTTTCCTCCCTGATTTTTCTAACTTATCTTCATTTTGCTCCCAGCCTCTAACTCCATCAGGGAGGAAACTGGCGACAAACTCGAAAGATTAGGGAGCAAACTGGCGACAAACTTGAAAGATCAGGGAGGAAAATTGCTATTTTTAAACTATTGGAGCAAAACCGTTAAAATGACCACAACACAGGGAGCAAAACGGAAGTTTACTAAAAAATATATATTTTAACGACGAACTTAGTTTCGACGCTCGTTAGGCCCGTACGCGCCTTACGGACGACGTCGACTAAATAATATTTTTTTATTATTTAGTCGACGTCGTCCGTAAGGCGCGTACGGGCCTAACGAGCGTCGAAACTAAGTTCGTCGTTAAAAAATATATATTTTTTTTATTATTTAGTCGAAGTCGAACCGTAAGGCGCGTAGGTCCCTAACGAGCGTCGAAACTAAGTTCGTCGTTTTATATTTTAACGACGAACTTATTTCAACGCTCGTTAGGGACCTACGCGCCTTACGAACGACGTAGACTAAATAATAAAAAATATAATTTAATGACGATCTTAGTTTTGACGCTCGTAAGGCGCGTACGGGCCTAACGAGCGTCGAAACTAAGTTCGTCGTTAAATTTTTTTTTATTATTTACTCGAAATAGAACCGTAAGGCGCGTAGGTCTCTAACGAGCGTCGACAGAAAGCTGTTTTTTTTTAAATAGAAAATATTTTTTTTTAAACTTAAATTGTTTTTTTTAACAGAAAACTGCTTTTTTAAACAGAATTTTTTTAACAGAATTTTTTTAAACAGATTTTTTTTAATTATTTAGTCGAAGTCGAACCGTAAGGCGCGTAGGTCCCTAACGAGCATCGAAACTAAGTTCGTCGTTTTATATTTTAACGACGAACTTATTTCGACGCTCGTTAGGGACCTACGCGACTTACGGTTCGGCATGGACTAAATAATAAAAATATATAATTTAACGACGATAAAGAAATGTTTTGACGCTCGTAAGGCGCGTACGGGCCTAACGAGCGTCGAAACTAAGTTCGTCGTTAAAAAATATTTTTTTTATTATTTAGTCCATGTCGAACCGTAAGGCGCCTAGGTCCCTAACGAGCGTCGAAATAAGTTCGTCGTTAAAATATAAAACGACGAACTTAGTTTCGACGCTCGTTAGGGACCTACGCGCCTTACGGTTCGACTTCGACTAAATAATAAATATATATATATATATATATATATTTTAACGACGAACTTAGTTTCGACGCTCGTTAGGCCCGTACGCGCCTTACGGACGACATCGACCCGTACGCGCCTTACGGACGACGTCGACTAAATAATATGTTTTTATTATTTAGTCGACGTCGTCCGTAAGGCGCGTACGGGCCTAACGAGCGTCGAAACTAAGTTCGTCGTTAAAATATATATATTTTTTTATTATTTAGTCGAAGTCGAACCGTAAGGCGCGTAGGTCCCTAACGAGCGTCGAAACTAAGTTCTTCGTTTTATATTTTAACGACGAACTTATTTCAACGCTCGTTAGGGACCTACGCGCCTTACGGACGACGTAGACTAAATAATAAAAAAAATATAATTTAACGACGATTTTAGTTTGGACGCTCGTAAGGCGCGTACGGGCCTAACGAGCGTCGAAACTAAGTTCGTCGTTAAAATAAATATATTTTTTATTATTTAGTCGAAGTCGAACCGTAAGGCGCGTAGGTCCCTAACGAGCGTCAACAGAAAACTGTTTTTTTTTAAATAGAATTTTTTTTTTAAACTTAAATTGTTTTTTTTAACAGAAAACTGCTTTTTTAAACATAATTTTTTTTAACAAAATTTTTTTAAACAAATTTATTTTTTTAAACAGAATGTTTTTTTAATTATTTAGTCGAAGTCGAACCGTACGGCGCGTAGGTCTCTAACGAGCGTCGAAACTAAGTTCGTCGTTTTATACTTTAACGACGAACTTAGTTTCGATGCTCGTTAGGCCCGTACGCGCCTTACGGACGACGTAGACTAAATAATAAAAAATATATAATTTAACTACGATCTTAGTCGATGTCGTCTGATTATTATTTACTGACTGGTTTCCTTTTGTGCAGGTATTTGCACAAAATGATTTCCACTTCGATCACTGCTCGAAACAAAAGCCGGGAGTGGTGCACAAGTGGTGATTTATTTTTCTTATATTGCCTCTTATACAAGAGGCCGTGCGCTCTCGCCTACGGGTTGGCGCAATACTTTGCCTCCGCGCATCATCGACAGGAGCGCGGACAGTTATTCGGCGGCGCCTACGTGACTAGGATAGCCCTTTCGTTGGGCTATCATTCGGAGACTGACCGCGACCATGTAGGCCCGCCGGCACAGCTGAAGCGGATGGGGAAGAACGTTGTATCCGGAATGCACGTTACCAAAGACTTCCCAGACGGGAAGCGGTTTAACAAGCCGAACGGCACGCAATACCAGCTTGAACAGCTGCCGGAACAGTTCCCTCCGGTATATCCCCCGCGCGATTCGGAGGCGCCGGAGCCGCATGAGCCAGCCGTCGTCATTCCGCAGCCACCACCGCCGCGTGGACCACCAGGGGCGCCTCAGTTCCCACGCCATGTTTGGTCCGGTCCTGACCCATCACATCAGCGGCAGCTTCGGTTAGCTGAAATGAACAACTATCTTTTGGAGTGGGTGGCTGCGGCGCTGCAGCAGCAGCGACAACATGACGGGTTACCTCCACTACCCTTCATTACGGATGCGGAATGGGATCAGCATCAGCAGCAGCAGCAGTAGTATTTTATCATTTTGTTATGTATGCACAAACTTTGTCTTGTATATATCAAACTTTTGGTGTAAACGGTTTAACATATTCTGAAATGTTATATACTATGGTGTACATATAAAATTCTGGCAGGTTATTTAACATGTTCTGTTGTATAGATAAAGTTCTGGAAGTTTATATATAACAGGTTATTTAACATATTTTGTGTGCATATAAAATTTAGGAGGTTATATACGCTGCGTATTGAACTATACGCAGCGTATAGCTTAACTAGTGTATATAAGGAATTAAGTTTCATATTCTACCAGCTCCTAGTAGGAGGATAAACTGGTTAAGGCGTTGCGGTTCTAAACGAGAGGTCACGAGTTCGATCCATGCAAGGACCGGTTCTTTAAAGAAGACCCCCTTTTTACCGATTTTTGATATATTTACACTTTGCTCCCTGAAGTTTCAAAAATTGACACAAATGGTCCCTGTACTGTTCAGTTAAGTATGCTAACTGAGTTAGTGTTTATATACGCTGCGTATAGGTCAATACGCAGCGTATACAAACCTGGCAAAGCTTTGATACCTCAAACCTACCAAAATGACCCCATTTTTGCAGATGTTTTATATACGCTGCGTAGAGGTTCATACGCAGCTTATAGGGTTGAACCTATACGCTGCGTATTGACCTATACGCTGCGTATTGACCTATACGTAGCGTAGACGCACCTTGTTTTCTGTGCAATGATTGGTTATCAGGCACTGAGATCTATGGTTTATCTACGCTGCGTATAGGTCAATAAGCAGCGTATTGGTTCAACCCTATACGCTGCGTATTGACGTATACGCAGCGTAGATTGACCCTGATTTTGCTAGGGTTTTGGTGTGCCAATAGACACTTTAGTGTGCCAATAGGCACACTCATAAGGAAAACATGCATGAACGTAGGTTAGGGGCGGATCTGCCCATATCCCAGGGTTGCCCGGGATACCCCTCAACATTCTTGACGAAGTGCAAAAAAAAAAAATTCGTCATTTTATGTATGGATATCCTTGAGCAAACATTAGGATACCCCTGACTACAAAGAGAGAAGAATATAACAAAAGTATATGAACATAATTTTCTTCTCTGATGAGTTAAAACTATGACAGCAGCTTATGTATGATGTTATTAGGTTAGATGATGAAGACGAACAGATAAAAGAAAAGCGTGTGCCTTATGTTTGTTATTAGATGGGCTTTTTATTGAAAAGTTGTTTGGGTCTTGAATACTTAACATTATTGGCTTTATTTGAGATATATTAAGAGTTAATTACATAGTTAGTCCCTGTGGTTTGCACAAATTAACATACTTAGGTACTAATAGTTTACAATCACATATTCTAGGGTATTAACTTTTCATTTTGTAACGTTTGGAGGTATTAACGTTATTTGTAGGTTTAAAATCACATTCTATTAGTACCTAAGTATCTTATTTTGTGCAAACCACAAAGACTAACTATGGTAATACCCTAGAAGTTAATACCTCCAAACGTTACAAAATGAAAAGTTAATACCCTAGAAGGTGATTTTAAACTATTAGTACCTAAGTATGTTATTTTGTGCAAACCACAGTGACTAACTATGTAATTAACTCGATATATTAAACTCTACTTTTGTTGGTGTAATTATGCTTTTTTTATTGCTCCATTTTGTATTGCATAAATTTTCATATCCATCTAATCTTCGTTGATTTGGTATAAAAACGTATGCATTTATTTTGTTTTTCTATTGTTTTTATTTTATTTAATTTCTTTATTACATTTTCTATTTAATACATTTAATTTAGTCTAGAGATAAATTTTTTATCAACTCTTATAAAACCTCAAACAAATAATGATTGGTACAAATATATAGCTTACCGTAGCACCTTAACCTTAACTTTATTATAGTGGTCATAGTACATTTAAAAAAAATTAATATAATTGTGTGTAAAGCATTACGACCCCTAAATCATAAAAGTTTGGTTCCGTCAAAGCAAATCTATTCTAGCACAAAGAGACAAAATTGGATTTTATGGTAGGATTTAGTGACTAATTTTAGTTGTTATGATATATTTGATTGTATGAATGTTTGGTAAATAAATTAAATTGTATGAATGTATGGTAAAAAAATCGGGATACCCCTGAATTTTTCTTCTAGTTCCGCCACTGACGTAGGTTTGAGGTTTCTACAAGCTTACATGGAGATTGAGATGTGACATGCACGTATCAGGTTCACCAGATACACATGCGGGTTCGATGCGTTCCCTTGGGAAGACTATCGAAATTCCCAATAGATACCCACGGAATCATGGGTTCATGAAGCTAGTATCGTGTTGATGTTTTCTTTTTCATTATAGTAATTAAAAACTAGCATTAACCAACCCCTTACCTGATAACTAAGTCAATCTAGGATTCGCGCGTTGCTATGAACCTGTCAAACGGAAAAAATAGAGGTAAAAACGTTGAACCACACACATGTTTTCTTGTGTTTACCGCAAAATTCAGAACTAAACGTAAACCGGAAATTTGAATTGTAACACTCTATCCCGTTATTATCGAATAACTTAATAATTCGCATGATTAGGTCCCATATATTTTTTTAATTTTTTATGTTATGTTTTATGTCTAATTGTTGTTAACGAATATTGCGTTTGAATGTCTTTTTTAATGTTTTTAGTTTTAGTTACAAAATTGGTGTATTGGGTGACGAAAGCTTCTTGATTTTGCTGAAATAAAACAGAGTTCTATATCTTTTTCATTCTTGAAAACACAACAGACTGCCTTTTTACATTGGTCTAGGGGTGTTCAGAATTCGTTTCGATTCGAAAAATTCGAAATTCGATTCGAATTCGATTCGATTATCAAGAATTCGTTTCGAGTCGCAAGAATTCGAATTCGAATTCGATTCGATTCGAGTCAAGTTAATCGAATACGAATCGAATACGAATTTACAATTTTAAATTCGATTCGATTCGAAATTCGAATAAGAATTATACATGTATTTTTATTTTTATATATATAATATATATAATTTAAAATTTAATACATATATAAATTAATTGGGCTATATAAAATTACCCATTTAAGTTATTACTAAGCCCATTACATATGATATGGGCATATGGCCCATGACATGATGAACCATCAACCAAATACCATATCTATTATTCGAATACGAAGCGAATACGAATTGAAGCGAATACGAATTGAAGCGAATTTATTCGAATTCGATTCGAATTCGAATTTTTATTCGAATACGAAGCGAATACGAATTGAAGTTTTTATTCGAATTCGAATCGAATAGTATGTGTCTTATTCGAATTCGAATCGAATTCGAATTCAAGAGAAAAAAAAAATTATTCGATTAATTCGATTCGAATAATTCGAAAATTCGATATTCGATTCGATGAACACCCCTACATTGGTCCATAGCATGAACAATTGTTGCAAAGGTCATTTCACAAAATTATAATAAGATTGAGTATAAAGAAATAGAAAAATATAAATAAATTAACACTTGATTGATTGATACATTATATTGAGACTTCCAGTGTTCATAGTTCACCATATGTTTTCAGGTTACAAGAGTTTTTTTTTTTTTTTTTTGCAATCTTTAGGTTTTAATTTCATGTTTTATTGTTGTACTACATGTATTATGTTTTGCTTTTTGTCATGTTGTTTAAGGGTGAGAGGTTTCAAGATGCATACAAAGTGCTCGATGAAATGCTTCAACCATGTTTATAAGGTAAGTATATTTGGCAATTTTTGTTTCAATGCGACTTGGAATGTGCTGAATCCTTGGTACTTGTAGTCTACTCTTATTGAGGATATGCGGATAGTTATGCAGCAACAAAGGCAAGTCCATATTTTTATTGGGTATACTTAAAAAAAAACTAATGTTTTAATATATTTCAATGAATTTTGAATGATTTTTACAAGTAGTTTTATATTGTGGGATCTAATTGGTGTTACAATTAGCACTTTATATTAATACCGATCTAAATGGAGTTAGGATTATATTAAAACTAGGTTATAACCCCGTGTATTACACGGGTTAAATAAATAAATTTTATATACTAAATAATAAAACAATATATCTTTAAAAACCTCATTTATTGCACGAGTTAAATAAATATAATTTTATTTATTAAATAATAAAAAGTTATATCTATAAGAACAATATTGTACGGGTTGAATAAATGTAATTTTATATACGAAATAATTAGTTATATCTTTAAAACCACGTGTATTACACGGGTTGAATAAATAAATTTTATATACTAAATAATAAAACAATATATCTTTAAAAACCTCATTTATTGCACGGGTTAAATAAATGTAATTTTATACACCAAATAACAAAAAATACATTTTTAAAAATATGTGTATTACACGGTTTGAATAAAAGTAATTTTCTGTACTAAATAACAAAAAAATTTATATATATCCTTAAAAAACCCCGTGTATTGTACGAATTGAATAAATCTAATTTTATATATCAAATAATAAAAAAATTATATCTTAAAAAACCTCATGTATTACATGGGTCGAGTAAATGTAATTTTGTATAGTGAAAAAAAAATATTTAATATATTAACACAAAGTTTGGTTTTCGTGATAAAAATAGATTATTCAGTTGTTGCAGAATTTGTTAACGAAGTCTTAATAAATTTAATCCTTTATTTAAAACTCCGTAAATGTATAAATGATATATAATATTAGTTTATTTTATTTTAAGTTTCGTAAAATCTATTTGATACCAAACTAAACAAAATGTTCAAATTTATAGTTAATATCAAATTGGATAATTAAGTTTGAATTTGAAGTAAATACATAAATATAAAAGTAATAATTAATTCAAATAAATAATATTATAAATGAGAAGAAGATTAAACTAAATAATAATTATCCATAAGATGTTAAACTAAATATATTTAGTAGGAGGGTTATCTTTAATTAATTAGAAGAGATTAAACTAAAATAATAATTATATATAAGAGAAGCCCTAATATGATGACAAGTGTCCTAAAGTGGTTTCTTTTATTATATAGTAAAGATAAGTTTGGTTACCGGCTAGTGGTAGAAGGGGCTGAAAGGCCTGATGGGTCCAAACCTTACCGTATTTATAATTCAAGCTTATGTCATGGTCGAAGGGGTAACTTTGTAGAATAGTAACCAAGTTTTAAAAGTGTTCCAATTAGGTCACTCAAGTTTCCAAAGTGTTCCAATCAGATCACCCAACATTCATTTTCATTAAAATTAAGGTAGTGTTTGGTATGGGGTAATGGAGGATGGAATGGAATACTCCATTCAAGGCTAATGAAAAAAGAAGTGTTTGGTTGACCATGTGAATGGAATAAAGCATTACATACCCCATTCCATTCCTTCTAAAATTGTTGAAATCTATTCCTGGCCTACCCCCAGTTTTTTTTCATTCCGTTCATTAACAAAAGGAAGTTTCTCTATTTTGCCCCCATCCTCACCGATTTTCCCTCCCCTTCCATCGATATCTGATTTGCACATCCTCTTAACAAGGAATGGATTATGATTTGGTTATATATATCACCATCTTCATAGAGCAGAACGTCACTCCTCTGGAACCCTAAAATTTGCCCAGTTCGTTGTGAGTTTCATCATCAGACACGAAATCAGGTAAATTGTTTATTTATTTGTTATATTCCCGTGATTTTATCATCCTAGAGTTTCACTGACTTAATGGTGAACTTTAACTCTTTACATACTTATTCAATTGCTAATATCATCGGTTCAGTTTTGTGAGTTTTAAGCAAAATTGAAGTTTCATTCTTATTCAAGTTTGTTTATTTTGGTGTGTATGTTGAATATTCTCGTTAAAAATCATCATAATTGATGATAGTGTGTATATGAACCTTGAATTTGTGCTTACTTTGTCATTATGTTGAAGATTCTCGTGCAAAATCATCATGGTCGATGATTTGTGTCTGATCACTCTGTATGAATCTCAATTTTTTGCTTAATTTTGTGTGTGCGCTGAAGATTGTCGTGCATATGGTGATAATTTGATTGTTTGTGTCTGTTTATTGTATATAAACTGTGTTTTTTGCTTTTTTTTTTTGGGTGTATATTGAAGATTCTCGATTATTTGTGTTCATACACTGTACATACATATATCATATTCTTCAGTCATTGAACAAGACGTGTATGTTTTTCAACCACCTCACACTTTTTCCCAATTTCATGATTGCATTCGGTCCATTTTTAAAACCATAAAAATCTCTGACATTGTTATAGTATTCAAAGTAGTTCTTGAGTGTGCTTAATATTGTGCTTAGTTTTATGTATATATTGAAGATTCTCATGAAAAGTCATGTGATGCCTGTTGTTTGTTTCAGATTTTGAGTTCTATTTATGATTTATTGGGGTCTTAGACCGTGGGGTATGGGGGGCTTGGGTTGGGGGCTTGGGTTGGGGCATTTGTTGACACGTGGAATGGGAGCCCCTCCACCACCAAAACTCACGTCCATGGGGTATGGTGGGGCTTAGGTTGGGGGCATGAGTTGACACATAGCCATTAAGAGCCCGCCATGTCACCTTGCTAGGCGCCCCACGCCCGGCTTCAAACCCACGCCAAAGGGGGCCACGCCCAAACCCAAGCCCCAACCCAAGCCCCCGGGGTGGTGACTTGGGCGTTTTCCCCCAACCTACGCCCCAACCCACTGAGAAATGATTAATTGAGGCCTTATGCTTTTGAGAAATGACTTTTGGATTATTTTTAATTTTTTTTATTTTGCAGAACTTGGATGATTTTTAATTATTTTGGTTGGAAACTTTTGAATAAATTTTGAATTATGTTAGTTAAATACATTCTGTTTCTCATAATATATATTTATTATTATTTTTAATGGAAAATTTTGTCAAAACTAGTAATTTTTCTTTATTTTCAGACAAGGGTATTGTTGTCATTTTTAATGAATTGTATTCCATTCATTCGTCTTTTTTGGCATACCAAACAACACAAAGTAATGCATCATTCCATTCTCATAGGTTAACCAAACATGTCCATGGAATGGTAATGACCCATTTCATTCCCTTGCCCATTCCATTCCTTTGTCCATTTCATTCCATCGTCCATTCCATTACCCCATACCAAACAGACCCTAAGGGTTTTTTCATCTATTTCATAGGTAACCGTGATGATATGGATTTTTCTTTCTTTTTTCCCTTATATTTGATGCTAACGTCAAGTAATGACGTGGATTTTAACTTTTATTTAAATTTTTAATGTAATTAAATTGTTTTTATTTTTAATAAATATAATTTCATATATTAAAATAATCCGACCCCAACATCTTATGCTTTTTTTTTCTTGACACATGGAAAAAAGGACATGGCTCGATTTGAACGTTAAGTTATCTAATTGGGACAAAAACGATACGAGTGATCTAATTTGAACACTTTTAAAACTTACTATTCTGTGACATTTTCCCAATTTATAATTAATATAAATAAAGCTAGGCAAAGGTAAAAAGAATACATAATTCCATCATAGGAAGAACTCATGGTCTGATGAAGAACTTATGAATAGAACTACTTTGCTACTGGTAATCCTGTTTATGTTTTTGTTATTTTTTATTTAGTTTCATCATCATCATCATCATCATCATACTCAGTAAATCCCACCAACAGCAAAACTAAGGTAAGGTCTGAGGAGGGTAAAATGTAGACAGTCTTACCTCTACCCCGTAGGAATAGAGAGGCTGCTTCTAGTGACTAGATAGTAGTTTTGTATCAAGCCTTTGACATAAGACACATAACACTCAGCAATCGGGACAAAGACCGTTTAGTGCATGTTCCCTTTTGTCTTTCGGCTATCAACGCCACCACATGATGCATGATTAACCGTCCGCCGCTTTTAACATTATTTTCACAAACTTAGTAAAATAATGTTAAAATTAGTGCAATTTCACTTTTATTTAAGGCTGGAGATATTTGGACACCCATCGCGCCTATTTTCACACCTTTTGTGCCCTAGACGCCTCGTATAGGTCTATACGAGACGTCTAAGCACTGAATTCAAGGGGGTCTGAGAGGGTGTCAGGCAAAAAGTTTAAGGAACCCTAGACGCCTCGTACAGACCTATACGAGGCGTCTAGGCTTGGGTTTTTTTTTTGGCTGAAATGAGGGGTGTTTTGGTATGGTTTTTGGATAGTTTTTTAAGATGTGTTTTTTGGTTGAAAATTTTTTTGGTTTTTAAAAAAGTTTTGTTTTTTAAAAATCAACTATTTTAAAAATCGGTTCTTTAAATATATTATATCGATTAAATATTATAATGTTTTTAACATTTTACTTTTTTAAATATTATTCTTCCGATTAAAATTTTATCTCGTTCAAATATTGTTTCCGTATTATATTCAGGGGATATATTGTTTCCGTATTATATTCAAAACATATTTTGTTTCCGTATTATCTCAATTTAAGACAACAATCATTAGGTAACCGAATAACTGAAAACAAACATAAATATGACATATATAAGATAAATTTGTACATCCATAACAAAAATATATAAGATAAGTTTGTACATCCATGATAAAAATAAAAACAACAACAGGTCTATGCATCCAAATCCTAATCCGAATCTGGATGTGGCTGCTGCGGCTGCTGCTGCTGATGTGGTGCTCGAGCCAGTGGAAGCGGTATCGGGGGCTATCCCTCTCTCTCTTGTCTATCATGCTCGCACCGTACCAGCCAACCTACCAAATCGTTGAGCCTGTCAAGCTCTGCTCGTACATCCGGATGTAGCGCAGCTCCTTGGGCATGGCCTGGAATAGCGTGACGTGGAAACTGAGGCGCCCCGGCAGGTGGCGGTGGCTGTGGCATCGCTGCACCGTCTACATCCTGCGGAGGCTCCTCCACGGGCACTACATCAGCAGGATCTGCAGGAGGATGAACGGGCTCGAAATGCTCTGGTAGGGCCTCCTCTGTCCATATGCCCCCGTCACGGTTTTTAAACCGCGGGCCAACCCCTGGGAACCTCTTGATTACCCTCATCCCCCACAGCGACTGCATGCCCATCCGCGTCGGCATGACTGGCGGCGTCCGTAGATGTGGGTCCTCGTGCAGTACGAGGCCAAATGAACGGGCAATAACGGTCACGTACACCCCGCCATACAAAAATCCGCGCTCCTGCCGGTGATGGGCGGAGGCGTAGTACTGGGCTAGACCGTGTGCTAGCGCGCACGGCCTCCTATACAACAAACAATAAAGGAAAAAAAGATCTGTGGTCATACACCACTCACGGCTGTAGCCGCGCGCTGAAATAGAAGTAGCGAGCAAATGGTGCAGATACCTGCAGATAGTGTTAGCGAAATACAGAAACCGAGATTAATAAACAATGCACATAATCACAATAATTGCCGTAATAAACGTACGTACCTGTACAGTGGGTCCCTAACAAACGACACCCTCCCCTTCGACTTGTCGTGCTCCCAAGTATTTGGCCCCGCAATCACCTGCCAAAACCCTACAAGAGTGGGTTTGTCAACCACCACTTGCCCCGCTGTGTAAATCTCAGTCTCGATCTCCCCCTGCATGTATAAACCAGAACGCACCGCAAAGTCTGCTAGCGTCATCGTACGCAAAACGCCAGCGAGCCTGAAAGAAATCTCAGGCGGAGGGGGAGCATCTGGGTACGGAAGCGGCACTGGGACCCCAGGAGGGTGAAATGTGAATGACGAAAGGAACTCGACCAGCAGCTCCCTGTAGGTCGGCGTGTGCGCCAAATCAAAAAGACGATGCCACGGCGAATAGAGAGGTATAAACCGACGCACTCTATCCGTCTCAGCAAGCTGGTCCATCGCATCCCAGTCGATCGATGCATGCGATCCAATGTGCATCCTCCTAAGCTTCTGGCAATGGCGGGCGGCATCGGTGCCGTCGGGAAACTCTAGGTACGGACAACCCTGCAGCGTATCCAGAGCCGGCCGCCGTCTCCGTCGTGGACCCTCCTGAACCGGCTGACCCTGCTGAACCGGCTGAGCCGGCTGACCCCCCGGCAGTGCCCCATCAAGATCTATCTGAATGTCGTCGCCCTCCATAATCAATATGCAGGTAAATAACGTATACGTATAAAAACAATAATAAATAAATCAGAATAATAATAATAATAATTAATAAATAATAAATAATAATAATAACAATAATAATAATAATAAATAAATAAATAAATAAATAATAATAATAACAATAATAATACTAATAATAATAATAATAATTAATACATAATAATAATAATAATAACAATAACAATAATAATAACAACATTAACAATAATAATTTTTAATAATAATAAATAATAATAATAAATAAATAATAATAACAATAATAATAATACTAATAATAATAATTAATAAGAAAAAAAAATTACAGAGCCTCGTATAGCCCTCGTATAGGGCTATACTCGGCGTCCTGTTCTTCCCCATTCATCTTCAACCTCACACTCAAACCCCCAAACCCCACAAAAATCAAATTTCAGGGCAAACCTACGGTCTAAAGGCAAAAACGTGGCTAAAATACTAAACTACGGGGCGAAATACGTACCGGTGATGCTTCAAATCTTTGAAAATCCGGTCGAGATACGTATCCGAGGCGTATAGAGGTGTATTCTCCGTATGTTTGTTTGTTTTTTGTTTGGGGGTTATAACCAGCCTCGTCTAGACCCCCCAGCCTTATACGAGGCATAGACGCCTCGTATAGGGCTATACGCGTCGTCCTGTCTTTTTATTAAATGACCATTTAGCCCCTGTTATGCCCCCAGTATAGGCATTATTCAGGGGCAAAATGGTAATTAACCAATCCAAAAAAATATTTCTGGAATGGTTAATTACAATTTTGCCCCTGACTAAAGCCTATACTGAGGGCTTTACAGGGGCAAAATGGTAATTTAATAAACCTTTTTTCATAATTAAAAAACAAAACCTTAAAAAGTTTCCGCCTTAAAAGACGACACGTATAGCTCTATACGCGGCGTCTGGACTTCAAAATTACCTTTAAGCCCCTGTTAAAGGCCTATACTGGGGACTTTCAGGGGCAAAATGGTAATTAACATAAAATATTTTCAAAATTCAAATTTAAAAAAAAAGAATTGTTGCCGACACTGTTGACGCCGCGTATAGCTCTATACGAGACGTCCTCATTCAAAAAATTCAAATTTTGATTTTCAAATATTCAAAATTTCAAAAACCCGCTCAAATAGACGACTCGTATAGATCTATACGAGGCGTCTGTTGATTCTAGAATGACCTTTTAGCCCCTGAAATAAGCCTAGATTGGGGGCATACCAGGGGCAAAATGGTCTTTGTAATTTTTTTTTAAAATGATATTAACCTGTTTTAATTATAGAAAAATGATACAAATTATAAAAAAAATTATAGAAATTGTAGAAAATTATAGGAATTAATAAAAAAATACATTCAAATTACAAAAATCATTCTTCCGATGTAATTAAGACTGGGGTTTGATCTTGGCGGAGGATTCATTATCGATGTATACCATTCTAGACGTGGCAAGTACATATCTTCCCATTGTTCCGTATGGGGTGTTCGGTGGGTCAACCATAGCCCGTGTGCTGGTGGCATTGGATAATCCCCTTCCAGCTTAACATGTATGAAGTGGTTCTCGTTTACATGTGTAAGCGTTATGAACAATGGTTGTTGATTAGCCGGAGGACTTAATATCGGGAAGAAAGTGGAACTCGCACCCATGGTTGTCGTTAACAGGTGCACCCCGATACCGTACGTTTGTGCAATAAGAAGTCCTGCAAAGGGGAAGTCCATCCAGTGATCCCCCCCACAACCGGACACTGAATCCCAAATTAGGCCCTGACGATGCGGTAAAAATAACCTTGACCCCATGCTTCAAATATTGGGAACCGGATCGATTCGTTCTGATCCATTTCTTGGACAAGGTCCCTTCGAATGATCCCCCATGAACTCTGATCCATACCTAAGCCCACAGCCACAGATCGAAACCCACAATGACCGTCCGGCATCACATCTCGTATGCACGAGACGTACGGATGGAACACTAGCGGAATGTTATACTTAAACTGTTCGATGATTCCCACGTACTCGTCCCCAATGATTAAATGAAAACCGTGAGCATCTCGTGTCTCTTTCTTCTTAGAACTCTTTAAACGACTTAGGCTCGCTTTGGGTTTTTGGGACCTTATAACCGACTGTTGAGAGGCCTGTGACGGAACGTACGAGCTGTAGCGAGGTTTATCGTACTTACTTTGTCGGGAACCTTCAAAGCACGTGTTTGCATCACCGAATGAGATTCTCCTCAATTCTTCATCTATACGAGAGGCCTCGTCCAACCTTTGTTGTACCTGCTTTGTTGTTGGTCGGCCACGAGTATTTTGTTGGACAACCGGTGGTTTCCTGGTAGATTTCTTTGGAGTCAACACCGCTTTAATCTTTGACATCAGGCTTTTTTGCTGAGCTGGGGGGTGCGACTCTAATTGTTGTCTCACAATATTTAGCTCTTCGACCACGTCCACGTCATCGTCTATCAATTTACAACTTTGGAAGTTAAGTTTCCACCAGAAGACGTCTATGTCTTCGAGTTGAATCGGACGCTCTGCACGGTTAAAAACAACATTGTTTAAGTCACATGATTAACGAAAATATATCACACAAGTGTTGTACGTTTAACAATTATTACCTTCAAGCATGTACTTTTCTATCCTGCAAGCACAGGGCAACCCACAGCTGTGCCACATTTGGCAACCACATGATGAATGAAAGTGCTCCAAGACATCTAGCTTCCTAATTGCCTCTCCCCTCAACAAGTCAAGGGCTGTATAGGATACTTTTCCAAGTAGGTGTTGAAACAACGGGTGTTTCTGGTGGGTCATTCTTTTTTCGATGCTATCTCGAAAAGTCTTCCTTATTTCACCGAACTGTGTCTCAACTATATCATGGACACAACCAACTACACGGTCGATCGAGCTCCTATCTTCAACGTATCTCTTTAAGTTGGCGTGTTGGATCTCAACTCTGTTTGTGGTACGATTACCAAAGTTGCGCCTCTTATCAGTCCACGCAAAGACGAACATCTCCTTATAGTCTTTTAGCCAGTTATCGTACACGTATTTGAAGACTCCTAAAACGTAAAAATAATTTAATAAAATTTGCATAGGTGAGCCGTATGTTATTATAAAAACTTACTAGAACGTTTGCACTCCACAAGTCGTTTTCGCATGTTGCGCAAGTGGTACTCGTAGATGAGTGATGTATTGTAAAATACATCTTTATTCGCGTCCGGTTTTAGTCGTTAGATTGTGTCCGTTTTTAGAATAGAATGTACATACTTTTGATGTTTTTGTATTTTCCAGGTCTTTATAGCCAAAAGGAGCAGAAACGACTGAAAATCTGGAGAGGCGAAAGTCTGGAACGGAAATCAAGGAACTCGGGAGTGAAAGGAAGTGAAAATGCAGTTCTGAAGGTCTCAGGCGGGCCGCTTCAGCTTATGAGACACTGACAAGCGGGCCGCATCAACTTAAAACAAGTATTCAGAAATTGAAGGCGCACGACCCGCTTTAACTTAGCATCAATCTCAGGCGGGCCGCGTGGAAGTTATGTTCGCAAACCGACCTGGAACAGTAACGAGAATTAGGGTTTGTGTGGTTATTTATTATCATCAACAACATCAGCCGAAGAGATAACGAATCTTGGAGTTCTTGGACTGCTTTGAAGGCTGATTGGAGCGGTTTAGAGCATTCGGAACGTGTGGAATCATCTGGTAACATCTTGGAAGCATTCGAGAGTGAAGATTCGGGTTTAATCGTCCTTATTCTCTCGTTTTCGTTTGTTTAAACCTTGTTGCATGATGAATTCAGTTTATACATTGATTTATATTACGTTCTTGACAATGATTTGCGGATAAATTTTATAAACTACCTAGGTTAATGACAATAGCTTAATAAAGTTTGGGTCTTTATTCGATTTTTGGCGTGGTTGTGGATATTCTTGTATTGTAAAAGCTTTGGGAATTTAACTTGGTGCATATGCGTGTTTGACAATTGTTTTATTATTGTTTATTGCTTCATATAATCCTTGGTGACGGTCTTTATCACATAATAGGGTTGTATTAGGGTTTCTTGATTTAGGTGACGGTCTTTATCACATAATAAATCATTAATCCTTTAGGGTGAAAATTGCATAAGTAACCTTAGAAGTAATATTCGGTAATTTTATAAAATCAAATGTGCTGCTAAACTTGTCGCGGAAAGGCTCGAGGTTATTAATAGGTCTAGGTTTGGTTATAAGTCCTTAACATTCCATAGTCTATTAAACCAAGATTAAAACCCATTGTCGCTTTAGACGTTCGCGCTGAAAGGTAGAGCGTCTTATATAGGCACTTTCAAGAAACTAGAGGACGGAAAAGAAATCTAGAAAGCCGGTAAACGTAACAGCCTAGGTAGTACCACAAGAATCGCCTTGAGAGTGTTTGAGGGGCTTAGTGGTATCTTAATAGGTTTAGCATCTTAAGATCCCGGTTCCACACCACAAAATCATCGAATAGAGATCCATTATGAGTTTAGCTTGCGTCTAGCCTAGGTAGTCTTCATTCATCACTGGTCAAAGTCTTCATTAGAGTTCGTGTTAGTTACTTAGCTAATCTAGTTCGTCATTATTTGCATTCTTAGGAATTTTAGAACCCCCCCCCCCCAATCAATAAACAAATGGTTAAGTCGTGTCAGTTTTAGTCTTTATAGAGTCTTAGCGTAATCTAAAGAGTCTCGTGGGTTCGATACTCGGACTTACTTTAGCTTTACTACATTGATTGGTACACTTGCCGGTTGTGTGGTTCAGGGTTTTAGGTCGAGTCTTAGTTTATAAATTTAAAGCTTAGAGTGTCTAATTTAGGGTTAATTTAGTTGTTTTTATTAAACCACTTCGTACACATCAAGTTTTTGGCGCCGTTGCCGGGGACCGAACCCGGGTCACCCGCGTGACAGGCGGGTCACCCGGGTCAAGTCTGTAAGTGAGTCAGTTTTGATGTCGAGTCCGGATAATGTTAGTCGAGTCATTTGCTGTTTTGGTTTAGTGGTCATTTGTTTAGTCAGTAGTCAACTGTTTCGAGACAGTAAACGGGTCAGGTTAATCCTGTGGTTGTTTTGGGTTTGTTTTGGAGTCTGCAAGTCAGTAGTCGGGTCGATCGATGATTGCTTATATCTGCAGTAGGTATGGTCAGTGGTTTGCGTATAGTCTACTTGGTTATTGACATGTTTCGTGATACTAGGGTATTGCGAGGGTGCGGATGGATCGGGTTGGTTATTGTGTTGGTTTGATAATTGTTTTGAGCGATGTTCGAACGGGATTATGCTAAAAACAGGGGGGGAGGTTTTGCTCGATGATTAAATTTTAGGCACTTTATTGGTTTAAATGCGATATGGCGAAAAAGAGTTTTGGGCGCTGTTAAAAATAAGTGTGGGGATACGGTTCGCGCTTGGGATTGTTTCTCGGCACTTGGGATTGCTCGAGGGCGAGCAAGGTGCCGGGAGGGGGTAAAAGTGTAATTTTGGTGTATATTGCATCTAAATTAGTCATAGTGTCGTCGTTTAGCGTCATTTTGGGTCGTTTAGTGTGTTTCGAGTCATAGTAGAGTCTTGTGAGTGTCGCTTTGCGTGTCGAGTACATCGCTTGATTTCGAATCGCTTCGCTCGTACTCAATCTCCATTCGAGCGAAGTTTGGTTCGTTTTTAAGTCGATTTGCGTCGAAATCACTTGTATCGAACAACGGCCGCGAATGAAATGCTATACGGCCGTCGTCCGATTGTACATTATTATATTATTAAAAAAATCAGAAAAATTCTTAAAGATTTCAAAAAAAATTCAAAAATTCAAAAATACAAAAAAAATAGCTTGTGTTTGCTAACTGTTCACCTGTTTTGCATGTCTATTTGAATTGATTGAACAGGATGTCAGGTGAAGGATCCTCTTCAGGAGTGAAGCGCAAGAGGCGCGGTAAGAGAGTTCAGGAGCAGGCTGATAGGCCGTTGAGAGAGGTGTCATATAGGGATGACGGGACGCCTCACGGTTAGAGTGAGAGATTGGTAGATAGCCCGTTATTACGGTTAACTTTTAGGTCACCGGAATACTTGAAGTATGATACAATCAAGAAGCTGAATATGTTAGAGTTTAGGAGGATTGACTGGGACTTAGTGAGGCAGTTGGGACAGGTGGAGACAGGTGGAGAGGTTAGAGCAGTTGTTAGGTTCGAAGTTTAGGATGGCGTTAGAGTGTGACGCGCCACAGTATCACCAGCTCACTATGGAGTTTCATTCCACGTTCTATTATAGACATCCAGGGGGTTTTGATGAGCCGGATGTAGTTTCGTTTGTGCTGGGGAAGAGGATCTTCAATATGACACTGACACAATTTGCTGAGGCAACTGGATTATATTCGTGTCAGGAGGTTCAGTCGGATGAGTTTAGGGGTTTAGTGAGGCAGGTTGTGAAGGATAGGAAGGATTTTTGTGTGATGGCAGAGGATCTATAGAGGTTTTGGGCGACCATTGCTACTACACCATATTCGAGCAATATGGTAGCATCTGATATTAGGGATCCGCTTCATAGGTTTGTACATAAGATCTTAGCAGCGACGTTGATTGGTAGGTATGAGGGAGATAAGGTGAATCAGCATAGCTTGTTTTGTTTGATGTGTATGGTTGAGAGGAGGCCAGCGAATCTGGCGAGTATTTTGGCGTGGTCGTTGGCGAGGCCGAAGAAGGGAGGTAGGAATGCGAGGTTATATGGCGGGCCGTATATTACGATGTTGGCGGCGAAATTGGGTGTGTTTGCTGATTATCCGCCTGATTTGATGCGTACAGGACCAGCTCCATCACTCATGGAGCTGAAGAGTCTACAGTTGGCGAGGATAGTGACGTTGGATACGCCACCGGCATGGGAGGCCGTGATTGAGGGGCAGCAGGTGCCACCTCCACCAGGTTCGGCAGGTGCAGAGGAGATGCAGGCTGCGACTCCACAGCGTATTAGGGCGCCACTGCAGAGGCATCAGTTACTTCCACGTGAGCGTCCCATTAGGCAGCCGCGGTCAGAGCCGTTGACATTAGAGGGTTTGTATGATATGGTTGAGCAGGTCAGACAGGAGATGCGAGCTGGTATTCAGGCTATTCTTGATCACTTACGGTTACCACCGCCATCATTGTGGCAGCCACAGCAGGAGGAGCCTGCAGATGAGGAGCAAGATTCGGATGAGGAGTAGATGCGATGTTTGAGGATGATGCAACAGTGATCGAGCATATCTTTTTGTTATATTTTTCTTTTATGCTGTTTTCATCATATCTTGGTCTGTATTGATATTATATACTGGTTGGTTGGGTTTTGGGGTTGGTTGATACTTGATGGTTGTTGACACTGATATTTTGATATATGTTATGTTCTGCTTGGTATGATGATTGTTAGGTCGTTGTTATTGTGCCGCTTCCGTTCGCGTGTCCGAGTTTATACAGTTTGCTGAGCGCGTTTTGGATTGGAGGCCATATGTGGTATCGACTGGCATACTGACAGTCTCACATATTTATCCAGCTAAGTCGTTCCACTTGTATACTTTGTATTTCTTTTATTTATTTTCTTATTTTTGATTTTTAGGTTTTAGGAGTCGTGTTTTCATCCTTGCATTAGGGACAATGCAACATTTAAGTGTGGGGATGGAACATTTGAGTCTTGAGTCGTTAGTTTAGTTAGTCGAGTCATAAAAAGTCGAAAAATACAAAAACAATTAAAAAAAATTGAAAAAAAAAATTAAAAAAATTAGAAAATGTCTTTTGAAATGAGAAGTTTGCAAAATAAAAACGGAAAATGATAGAAAAGTTGGGTTTTTGTTCGGGTTCAAATAATGATAATATTAGATAAAATAATCGTGCTTGTGTCTAGTTTGGGATGCGCGGGTAGGCTCGGTTCGGTTCTGGGTTCCTTTGATCTTAAAATTACCTAATTGTCGGTATACTAGTGGGTTCTCATCTAGGGAAAGTGGGGAAACTGAAACCGCCAAAAATAGTATAAGGGATGCCGTTATAAGCTAAGATCGTTAGAGTTTTTGGTCATTATCTCGTTGAAAAAAAAAATAGAATAAAAAGTGAGCTAGAAACTAAATGAAAGTAACACAGGTCTATGTAATCCGAGTTGGGGATAGCGACTCTACAGCCGGAATGCCTCTGGGATGTGTGAAATCGCCTTGCCGAATAAAAGTACCGAAACCTAGTAATCTGTGGTTGGGGATCGCGACTCTACAGCCGGAATACCTCTTGGTTAGGGAAAGCATCGTCTAGACTCACGAGAGAAAAAAAAAGAGCAAAAAGCAAAGTCTAAGCTTGTATGAACAAAAAATATATATATATATAGATTTGATTCTAAACTCTTTGGATCTTGGTATAAGGCGGTTAGGAAATAACCCAGTGGTTGTTCCTTTTGTCCTATAAGCTTGAGGGGGGATTAGGTGGACTTGCAATTCTTAGCGTGAGACCCTAGGTAGATTGACCGAACTTGAACTAAATTGCATGATAAGGGCTTGGAACCGGGTTGGGTTTAAGAGGATCGATATACTTGCAATCGCGGCTAACACGAGTTTCAGTTTTAATAAAATAACTTATACTTTTGGCCCGTTCGACTATTCCGACTATGATTCTGTTTGCATAATTCTTTTTCACGGACGAAAAAAGGTTAAGTGTGGGGATATTTGATGTATTGTAAAATACATCTTTATTCGCGTCCGGTTTTAGTCGTTAGATTGTCGTTTTTGTCCGTTTTTAGAATAGAATGTACATACTTTTGATGTTTTTGTATTTTCCAGGTCTTTATAGCCAAAAGGAGCAGAAACGACTGAAAATCTGGAGAGGCGAAAGTCTGTAACGGAAATCAAGGAACTCGGGAGTGAAAGGAAGTGAAAATGCAGTTCTGAAGGTCTCAGGCGGGCCGCTTCAGCTTATGAGACACTGACAAGCGGGCCGCATCAACTTAAAACAAGTATTCAGAAATTGAAGGCGCACGGCCCGCTTTAACTTAGCATCAATCTCAGGCGGGCCGCGTGGAAGTTATGTTCGCGAACCGACCTGGAACAGTAACGAGAATTAGGGTTTGTGTGGTTATTTATTATCATCAACAACATCAGCCGAAGAGATAACGAATCTTGGAGTTCTTGGACTGCTTTGAAGGCTGATTGGAGCGGTTTAGAGCATTCGGAACGTGTGGAATCATCTGGTAACATCTTGGAAGCATTCGAGAGTGAAGATTCGGGTTTAATCGTCCTTATTCTCTCGTTTTCGTTTGTTTAAACCTTGTTGCATGATGAATTCAGTTTATACATTGATTTATATTACGTTCTTGACAATGATTTGCGGCTAAATTTTATAAACTACCTAGGTTAATGACAATAGCTTAATAAAGTTTGGGTCTTTATTCGATTTTTGGCGTGGTTGTGGATATTCTTGTATTGTAAAAGCTTTGGGAATTTAACTTGGTGCATATGCGTGTTTGACAATTGTTTTATTATTGTTTATTGCTTCATATAATCCTTGGTGACGGTCTTTATCAAATAATAGGGTTGTATTAGGGTTTCTTGATTTAGGTGACGGTCTTTATCACATAATAAATCATTAATCCTTTAGGGTGAAAATTGCATAAGTAACCTTAGAAGTAATATTCGGTAATTTTATAAAATCAAATGTGCTGCTAAACTTGTCGCGGAAAGGCTCGAGGTTATTAATAGGTCTAGGTTTGGTTATAAGTCCTTAACATTCCATAGTCTATTAAACCAAGATTAAAACCCATTGTCGCTTTAGACGTTCGCGCTGAAAGGTAGAGCGTCTTATATAGGCACTTTCAAGAAACTAGAGGACGGAAAAGAAATCTAGAAAGCCGGTAAACGTAACAGCCTAGGTAGTACCACAAGAATCGCCTTGAGAGTGTTTGAGGGGCTTAGTGGTGTCTTAATAGGTTTAGCATCTTAAGATCCCAGTTCCACACCACAAAATCATTGAATAGAGATCCATTCTGAGTTTAGCTTGCGTCTAGCCTAGGTAGTCTTCATTCATCACTGGTCAAAGTCTTCATTAGAGTTCGTGTTAGTTACTTAGCTAATCTAGTTCGTCATTATTTGCATTCTTAGGAATTTTAGAACCCCCCCCCCCCCCCCAAATCAATAAACAAATGGTTAAGTCGTGTCAGTTTTAGTCTTTATAGAGTCTTAGCGTAATCTAAAGAGTCTCGTGGGTTCGATACTCGGACTTACTTTAGCTTTACTACATTGATCGGTACACTTGCCGGTTGTGTGGTTTAGGGTTTTAGGTCGAGTCTTAGTTTATAAATTTAAAGCTTAGAGTGTCTAATTTAGGGTTAATTTAGTTGTTTTTATTAAACCACTTCGTACACATCAATGAGTATGGATGGAGACTCAATCAATGTCCCCCAGAATGACAAAAATTTCTTCCAGTCTTCGTCTGTGAAGGCACCCTTGCAGTTCTTCATAACATTCTGTTGTATGTGCCACCTGCAAAGAAGCCTGGAGGCGTTTGGAAATACTTTAGCACACGCGCCCATAAGGGCTAGGTCTCTATCGGTTAAAATCACACGTGGCTCCATGAATTCATCCAACATTGACTTGACCCTCTGAAGCACCCACACTAAGTTATCACCCTGTTCTTTACTAACAACGGCATGCGCGATAATAAACGATTTGGTGGTAGGCGTCATACCAACAATCTGGATAAATGGCATATTGTATATGTTTGTCTTGTACGTCGCATCGATCAGCATGACGTGGGGGAATGCACGCCACATGCATCTCGAGTCCCGATGAAGAAAGAAGATCTCTGTTACGATCTCTGTTCCGGGTTCCTCCCGTGTCTCGTAAATAAAGTCGTTGTTTATCAGTATGTTTTCTAGTGACTGCATGGGAGTCAATCCTTGTCTTTGTTCGGCTCTAATCTTCGCCACAACGTTTTGAACGTCTTTCAGAACATGAAACCTGTCGGGGTCCTGCTTCCTTATCGTTTGAAATATTTTGCGCGACTCCATGTTTTGAGCTGTCAGCTGCTCGATCAGTTTCATTTCGCTTGGAGTAAACCTTCGCACAAACGCGTGGGCCGACATGTCCTCACAAAGTTCGTGGTTATGTTCAATTTTTCCGTCTTTAATCTCCCAGGTTTCATACGGGTGGTTTCGCACAGCCAGCAGGTAAAACGGACAACCGGTTTTTTTGCTTCCGGCTTTTCTAAGTGTTGCTGCAGTCTGGTGCTCACCACCACGATCACATTCAAGCCATACCCTCCCGATTCTTCCCCCGGTTTTCTTTGATCGGCGGGTGACAATAACGAAACCATCCGCGTTTGCTATTTCTTGTATCTGATTCTTTAGTTCATCTAAAGAGTTGAAAACCTGTAACATCGACAATAATAATAAATAATTTTAATAAATAAATAAATAATAATAATAATACTAATAATAATAATAATAATAATAATACTAATAATAATACTAATAATAATAAAAATAATTAAATAATAAAAAATAGTAATTAATACCTGCTTTTTTAAGTACGGACTATCCTGGATGGGAGGTGTCTCACCACCATATCTACCATATCCACCATAACCACCGTCTCCTCCGTATCCACTGTATCCACCATCTCCTCTGTAACCACCGTCTCCTCCGTATCCACCGTCTCCTCCGTATCCACACCCGTATCTATAATCCGGATACCCTTGTTGCGTCGGATAACTTGGTTGACAAGCATGGTATGAGTCATCTACAGGGACTGTTTCATCAACAGGGGGATGCTTGTTCAAATCTAGAAACGGTTTGTTTTGTTCTCCTTGTATACTAGACACAACCTCCTCTTGCTCATTAGAATCGGGAACGCAAGACTCCTCCAAAATAAAGAACCGTATCATCATTAGTAAATAATAAACTAAAACAAAAACTAATTAAAACATTTAAGTACCTGTACTGTTACCGGATCGCTTTCGTGCACCCAGTTCTCGCTAGAATACTGCCCGAAGACATAGTTGCCGTCCCAGTATGATGACATTTCAACACTTCGGGATGATAAGAACACAAATGCAAAGCAGAATGAAAGAAGAAGAAGAAGCAGAAAGACGAAGCAGAATTAAATGTTGAGGCTCGGGGGTGGACAAAGAATACACTGTGTGTTGCACTTTTTCATAAGTCTTAGACGCCTCGTATAGCTCTAGACCCCTCGTATAGCTTTAAGTCACTTGTCAAATGTATAGTAAATCAGTCACTGAAGACGCCTCGTATAGGCCTATACGATGCGTCTTAGTGCCTCGTATCCATCCCTCGTACAGACCTAGACTCCCCGTCTGATGTGACTGATTTGACATTGTGCTTTGGTGCAGAGCTGGTCGGAAAAGTAACCCAATACGCCTCGTATAGGTCTATACGAGGCGTCCTGAAGGGTGTCAAAATAGGCATAAAGGTGTGTAAATATGTAGACCCTTATTTAATTTTATGAGTTCTGCAAATCCAAGAATCTTGGGCCTGGATCAATGGATGTGTGTTCTTAGTTTTGTTAGAATTCTGTTCTTAACTGTTGGTGCAACTCAAAATGATGTCAAAATGAGCTCTTTATATTGATACCAAGCTAAATGGAGTTAGACTGATGTTAAAAATGAGTTTATGGTACTGCATACAGATTCTCAAACCTTTTTGTAAGGCACTGCATCCTGAATTTCAAATCCATCTAAACCAAATTGTAACGCCAAACCTTCCATTTTACTCATATTTGCGAAATTTTATTTTTTATTTTGAGTTCCGAAAAACAAGATTGTAAATTGTAATAGACAATTTGTTAGAGCTACTATTTGAATCAGTCTGAAGATGTCGTTTAGATTTTTCTTCCTTCCCTTTTAAGCAAATTCAAGGCTTCGAGATGGAGCCTGGGAGGAAAAGAGATAGTTGGCAACAATCTTTATCTTCTTTCAACTAAATTTTTGAATCCAATAAATATTGTTGGTGAATCCATTTGGGTTAGTTATTATAACTACCATGTTAAACATATTGGTTTGGCTGATTTAAACATAAAACTTTTGAGCTTTTTGTTGGTTTAAAACGATATAGGACACATGGAGCTTGCTGGTGTTAAAAACCTTCTTATAGTTATCATTTGGCTGTTGAGACTAGCGACCATGGACCACTCTATAAGAATCACTAGCTTGATGATGGTAAGAAGAAGCAGCGATTTAGGGTGGAACGGAGTTGACGAATATGGCTATCCAGGGAAAAGAAAAGCCAAGTGGCAATGGTAAGAAGGTAACGATCTTTCCCCTCTTTATAATTATTCTCTTAACTGTTTTGCTGGTAAAAAGGTTAGGTTTGCCTATCGATTACTCTTTTACAATGTTAAGCATTAAACCAAAAATTAGGTGTAATCATGGTTGTAGAAATCCCGACTAGTCTCCGATTAGTCGCCGATTAATCACTAATCGGAGGTTCACCGATTAATGGCCGATTAATAGCTAGGCAGTCAATGGCGGTCCTATTCTGGCCAAATTTTGGCTAGATGCCAGCCAAATTTTGACCAAACCATATAAAGTCCTTCCAATTACTTAAAAAAATGGGTTAAAACATGTCTACTTTAAAAAACTACATATACAAATGTGTGTGTATATATGTAACTAAAAATTACATATAAAAATCTCAATCCGATTAATCCCTATTAATCCCAATTAATCGCTAGTCGGTACTCCACCGCCCTACTAGCGCCTAGCGATTCTTACAACACTGGGTGTAATACTTTAAATATATTCAAAATAAATTTAAGAAAATAAACTTATGAATCTTTTAAATACATGATTTACTTCATGATTAACAAAACAGAAATTTAAAGATTTAATGTCTGGAAAATGTATCAAAGATTTAATGTTTTATTTGACTATAGCTTTTATTTCTAGTGATATTTATCCCTTTTACCCTAAAAAAAACTCAGGTAATGCAGTTAATTGGATTACTTTATCTCAATTTATCCATGTTCACTCTCCTACAATAGTTGTTTTTTGCATGGCATGTAGTCAGGTTCGTGCTTAATTATTTTAATGATTCTAATTAGATTCTGAAATTCCCAATAATTAAGCTATATTCTTATTCTAAATATTGAAAAAACATAATGTTTGGGTCGGTTATAAATTCTGTAAATTCAGAGTCATTTAATCCATTTAACCAACTTTGGATTTTTACAGTCTGGCTTGAGTAAGAATCATCATGATATTGCCCCTCGATACCCTTTGAGCATCTAGACTGGCTCTACCATAATTGATACTGTTAGTGGTCAAAGTTTGATTCCCTTCATTCCACATTTCATCCGAATATATACAGATTACATGCATGATCAACTCCACTAAATATGCTAGTCTAATAATAGCACAACAATAATTTTGCCAATCAAATAATAATACAATACATGCTATAAATACTAATACTCCCCCGCAGTCGAAATGGGAGGTTCGCGGATGTTGAGACTGGACCGGAAATCATCGAAAAGAACTTTCGGCAATCCTTTAGTGAAGATGTCGGCTATTTGATACTTGGATGGAACATGTAAAACCCGCACTTCTCCTTTGGCTACCTTCTCGCGAACAAAATGAATGTCCATTTTAATATGTTTCGTACGTTGGTGTTGAACAGGATTACCGGCTAGATAAATTGCACTTACGTTATCACAAAACACCAATGTTGCGTGTTTGGGTGGGTGTCGAAGCTCAAGGAGCAAATTTCGTAGCCAACATGCCTCCGAAACAGCATTCGCTACACCACGGTACTCCGCCTCGGCACTTGAGCGGGATAAAGTTGGTTGGCGTTTAGAAGACCACGATAGTAGGTTGTCACCCATGTAAACGCAATAACCGGATGTGGACCGGCGGGTGTCGGGGCAGCCTCCCCAATCCGCGTCCGTGTAGGCGATAAGTGAGGTAGTCGAAGATTGGTGAAGATGCAAGCCAAAAGAGATTGTCCCTTTTATGTATCTCAGAATTCTTTTTAGGGCATGCATATGAGTAGTCATTGGGGCGTGCATATGGAGACATATTTGTTGAACGACATAGGATATGTCGGGTCGCGTAAAAGTAAGATATTGTAAGGCACCCGCAAGGCTACGATAATTCGTTATGTTGTCTAATGGTGTACCGGAGTGGCTACTTAACTTTTGTTGTGTATCAACCGGAGTGGCAGCCGGGTTACAATCCGTGAGACCGGCTCGTTCAAGAATCTCCCTAGCATATTTCTCTTGTGATAAAAAGAGAGAGTTATTGTGACGAGTTACGGATATGCCAAGAAAGTAGCTAAGAGGCCCGAGATCCGTCATGGCGAACTCTTTAGAAAGAAGTGCCATGAACCGTTCGCGTAGTGTGTCGGAGGAGGTAATTAACAAAATGTCATCCACATATAGTAAAATAAAAGCTTTGTGATCACCCTCTTTGAAAATGAATAAAGAGTGGTCGCATTTGCTATGTCGAAAACCCATTTTAGAGACATATTCGGCAAAGCGTTGGTACCACGCCCTTGGTGCTTGCTTGAGCCCATAAAGAGACTTTTTGAGATGGCACACATGATTTGGATAGGTCGAATCCCGAAAACCAACCGGTTGGTACATGAATACCGTTTCATCAAGATGGCCAGGGAGGAATGCATTTTTAACATCAAGTTGATGAATTGGCCATGAGTTAGATAGTGCTAGGGAGAGAACTGTCCGAATCGTTGCCGGTTTAACAACCGGGCTAAACGTCTCCCCGTAATCAACCCCAATTTGTTGTGAACGGCCATCGCAAACAAGGCGAGCCTTATACCGTTCGAGTGTCCCATCCGCTTTCTTTTTGTGCCTAAAAATCCACATGCTTCGTACTACATTCATGTCGGGTCGCCTTGGTACTAGCTCCCAAGTCCCGTTATCAATAAGTGCTCGATATTCGTCAAGCATGGCACTTTTCCAGTCTGGGTTAGAGAGAGCTTCGGAGGGTGATTTGGGTAGAGGGGAGATAGGTAAAGAAGTAGAGGTGTGTAAATTAAAGTGTTGTTTTGGTTTATGGATACCCGACATCGATCTCGTGGTCATTGTTCTAGGTTGGGTTGCGGGTGGTGGAACAACAGAAGGGGTGGGAATGGGTGGAGGCAAATTAGTTTGGGATTGATTTGTAGTGTTTTGGTTAGGAATAGAGGAGGAATTTGAGGGAATGGATTGGGTGGGAAGGTTACTGTTGTGATTTGGAGTGGAGTTTGGGAAGGTAGGTTGGTGAATGGGAACGTGAGTAGGTAAAGAAATGTTTTGCATGGGAGTTTGTAAAGAGGAGGTGAGGTCCGTGAGAGGTGGTTCGGGTATGGGTTGTGGGTTGGTGTTTGTGGTGGGACCCGGTGGGGACCAAATAAATGGATGTGGTTCGTCGGTTAAGAATTGATAGGAAGAAGGAGGAGGTGAGAGAGTTTTGAATGGAAATATTGATTCATCAAAAACCACATCTCGTGAGATTATAATGGATTTAGTTTTGATATTATAACATTTGTATCCCCGATGGTTTGTGGGATAGCCGAGGAAAACGCACGGAGTGGAGCGGTCCGCGAGTTTATGGATAGAAATAGAGGGTATAAGTGGGTAGCAAAGACATCCAAAAATGCGTAAATGATCATAGGTAGGGTGTCGATGGTAAAGTAAGTATGTGGGTGTGGAGTTGTTTAATACTTTTGTTGGTAAGATATTGAGAAGGTAGGTGGCATGTTCGAGGGCATGATGCCAAAAATTGTGAGGGACGGAAGAATGTGATAAAATTGTACGCATGATGTTGTTAATGGACCGGATCTTGCGTTCCGCCTTTCCATTTTGTGGGGATGTGTAAGGACAAGAAAAGCGAAATGTCATTCCATTTGAGGCACAAAAAGTATGGAATGATGTGTTGTTATACTCGCGGCCATTGTCGCATTGGAAGCTTTTAATAAATGTGTGAAATTGGGTTGTGATTAATTTATAAAATTCAAGGAACTTAGAATAGACTTGAGATTTAGAAGCTAAAGCATATGTCCAAAGAAAATTTGTTTTGTCATCCAAGAAAAGAATATAATAACGACATCCGGTTGAAGAGAGAACCGGTGATGTCCACAAATCACTATGTATTATGTCAAAAGGAAAATAGGTGCAAGTAGTAGAATCGTAAAAGGGAAACTTAATTTGTTTACCAAACACACAAGGTTCACAAATGCTAGAAGTCTTAATATTATTGGAAAAATTCAAACAAGGTTTTAAACAACGTAAAATATTTATTCCGGGGTGTCCAAGGCGGCGGTGCCAAATATCTTGAGGCACGGCTAAAAACGTAGAAACTGGGGCATGAGAATCTTGAAGTCTTGTAGGAAGAGTGAGTGGGTAGAGTTCACCGGAACTATCACATCGAAGGAGGTGCTTCCGGGTGCGGAGATCCTTCACATTAAAACCAAAGGGATCAAACTCAATGGAAACATTGTTGTCGGTGGTGAAACGACGTACCGAGATTAAATTTTTAACAAGTTTAGGTGCAAAAAGAATATTGTTTAGTTTAAAGTTTGGAAAAGGGTGTGAGAGGGTATGATTGCCAATGGCATAGACTGGAATAGTAGTGCCATCACCGACGGTAATGTTTCGAGCATAAACTTTATTAATACAGGAAGTGAGATTGCTAGAGTTATTAGTCATTATACCTGTGGCGCCCGTATCCATGTACCACGAGTGATCCGGAGGATGAAGCGAAAAAGTATTGAAGGCTTGATCAAGTTCAGTTGGGGTGTAAGTAGCTTCCGATGCCGCGTAAGCCTGCTGTGGTCGAGGTCCTAAAATGCCTTGATGAGAAGTGTTGCTAGTGGGCCGAGTAGATGGATTATTGGTTGGAGCAGTGGGGTAAGGACATGGGGGTGTGGCCCAATAGTAAGAGTTTGGGTTAGGCCAGTAAGGAGGGCGAGTGGTATGTGGAGAGGTTGGAGCATTCCAAGGAGAAAAAGTCCAAGGTTGTCCAGGCCATTGCGAAGTGGTGTTTCTGCCACGTCCGCGGCCACGGCCACGGCCGCGTCCTCGATGGTTGCGGTTATTGGGTTGTGTAGCGGGTTGAGGTGGGGTGTTTGTAGGTGGATTGGTATGTTGATGAGAGGTGTGAAGAGCCGTGTCATTTGCGACACGATTTGCCTTTGTGGTTTCTTCTAAAATCAACTGTGAGCGGGCTTCATAAAATGTTGGAAATGGTTTTGTGTTTTGGAGAATGGAGCCGACACTACCATATGATTCATTCAGACCGGTCAGTAATTGAATTACCAGGGTACGTTCGGTCACGGGTGAGCCGACGTTGGCGAGTTGATCCGAAAGTATTTTAACTTCCTGGCAATAAGCAGACATTGAAGAAAATGAGTCAAGCTTGATGTTGGCGAACTTCTTTTGCAACAGTACCGCCCGTGTAGCCTGATTGTCATGAAAGATGCTTTTTAGGGCTGTCCAAGCATAGCATGCGGATGAATCGGGTCGGATTATAGTACTTAAAAGGTCATGAGAGATGGTGCCATAGATCCATTGAAGGACTATGGCATCAAGACGGGTCCATACATCGTCCGTTGAAGTCGGTTGTTTGCTAGTGTCACTGTCTTTTGTGGCAGCGGATGGTGGGTCTTTATCGCGAGGAGATAGATGGTCAATAACTTGAAACGCTCGGCAATGTATTTTGAAAAGCTCGGCCCATGATGCATATTGGCTTGTTTCCATTTCAAGGGTTATGGGGATAAAGTTTTTGATGTTGGAAACTGTTATTGCAGGGTGCAATTTCGGGTCCATGATGTCAAGATGAAGAAGAAGGGAGGTGTGGAAATTGCCGACGTGAAAAAAAAAGGAAGAAAAGAAAGAAAGAGGAAACAGGATCGAGAAGGTTACAAAAGGAAAAGCTTTGATACCATGTTAGTGGTCAAAGTTTGATTCCCTTCATTCCACTTTTCATCCGAATATATACAGATTACATGCATGATCACCTCCACTAAATATGCTAGTCTAATAATAGCACAACAATAATTTTGCCAATCAAATAATAATACAATACATGCTATAAATACTAATAGATACAAGCAACCTATGTAGCACAGAAACGGGTACGGGACTGGGGTACGGGGACGATACGGGTATAGGAAACAACAAAACATAAAAATCCTAGATACGGGTACGGCAAAGGTAAGACAAAATAAAATATAAAATAATAAAAATATATTACACAAAGTCCAAAATCATAAATCATCATTTGTCATTTTAACATATCTATTCAAGAGACAAACTTGCATTCACCCAAAGAACTTTCAACTTACTAATTTTGAACATACTTATTTTAACATATCATAATAAACCATCACATGGTAATTCAATTGCCGTTCGAAAATACGTCACCGGTCAGTCAAAGTGGAAATCTCGTTCAAGTTTACATCGCAGATCCATAACACATCTGAACTTCAAAGTTTGGTGAAAGTTTAAACTCTAAATAAAATAGGATACGTCCCCGAAACGTCGAACTGCCGTCCCCACAAATCACAATCCCGGAAACGTCTCGCTGTCGTCCCCAATTTCCTGGAAACGTTTGGGGGACGTCCCCATGCCGTCTCCGTCCCCTAACCGTCCCCGAGACGGGTACTCAATGGTCCTAGCCGTCCCCGTGCTTTATAGCAAGCAACAAATGGTTGAAATTTGTTGATCTTTATGTTTTTTTATGTTAAATAATAGGGGGTGTTGCTTGGTTTGTCTAATACCGCGGGAGTCCTAGCTGGTGTATTTGGCAATGCAGCCACCGGTTACATCTTGCAACATGGTACACTTTTATCCCTCATTACAATGAAAGTATAGTTAATAGGTGGCGATCTCAGCCCATTTTCTTTTGAACGGGTCTCTTCGGGTTATGTATTATCTCTAACAAGTCAAATAGGTACATTGAAAAATAAACCTTGGATGGAATAGGATTAAATGGGTTGAAAGTCGTCCCAAGTCTTATTATAATAAACCTCATAAATCATTTTATTAAAAAAAACAGACAATTATGATAAACAGTGTTTGCACTCAGCACAACTTGATGTGCACAAATAATGATTAAGATGCATGTTTAATTTCAAAAGGAGATTTGGAGATTACTGTTTAATTAGTTAAAAGTGAAATGGGTCAGAATGGCACATTAATTATATACAATTCTTGTTTATTTTTCCGTACAAGATGTAAAAAATAAGTGTTTAAAAGAAGTCAGCCAATCACCCTTTTGACTATGTCTTAACATTACCCATTTAGACCGTGTTGGTTCAGGTCCCACACACTTTACTCTCAAACTCACGTAAGTATGTGATATATGTGAAGGGATTTATAACTTGCAGTTGCAAAGAAGAAGAAAATGAAGGCTGTTGTATTCGACTGAAAAAATGGGTGTATTATTCAATAAAACAAAGCTAATTTATAGCCATACAAACTAAAACGTGGGAATAATAAAAGCTAACAAACTACAAATATTTGCCAAAGAAACCGTAAACTAGAACATGCACTTTGAATAGCTTCCAACAAAATCGGTCAACTCCTGACCAAATCTTTTAACGTGCAAACTATTGATTAAACGTGACCCATTAATCTTCGACCCGTAATCCAGTAAACCGCGGCCCGATAACGCACCAACCCGTGACCCATAAACAAACCCAAATAATCCAACAATCACCCCCTTAATCGGTGTTTGTTTACGCCTTCACCGCAACACCGAATCACCTCGGTTTCAAACCACTATGACATCTAACGGACACCCGATCTTCACCTCGATCACGTCCAATGTCTTGGTTCAACCCGAATCAACTCCACTACACTTGTAACATATCACATGGCATCCCGTTGGACACACGTTCATTAACATCTTGACTTATCACAGATCGACGACCTCTCCCCGGTCACATCCAAAGCCACCCGATTGAACTCCAACGCCATAATGTCTACAACGGTGTAGTTTCTCCACTCTCTTCTCGTCTCAACAACCCGCACCTTTTTCCGATCACCTTTGTTCAAGAGGCTCTCCACCGACAAAGAAAACAAGCCACCCGCTTCTTCCGTTTTCTCACCTTGCCAAACGAGACGAATCCAAAGCCACCTGCTTTGACGGATCCATTTTGCCCGCTTTTCACACATTACGCCGGTCTCCTCTTATCACGAACAATCCGATCAAGGCTTCCGCAAAACCTGCTGTTGTCACCGGATATATACCAGTTGCTCAAACCCGCAACTAATAACCGAACAGCCTCGTTCTTCCTCCTTTCATCACCACTGACAACCATGGAACACAAGTGTTTATCACCGGTCACCCCGTCGTCTTAACCGGTACGTCAACCACAACAACGGCCTACCGAAAACACCATAACGCCTCCGTCTTCTGCTGTTAATCAACCCCGAAACAACACCTTCTTTTACGACTGCCCTCCGCCGACCGACCGACACACCCGTCGGCGGCGGAGGCTTCTTCCGATCTTCAAACCCGCTTCTCGAGCCCTAGGCTCTGATACCAAATGTTGGTTCAGGTCCCACACACTTTACTCTCAAACTCACGTAAGTATGTGATATATGTGAAGGGATTTATAACTTGCAGTTGCAAAGAAGAAGAAAATGAAGGCTGTTGTATTCGACTGAAAAAATGGGTGTATTATTCAATAAAACAAAGCTAATTTATAGCCATACAAACTAAAACGTGGGAATAATAAAAGCTAACAAACTACAAATATTTGCCAAAGAAACCGTAAACTAGAACATGCACTTTGAATAGCTTCCAACAAAATCGGTCAACTCCTGACCAAATCTTTTAACGTGCAAACTATTGATTAAACGTGACCCATTAATCTTCGACCCGTAATCCAGTAAACCGCGGCCCGATAACGCACCAACCCGTGACCCATAAACAAACCCAAATAATCCAACAATCACCCCCTTAATCGGTGTTTGTTTACGCCTTCACCGCAGCACCGAATCACCTCGGTTTCAAACCACTATGACATCTAACGGACACCCGATCTTCACCTCGATCACGTCCAATGTCTTGGTTCAACCCGAATCAACTCCACTACACTTGTAACATATCACATGGCATCCCGTTGGACACACGTTCATTAACATCTTGACTTATCACAGATCGACGACCTCTCCCCGGTCACATCCAAAGCCACCCGATTGAACTCCAACGCCATAATGTCTACAACGGTGTAGTTTCTCCACTCTCTTCTCGTCTCAACAACCCGCACCTTTTTCCGATCACCTTTGTTCAAGAGGCTCTCCACCGACAAAGAAAACAAGCCACCCGCTTCTTCCGTTTTCTCACCTTGCCAAACGAGACGAATCCAAAGCCACCTGCTTTGACGGATCCATTTTGCCCGCTTTTCACACATTACGCCGGTCTCCTCTTATCACGAACAATCCGATCAAGGCTTCCGCAAAACCTGCTGTTGTCACCGGATATATACCAGTTGCTCAAACCCGCAACTAATAACCGAACAGCCTCGTTCTTCCTCCTTTCATCACCACTGACAACCATGGAACACAAGTGTTTATCACCGGTCACCCCGTCGTCTTAACCGGTACGTCAACCACAACAACGGCCTACCGAAAACACCATAACGCCTCCGTCTTCTGCTGTTAATCAACCCCGAAACAACACCTTCTTTTACGACTGCCCTCCGCCGACCGACCGACACACCCGTCGGCGGCGGAGGCTTCTTCCGATCTTCAAACCCGCTTCTCGAGCCCTAGGCTCTGATACCAAATGTTGGTTCAGGTCCCACACACTTTACTCTCAAACTCACGTAAGTATGTGATATATGTGAAGGGATTTATAACTTGCAGTTGCAAAGAAGAAGAAAATGAAGGCTGTTGTATTCGACTGAAAAAATGGGTGTATTATTCAATAAAACAAAGCTAATTTATAGCCATACAAACTAAAACGTGGGAATAATAAAAGCTAACAAACTACAAATATTTGCCAAAGAAACCGTAAACTAGAACATGCACTTTGAATAGCTTCCAACAAAATCGGTCAACTCCTGACCAAATCTTTTAACGTGCAAACTATTGATTAAACGTGACCCATTAATCTTCGACCCGTAATCCAGTAAACCGCGGCCCGATAACGCACCAACCCGTGACCCATAAACAAACCCAAATAATCCAACAATCACCCCCTTAATCGGTGTTTGTTTACGCCTTCACCGCAGCACCGAATCACCTCGGTTTCAAACCACTATGACATCTAACGGACACCCGATCTTCACCTCGATCACGTCCAATGTCTTGGTTCAACCCGAATCAACTCCACTACACTTGTAACATATCACATGGCATCCCGTTGGACACACGTTCATTAACATCTTGACTTATCACAGATCGACGACCTCTCCCCGGTCACATCCAAAGCCACCCGATTGAACTCCAACGCCATAATGTCTACAACGGTGTAGTTTCTCCACTCTCTTCTCGTCTCAACAACCCGCACCTTTTTCCGATCACCTTTGTTCAAGAGGCTCTCCACCGACAAAGAAAACAAGCCACCCGCTTCTTCCGTTTTCTCACCTTGCCAAACGAGACGAATCCAAAGCCACCTGCTTTGACGGATCCATTTTGCCCGCTTTTCACACATTACGCCGGTCTCCTCTTATCACGAACAATCCGATCAAGGCTTCCGCAAAACCTGCTGTTGTCACCGGATATATACCAGTTGCTCAAACCCGCAACTAATAACCGAACAGCCTCGTTCTTCCTCCTTTCATCACCACTGACAACCATGGAACACAAGTGTTTATCACCGGTCACCCCGTCGTCTTAACCGGTACGTCAACCACAACAACGGCCTACCGAAAACACCATAACGCCTCCGTCTTCTGCTGTTAATCAACCCCGAAACAACACCTTCTTTTACGACTGCCCTCCGCCGACCGACCGACACACCCGTCGGCGGCGGAGGCTTCTTCCGATCTTCAAACCCGCTTCTCGAGCCCTAGGCTCTGATACCAAATGTTGGTTCAGGTCCCACACACTTTACTCTCAAACTCACGTAAGTATGTGATATATGTGAAGGGATTTATAACTTGCAGTTGCAAAGAAGAAGAAAATGAAGGCTGTTGTATTCGACTGAAAAAATGGGTGTATTATTCAATAAAACAAAGCTAATTTATAGCCATACAAACTAAAACGTGGGAATAATAAAAGCTAACAAACTACAAATATTTGCCAAAGAAACCGTAAACTAGAACATGCACTTTGAATAGCTTCCAACAAAATCGGTCAACTCCTGACCAAATCTTTTAACGTGCAAACTATTGATTAAATGTGACCCATTAATCTTCGACCCGTAATCCAGTAAACCGCGGCCCGATAACGCACCAACCCGTGACCCGTAAACAAACCCGAATAATCCAACAGACCGTTATCCAACCCGAACAACACGCCTATTTTTTAACCTCTAACAAGTACATAACACTAATGATAGAATGATATTAGGTATGAAGAAAAGATTAAAATTTAGGATTGATAATGTGACAAATATGTTGGTGTGGAGACATGATAATCAGCAGGAAAGAACATCATGAAGAAGGAATAGACACTGAAAGGTTTTATGGATGAATTAAAAAAAAAAACTATATAACAAGGATCAGATCTCTATGTGGCAGCGATTTTGGCTGAATGATATATTGGAATAACTAAGCATAGCAAGTAGAGGTTAAAGCTGGCAGAATCAATTAGAACTGTCAAAGGTGAATATGAAATTGAGGAAAAAATTCAATAGGTATAATGCTATGTATTATGTGGCATGGCCCATTTGTGTGTGATGTTGATCCGCATGTCAAACTATTTTGAGCATTTGATTAACAGGGATTATTTTGGTTTCTTCATTTTAAATATAGATATTTTTATTTTTGTTTTACTAACTTATTATGTTGTAGGATTAGTATGTTCATCAACAACTTTTAAATATAGATATTTTTATTAAAAAATAGTGATTCAAGTAGTATTTTAAAGTTGTTAATTTATAAGAAGTATGTTTTATATTTTCACAACATAATGTTGTTCTGTTCCGTGAAATTCACGGGAATTAGAACTAGTTAATTAAGATAGAAACAAACTGAGCTAGGTGTCCCCGTCACCCGCTTCCAACACTCAGTGAGTTGATCGCCTCCTGCATGTTGCCTTTGTGGCATGAGTGTCGCAGACTGGTCAGGGATACGATTTACTCATTTCTTTAGCAAAAAAACAAAGAACAAAGGGTGTTGAATAAAAAACCAAATTAAAAAGCAAATGGAAAACGAGAAATATTGATACTTTATTTTAACACATATGTCACGATACGGTTAAATACAAAACTTTTCTTGCGAGTTCCGGATGCTTCCGAAACACTAGAGATGCGTCTAGGGCTGTCCGGACATTGCTGGAACAGATTGGTACCTCAAACAGGTGCGTAATCAAACTACAAAACCGTGCGGAGCTGCTGGAAGTCGCAGGAAAATGCCGCCCAAATCTGGATAGAACAACAGCCCTGGAACGTTCTAGAACAGCCCTGAAAAGGCTAGAAACGTGTTGGGAAAGTGTTGTAAATATCAAGGATCATCCAGGCTATGGAATTTTCTAGAAAACCTGCATTCAAATATCTAGATCTAGTGTACTAGTATAAATAGGTGATAAAGGTCACATTTGGAGATCACACAACAAACTCACAAGTTCTTGTACTTGTAAAACACCTTTCTAAACTTATCTTGTAATCAATGCAAAGTTGTTTTTTTATACAACCCTTGCAACTTCTTCTTGAATCGCTTTAATAACTAATATCGTTGGGGCACAAGCTTAATATAGAGCAAATCTAAGTCACATCATGTGAGTCAAGAATTTACTACGTGTCACATAGCCCTTTAATTGATTTTTTATTTATTAATTCTAGTTAAGATATTACCTTACGATCTTCAAATTAAGATTACGATCCTATGTTGGTTGGATGACAAATATGGTGTAAATATTTTAAAATTTCTATAACTTTGAACAAAATGGCCTGATATCTTGCTAGGTCGGTTGTCACAGAAATAAAATTTAAGGCTGTTAAAAAGATAAGATAACATAAGATTAATATCGTAAATAAGATTATACAGTTACCTAGTTGTAGAGGTACCCTCCCAAATAGCCCAAAATGTAATATAGTATGTTAAGCCCAATCCATTTTAACTCGATCTTGGAAGGCCCGGTTGAAGGTGGCCTGTTAGGGTTAAGTCAATCATACTCCTATAAATAGAAGTCCCTTCCTCAACATATGCAAGGTGTTTTTCCTCCCCAAATCTCTCTTTACAAGCTTTCATACTTACACACACACACACATCATATGTCGATGCTTTTGAATCCTACACTGACTTGAGCATTGGAGGCTGGTCCAGAGACTCCAGTCTCTGATCCATTTTAACGTTGGATGGCGGTCCTGAGACTCCGGTCTCAGAGTCATTTTAAGTGTTTTAATTGTCACTCTCATTGTATAATGATTCTTTTCAACTTTCACAGTTGTGACACAATTGTCATTTTCATTAAACTTGAACAAACAACGAATTTGTTTGTCAACCTGACCACGTGTAAAACCATTGTCCTAAAAAGTAGGTAGATGACGTTTCATACCAAGCTCCCGGGGCTTGATGAAGGCCATAGAGTGCTTTGTTCAACTTATACATGCAATTGGGATAATCGGGAGTGCTGAATTCCCTAGGTTGTCTGACATATACTTCTTCTTTGACGATTTTGTAAAAGGAATGCACTCTTTATGTCAACTTGGTACACTTTGAAATTCTGATAAGAAGCAAACACTAGAAGCAATTAAATAGATTCAAGCCTTGCCACTAGAGCGTACACGTTATTGTAGTCAATTCCTTGCTGCTGATGAAAATCCTGAATGACCAACCGAGCTTTTATCAGGTGAGTTTGCTAAACAAGTTTAAATTGAAAAATTAATCACAATTAGCTAGTCACGACGCCACCTCCAACGGAAATTACGACTATACTTCTGACGTCGAATCTTGATTCTTCTACATACATGAATTCTGAAGTGATTCGTAGGATTTGGATGAAGTCTGCTGTGAAATTCAATCTAAAAGCAAAACCGTATGTAAGGAATGGTTTAACATCATTGCTACTAATCATGGCTTTACCGACCAGTATAGTTCTTGTTCAGAATCCAAAGGAATCTTAACTCTTCAGTCTTATCCAAAAGAATCAGAACGCATGGCTCATCTACATTGGTCGTTATGGAACAATGTGACACTTTTTAGAGGGCTTCTTGATTTTGGTTCAACAACTCAGTTGAAAGAAATGTTACCAAAGCCTATTTGGTCCGTAAATGGTATGGTATTGTTTGTAAGAGAGCCTGGTTTTACATTTTTTTTTTGTGAATCCGCTCAGAAGAGAGATGCTTTGTTTACCAAGATCATCTTGTTATGGTAATTTTAGGTCTTATGGTGTGACACCTGTGTTTGTAATCATTGTAAACAGTTCAGTTATCAATAAAATGAAGTTATTTGATCCCAATGTTTGTTTGTTTATGTTTGACATTTTTCATGTTTTGACTTTTGTTCAATTTCAAACTCTATATCGCTTTCTGGAGAATTATACGCAAACTGGTGCATAAACGTACTCAGTTTAACGCGAAAAATACTCCGGAACATCAACATATACTTAACATACCTTAAATAACCTTTACATAACTTAGAAATAAGTTTTGAAGGCTTTGGTATGGCAAAAACAAGTTTAATCGCCTACAGGGACTTAATTCGACAAACTGCGAAAGTATGACGATTCGTACTAGAACAGACATTCCGGAACATGACCATAAGTTAAACATACCATAAATATCCTTTACATAGCTTAGAAATAGACTTTGAGGGGTTCGGTGTGCTAAAATAAACTTTTGGGTCATTCAGGGACTAAAAGCGTCAAAAAGTGCAAAAGTTTGCATTTTCGCGCATAACTTACATTCTGAATACATCCGGACATCAAAAAATTTATGTAAGCACTAAAATATTTTATTTTAGTGATTGGCATAAGAAAAATCCATTCGTCAAGCAATTTGGATCGTTTTTCGCGCTTATGCGCATTCCGTCGTAATTAAGCGAACATCGCGATCGTACGACCAAACGAACCAACATCCGACATATTTTTGAGTATGTTTCATGTCCACAATGTTTAGGCATCATTTTAGGGCCTTAACGTTGGCTTAACGGGCCTTAGAAGTGTCTGAAATGAGCTTAAACACTAACAGGGACCAAAACTGTCAATATTGCAAAGTTGCTTCTGATCAGAAGGGCCAGGAGGCCCTCGTAAACTCTTGGTGTCTCTTTACGCGGCCCGTGTCAGCCTCCCAGATCAGTTTAATCAGTTTTAACAGCTGTTATGCACTCCAAACCCAATTCCACTTGTCATTTCCTGCTAATGGGGGGCCAATTTGAGTTACCTTAGTGTTGCAACAAATGTAGGGATGAGATTTAAGCACGTTATTTGATGCGTGTGAAGTGTTATATATATTAGGTGTATATTTTAAGCCCCTTTAACACTTATTTTAGCCAAGTTTTAAATTTATAAAACACGATATTTTACTAACACTAAACACACATATGGGCAAGTGCACCCATCGTGAGCGTAGTATAGTGTTGGCAAGATACCGACGTCGTCCAAGGACACAAGAGCTTTTAATACCGGTTTATCCTCAACGTCTAATTAAAATAAAAAGTTTAGAAAAAAGGTTTTTAAACTAAGAAAAATAAAAACTAACTAAAATGCTGAAAAGTAAAATAAAAAGAAAAACAGATAGACAAGATGAATCACTTGGTTCCGACTCGTATCAAGTGTAACCTTTGATTATTTCCGCACTTTTGCACACAATTAAGAGATTATCTTAGTTATTGTAGTAGGCCCCTCTTTTGAAGGTGACGTTACCCTCACCCCAGTAGTTTGAGTCAGCAAGGATACAATCCTAAAAGGGTGGATTATTGGAAGATAATGAATTAAGTTATTAATGCAATATTATGGTAGGCCCCTCTTTTGGAGGTGACGTTACCCTCGACTAAGTAGTCTGAGTCAGCAGGGATACAGTCCTAAATAGACGGGTTATAGTATTAATAGTAGTTAACTTATGAGGGGATCAAAGAGTTTGGACCCGTGTCCACATCCTCTCTTTCTTCATTAAATGCAGCTTTGTCTTATTAGTTGACCACGCCCCCGTGTCCGCTGAGTACGACCCCGTGTGCAGAAGAATCTTTGTACTATGAAGATTTGCCTGGATTGTGCGAATCTTATAGTTGACCACGGCCCCGTGGTGGGCAATAGAAGCTTCTACCACTTTGTCTTTTCTGCTGACACTTGGGCACGCCCCCGTGCTGGCTGAGCACGGGGCGTGTTCAGGCCTCTGATCTCTTGTTTTGCTTGGGAAGATGCTGTTGTGGGGTCGGGCACGCCATGTCTTGCTCCTTTTCTTGTATTTATGTTAGATTTTGGTGTCTTTTTGCTTCTTTTGTTAATTTGAGCTCATTTAATCCTGAAAATACAAAAGGAAGACAAAAGCACACTTTTTCCAACATTAGTACTAAAAAATGGTTAGTTTTATACCTCATTTGATGAAATTTATATGTTAATATTTGAACACATCAAATACCCCCACACTTGAATCTTTGCTTGTCCTCAAGCAAAACTCTTTAATATGTGGCTATTTACACTCCCAAATGGAATGGGTAGAAAAGAAGGTTTTGGGCTTGTCCTAGAGTGTCGGGATTTCCAAGATTCTTTATTTAATTTTATTTTTATTTATTTACAATCCTATTCGTCATGATTTATTAAAAACTTTTCATAAGATAGATTACTTATTAGGGCATAACATGCCTTTGTAAAATTATATTTATATACAAGTTCACATACCTCACGGGGATCACTCAACACTCGGCCGAAAATGTATTTTTGTGGATCACTCGAGAGCGGCATGGAACTTACTCCTACCATAGGCTTGCCAAGCAATCAATCCTCCTCCTTTTTAACTTATATACCTTTGTAAATATCAAGAGAACTTTGTGGGTTAAGGGTTAGGCTTGGGTTAAAGGTAGGTGGTTGGGTTGGTGGTTAGTGGTTAGTAGAAAAAGGGCGAAAAGCGTAACAAGTGTCGGTTTTCGTAAGACTTTCTATTTTCATAACTTTTATTTTGATAAAGCTATTTATTCAAACAAAGTTGTTTCTTGTTTGTTTATTTTCTTTTGCTTCATCATCAACAAATTTTTTTTTTTTTTTTTGAAAAGTCATATGAAGAACCGAACTTGTTACTAAAACAAAGGGTTAAAAATGAAAAAGGTTTTGGTGGGTAAAAAGGGTTTTTGGTTTGGGTTATGAAATGAAAAGGTTTAGGCTCAAAGGGGCTAACTAGGGGGATTTTGGGTAGGTGGTAAAAAAAAGAAAAATAATGGTGTAGAAATAAAAAGGTTAGTCCTAATGCCTCCATCATTTACTTACTCGGGTTTAAGTTGGTAAGGATTGGGAATGTATCGTCAAGGCAAGTTCTAGAGTCGTAAGAACCACGCGGCTATTCACACAAGAAACGAAAAATGAGTGTTTAGTCAAATGATATGTAAGTGTATGCTCAATAAAGGCTCAAAACTCACTTTTGTGGGAATGAGTTTTTATGTGACCAAGTATATATAATCAAATTTTAACTAAGTTTGTCATGCCTTTTCATAATTTTCTTATGTTGGTTCTTTTTATCACGACGCTATCGGTTGTAAATTCGTAAAAATATAACCTTTTTAAGAACTTGAATTTCCCGAGTTAAACCTAGACAAGTAAAAAAAATGAAAAATTTTTGAATAAATTTGGGGTGATTAGCGGTTCCAATAGAGTTTTGTGTAAGGCTTGTATTTAGGACTTGCGAGATTCAAGGTTTTAGCATCCCCCCCCCCCCCCCCCACACTTAAATTACACATTGTCCTCAATGTGTCCCAAAAATAAGTTTTTAGGTTGATTGAATGTGTAAAAAGGTGTAAAAAGCAAAAAAAAATTGTGTTACTGGGCGCTGAACACGGCCCTGTGTTGTCCGGGCACAGCCCCGTGTTCAAGTGCCAGTAACAAAATTGAAACAAGAGAAACAGAAGTCTGGACACGGGGTCGTGTTGGGTGAACACGACCCGTGTCCAGTTACCTGAACTGGGTCTTTTTCTGCAGACAGTGCAGCACGGGGCCGTGTTGGGTGGACACGGCCCGTGCCGAGCTTACTGTAAATGAAGAAATTTGTCGGACGGTTCTGTTTTCCTGTATGGAGTGCTGGTTCAAGTTTCCCTTGCATCCTTTGCCATCTCAAGTGTGTTTTATTCCTGAAGATTAAAACTAACTAGAAAACAAGAAAATTAATCTAAACTAAACTAAGGATAGTTCCGTGGAATGCCTCCATGGTGCGCCACGTTTATAAGGGTCCTTGGCTAGACCCAAAGCCTGGTCATATGTTACCCAAGTGGGATGTATTGCATCCCATGTTACACCGTCGGAGAGCGTCATCCAAGCTTGAGTCTATGACCTTCATGTAGTTGACCGGATCTTCTTCCTCTACTTTCTTTCCACATTCAAATTTTACTTCCTCATCCCCAAACTTCAATGTTAAAGTTCCGTCATTCATATCCACCACTGCTTGGGCGGTGGCAAGAAATGGCCTCCCGAGGATGAGAGGGACATCGGTGTCTTCTTCCATGTCTAGGATGACAAAGTCGGTTGGAAAGACGAAATTGTCAACCTTGACTAGCAGATTTTCAGCGACACCTTGTGGAAATTTGACGGACCTGTCGGCGAGTTGTATGCTCATCTTTGTAGGGCTTGTTGTTCCTAGGCCGAGTCGCTTGAACATTGACGTGGGCATGAGGTTGATGCTAGCCCCAAGATCGGCTAAAGCATTACGGACGGGGGACTTCCCAATCGAGCAAGGGATTGTGAAGCTCCCGGGGTCGATTTTATTTTGTGGAAGTTTGTTGAGTACTAAAGCTGAGCATTCTTCGCCTAAGTTAACTAATTGCAATGATTCAATTTTCCTTTTGTGAGTGAGGAAATCCCTCATGAATTTTGCATATTTAGGCATTTGGGTTAGGACCTCAATAAAAGGAATATTTTATTGCTCATCGGTCTTTTGACGATTTAACCTACCGGGGTACGGAATCGGATGAGCCTTGGTGGGCTCTTGATTTGTTGAAGGAGCGTTTTCTGGTTGAGGTGTGGGTGAAGTAGTGTTTTGGCGTTGACTTCCTTCAATTGGTGGTAAGGGTTCATCCTCGGAACCCACGGTTCGGTTTCTCAACGTGATGAGGTGTACTTGCGCCTTTGGGTTGGTTTCGGTATTACTTGGTAACGCGCCTTGTGGTCTCTCGGAGAAATTTTGAGCTAGTTGATTTAATTGTTTTTCAACGTTTTGAATGCTAGCTTGTTGATTTCTAAAATTCGATTCCAATTGTTGAAATCGATCCGAGTTTTTCTTTTCGGTGTCGGAGATGAGGCGAGATAGGGTATCTTCAAGCCTTTCTCTTCCACCTTGTTGTTGAGAGAAATTTTGTGGTTGTTGAAAATTAGTTCGTTGGTTTTGTTGGTTACTACTATTGCCGGGATCTCTCCAACCAAGATTTGGGTGGTTACGCCATCCTTGGTTGTAGGTACCCGTTGGAGGACCCGACGGCCTAGGTCTATTATCAATGTAGTTTACCATTTCTGCTTGTTCATCTAATTCTTTCATACAACTCCAATTTTCATGTGACCCACCACACCTTTCACAAGCCATAACCGAGGCCGTTTTTGTCATTTCTAGCCTTTTGATTTTCGAAGAGAGGGCCTCGATTTGGGCTTGTAAAGAGGTGCTTTCATCAACCTTATGGGCGCCCGGGGCAATAGATTTATTACCTCAGGGAGTGTGCCATTGAAAATTGGTTTGAGCAATTTCCTCAATTTGATTATATATTTCATTTAGGCGACGATTACCTAAAAGTCCCCCGGAGCTTGAATCAAGTGTTTGTCTTGTGTGTGGCAACAACCCATTGTAGAAAGTGGATACTTATTGCCATACCGCTAGACCGTGATGAGGACACTTTCTTAGAAGCTCCTTGAACCTTTCCCAAGTTTCATATAAGGATTCCCCATCCTCTTGTGAGTATGTATTAATTTCAGTCATTAATTTAGCCGTTTTAGCAGGGGGGAAATACTTATATAGAAACTTTTGGGCTAGTTCATCCCAGGTGTTTACCGAGCCAACTGGGAGGGTGTTAAGCCAAGCCTTAGCTCGGTCTTTTAGTGAAAATGGAAACATCCTAAGGCGAATGGCGTCGTTTGATGCTCCATTGATCCGAAAAGTATTACATATTTCCAAGAAATTAGTAATATGTAGATGGGGATCCTCGTCCGCAAGCCCATGAAAGGTTGCGGAGTTTTGGAGCATTTGTATCAAATGCGGCCGAAGTTCGAAGTTGTTGGCTTCGACATTCGGTGCATTGATAGCGGCGCCGAGATTGCCTACGGTGGGCCGTAGGTAATCCATGAGGGTACGTTGGTCCGCCATTGGAAGTGGGTCCCCCGAAGCTTTCTCTTGATTTTTAGCTTTAAGTCTTTTTCTGAGAAAGCGTTCGGGTTCTTCTAGGGGTTCTTTTATGTCTCTACTAAAACTGGAGCTCATGCACTACGTAGGAGGGTCAAATGTGGCACCTGGGTTCCAAGTCCTGCAATAAAAACAGAAAAGAACGTTGGTCAGAATGTTCACCACGGCCCCGTGCCCAGTGGACACGGCCCGTGGTCAGAGGTACAGTAATTGTTTTCCGGATCCCTGTTACTAGGAGTTGGACACGGCCCCGTGTTGCACCGACACGGCCCCGTGCTCAGCTCTCTGTAACTCAGAAAATAAAAACTACCAGTGATGATGCTAGGCACGGCCCGTGTCTGACCAGGCACGGCCCGTGCTGAGCTCAGCAGAAACAGAAAAATTAAAAAAAATCCTAAAAAAATGAAAACTAAGAAAAACGATTAGGCCGCTGATTCCTAACTTTCTTAAAATCCTTGTGTCCCCGGCAACGGCGCCAAAAACTTGATGCGTGTGAAGTGTTATATATATTAGGTGTATATTTTAAGCCCCTTTAACACTTATTTTAGCGAAGTTTTAAATTTATAAAACACGATATTTTACTAACACTAAACACACATATGGGCAAGTGCACCCCTCGTGAGCGTAGTATAGTGTTGGCAAGATACCGAGGTCGTCCAAGGACACAAGAGCTTTTAATACCGGTTTATCCTCAACGTCTAATTAAAATAAAAAGTTTAGAAAAAGGTTTTTAAACTAAGAAAAATAAAAACTAACTAAAATGCTGAAAAGTAAAATAAAAAGAAAAACAGATAGACAAGATGAATCACTTGGTTCCGACTCGTATCTAGTGTAACCTTTGATTATTTCCGCACTTTTGCACACAATTAAGAGATTATCTTAGTTATTGTAGTAGGCCCCTCTTTTGAAGGTGACGTTACCCTCACCCCAGTAGTTTGAGTCAGCAGGGATACTGTCCTAAATAGCCGGGTTATAGTATTAATAGTAGTTAACTTATGAGGGGATTAAAGAGTTTGGACCCCCGCCATCCAATACCGTGAAGCATTGAAGGAGGTCTTACTAAATTTGACCCAGGTCAATTGCAGGACCTCTAAACGCTGAACAATGGCAAGACCTTTACCAAACCATTCCCTTAACCCCCGACCAGGTAGCCAACATACCTCCATATAGACCGTGGAGATATGAATGGTGAAAATCTTTTATTTTATATAGACAGTAAAATAATGCCAAGACACCACGGACAAACGATAAGGAAAGATCACCTTCAACATAAGTAACTAGTTATTAAAGTCATTAATACAAAACCAAATAAAAAGTGCAAAAGATTAGAAATAAAAAGTATTACACTAGACACTTTGTCTTCACCAAGTGATGTAAGAGACTTAGGCAAAAATGGCCTTGATTGTCAAGAACTCTTACGATCAATCTTGGATCCCGAGACGACTCACACACTCTACGATGGACAATGGATGATGGTGGTGGATGATGGTGTTCTGGTGGTGGTGGGTGGTGGGTGAAGTGTGAGAGAGGTGGTGTGCCAAGGGATGGTTTGAGCTTGAGCCAAGCACTTCTATTTATAGGCTGAACAGAAGCTCGGGCACGGCCCCGTGTCCACATCCTCTCTTTCTTCATTAAATGCAGCTTTGTCTTATTAGTTGACCACGCCCCCGTGTCCGCTGAGCACGACCCCGTGTGCAGAAGAATCTTTGTACTATGAAGATTTGCCTGGATTGTGCGAATCTTATAGTTGACCACGGCCCCGTGTCCGCTGAGCACGGCCCCGTGGTGGGCAATAGAAGCTTCTACCACTTTGTCTTTTCTGCTGACACTTGGGCACGCCCCCGTGCTGGCTGAGCATGGGGCGTGTTCAGGCCTCTGATCTCTTGTTTTGCTTGGGAAGATGCTGTTGTGGGGTCGGGCACGCCATGTCTTGCTCCTTTTCTTGTATTTATGTTAGATTTTGGTGTCTTTTTGCTTCTTTTGTTAATTTGAGCTCATTTAATCCTGAAAATACAAAAGGAAGACAAAAGCACACTTTTTCCAACATTAATACTAAAAAAGGGTTAGTTTTATGCCTCATTTGAAGAAATTTATATGTTAATATTTGAACACATCATTATTCGATAAACGATCTTAACGGTTCCAACATTCCTATAAATACCCAACCCTTTCACTTGCAAAACCCACTTGAATTCTTGAGAGTTCTCTAAGTTGAAGTGATACCACTTCATACCTGAGAATACTTGAGAAATCAAAGCTTTCGGGGACCCTTTGTAAGTATTCCTTCGTTCTTTTTATTCTTTTAGCGTTAAAAGTCAAACTTTGTTTGACTTTCTGCGTTAACCAGTTTATGGTCAATGCGAAGTTCGTTTGAACTTCATAACGTGAGCGTAATCACGATGGTTATAGTCCCTAGTGACTATACCTACTGATGACCACGTTATCTAGGCTCAGTGACGAGTCGTATATTCAGCCAAAATGCGCATTCTTGCGTATTTTGTAACCAAACTACTCTTAGGTATCAAAACCGTTTGTTTTGATACCAAACTTGTTTTCTAAACTTAGTTAAGCATGTTTTAACATGCTTAGCTCGTCACTTTTAGTTTAGTGCTTATATAGGGTCGTAAGGTAAGCGATCTAAACAATCGCTTATACCTTCGAACCCGACCCGTTTGGTCGATCATTAGGATCCGACCAAACACATTAGGTAACCATAGTTGTATAGGGAATAACCTTCCGAGGTTATACCTTATGGTCACATCGTTTGAGTAGTTGTATGATAGGTAGTATATATGCCTTAGGTAAATTACCAAAATGCCCTTTTAACGCCAAAATTCATTTTAAGCATATGTAACAAAACTTTTGGTATCTAAACTGATTTGGTAACAATATTAGACATGTTAAGGCATATTTTACTTATCATAGGACTAGTTAGGCATTCCGAACGCATTTCACGCGAACGACGCGTTAAAGTAGCATAAGCTACCTAAACGGGTCGTAATGGGTCGTAAGCACTTAGGTTAGGTTTCATTTTAGTATATAGGCTTTGTTAAACCATATTACACAAGTCTCCATACTCGTTTGGTTTACGAACCCTCATTCTATCCAATCCTCCGATTTAGGTCCGGTATATTAACATAGTTACCTATATTAGGTACCGTTTGATATCCGTGATCTCTAGCATTGTTTGGTTGTTACTCAAGGACTACTAAGCAATCTCAAGTGAGTACATAGACCCCTCTTTTACTGTTTTCCAAACGTTTTGGGGTGAAACACATGTGCCTACTTGTTACTTTCGTGCCTTTCATGTTTTCATATCATATGCTTGTTATGTTCATTAGTACATTTATAGTACATGATTTCATTATGTTTCTGCTATGTATGTCCATTTAGTGCATACTTAGTGCATTATTTTACATCACATCACATGCTATGTATGTCCATTGGTTGCATACTTAGTACATTTGTTATTTATCACATGCTTACATTTTGGTATGACATTTGGTTTGTTCAAATGGGACATTGTACATTCATTAACATTGATCACGCCATTCGTTAGTAGGTAGTGGTACCATAGGAATTGACAACTCCCGTTCCTGACATCCTGGGTATGTTTGGATGGAAGGAATGACCGAACTCTATAAACATAACACAGATAAACCTTTAATTTGTTTAAAGGTCTATCACCACAGTCATAAGGCTTGAATGTATGCATTATAACAATACCGCATAGATGTTTGTATCAGTATAGCATGCATTTGTTCCACAAAACATAACTTTGATTTAAACTATGTTTAATTCGATACCCTGTTTTTGTGCATTTTACCAATGGTTTAGTTGATGTATTTCACTTGCCATACATGATATTTATGGATACACAATTCATGATTTACATTAAACATAAACATTTTTGACATTGATATACACATTTAGTGATTTACATTAGACATAGACATTTTGATATGGTTTACACAATAACACTTGACAACTGATTTATACATGAACAATTTACAATGGTGGTTGGTTTGGGTAAGTGATTTGAGTAACGAGGCGTGTGAAATATGATACAAGCATGGTGGATACGCCGTTGGTACTTCCTATATATAAGTGCTTGTATAATATTACATATTGTAGAGTTATTTAAATCATTTCAGTATAGACATATTACATTTTACACAAATAACATATTTTTTTTTACAAGATATTGTTTTACAAAACTGTTTATTTTATACAACTCATTTTACTTGGTTATTTCATTAACCATACACCTTTCTTTTATATAATCTGATTTCTTATCGAGTTTTCATATGATTTATAAAAGAAAACACTTAACAAGATTCATGACTAATTTTTATTAAACCTTTCTTCTAAAACCCAAGTCATGAATCCTATTTTCACAAAACCTATGTATCTCACAGGCATTTTTATGCTGACGTACCTATTTTCACATGTGTTTTCAGGAGCTGTCGCTTAGGATGATGATCTTGACACTAGGGCGGACCTGTGCCTTAGAGACTTAAAATAAAGATAGAACTAGTTTAATTATGTTCTGAACTCTTTATTTCCTGTTTTGAGACAATGTAACTCGCTTGTTTGATAAATAAAATATAACTTTGTATGTCATGGTTGTGAAACAATAATTTTGTTACAACACTCCCCGACGTTTCCGCCACGATTTGATGTTCTACGTGGTCGGGGTGTGACATATGGTTTTGGTGTTCATGGAGGTAAGTACAAAATTGTGAGAGACAGTTACTCACTTTTTACCATATGTCGATGCTTTTGAATCCTACACTAACTTGAGCATTGGAGGCTGGTCCAGAGACTCGGGTCTCTGACCCATTTTAACGTTGGATGGCGGTCCAGAGACTCTGGTCTCTAACTCATTTTAAGTGTTTTAATTGTCACTCTCATTGTATAATGATATTTTCAACTTTAACAGTTGTGATACAATTGTCCTTTTCATTAAATCTTTATCTTAAAGAATTTAGTTAATTCTAGTTTTTCATGGTTGGCTTCGATGTAAGTACCTAGAGCTGCACAATCGGACACCTTGAATCGGCTCAAGATATCACACACATACTTTGTTTGATGCATGTAAATTCCTTCCTTTGATTGTTGAATTCGTAAGCCGAAGAAAAATGAAAATTCTCCTATAGCACTCATCTCGAACTTTGACTTCATGATTCCCTCGAAATCCTTGCAAAATCCATCATTTGTGGATGCGAAGATAATGTCGTCCACATACACTTGAACAAACAACGAATCTCTTTATCAACCTAACCACGTGTAAAACCATTGTCCTAAAAAGTAGGTAGACAATGTTGCATACCAAGCTCTCAAAGCTTGATGAATGCCATAGAGTGCTTTTTTCAACTTATACATGCAATTGGGATAATCGGGATTGCCGAATTCCCTAGGTTGGCTGACATATACTTCTTCTTTGACGATTTCGTTAAAGGAATGCACTCTTTATGTCAACTTGGTACACTTTGAAATTCTGATAAGAAGCAAATGCTAGAAGCAATTAAATAGATTCTAGCCTTGCCACTACAGCGTACATGTCATTGTAGTTGATTCCTTGCTGCTGATGAAAATCCTGAATGACCAACCGAGCTTTTATCAAGTGAGTTTGCTAAACAAGTCTAAATCAAAAAATTAGTAACAATCCCCAGTCACGACGCCACCTCTGGCAGAACTTACTAAATTACTTCTGACGTCGAATCTTGATTCTTCTACATACATGAATTCTGAAGTGATTCGTAGGATTTGGATGAAGTCTGCTGTGAAATTCAATCTAAAAGCAAAACCGTATGTAAAGAATGATTCAACATCATTGCTACAAATCGTGGCTTTACCGACCAGTACAGTTCTCGTTCAGAATCCAAAGGAATCTTAACTTTTCAGTCTTATCCTTAAGGATCAGAACGCATGGCTCATCTACATTGGTCGTTATGGAACAATGTGACACTTATTAGAAGGCTTCTTGATTTTGGTTCAACAACTCAGTTGAAAGAAATGTTACCAAAGCCTGTTTGGTCCGTAAATGGTATGGTTTTGTTTGTAAGAGAGCCTGGTTTTATATTTTTTGGTGAATCCGCTCAGAAGAGAGGTGCTTTGTTTGCCAAGATCATCTTGTTATGGTAATATTAGGTCTTATGGTTTTGGTGTTCATGGAGGTAAGTACAAAATTGTGAGAGACTTGAGCATTGGAGGCTGGTCCAGAGACTCCGGTCTCTGACGCATTTTAACGTTGAAAGACGGTCCAGAGACTCTGGTCTCTGACTCATTTTAAATGTTTTAATTGTCACCCTCATTGTATAATGATTCTTTTCAACTTTCACAGTTGTGATACAGTTGTTCTTTTCATTAAATCTTTAACTTAAAGAGTTTAGTTAATTCTAGTTTCTCATGGTTGGCTTCGATGGAAGTTCCTAGAGCTGCACAATCGGACATCCTGAACCGGCTCAAGATATCACACACACACTTTGTTTGATGTATGTAAATTCCTTCCTTTGATTGTTGAATTCGTAAGCCGAAGAAAAATGACAATTCTCCTATGGCACTCATCTCGAACTTTGACTTCATGATTCCCTCGAAATCCTTGCATAATGCATCATTTGTGAACGCGAAGATAATGTCGTCCACATACGCTTGAACAAACAACGAAACTCTTTGTCAACCTAACCACGTGTAAAACCATTGTCCAAAAAAGTAGGTAGACAATGATTCATACCAAGCTCTCGGGGCTTCATGAAGGCCATAGAGTGCTTTGTTCAACTTATACATGCAATTGGGATAATTGGGATTGCGGAGTTCCCTAGGTTGGCTGACATATACTTCTTCTTTGACGATTTCGTAAAAGGAATGCACTCTTTATGTCAACTTGGTACACTTTGAAATTCTGATAAGAAGCAAATGCTAGAAGCAATTAAATAGATTCTAGCATTGCCAATAGAGCGTACACGTCATTTTAGTTGATTCATTGCTGTTGATGAAAATACTGAATGACCAACCGAGCTTTTATCAGGAGAGTTTTCTAAACAAGTCTAAATCAAAAAATTAATAACAATTCCCCGGTCACGACGCCACCTCCGGCGGAACTTACGATGATACTTCCGACATCGAATCTTGATTCTTCTACATACATGAATTCTGAAGTGATTCGTAGGATTTGGATGAAGTCTGCTGTGAAATTCAATCTAAAAGCAAAACCGTACGTAAAAATGATTCAACATCATTTCTACTAATCGCGGCTTTACCGACCAGTACAGTTCTCGTTCAAAATCCAAAGGAATCTTAACTCTTCAGTCTAATCTTAAAGGATCAGAACGCATGGCTCATCTAAATTGGTTGTTATGGAGCAATGTGACAGTTCTTAGAAGGCTTCTTGATTTTGGTTCAACAACTCAGTTGAAAGAAATGTTACCAAAGCCTGTTTGGTCCGTAAATGGTATGGTTTTGTTTGTAAGAGAGCCTGGTTTTACATTTTTTGGTGAATCCTCTTTGAAGAGAGATGCTTTGTTTATCAAGATCATCTTATTATGGTAATTTTAGGTCTTATGGTTTTGGTGTTCATGGAGGTAAGTACAACATTATGAGAGACTTGAGCATTGGAGGCTGGTCTAGAGACTCCGGTCTCTAACCCATTGTAACGTTGGATGGCGGTCCAGAGACTCCGGTATCTGACTTATTTTAACTATTTTAATTGTCACTCTCATTGTATAATGATTCTTTTCAACTTTCACAGTTGTGATACAGTTGTCCTTTTCATTAAATCTTTAACTTAAAGAGTTTAGTTAATTCCAGTTTTTCATGGTTGGCTTCGATGGAATTTCCTAGAGCTACACAATTGGACATCTTGAACTGGCTCAAGATATCACACACATACTTTGTTTGATGTATGTAAATTCCTTCCTTTGATTGTTGAATTCGTAAGCCGAAGAAACATAAGAATTCTCCTATAGCACTCATCTCGAACTTTGACTTCATGATTCCCTCGAAATCCTTGCATAATGTATCATTTGTGGACGTGAAGATAAAGTCGTCCACATACACTTGAACAAACAACGAATCTCTTTGTCAACTTGACCACGTGTAAAACCATTGTCCTAAAAAGTAGGTAGACAATGTTTCATACCAAGCTCTCGGGGCTTGATAAAGGCCATAGAGTGCTTTGTTCAACTTATACATGCAATTGGGATAATCGGGATTGCCGAATTCCCTAGGTTGGCTGGCATATATTTCTTCTTTGACGATTTCGTAAATGGAATTCACTCTTTATGCCAACTTGGTACACTTTGAAATTTTGACAAGAAGCAAACGCTAGAAGAAATTAAATAGATTCTAGCCTTGCCACTACAGCGTACACGTCATTGTAGTCGATTCCTTGCTGCTGATGAAAATCCTGAATGACCAACTGAGCTTTTATCAGGTGAGTTTGCTAAACAAGTCTATATCGAAAAATTAATAACAATTCCCTAGTCACGAAGCCACCTCCGACGGAACTTACGACGATACTTCCGACGTCGAATCTTGATTCTTCTACATACATGAATTCTGAAGTGATTCATAGGATTTGGATGAAGTCTGCTGTGAAATTCAATCTAAAAGCAAAACCGTATGTAAAGAATGGTTTAACATCATTGCTACTAATCGCGGCCTTACCGACCAGTACAGTTCTCGTTCAGAATCCAAAGGAATATTAACTCTTCAGTCTTATCCTAAAGGATCAGAACACATAGCTCATCTACATTGGTCGTTATGGAACAATGTGACATTTCTTAGAGGGCTTCTTGATTTTGGTTCACCAACTCAGTTGAAAGAAATGTTACCAAAGCCTGTTTGGTCCGTAAATGGTATGGTTTTGTTTGTAAGAGAGCTTGATTTTACATTTTTTGGTGAATCCGCTCAGAAGAGAGAGGCTTTGTTTACCAATATCATCTTGTTATGGTAATTTTAGGTCTTATGGTTTTGGTGTTCATGGAGGTAAGTACAAAATTGTGAGAGACTTGAGCATTGGTGGCTGGTCCATAGACTCCGGTCTCTGACCCATTTTAACCTTGGATGGCGGTCCAGACACTCTGGTCTCTGACTCATTTTAAGTGTTTTAATTGTCACTCTCATTGTATAATGATTCTTTTCAACTTTCACACTTTTGATACAATTTTCCTTTTCATTAAATCTTTAACTTAAAGAGTTTAGTTAATTCTAGTTTTTCATGGTTGGCTTCGATGGAAGTTTCTAGAGCTGCACAATCGGACATCTTGAACCGGCTCAAGATATCACACACATACTTTGTTTGATGTATGTAAATTCCTTCCTTTGATTGTTGAATTCGTAAGCCGAAGAAAAATGACAATTCTCATATAACACTCATCTCGAACTTGGACTTCATGATTCCCTCGAAATCCTTGCATAATGCATCATTTGTGGACGCGAAGATAATGTCGTCCACATACACTTGAACAAACAACGAATCTCTTTGTCGACCTGGCCACGTGTAAAACCATTGTCCTAAAAAGTAGGTAGACATTGTTTCATACCAAGCTCTCGGGGCTTGATGAAGGCCATCGAGTGCTTTGTAAAACTTATACATGCAATTGGGATAATCGGGATTGCCGAATTCCCTAGGTTGGCTGACATATACTTCTTCTTTGACGATTTCGTAAAAGGAAAGCACTCTTTATGTCAACTTGGTACACTTTGAAATTCTGATAAGAAGCAAACGCTTGAAGCAATTAAATAGATTCTAGCCTTGGCACTAGAGCGTACACGTCATTGTATTTGATTCCTTGCTGCTGATGAAAATCCTGAATGACCAACCGTGCTTTTATCAGGTGAGTTTGCTAAACAAGTCTAAATCGAAAAATTAATAACAATTCCCCGGTCACGACGCCACCTCTGGCGGAACTTACGACGATACTTCCGACGTCGAGTCTTGATTTTTCTACATACATGAATTCTGAAGTGATTCGTTGGATTTGGATGAAGTCTGCTGTGAAATTCAATCTAAAAGCAAAACCGTATGTAAAGAATGGTTCAACATCATTGCTACTAATCACGGCTTTACCGACCAGTACAGTTCTCGTTCAGAATCCAAAGGAATCTTAACTATTTTGTCTTATCCTAAAGAATCAGAACGCATGGCTCATCTACGTTGGTCGTTACGGAACAATGTGACACTTCTTAAAAGGCTTCTTGATTTTGGTTCAACAACTCAGTTGAAAGAAATGTTACCAAAGCCTGTTTGTCCGTAAATGGTATGGTTTTGTTTGTTAGATAGCCCGATTTTGCATTTTTTGGTGAATCCGCTCAGAAGAGAGATGCTTTGTTTACCAAGATCATCTTGTTTTGGTAATTTTAGGTCTTATGGTTTTGGTGTTCATGGAGGTAAGTACAAAATTGTGAGAGACCGTTTCTCACTTTTTGATCCTTCTCCCACAGAGGTTTATTGTGTTGGTTTGGTTGGGTGGAGATCGGTTTAGTCAGTTTCTCCCAAGGTTTGGAGGGAAACCAACATAACTTTTAAGGAATACATATTTTGGCTTGTCTCTCCATCCGATTAGGGAGGTATAACTAGGTTTGACATGCATATTGAAATAATTTATGCATTTCCTGACACCCTTCCTGATTTGATTAAGAAATTAAGAAGATATACTCCCTAGTTGTGGATACTAAGTGAGATTGTATGCATTGTTGTATAAGAATTCTTAAATTTGGTGTTTACTGTGAATGAGATTTAGAGAAAAATTGGTGACACAATATACGGTTTCGCGCGCCGGGTAGCAGCTTCTCTTGTGGTTAAGATACATTTGGAGGGTGGTGGGGTTTTGATGATTGAGAACGAATCATGGATGGTGGAAGGTTGCAATCCAACAACTAATCATGTTCTATGAGCAAGACTTGTTTAGCCTCACGAGCTCTATAAGTGAAGCTCGAGCTCATTTACTACAAAAACTTATATTTTGGACTGGGCTCGACTCGTAAACAAGTTTAAATAAGCTCGGCTCGGCTCGGCTCATTTACTAGAAAACTTTAATAAATGGGTAAATGTTATTAAATATTAGTAAAAACTAATGTTACACTAAGGCTCGACGAGCCGGACAAGCTTCACATGACAGGCTCGAGCTCGGGCTTGATAAAATTAACGAGCTTTAATTTAGGCTCAAGCTTTGAGCAGGCCCGATAAGACTCGGATCGTTTCGATCTTTTTCTAGAGCCCATCTCAGGTCGTTCAGCTCATTTGCACCCCTACACCTAGGTACTAATATGGTAGACTACATTTAAAAACATCTCGATAAAATAAACGACCTTTAATTTAGTGACCCTACACCTCGATAAAATAAATGGGCTTTAATTTAATGACCGTTGAATGTAAAAAAATTAATTGTTATTTAGAACATTATAAATAGCCACCTTTATTCATCATTTTACACAAACCTTCTACCATTTTTATTCTAGTCTTCACCGTTTTACTCAAACCATCACTTTTTCAATCTCATTTCTCAAAAGATGATCTCTTTGTAGTTTTACAGCCTGACAATTTCGAAGATAATTTTTGGTTAAACGAAAGTAGCCTAATTTTTTCAAAGATATCATTGAGCAAGCCGAAGCGGAAGACACGACAACGTCTCCGAGCATCCCTAAAATCGTCAAACGTGATCGCGTACAAGGTAATGAAAATCATACCAATGATTATTTCGTTGATGAACCAAAGTACGATCACGATACATTTCGCTACTGGTTTCGTATATCGAAACGATTGTTTTTACAAAATTGTTGCTGATGTGGAAGCACAATATCCTTAGTTTTAAGAGGGTCACGATAGGTTAATAAAGAGTTTTAGGACAATACAAAAAATTACATCCGTCGTGAAACAAATTGCGAGCGAAGAGGGCGGCGAGTATTTACAGATGTCAGAAAGGACTTCGCGGGAGTGCCTACAATTTTTCTGTAACGTCGTTAATCAATTGTACGGTGATGAGTTCTTGCGTAGGCTTACAAGCCACGACGTAGCGATTATGTACCAAAAACACGAAGAAAAGCACCACATTCCTGGGATGTTAGGTAGCATCGATTGTACGCATCTCGTTTGGAGGATGTGCCCCAAACTATTGCAAGACCAATATATGGGAGGTTATCACGAATACCCAACGATCATGGTCGAAGCGGATGCGTCACAAGATTTATGGTTTTTGATCGTGGTCAGCCCGGTTCACTCAATGACATCAATGTTCTCCAAACATCTCCAATATTTCTTGCTAAACGGAATGGAACCGCACTTAAGTGTCCATTTCAAGTGAATGGACATACATACAACGCTATCTAATCGACGTGATCTACCCTACTGGACAACATTTGTGAAAACGTTTCCATATCTGGTCGATCTGAATGAAATGAAGTTCAAGTAATTGCAAGAAGGGACAAGAAAAAGATGTGGAGCGTTCTTTTGGTGTGCTAAATGGAAAATATGGCATACTTAGGATACCCATGCGTGCTATGACTATAGAAAAGATTATTAGCGTGACATATACGTGCATTATACTGCATAACATGATCTTAAAGGACGACGGAAATGCGTTCTCACCGGTCCACATCCCAGATCCTTTCGTCCTACCCGTTTTAGACAAGGATGCTCTTCGCGAGTTGATGGATCAAGATACGCATTTTCGACTTAGAAATGATCTTTTGGTCCATCTTGCAGCTCAAGATCTACCTGACCTCGAAGAGGAAAACGAGGAGTAGTTTCGTTTTATATCTATGTTTTTTCTATTTTTATTTTAAATTGTGTTTTTTATTTCATTTTATTAGTTTGTTTAATTTAAATTGTTATTTAATGAAATTTTAATTTTAATTAAATTTAATTGTTGAATTTATTGAAATTTAATCATGTAAGGATATGCTTAAATGTCTATTTGATTTCATGTTGGTATATTATGTTTTTGATGGACTTGATCTACTTAAATCAGTTTGGTTAAATACTCAATGCTGTTTGGTCTTGCTTTACCCCGACTACATCATGCGAAGTCAAAAGCGTAACACCGGGAATCCCCCGTTGCCTATGTGTTTCATTAAAAAAACACTAGTTGATTAACATGATCAATTGATTAATGGATGAAAGTCATTCTTTGTCTATGATAACATGAATCTTAAACCTAAGTGCCAAACCCATGCGGGTAGGATTAAGTAAAATAGTAAATACCATAAGTCGAATACAATTGATAAACATCAAAGTGACTACTCTCTAATACAAGAATATTTATTTGTATAACATTTATGTATGTCTATAGCACCAAACTTATATTACACAACATACAAGAATATTTATTTGTAAATAACGTTTATAATGTCTATAGAACCAAACTTATATTACACAACTTATTGAGTTTATCTTTGAATCATTGCTATACATATAAACATGTTTAAAATAAACTTAGTAATATACTAACAAACCATGTTTAATGATCTTTAAACATATCAAAGATCACCACAATCATAATCAGTATGACCATTTTGGTTGTGAAAAAGAAGTATCAATAACACAATATACATAATCTTCTTTAGAAATGAAGAAGTACCCCATAGCATGCCGGTGAGGTAAGTTTGCAACGATAATCGGGCCACCCTCATCCTTCGTTGTTTCACGAACCGATTAAACGCTTCCTCAACTCCATGGACCGTTAGCTTACTCCCGCTTTCAAAACCATTCAAACCCAACTGAGCCATTGTTCTAGCCAACACAACCGAATCTTCTAGCCCTGCTGAACCACCTTGACCCAAAAATGGGCCCATGACATGCATAGCGTCTCCAGCAACCGTTACTGTTCCTTTACAAAATGAGCCAGTTAACAAGTCCCATGGTGTACGATATCTCATGTGTGTAATAGATAATGATTTCATGTCTGTGTTTTCGATCATTTTGCGAATTTCCTGTGGATGATCGCTTACCAACTCTAGTGTTACTTGTTGTATCACACCGGGATCTACCCAAATTTTTTCATCTGTTAATTATAGTCAAAAAATGAAGTAAGCCATGTAAATATTGAAGCTATATCTACACAAATATGGTGTTAATTGATAACAACCTTTAGGGATGTATGGTAGCAAACAAAACCAGTAAACCATGTTATCATCAACTGGAATTATTCCCACAAGAATGTTATCTTTCCATAAACGAGCAAACTCATGCTCGAATGAATGACCATTTGGGTAGTTTGTTAGACCTCTTATGGCGCTTGACGGGAACATCTTTGTAGGCTTGAGGTTAAGGAAGTTTGCAATTATAGACTTGCCACCATCACAACCAATAACTACCTACAAGAACCACTAACTATCATTCTTCTAATGAAATTGCAAAGTAAAAATGCGTAAAAGGATGATTCATAACATGTAGAACGCTTTTGTGCTCGATCAAGTAAATACCTTAGCTCTAATGGAACTTCCATCGATGAAGCGAAGAATTGGTTTGGTAGAATGCGGGTCAAGTTTTATGGATTCAAGTTGGCAGCCGAACTTTACTGTGCCTAAAGGAAGTGCAGCATAAAGAGTATCTATAAGATCCTTCCTTCTCAAGCAACGAGTTTCGCCATCCCAAGGAACCCTCAATAAAGAAACAATGAAATTATTAATTCATAAAATGCATGCTTCTTATATAAACTTGCTTGCATTAATCTTCTTTTAACAATTTAATTCTTAAACATCCTTTTCTTATTTGATTTTGTTAAATGACTAGATTTTCTAATAAAATAAATGGATAAATTGATTTTTAAGAACTTCACCAATTTGGTTCATGTTAAAACAGAATTAAAAAAAAAGAGTTAAATGCCATTTTAGTCCCTGTGATTTGGACATTTTGCCAGTTTAGTCCAAAGGTTTCATTTTTAACATCTGGATCCAAAAAGGTTTCATCGTTGCCATTTTGGTCCAACTGACTTAACTCCATCCATATGTGTTAAGTCTGCCAAGGGCATTTTAGTAATTTCATTTTTCTTTTAATTAACCCTTTTTTCTTTATTGTTTATTCCTGTATAAAAACATGTCTTCCCTCTGATAATCTTCATCATCAGCGAGCACCACCACTGCTGCCTTAATTCTCTGCAATAACAACCCCCCCCCCCCCCCCTCTCTCCATCTTCATCGGACACCATCCGTTACATGCTACCATCTTCATCGGACACCATCCGTTACACGCCACCATCCGAAATACCTTACACCACCATCTTCATCGGACACCGCCTTCTTCTCTGCAAAGCAGGTCCACTCCATGAGATCTAACTTAAGCCAACGAATTTGAGTACGCTTAGGCTGATCTGTCAACATGTTTTGTTTTTTTTACCTCTCCAATCATATATATCTTCTACCTGCCCAGCCTACCATGTAGCTACTCTGCTTTTAAGGTTCCTGCACTTGAAATGTCTGTTCCACATTTTACCTACCAATCTTAAAGGAAAACTCATGCCAAAAAGGATGAAACATACCACAAATCACTATGCATCTAAGTCTTGTATCACACCTGATTTTACCAATATACACAAACCAAACTCACACTTTATTTATTCCCTTGTTTGTGGTATGTGCATCTCAACAAGGTTTAAAAGTATGGAATCGTGCCTCGAGACGTTTTCCCTTCACCTCCCTAGACGTACACCTCGAGGCGAACCAAAACGTAAGCCCGGACTTATCCGAAACACCTTACAGTCATCTTCATCATCATCATCAGTCATCTTCATTATCAGCAGCATACCTGCTCTTATCCGAAACACCTTACACCACCATCTTCATCGGACACCATCCGTTCATCATCATACTCATCATCATCTCGCTGCGCCGGTCATCACCACCAGAAACACTGTTCTTCCAAATCACTGTTCTTCGCCGAAAACCACGTAAATGCAACCTGTAAGTTTTCGTATGCACCTTTCTGTTCGGTTTCTATCGGGGATCAAAAGCCCCATCACAATTTCTTTGTGTGATATCCTTACCGTGCGAAATTTTGAGTTAAAAAGTTAGGGTTTTGTTTATTCCAATCGATTAAGTCAAACCGCCTTCTATCCCATATCATCAATCACTTAAATTCATCACTCGGTCCAATCGATTAAATCAAAGATGTGTGTAGATATGGAATGTGAAGGTGCAGATCGGAGGGGTGTGTGTGCTTTTGATGGCTGAAGGTGCAGGTCGCTTAACACCCCAAAATGGGTGATGGAGCTCGGTGGTGGTGGCTGGTATGGGGTGTGGCGGCAGGGGTGGTGCTCGCTAATGGTGGTTGTTATTGCAGAGAAGAAGGCGGCAGTGTGGTGCTGGCTGATGATGAAGATGAATGATGATGAAGATTAGCAGAGGGGAAGACATGTTTTTATATAGGAATAAGCAATTAAGAAAAAAAGGGTTAATAAAAAGAAAAGAAAAGTGAAATGACAAAAATACCCTTGGCAGACTTAACAGATATGGATGGAGTTAAGTCAGTTGGACCAAAATGGCAACGATGAAACCTTTTTGGATCCAGATGTTAAAAATGAAACCTTTGGACTAAACTGGCAAAATGGCCCAAACCACAGGGACTAAAATGGCAATTAACTCAAAAAAAAATTATGAAAAAAATAATTATATTCTTATTATATTCAAATAAATTTCTCTTGGATGTTCATTATTATTTTTAGAAAAAATAAGACTTTTTTTATCTTGTGTCTATAAAAAAATATATACATTAAATTGCAATTAACAAAAAAATTCCTTACTTTATAAATACCATATACAAAAATATACATAAACTTACAATGATAATTCTTTTCTCCTCCCTCCATCAAGCGATATTTCTCGGGCCCTATACATAGCGAAAAAACATCATGACAACATCACAAACTCGTTAGCTTAGAATACTAGTGGGTTACGAACATGATAATTTGAGGTTAAAGGTTGCGAAACGTATAAACTTAAACGGTCTAACAAATGTCTAAAATAATCCAAAATAGGTATTTTACATTTTATTATAGTAACAATATGAGATAGCTTACAAATAATAGTTATATTTACATTTTTTATGGTAACAATATGAGAAAGCTTACAAATATATGACTTTCAAAACTCGTAGTTAACTTCTAAATATATGGATAAAAGGTTTGTTATAGTAAGCATAACCTGTTACCATTTTTTCTTAAATGACTTTTCTAAACACGTAGATCAAGTTATATAATTTTCTAACTAGTTTAATGTATATATTGTGAAATGGTAACGTCTCAAAATAATTTTGGCGTACAAGTATAACTAATAATTGGTTCAACATATTATTAAATAATTAATATCTAAAGTTTTCTTTTCCTTTTTATGTTTTAAGTGGGCTGACCATATCCACAGTATATTAATCAATCACCACATATATATGATATATACATACAAGGACAAAGATAACCTCTATTCGTGTACACACACGTATTGTATCTTCTAAAAACAAAACCATGTATTTGTGTAAAAATAACAATTAATATATGTGTGCGTTAAGTAAGTAAACTATGTTTGTTCAGGCCCAGCTATACACACACAAACTCACACTCACAATTTGTGTTAATGTGCAGGAAATAAAATGAAGAAGATAGGCTACTGTTACGAATGGAAAAGAACTGTTATATTCAACAAACAAATGGCTATAAATAGCCTTACAAATACACATACGTGGGAACAAAAAAAACGTAAAAACCTAAATCTATCCTAAAGAACCGGACAAACTATTGACCCAATCTTTTACCCCACGTGGAGCATGCATTCACAAAAACTTGGTCAATATTGAACACTTCTTTTGCTGCAAGTTACGAATCAAATCTGACCCGTATTTAAAACCCACGGTTTGTGAACCCATGACCCGATAAGGTACGTGACTCGTGTGACACGTAAGCAACTCGTAATCAAGATTATACCCAACATTCACCCCCATAATCTTGATTCGGTCCTTTCTATTTCTTGCTACATGAACCACGCGGGTTCGGTCCATCTCTTTCTCTTTCTAACATGAACCTTTCGGTTCACGACTCGGTCTATTGTGAACTCTTACGGTCTTTGTTTACAAACTCTCGGTCTCTTTGATGTAAGCTTTTGGTCTTTTGCTCACGTCTACGGTCTCAATCTTTCTCTCCGGCTTCTCAATCTTTAATCGAGAATCAATCTCCGGCCACGGTCTTCTTCTCGGTCTCCGGCGACGGTCTTCTTTTACCGGTTATCGGTCTTCTCAGGCGCACCCCCCGTCTAAGTCACCTGAATCGGTCTATCTTCGCCGGTTCTACTCCTACGCGGTTTTTCTTTCTCGGTCTGAAGTGAACCTCTTCGGCCTTGGTCCACCCTTTCGGTCTTGAACTTTCAAGCCGCCGGTCCATTGCAGCTTGTCGGTCTTCTTTTTCTCCCACCGGAATTTACTTTCCGACAGCGGTCTTTCAAGCCGTTCGGTCTGTTACGGCTCCGGCCTTTTCACCGGTTCAAATTTCTCGGTGACGGTCTCGGTCTCGGTCTTCTTGCTAACTTTCATTCGGTCACCACAGCAACACCCGTTCTTCTTCTCCATTTAATCTTGTAATCTTCGGATCTATTTCAGCCGCTGATTCTTCACCGGTCGGTCCCTACTACTGCTGCGTTTTGCCCTGCAGCGAAAAGGGTTGCTCTCATTCTCGCCACCGACTCTCAAAACGGCCCTCCAATCTCACCTTGCGCTCTGATACCAAATGTTGGTTCAGGCCCAGCTATACACACACAAACTCACACTCACAATTTGTGTTAATGTGCAGGAAATAAAATGAAGAAGATAGGCTACTGTTACGAATGGAAAAGAACTGTTATATTCAACAAACAAATGGCTATAAATAGCCTTACAAATACACATACGTGGGAACAAAAAAAACGTAAAAACCTAAATCTATCCTAAAGAACCGGACAAACTATTGACCCAATCTTTTACCCCACGTGGAGCATGCATTCACAAAAACTTGGTCAATATTGAACACTTCTTTTGCTGCAAGTTACGAATCAAATCTGACCCGTATTTAAAACCCACGGTTTGTGAACCCATGACCCGATAAGGTACGTGACTCGTGTGACACGTAAGCAACTCGTAATCAAGATTATACCCAACATTCACCCCCATAATCTTGATTCGGTCCTTTCTATTTCTTGCTACATGAACCACGCGGGTTCGGTCCATCTCTTTCTCTTTCTAACATGAACCTTTCGGTTCACGACTCGGTCTATTGTGAACTCTTACGGTCTTTGTTTACAAACTCTCGGTCTCTTTGATGTAAGCTTTTGGTCTTTTGCTCACGTCTACGGTCTCAATCTTTCTCTCCGGCTTCTCAATCTTTAATCGAGAATCAATCTCCGGCCACGGTCTTCTTCTCGGTCTCCGGCGACGGTCTTCTTTTACCGGTTATCGGTCTTCTCAGGCGCACCCCCCGTCTAAGTCACCTGAATCGGTCTATCTTCGCCGGTTCTACTCCTACGCGGTTTTTCTTTCTCGGTCTGAAGTGAACCTCTTCGGCCTTGGTCCACCCTTTCGGTCTTGAACTTTCAAGCCGCCGGTCCATTGCAGCTTGTCGGTCTTCTTTTTCTCCCACCGGAATTTACTTTCCGACAGCGGTCTTTCAAGCCGTTCGGTCTGTTACGGCTCCGGCCTTTTCACCGGTTCAAATTTCTCGGTGACGGTCTCGGTCTCGGTCTTCTTGCTAACTTTCATTCGGTCACCACAGCAACACCCGTTCTTCTTCTCCATTTAATCTTGTAATCTTCGGATCTATTTCAGCCGCTGATTCTTCACCGGTCGGTCCCTACTACTGCTGCGTTTTGCCCTGCAGCGAAAAGGGTTGCTCTCATTCTCGCCACCGACTCTCAAAACGGCCCTCCAATCTCACCTTGCGCTCTGATACCAAATGTTGGTTCAGGCCCAGCTATACACACACAAACTCACACTCACAATTTGTGTTAATGTGCAGGAAATAAAATGAAGAAGATAGGCTACTGTTACGAATGGAAAAGAACTGTTATATTCAACAAACAAATGGCTATAAATAGCCTTACAAATACACATACGTGGGAACAAAAAAAACGTAAAAACCTAAATCTATCCTAAAGAACCGGACAAACTATTGACCCAATCTTTTACCCCACGTGGAGCATGCATTCACAAAAACTTGGTCAATATTGAACACTTCTTTTGCTGCAAGTTACGAATCAAATCTGACCCGTATTTAAAACCCACGGTTTGTGAACCCATGACCCGATAAGGTACGTGACTCGTGTGACACGTAAGCAACTCGTAATCAAGATTATACCCAACAAACTACTCTAGTGTGTGTATATATATAATCATGTAAACAAGAAGATGAGATAAGGTACCTCTTGAGACGGAAAGCAGTGTGGCGGAGGTTATCGCCGATGCCAAGCTGATCGAGAGCTCGCCATCCGTTTGGGCGGATTCCGATTGCTGCCCCGGTGACGTTCCTCAGACTTTCGGCCCTCTCCATTACTATGCATTTTATCCCCTTCTTGTGAAGAGCAAGGGCCGTGGCTAACCCACAAATTCCTGCTCCAATTATCACTACTTCTTCATCATCATCCATTGCTAATAATTATTTGAGAGAGAGAGAGAGAGTCAATCGGTGGGTCGTAGTGGATGTAAGTCGGGCATTTAAGAAAGGAAGGTGATGTATTAAAAATGATGGGTACAGGACAAGATCTAAGATGATATTGATGAAGCGCAACTTACAATACACATAGCAACGTAAAAAAATTATTTACAATAATATCAAATTACACTGTTACTACAATATCTACGTTACTTACAAAAATGTTGTCTTATCTGACCAAAAAATAAATAAATAAATAAAACTAAGGAATGCAAAAAGGATATCAACAAGGTTTTACATTGATCGACAACCATAAAAATATCGTATCCATACCAATGTTGTTTGGTACTGAGCATATTTGTAATATCCAAAAAAATACTTTAGTTTAAATACAACAAGATTTTTAATAAAATTATATTGGAATTTAAAAAAAAAGTCGGTAATTGCATCGAAAAGAAATTAATAATAACACAAACCGAACACCATATCGATTATAGCGATATCGTACCAATAGTGCAAAAGTACAGGAAAAATATCAAAACTTAACCCATAAAAAAACTAAAAACCATAAAATAGATATCGGTACAGTGGTGATAGAGTACTAAAGTTGTTTGGTCAATATTAGTTGATTTTAATAGAGTACTAGTACTCTGAACATTATGTTGAAATTTCAACGAACAAAAATATAGAAACCGAAAATGACTAAAATGTACATCGGTTTCTAATTTTTAAAATTCCTAAAATTAATTCATATTTTGTATTTTTCCCACAATTTAATATGTTCATGTCTAAGGTAGTGTATCTTGCATGATAATACTGCATCTAAAGATATTTCGGATGAGAAGTAGTCGAACGACAAACCCTCTTGAATAATGAAATTTGTCATGCAATCCTAAACACATTATGCATCGAAATTTCAAATATTTTGTCGTTTGACCTTGTTACTTGGCCTCAATCTGGAACACTTCTCAATGTAAAGGTATTTCGGATGAGAAGTGGTCGAACGACAAACCCTCTTGAGTAATGAAATTTGTCATGCAATCCTAAACACATTATGTATCGAAATTTCAAATATTTTGTCGTTTGACCTTGTTACTTGGCCTCAATATGGAACGCTTCTCAATGCGTTTCAAAACGTTTATTTTTTTGAACGGTAAATTTCTTTTATTCATGTCGTTTGTGGGACTTGAACCCATGACCTTCTCGATCATCCCAAGGTGTTTAAAGACTTTCCCTTTGTCAATAGACCACCACCCCATTGGTATGCGTGTTGATAAATGTTTTTTTTCAAACTCGTGTTTGAATCTAACTTTACAAACGAACCACAACGTTTGCATCGGGCTTTGTTCGAACCCTTTGACATGCTACATAAATCAAAATGCACCCAAATTTATTGGTTCCACGTTGTAGCAATTATTTTGACAACGTTATTGGTGCTTGACGAAGAACCCACACCATCGAAAGAAGTAGCACTCTCAAAAAGCCATTTTAGAAAGATTTTTAGGGTGTGTATATAGCGATTTTGAGATTTTGAGTGTTTTTTAGTGTTCTGATTAAACCAAAACATCTACTACCTATTTATAAATATCAAATGTGGGCTAACATAGTCAAAAGAACAAAAAAAAAAAAAAAACACTTATAAACCTTATTGTAGCCGTTAAGAAACAACTAGAATGGGTTCTATCACTAACACCCTGTTCCTGAGTCTCATTTAACAGGGGGAGGGGAGGGAAAATGAGGGAAAAGGGAAGAAAATATGACCATATATTCATTCTCCCAAATTGGAGAGATTAGGAGGGAAAATTTTTCTTCCCCTCCCCCTGTTAAATGAGACTCGGGAACATAGTGTAACTAGGAACGGAAAACGCAGTTTGGGTATTGAAAAAAACATGGGTTCGGGTATTAAAACCGGCTATTAAAAAACCAGTTTCGGGATCGATTTTACCAGGGCCATCTTCAAAAATGTTCGAAAATCTTTAGGCCATGTGCGAACAGAAAATACAGGCCCCTTAAATACAAATTTTTAAAATAATATATATAAAAAATATTTAAATATGAATTAATGTCAATTGAATCAACACGATCATTTGATGTAACTTGACAAAATTAGGCAACTAATATCATTTGCATTTAATAAATAGATAAGAAACAAAAAGAAAAACAAAACTGAGGATGCCGGAATTAGAACCCATGTCTTCTTATTATTAAAGTGACTTTAAAACTACCAAACCAAGTTCTTCAGGATGGCATTTTTTCGATTCATTATTTATATATTCTAACTTTACAATGTAAAACTAATATATAAACAAAAAAATTTGGGCCCCTGATGGGTTTGGGTCCTGAGACGTCACCCATCCCGCACACCCTTAGAGCCAGCCCTGAATTTTACACTAATAAAATGTACCCTATGCATACCTTACGGATAGGGTAGGCTACGAAACCAATTATTGAAAACCTTAGGTTTCTTTTGGGTACGCGTCCAACTTGGCTCTTATGTGCACCTGCACAAATCAATTTATTTTTTTTTAACTCGAACTGGTTTCAAACCAAATTTTTTTATCCACTGAGTTCGTTTCCGACTAGATTTTGTTGGTTTGAAAGACTGATTTCAATTTGGTTTTTGTTCGTAAACTAGTTCATGCGCACAGATTTTAATATTTTTTAAGACACAAAAATATATAAAATTCAACTTTTATTAGTTTTTATGGTTTTCGAACCAAGAAAATTAAAAAAAATACGAAAACATAATTCTAAAAATTATCATTTTTAAAAATGCATTTGTTTATTTGTGGTGTTCATTCTTTGAAGAAACCAGTGTTTATGCGAATACATGGATCATAGTCAAGTTTTTCGTTGGAAAGGGGATCACCCAGTCCCTCTTGCACCTATTCGTCGTGTATATGTTCTTCAACTGCTATTTCGTCTTCGAGAGTTGTTTGGGCGTTGCAAACAATCCTCTGCGTCAAAGTGATATTTTAAACAAATGCACATTTCTAATATTGGAGGAGTGATTCATGTTCTTATCAGTATAACTCTACCACTAAAAGAAAAGAAAAAATAGATTCCGAAGCTACCGTAGAAGCTTAGACGGTTAGTAAATCAAGACCCATAACGGTTAAGATTGGATATTGGGATTCCTTTCCAACAAGCCAAAATACCAAAGTTTCCATAATAGAATTAGAGCCTTTATAACCCCCCCCCCCCCCCCCCCGGTCACTGCTTAGGGTGCTACCCCTTTGTCGTTTAGCCATCTCATTTCTCACACTATTAAATAAATTAACTTTTGGGTTACCCCTAAGCGAACTACCCCGAATTAAACCCAATTCCATTGATGCCATTTCCAAGTGGTGTGTGTATGTTAGGACCATATATTATTAAATAAATATCATGTAAAATTATAATCAGAAGAATACTTTGTAATGGTTGCCCAATTCGGTTCAATTTTATACAAACATAAATTGGAAATTTATTTCATCGATTTAGTATCAACCGCCATAGTAATTAAGCACGGGGTTAAAGTCGCTACACAAGTAAAAGCGGGTAGTAGCTTGTCAAAATATCTTTTTAATTTGAGTTTCATGGGTGTTATCATTTCTTTAAACAATTCATTTTTACTTTCAAACTCACTTATTGTGTCAGCCATTAAATATAATTTGTTCATTACTCTCGAACTCGTAGGATAATAAACCCTTGATAATCTTATACTTGCGTTTTTTTACAACCTCAAGATATTGATTGAGATATTCAACACATTCCCAACCCTCATCGGGACACAATATAGCTCGACCAAGCGAGGCAAGCCGATTATGAAAAGGTTGTAAAGTGTGTTTTGTGGTAAAGCACTTACAAACTTAAATTGACACAAAGTTTTCTATATTTTGTATATCTTTCTCGACTTTGCTTAAAAACATGTGGGAAACCCGCGCTACGCGGCGGGATCATATTTTTTGCTGATACGTATTGTAGACACTGCGCATATGATTTTTTAATTTGAATTATTTGAACAATTTGGATTATTCTTAGTTTCTTCCCTTCTATGTGTGCATTCTAATAGTACTCCGGAAAACAAATGTAGCGTGCTGAAAAGTAACAATGTTATATTTATTACCAAAAGGAAAATCGTTTGCTTGTAAATACAATGGAGCAAATGTAGTTTTGATGTTGAATTAGTAGCTAAGGTATATTTCGGTATACATGTTGTCTCCTCCGTTGGTGAACTGCAAGATTTGTAGTATATGGGACATGAGGTTAGTATTTTATGGTTTGCAATAAATGAAGAATGTTATTATGTTTTGGAAATAAAATCAAATGTTCCGGATAAGAGTAGCAAATGATGGTATATGTTAGGTTAAAGTGATGTACCTTTGTTTTTAGTCGCGTAAAACCTCTTGGTACACGACATTTGAGGTGAAAACCCCGTTTCTATATGCATTATTAAAAAGGTAAAAATTATGAGATGAAAATCTGATATAAAAAATAATTAAATAGAATGGCAGTCATAGGAAGTGTTAGTATTTTGTTTCGAATGTTACATCCAAGTGTGTGTACATCTGATGGCAAAAGCACATAAACAAAGGTGATGTTGGATATCTTTGTTTTGAATAAGCTATTCACATAGTGATGCATAAATTTTAAAGCTATTATTATCACTGAAGCATAAATTGATTATAAATCAATACTGAAGTGAAACATAAAATCAAGATTTTTGTTAAACTAAAGGATGAATTAAACATATATTTCATTACATCATCTCACGCATAATAGAAGCTATGAATGGAGGTATATAAGAAAGAGCTGTGTCATTTACAAACCATAATCAACGACTACCTTTCTGGTTGAGCCTCCTGAGTCTGATACAGTTTGAGAACGACTGAAACAACAATGTAGCAAATGATGAGCAGACGCAACGCAACGTTGGCAATGGATGTCTCATGAACTGAAGGCGGATGTGAGCGAACCTCCTGATTTCGGTACAATTTGAGTGAGAGATAGAGAGGCAATAGAGTTTTGGTTTATTTTTCCAAGAATATAGTGGTACTTACTAAAATATAATAAGCTAGCAAATCATTTAATGGTAGGTTTCAAATTCTCGTTATAATGACTATTTAATTAACTCTCATTTCATTTATTTGTTTCAGTTACTTGTGCAAGTGATTTGTTTTAGTTACTTGTGCAAGTGATTGTTCATTGAGATAAGGTGTTCATTTCAAATCCCTCTCTATTTATTTTGGGCGATTAAGTATCATTTCATTTATGGATTTAAGTTATTTTGCCACATGATTTGAACTACATGAATACTAATGGATTTCAGTTATTAGTTATTTTGCCACATGATTTGAATTGCATGAATACTACCATCTTAACTTATTATATCATTTTTTGGTATCTTTTTGTTGTGTTAATTATTATTATATAGATTAAACGTATGCATCACCCAAGTTGCTCATGTTGTTGATATGTTTGATTTATTAATTACGGTTACAATAAAAACAACTTATTTGAATAAAAAATTTGTAAATAAAAAAATGAAAGGATTAATTTATTTACTTAGAAGGCAAAAAGTGGAGTTAGGGTGTTATTTTGCCACATGATTTGAATTGCATGAATACTACCATCTTAACTTATTATATCATTTTTTGGTATCTTTTTGTTGTGTTAATTATTATTATATAGATTAAACGTATGCATCACCCAAGTTGCTCATGTTGTTGATATGTTTGATTTATTAATTACGGTTACAATAAAAACAACTTATTTGAATAAAAAATTTGTAAATAAAAAAATGAAAGGATTAATTTATTTACTTAGAAGGCAAAAAAGTGGAGTTAGGGTGAACAGAGTGGGCGCCAATGACTTTACCGATCACATGTTACGGATTTGTTTAAACGTATGCATGTCTTAGTGTTTTATTAAATGATGAAGTTTAATAAATAGAGTTATAGATAATGTCTTATGTTTTATTAAATGAAGGTTAATAAATAGAGATTATTGAATGAAGTTGTTAAATTGAGTTGTAAAATTCCAATTGTATCCTTTCAATATGTATTATATAGTAGTATAGATATAGATAGATAGGGAAGGTTCATTTGAGAAGAAATATAATGTGAGAAGAAAAAGAAGAAAGGGCATAATGGTAAAACTCCACTTATTAATTATGTTATCTCTCATTAATAAAGCAAAAAAAAAATATCCTACACATTTCAAAAATTATCCAACATATATCTTACACTTACCGGAATTAACCCTACGCATATCTAAATTTATCATACACATTTCAAAATTTATCCTACACATACTGAAATTTATCCTACACATGTCGAAAGTTGTCTTCCACCATAAATTATTTAATCTTGAAAATAGTATAATTAAAAGTTAGTTACAAGTTTAATTAATTAGCTAATTAACTACAATTATAAATTTACCCATATGCCCTTTTCAATAACATTAAATACACATATTAAATGAAGTAAAATGGAGCATTTCTATTGGTTTAAAACTTGTTCTTTTTATTCTTACAAAAAAATTCTTCTCATTTGATATAGATATAGAAGTATAGAAAAGTCTAAATCGTTTGAATATATCAACAATGCCAATGGAGAGGTTGTCTTACATAACCAAATTAATAACATGGGTGACACATCAACTATGGAAAAATCACTGATACAAGTCGGTTTATATTTTATATTTTATTTTTTATTTTTCAACCGCGTTTGTATTGTTTGAGGTATTATCGAATTACATTGAAAATATTTGTTTTCTGATTTAAAAGCTTCTATTACAAAATCAAAATTTTGAAATAAATTTTCTCTAAAATGTGGATACATGAACATTTCAAATGCAATCATATGTTTTATCATTTTCCACGTATTGGGATCTACCAAAGGAGCGATGACGCAAAGGTACGATTCCAGTAAACCGTGTTGAGCCGATCAAACATCCGTAGTTACATTCACACCGGTCTGTATGTTTTAAGAAGATATAATTAAATATCTTTTTGCTTGTTTCCAAAAATTCATACAATAACGTCTTAGAGTAGTGCGACTTACGTGTTTGTAACGAGGTTAGAGTGTGTCTCCAATCATCTTTGTTAAGCTAGGGTTGTCTGTGGTTGAATGGCAAACCTTCTTGAATCACGAATTTCGTCATTCAATCTTGAACCTAGTTAAAGTCGTAAATAAAAATGCCACGTTGAGGGTTGATTTTTGTTTGATAACTTTTAACGTTTTAGCAATATTTGGTCATATGATTTCTAAAATTCAAGTTTAAGTTTGGTTGCAGACCACTTCCACACCTTCAATTACGAGTCTCTGTAGAGTCATTTTTCTATACTAATAAACAAAAATCTTTTTTGGACACTTGTCATATTCTCTGGTAATTTCTCACTCTTATTTTTTATTTCTCTTTTATTAAATAATAATAATAATATTAAACATCAATTTATCTAAATCTATTTATCTCTTTTGTTTAATTGATTTCTTTTTCAACTCTAAAATTTTAATCTTTGGCAATTTAAGTCTATAGTTTTAATCTTTGGTATTTTAACCCCTTTGATTAATTTGATTTTTCACTTCTAATTCAAAAGTTTTCATCTTTTGCAATTTAACCCCTTTAATTTTTTTACTTTCAACCCAAAGCTTTTCATCTTTTGCAATTTAATCTCAACACTTTTTTTACTTTCAACTTTAGTATCTTATATACTTTTCATCTTTCATAAGTTCTCCGTTTAACGTGTCGTTTTAAATTTCCGACTTGTGGGGTTCAACGTTTTTTCATCTATTTTTTCCTGTTTGACAGGCCCGTCGCAGCGCGTCTATTTTTCCCCTTTTGATAGGTCTGTCGCAGCGTGCGAGTCAGAGATCGACTTAGTTATTTTATCTCGGTTTTACACACAGGCTCGTGGTCATGTGAGAAACATTTGCCTTTCATCTAACATGATATATAACTAATGAATCCCTGCCGCATTTATATATATATTTATAGGGGTAATTTGGTCATTTAACAAAACTTAACAACAAAATTTTAACTGGATTAGAAATTTTGACTCAAATGGTTAAAGAAAATGCTTATGGGGACTCAGGTCGTTAAACTTAGGGCTGTAAACGAACCGAACGAACACAAACAATACTTTGTTCTTGTTCGTTTGTTAAGAAATATATGTGTTCACAAACCATTCACGAACACTTATCAAACGAGATTTTATGTTCGTGTTCGTTTGTTAAGGAAATGAACTTGTCCGTGTTCGTTTGTGTTTGTTTGTTAATTTTAGGCAATGAACAAAAACGAACGTTGACGAACACAAATGAGCACAAACTAATGTTCACGAACACAAATGGAAAGAAAGAAACACAAACAATCGTTTCATGAACAGAATATATAATACACTGACACTAATTAGATATTTAATTTGTCGGAATTTTGAAGTATTTAAATAGATATAAAAACTATAAACACTAGTGAACTATCAAATATAAATGGACACGTTACCGAGCGTTCACGAACATAAACGAACAAACATGACCTTTGTTCATGTTTGTTCATTTAACTAAACGAACGAAATTTCTTGTTCGTGTTCGTTTGTTTAATAAACGAACGAACACAAGCGAACTTCCCGCCGAACGGTTCACGAACTGTTCGCCGAACGTTTGGTTCGTTTGCAGCCCTAGTTAAACTTTTTGTTTTTTGGACTCAAGTGGTTAAAACCCATAAAACACAGGGACTCAAAAAGTAATTTACCCTAAATTTTATAAAAAAAATGGGGCCATATCAAATTTACAACAAAACGTAGATGTTACATCAGTATTGGCGTTGGCTGTCGTTTTTAACTAGCTCGTTTTTTAATAAGTGATATGTGGTTTAACTAACAAATTAAATAAATGAAAAAATAGTAAATATGTGACTACATGTGATTGGTGGAGGGTAATGGACCCCATCATCTTTGTGTTAACTAGTGTTGAGGGGGTACATCTCCACCCTTGACGCCCCCCTTTAACGCCCATGGCTTGGTGTTTGACTTGTTAACGGGTTAAGGTGGCATGGGATGTGATCTCACAATAGATAGTCAAGTGAGAAACTAATCTACTTTTAAAATACTTATATTTTTCTTGTAGGAAAAGTATCTTATCACCACACCACTATCTATCCGAGATGGACAAAGGGTGATTGGTAACCTTTTTTTAGTCACAGGTTTAAGAAATAGATTTACTTCAAATTCACATAAAATTAAATTTGATTATGATTTACTGATTTTTTTTTTCCATTATGACCTTCTACTTCAAATTTAGAGTAAACTGGTAAAATGGTCGCCGAGGTTTGCTCACTTTTAGCACTTTAGTCCAAAATTCAAACTTTTTAAATCTGGGTCCCTGTGGTTTCAATTTTGTTGTCATTTTAATCCAAAATCAAAATCTGGTTATAATAAAACGTTAAAAGACCATTTTGCCCTTCACTAAAAGGGAGGAAAAGGACAAAAAAACTGGATGTTAACTGAAAAATCTTACCACATTTTGATTTTAGATGAAAATGACAACAAAATTGAAACCACAGGGATCCAGATTCAAAAGATTTGAATTTTGGACTAAAATGACAAAAATGATCAAATCTAAGGGACCATTTAGGCAGTTTACTCTCAAATTAAATAAGAAAAAAATAATCCCTATGATTTAACCAAAATTCACATCTATTGCATATAAGGTTGTATATTTGAATTTAGAAAAAAATGAACAACATTGAATATTGAAATCTAGGTGGTTTTCTTATGAAGAAAAAAGTTTTAGTGCTTTCCGTTGAATATTGCGGAAATTTTATTAGTTTATTCTCTTTATAAATACTCTAGAGAACAAAGTCGTTGATTTAACCATTTTTTTGTTAAATATTAACTTAATACAATACAATGTACATTTAATTTTTCAATTCGATTACAGAAAAATCTATTCATGTTGCAATTTATGAAAGAAATTAATTATCTACCTACGGTCATTCAATATATATTAATTTCCTTACCAACCTATGATAATCTACTTTTAAAATAAAAGCATAATTAAAATATATTTCATTTTTGGGAAATATACTTAACTTTAAATATAAAACAAAAATATAATTATTTTCTTAACAATGCATTAGTTAAAGGAAAAGATACAAGTATGTATGCATTGTTGGTGAAAAAAATAATGTGTCATTTTTCTAATTAAACTTACTAGTCTCCAACATCTGCAAAATACATATTACCAACAATAGTTCACGGATCGTATGATAGGTTCATTACAATTTAGAGACAATAAAGTTCATTACAATTTAGAGACAATAAAGTAAATCAGCAGTGGGTAACTGTCCGCGCTTCGTGACGGGTTGAAAACGTATATAAAAAAAAACCTCAAAGCATAAGAATTGGTAAAAGAAAATAAAATGTAAAATTTTATTGCTAAATTCTAAAAAGAGAAAAGCTTTGGGTGTGTTTAAAAAAACAACTTTATTAAAGTCAGGGGTTTTATTGTAATGTTTTTAATGTTTAGGGATAGCAAAGAACATTAGTTTAAAAAATAATAATAGTTTAAAGAGTAAACTTCCGTTTTGCTCCCTGTTGTTTGGTCACTTTAATGGTTTTGCCCCAAACCTTTAAAAATAGTCATTTTCCTCCCTGATCTCTCTAACCTATCACCATTTTGCTCACCGTCTCTAACTCCATCTAAAACGTATGTTAGTTTTGTGGGTGTTTTGGTAATTTAATAAATATATTTATGAGATCTTTTTATATTATAAAGTGACTCTCTCTCTCTCTCATCACACCCTCCTCCCTTCCTTCTCCTTTCATCTCTCTACTCAGTCAGAATTCTTTCAACCTAACCAGCCACCACCATGAAACCAGCCACCACCATCACACGCAACCCCGTTACCATGACACCACCACCATCATCGTTTCATCTTCGTCTGAAGCCATAACCCCGAAATCTTCATCTAACCCTAGTCATGGATGTTGAGGTTTCATCTTCGAGAAAATACAATGATGGTGGATCCAGACAGGCTAAACTAATCGTGGCGGTGAAAGGTGAACCGTTGTTGGTAGCGGAGGCCAGGGATACAAAGGATGTTGACAACAATTTCTAGATCTAGGGTTTTGAACTAAGGTTCATCTCTCCAGTGACAAGAACAAATAAGACAAAGGATGGCCATGGTGGTTCGCGGTGGTCAACAACAGCAATAAAGGGATCGAAACCCTAGATCGTCGGCCAAACTCGTTAAACTATTGGACTTCGTCGTGGCTCCGCAACAGAAGGTAGAGAGATGGTGGTGATTCCGGTGGTTTTTGGGGCTAAGGTGATGATTTCTGGTGGTGGTGCTGCTGCTTGTCCGCGGTGGCACTTGTAGAAGAGGATGGTGAACAGGTTGAATATGGTTAAACAAACGGATCTATGACAAATCTGATGTTTGGGGTTAGAGATCTGGTTCATAAATCTGATGGTTGAAAAGGTTGATATGTATGTGGTTTGGGTGGCTCCGGTGATTTGGAAGGGCAGGTGGTGTCGTGGTGGTGGTTGTTGTTAGCAGTTGGTGGTGTTGTGGTGACGAGTGTTGGTGCTTGTGTTTGAGAGAGAGATAATGTAAATAAAGAATTGATTTGGAAGGATAAAAGAATTGATTGTGGTCGTAGCAGGTGGTTGTGGTCGTAGCAGGTGGTTGTGGTGGTAAGGGAAAAGAGAGGTGGTGGCGATTGGTGGTGGGTGGTGGTGTAGGAGAGAGAGAGGGTGATCTTGTAGAGAGAGAGAGAGAGTGAAGATGTTATGCATACATTAATAAATTTTACTTTTAAATGTAAATTACCAAAATACCCTTATTTTATATTTGTAATTACCAAAATACCCTTTCAGTTAACATAGAATAAGGATGGAGTTAAGACCGTGGAGCAAACTGGAGACAAAATCCAAACATCAGGGAGCAAAATGGCTATTTTTAAAGGTTTGGGGCAAAACCATTAAAGTGACCAAACCACAGGGAGCAAAACGGAAGTTTACTCTAGTTTAAATAAACTGTAGGGGGTAAACTTAAAAGCTTTTAAGACCACATGTAGTGGAAGGTTTTTTGATGTTTTTTTCCCCAAGTTGATTTTGATTTTTGATCAATTGTATAAGAGTTTATACAAAAACTTTTGTGACTAAATTGTATATTGAAAAATTTAATGATATATTTAAGAAAAGCTAAACTACTACTACTACCCAAGTTGAATTTTGATCAATTGTATGCATATAATAATTATAAAATATATGTTTAGGAATTAAACTTTGTATCTGTGTTTTTCAGAAAAATAATTCATATTTGTTATTTCTTAGGTCAGTTTTTGAAAGGATCTTTCATTTTTTGGTTTCTATTAATCTCCTTTGATCTTTGGTTTGGAAAAGTCTGGAAGAGGGTTGATAGTCCGTTGGATCAGATATGGGAATAAAAAACGTTGATGTGGAGATAAGCGATTCGTTAGTGACATGGCCTAGTCAATGTCGAAACAGCCGCATACAGGTTTTGTGCCCTCAATTAGTGTGTTTAAAAACCGGTTTTTTGGCCAAAACCGGTTAAAAACCAAACCGGTTAGACCGGTTACTGTTTTGGGTTTAAAAACCGGTTAGTAACCGAAACCAATTATTAAAAAAAACCGGTTTTTGTTTTTGAAGAAAAAACCGGTTTGGTTAAAAACCGGATTAATTTAAAAAAAAACACCGATTTATACACCTCTACTCACGGGTAGAGGGTTGATTGAGGGTTTCACCCCTCATACAACATCGTCGCCACCCCTAAGGGTAAGGGTTGAAGGTAGGGTTGTAAACGAGTTGAGCCCGAACTCGACCAGGCTCAAGCTCGAACTTGATTAATATATGAGAGCTCGAGCTTGAGCAGTGGAGTCCTTTGAAGATGGGATGTAGTGCTTGATTAAGACAATTGTGATCTAAAAAAATGCCCAGTTAACTAAAGCACCAGGTGATATTCATAAAGTTACTACTCAAAAGTTTTGCATCATCTAAAAAGAATGGAGGTTTCATCTCGGAGGTAACCATGTAAAGGAATCCATTTTCCTTTTTTTCTGTTAAGTGCTTAATAGGCTTAATCATAAAATTGAATTAGGAATTATGCCTTCGACTGAAGTCGCTGAACCCGAGGTTAAGGATTAAGGAGGATGGATATGCAAGTTTGGAAATCGGGCTAAGTAAGATGATAAATATATCCATTACAACGATTAATATACCCAAAAGTCAAATTATGTAATGATTTTGTAATGATTAACTACTTTATTATATTATTTTATTATAAAGTAAAAAGTAATAATTATGTTTTATTATAAAGTAAAAAGTAATGATTATGTTTTTTATTTTATTTTATAATACTTTTGTTACTTTTTTATATTTTGTTATACTATTATTAGTATTAATATCAATATTAATAAACAAATAATCAAGACACTTTATTATAAATACGAAAGTGAAAAAGTTAATTATAAATAAATAATGAGTCTCTAATAAAACAGTAAACGTGCAAACATTAAAACATTTAATCCCCTAGATCGACAAAACCACTTTCACGACGATCAAGTTGGGTATATAATTCTAGACGCCACCTATACATGGTCTCCCATCCAGCCGCAGACATGCTAATGTTGCGAAAATGCCAATAAGGCGTGATTGTAGGCATTGGGTACACTCCTTGTAATTCCACCATGACATAATGGTTCTCGTCATTTACTAGGGCAATTGTAAGAGCTCTGTGATGTTGAATCTCTTCTGGACCACTCCAAAATGGGAAAATAGTGAAACTGCCTGACATGCTTAAAGAATGGACGATTACACCAAACTTATTGGCAATCAGAACACCTGCTTCAGGCATTTTCATCCAGTGTTCTCTTGGACAAGGCGACCCAAAGAAACACAAGTCATCATATAATGAATTTACATCCCTGAAAAAAGTAGCAGTTCATCATCACAGCTAACATCGTCATTTTGAAAAGATACCGATGGTGAAATATCTAGCTTCTTCCAAAAAATATCAATCGAATCCAAGGAAACATATTGATCTGCATGCAAATACAAATACATATTGTTTTATTGAAACTTTAACATGAAGAGTCTTATTTGATGTACATGAATATACTTACGTAATGTTATATACTTTGAAATTTCGCAAGCACATGGTAAACCATGACTAGTGCGAAGTCGACAATCACAGTGCGCCAAGCGATCCTTCCAGCGTTCACGATCTTCAAGAATTATTTTGAGAGCCTCATTTGAAACAAAACCACGCAATAGTGTGAAACATCGTAGATTATGTTGATGAATGCGGACAATTCTACTACTTTCCAAGCTTTCTTTAATTGTTATTTGTTGAGACGTCATGATTCGGTCAATACAACGTAGAAATCTATCCAAACTAGAATTCGAACCGTCCAAATATTTTTAAGCTTTGTGTAACGCCCGGCTCTTTTGTACTTTCCATTTATAGAAAGTTTTGTTCGTATTTCTATTTTTGGAAACCTTGTATTCTTGTAATCGTTCTTTCTTGGTAATCATTGTAAAACCGAGACTTGGATCATTAATGAAACTCGTGTTTTGTTACAAATATGTTATACACGCTCTATATATGCTCGTATGTTCAACTTTGTAAATCGATTGATGTTTGAACGTTAATCTTGGAAACTAAGTGCTAGACTTGCAATTTATTTAAACTCGTGATATATATATATATATATATTCCATTCATGTTGAGCGCTTGAATTGGGAAACAATTTGGTATTTATTCGGGATGTTCGCGAACTTATGTTAAACAAATAAACTCGAGACATTTATGTTTTATACGAAACTTATACTTAATCATATTCAATTGGACACTTACATGACTTTGGAACGTGTTACTTATACCTTAGAACCCTAAAATAATCCCAAAACCCGTAACTTTTAACTTGGGAACAAGTTACAAATTGAAACAACATAAAATAAAAATTCTGAGCTTCTGACCATGGCTTGCGCACCGCAAGCAAGAACCCTTACGGTGCGCAAGGGTGTCTGGGTGGACAAAAAACGCAGCAGCCGCGAAATTGCACGAAATCCCAAGATTTAAACCTCCCCAATCACCTTTAATCCACCTCTAAACACCTCCAATCATGCTTAACCTCCTCCCCTATAAATACAACCCTTCTCCAAGCCATTTTACACTTTCACAACTCTCTAATCTTCTCTAAATCACTCTCAAGTTCTTGCAAATTTCAGAAATTCGGGCAGATTCATACTCTTGCACTAAAGTGAGTATAACTTGCTCATTTCTCAACCAAATCACTTGGTTCTTCTTCCTACTTGCTTGGATAATCATGGGGTTTGATTCCTTGATCTCTCCTTGGAGAAATCAGACCTGGAATTGCCCTGAAAATGTCCAAAAACTTTCTGTTTTGTTTTAAGTTCTTCAAAAACTTGTTTAAACTTATCCAACTTGTGTCTAACACATCTCACACCTATGTCCTAATGCTTACAACCTCTCTTGTGGTTGGTTAAGCTTAAAAACAAGGTTGAGACACTTAAATCAGAGGATTAAACCTCATAAACCTTCTGTTTTGTTAGGGTACTTAACCCACAAGTCATGTCAAGCTTAGACTTTGATGAATGAGTGATTATGGAACAACTTGGGTTGTCCAAACATACAATCCTCACATGACTTGATGATTTCTCTTAGTTAGGTTATTATATTATTATACTAATCCTAGTTCGTGACCCTCCTTGGTTGTTTTTACATCAAGTGAAGTGGTGAACATTCAAGGGGTTCCTAAATGGAAGCTTGCTCTTCCTACCCCATACATGACATCTTTGATAACTCGAGGTGCCTAAATGAAGATCCTAATCTTCTACCTCCTACATGAATCATTAGACTAAATAATACGTAATACTTAACCTAAATATGTATATACTTATTCGAACCTTTAATGTTGAACTTGTGTTTATATGTTAAAGTAGTAGAATATCATCTAAGACTTTAAAACCTTGATATGATTCTAATGGGTGTACTACCCATGAAATACAATATAACCCTAGTGGTTACATAGTGTCATATAAGAGTTACAAGTTAAAGATGATTATTTTCAATATCCTACGTTATGCTATGTTAAACTCCAAATTTATAATCTTTCGTTGAACACCAAACTCACACACCTATGTTTCCTCGTGTAGGAGGACTAGGTGCTCCAACTTAATCCACTCCAAAAACTCACTCGTGGGATTTCAAGTAGGAAAGCTTGCAACCACCGTGAGTATACTCGATCCCTTTTTCCCCTTTACACTTTGGGATGCAAGATGTATAATTATGCAAATACTTTTAAACTAAACATACTCAATCCTTGAACGAAGCATGAAACTAATGTGACTTACTTGCTATTCTTGTATGCTATATGAACGATTTGGAACGTTATATGCTCATTAACTTTGCTCGCCCACCTTAACAATTATAGCGCTATAGGATTAACGTCCCGCCCGCTATTCTAATTGGGTATTGTTAAGTTACCACCCCGCTAAACTATTGAGATTAGGCTATTTTATGCGTTGTATTCTCGGGTTTGATCATATTGTACGCCAAAATTGCATACTAGTAATCACATATTATGAATCATGTTGGATTTGAGCTTTTATTCTATTATGTTATGTAAACAAACTTGTATAGTCGCTCATTGCCTTTGCATTGAAACTCTATTTTAATACATGTTGCAGGTTGATTAATGAAGTATGGATGATTGATGAAACAAGTTTAGGGTGGACTAGATACACACCTTTAATCTATTTATCTTTTATGTTATGTTATTTGTTGAAACAATGTTGTATTTTGTTTTGAATATTGTATGACAATTTAGCACTTGCAATGAAATTTGAATTTAATTAAATATTGTCACATGATGTTATGAAGTCTCTAGCAATCTATACACACTTCGTCTCATCCCGATGTTTCCGCCCTCGGTTGGGGTGTGACAGATTGGTATCAGAGCCATAACTATAGGGAATTAGGAAAATTGCCATGCTTTTGCCCTAATCTATAGTTTTAGGAATTTTGCCTCTTATGTGTTGTTTAAAACTTTTGTACTCTACCATGCATGCTTCCTAGCTACACTTCTTGTTGATTAAATTTATATGCCTTTCCTAAGGTTAACATGAATACACTTTGTTTATTTGTATACTCTTGTAACACAAACGAGACAACTTTACCAAAATAGCTGTGAAACCCACAATTTGGTAAACGACTCTCATTCTACCTTAAACTATTTCTTTTTGCACGAAATTACACCATTAAGCTAGGAGTGAAATCCACAACTTAATGGTAAATTTCCATTTCAACTCTAGTGGACCCTTGTCATAGCGTCGAAATTTTATTTGACCCGACAAGTACCAACCACATTTAGGGTACGAAATCGTCAAGCTAGGGGTGAAACCCGCATCTCGTCGATTAAGTCCCATTCCTCGATTTTCAATCTCGCTAAAGTCCCGATTGTTTCAATCAATTAGAGATGTGTAGTAACCGGAAGGGTAAGATACCGTTAATCGCTTCTCGACGAGAGTATCTTACCTATAGGCCAAAGCACGTTTTCTCTAATTCGAAAGAACTTTCGACCCACTTTGGAATAGTCGACGTTTCTCTACCCGAAACAATCCAATGTTTTATTGAGCCTCTCTTTTATGCATCTCAATTTATATGTGATTTTATACTTGAACGTTCATCCCTTTCAAAATGTCGTTTTAATCATTTCGCACGTTATCGCAATCACAAACAATAATAATCCCTCGTGAACAAACTAAATTTACAATGCTTTCATTTATTCATGCTATGTGGAACTCATGACTATGCTATATGTGACATCTAAACTCTTTATGTTATGTGAATCAATTTGAACCTTTTATGCTATGTGACAATTTATGCTATGTGAATCAATTTATGCAAACGATTTTTCTTCTTAAACAAACATTATGATCAAGTCTCACCCATTCGTTCTTTTGAATCTTAGATGTCTTCTCGTCACTCCAACTCGTCTAAGAAGTCAAAGTCCCGTGCTACGAAGAAGATGATGGCTTTCATGGCCGATCAATTTGTGCGCGTCGTTCCAAAGGTCATTTCCGAGATTCGAGCTTCTGAAACTCCGAACTCCTCCGTCGACTCCAAGGTCGAAATACGCAAGCCCGCTTCGTTCAACTTCAAGCACTTTTCATCGAGCAATCCCAAGCCATTCACCGGCAATGATGGGGTGACCGCCATGCTCGAATGGTTTGATAGCATGGAGGTCACGTTCATCAATAGTGATTGCCCCAATGAGCTCAGAACGCGTAGTGCGACTGGGTATTCCAAGCCCGAGCTCTCGAATGGTGGACGAACGAAAGGAACATTCGTTCGAACGAACTGGCATATGCGTTGGAGTGGGAAGAAGTTAAGGCCCTGATGATGGATGAGTTTTGTCCTCCGCATGAGCAACAAAAGTTGGAGGAAGAATTTTGGGCGCTAAAGCAAGTGGGAGATAAGAACCTAGCCTATACCACCCATTTCAAACAACTTAGCTTCATTGTTCCTCACCTTGTTATGACCACTGATCGCAAGATAAGGAAGTACATCAATGGGTTACCCTCTGCTATGCGTGATACCATCGAGGCAGCCAAACTCAATAATATTGAAGCTGTTTACCGCCTCGCTGCTTCCCTAAACAACAATCGAATTCGCGATAAACATGTAGCTACCAAGATAGCCAATCAGATTACCACTGACCATGAAGCCCAAGCAAGTAGTGGCGAAGGCAGGAAATGAAGGTTTCAACACACAGAGTCAGTCAACAAAGTACGCGCTTGCTACAAGTATGGAGACACTACTCATCTTCGCCCACAATGTCCTCTATGGAATCAAGAACGACAGCAAGCCCAAGATGACGACGAAGACAGTGAGGATACGCTTTCTCATTAGCAACCTTATTACCTCTATTCGCGTAAAACCTTGTGTTGTTAAACTTGAATTTATGTCGTTTCCGGTCAAAAAATCTTGATGGCAAGTTCATCACCGTAGAATTTTACTTTCCGTTATTGTCTTCTCGCACTCAACATCCATGTTTTCTCGAACGAAGAAGTATCCCTATCTTTTCCCTACGTCGTCCTAAATTTCGGGACGAAATTTCCTAAAGGAGGGGAGACTGTAACGCCCGGCTCTTTTGTACTTTCCATTTATAGAAAGTTTTGTTCGTATTTCTATTTTTGGAAACCTTGTATTCTTGTAATCGTTCTTTCTTGGTAATCATTGTAAAACCGAGACTTGGATCATTAATGAAACTCGTGTTTTGTTACAAATATGTTATACACGCTCTATATATGCTCGTATGTTCAACTTTGTAAATCGATTGATGTTTGAACGTTAATCTTGGAAACTAAGTGCTAGACTTGCAATTTATTTAAACTCATGATATATATATATATATATTCCATTCATGTTGAGCGCTAAAATTGGGAAACAATTTGGTATTTATTCGGGATGTTCGCGAACTTATGTTAAACAAATAAACTCGAGACATTTATGTTTTATACGAAACTGATACTTAATCATATTCAATTGGACACTTACATGACTTTGGAACGTGTTACTTATACCTTAGAACCCTAAAATAATCCCAAAACCCGTAACTTTTAACTTGGGAACAAGTTACAAATTGAAACAACATAAAATAAAAATTCTGAGCTTCTGACCATGGCTTGCGCACCGCAAGCAAGAACCCTTACGGTGCGCAAGGGTGTCTGGGTGGACAAAAAACGCAGCAGCCGCGAAATTGCACGAAATCCCAAGATTTAAACCTCCCCAATCACCTTTAATCCACCTCTAAACACCTCCAATCATGCTTAACCTCCTCCCCTATAAATACAACCCTTCTCCAAGCCATTTTACACTTTCACAACTCTCTAATCTTCTCTAAATCACTCTCAAGTTCTTGCAAATTTCAGAAATTCGGGCAGATTCATACTCTTGCACTAAAGTGAGTATAACTTGCTCATTTCTCAACCAAATCACTTGGTTCTTCTTCCTACTTGCTTAGATAATCATGGGGTTTGATTCCTTGATCTCTCCTTGGAGAAATCAGACCTGGAATTGCCCTGAAAATGTCCAAAAACTTTCTGTTTTGTTTTAAGTTCTTCAAAAACTTGTTTAAACTTATCCAACTTGTGTCTAACACATCTCACACCTATGTCCTAATGCTTACAACCTCTCTTGTGGTTGGTTAAGCTTAAAAACAAGGTTGAGACACTTAAATCAGAGGATTAAACCTCATAAACCTTCTGTTTTGTTAGGGTACTTAACCCACAAGTCATGTCAAGCTTAGACTTTGATGAATGAGTGATTATGGAACAACTTGGGTTGTCCAAACATACAATCCTCACATGACTTGATGATTTCTCTTAGTTAGGTTATTATATTATTATACTAATCCTAGTTCGTGACCCTCCTTGGTTGTTTTTACATCAAGTGAAGTGGTGAACATTCAAGGGGTTCCTAAATGGAAGCTTGCTCTTCCTACCCCATACATGACATCTTTGATAACTCGAGGTGCCTAAATGAAGATCCTAATCTTCTACCTCCTACATGAATCATTAGACTAAATAATACGTAATACTTAACCTAAATATGTATATACTTATTCGAACCTTTAATGTTGAACTTGTGTTTATATGTTAAAGTAGTAGAATATCATCTAAGACTTTAAAACCTTGATATGATTCTAATGGGTGTACTACCCATGAAATACAATATACCCCTAGTGGTTACATAGTGTCAGATAAGAGTTACAAGTTAAAGATGATTATTTTCAATATCCTACGTTATGCTATGTTAAACTCCAAATTTATAATCTTCCGTTGAACGCCAAACTCACACACCTATGTTTCCTCGTGTAGAAGGACTAGGTGCTCCAACTTAATCCACTCCACCAACTCACTCGCGGGATTTCAAGTAGGAAAGCTTGCAACCACCGTGAGTATACTCGATCCCTTTTTCCCCTTTACACTTTGGGATGCAACATGTATAATTATGCAAATACTTTTAAACTAAACATACTCAATCCTTGAACGAAGCATGAAACTAATGTGACTTACTTGCTATTCTTGTATGCTCTATGAACGATTTGGAACGTTATATGCTCATTAACTTTGCTCGCCCACCTTAACAATTATAGCGCTATAGGATTAACGTCCCGCCCGCTATTCTAATTGGGTATTGTTAAGTTACCACCCCGCTAAACTATTGGGATTAGGCTATTTTATGCGTTGTATTATAGGGTTTGATCATATTGTATGCCAAAATTGCATACTAGTAATCACATATTATGAATCATGTTGGATTTGAGCTTTTATTCTATTATGTTATGTAAACAAACTTGTATACTCGCTCATTGCCTTTGCATTGAAACTCTATTTTAATACATGTTGCAGGTTGATTAATGAAGTATGGATGATTGATGAAACAAGTTTAGGGTGGACTAGATACACACCTTTAATCTATTTATCTTTTATGTTATGTTATTGTTGAAACAATGTTGTATTTTGTTTTGAATATTGTATGACAATTTAGCACTTGCAATGAAATTTGAATTTAATTAAATATTGTCACATAGTGTTATGAAGTCTCTAGCAATCTATACACACTTCGTCTCATTCTGATGTTTCCGCCATCGGTTGGGGTGTGACACTTTGCATGCTGACTCTCTACTCTATTGGTTGTGTTATTTCCAAAGTTGAGATGTTGATCAATTCAGACAGAAACAAACCTTTCCTTGTAGTCGTTTAACCAATTTTCATTTACATATGCTAAAACACCTGAAAATCAAAGTAAATCAGTATGAGATATATATAAAAGATATATATATGTGTGATTATGGAAGACATACGTGGATGTTTGATCAAATATATAAGTTGGTGGGATTTAAAATCTTCTATATATAATAAATAAAACTTTTGGTGGGACAGGTGTCACTCTATGGTTCAACCTCACATTCATTTTCCCGCCCATTCCTATGTTACCCATATAACAATAAGTGCTATCTTTTTTCCCCAATTATTGGTCACTTGGTAATAACCATTTAACTATAGGTATATATGTACACACTTTTCTACTTTTTATATAACATATAGGTATATGATGTACTACAACTATGAATCTCTTTTGGCCTTTTATCAAATGCTCATGCTCTCAAAAAATAAACTGCTATCAGTTTGAAGATATGCATACTTGCTTTTATGATTTATTTTTTTTAGATTGTTAATGCACTTTAGGTGATAAGTGCATGTCTCCCATTTATTAGGGTCTTTATTGTACATGGTTGAAAGTTAGTCCTAGTTTTATCCTAGGGAAAGTTTGTCCCAAGTTTATCCTAGGGAAAGTTGTCCCAACTTTATTCTAGGGACTTTTGTCCAAGTTTTGTGTCTAGGACAATGGTCAGAAGTTTAAGGCTAGGAACTTTGTCTGAGTTTTGTCTAGGGCAAAAGGTCAGAGTTTTGTATTGTTTGTTTTGTCCAGGCTTTCTAGTTAGTCTTGAAAGTCCGGAGTTTACCTTGTATATATACCTTTATGTGGAATAGACAAGGAAGCGATTCTGTGTGAAATTCTGTGCACCTAACCCTAATCATTGTGTGTGTGTCTGGCGGCTACTGTGTGTGTGACGTCATTCATCTTCCTCATCAAGAATACTCAGTGTATTCTTGATTTCTCTCTCAAATCCTTGCATTCTAGTGTTTCATCTGCAGTGGTTTATCATCAGGTGGATTCCGCACACCTGTTGGTTGCTTTAGCTGAGTGAGATCTTGGATTAGGAGGCCTTACAAGTGGTATCAGAGCAGTGTGCTCATACTACTGTAGGTGTTCTTAGTTTGAAGGTTTTGGTGAGAAAAGTTCATACTTTGATAGGGTTTTAGTGAAAGTTTAGTGAGTTTTTGTGTTTTATTCATGATTCTTCATTCATATCTAGTGATTTGATGATGGATTTTGAGTAGTTTGGTGATTTTTAGTGTTTTCTTTATCTGGGTTTTACAGGGGTTTTTGGTTCTTGTTCATACAGAGTTTTGAAGGTGAAAAAGATTCTGAGTTTGATCTTTGGAAGCCTTGTCCGTGGTTTACATTCTGTGTTTGTGTCTCCGGGGTATTGTTGAACCAGTGTGTAGTCACATTGGGGAGATAGTCCGGAGATTGGTTCTTCTGAGTTTTGAACCTGTTCTGAGTTTCAAATCTCTTTCCGAACTGTTACCTTGTCCGAGTTTTTTTTTCCTAGTTTAGATACTTGTCCGAGTTTTTCTAAGTTAGTCTGAGTTTCATAGTTTTAGGTTAGTCAGAGTTTTATCTTTGTTGAGTCCGACTTTTATTTAGTTAGTTAAGTCATATATCCGCCTTTTATTTAGATAGTTAGGTCTGACTTTATAACTGTCTTTATAGAGGTCCGAGTTTTAATTGTCTTTAGTTAATTAGTTGTCCGAATTTTTATATAGGTTAGTTGTCCGACTTGTATCTTTTATTTTAGTCCGAGTCTTCATTATGTAGAGTCCGAGTTTATAGTTCACAAGTTTAGGTCCGATCTTTTATACATAGTTAGGTCCGAATTTTTTTGTGGTTATTGCTCTTGTCCGAATTTTAGTTTTTCTATATTGAGTCCGAATTTTCACTTGATTAGTTAAGTCCGTCTTTTAAGTCCAAACTTTACTAGGTCCGAATTTCAGTCTAGCAAGTGTACTTGAGTCCGAATTTTAACCTTGTTATTAGAGTCCGACTTTTGTGAGCTTGTTAGGAGACCGAACTTTATACTCTTGGGAAATCTGATCTTTTATTAGTGTCCGAGTTTTTCTGTTGTGTTTTATTTCAGGTTTCTGTGATCCGGGTTTCACACTCTGATTAAAGCTCAGACACTTCACTCCGTGGTTTTCTCTCCGAGTTTGGACTTAGAAAATCTTCTCTGTAACACAGTTCTTGCTTGGAAGCCTACTGTTGTTTTCTCAAATGGCAAACAACAATCTGACTGCAATGGTGCAAAACCTCAAGCACAATGCTGAGGTAGGGAGTAACGACAAGCCTCCTTTGTTGATAAACGAGCTTGATTTTCCTGAGTGGAAGGAGCGTTTCGAAAGGTATGTACGAGCAAAAGACATCAAGATCTGGTTGTGTATTGTTAAAGGATGTGGAGCTACTCCAATACGTACGTTGACGATTGATACGTATTTGGCACTTACTGACGACCAGAAGAAATTTTTTGATTGTGAAGAGAAAGCTATGTCAATGATTACGATGGCTATGACACAATCGATACTTCATACTTTCCGTAAGAGAAGTACCTCGAAGGAGTTGTGGAATAGCATGATCGAACGCTATGAAGGAAATGCAATATACAAGAAACGACGACTCGAACGTTTGAAGACTCAATTCATTGTGTTTAAAGCTTTAAGAAATGAATCATTTGATGATACAGTGAACCGGTTTTATCATTTGTTGAGCGAGCTTGATAGAAGTCAAGAAGGTATCTACACTGAATTTGAGAAGGTTGAGAAGTTTCTGAATTGCCTTTCCAGAGAATGGAATATGTACACCGCTTTGATTAGAGAAGGTGTTCTCTATGAGGAGCTCTCATTGGAGGAAGTTGTTCAAAAACTGAAGGGTTATGCTTGGAATATGGAAGATCAAGCATCTGATTTCGAGAAGATCCAAGATCCTCAGTTATATAAGGCTTCGAAACCAATGGAGAAGGGTAATGATAGTGGAGTCGGTGTTGCTTTGTATTCGGAGAATGAAGGTTCTGCAAGTGAACACGCCTTTATAAGCAACAATGTTAGTTCAAGCGGAACAACCAATTCCAGTCAAGGGATGTACTCTTCTAGTGGAACTCAGAAATCTCAAGGAACAAGTTTGAACATTCCTAAGGTAGATGCAAGCTGCTTAAAGTTGATTGAAGAAAACATGAGCCTTTTGGCGTCCTTCATGACTGCCTACGAGAACTTCTGTCTTGGAAAGCTCGTTGAACCGTCAAGTCTCGATGAGGATTTTGACCAGATAGACCAAGACGAAATGGAAGAACTTGATCTACAACTCAATATGGCACTCTTAGTCCGTAGAGCGAAGAAATTTCTGTTGAGAACGGGTAGGAAGTTCATAGGAGGTCATACAAAGACTCGAATGGGAGTCGACATGTCAAAGGTGAAATGTCACAACTGCGGCATCTACGGGCATTTCGCACGTGATTGTCGGAAGCCAAAAATGGAAAGATCGAACAGAGAAAACTACTCTCAAGGAAACAACTCAAGACCTCACAACAATTCAGCAACTACTTCCAACTCAAGTGCTCGTCCAAGTGGTTCTGAAAATCTTACACCTTCAACAAACAACGCTATGGTGGCTCAATCTTTACAAAAGGTGACTGAGCCTTACGACTGGGGTTGTGCATTGGAAGACTTTTCAGGAGCTATTGTGTCACAAGCCTTTATAGCTGAAATTGTCAACGAAGAAGTGTGTGAAGAGATTGTCGAAGAGACTAGCATTGAGGAATTTGCAGTTGTAGCTGAAGAAATGTGTGAAGAGATTGTTGAAGAGACTAGCATTGAGGAACTTGCAGTTGTAGCTGAGGTTCTTGGGGAAGAGTTGAATTCGGGAAATGTTTCTGAGAATGAAGATAAACCGAATGAAGAGTCTGTTGAAAAGGCTAACAAAACAGAAGATGGAGAAAAGGGAGAACGCTTTGAATTCAACATCTCCACAGCTGAAATGCAGCAATTTGCGGATGCAGAAGCTAAAAGGTTGGAAGAAAACTCCGTTGAAAACGAGGCTTGTGCATTCATGGCTGGCATTGAGGTAAAATCATCTTCTGTAGATAAGCGATGTGCTAGATGTGTTGAGTTTGTGACTAAGATTGATAGATATGCACTTCATAACAAAAACTTAATTGCAGACTTAGAAAAATCCAGAGAACTCATTGCTGTTTTGTCTAATTCGGATAAAGAACACCGAATTAAGATAAAAGCGCTGAAAAATGATATCTCTGAATTTGAGAGACGTGTGGCTCAGGGAACTGTTAAAAATCAGGAATTAAAATCTGAACTTGAAATGAACCAAAATTGTGTTTTAGAAAAGAACAAAATCATTTTGGAAAAAGATAATCTGATTTTAGACTTGCAACGAAAAATTGAAAAGTTCAGGGATTCATCTGAAGTGATGAATTTCTGTATTAACAGCCAACGTCTCAAAGAGTCTGAGGAAGAAATGTTCGGCATCGGTTATAAGAAAGTGCCTCCTCCGGTAAACCATAATTATACATCGATGCCAAGCATTGATCCTGAATTGGCAAATTTTGTGCCAAAGACCCCTCTGACGGTTGAACCGCAAAGTGAGTCAGAATCTGAGCCAGATGAAGTTACTGACTCAGATCAGTCGAAGATGAGTGGAGTTTCAAAGAAAAATGAAGTAAATCTTGAAAACATTGAAAATTTGATAAACAATAAGATTTTGGAAATGTTTAATCAAGTTCAAAATGTGAAGTCAAAACCAAGGTCACATGGGAAATCTAAAAGGTCTTTGAAAAATACCCCTAAAACTGAGTTTGTTAAAGGGGAGGATTTTATGAAAGAAGAAGTGAAGATCGAAACAGGTTCCAACTCTCAGTTTGTGAACCAAATTTTGAAAAATTCCACCAACGCCTCATCATCTTCGACCGATCATGAGGAACGCCCAAAGAATGCTGCGAACGTTCGCAAATGCTATAAGTGTCGTGGGAAAGGACACTTAGCAGCAGATTGTCCAGATGACAAGGGCAAATCCCTTGTTGATCCTGATCAAAAGAAACCTTTTGTTAAAAAACCACAAAATGAAACAGTTAATGTTGAAAAGAAAAATGGTAAAAATCAGAAGGTTGAGAAAAACAAAGTGATTAAACAAGCAGTAAAACCAGTTGTTAAAACAAATGATAAATCACAATTAAAACAGGATCATGGGGAGAAACCAGTTGTTATTAATCGTGGTGAAAGATCGGAAAGTTCATCTCAAAAACATGATACTCGTGAGAAAACCCCTCACAGACGACAAAATCATGTTACTTTCCAAACATTTGAGAATGACCAACGTTCTGGAGGTTCGAACAACAACTATGTTAGACCTCATGCACAGAACAGATTCGTGAATGATCGAAATGCGTCACCTCCTCGATTTCCAAATCAAAGACAGCATTCGGATAATCATCCACGATCATTCTCAAGACACGATGATGTTCCTAGATTTGGTAGGAATTTTGAGCCACCCAGGAATCAAAATTACGGATACCAAAACTATGGAAGCCGAGATTATGGAAACTCTAGTTATACCAACAGATTGTCAACTCTGTATAATCCATGATTTGCGGGGAGTCATTCCAACAATTTCCGAAATGGAAATGGAGGACACGATGGCAATGATGGTTATTTCAAAGAGTTTTCTTATGTTGATGAATCGGGACGACCCAAGACCATCATGGCTTGGGTCCCACATTCTAACTAAATTTTCTTGTTGGGGAGTGTAGGAGCAGCTGAAAAGGGCTATCTATATTTGGTATATCGATAGTGGCTGTTCCAGACACATGACAGGAAATAAAGAGTTTTTGAACAATTTTAAACAAATTCGTGGTGGTTATGTGAACTTTGCCGGGGAAAAGGGTGGTTGCATCACCGGTGAAGGCTTTGTGTCAAATGAAAAAATTACGCTGCATAAAGTGAACTACGTTGAAGAACTGAAGCATTACTTGATGTCGGTTTCTCAAATCTGTGATAACAAGTACACGATGCTTTTCACTGATAAAGCTTGCTTTGTCTTGCGTCCGGGATTCGTTGTTCCTGAAGATTGGATCGTTATGAGGGCTCCAAGGGTGAACAACACATATGTCATGGACATGCGCCCGTTGGTTAACTCGTCTGCTCCAGTGACTTGTCTTCTTTCAAAGGCGACTGAAGATCAATCGTATCTCTGGCATAGGAGAATGGGCCACGTGCATCTGCGAAAAATGAACCACTTAGTGAAAAACAACTTAGTGTTGGGGGTTCCTTTACGTAGTTTCAATATGCACAACATATGTGAATCATGTGAAAAAGGAAAAATTAAACGAAAGCCTCATAAACCGAAAACAGTTAACTCAATCCAAAAACCACTTGAATTGCTTCACATGGATCTTTTCGGCCCGATCCATGTTGCTAGCATTGGTGGGATGTCTTACTGCTTAGTTGTCACTGACGATTTCTCACGTTATTCATGGGTATTTTTCTTAAAAACTAAGGATCAAACTGCTAGTATTTTAAGAGACTTATTCAAACAACTTGAGAAAAATTATTCACTTCCTATTAAGAAAATCCGAAGTGACAACGGCACTGAGTTTAAAAATCATTATATGGATGATTTATGTCGGGAAATGGGAATCGTTCACCAGTTCAGCGCTCCATATGTTCCTCAACAGAACGGAGTTGCAGAACGGAAGAATCGTACCCTAATTGAGGCGGCCCGAACTATGCTTTCTGAATCAAAATTGCCAATTTTCTTCTGGGCCGAGGCGGTAAACACTGCATGTTATGTGTTAAATCATGTGCTTACGGTCAAAAGAGAAGATAAAACGTGTTATGAATTGCTTGAAAACAGGAAACCGAACTTATCTGGTTTTCAACCTTTTGGGATCAAGTGTGTTATCAAACGCACCAAAGATACTCCTAAAATGGGGGAAGTTGGTGAAGTTGGGTTCTTTTTGGGTTATGCCAATGGAACTCCCAACAAACGCGTTTATAATGTTAAGAAGCGAACAGTGGAGATCGTGTTTGATATAACTCCTTTGAGTTACGATCCTCCACCGTCCGAATTCGGTCCTAAAAGTGGTTACGATTATGATAAATTATTTGATTCTTTTGATCTTCCTGATGTTTCAGAAGAGGATTCGGAGGTTGTCTACACACATCTTGTGAACAAAGATGAAGTGGATGCAAGCTGGAGAGCAAGTATTCCTACTAATGTGTCTTCGAATGTTCACTCAGGAGATCCAGTCGCTGATTCTTCGACCGTAAATGATGTTGTTGCTGAGCAGATCCCCAATGCAGCTGCTCAAACTACAAGTGGAGATCTATACGTTGACTTTTCAGCATATCCAAATGTTGATGCGTCTTCTGGAAATGCTCAAGCTTCTAGTAGTAATGCAAACGTTGAGGGGGAGATTCAATCGAATTTGGGAAACAATCTTCAAGCTCCAGCAATTCCAGTTCCAAGAACAAATATTCATCATCCTGTTGATAATATTATTGGGAATCCAAATGAGGGAGTACAAACGCGAAGGAGTATTTCAGAGATGCAATGTCTGTTCTCTGCTATCAAGAAAGAAGAAATCTACAATCTTAGCCTGCATGAATGTTTTATCTCTCAGATAGAGCCGAAGAACTATCAAATGGCTCTGAAGGATAATTCTTGGTGTGAGGCGATGCAAGAAGAGTTAGCTCAGTTCGACAAGTTAAAGGTGTGGAATTTGGTCGATCTTCCAAAGGGCCAACATGCAATCAACACGAAATGGGTTTTCAAGTGCAAGAAAGACGATAAGGGTGTCGTTGTCAGAAACAAAGCACGGTTGGTTGTTCAAGGCTTCAATCAAGAGGAAGGGATTGATTATACCGAAGTTTATGCACCGGTGGCAAGACTGGAAGCTATTCGTTTGTTTCTAGCCTTTGCTGCACACATGCGTATCAAAGTCTATCAGTTGGATGTGAAAAGCGCCTTCCTTTACGGGAAATTGCATGAAACTGTGTATGTGTCCCAACCACCGGGTTTCGAAGCTCCAGGGTTAGACAACAAAGTCTATTTGTTGGACAAGGCTCTCTACGGTCTCCATCAGGCTCCTCAAGCATGGTACGAGACGTTGTCAAAGCATCTATTAGAGCATGGGTTCTCGCGTGGTGCGATTGACTCCACACTGTTCATTTTGAAGAAAGGGGGAGATTTTCTGATCGTGCAAATTTACGTTGATGACATAATTTTTGGTTCTTCAAATGAAGAATTGTGTCGTGAGTTCGAAGTGGTGATGAAGTCCAAATTTGAAATGAGCGCGATGGGCGAGTTATCTTTCTTTTTAGGTCTTCAAGTGAGTCAAGGGAAAACCGGGACGTACGTGCATCAGACAAAGTATGTCCACGACATTCTCAAAAGATTTGGATTGGAAGATAGCTTACCCTATGACACGCCTCTCCCGACAAATATCAAGCTTTCATCTGATGATGTGAAAGATCCTGAAGTGGATCCGACTCTATATCGAGCAATGATAGGTTCATTGATGTATCTTACTGCTTCACGACCAGATATTATGTTCTCTGTTTGTTTGTGTGCTAGGTACCAATCAACTCCGAAGGAGTCTCACTTGAAAGCAGTCAAGCGTATTTTCAGATATCTGAAAGGGACGCCTAAGCTTGGATTGTGGTATCCAGCTGAAGGTGGTCTGGATTTGATGGCGTATGCTGACGCAGATTTCGGAGGGTGCCGGATGAACAGAAAGTCAACCTCTGGCGGCGCACAACTTCTTGGGAACCGTCTTGTCTCTTGGCAATGCAAAAAGCAGGTTGCCGTTTCTCTATCCACGTGCGAGGCCGAGTACATTGCTTCATCAAGCTGTTGTGCTCAGGTCTTGTGGATTCAGCAACAAATGAGGGACTACGGTTTGAATTTTACTCGAACTCCTATTCTTGTCGATAACAACTCTGCCATTTCCATAACTAACAATCCTGTTAATCACTCACGCACTAAGCACATAGATGTTAGGCATCATTTCATTCGCGACTGTGCTGAGAAGGGTTTAATAGAAGTGGTTAGGGTAGACACCTTGGATAATCTTGCCGACCTGTTTACAAAGACATTCGATCGGGCTAGATTTGAAAATTTAATCCGAATGATTGGCATGATCAACCCCGAGTAAAATGCTTTTCAAAACTCGCATAGAAACTTTATTTTATGTTTTCTGTACAGTTCTTACCGCTTTCGAAAAATTGAAAAACTCCAAAAATATTTTACTTAGTTGTAGGATATATTTCAAGAAAAATACAAAAACATTTGAAAAATATAAAATGAAGTCGTGTTGAGACATAAGGGAAATGATAGTACATCGGTTAGTCGTATCTGGTGCAGGATTATAGTAATATATAAAATTAACCGTTAACTGTTACAGCTTCATTATACGTTGCTTCGGTAGGTTTTACGCGTCAATAAGAACCTGTTTTTGGTATATAAACAAAATGAACTGCGTAACTTGTGTGGCACATCTCTCGGATATATGGTGTTGGTACCGTAATTTCGTTTGATAGATTGCCGAGGTTCTGAGATACGTGGTCTTTATGTTGTTTATCATCTGGGTATCATGGTTGTTTCTTTTACCGAAAACTACGGGGACGCAAGTCTAGATCTTCCATGATACCATACATACGTGTAAATATCTTTAATACCTGATGCATTCGACCCAAATAAGTGATAAACAATCACATGTCCCACAAAATCATGCGGGAGTCAAGTTCGTCTCTTTGTCTGTACGATGGTACTAACCTGTTCACGGACTTGCTCCTGTGCCCTTTGCATCTGAAATTCAAGTTCCTCCTCAATAAGTGATTCTATCACAAAGGACTTGTTTTCAATTCCAAATAAGTGAGTATCTCACATTAGCTTATACGTCTAAACAGATGATAAATGGTATACTCACCAGTAAGATGATCTCTCGCACATACCTTGATACGGGAGTATATTCTGAGGTGGGTAAACATAGTTACAATCAGTTACTAAAACACTTAATCGCATATCTCGAAAACAGTGTTCGAAAGCGTGCTAAAGCTTAAGTGGACCACAATACCGTTGAACGTCTTGAACTGTTAATATCATTCTAAAAGCTTAAACTGAAAAACTATGCTTCTTGTGTTGGATAATGACAGAAAAAACCGGTATGATCCCTTTGCTCCGATTTCACAAAAAGATATTTAGTGTATATACGTTCGTAGGTTTATTTTCTTTATTAAAAAAAAATCAAAAAAAAAAAAATCAAAAAGATTTTGCTTTCTTGTTTCTATGTGCGAGTTATCATTTTGAAAATTCTCTAAGGGTTGTGAACATTCTTTAATAAGGTGTTAAACATCAAGTTAGGTAATATTAAAATAAGTCTTTTTGTATATAAAAATCGGTCGTGCAAGATCCATCTAAGTGTGTGGGTAATCACGTCATTTTAAGGTGTTTCGGTAAATCTGCTTCCAAGTTGTGATATTTTTTCCAAAAGTATAAGTTTTGAAGAAAGTTGTTATGAATGATCGTGTTTTGAAATACAATTTATTAAATATTGGTTGTTTAATATTTCATTTGTTGATTCCGGGATATTGGAATTAGTTTTGGGATCCAGGTTTGGGCCGAGTGTCTTCTGGGTTAAGTTTCTTAATCCTGGGTTAAGTGTTTCAGGTCTGGATCGGTCATCACAAGATGGAAGATTTGCAGAAGCTGTGTGCGTCTGGATCATTCATCTCAAGATGGAAGATTTGAAGAAGCTTTGTGCATCTGGATCATTCATCTCAAGATGGAAGATTTAAAGAAGCTGTGTGCATCTGGATCGTTCATCTCAAGATGGTAGTTTTGAAGAAGCTGAGACGTCTGCCGTTGCATTCCTTTGAAGAAGATCAACCGTTAGCTGATCAATACATCAAAGTCGTGCAGTTCTGTGTGGAAATCCAGGCAGCAAGTTCTCGAATAAAGTATAAAGGTCTCAAGACAATGAAGACCATGCAATTATCAAGGGGGAGTTTGTTAATGCACTTTAGGTGATAAGTGCATGTCTCCCATTTATTAGGGTCTTTATTGTACATGGTTGAAAGTTAGTCCTAGTTTTATCCTAGGGAAAGTTTGTCCCAAGTTTATCCTAGGGAAAGTTGTCCCAACTTTATCCTAGGGACTTTTGTCCAAGTTTTGTGTCTAGGACAATGGTCAGAGGTTTAAGGCTAGGAACTTTGTCTGAGTTTTGTCTAGGGCAAAAGGTCAGAGTTTTGTATTGTTTGTTTTGTCCGGGCTTTCTAGTTAGTCTTGAAAGTCCGGAGTTTACCTTGTATATATACCTTTATGTGGAATAGACAAGAAAGCGATTCTGTGTGAAATTCTGTGCACCTAACCCTAATCATTGTGTGTGTGTCTGGCGGCTACTGTGTGTGTGACGTCATTCATCTTCCTCATCAAAAATACTCAGTGTATTCTTGATTTCTCTCACAAATCTTGCATTCTAGTGTTTCATCTACAGTGGTTCTTCATCAGGTGGATTCCGCACACCTGTTGGTGGCTTTAGCTGAGTGAGATCTTGGATTAGGAGGCCTTCCATAGATTATGGTTGCATTTTCTACTCACTTTGTTACAAGGGCACCTACCCACTTTTATGTCTTCGTTGACTTCAAGTTGTGTTTTATTACTTTATCTTCGCCTCGCCTTACCTGCTTGATTTGTGTTTATCTTACTGGTCAGTTTTACATCATAATATGTTAAAGTATCAATCTATTTGAAACAATTGTTTATTTACGACTATTTTAAATCATCTATTAGACAACCATATGTGGCACGATTGTTAACTTTAATTCTTAGTTGTTCATGTATGTATTGTTATCATTTTTTCTTTATATTCAAATGGTTGCTAAGGTGTACATTACTAATTTTTACAATACTTCATTGTCTACCCACATGGAAAGACTTTCCTTGAAAGGCAAAGCTTTAGCAAGAGTGATCTGCTTTGAGATTATTAGATGACAACTGCAAGACTCGCTTGCTCTTCTTCTATTTTTTGTGACATTTACAGGCATGAAATAGGAATCTGGCATATGCATTTTACTTTCATAACAAAAAGGATTTGATTTTTCTTGAGTAGTTTTCTTAGATAAAATTAGTGATCAATTTAATGTTTTTATTTTCATTACTGATGTATTTTTAACTTTGTCTAATTGGTTTCCTGGGAGTAGGAAAACTATACATTTTCTCTTAAATAATAGAATATCATATATTTCTTTCGACTTTCGTTTACTTACCCTTACGATTTATATAAACATATTACACAACAGTAGCAGACAAAACATCAATAACCAAAACACTTTTGTTTGATGAAGCCTGGCATAATCTCCACTCACACCGAATACCAAAACGCTATTAAAAGTAAAACGCAACAGGCAACATGTAACAATAAATAGCACTTTTCTACAAACTAATGCACATCAAGATAAAACACGTTTATGTGCCTCCCATCTTGTAGGAGAAGAAGGCCTGACGAAGAAATCAGCCGCTTCAAACATGCATATATAAAAAATATGTTACGGCGCACTATTTTTGGCCACCTACAATGCATGCTTCATAGCAAAACTGCAAATTTTAGATTTTCTGATGATAATTACATTGCATTATGCAAGATGCATGTTAATAGCAGCTATAGGACTCTAAAGATGCATGGTTTTTTTTACAGTGCAATCTCATTCACTCTCAATGGTCAACTTTCCATTTTTATCCAAGAGCAAATTGACATTCTCTCCGCCGCAACACACGGCCCACAAGGCATATGATGTTCATTGCATGACGACTCTTTTTGAGGCTTCCTTTCAATTTTCCCATGCAACAAGTTATACAGTGTAAATGATGATATAGACTATGTTATGAATAAACTATATGTTGCCTTTTCATTTCACATCCTTTTTTGTATGTGTTGATTATAATTTTAACTTTTGATTTCCTATTATTAAATGTAACTTAATACGTAAGGACACATGTGGGCAGATGGTAGTGGACCGAAACATGACTAATGAAGTTGAAATAAGTTGTAAATCAAATATATAATAAGGACACATGTGGGCCAGCCTCTTCAAATATAAAATCAACTCAAAATAGCAACAGAGAGAAAGGCATATGGTAGACGACAGAAATAGAGAGAGGGAGAGAGAGAGAGAGCCAGCAGAGGTGTAAACTCCTGCGAACTAAGCGATTCCGACGAACAATAGAGAGAAACTCCGGCGAGCTAAGGCGGTTCAGGCAAACAACAGAGAGAAACTCCGGCATAAAGCTTGTTTAAAGATCTAGTTGTAAAAAACTTGTTCCATTGAGTTTTTTTGTACCTGATTAGTGACAAATTGAGGTGTCCTCATGATAAAATCATCTTCTTCCATTGACCGGAGGTGTGCGGTGGGTGGTGGTGGCCGGAGGTGCCCAGTGGGTGGTGGTGGTCGGAGGTGTGCGGTGGGTGGTGGTGGCCGGACGGGTGTATTTAAGGTCTAATTTGACCAAGGTGTAATTTGATAGATAGTCAGGTCTAATTTTGATAGATGGTCGGAGGTTTATGTATTATGAACCATGGTTTTAGTTTTTATATTAATGAAGGTTTCAGTTTGCTATTCAAAAAAAAAGATTGTGTTGGTTTATGGAAACTTGTTCCAATTAATTTGGTTTATGAAAAGTTGAAATAATATTAAAAAGTTGACTGAAATATGGTTGACTTGTGGGTAAAAAACTAAAAGTAAATTTTTTTTTGACTTGTGAGTGTATTTAACAATACCCTTTAGCTATTATGTTGTAAATTGTTCTTGTGATGCATTCATGAACCTACAAAATACGTGATCTTTTTGCTGGCTATCTAGAAGCCTTGGAATAGGAGAAATGAGAGTTTCCAAAACTATTGGAAGACATCAAGGAGTGCTCTTACAGATGGATGGTGTATAGGGTCAAATGTAGTATTTTTTTTTTAAATTAAACTTCATTAAAACAACCTCCGACCCAAATGTACTATAGTAACTTTGTTGTTCAAGTAATCTGTTGTTGTTTTTTTGTTATTTTTTTTGGTCTTGGGGCCTGTTTGTTAAAAGATAAAGAATATAGATGTTGACCTCACATTATTTAGCCTATCTCAGTTTTAAGCATGGTTGTAAAACAAGGTTTCCAAGTCCGAGTACTCTCTGAGTAATCGCTCCAAGGTAGGTTGCCGAGGCGACTTTCTTCAACTCCGACTAATTACTCGGAATTGACCAAACGCGGTCAACCTTGGCCTAAATCGGATCTAGTAGGTCAATTCAGGTCGAGTTTGACTTAAAAAAATAAAACATAATTTCTATATCTATCATATTAAAGAATATTAAAGAATAAATATCATTTTCACGTATTTTGTTAAAATTATCAGTAAATTTATGTTATTTGACATATATTTAACTTTCGAAAACTAATTTCTTTATAATTTAGCATGTCCGAGTACTCCCCGAGTACTCTCCACCTAGACCGAGTACTCTCAACTCCCCACTCGACCGACTTGGGAGCGCCTAGCGACTTTTGCAACCATGGTTTTAAGTGGGTGACCTATTTATAAATATCGGTTTATTTGTTACGACTGAATTACTCATTCAAATAACGCATTCGTCACGATTGTTTTTTCATGTTTTAGGCCCCCGCCGCAACGCGAGGGGTGCTAATACTAGTTTAATCATAAAAATAAAAAGATAATACTTTGAGATAAATATGTCTTTTTAAATATTTATCTAAATGATTGTAATATGTTGAAGTATTTATTTATATGTTTCCAAGCTGGCCAAACTCTTAATGTTTTTTTTTCAAAGATATGAATTTTAAATACATTAGATTAAGATATATTAGATTATTGGTGGGAATGCCCGCACGTTAAGATCACTAAAGGGGGACCTGTATTTGAGCCAAAGAAACGAATCTTCGCAAACCCCATCACAATCTTCAAAACAAAAAAGGAGCGATATTAAACAACAAGTTGTTCCTGGCTTTCCAAATTTTCTACAACGTGGCGTAATCCCGAAGCTGATGTAAAGCTCTAGAAGCTTTGAAAAACCCGAGGCCATCAGAGTGTTTTTGACGTCATTTCTTAACGCATTTAGATGTCATAACCACCCTTGTACACCACCATCTCGACATTCTGTTCATGTTATTTGTATTTAACTTTTGTTATGTTGTTTAAGTATTTTGAGTAGAAAATTAGGTGACTGATATAATGGGACAGTGGGACCTCCCTTCCAGCTACCATTACTGTTGTTGCCCTCCACCCAGAGTGCCGCGCCACCGCTATGGCTCTGTCGCCCATGGTGGTGGTCGGCCAACCAGTTCTTAGAGAGAGGAATGGATAATGTTTGGTTGTGTGGTGTGGAAATCAAAGAAGACAAGGAGCTTATATGGCTAAAGGTGTTAGGAGTGGTAGCGGCAAAGGGTGCGGCAAACGGTTTTGCCGCGCGGCAAACACCGCCGCCAACCCTTTGCCGAGGCGGTGAAGGGTGTGGTGCGGGGAGGGCATGCCGACGCGGGGAAGAGAGGAAGGAGAGAGAGAGGGTAGTGTGGGGTGGGGTCCATTCCAATCTCAACCAATCACACCTTTTTCCTTTTTTTTCTTTTTTAAGTTTACCACTTCACCAGATGTCTAAACCGTTGCCAACACTTTTCACCAAAGTTTAAACACTTTTCACTGATTGACGTGGCACACTCTCATTGGTTGATTTTTTAGTTTGTCACTCTCAAGTGTTTAATCACTCCTGTTGATACATATTTTGTGGACGTGACTTGGTTCGGTTCAACTCGTTTCGGTTCGACCCGGTTAGCTTCGGCTCAAGCCCGACGTATCGACATTCCTCCGTCGTGCGTCCCAGAGTTCGACACGCGAAGCACGAAGCGCCGCAAGCCGGTTCCCGCTGCCACATCATCATGACATCATCATGATGATGTCATGACTTTGACTAAACTTCAAATATGAAATAAGTTGATTCTTGTACGTGCATGATCTACAGATTACATGTTGGGCCTTTATTTCTCACATGGGCCGACCCAAGCCAATCGCACAAGTGGAGGTCCCAGCCCAATCGCACAAGACATCATATATAAACCGAAATCACTTGTGATTTCGGTAGAGAGAGCAGAAGACAAGAGGGGTGAGCAGCGAACATAAGAGAGAACCGAGAGATTTCTGAGAGAGTTTGCAAGTATTGATTTGTAAACATTGGTTTGTAATCGTTTTCAAGTATTAATACATTGGTGTTAATCGTTGAGTCTCGGTGTCCTTGTCGTGTTCTTGTCCATCTTTCTCTCGATCTCGGTTTGCATCTCCGGTTGGATTCCGCACAACCGGGTGTGTTTGACAACAAGGATTAGGCGACTAGATCCTCCCCTAGCCGGACCTACAAGTGGTATCAGAGCCTTGGCTCTTCTCCTTGTTAAAACCGAGCGTTTTCGGGTGTTTTTCGGGTGTTTGAAGCTTATTTTTTTTCTGGAAAAACTGTTTGAATCTTCGAAATTTTTGATGTTTGGCTGCTAGTTCATCAGAAAACCTTGCTTAAAACTGATTTGTGAATGGTGTGTTAAGGTTTTTAGTGAAGTTTCGGGCAAAATCGGGTTTCGGAAAGTTGTCGGGTTACCGGAAAATTCAAATTTTCTGGGTTGTTCTTCATATCTTCAACTTATCTTCATAAGTGTTCTTCATATTTTCAGTCTTTTGATCTTGGTCAAGTGATTGTGAAAGGTGTTATTGCTTTGAAAATTGTAAAAGGAGTATAATAATGCATGCCATGCTTGGGTTGGTAGAATTGGAAATGATGATGTCTAATTGGAAAGAGTGAGCCGAGAGTTGGTCTGTTTGTGTCAGAGGATAAAAGTCAACCGCACAAGATTTGAATCACACAAGACTTGTGTAGTTTGGAACGTACAAACTGATAGTGGGTCGCACAAGATTAAAGAATCGTACAAGTAGCTGGGCTTCCAATTGGGCTCCTGGTGGAATTATAGTTGGGCTTTTGTTCAGTTGCACAAGAGATTGGTCACACAAGATGTCTGGTCGCACAACATTTGTTTACTCGCACAAGGTCTGAATTGGGCTTGCACAACAAAAAAAAAAAAAAAAAAATTGGGCTTCTGTTTGGGCTCTTGTGTCATCGACATATCAGAATTGGACTCGCACAAGAACTTGAATTGGACTCGCACAAGAACTTGAATTGGACTCGCACAAGACTTGATTAGTCGCACAAGAAGTGGGACTCGCACAAGAACTGGGCTCGCAACAAGAATTGGGCTTCTGTTGGATTTCTGTTTGGGCTCCGGTTTCATCGACTTTCAACATCGATTTTGTCTGTTTCGTCTTTTAAGTTGTTCCGTCGACTTCAAGGATCTTTGTTTCGTGGGACTTTGTTTCGTCAAAATTTAAAAAAAAAAAAAAAAAAGGTTTTATAAGTGGTTTAATTGTTTGTTTAAAGTGTGTTAATCAGGTTGTTATCATTCATACACCAATCATGAGTTGCACAAGTCCGTGGGACTGGAGTACGGACCCACAACCCGGTCAAGATCAAACTTCCGCAGCCGCGTGGGCAAGAAATATGTTTCCTCAACCATCCATAAGCGCAAGTCAATGGGCTTTGTTGTCGAATCAAAATCAAAACATACAGAATCTTTTGGTAGCGAGAGGAGAAGGATATGCAGCTACTAGAAAGACACGCCAGGATCTGTTGAAGAAGAAATTCGAATCATTTCATTTCTTAGAGAATGAAACCCTAAATGATATAACTACTCGTTATTATCATTTGATGTGTGAAATGTGTTATTTTGGTGTTCTTACATCTCAACAGGAAATTGTAGCACGGTTTGCTGATGCTCTACCTCCAAAGTGGAGCCCATTCATTGAGCTTTTAAAGCATACGGGCGTTCTAGATGCTGTCAATGTTAATATCTATGAATTCATTCAGAAGTTGGAGCACAAGAACGAAGAGGAAATTCGGAAAGCTAAAAGGATTGCACCTACTCAAAACATAGAAATGTATTTGCCGGGTTTTGGTCCTTCAGCTAGTTCTAGTTCTGTTCAGCAACCGAAGCTTCAAACGGCGTTTGTATCCAATACAAGCTCTTCTCCGTTTCCACAGGTCAATCAAGCCCAACCACAGTGGGATCAAAGTGCTTATCTTTCACAATCCATACCTCCACCTCAAGTTACCACTACTCAACCACAGTTCGATCAAAGCGCCTATCTTTCACAATCAATACCCACACCACAAGCCCAAGTTTCCACAACACAACCTCAATTTGATCCAAGTGTCGATTGTGGTCCGGCCATACAGTTGGGAAACGGTGATCAAACAAGAACTGCATTTTACGCTGAAATTATCAAGAATGTCAATGATGGTGAATCTTCGGGAAATGATGACAGTTCAGGATATAGTGGCAGTTCGGATGAAGAATCGAATTTGAATGAAAGAACTGATTCTGAAGCTGATAATTTGTCGGATGATGCCAAGGAGACAAAAAGTCAAAAATCTGACTTGATCAAGAAAGCTGATGTTACATCAGAAGAAATGGAGAAGATTCTCACTGAAGATGGATCTTTTTCTTGTCAAACTGCCTTTATGGCAAATGTCTCAGCCTCTACGAGTCAGGTAAAATCTGAAACTCCTAGCATATGTAGTGATTGTGCTAATATGAAACTTAAATGTGCTGAATTGAAACTTGCATCCGAAACGGTTCATAGTCACAATCAAAGTTTGGTTATTGAATTGTCTAAGTGCAAAGAGGCAAACATGGCGTTAACTCGAAACGAAAAGGATTTTAAATCTGTAATTGAAACCCTAAAGAAAAGTGTTTCCGAATTGAACAAAGTTGTTTATCATAAACAAGTTAGTATTAACGATTACATTAACATTGTTGAGGAAACCAAAAAGGAGTTAGCCATTGCCAAATGCGAGCATGATGCTATCAAGCAAAAGTTGGAGAGTTATTCTAACTCCCGATTTGTGCTCGATCACATCATAGACGTTCAAAAACTGAAAGGAAATGTGAAAGGCGTTGGGTATAAGTCGTGTCCGCCTCCTTTGAGACACAACTATACCAAAATGCCCGATGAAGAGGATATGCCTCGTTTTGAACCATCTGTACCTCTCGATTATGAGGATGTTACAACTGGTTTAGGTTTCAAAACGGACAATTCATCGGAGGGCTCATCTGATAACAAAGAAAAGTCATCATGTGCTTCAAATCAAAGTCCTCCAACCATTGAGGACTATGATTCTTCGGATGATGAATCAGATGTGAGTGATGAGGATAAATCTCTTGATGATAGAAAAGGAGTAGAAGTGCCTTTTGAGAATCACATTCTGTGTGATCCTCCTACTCCTGCTGTGCAATCAACTGGTGCTAAACAAGAGATAGATCCTATCACTGAGACAGTGTCTACTGTTAAAAGTGATAACGTGTTGTACACTTTAGTCGGTGATGATAAAATTTATTCAAACAAAGATTTTCCAATCAAAAACGTCAATCAATCCTTGATTGATAAAGTGTTTGAAGATAATACAACTAAGTTTTTGGGAAAAGCGATCCCGAGAGTTTCAGTAACTCAGTGTGATCCTATTCCAAAAGCTGAAGTGAGGAAACAATTTGGAAACCAAAAATTACCGACTAAGCAACAACCTGTCACTTTTAAGGGTAAACAACAACAACAACGAGCTCCAAAGCCAAAGGCTAAGGTTGAATCAAAAGGAGCTCGTTACAAGAAGAAAGCAAAAGATGTAAAGTTTGTAGCATCAAAAGGTACTGATAAAATTGAGACTTTTGAAAATAAATCCAACATCGATTTTATCCAACAAGTCAAGATTTTAAAACGTAACAGTAAAAACAATTACACTCAACATACAAATGGGTGTGATGAAAAAGCAAGTACCTCTGGGTCTACAGGTTCAACACGTGAAAGTCGAACCGGTTCTCCTAAGTTTGTTGAAAGGAGAATTTGTTTCAAATGTGGGAAGGTTGGGCACATCATTAAAGACTGCAAAAACTCGCCCAAACCAAATTTTGTTGAAAGAGCCCCCTCTGAACAAGGTCACTCACAATGTCGTCCTGTTTCTCCAAAACATGATAAAAGAACTGTTAAAGAACAGGAAATAAAACAACGACGTAAAAATGTGAAGGTGATTGAAAAGGCGTTGAAACCGGAGGTTGTCGAAACAAAGTCTGTTAAATTAGAAATTAAAAATGAAAAACAAAAACAGATTTGGAAACCAAAATCGGTAAATGTTTCAGGGGGAGGTGCTGTGTTTCAAAATCATCAGGAAATCGAAGTTACAATCCTCGATGATGAAGGACGACCCAAGTCTGTTAAGGCTTGGGTCCCCCTCTCCAATTAATCTCTGAGTGAGTGTGCAGGATGTTCTAGGAGGATCTATCGATAGTCATCGGATTGTTGATAGTGGAGTGTCCATGCACAAGATAGGCGACAGAAGAAATTGTTGCCTTTGATGGAGAGAAGTAGAAAAAGAAAAGAAGACAGAATTGTCTGTCGAAAGAGATTAAAAGCTTCGACAAATTGAAAATCATTTCAAAGTTTGATTGTTCAAGGCTTTAATCGGGTCCCCAGGATAGATTCAATCAAAATGTACGCACCTGCAGCACGTTTGAAGTTCAAAATCAACAAGATGAACGTGCAGTGTACATTTCTACGCGGTGTGATTGAAGAAAATGTGTTTGTTGAACAAACCAACCGGGTGTGCGGATGCCTTGGCGTGGATTGAACAACCGCACACTACTTCTGAAAGAGAAAGACAAAGACCTTCGCTGGTGCAATGTGGAAGACCAGCCGGACCCAAAGGTTTATGATCTTGTTGCTGTCAAGAGATTTCTCAGTAGCTAAAAAAAAATCGTATTTGAAATCCACAACGGGTGGATATCCAGTTTGGGAGAGCGCTCAGATTCCTTGCAATGCACGAGGCAGTTGCAGGATACGGTTTTAAATTTCTAATCTCTCCTATACTTGTCGATATTTAAGTTGCTTTGTGAATTATTATCTCGTACAGCACTCTTTGACCTGACACGTTGAACTCGAATATCACCTCACACGTGATTGTTTCAATACAAAACTCGTCAATGTTGTCATGGTCTGCACCGCTTACCGACGTGCCAACTCATTTTCTCCAAAATTCGATAAATCATTTCTGATTAAAATTTAATTTTGGTAAACGGCATTGAGGTAAAACATGAGTTAACCGACATCGGGAAATCCTTTTTGTAAATACCTTTGTGTTTTTAAATTTTATCTTAGTTTGTTGATTTTAGGGGGAGTAAATCCAACTTTGAAAAATCCAAAAACATCGAAAAATTTCAAAAACACAAAAACAATAGAAAAACAAAAATGAGTTTCCTGGCGAGCAAAAGAGAAAATGATAATACATCAGTGGTCTGTCTAAACCTCTTTAAACCTTAAATGAAAAACGATAAGCAGCTCTATATAAGATGTATCGGTAGGCTCACAATCATTTTAAAGTGTGCAGGGTGATATAAACTTAAATCGACTGAAGACTGGGTGGGAACCATTCATTGGCATATGGTCTTGGTACCGAAATTTCGTTTGATAGATTGCCGAGGTTCTGAGATATTCGGTCTTTATGCTGCTTATCATCTGGGTATCATGGTTGTATCTTTTACCGAAAAATAACGGGGACGCAAGTCTAGATCTTCCATGATACTATACATACGTGTACATTCTGCATACGACCTCAATAAGTGATCAACAATCACATGTCCCACAAAATAAGTGATAAAATATCACATTTATCCGGGAGTCAAGTTCGTCTCTCTGCTGTACGAAAGTACTGACCTGTTCACGGACTTGCTCTTGTGCCCTCATGCATCTGAAAATCAAGTTCCTCATCAATAAGTGATTCTATCACATAGGGCTTGTTTTCAATCAAAATAAGTGAGTTTCTCACATCATATACGGTCAAACAGATGATAATCGGTATACTCACCGGTAAGATGAACCCTCGTGCATACCTTGATACGGGAATGTGTCGTGATGTGGATGAACACCGGTCGGTAAGTAAAAATCATACCTTAACGTATCCCCTCGCCATGATTACAAATGATAAGTTGAGCTTATGTGGACAACAATACCGATAATTGTTATAGGATGCTTATCTTAATGTTAACTAAAAGAACAACAAGGGAGTTTTGGCGTGACTGTACACTGATATGATTCTCTTACCCTCGAAACTCGCAAAAAGAATGTCTGTAAATATTTGTTTACTGCTTTCAGTTTTTGTATCTTTGTATATATTTATTTATTGCTTTCCGTCTTTTCATTTGATAAATGAAAAATTCCAAAAAGATTTTAGGTGTGTTTTAATATAAACTTTATAAAAGCCAAAAAGATTTTGCTTCTAGTTTATTTTTGATTGACTGATGTTGGAACTCGAGTCTATCCTACCCAAAATCCTGATCGTAAGCCGGAAAACAATTGCATCTTCATAAACAGTCGAAGTTAACAAGTTTTGAAAGTTAAGAACTAATATTGAACAAATTTTTTTTTAAACTTTCAAACTGTTGTCGGTCGGTAGTTGATTGAGATTTGATCTCATATGTGTCATTTGTTTAAATGTTAACTATATTCCAAGCAGTTGTTCTCATTATGCGTTTAGCTTTCTTGCATGTGCAGATGCTAAAGGCGAGGAGAACATGTTCGATGACAAGCTTTGGAATGAAGACACGAAGTGGAGGCACTCAAAGTATAAAATGATCGAGTTGCCGCTGACCCTTCATCAACACCACAAGGATCTGAAAAATTGTCAAGTCAAAAGATTCACGAGCATGACTCAATGGAGAGTTCAATCTAAGGGGGAGTTTATTGACACACTACCTAAATGAAAAAGGGGAGTTTGTTGATACACTTTCTTCTTTCGACACGTGAAGACTTTGAAGATCCTCCGACATGGAAGACATGGAAGTTGAACCTCACGAGTAGCGTCCAAGGGGGAGTTTGTTGATACATATTTTGTGGACGTGACTTGGTTCGGTTCAACTCGTTTCGGTTCGACCCGGTTAGCTTCGGCTCAAGCCCGACGTATCGACATTCCTCCGTCGTGCGTCCCAGAGTTCGACACGCGAAGCACGAAGCGCCGCAAGCCAGTTCCCGCTGCCACATCATCATGACATCATCATGATGATGTCATGACTTTGACTAAACTTCAAATATGAAATAAGTTGATTCTTGTACGTGCATGATCTACAGATTACATGTTGGGCCTTTATTTCTCACATGGGCCGACCCAAGCCAATCGCACAAGTGGAGGTCCCAGCCCAATCGCACAAGACATCATATATAAACCGAAATCACTTGTGATTTCGGTAGAGAGAGCAGAAGACAAGAGGGGTGAGCAGCGAACATAAGAGAGAACCGAGAGATTTCTGAGAGAGTTTGCAAGTATTGATTTGTAAACATTGGTTTGTAATCGTTTTCAAGTATTAATACATTGGTGTTAATCGTTGAGTCTCGGTGTCCTTGTCGTGTTCTTGTCCATCTTTCTCTCGATCTCGGTTTGCATCTCCGGTTGGATTCCGCACAACCGGGTGTGTTTGACAACAAGGATTAGGCGACTAGATCCTCCCCTAGCCGGACCTACAACTCCTAACACCGTAAGGGGTAAAACAGACCTTCTATATTTACTTATCAAATTCCTCCACCAACCTATCCCTTTACAAATTCGGTTCTAACTCCGATTGTTACTTGACATCACCCCCTGCCGCCATCGAACTAAACCTCATGTCAACATCGGACTATCGGGCCACGGTGACCACCGAAAGACGACACCCACCGCCGCACTCATCAAGGCACTAGCTTCCACCGGCGGTGGCGCCGCCGCCAAAAGTACTATGAAATCGACGCCGTGCCGGAAGAACACATATGAAGTTTAAATCTTCTGATATGTGATCATGTGTCTTTTGTGTTCATACTGAGATAATTATTGTGTTTAGTCATAATTTCACTTGATAAATAATCCATTTAGATGTGTTCAAGATGAAGAATTTATGATTTTTTGATGTTTTATTGTGTTTATACGCTGTTGGTTGAATTTGTTCTTATACCATATGCGAATTCCAACACTTGCTCTTGAGTTTTGAGATTGTGAAAGTAAATACTAAATAGCATAATACAAATATGAAGTTGAAGTTGCTCTTGATTTTATTCAATCGATCGATTTAAATGATTATAAATATGAAGATTATGATCCAATGATACAATTTTCATATAGCAGTGAAAATGTGAAACCCAAAATTTTGAAAATCATAAGGGTATTTTTGTTATTTATAATGATTCATTATATTATACAGAGAAAGGATCAAATACAAAGGGAGTTAAATGTAAGAAGGGTAAGAAGGAATAGGATGATGACACCTGGCAAAAACTTCATCTAATCTTTAATTAGTCCTGAATTAGAGGAAGGGGCATTTTTGGAAACTATTTAAGCCTTCAATAAATCAAAATAAAACAGGGATACGTACCATAAAACAGGGATTACGATACAGACGTGATTTTTGCCCTAATTGATCGCAATTCACGAGATTGAAGCTTCAATTTTACACCAATTTCATGCCGATGAATGGTACGTGCTCTGAGTTTGATGTTATTGTTGAAAATTATGATTGAGATCTGATTAAAAACTGTGTTTTGATCATGTTTATTGTTGAGAATTCTGCTATTATCAATGAGAATTTTGACCATGTTATTGTCGCAATTTTGGTTGTTTCATCGATGTTATCGTTCAGATGTTCAGATTTCTAATTGAGATCTAAAAGTGTTTTGATTATGATTAGGTATATGTTTAACTTAAATTTTTCATTCGTTTATTGTCGTGAATTCTTATTGAGATCTAAAACGGTTATATGTTCTGTATTGTTTAAGTTATTAATGCATTGTGTCTATTGCTCTGTATTGTTTAAGTTATTAATGCATTGTGTCTATTTTATTTTCATTGTGTCTATTGCTCTGTATTGTTTAAGTTATTAATGCATTGTGTCTATTGCTCTGTATTGTTTAAGTTATTAATGCATTGTGTCTATTGCTCTGTATTATTTAAGTTTTTAATACATTGTGTCTATTTTATTTTCATTGTGCCTAACTAACTTTTTGGTTGATTTTGACATGTGTGTTATTGTCTGAAATTATGTCATATTTTGTCATAATGTGTTATTTTGTTTATTTTCATTGTGCCTAACTAACTTTTTAGTTGATTTTGACATGTGTGTTATTGTCTGAAATTATGTCATATTTTGTCATAATGTGTTATTTTTGTTTATTTGAATGCGTGTTATTCTGCTTTTGACATGTGTGTTATTGTCTGAAATTATGTCATATTTTGTCATAATGTGTTATTTTGTTTATTTGCCAGGTTTGTATGACATATATATGTTTTAATTTTACATTGTTTATTTTTTATTTGTGTAGATGCTATAGTTTACAAAGAACGTGGTGTACAGCGTGTATCACCACGTACCGGAAAAATATTTTACACTCCTGCTGTGAGCGAGTCACTTAAACCTTGTGTTGGTATGGTCTTTGACTCAATTGACCAAGCTTATGGTTTTTATGTCAAGTATGCTCATGCAAGTGGTTTCTCGGTTAGGAAGAACACTTCATACAACAATGCAAATGGTGTTCTTCAGTTGAAGTACTTTACATGTTCTAAAGAAGGTTTTAAAATTCCTAATAAGGGTAAAGGAAAGCGTCGGAAACCATCTAAGAGAATTGGATGTGAGGCTCATATTAAGTTACAGCTAACTGTTGATGGGAAGTTTGAAGTATATATTTTTCAAGAGGAACATAATCATAGTTTCGTGCATGAAGAAGACCTCCAGTTTTTGACATCCGTGAGAAGGGTTGATCATGTAAAAGAAAATGCCATTCAAGCGTTGTCTACGATAAATCTTGGGCCTGTAAGGGCATTTAATGTTTTGAAAAGTTTGTATGGTAGTTACGAGGAGGTAGGTGCTACAAGAACTGATTTTAAAAATTATAAGAGGGACTTAAATCAATACATTGGGGAGAATGATGCAGATATGGTTATTAAGCGTCTTGCAAAGAAAAAAGAGTATTGTCCAAATTTCTCATTTGAGTATGAAGTCAATCAAGATGGAACTTTAGGTGGTGTTTTCTGGGCGGATGAGATTTCAAAAATTAATTATATGGTTTTTGGTGATGTCGTTGGGTTTGATGCTACATATCGGTCAAACAAGTAAGAATTATGGATTGTATAGAACTTTTTGTTTATTATCGTTGTGTCATATTTAGTTACATTGTGTCATATATAAGTCCATAGTGTGTCATATTTAAGGACATTGTGTCAAATATAATAACATTGTGTCAAATTGTTAATTTTATTTTATCTTTTTTGTAGGTATGATATGGTATTTGTTCCTTTCACTGGTATAGATAACCACAATAGGAATGTAACGCTTGGTGCTGCGCTTCTTGGATCAGAAACTGCTGATTCATATAGGTGGTTGTTGAGGATGTATGTTAAGGCGTTTGGTGTTGCACCTAAAGTAGTTGTTACCGACCAAGATCCTGCCATGAAAAGGGCTATTTTAGATGCTTTACCAGATAGCCGTCACAGGTTATGTATGTGGCACATATGGAAGAAATTGACTCCTAAGGTATCATTTTAATTTTGTTTTTTTTTTAAGATTTTTATTGTTTATTGTCATTGTGTCTTTTATTATGTTATTGTGTCATTATTGTGTCTTTTATTCTGTTTCTTATTGTTATTGTTTCTTTTATTTTCTAGCTTGGACCAGTTTTGTGTAACACTACAGATTTTAAAAAAACATTGGCGAAGATTGTATGGTCAGATTCAATTTCACGTAATGAGTTCGAGGAGAAGTGGCATGCAATACTTTCTGAGTATGGTTTAAGTAATCATGAATGGTTGGGCAGTCTTTATAATATTAGACATGATTGGATTCCAGCATACTATTTAGAAGAAAATTTGTCAGGGCTTATGCGTACGACATCAAGATCAGAGAGCGAGAATCATTTCTTTAATCAATTTTGCAATCCACAGTCAACTTTGGTTGAGTTTTTTAGCCATTTTGAAACTGCAATTGAGGCTCAAAGGTACGAGCATAGAAAAAATGATCATGAGACAAGATACAATGAAGATGAACTTTGGTACCCTGATTTTGTACTTGAAGAACAAGCCTTAAAGTTGTTTACGCGGACAATATTTTTGGATCAACAATTGGAGATTGATGATGCCATTAAAAAATGTGCGTCTGTTTCTAGACAACAAGTAGATGGTTGTATGAAGTTTGAAATTGAGGATCTCTTACATCCACGCACTTCATATTTTGAGGTATAATTTTGTTCATGTATTTGTATAATATGTTGTGTATTTTTGCATTGTGTCTTTTTAATGATATTGTGTCATATTTAGTCATTGTGCCATATTTATTCATTGTGTCATATTAATTCATTGTGTCATATTTATTCATTGTGTCATATTAATTCATTGTGTCATATGGTTCTTAATGTATTGTGTAATCTATTGTGTTATATTTGATGACATTGTGTCATATTTATTCATTGTGTCTTATGGTTCTTAATGTATTTTGTAATCTATTGTGTCATATTTATTCATTATGTCATTTTTATTCATTGTGTCTTATTGTTTTTAATTTTTTATGTGTAGGTTATGTTTCGAAATGAAGATTAAACAATATCTTGTAGTTGTAGAAGGTTTGAACAATGGGGATTACTATGCCGGCATATTTTTTATGTTCTTAGGCTTTGTTACGTAACTGAGTTCCCAAAGAAGTATGTGGCAAAGCGTTGGAGGAGAGAAGCCGTTCCAAATAGTTCACTTCGACCTATAAGGTATGATGATATCGAAAACAATGGTGATGATATTCAAGAAATACTTCGTGAAATAAGGTTTGCAAATGAATATGCAATAAATCGATTGGTTCAAGACAAAGAGCAGTTGTGTCTTTACAGAGATTATCTAAAAGCTTACATGTCTAAGGCTGATGATGTTCAAGTTGTTGCTCCGGCTCCTAGTAGGAGAGATAGATTTGCAGAAATGACGGGGACTAGTGAACCATGTGATTTTATAGTTAGAAATCCAATTAAAACAAGAACAAAAGGGACTCATAAGCGTTTGAAGTCAGCTCGTGAGATTGCAATTGCTCGAGCTGGGAAGAAACAAAAAGAATGCAGTTATTGCAAAGGTACTGGTCATAATGTACGCACATGCAGTTTACGCATACAAAGTACTAAGGAGAAAGAAGCGACAAGCAGTTCAGGAGTTACCAATATGCAAGAATAGAGTGTCTATTATTTCTTAATTGTGTTGGGGTCATACATTGTTTATTTTAGATATACATTGCGTTTTTTTAGCTATTTCAATCTATTTGTGTTATACATTGCGTATTTTTAGCTGATACAATCCATTGTGTCATAATATCATTCCATTGTGTCATATGTCATTACTTTTTCGTTGTGTCATATATCATTTCATTGTGTCATATATCATTACTTTGTGTGATATATCATTCGGTTGTGTCATATATCATTCTGTTGTGTCATTTATATTCCATTGTGTCATATATCATTACTTTGTGTGATATATCATTCCGTTGTGTCATATATCATTTCATTGTGTCATATTGTGTGATATATTATTCCATTGTTTCATAATATCATTCCATTGTGTCATATTGTGTGATATATCATTCCATTGTATCATATATCATTCCATTGTGTCATATATCATTCCGTTGTGTCATATATCAATCATTCCATTGTTTCATAATATCATTCCATTGTGTCATAATATCATTCCATTGTGTCATATATCATTCGGTTGTTTCATAATATCATTCCATTGTGTCATATATCATTCCATTGTGTCATATATCATTACTTTGTGTGATATATCATTCCGTTGTGTCTTATATCATTTCATTGTGTCATATTGTGTGATATATCATTCCATTGTTTCATAATATCATTCCATTGTGTCATATATCATTCCGTTGTGTCATATCTCATTTCATTGTGCCATATATCATTTCATTGTGTTATATTTTCCTGTACAAAAACATTGTGTCATATTTTCCTGTACAAAAACATTGTGTCATATTTTCCTGAAAACATAAACCTCCTTAAAAACATTAATATCCACGAAGTTTCTATACATAAGTCCAAAATGAAAAAAAAAACATCAACTTAATCGACTTAATTGAAACAAAACATCAAGTTTTCTATACATCAAGTCCAAAATGAAAAAAACATCAACTTAATCGACTTCTTTAAGCATCCTTGACAAGATTCTTTTAAATCCACCTCGTCTAAGCTTTTGTTTTTCTTTAGCTGGTAGCTCTTGAAATTTTGACACCAAGAAAACAACATATGGTCTATTCTCGTTAACATCATGTAACAAGATCTTGGTTGTGTACTTTCGGCGCAAGTCTTCAATTTGTTTCTTTTGTAATCCAGATTCCTCTTTTGCGAAACCACAATGATAATTATTTGCATCTTCACCCATGTATGTTTCCATGTGGCGCATAAGAAAAATTCCACAATCAACACCATTAAAATTGGTTCTCCATGGCATTTTAAGACGATTTATTGATGTAGCCTTCATGTTTGCTGCTTTTGGATGTGAGATACGTTCAAGATAACCTTCGAAAGCTTGTTTCTTAAAAAATAAAATGCAATTGTGTTATTTCTACAGCATGCATTGTGTTATATTTAAAATACAAGATTTCGAACACATACTGTTTTTTGTGTCCGACCATTGTAGGGATCATGATCACCCTTTTCCTCATCTTCAAGTGGTGCAATGTTGTCAAGCAATGTAGTCTTTGTGCGTTTGAGGTCGAAACACATGAGATAAAAGTGTTTTTTCTCATGATGAAAGATAGGCACAAAGACAATGTCAAAGTCTTTGATAGTTTTTATCTTTTCTTTTTTCAAAAACTCATTCATCTTATTGGTGAACTCATCAAGGATCACATCCTCTTCTCTTTCATATGTGTCCTTTTCCTGAAATGAAACAAATGCATTGTGTCATATTTCAAACCATTGTGTCATATTTAAAACCATTGTGTCATAATCCCTGTATTCCTATAATATTATCCACCACTCTATTCCTATTGTGTCAAATTCCAAACCATTATGTCTTATTTCAAACCATTGTGTCATAATCCCTGTATTCCTAATATCCACTACTCTGTTCCTATTGTGTCATAATCCCTATATTCCTAATATCCACTACTCTATTCCTATTGTGTCATATTTCAAACCATTGTGTCATATTTCAAACCATTGTGTCATAATCCCTGCATTCCTGTTATATTATCCACTTCTCTATTCCTATTGTATCATAATCAACTTATCTAATTAATTTTATATAACACAATAAAATCATTAAACTTACAATCATAAGAGGATAGCAAAAGAGTCGGTAATCAGTTCCCTTCTTCCTTTTCTTTTCTGATATGTTTAAAATATGACTCCATGCATTGATAAGATTAACATGTAGTTCAACTTCAGGGCACAAGCTTTCAAAAATAACTCTCGGCACAGAGACAACATCTTTAACATAAAATAGAACATCCCTGCAAAAAAAAAAAAAAAATTAGAAGTATTTTCGTTGTAATAATGAGTAATACAATAGTGACGGTGTTTTACCAAAGGTCTTCTTCTTTCCCACAAAAAATATAATTAGAAACAGCGATTTCAGCTTTTGTCTGTTTTTCTGCCATTATAACCGCCCTTTGAATATAAGGAGAACACAATGCTTCTGCCGGATTAACATCTCTTTCAGGATTTTTTCTGATGTTTTGTTGCGGTTTTACACTTGTAATTGGTTCGACAAAATGCACAATGTTTTTAGCTGGGGTTATGTAACCCTGTTCTTCTATTGGTAGCATATTTATATCCGCTACAACTTGCATAATATCTTCTGTTGCCTTCATTGTGTCTTGCTTGTCATTTTTAACCACATCCGCTTTTTTCACAGTTTCATCCACTTGTTTCATAGTTTCTTCCGTAGGTGTTGGTGGTGTTGGTTGAGAAATGTTTAACTCAAAGCTTGGCGGTTCAAAATCGGAATAAGAGATTTTTTTTTTGTGTATTTGGTTTCGTTGTTTTGTTGATGGCCTCTTTTTCTGCTTGACTCCATTCCAACATTTCAGATCCACTCACATGATATGGTGTCAAGACAATAGCAAATTTATTAGAATTCTCCTCATTCTTTTGATTGTTTTCTTCTATACCTTGATGTACAAAATTAGACACAACGAACTAAAATTAGACACAACGAACTTATAAGATTAGACACAATGAACTATTAGACACAACGAACTTATAAGATTAGAAACAATGATTGTTTTCTTCTATACCTTGATGTACAAAATTAGACACAACGAACTTATAAGATTAGACACAATGAACTATTAGACACAACTAACTTATAAGATTAGACACAATGATTGTTTTCTTCTATACCTTGATGTACAAAATTAGACACAACGAACTTATAAGATTAGACACAATGAACTATTAGACACAACTAACTTATAAGATTAGACACAATGAACTATTAGACACAACGAACTTATAAGATTAGACACAATGTGTATGACACAATAGATTATGACACAATTCCATAATAGTTACCTTCAGTATGGGCTTTATCTTCACTTCTTTTTTTTTTTGATCTTCTTCAACATGAGCAACATCAACATTTTCACTTGTTTTTATGTTTTGTTCTACCTCAAAATCAGCAGCTTGCTTTTCAACAGCCATGACTTCATCTACAACAACAACCGTTTCTTTCACTTTTTCACTGATTTCATCTCGTAGACTTGGAACTTTTAAGTTTTTGATTGTCTTTTCCTTTTTCGTTGTTGGAACTTTTTTGCTTTCGGTTGTGTTTTTCTTCTTCATTGTCGATTTTTTATTATCTTTTTGTTTTTTTGTTTGGGTCCAAAGAACAACATCACCAACCCTCTTGTTTCCCACCCATGATTCTAGCGTGTGATATTTACACAACAAATGTGCAATTTTTCTTCTTTTGGCATACATTAGTTCACTATCCTTGAAATCTTTTCTAGACTTTTCTAGTAAGGATTCGATCTTCTTTGCATGTGCCTCAAATACCATAAGCTCTTTGTCGATCAATTCAGCCCTCATCTGTTAAACAAAAATACATTCAAGAATTTTGTGAACAATTTTGTGATATATCTATATAAAGCATACATATAATCATGGTTAACTTTCATACCTCTTCCGTTTCAACCTCAACTGTTTCATTTTCAACCTCAACTGTTTCATTTTCAACATCAAGTGGTTCTGTTTCAACAACCACAATAAAACACAAATAATATTAAACACATTTCAACTTAGACAAACGAGAAGATATTAGACACAATGACAACAGACATTAGACACAATGTACCTTGATTAGACATTAGACTTTTCTAGTATGCAACATAAGAATTTAAAGTTACCTCTCAGATCACCAGCGGTTTCAGATTGACTGGATAAAGCATTTCGTCCCAAATTAGGGACATCATGAACTGGACCAGAAACTTTCATTTTTTTCACCTTCTTTCTACCTATAACCAGACAACCACTTCAGAAACCATACTCATATTACCAAATCTAAAAAAGATCGCTATTTACTAATCAATTCCAGCACAATACATATTCAGAATTACAAAATGTATACTTATAAAAATTAGACACAATGATAACAGACATTAGACACAATGAACCTTCATTATCAGCTTCTTGTGCTTTCAGTGGAATAACTTTTCGCTTCTTGATAACTACTTTCAAAGAACCTTTCGACACAATAAAACAAAATAATATTAGACATAATGATATTAATTAAAATGTTAACAGACATTAGACACAATGTACCTTCATTATCAGCTTCTTTTGGTTTCGGTGGTACTACCTTTTGCTTCAAGGACTCTTTCGATTGTTCAACCGTCTTGCTTTTTTCCGAAGCTAAATAATTCATTTCAAACTCGGAAAGCATTGTGTAATCAATTTTGGCAAGAACGTCCGATGTTATTATCCATTTGTCCTTTTTAACGAGTCTTTGCTTTTCAAACATATAAAACATCTGTTTATGGATTCAAATATGACACAATACATTAAGAACCATAAAATACAACATATAAACAAAGACACAATGAAATGCTATATGACACAATCTCATCAAATATAACACAATAGAATGACATTTTGTAATATATATGAAATAGTTAAAAAAAATTACCGAAAGCAATAGCATAGGACCATTGAACAAATCTGCTTCCCCTTTCCACATAAGATGAGTTCTTTTCAAACAATCAACGATGTAGTCACACCAGTTTAGTTCTTTTACATCAATATCTCCGTCTAGTGATAACAAAAACCTTTGGTTTACTGTGTTACTCAACATCATCTCACCCATTACTGAAAAAAACATCACCAAAAAATTCAATTGGAAGATCCTTCCACAATCTTTTCTTTTTTTCAGATGGTCACTGAATAACTTCATTGTTATCTTCGCGGGAATTGGTTCACCAAACTGACTACGCCATTCATTTACAACTTCATTTTTTGAGTTTGGTCTAAACTTGGTTACAACAAACTTTCCACCATTTGGAATCCCAAAAATATCATTGATCAAAGAACTAGAAACAGTAATTTCATGAGTTCCATCAAATATTTTTTGTGTGTTGGGATCATAGTTTTGAATCAGCCAATATGCAAAGCCAGTTGGGATTGTGTGTATATTTATAAACAATATGTCGCCAAACCCCATTTCTTTAACGACCTTCTTCTGAGCTGGAGTTAAGCCTTCAAGAAATTCAGTAAGGTTTCCAGGCGAACACCTCAAGTTCGCCTTTTGATTTGTGAATGGATGATATTTTTTAGATGATTTTTGATTTTTCTTTTTCGGTATCTTTGTTGCAATCGGTTCAACCTCTTTGGTTTGCTTCTGTTTTTTTTTTTGTTGTCTTCATCTGACAGTTTTTGATTTGCAAATACGTTAATAGTTTTGATCGCATCACCTATAACACCATTATTACACAATAACAAAAATACATTATGTTTAAACCAACTTTTATGTTAAACATGACACAAGTACAACAGTCCGAAATCAATTTAAATAACACAATGAAACGACAATATTAGACACAATCAAACCCTAGGCCAGTACATAACACAATCAAAATCGACAATAACACAATGAAACAACAATATTAGACACAATCAAACCCTAGGCCAGCACATAACACAATCAAAATCGACAATAACACAATGAAACGACAATATTAGACACAATCAAGCCCTAGGCCAGCACATAACACAATCAAAATCAACAATAACACAATGAAACGACAATATTAGACACAATCAAACCCTAGGCCAGCACATAACACAATCAAAATCGACAATAACACAATGAAACGACAATATTAGACACAATCAAACCCTAGGTCAGCACATAACACAATCAAAATCGACAATAACACAATGAAACAACAATATTAGACACAATCAAACCCTAGGTCAGCACATAACACAATCAAAATCGATAATAAAAGGTCATAAACTTTCATATAACAAAATCACTGAAGTAAAATAAACACAATCATGTAAAAACCCTAAAAATTAAATAATGTACCGGTTTTGGGAGTCCTTTTCGCTTTTTTCTTCTTTTTCGGTTTCAAAACTTGTTCTTCCACTTCAGAAATACGCAATGTCGATTCGGAAGAAACTGGATCTGCAGATAACCTTTTAATCGGTGAACGACGAGGTAAAATCGGAGTTTCGTGATGCTTAATCGGTGTATTTTGAGGCAGTTGGGGTGAAGAATCCATGAGAAATCGGTCGAGTGTAAGAATCGCTTGGAAGAAGAATCGTTGATTGCAGAACCGTGTGGAAGAAGAATCGTTGAAGAAGGGGCTGGAATCGTCGAAGAAGGCCTGGAATCGTCGAAGAAGGTATGAAGCGTAGTGAGGAAGGAGTTTGAACAGTTAGATGAAAGTCATTTAGGACGATCCTACCCTTACCGCCCTTTTTAATTACATTGTTGCCACCGTTTTATTTAGAGCCCTTGATGAGTTTATGATCTGATCCAAGGGCCAGAAATCCTTCTTACACTTTGTATTTTAAGGGCCCTTTGTATTATAACCTAACCCATATTATACATATTAATAAGAAGTTGTGATGAACAGTAGTTCAGTTTTTTTTAATATTATAGTTTTTTTAAGTTTTCATTATTTTATTATTTTATTACTTTAATTTATTATTTTATTGTTTCCTTATTTTATTATACATATTAATAAAAAGTCGTGATGAACAGTAGTTCAGTTTTTTTAATATTATAGTTTTTTTAAGTTTTCATTATTTTATTATTTTATTACTTTAATTTATTATTTTATTGTTTCCTTATTTTATTATTTTAAGTTTTCTCATATAACATTTAAGATAATGTTTACATTGATGCCCTGGCGATTTCGACTGTATACAGTGGCGGACCAAGGATTTTTTTTCATTGGGGTCCATTTTTTGTGTAAGGATTTTTCACAACCAAAAATTAAAATTTTCAGGTCGATCATCGTAGTCGGTGCTAGAAAATAATGTAGAAGCATTTAGTGGACATGAAACCACTACAATATATGTTGAAAGTTTTATTTGGTAATCAAGTGTTAAATAAAATCGACATTCAATTTATCATTTTAAAGAAGCAAATTAGAGGGTGGTTGTGCTGTTTTAAAACACTAATTTAATTTTGATGAAAAAAAATAAACTAAAAAAACAATACATGTAAGACTTGAACTCGGGATTTATTTATTAGAACACAAGGAGATTTACCACCACACCATCTTTGCTTTTAATACTATGGGGTCCAATTAATTTATTTTATGGGGTCCTTGAAAAATTTAACATACCGGTTCTACTATTTTCTAAAAAAAGATTGGGGTCCGTGGACCCCGACCCGGACCATATGGGTCCGCCCCTGACTGTATAACATGGTATCAGTATCCTTATTATCAGAACCGTTACTGATATTCGTATTTATGGTTTTTGACCGATATAAAACACATATTGATATTATTTTGGTCATATCGTGACTTTATTTTTTGGGTTTTATCTTTCCCTTGATATACCGAGTGGCGATACCGTATCGATGTCGTAATGAATCGAACCTATACCGAATGATACCCGCCGCAACGTGCGGGGAATTTAACTAGTTCCTATCGTACAAGGATAACCAAACATGACAGTGGAATGGTAATGCTCCATTTCTTTATCTCATCCATTCCATTACGTCGTTCATTCCATTCCCCCGTCTATTCCATTACCTCCAACCAAACATACCCTGAGTGAATTTAAAAATTACAATCATTGGAATCACATATGTAATTATTATTGAAGTCTGAGTACCAAGTTTACAAAAATCGCAAAGCACAAGGACCAACGAGACATTTAACTCTGTTATATATAGACACAAAATCTAAACATAATCGCCCATCACGCACGCTTACGCACGACCGTTGTTGAGCTTGGGACGAAAGAAAGGTTATATTCTTGTTTTCGATTATCATAATTTCTTCTTAAAGGTTATAGTTAGGGTTTGATTTGATCTGATCGGACTGTTTTATAGGTTACATATGCATCTGCTTTGATTCTTCTTGCTAGTTTTGTTATAAATAAATAGCTTCTAAACACTTGGTTAAATACAATAGAGAGAGAGAGAGAGAGAGAGAGAGAGGTTGCAAGCAATAATGGCTGCTGAGAAAGACATGGCTGAGAAAGACTGGAAGATATTCAGAGAGTGGAAGGTAGAGCACGGCAAATCATACCCTACTGCTGACGAGGAGAAGAGGAGATTCCAAACCTTTCAGCAACATCTCCGTGAAATAGAGGCTCATAATTCGGGTCCAGACGCAGCATATTATACCAAGGGGTTGAACCCTTTTTCTGACATGACCTTTGAGCAATTCAAGCTACGATTTCTCATGCACGAGGGCGTCCACGACGGCTTGTATGACAGTGAGTATTATTACCCATTCAATCCAAATGATCATTAACTACAAGATTCAGTAATGGTAACTAATGTCTCTTTGTGTGTGTATGTATGTATGTTAGGTGAAGGTGATGACCAAAAAAGATGATGTTGCAGTGCCTGACACCGCAAGTATTTTCAAGTATGTGTCGTCGTCTTCTTTACCGGCTGCGGCCCTCTGTTTTCATTTTCCATAAAGTGTGTAGTAGAAATTAAACAATTGTTTTTCCCTACTTGAAAGTTATCTGTTAGCCAAGTTTTCAGAATTGAGTTTTTAGGAATTCACAACACATAATAAAATGAGACCTGGATCGGGTGTTTAGAATATGTTTTCCTATATGGAACAGTTAGCATGGTTAAAAGAAGAAATAACCATCACATCTTTTGATTGCAGTATTCTAACCCCAAATGTTTGAATAAAAGCGACTTTTTTTTTAAGATAAAGCACAACTTTAACCCAAGTTGTTCTAATATGAAATCCTAATTCGTTGTTATGATGATGAAATGAAATCAACTATGTTTGAGGCTGTGATGAATGTGTAAGTGTGATTCTAAACCCTAAGTCGGTGGTTGGTATGCGAATGTTTGTGTGATGAGGCTATGTTGAATGTGTGGATGCGATTTAGATTAGGTAGAAGGCCTCGCCTTGACGTGGCAGCTAAAAAGGTTGGCAGGTGCTCACTTGCAACCTCCATTGCAGCCATGTTGGTCCGACCCCGTTACACATTGACCCTGTTTTATATTAATGATTAACTCTATATGATTTCTCTTGGGGAAGGAATAGTGTTTTACTCATGTTAAAACATGACGTAGAAGTGCTAAAGCTTTGGTTGTTGTTTCACTTGGGCCTTTCTACATGTATAGAGAGAGACCTGATATGAGCTGTTGTGTTTGTGGTATCCTTTGATGTTCGTGTTTCAGTTGTTTGTGGTATATCATTTGCGTCATTGCTGCTTTTGATGTCATTTGTATTGAAAACTCAAATAAAACATGTTTCTTGTTTCAGTCTTGGATTCACAAGTTACAATTTTAGAACTGTTCGTTGTTGTTCCTGAAGGCTATTATGCTTGTGGTAAACGGCGTTTCCTGGCGTGTCATAAACGAGGACGACAAGTCTGATATTTTCACTTGCAACCCGTGTTACAGCCAAAATGGTCCAATAGCCAAATCTGAGCCGAATCGGTTTCCTTTTGAGGTTGTTGGTAAATCATATTGTGTTTGTGTATAATGCTAATGTTGTATTCATTCTGCTGTTTGTGTGTCTGCTGTGTTGCTGGCTGGTACGATTTGAGCTGGCGAATAATCTGGCTTTATTTTGGTTTGATTTTCGTAATGCATATGTAGTTTTGTTGAAATGTTTAACGATTTCAGGGATAGCAAGTTGATTGGCAATTGAGAATTCGTTACTTAAATACCAATTATAAGTGTCCCTAATTATAAACAAGATTAGAAAGGCCAAAGCGATGATCAAAACATCTTACTAAGCTTAAAACAAAGCACACCGACATTATCTTCAAAAATAATAACACTACCAGACCTCAAGTCAGTTGACTTTTCAAAGTCAATCAGTACATTGACTTTGTGAAACTTTTTGGGGCTTTGTAAGTGTACTTTGTTGTATATTACTTCTTATTTTAATCAAATGAAAGACTAATTTGTTTGCTCAGCCGAAGGACTTAAAGGTTGGACTCGCACCTCGTCGTCTCGCCAAAGTCGCAGGCAATGCTCCCAGCAAGTCAAATGATGACTTGGTAGTTATTGTTGGGATTAATCTTGATCGGGTCGGATACGGGTCACGGGTCGGTGCGTTATCGGGTCACGGATTTAATTATGGGTCATGAAACAGTCAACAATAGGCTGCATGTTAAAAGGGATTATACCCGTGTGTAGCTACACGTTTTATTGAATGACCTAGTATTGTTGTTGACCGAATTACATGCAAGTTTACGTTGGAGAATTACAAGTGCATGGATGACCGAGTTATGTGGAAAAGTAGTGGAGGTTAAAGCCATAATTCGTTAGGCATCGTGGACTAAGTTTAATTTGCATGTGTTTAATTGTTTAGTATAAATATTAGAGTTAAGGTTTTTGTTATGTAACCCTTTCTTCGATTATCAAATACAACAGCAAGTTTTCATTCCTTTCTTCATACATATTTCACAAACAAATTGAGTGAGTGTTGTGTGAGTAGTGGGGCCTGAACCAACAGTTATCTCATTAATTATGTATATTCAGACTATCAAACAACAACTCTCTTGCTAACTGTGTACACAACAATTTAAACACGAATCCATACTAAATCAAACAAACTTGAATCTTACAAATTACAATTCCTACTTATCTGTCACCATAGTCAACTCCTAAACCATACAAAACACTTGTGCATACTTGTTGGCATTTCTGTTCCTGTTAGGGTCAGTCAACAGTTGTCACCGGTTCCGGTGGAGGCTTTGAAGCCGGTTAGGGTTTTGTTCCTCGACGTCGTTCCTGTTCCCTGTGGCCAGTTTTGTTCTGATGTCGTAGAATGGCGGCCGCACCCCTTAAAACTAAAATTTTTAGTGTTATACGGCCGTGAGATTCCCGGGCGCACCCCTTAAAATTATTCAATCGCCCCCTTGAACTCGTTGGATCAGTATGGACTCGCCGGATATGCGTAGTACTTGTCGGATTGTTGACACGTGCCTCTTACATAATGGTTTTCTTTTGTTTCGACCATCATTAATACATGTAGATATTACCTGTAGACTTGTAGAGTTGTTTAAGGAGTAAACTGCAATTTTACACCCTGAGGTTAGGGGTCATTGGCATGTCTACCCCCCTAACGAAATAATTGCAATTTTACCCCCCCCACTGTTCACTGTTATGTCGCAACATTACCCCCTGTTAACAGTCAACGTTGTTTGACCCTTATAGGTGAGGGTATTTTGGTAATCTTACCCTATATTATTATTATTATTCAAAACCATTAAATCGATTCCTCATAAACCATGGAGCCTACAGGTTCTTGCACCCACTTCTCACCTACCATCGTTGTCATTGCACCATTTCATATAATATCATATTGATTGGAATTTACAGCATTATATTCAAACCACTATCCCAGGTGAGAGTGATAGTTCATTCTTGCTACAACAGTTCATTCTTCATATTCAAACCACCGCCACCATCAACGCCGTTCCTACAAGAAAGAAGCACACAAGTTCATCATCAGCAGCAGCAGTTCATTCTTGGTTAAACGATTAAACAAGCTCATCATCATCAGCAGCAGTTCATTTGCTACAAGAAAGAAGCACACAAACCCTAGCCACCACTCCAACTTCTACATCATCTAATAACCCAGATAGGAACCACTGTAGGCGGCTCGGGTTAGGGTTTGGAATAGGAAAGAGGTGGTGGCTGAGTTGATGGTGGCGGTGGTGAGAAAGGGGAAGGAGATGGTGGCTGAGTTGATGGTGGCGGTGGTCAGAAGAGGAGAAGGCGGTGGTGGTGGAGTTGATGGTGGCGATGGTCAAGGCCGGAGATGCAGGCGGCGTTGCATCTCATTCAACTCAGCGGCGGCGAATCGGACGGTGTTGTGGATCTGGATTTGTTGTGGATCTGGATTTGTGATTTGTGTTGATGATTATAAACTTGTTTCGTTGATTTTGTGATTTGTGTTGTGGATCTGGATTTGTTGCTGCTGCTGATGATGTTGAACTTGTGTGCTTCTTTCAAACGTAAATGAACTGATCTGGGTTTGGAATGATGATGATGATGATGATGATGATGATGATGATGATGATGATGATGAAGAAGAAGAAGAAGAATGAACTGATCTGGGTTTGGACTGCTGCTGCTGCTGATGATGATGATGATTTGGGTTTGGAATGATGATGATGAAGAAGAATGAACTGATCTGGCAAAAAAGTTTGAATATGATGATGAAGAAACACACAACGATTAAACGATTGAACTGCTGCTGATGATGATGATGAAGAATGAACTGATCTGGGTTTGGAATGAACTGATGATGATGATGATGATGATGATGATGATGAAGAAGAAGAAGAATTTTTATTTTGTGTTGATTCTTGAGTTTTTATATAATTTTAATAAGACAAGGGCAAAAACGACTTTTCACACATTATAACAGTCAAAACAAACGTTGACTTGACAGAATCTGTTAACAGGGGGTAATGTTGCGACATAACAGTGAACAGTGGGGGGTAAAATTGCAATTATTTCGTTAGAGGGGGTAGACATGCCAATGACCCCTAACCTCAGGGTGTAAAATTGCAGTTTACTCTTGTTTAAGTGATGGAGTATGATAAAAAAAATCCAGTTGCGGTCGTCCAGAAGTTGTTTGTGTATGAGCACAGAATATGGAGAAGGAAAATAGATGAAAATATGCTCATGTGTGTTTATTTAAGATAAAGAGTGAATTGCAAGTTTTGTCCTTTATCTTTAGGCATTTTGCAAGTTTTGTCCTTTATGTTTAAAGTTGACGAGTTTTGTCCTTTATGTTTGAAAATCAAGCACGTTTTGTCCTTTGGGGCAAAACGTGCCTGATTTTTAAGGACAAAACGTGCTTGATTCTTTAAACATAAAGGACAAAACGTGCTTGATTTTTAAACATAAAGGACAAAACGTGCTTGATTTTTAAGGCCCAAAGGGTAAAACGTGCTTGATTTCAAACATAAAGGACAAAACTCGTCAACTTTAAACATAAAGGACAAAAGTTGCAAAATGGCCTAAAGATAAAGGACAAAACTTGCAATTCACTCTAAGATAAAAATCCATTAAAATCCTAACTTACCGATGACAACAGGAACTAGTCAAATCAAAAGAGATATGGAAAGGCTGGCACTTTGTAGATTTATTACCGAGTGTAACTATTTATTTTTTTAAAGTTATTACCCAATGATTAATATCATATAACTAGTGGTATTTCCGGGAACTCAGCAGTTACTAACTTGGGTCGTTACGAGACCAACACCCTCTGTAGCAACCGAATAAATAAAAAAACAAAGTCCTTGTATGCCCGAAAACATGTTTACGATAACTGAAAACTAGGGCTGTAAACGAACCGAACGAACACGAACAAGGCCATGTTCGTGTTCGTTCATTAAGGAAATTAACATGTTCGCGAATTGTTCACGAACGCATACCGAACATAAGTTTATGTTCGTGTTCGTTCGTTAAGGAATTTGAATTGTTCACGAACAGTTTGTGAACATTGGTCTCGAACAGAAATGAACGCAAGCAAATAAAAATGAACCCAAACAAACATTTAACTTGAAAATAAAAAATTGAAAAGATTGTTATCCTTAAACATTGGATATATAGAGTTAAATACAACCATCAACTGATAAATCAAAACACAGGAAGTCTACCACACCACTAAACGATGAAGAAAGTTTAACTAACTTAGACATATGTATTCCCAAAAATGTCTAAGAATGTCCAAATTTTAGCTAACTTAGAAAAAATAGGGTTTCAAGTTTTCAATATGTTCAGATAAAAGGTTTATTATTTATTATTTTTTAATATAAACAAACGAACATATTACCGAACGTTCACGAACGTACTCGAACGAACGAGACCTGTGTTCATGTTCGTTCGCTAAGCTAATCGAACGAAATTTTTTGTTCGTGTTCGTTCGTTAAGCTAATCGAACGAACATAAACGAACTTCCCGCCGAACGGTTCACGAACTGTTCACTGAACGTTCGGTTCGTTTACAGCCCTACTGAAAACCATATTTTACTTCAAAATAGCTATATACTGGTACCGCTTATCATAATACCAACTTATGTTGTTAGGTTCGTCAAGGTATTTCACTCGTATAGGTTACCATGAAAACAAAAACTCTTACTTCTTTTTCAATAAATGTATGCCAAAATATCGATGACAAATTAAAGACAATTAGGTATTTATCTTTTTAACGAACACAAATTATTTGTGTCCTTAATTGTGAAACTATTAACAATTTAACCTTTTTTACAACACTGGATGTAGGTCATGATAACTTGGAAACCGAAATTGTAGCTAACAACGTATGCAAAATGTTATATAGTATAATATAATATATAAATAAGGTTTACATTTTTATCTAATTTTATTTAGTTTTATTGATTCTAGCACAAATATAAACTATTGTAAGAAGATTATTTATCTCAAAAGTTTATATAGCCGACTGACTCAGAAAAATGATATCGTAAGAACACAATTTTATATAGAGTAAATTTCAAAGTTCGTCCTTTATGTATGTCTAATATATCAAAGTATGTCCTTCATCTTTAATAAGCTCAGAAAACATCCTTAATGTTTGAAAAACCAATCAGGTTATGTCCTTTACCCTAAACCATGTTTGTTTTCCCAGTTAAGTCAGGTCACATGTGAAGCACATGAGGGCATTAATGTCATTCTACCTACCAATTACTGTGCCCTGTTATAAAAACCCTAAACCTCATCTTCTCCATCTTTCAATCACCTGCACATACAACCCTAATCCCCAATTCGTCCCCCTAATCCCTAAAACCACAAACACACCAAAACAATATCAATCAACAAACCATCAATCAAGCAACGTTGACCAATGAGGTCCTAGTCGCTGACCTTGAGAGATCTGGAAGCAGATGAGAGATCTGACGGACGACTACAATCTTCATAACCATCGCTACTGGAACCAGCACCACCGCTCCAGGACAGATGTGTGGTAGGACTACGACGGTGTTCTTTGTCTTTAACGAATCCGTTGGCAACGGCCGCAGATTTCGATCGAGTCTTCCGATTTCCCCAGCGAGGAGGAAGAATCGCGGCAACTGTAACCGGTTTGTTCGCCGGCGTTCGTAAGGAATATGAATCTGATGAATGTTTGAGTCGTAAGAGAAGGTCAGCGACTAAGACCTCATTGGTCAACGCTGATTGCAGCCAGTGGTCCTTCGTCATCTGTGTGTCTGAATCTGAAGAAGATGAATTGGAGATTGAGTCAACGTTGCTTGATTGATGGTTTGTTGATTGATATTGTTTTGGTGTGTTTGTGGTTTTAGGGATTAGGGGGACGAATTGAGGATTAGGGTTGTATGTGCAGGTGATTGAAAGATGGAGAAGATGAGGTTTAGGGTTTTTGTAACAGGGCACAGTAATTGGTAGGTAGAATGACATTAATGCCCTCATGTGCTTCACATGTGACCTGACTTAACTGGGAAAACAAACAAGGTTTAGGGTAAAGGACATAACCTGATTGGTTTTTCAAACATTAAGGATGTTTTCTGAGCTTATTAAAGATAAATGACATACTTTGATATATTAGACATACATAAAGGACGAACTTTGAAATTTACTCTTTTATATAGGGTCACGATATAATAGAAAGATGTGTTAGTGTAGGAAGGGTAGGAAGTAATCTTGACCATCTATTTATTAATCATGAGCTAAGATTGAATAAGTGAAATTAAAGAAAAAAAGGAGGCGCATAGGTTTGTTTAGGGGGCATTCTAGTTAATCAAAGGCAAAAGTTTCTCTCTCCACCAATTCCCCCCATTTTTTAAACGTTAACAACTCTTTCATTTCATACGACATTATTTTTTTTATAAATTACGCCAAAAAAACAAGCGTTTTTTTATCTTTAAAACGAGTATACTATTGCTATATTTTCGATTTTTTTTGAAAACTCAGTTGCGTAAAACGCAATGAACAAAAAGCATAAAAGTGACTTTTTTCTAAAACGCAATTGACAAAAAAACACAAAGAAATATCTTGTTTCTAAAACGCAATAAACAAAAAACACAAAAGAAATGTATTATTTCTAAAACACAATAGCTGAAAAACACAAAGAAATGTCTTATTTCTAAAACACAAAGGTCAAAAAAACACAAAGAATTGTCTTTTTTTTAAACGCAATGAACTAAAAACATAAAGGAAAGTGTTCTTTTTAAAACGTAATGAACAAAAAACACAAAATAAAGTGTTTTTTTTTTCTAAAACGCAATGGACTAAAAATACATCAAAATGTGTTTTTCTAAAACGCAATTAGGGCTGTAAACGAACCGAACGTTCAGCGAACAGTTCGTGAACCGTTCGGCGGGAAGTTCGTTTAATAAATGAACGAACATGAACAAGAAATTTCGTTCAATTAGTTAAATAAACGAACATGAACAGAGGTCTCGTTCGTTCGATTGTGTTCGTGAACGTTCGGTAAGGTGTTCGTGAACATTCGTTGATTTGCGTTGGTTTATATCCGTATGTTTGTGTTTTAATTGAAGATCTTTGTACTTTCTTATATTTTATTTGTACTTTTTATATTATTAAACTTTAATTTATTTTATTTTCCTAACAATTAAACTAGGAAACCCACTTTCACCATGTTTAAGCATCATTTCCCTTTCATTTCTCATTATTTACATCCACGAATACGATCGACATCCGTTCCACAATAAGGGATTCAAGTTCGAGTGCTACTCTCTGGGCCATCTATCTTTATCCTTCGTCGCATTCGCCAAATTTATTTGTGTTCGTTAACCGTTCGCGAACACGCTCATTTCCTTAATGAACGAACACGAACATAAAATCTCGTTCGGTAAGTGTTCATGAACCGTTCGTGAATACATTTATTTCCTTAACGAACGAACACGAACAATGCCTTGTTCGTGTTCGATTGGTTCGTTTACAGCCCTAAACGCAATGGACAAAAAAACGCATAAAGATGTGTTTTTCCTAAAACACAATAGACAAAAAACACAAAAGAAAGTGTTTTTTAGACGCAATGGACTAAAAACACATAAAAACGTGTTTTAACTAAAACGGAATTGACTAAAAACAAAAAAAAATGTGTTTTTTTTTTTCTAACGCAATGGACTAAAAACACATAAAAATGCTAAAAACTAAACCCCAAAAAAACCTAAAACAATTAAAAAACACACAATTTTTTTTTAATATATTTTATAAAAAAATCGCTACTTTTAGTAGCAAATTTTTTTTTAACAAAATGTAGCGATTTTTTATAAAAAATATTAAATTTTTTTTTTGTCTTTTTAGGTATTTTTGGTTGAGTTCACATTTGTATAGTAACTTTGATAGTTGGTGGTAATTACAAAAATGCCACCTTGTCTTTTTTACTTTTCCTTCAATTAGTTTGTTTAGTAGGTTAAGTTTATTTGTATTTGATCTTTTGCCTAAATATATTAACCCACTGAAATTTGAGTAGAGTAATTGATTGTTTAAATAGAATCACAAAAAAAAAAAAATCATTTGAGTAGAGTAATTGATTGTTTAAATTGTTTAAACGGTCGACCAGAAACACGACAGGATTTTAAATGGGTTCGACACGACACGAATACATATATGGGTCGGGTTAGAGTAGAAGAGCTCAACCCGAAACCCATCAACCTGACATAATTGACACCCTTATGTATGAACATTGCACTTATTAGACTTCATAATAAACTCTAGCAAGAATGCATGATGATTCATTAATTCTAGCAAAATATAGCATTGAATTATCTGCAAATTAGAAACATATATAAAGCTGTGAATTGTGATTATATGTTAAAAGATTCTTAGACTGAATGCATTTTTTTTTCTTTAGTGTCCTTAAATGCGGAACATTTTGAGGGGATGCGTGTCGATTTTACCAAGTTTCTCAATCAGAGGTTCTCACTAACTCAGGTACTAATTTCACATTAACATTTGTTCATTAAATTGGCGCAAAACTACAGGTGGACATTTTGACCCGTTTACTTAAAAATGGGTCTGTTTGTGTTGTGTTCAATTTCAAACGGGTCATATAATTATAACATGTCAAACGGGTTGAAAAATACATACAACCTTCTTAAATTTGAATTGTTTCTATTTAAGATTTTGTTTAATAACGCATTAGTTAATAATGCAGTAAATAGTGTTTGTGGGTCAACCTAACTGAAACACCCCCCCCCCCCCAAACCCCATCTCACAACGCTTTAATTCGACAAGCTGATTTTAATGTTACAGCACCCTCATGGGACCCACGGAGATTCCTTCTCAATATGCTGAAATAATAAAAATTCCGACTGCACACTATGCTTTTGGTGCTAACTTTATGCATCCAAAGGTGAGTTATTTACATTTTACAATCCCATCTTATCGATCTCAATCTTAACCGTCGATCTAATGATCTGACCCTGATAACGTTGTTTGATGGGCAGTAGTTGATGCTTTTTGGAAGGGTTTTGACCGATGTGCGGGTCAACTCTGGAGTCAAATGTGACTTATAGGATAATCTTAGCATGAATGCCGATGCTTAGGTAGATTGGTTACAAGTATTTACATAATTGCTTTATTATCTAACATTGTTTTGGCTGAATAAATGTAATATTTTTTTCTTTTTTTTTTCTTCTGCTCAGCTAACAAGTGTGATAGGAATATGACCCTCGAATCACCGGTTCAAATCAAACGATAAAAAGAAAAGATAGAACTACGACTCATTTGGATACAGATTCACCACCAAACGAAACCGTAGGGCTGCGATTTCCAACCGAAGATACAGATACACCACTATGGTTAGAGAATCGTGTCTAAGTTCACCACCAAACGTGCCACGGTTGAGCTAGCATAGACCATTAATTAACCCACACACATGAGATAATTAATACAAAGATTTTCATTCTAAAACTCACTGACTTCATTCATTAAGTTTTGGTGAATACATATTTGAACAAAGAGATAGAAACCTACCATACTCACGTATACTAATTATGGACCTAAAGTACTAGCTAGTATGTAGGAAGTATACAACTAAGAAAGCATGCATTTTAAACTAAACAAAACAAAGTGCTAACTGTTTTAAATGAACATGTGAACGTGGGGTTCTCCATATGTATGATAATTTTAACCTCCATAAAGTATAATGGGGCTCCATTTTGCTCCAACCGTAACGCATGGTCATTGGCCCACCCGTTTCGAATGACCCGAACCCGCTGCTATCATCCTCTCCATCTTTGAAAAAGTTTGTCCCCAAACTTGGGATGATCTCGTTCGGATCGAAGTATGGCTGCAGAGCGAAGACGTTGAACATGGCATCGACCACATATCCGTTACAGAAATGAATCCACTCCAAGTCGCCAGGGTCGGAAGGAATATCTCGGTGATCCTTGTCAACCGTGGTGTGGACTTTGCCTCCAAAGATGAACCGTTGTTCCACTAGCAAGCCGACTTCACTAGCTATACTCTTTTTGAATTTGGAAACTAGCACCTTGAGAACACTCTCAATTGTTGAGGCAAAAGCTTTCGAGTCGTCACCTTTAACAACAAAATTAATTACCACTGCATCCTCATTAGGGGAGTGGGGGTGGTCCGTGATGGCCACCCACCACGCGTTGAACTTCCACATAACACCGCCGCCACCACCCCATATCACGCGTTGAAGTTTACACGCGTTGATAATATCACGCGTTGAATTGTTTTGAAAATTGAACGTTGCCATGTTTTTTACCGTTATTCAACGGTTATATATTAAAAAAAAACCTTTAAACCTTTTATCTATATACATCTCCATTTTTAACCATTTCACCAACACCAAAACATAAACACATTTCACACAATCTACATATTTCTCAAATAGAGTTCTCTACGGATTCGACGTTTCCGATGTCTAGCGATAGCGATATCGAGTCGTCTTCCGACAATGAGACGCTAAAATATTTTGTGTCGGTGTATACGAACTTGATACTAGTTCGTCCCTCCCAAAGAAGAAGATGGTAGACCGTGATCGTATACGTGCCAACAAAGTGTTAATGAACGATTATTTTATGGAAAATCCGCTCTACAATACCGAAACGTTTAGAGATCGGTTTCGTTTACCCAAAGAATTATTTTTAAAGATTGTTGGAGACATCGAAGCAAGCGAGGAATGGTTTCAAGAACGTTATGATGCGAGGGGCAAACCAAGTTTCACGCCGATACAAAAATGCACGTCCGCCATTCTCCAACTAGCGACAGGTAACCCTCCCGATCAATATGATGAATACCTAGCTATGGCGTCCAGAACTTCCCGTGAATGTTTGCAGTTTTTTTGCAACGCGGTCATTAAGTTGTATGGTAAAGAGTTTTTACGTAAACCGACGAGCCACGACATCTCACGTAGTTACGCCGCACATGAGGCTAGATGGCATTTTCCCGGGATGCTCGGTAGCATCGATTGTACACATATCGAGTGAAAAATTGTCCAAGAGAGTTGCGAGGGGCGTATGTTAGGGGTGACATCAAAAGACCAACCATCATACTAGAAGCGGTGCGTCGAATGATTTATGGATTTGGCATTCGTATTTCGGTGTTCCAGGTTCAAACAATGACATCAATGTGTTGCACACGTCGCCGTTGTTTCAAACCGTAATGGATGGTACCGCACCTTCCTCTCCTTTCTATGTTAACGGACGGCATTACAGACGAGGCTTTTTTCTTGTGGATGGTATCTACCCGTCATGGTCTGTTTTTGTGAAAGCTCCCTCATTTCCTGTCGAGGCTAAAGAAATCGTGTTCAAAAAATTGCAAGAATCGGCAAGAAAAGATGTTGAGAGGGCTTTTGGTGTTTTAAAGGGTAGATGGGGTATCTACACCGACCGGTTCGTGCGATGAACAAGAAGCAATACATAGCATAGTATATGCATGTATCATATTGCACAATGTGATAATCAAAGAAGACGGACGTGCAATATCTCCGGATTGGGTGCCGGATCCTCCTACACAAGTTCAAGTTCCACAAAATACCCAACAACAATTGCGTGAAGAAGAAACTCACTTTCGGTTGAGATACGATTTAATCGAACTAGTTGGTTCTTTAGGTTTGGAGTTTCATGAGTCGGACGAGGAGTAGAGGTTTTTTAGTATTTTTTTTTTTAAATTGTAGCCTAAAATATTTCTAGTATGTTAAATTGAACTAGTATGTTTTAATTTTAATGAAATTTATAATTTTAGTGTTTTATTGTTAATTTCTAATTTAAAATAAAAAATTAAAAAAATTTGTGAGTGATGGAATTTTATCACTAGTGATGACCACCGCCACTACAAAATGCTTGTGAGTGATAGAATAGTGGCTGATGACATGGCAGGAGTTGATTGGATATTGTGAGTGATAGAATTCTATCACTAGTGACCACCCCCACTCCCCTTAGAACGCATATCTGCAACATCCTTTGATCTTAACTTTTCAAGGGCAACTTCAGTTATACTTTCGCCATCATCTAAATGTGGATTTGCTACATCAACTGATTCAAAACTTCTATCAGCAACATTTTTTTGTACGCACACGTTCATCAAAATGTTCTTTTGTCACAGTTGTTACATCAGAATTCTCCAAGGTACCGAGAGCCGTACGCACAAATAAACATTCTTCTTCATCGGGAAGTGATCCGTCTTCATCGTACCGAGGCTCCTCATTATGTTGTGTAGTAGTGAACTCTTCGGACCCTTTGAACTCATAGAAATCAGATTTAATGAGAAAAGTAATGAACATGGTTTTTTTTTTGGACACGGAGGATAACAGAATCGGTGATATATGGAATGAATCAAATCAAGAGGTTTTTTTTTTTTTTTTGAATGTAGAAAGAGTAGGAGTCGAAACAGATCGCTTCGAAACAGATCGCTTCGGCTCTGATACTAAATGATAATAAAACTTGTTGAGAAACATAGATACCTTCTCCTTGATTTAGCCATTTCATAACATACGGGGTTGGATGAGGAATTGTGTCACGAATGAGCTTTGACACCATAGTTTCGGAAACCACATTAGTACAACAACTGCTGTCAATAATCAAGGTACATACCTTATGTGCAACAGTACACCGCGTCTTAAAGATATTCTCACGTTGTAAACTCTCTTCATGTGCAACAGTCCCGTTTAGAGTTCTTTGTACCAGCATGCTGAACATTGTTGACTTGCACCCGGATATGGAGTAGTGTAAGCAACTGATGCAAGAAGATGACAACACAACAATTGCCAAATTTGATGCAACAACTTTTTTTTTTTTTTGAAACTAGATTGATATGTAGAAGATAAGAGTCGAAACGGATCGTTTCGGCTCTGATACCAAATGATAGGAATATGACCCTCGAATCACCGCTTAAAATTCTTTTGAAACCAAACTTGCCGCCTAACTGTTGTCACGTTTCCTTCTTCACTCATCCTGATTTTTCGATGATTGACTTAAAAACGAGTTTCCAATCTTGTATCAATCATGAACAAATACCAAACCCTTGTCCTCATTCATCGATGGACAACTTTCTTACCATTTTCGATTTCGGAAACTTTGATATTTCTAAATTCATGAACGTGTATTTAAGCAAACCATTGTTATAACAAACATTTGCTACAAAACGTGAAACGACACCTTATCACCTTCTAATCAAGTTCTCGTCACTAAACTGTGATACCTCGTGCAACCACGTCCACCGACCGAACTCGGAACGCTCGTTGGAACTAGCCGGAGATCCCCTTTCGTTAGGTTTCAGTATATTCTGTTTATTTCTTTCTCATTACTTTCTATATATTGAACAACTAAAGTGACTAAATCAAACTCTGTTCGTCGAAGGAACCCGCAACCGTCGGAGAATTTAGACGTTCGCCGGAGTTCGAGACGTCGCCAAAGAACCGAAAGCAGCCGGAGTTCACGTTAACTGCTCGGTATATCTTCCTGTCGAAACCGCTCGTTTTGTTTATTCACATATATATAATCTGCTATTATTTAATCTTAAGTAACAAAAGAAAACGATACGAGTTCACGGCCATTAATGTTGTTCAAATCCTTTTCGTTGGGTCTTATTCATGTAGATTGATTTAGAAATACTGGGTTTTATGAAATAAACGGTTTGGATGATTTTGTTAACTAAAGATGACAGCCTCCGTGTATGTCGCTGCACCTTCTGTTGTTTTTTTTTTTCATTTAAAACAAATACATAAGACGAAAGTAGCATGTTTTGAACATTTTTTTTTCTTTTATTACTTCTTGTATTCTTTTGCCTTTCCAATTATTATTTATTTTTCTTTATTTTATCTTCTGTTAATATTTAAGTTATTTACTTATTATAAAACTCATAAATTTTATCCATATATTTATAACCTACCATTATGCTAGATATATTTTAACAATTTTTAACAAACCGTTAAAATTATGATTTACCAAAATAACTAACCAATTATGTCGATTCTTTTAAACATCGAATAATAAGAAACTAAGTGGAACATAACTTTAAAAATTAATCGTAAATCATAAACATTAGGGACTTTATTTAATCTACAACTTTTAATGAGATCGTATGTTAATTTTTCATATCTAGGCTAATTGCTCTCGTTCGTTCTCTAGGAATTCACAATCTTACTCGTACGTTACTTACAAGAAATCGCAACGCAACCAATGTGAGTATACATGATTCCATTTTCATTTTAAACACTTTTGGGTGCAACTTGTATTCATATTCAAATTCACGAACACGTTAAACTTTATTTATTCACACTCTATCCAAATTACACATGAAATGTTTGATGCTTCTTATACATGTGATGCTAATGTAAACACTTCATGACTATATGCTCATTAACTTGCTCGCAGGCCTACCTTAACAATTATGGTACAATGCATATGCTATAGGTTGTAACGCCTCGCCCGCTATTCTTTTGGGTATTGTTAAGTTGAACATATTAACCTCCCGCTAAACTTTTGGGATAGGCAACATTAATTGCGTTGTATTTTTGGGTTTGAGTATATAGAGTAACATCGTTTCGGCATAACTGTTAACTTGTATCATTTTATTCATGTTGGATATGAGCACGTTAAACTATTTTATTCTACTATACTATGTATCAAACTTGTATACTCACCAACATTTTTTTGTTGATTTTATTTTAATACATGTTGCAGGTTGATAGTCAAGATGATGAAGGAATCAAGTTAGGATGGACTAGATACCCATTTTAATAATAAAGCATGTTTGTTGCATTTTGTCTTTATTTGAAACTATGCATTTGAATTTAGTCATTTATGAAATTTGATTTAATCTATATTGTCGCAAATAGTGTTATGATGCTTTTGAGCGATTTGTTCGTCTCATCCCGATGTTTCCGTCATCGGTTGGGGTGTGACACCATGCACTGTTATGGCTCAACTTTACACGCCATCTCCACGCGTCGTGCGTCGTTTTGGCTCAACTTTGCACGCCATTCATCATATGCAATGCGTCGTACAATTTAGAGTTGCATATCGCTTTCCCACTAAGGGCCACATGCAAACCAACAAAAAACAACTAAGCACACCTCTATTCTTCTGAGTTCAGAATCCCTCCCAGCTGATAAACTCACCTGGAAGCCACACTGGATTGAGGGGATTTGAAGAGGTATGGTCCCAAATCAGTGCATACATGGCAGGAACCACACCACCTTTTTCCAGCTTGGCGGCTACATCAGCTGAGTACATCCAGAAGCTTCTGTAAGAAATCGTAGGTGACAAAGAAGATGCTCCTCCAGACATAAAGAACGACACGTGTCACCTATAGACGGACGCCAACTGGACCTGCAAGATATCTGGAGGACAGACCGACAGCCACTACCAGAAATCACCTAGCTGGACAAGTAAGGGTGCGCCACGTCATCCACTACCCTGGCAACAACAGATGGGACAAAGAGGATATTTCCCTTTGTCGGACAGCTGGCGCCCACTAGCTGGCAGGTCACCTCCTCCTCCTCCATCCTTCGGCTATAAATAGAGGACTGCTCCTTCAGGTTTAAGGATTCTGCTCTCTCACCATTTTACTCTTAACACACACTCTATTCTCCTTAAAACAGTACTTATTCTTACACCGGAGGGTGGTCACAAGAAGAACCCCTATTCCCCTCCTTGTGGAGAGTCACCGGTGTTCTGTTTTGCAGGATTCTAGCTAACAGTTAGTGGCGAAAGAGATTGAATCCCACACACGAGACAGTTCAGCTCGGATAACCTTATGCTAACCAGTGTTTCATCAAGGTCTCAATTTTTGAATAAATTGATTTGTTTTAAAACATTATTAAAACAATTTAGTTTAATTTTTAGTTGAATTTTGACCCATTTTATTCGTCACCTTTTAAGATAGGTTTTTTACTCATTGAGAGTTCTAGCCCCAGCTAATCTCAGGGGCTGTTTGGTAGCCTTTGAATGGTCATTAAGAGGCTACCTCTTAATGAAACCATTAAGAATTTTACTAATGAGAAGGTAGAAAAATATGACATATTATGATTTACCATTTAGAGGTTATCTCTTAACCATTCAGACTTGAGGTTACCTCTTATTCATTCAGAGGTTTTAAACCGTTAAGAGGTAGCATTGAATGGTTATTAAGAGACCGTCAAAATGCCCCTTAATGTAATCAGGGACAGGGACGAATGAATTATTATCATTATTATTTTATTGAATGCAAAAACTTTCTTTATGCTAAGTAGCAAAGAACAGGTGGCTCTATTTAGTTCTCAATGAAAGAATTAAATTACTCCATTAGCATAAATCAAGTATTGCATACTACTTTGAAAGGCATTTCAAAATCAAATTCAACACCACCTTATTGTTTTCTATGTTAAATTTGACCGTTCGTTCATAATTTTAGTCGGTCACTTATCAATAATCCGACGGCGCACGATTAACCTTGATTACAACACAACGCTCACTTTAGGGATGAGCAAACCGTTCGTGGTACCGGTATCGAATTTACCGAACCGGGTACTTTTTCGATACTGATTCGGTACCGACTTTTAGCATTTTCGGTACCAGTATTTACCGGTTTTTACCCTCAAATACCGGTACCGTACCGATAACGAACCATACCGAACCGGGTATATTCGATACCGGTACCGGTACCCACTTTTGAGGATTTTCAATACCGGTTCTTTCGGTACCGGTACCGGTTCGGTACCGGACGGTACCGAGCTCATCCCTATGTCACGCCCCGCTAAAATTCAGCCCAAAAATTCAGCATTCTAGAACCTTCCGGAGCCATCTACACGCTTCAAGAGCCGCCTGGAAGACTCTGGAACAACCCGTATTGTTCCAACAACATGGAGACCCTAAGAAGCACAAAACATCAGCCAAGAAGGGCCTAGAATTTGCTGGAAATGGCTGGATATATCAGCCATAAAAATCTGCCAAGGAATAATCTAGAAACTTAGTGAAATATCATGATATTATGTATGAAATATCTAGATAATTAGTCTTGATATTTTGTAAAGAGTATTCTAGATTAAGAATACTCTAGATAGTCCTTCAAGCACTATAAATAGGGCTCATGGGTGCTCATTTGAGGCATCCCCAAATACTTGTAAACATCTAGCACACTTATAATCTCTCTTTGTTAATACAAAGCTTTTATCTTGTATACTTGTGTTCAAGTATTACAAGCAACCAACTTGCGATCCAACGTTCCCTTTAGCAACTTTCATAATCAAAACCCAACGACACCAAGTCGGCAAGGCTTACTTAGACCGTGATCTAAGGCCGCACGCGAGTTGTAAGACTAACTCCGTGACACCTAGGTCACTTTAGCAATCCCTTGGTTTCCTCTAAAGTCTAAAGCAACATCAACATCGAGAACGGTCTAAGAACAGTCTAGAACCATCGCAATGAAACGACCGCCTCGGTCTCCTCCGCCGCGTCAACAACCACAACTACCACGGCCGATACCACCGCCGCGTCGGTATCCTCCGCCGGCACTGGCGCCGTCTCAACTGTCGAATGTTTCAAATATCTTACGTCACATTGCACGACCGCAATCGCGACGTAGGTTTCACGCTTCTGTTCCGGCTGCACTTCCGGCGCCACATCTTTCGCCATCTCCGGCTGAACTTCCGATCCCTCATCTTTCGTCACCTTCGGCTGAACGTCCGGCGCCACCTCTCCCGTCGTCACCTCCGGCGATACTTCCGGCAGCACTTCCTGCGCCATCTCCGGCGTTACTTCTGGCGGCAGATCTCCATTCTTCTACCTACATTGAAGTGATTAGTAGGATTTTAATGATTTCTCCTGTGAAATTCATTCTCAGAAGCAAAACCATATGTAAAGAATGGTTTAACATCATTGCTGGTGACCGCACTCTTACCGACCACTACAGGTCTGGTTTAGAATTCAAAGCAATCTTAGCTCTTCAACATTATCATAAAGAATCAGAACGCATGGCTCATCTACATTGGTGTGACACTAAGGCTTCTTGATTTTGGTTCAACAGCTCAGTTGAAAGGAATGGTACCGAAGCCTATTTGGTCCATTGATGTCTGGTTTTGTTTGTTAGAGATCCTGATGTCGCTTTTTTGTTGAATCCGCTCATAAGAGAGATACTTTGTTTACCAAAACCGTCTTGCTATGGTAATTTTAGGACTTACTGTTTTGGAGTTGGTGGAGGCAAGTACAAAATTGTGAGAGTGTGTTACTCACTTTTTGATCTTTCTCCCACAAGATCAGAGGTATATTGTGTTGTTTCGGGTGGATGGAGGCAAGTTCAGTCGGTTTTGCCGAAGGTTTGGAGGGAAACAGGGACAACTCTTAAGGAAAACATATTTTGGCTTGTATCTCCATTAGATAAAGGAGGTATAATTAGGTTTGATATGGAGAATGAGACATTCTCTGCATATTTCCTGACACCCCTAATGACATCACCGAAAAATTAAGAAGATATACTCCCCAATTAGGGGTATTTTAGGTGAGAACTTGTGCATTTCTTATGCTGCTGCACAAGAATTCACAATTTGGGTTTTTACAGTGAATGAAATTTGGGTAAAAATGGTTAAAATAATCATACGATTTTGCACGCCGGGTGGCGGAATCTATTGTGGTTAAGCTACGCTTGGAGGGTCGTGGGGTGTTGATGATTGAAAGCGAGTCATGGATGGTGGAAGGAGTGAATCCAAATAGGCTTCGGTAACATTCCTTTCAACTGAGCTGTTGAAACAAAATCAAGAAAAGCAGTGTCACACTGCTCCATAACTACCAATGTAGATGAGCCATGCGTTCTGATTCTTCATGATAAGATTGAAGGGTTAAGATTCCTTTGGATTCTAAACCAGACCTGTAGTGGTCGGTAAAAGTGCGGTCACTAGCAATGATGTTAAACTATTCTTTACATATGGTTTTGCTTCTGAGAATGAATTTCACAGCAGACTTCATTAAAATCCTACTAATCACTTCAAAATTTATGTGGGTAGAAGAATGGAGATCTGGCGCAGGAAGTGCCGCCGGAAGTATCGCCGAAGGTGGCGCCGGAAGTGCAGGAAATGAAGAGCCTTCTAACAAGATCAGAGGTATATTGTGTTGGTTCGGGTGGATGGGACAAGTTCTTGTTACATATTTTTTGGAAAAACATAGTTTTATGGTTACTAGTCAACTATCATATGTTGAATCTATTGCCTTCTACTTTACTGTATGTGTCTCCATATTTCAGTGGTATTGTGTTTCACCTAGGTACTAATAGGTCAGACTACATTTTTCATAAAATGAACATTTAATGTGTGATGTTTAATATTTGTGTAGGGTCGTATGTATTTGTGTAGATGTTATGGGGATTTACTCACGATCTATGTCTTAAATAGCCTCACTCACTTATCATAGTAAATACAAGTTGAGGCTTTTATTTTTAGTTGCCATGTGATGGAATTGTTCTCTTTTTTATATCAAACTATCTATGTTGATGTCCTGTTCTTTACCTTAAACTCTTAAATGCAGTGGTTAGACCTAAAGCTGTATTTTAATGGTAATGGCTGGTATTAAAGATGTTCTTGGCTGGTAACTAGTGTATGACTGTCGCAAAAACGCCCTTCTCTTTCCCTTAGGTTTTCTGTTCTTACAGTGTGCAGTTTAAGTATCTCTATGTAACTGCATGATTTACATTTCACAATATTGTTTCTTCTTTATCCCATTGCATTGGTGGAAGGAGGTAGATGCTTGTTCTTATAAACACTTCTGCTAATTTCATAAAAGGCAGAAAGTGCACTCATTTTTAGCCTCATTTGGTCATCACCGCTTATCGGAACTGGCACAGGATTTTTTTTTTCTTTCATTTTTTATAGTTTAAGTTGGAAGCTTAGGGAGATTTAGCATTATTAAAGAACTATAGCTTCTCAGTGTTCAATAAAATAGATTTGGTTGACCCTCAAAACTGTTTAATAAAATACAATTGTAGCCTGCAGGACAAAATGTTCCATTAATTTTAGGTACATGTTGAAACGGACCATTTTGTCACCTTTAATGAATGCCATTGTGACACCAGTAGCATTTGTTTATCTCACAAATTCTATCACTCAAGTAAAGAAGGAAAAAATCTATATATCTATGATCTTTGACTTCTTCTACAGTTACATTTATTTCTATTTTTTTCTCTTTAGATTTTGAGACTAAAAAGTGGCAATTCAACTATAAAATGTACCTTATGCCTTCTATGTATTGTAACTTTGGCAATTCAATCATCTGTAGCAGTGTAGCGTTTATTACGTGAATTTGCATCCTTTTTAATTGCTTTATAAGTTCCAACTGCATTTAACCACCTGCAGGCCGGGAAGACCGTTAGTTGTTGAACTTAATATAATATTGCATTAAGTAGCTTTCTGTTGGGTTATGCTTATCTTCTTGCAACAAGTTGCCTACTAGATTGCATGAAAACATGTGTTAAATGCTTATATCTGTTGAATTTCTTGACATGCTTTAGGTAATTAGGTTTTAATGGTCAATGCAAGTTAACACTTATTTACAGTAGACCTGGAAATCACAACCCGTGTCATCATTAACGAGTAGAGTTGTTGGGAATTTCTGTTTTTTTTTTTTGTCTTTTGGGCTCTTTTAGGTATGTCTGTACTAAAGTCGGGTCAAACTGGACATCATCACAAAGCCTTGAAAAGGAAGAGTGGGTCAGAATGGACCAAGGCAAGACAGGTGGTTTAACGGGTCAGAATGGGTTGGACTAATTAAAACATGCAACCAACAGAAGTTTGTGTGGGATGTATAATATTATGTGTGTGACTCAAACTGTGGACATTAAAAAAAACTCGAATTGTGGGACGGGACGTGGACATATGCTTCTTTTTAACAAATTTATATTTGAATTACTAAAATATTCAGTTTGTGTTAGATCAAATACTCACGAATTGCTTTTCATTTTATATGTTAATGTATTCTTTTCAGTCAGTCATGTATATTAATTATCTGTCTCGTAATATAGTGTAGTGTTTTTCTAGAAACGACCCGTTTTGACTTTTGACCCGTTACCCCGGCCCGCCAGTTTTGCCCACTATATCCAAAAATGGCGAGTCACGACACCTACGACTGCATATTTGAGTTAGGCTGCAGATTTCAGAAGGTTAGTTATATAATTTTGAAGTTTTTTCTAGTATATATATTGTGACCACCGATTTGAAGGCTAAATATATTCAAATTCGATACTAAAATCAGCATATAAATAATTATATATGCAGTAGATATTTAAAATCTGCACACGTTTAAATTATTTTAATTCTGTATTAGTTTGAAGTTTCTCTAGTATAAGGAATGGTTAACGATTTCAAAATTTTAAAGCCGACCCATATGTGTGATGTATGTTTCTGTTTAGATGTTATGGGAATTCACTCGCGATTCTACGTCTTATGGGGGTTGAATATGTGAAATAGTGGCTGATATGAGAGTTCCCACCTAACATTCATGCTATACATTTACAATTTCTTAAAGGTCTTAATTGTGTCGTTTTTTTGGACACGATGATTCATGAAAGTTATTGTTATATCATGATAGTTTTCACTGTATTAGTATTGTGTATCCGAATAATATCAACCATTAATAGAATGTTCTACTTCTACGGCCAGGCAATTGGGTAAATAGGTTTAAAGGAGATTCAGGTTGAAATGTTATTGGGTGCTTTGACTAGTTACCCGATCCGTCCCAGCCTGTATGCCCTGCCACCTCTTTAAGAGTATGATATAGTTGTAAAATCCTAATAAAAATTTTATGGAGATGCAGCTAATGTCAGTTGTCAACAACTTATATTAGCTCTAAAATACTTGCTAAAATGAGAATTTTCAAAGCAACTTAAGGACTTGTAGCAAGTATATAACACTTATTATTGTTTATGGAATGGGTCAAATGGGTTAAAAGTCGTTTGAAGTATGTTTTTTAGCATAGAGTCGTTTGAAGGTGTCATCTTTTCAAGCAATTCTTTTGGTGGGTTTCCCGCTCATTTGTTTGGATCCAAGTTATGCGTCCATTACGTATCACCCGACCCGTAATACAACGCCAATTATTCCTTTTTGTTCGCTACTTTCTCTCTGTATTCTCTCTATTCTGTTTCATCTATTCCAAAACCCCCAACGCTAATCTCCCATCCTGTTGCGTGATGATTTCCATCTTTTTTGCGAAGCTAATCTAGCCTGTAACCCACCTTATTATTTACACTCTGTCTCCACTAGGTTTGATGTATTCGAAAACCTAAAGCCAATCCAAACTTGAAGACGCCGCCAATCTCAGATCATTTAACGTGATGATTTCCAAGTGTTTGTGAACATAATCTTGCCGATCTTGGTAAGTTTTTCTTAATTAGGTATTTATTATTTGATTTGTTTTACATGAACTAGAAATTTCTATGCCTATTTGGCTAATTCTAATGAAGGTTGATTATTGATGCTTGTTCAAATGTGTTCGAAAGCTAGGGTTTTTTTTGGTTGGAGGATGGATGGGTTTTGGTATCTAGCAAATTGTTTGAGCCTAGGTTTTTTTTTTCTAGTTGTATCGCATATATTCATTAACATTTATGAATAGCAAATTGTTTTCTTCAACCGATTTTATTGATTGAATCATATACTGGATTGAAGTGATTGGATAGGAAGTGGGAGCATTCAGTTAGGTTGGCAGAAGATCTATCATTTACCCTAAGTAAGTTGCTATTACACTTATTTGTCTAACATTTGTGGGTTAAGAGTTAGAGGTGTGTAATTAAGTAGCATAGTTTGTAATTCCACAAAATCAGTCATTGTTGTTTTTTTATATGAACTTTCTGAAGCTAATTAGGAATTTGTTCAAATGCAATACATAAATAGACTCTTCATGAAATTTTGGTTAGTTTGTTAATATAACTTGCTTTTTTGAAATTGATTATCTGAAGTCACAATAATCAGATTTTGTTAATTGGATTAACAAAATTCAACTTATGATTATTTGATCATTTAGAGGAATAGTTAGTTTCATACTAGCTTCAACAAAATCGTTAAATAAAGTTGCGTATTTACCTTTTCTTTAGCATGACGAACTTCATGTATCAACTTTCATATGAACTTGGAACATTAATAGATGATTGATTCGGCGCAGGAGAGTATGCAACTGCAAGAACATCAGCGACTGTTGGAACCATAATGGTGTAGTCTATTACTTACCCTCTTTATTACATTTATTTTCCATTGTTTTTCGCCTTCACATTTAGCATTTGTTGCAACTTTCAATCTTTGGATTATGTTTTTTACATTATACGCCATTTTTTTCCAAACACTATCCTCATGGGTGACCTCCGGTGTCGAGTAGGTTGCTTCAACAGGTTCTGGTTTTTTTTTTTAACTTTATTTAAGTCCCTCCTATTCTTACAAAGATTATTCCACATACACACGATTTTTTCCTATAATAATTCCATATTTATATTAATTGTTCCCTAAATGTTATATGAAGATTGTTTTTAAGGTGATTGTCTTCATTGTACCTTAAGACTTGGCCGAAGGGATATAGATATCAAAAGCAGGTATATCATTACACTATTATTAGCCAATTATTATATTTATGTGTTATGTTCTTGAAGCTGTCCTTTTACGACCAAATCGATCCTTTTACTTGAAAATGCATTAATTTGGGTTAGTATCTCAAGTAGTACAGGGTAAATGGGTTGAAAGTTTGGGTAAAATATATGAACTTAGCTAACAATGAGACAGCTTGAATGTACTTCAATGCTTTTGACATCCTAAAATGAACATTTAAAGATGCTTGGCTGATTATTAGCCAAGCATCTTGGTTCTAAATCATATTTTATCTTCTTAAAACACAATTTAACATTGTTATATATTTCTTTGTAGCGCTTTCCGGCTGATTTTATTAGGATGGCGAAATTGGAAAATGTAATGCATATTCGGGTGGAACGCTTGAGGGTTACAAGAGGTAAGGACGGGAGTTGTACATGAAAGAAAGTAGTTTGTAGTTTGTCAAATGCCTACGAATATGTATACGGATTATTTTTACACTTCTGATCTATGTAATATATAATTTCTTTTGTATTTTTTTATTTATGCTCTTTGACGTATGTAAATTTAATGGTGAAGCCCGTGTAGCACACGGGTTATAACCTAGTGAATATATATTTCAAATTGGTAAAAAGAAACACCAATAGAAATGAATGGATTAAAGTCACTTGAAGTATACTTTTAGCATGGAACCTCCTTCCATACCTATGAGTAGAGTTTTGATTATGGCTTGGTGAAATTGTACCTGCAAACTGAGTGAAAAATGTATGGGTTGATTGGATTTCGGGTGATGCTAATCGGGTTAGATCGGGTTGTCTCTCCTCCACTTATTGATTTCGATTGAAGGTACGGTCTTCTTTATACAGGTTTATTTGTTGTTGTTGGGTTTCTTTGTCCTTCTTTGCTGTATAGTTTAGGTTTATTTTTTGTATGATGTGTTTCTATCTTGTTTTAGTTTAGGTTTATTTTTGTATGATGTGTTTCTATCTTGTTTTATTCCTGATTGGATAATTTTTAGTTAATCTTAAAGGATTTCGTAGTGTTATATTATACCACAATCATGGAAACCATGGGACTTTGGTTTATTGCTAGTTTAGATGTAAAAGGATAACATTATGATTGAACAAGTAATATGCAGTAAATTGAGACCAAAAAAATAGTTGGTGTATAAAATGATATTGGGGGGTTTTATGCAATTAAAATAGACTTCGGAAGCTTTTGACCCATTTTCATTTTAGGTATCAAAATGACTTCGGAAGCATTTAAAATGACTTATAACAGGCAAACAAACTAATTTGCTTTTTTGGTTGGCAGAAATCAAGGCCGAGTAAGAATCAATATAGACAGACTAATGTTCTACTTCGGCCCCTTTGGCAATTTGGGCCTTGTGCCATCGCTCGACCTGCTAAGGAGTCTTTTGCACCTTCATTGATCTTCAAATGTCATTATGTAAGGAAATGGTTGAATGTCGATTTGATTTTATGTTGGTATATTATGTTTTTGATGCCCTTATCTACTTGAATCAGTTTGGTTAAATACTCAATGTTATTTCTTCTTGCTTTACCCCGACCGCATCCCGCAAAGTCAAAAGCGTAACAACAGGAATCCCTCATTGCCTCTCGCCCAACGCATGCCATTGAAAAACACTAGTTGATTAACATGATCAATTGATTAATGGGTTAATGGATTTAAACACCCCCAACTATTACCATTTTGCCGCTGGCACTCTCAACTTTGACTTTGGCTCACACCACTCCCAACTTAACACTTTGTGTGTTGTGTCACCCCGTCGTTAACTACCCGCTAACTTGGTTAGTTCTTTTTTCTGACGTGGCCAATATTTGCTGACGTGGCATGCTGATGGATCCAAAAAACTATAAAATGGGACTAAGACCATGTGTAGTGGTTAAACAAAATAATGCCCCCACCATGGGGCATTATTCGACACGTGTGGCAGTCCAGTCAGCATGGGGCGTTATTGCAAAAGTGGCGTAGTGGGAATAATGCCTAATAATGCCCCTTCCAATCATTAAACAAAAAAAAAAAAAAAAAAAAAGCAAACTATTTATCATTGGCCAGTTAAACCTTGGACCACTCCCATTGGCCACATGCAATTCTCTTTCAGCGTTATTATAAAAACGCCAGATTCAATTTTTTGAATTTTTTTTTAAAAAACGCCCCATGTAATGGGGGGGGGGGGGGCGTTTTTGAGTGTTTTTTTTCAATTTTTTTTAAAATACCGCCCCACTACGGGTGGTCTAACAAGACTCGAACCCACGTCCGTATAACCAAGAACCCATTAAATGCACACTGACCACTTGAGCTAACTATGATTTGATGATGTATTGTATTGTATTATGTGATATACATATATCGCCAAAGTTAAAGTTGAGAGTGCTAGCGGCCAAATGACAATAGTTGAGGGTGTTTAAATCCATTACCCCTTGATTAATGGATGAATGTCATTCTTTGTCTATGATTATCATAACATGAATCTTAAAACTAAGTGCCAAACCCATGCGGGTAGGATTAAGTAAACACCGTAAGTGGAATACAACTGATAAACATTAAAGTAAGGGGCTGTTTGGTAGCCTCTGAATGGTCATTAAGAGGCTACCTCTTAATGGAACCATTAAGAATTTTACCAATGAGAAGATAGAAGAATGTGACATGTGATGATTTACCATTCAGAGGTTACCTCTTAACCATTCAGACTTGAGGCTACCTCTTATTCATTCAGAGGTTTTAAACCATTAAGAGGTAACATCTGAATGGTCATTAAGAGGCTACCAAACAGCCCCTAACTACTCTCTAATACAAGAATATTTATTTGTATAACATTTATGTATGTCTATAGCACCAAACTTATATTACACAACATACAATAATATTAATTTATTTGTAAATAACGTTTATAATGTCTATAGAACCAAACTTATATTACACAACTTATTGAGTTTGTATCTTTGAATCATTGCTATACATATAAACATGTTTAAAATAAACTTAGTAATATACTAACAAGCATGTTTAAAAATAAACTTAGAACATATCAAAGATCACCACAATCATAATCAGTATGACCATATTGGTTGTGAAAAAGAAGAATCAATAACACAATATATATAATCTTCTTTAGAAATGAAGAAGTACCCCATAGCATGCCGGTGAGGTAAGTTTGCAACGATAATCGGGCCACCCTCATCCTTCGTTGTTTCACGAACCGATTAAACGCTTCCTCAACTCCATGGACCGTTAGCTTACTCCCACTTTCAAAACCATTCAAACCCAACTGAGCCATTGTTCTAGCCAACACAACTGAATTTTCTAACCCTGCTGAACCACCTTGACCCAAAAATGGGCCCATGACATGCATAGCGTCACCAGCAACCGTTACTGTTCCTTTACAAAATGAGCCATTTAACAAGTCCCATGGTGCACGACATCTCATGTGTGTAATAGATAATGATTTCATGTCTGTGTTTTCGATCATTTTGCGAATTTCCTGTGGATGATCGCTTACCAACTCTAGTGTTACTTGTTGTATCACACCGGGATCTACCCAAATCTTTTCATCTGTTAATTATAGTCAAAAAAAAAAAAAAAAAAACAAGCCACGTGAATATTGAAGCTATATCTACACAAATATGGTGTTAATTGATAACAACCTTTAGGAATGTATGGTAGCAAACAAAACCAGTAAACCATGTTATCATCAACTGGAATTATTCCCACAAGAATGCTATCTTTCCAAAAACGAGCAAACTCGTGCTCGAATGAATGACCATTTGGGTAGTTTGTTAGACCTCTTATGACGCTTGATGGGAACATCTTTGTAGGCTTGAGGTTAAGGAAGTTTGCAATTATAGACTTGCCACCATCACAACCAATTACTACCTACAAGCACCACTAACTATCATTGTTCTATTGAAAACGCAAAGTAAAAAGGCAAAAAAGGACGATTCATAACATGTAGAACGCTTTTGTGCTCGATCAAGTAAATACCTTAGCTCTAATGGAGCTTCCATCGATGAAGCGAAGTATTGGTTTGGTAGAATGCGGGTCAAGTTTTATGGATTCAAGTTGGCAGCCGAACTTTATTGTGCCTGAAGGAAGTGCAGCATAAAGAGTGTCTATAAGATCCTTCCTTCTCAAGCAACGAGTTTCGCCATCCCAAGGAACCCTCAATAAAGAAACATTGAAATTATTAATTCATAAAATGCATGCTTCTTATATAAACTTGCTTGCATTAATCTTCTTTTAACAATTTAATTCTTAAACATCCTTTTCTTATTTGATTTTGTTAAATGACTAGATTTTCTAATAAAATAAATGGATAAATTGATTTTTAAGAACTTCACCAATTTGGTTCATGTTAAAACAGAATTAAAAAAAATTATGAAAAAAATAATTATATTCTTATTATATTCAAATAAATTTCTCTTGGATGTTCATTATTATTTTTAGAGAAAATAAGACTTTTTTTTAATCTTGTGTCTATAAAAAAATAAATACATTAACTTTCAATTAATAAAAAAATTCCTTACTTTATCTATCTATTATACTAAAGCAAAATAATGGTTGACTATTTGACCATTATGTGCCATATCTCTTTAGCTAGATAATTCATTTTTGAGCGCCATTCTCCTTACCGCTCACAATTAATTCATTCTTCTTTCACACGCTCCTTGGATTATATATGGAAACTAAAATAATTCTTCAATTACCGGAAGATCATATGGAAGCGTTTCCAATTTTTTGCAATTGGTCAAAAGGGTTATTCTTCTACCTTGAAACCCTAATATGTTCGAATTGAACCATGATGTTGTGATCGATTGATTGGTTTTACAATTACATGATATGGCTGAATGAATACAGATGCTGAAAACCCTTTGCCACATCACCTGGTAAGTTTTTTTTTCTCAATCCGTAACCTAATTCACGCAAGTTTCTTATGTTGATTTGTGTTTCATGTCTTTGTAAGTTTCTTATTTACATATTTTGTTCTTATTTTCTATAATCGTTTGTTTTGATTCCACGCCGCTGTGCTCTCCAACAATCCCTTCAATAGCGGCTACACAAGAGGATCCCTGATTCCAGTCAAATCAAGAAATGACGTTCAATGAGCCGTGAATGGAGCCGAGTGTCAGCTTCGTTAAAACTCTCAGGTTTGATTTCAATTTTAGGTTAATTTGATTTCTCATTTGTGTTTTATTTTAGATCTGGTTGCAGTTTCGATTGTTTGGAAAAGATTGTTTGGGTGTTGATGTAGTCGGCATTAGGGATCTCAAGGTGAGTTTATATGGTCTAACAATTATATTGTCTAACAATTATGATAATCTAAGAACGAGTGGTTGTAGGATTTTAAGAATGTTCTTCCACTACAAGGTGAGTTTATCTTACAATTATTTTCTTTTTTTTAGTTCTATGGCGAATTCGATTTTGAGATTAGGGTTTATTTTTTGTTCAGATTATGTTATTTGAGTTGATAAGATGCCAAAGAACTTGAACACTACGACTTTCATGGGTGGTGATTTCCAGATTTAGGATGACGGTTCACTTTTTGGCTTTTTGCCAATTGTCTCTCGAAGGACGGTTCTGTTGGCAAGAGAGTAAATGAAGGTTTTTGGATTTCTATTGAACTTGAGGTAATAGTTGCGGTACTTTTTTTTTCTAAATTATACCTTTCTTACAGTTTTACACCTTGATGTTGCACAGGGAAGCAAGGTTTAGGCCGTTCTTGAATATCACAGGACTGTGCCCTAAGTATAAAGATCAGATTGAAACACATGAATAAGTTCGCTTGGACACATTTTCTTAAAGCATTATCTTTTTAGGATTTATATGATTATCTATTGTTTGAAGCATCTTATTATTTCCTGAAAGAAGGGGAGCTCCATTGTATGGAAATTAGCAGGCGACCGCTTCAGTCAGCGGATTTGGATGAGGTTCTGATGGCGAAATGGAAAATTAGACACATGAACCCATTTCAAGGTTCTTTTTAACTTTGTTTTTTTAACTTCTTTTGATTATTATAGATTTAAAATGCTAATGTATAAACACCATACAAATTGTTTGTGGCTTTGATTAACTTTCTCTGTTTGTTTGGCGGCCTAAAAATGGTGACTGAATCATCTTTGACTCAAGAAATTGGTAGAAGAAAACGCTCCAATTCGATTTGGATGTAGGATCTAACTGGCACTAAGATGAAGAAAGCTATTCAGCCTTTTTAGAGCTGCACATAGAACAATATTTTGGATAAAGAAGGCATGTCGATTGATATCTAGACGCTATTGTTGCACTAACAAGCATTGAAGTGACTGGGGCTGTCTTAATGCCACAAAGGTAATAACAAAACAACTTTCATCTATTTTGATAAAAGTTAACTGTTTAAAAACCCAAACAATTCTAGCAGAGTTGGCGTTAAATGTTTTCTTCTTATTTACGACATTTTAGTTTACTTTGCACAAGTAAGTTGGTTCTATATAAGGGCTTGGCTTTTTGGGTCTAGGTGCATAAATATTCATTTATCAGCTGATTTCTGTTGTGTTTTTGTAATTCTGTACTCCATGATTCAGATTTTGAAGGAACAATTTCATTGCAATGTGGATTTGTGCAATAGTTTTGTACTTGGTTCGATTAAAGAGCGATGGGTGATGCTTCTGACCTTTAAGGTTATTCTCATTAATTTATCTTCCGTACTTGCGTATAGTCGGTTATTTTTAGTGAGTTGAAGGTTTTTTTAATCTAAGTTTTTTTATGCTTGGTTTATTTATGATATTTGGTATTATGTGCAGGGACGGAACTACAGGGGGGTCAGCTGACCCTCCGGCCGGCAAAATTTTCAGTTTTTTGAAGTGTTGAGTGAATTTTTTTTATAACTGACCCTCTTCATTGTCTTGTGTAAAGCATTAAATCTAGAAGAAAATTTTTTGAAAGTTTTCCTGCCGACGAGCGGTGTTCTGACGGTTGCGAGCAGCTCTGTGATGTGTTTGTGAAGTTGCAGGTTTAAACAGAGAAGAAGACAGAAAAAGACGTTAAAGTCTTTTTAAATACTTATAAAAGGGTTCATGCAATCATGCTTCTATGGGCTTCAGGGAAACTATAGGGCTTTTAAAAAAAATCGAGGTTGTCCCATAATTATAAAACCTAACTTTTATAGATGTATTCTTTTTTCAAAAAAGTATTATGTCTCTTACACTGTCGCTTCTGCTGTTCCCTTGAATAGTCTCCATCTTTTGAAATGTTAGAAGTAAAACCTCCAACGTTCTACCTCTACATCATCAAGTAAGTTTGTTTTTAGTTTTAGTCTTTTTTTTACTATTATCTATTATTATTTTAATTAATAATAATGATTTTGCGAATTGAATTGTTAGTGTACTATTGTTTGATCATCTAGATTATTTTAAACTTTTATGTGAATGAGTTATCGATTGTTTGATAATCCTTATTATTTAATACTTTTTGTTCTATAGATTATGTATGATTATGAAGGCTTCAAACTTTGCATTGACATTTGAAAAGTTCTTATTTTGTTGGTTTACCGTCATTCTCTAATTTACTAATGCTATATTATTACAGCAAGCTGCTATTGCAATTGTCATGGATGCAGATGCCACCTTGGGGAAGAAAAAAGTTGCAGAGCAGATGGGTTTTTCATGGTCTACATTGACCTTTTGAATGAGGACCTTCATGAACATCAGGTTTGGTTTGGTTAGGTTTGATTCTTATTTCAATTTTTTTTCGTCTATTACAAGGTTTATTTCGTTCGAGCGTAAGAAAACCCTTATACTATTGCTATTGGGTTGTGTTTTATGTATTTTGAATTAACTTGATAGTTTAATTATGTTTAGTTTTGTTTTGTTTGTTAGTTCTTTAATTTTAGTATGAAGAGTCTGCCCACCAGGTCTTCAGTTATGTTAAAGTTGGCATTTTGAAGCTTATTTGATCTATTGTTTTTACTTATTTCTGACTTGAAAAGGTAGTGGGGCTTGATAGTTTCATTACGTTCTGTTTCTTTGTAAGTTCTTCAAGTATAGCTTGAGGAGTTTGCCCATCAGGAGCACCAGGTGTGCGTCAAAAGTCATCAGTTATGTTAAAGTTGACATTTTAGGCTTATTTGTTCTAATTTTTACTGATTCTGACTAAAAAGGGATTTGGATATTAATAGTTTGATACTGCTTGGTTTTTTGTTAGTTCTTAAACTTTAGTACGTAGAGTTTGCCCACCAGATGTTTTAAAAGACATTAATTATGTTTAAATTTTCATTTTAAAGTTTTTTTGGTCTATTTTTTTTACTAATTTTTTCAATGCAGTGCATTCTAATTGCTTTGAACCTGACCTGCTTCTTAACCAGGTATTTTTCAACTCGATCCTCTCGGATCGTTATTGATGTTCTCGATCATATATATCCGTAATGTTTGTCGTTTATTTCTTCTGAAGTAATTTACCGTGTTTGAGATTTTGCGTGATTTTAATTTATCATTCATTCATACATATGTTCATCATTTAGGTTTTAAAAAATTAAACCCTATTTGGTGATTTTGATAAGATATGGAAACATAATTTTGGTGTTTTATTGGTGATCTTATTTTTTTATTGATTTCAATTATTGTTTATGTAACTTTACCCAAAAAAAAAAAATATTGTTTATGTAAATATCTCAGTAAACTTTTTAAGCTTTTATTTCAATTTGCTTTCTATTCGTTGATCGAATGAATCATTCCTTTAATATAATTCCATGGATCCAAATGAAATGATTTTATTATACCTTTGAATGGAATAAACATTTACATTGTATTTTATTATCTGAACCTAATTGATCCTTTGGTATACAAGGTTCATTGAAATTAACCTGGTCACAAGAATGTTTGCTTGGTAAACAACGCCCGACGTTCGATGCAATGATTCCGCTCTAATTAGTGCAGGTACCTTATCTATTTCGATGACTGAAACAACCATTGAATCTTGGTTTATTAAGATAAACAAAAACTCAATCCATTATGTGTCCTCAATTGTTTTTGCTGTTTAAGAACAAAAAAAATATGGATTGCATTACTATTGTAATATGAAACCTATTGCAATGTTTTTTTTGGCTAAATTTGTTGCATATAGGAATTGTTTTAGTAACATAAACATCATGGTAAAGTTCATAGATTATGATAATAAGTTTTCCTATTTATATTATATGAGTTTGGAGGATAAAAACAAATTAGTTTTGAAAAAAAAATGAAAACAACGCATATATTTGAATTGACAGTTTCACTATTGTTAAGATATGTAAAGTATTGTGGGATATTATAAAGTGGATGCCCAATAGAGAAGCCTTGTGATGAACTTGATGCAAGTTGTATGAAGCATAATGCCTTGCATTTCAGCAAACAATAGTGAGTATCATCACTCTTTTTATGGTTTTATATAATGATTTTAAATAACCATTACCGAATTTAAGATGAAATTGGCCATTTGAAAGAAAAAAAGTATCCGCTAAGTGCTGGTTAAATTGTAAATATCCTTAGAACTTTATGCAAAAGTTCTCATTATTATTGGTAGAATCAGTGTCTTAAAAAATTCTAACATTTTGATTTTTTTAGTAGACTTAAAACTAATTTATATGTAATTATTGGGATGATGGCTATTAAACTAGCAAAAATAATGACATTAACGCTTTTGTTATGGTCCCTTGAAAGACAACGATGTTAAAGGTTTGTTTCTCCTAGATGTGGTCAAATGGGCGAATTGTATACTTGGTCTGAGTTGTTCTGCCCGTTGACCCATTTTGATATAGTTTTTTTTTTACAAATATATCATTTGGTTTGACTCGCTAGAGATTAAACTTAAACTTTGTCAACCCATTCATAATTATATAGGTTGAAAATGTCACTTTTTAACTTTAACTTCTGTTTTAGAAATTAAGGTTCCAACTGCCATATTAGAAGGCAAGCTTGACCAGTTACACTCACAAGAAGAAGTCAAACATGGAACCTTAATTAGAAAATCAAGAAATAAGTCCCATGATTTATGGTAAAAGATAGGAAGGGTTATATTTTTCTCTGTTTAGGGTTAGGGTTTTAAAGTTCAGTGAATAAAATAGTTTTTGACAAAAGCTAGATTGAGAGCTTTGTGAAGATATTCAAAGGTGTTGGTCATGGATGGGCTTCAAGATATAACGAGGATAATGAATCTGTTGAGAGGAGTGCTGAGGTGGCCAAGTATGTGATTTTTTAAGCGGGTCGAGTGGTTACTTTTCTAATCTTGGTTTATTAAGATAAACAAAAACTCAATCCATTATGTGTCCTCAATTTTTTTTGCTGTTTAAGAACAAAAAAAATATGGATTTGTTTCTCCTAGATCTGGTCAAATGGGCGAATTGTATACTTGGTCTGAGCTGTTCTGCCCGTTGACCCATTTTGATATAGTTTTTTTTTTTTTACAAATATATCATTTGGTTTGACTCGCTAGAGATTAAACATAAACTTTGTCAACCCATTCATAATTATATAGGTTGAAAATGTCACATTTTAACTTTAACTTTTGTTTCAGAAATTAAGGTTCCAACTGCCATATTAGAAGGCAAGCTTGACCAGTTACACTCACAAGAAGAAGTCAAACATGGAACCTTAATTAGAAAATCAAGAAGTAAGTCCCATGATTTATGGTAAAAGATAGGAAGGGTTATATTTTTCTCTGTTTAGGGTTAGGGTTTTAAAGTTCAGTGAATAAAATAGTTTTTGACAAAAGCTAGATTGAGAGCTTTGTGAAGATATTCAAAGGTGTTGGTCATGGATGGGCTTCAAGATATAACGAGGATAATGAATCTGTTGAGAGGAGTGCTGAGGTGGCCAAGCATGTGATTTTTTAAGCGGGTCGAGTGGTTATTTTTCTAATCTCACTTATGAAGATGTAACATGATATACTTGAAGCCAAGAACCTTACACTCTCATTCATCATTGTAAAGCATTGTGCTTTGGAGTAGAATGACGAGTTAGCTTCTGAAGTTGGAGACTTTACTTGATGATAGCGTGGGGCAAAATGTCGAGTTGGAATTTGAAAGGAGTGGCACGTCTTTGACCGTTCAGTTGGTGGTGAGTGACCGACCTTTACATCCAGGTTATATGCTTTACATTTATCATGTGTTCTTTGTTTCAGGCTGAAGACTTACACCCAATAACTCTTTCGGAGTTAGGAGTGGCACGTCTTTGTGATGTACATTTTAGATGTGAGATTTTTAACCTGTTTACCTACAAAAGTGTTACTTAAGTTACATTGTATGTCTAATTAGTTTAACGGTTTCAGGTAAAACCTTTAACCGAATAGGAAACCATTTGAAAGTCTCTATAAGAGTACACCTAGCTGAGTAGCCGTAGAATAATCATTTTTGTTACTTGAACGATTTCATAAACTTATCTCTATTTTTTTATTCGCAAGCTTGATCAGATATTAATGGTACGTTGTCAATTCATAGGCAAGTGCTAAGTGATATGGTGGGTTTACTTTATGAAATTTATATTTTTCAATTTGTTGTTATGATCCTTGTGTTGGGTGTTTTTTGGCAGCGGAGCCGCCAATGAAGGCGGATGACCATACATGACAGAACTATATCAGGTTTGGTCCGACTCTGTAGCCGCGTTTATTTGATTATACGTCAAGCCGATCTCTTTGAAGAGCGGTGGTTAATCAATTGCATTGACAAATTATATTTTTGGTTGCATTAAAACATTAATAGTATAGTTTCGACTCAGTTTTTTTAATCTTCCTTTTGATCTTTTCCTTATCTAGCCTTAGGAGGACATGCTAAAGAATGCAAATAATCAAGGAACAACCATCCTCCATAATCTGAAGGTAGATTATACTTTGGGAGATTTCGAGATAAATCAAAATATTCATTTTGTAGAATATTTCCAAGTTTTGTATTTAGTTATAACAAAGTTATGCCATAATGCAATACAATACTAACAAAAAAAAAATGAAAGATATCCTCTAAGGTGGATCTTTTACAGTGGTTATTTGCTATGTTTTAATTTTCTTGCTTTTGGTCAATTAAAGATGCTAACATTAGTTAGCATGAATTTGGGCGACCCTTTGTGATCTTTTACAGTGATTATTTGCTATAATTTAATTTTCTTGCTTTTTGTCAATTAAAGATGCTAACATCAGTTAGCATTACACGTTTTGTAGGTAATTTTATGGAGCTACACATATTGGTGGTTGTTTAGGGGAGTTAACGGGCTCTCATATTCATCGCTTTTCATGGAGGTAAGTTGATTTCTTATATCATTTCATATCATTTTTGTTGAGCTGGGTAAAAGGTCAAGATGGGCTGAGTCAGGTTGGTGACCTATTCAGTACAGTTGACCCGTTATAATATATATATTTGCATTAAAGGCATCATGCAAGCTGGTTGGATGATCGTCTTTTTTCAAATAATTTGACCCGTTATAATTAGTTTTCCAGTTGAGGATAACCATAATGTAGTGAATGTAAAAAGCATATTGTTATCATTCTAAAGTTTGTATTGGTGCTTTAATATTTGGTGCAGAAGGTATATATCCGGCAACCCTTAGACGTGAAGCCCAACTTTGGAAAGGTCTAGAACAAAAATGATGATTTACATGGGCCTCAATGCCGGTAGATATTATATGTTTATACATTTTCGATTTTCCTATAGCTTTCTACTTTGATTCATGATTTATTTTGTAAATGAAATCACTTAAAGTTTCAACCAGTTTTTTAGTTTTTGGCATGAAATTTGTGGATTTGGGATTAAACTCACATTGAATGTTTATTTGCTGATAGGTATTGTTGGGTTTGGTGGTAAATGCAGGTTATTGGACTTGGGTTTGACTTGAATGATGGCTAGAAGCTTGAAGTTTGTTGCTGATGCGTATGAAAGCCGATAGAGTTTTGAAGATTGATGTTTTTTGTTTGAACTGTATTTAGTCTTGATTTTGGTTGTTTTCGTTTATTTTTTGTTTGGATTTTGAATAGGTTTTATGTTTGTAATACTTTGGTTGTGTGTGGTCGCGAGTAGAGTTAGAAGTAGTAATTGTTATTTGTTAGAGTGGTTGGGGTAGGGGTTTGTTAAAACCCGTTCTGTAAGGCCTTAGGCGTTTTTGAGGTTGGTGTTCTTGGGGTATGTCTCGGAAGACCCAATGCTCTTTAGGTGTAACTATTATTTTTTAATTTTATTAATAAAGTTTTGACGGGGTGCCGTCCCCGTTTAGAAAAACAAAAGATTGAATTAATTACTTTAGTTGCATGCCTAATTTGAGGTTTTCTTTGTAAATAGGCTTCCTTGATTTTTTTTATGGTATGGGATGAGTCGGGTTGGGTTGACACGCAAACACAACTCTGATCATCGGATATTTCAAATAGATACAACGTTGGGGCCTTTTTGTTTCTACTCTTAGGGGAATCATTGCTTATGTAATGTGGAAGGCCTTCAACACTAATTCGAGGTTGGATCATTATTTATTTTATATCTATGGAAAAATTATGTTTACGATCAATATACATAACTTTAGGATGTCAAAGAGAAGCACTCAGTTACTCTCTTATAGCTCAATATCATCAGGATATAATAAAGTATTTACGTATTAAAGTATAATTTTTTTGTTGTTTAGCCACCCGTGTATTACACGGGAACTTAGACTAGTAAATACCATATACAAAAATATACATAAACTTACAATGATAATTCTTTTTCCTCCCTCCATCAAGCGATATTTCTCGGGCCCTATACATAGCGAAAAAACATCATGACAACATCACAAACTCGTTAGCTTATAATACTATTAGGTTACGAACATGATAATTTGAGGTTAAAGGTTGCGAAACATATTAACTTAAACGGTCTAACAAATTTCTAAAATAATCCAAAGTATGTATTTTTACATTTTTTATAGTAACAATATGAGACAGCTTACAAATAATAGGTATATTTGTAAAACAGCTTACAAACGGGCCCGTGTCGAATGAACACGGGGGCGTGTCGGGTGAACACGACCCTATGTTGAACAAAGGTCTGCAAAATTTTGACAAGCAGCAGGTCTAGGAGATGGGCACGGGGGCGTGTCGGCTGAGCACGACCCCGTGTGGACAAACTATAAACATGTAAAACAGGTTTCTGCCTTCGGCTTTGCTGTCCCATCTTTAATAGCACTAATGTTTAGTGCTCTAAGCCTCGTGAGTACCTGTTTTACTAATAAATACCACACCAACAATAACAAACATCCTAATTTACCAAAGTTTCATCATCCACAACACAAGTTAAAAAAAATGCAGAAAATAAAAAGTGTTAAAGGAAGTAAATTGTTCAACAAATGGCACGCAGGCCATGAAATCATTTTTGAGGTAAGGGGGTTAACCTGTTAGACCTTTTACCGTGGGATCACCATGGTGCTGGTAGTGGTACTGGGGAGGAGGACGGATGTGTGGAGCATGTAGGACTAGAGCTTCTTGAGGGTTCCATGCATGCCCTTGAACCGTTTGGAAACAGACCATCATGTCTTCCGCTTCATAGATCAAGTTCATGGAGCGGCAAATGACCATGTCCACTTTCCCCGACCACGGTCCTTTGTGAAAGGACCTCGGCATCCGCACAAAGTGTTTGAAGAGGCGGTATATCCACCCTCCAAAGAAGATAGGAGTCGGGGGAGTAGCAAGTTTGTTCACGTACATGTTACGGAGTAGCAGGTATAGAACATCAAGGTTGATATGGTTGTGGATGCAATGGAGGACTAGCAGATCCCGTAACCCTACAACACCGCTACTGTCGTGTCTCTGGCCAAGAGAGTAGGTGGGACCCTGTGGATGTAGCGGTAAAGAGGATCTCTCAACTGTGTGCTCTTAGTTCGGCTCGGATTGTAGTTGCCCTCCCCGATTTGAGCCCAAGCAGCTTGGCGTTGATTTTCTTGAAGCTCACGGAGACCGCCGGTGTTTTCTTCATCCCCAACATCCTCTTCCGAGTACAACCCGACTATTGCCCTGAATTGTGCCACGGAAATCGAGTACAATGTCCCTCCACAATGGAACTCTGCCCCATCATTGTCAAACGGATCGGCTCTTGGCTTAAGGACAAACGTGATGTAAAATTCCATGTTATATTCATGCACGGAGTGAAGCCGAGTGCAAAGAGCCACTCGTAGTGGGCCAGTGACAATGTTGTTGAAGCGGTCTATTTGGTTCACTGCCTCAAGAGTGTCCATGCATACTTGTCTGGGGTTTTCCTAGGGCCTAGTTCTTAACACATCTTACCGCGCTTGAGCCGCTAACTCACTTGTGTTGAACCTGGTAAATTTCTTGGCTATCTGAAAGAAAACAAACCAAACAATTAGTACTAAACAGTGAAATTTTCGAAGAAAACCGAAAACAATCGGCTGAACACGCCTCGGTGTTCAGCGGACACGCCCCATGTTGGACTAAATTTGGATGAACACGACCCCGTGTCCAGGCGTCTGTTTCTACAAATTCCCAATTTTCGACCCGGTCCTGAAAATTTGAAATTTTTTGATCCAGTAGGGGCAGTTTTCCCCGAAAATGAAACCACAAGTGTCGTTTTTCCCAAAACAAACCGTTTACCTCTTCAATTTCTTCTTTTTCGGTTCAAAAACAAGGGTTTGGGGTTTTTGTGAGAAATCGGGCAAATCTATAAACAATACAAGTTGATTTACTTCCTATAACATGCATCTAAACTAATGCTAACAGATTTAGGCAAAATTTTGAGGTTCGATCCGGTTCAAGTTGAAGAACCCTAGATTTTTCCCCAAATCTTGATGTTAAACTACATGCAAGAACTTAATCTAACTAATTATACGAATAGAATCATACCTTGACGTTGTATGAAGAAGGGGAAACGTCGAAATCTGCAGAAAAAATCGCCAGAACCAAAGAGTTTTTAGGGAAACGGAGCGTGTGGAATGAAGAAACTGATTGAAAAAGGGGGTTTTATCCCGACAGTTGCGCGGACACGACCCCGTGTTCGCTGAACACGGCCCCGTTATAATAAATGGGTTGAAAGTCGTCCCAAGTCTTGTTATAATAAACCTCATAAATTATTTTATTAAAAAACAGACAATTATTGATAAACAGTGTTTGCACTCATCACAACTTGATGTGCACAAATAATGATTAAGATGCATGTTTAATTTCAAAAGGAGATTTGGAGATTACTGTTTAATTAGTTATAAAAGTGAAATGGGTCAGAATGGCACATTAATTATATACAATTCTTGTTTATTTTTTCGTAAAGATTTAAAAAAAATAAGTGTTTAAAAGAAGTCAGCCAATCACCCTTTTGACTATGTCTTAACATTACCCATTTAGACCGTTATCCAACCCGAACAACACGCCTATTTTTTTTACCTCTAACAAGTACATAACACTAATGATAGAATGACATTAGGTATGAAAAAAGATTAAAATTTAGGATTGATAATGTGACAGATATGTTAGTGCTGGAGATATGATAATCAACAGGAAAGAACATCATGAAGAAGGAACAGACACCGAAAGGTTTTATGGATGAATTAAAAAAAAATTATATAACAAGGATCAGATCTCTATGTGGCAACGATTTTGGCTGAATGATATATTGGAATAACTAAGCATAGCAAGTAGAGGTTAAACTCGCAGAATCAATTAGAACTGTCAAAGGTGAATATGAAATTGAGGAAAAAATTCAATAGGTATAATGCTATGTATTATGTGGCATGGCCCATTTGTGTGTGATGTTGATCCGCATGTCAAACTATTTTGAGCATTTGATTAACAGAGATTATTTTGGTTTCTTCATTTTAAATATAGATATTTTTATATTTGTTTTACTAACTTATTATGTTGTAGGATTAGTATGTTCATCAACAACTTTTAAATATAGATATTTTTATTAAAAAATAGTGATTCAAGTAGTATTTTAAAGTTGTTAATTTATAAGAAGTATGTTTTATATTTTCACAACATAATGTTGTTCTGTTCCGTGAAATTCACGGGAATTAGAACTAGTTAATTAAGATAGAAACAAACTGAGCTAGGTGTCCCCGTCACCCGCTTCCAACACTCAGTGAGTTGATCGCCTCCTGCATGTTGCCTTTGTGGCATGAGTGTCGCAGACTGGTCAGGGATACGATTTACTCATTTTTTAGCAAAAAAACAAAGAACAAAGGGTGTTGAATAAAAAACCAAATTAAAAAGCAAATGGAAAGCGAGAAATATTGATACTTTATTTTAACACATATGTCACGATACGGTTAAATACAAAACTTTTCTTGCGAGTTCCGGATGCTTCCGAAACACTAGAGATGCGTCTAGGGCTGTCCGGACATTGCTGGAACAGATTGGTACCTCGAACAGGTGCGAAATCAAACTACAAAACCGTGCGGAGCTGCTGGAAGTCGCAGGAAAATGCCGCCCAAATCTGGATAGAACAACAGCCCTGGAACGTTCTAGAACAGCCCTGAAAAGGCTAGAAACGTGTTGGGAAAGTGTTGTAAAAATCAAGGATCATCAAGGCTATGGAATTTTTTAGAAAACCTGCATTCAAATATCTAGATATTATGTATAGAATTTTCTAGATAGAGAATTATATATCTAGATCTAGTGTACTAGTATAAATAGGTGATAAAGGTCACATTTGGAGATCACACAACAAACTCACAAGTTCTTGTACTTGTAAAACACCTTTCTAAACTTATCTTGTAATCAATGCAAAGTTGTTTTTTTATACAACCCTTGCAACTTCTTCTTGAATCGCTTTAATAGCTAATATCGTTGGGGCACAAGCTTAATATAGAGCAAATCTAAGTCGCATCATGTGAGTCAAGAATTTACTACGTGTCACATAGCCCTTTAATTGATTTTTTATTTATTAATTCTAGTTAAGATATTACCTTACGATCTTCAAATTAAGATTACGATCCTATGTTGGTTGGATGACAAATATGGTGTAAATATTTTAAAATTTCTATAACTGTGAACAAAATGGCCTGATATCTTGCTAGGTCGGTTGTCACAGAAATAAAATTTAAGGCTGTTAAAAAGATAAGATAACATAAGATTAAGATCGTAAATAAGATTATACAGTTACCTAGTTGTAGAGGTACCCTCCCAAATAGCTCAAAATGTAATATAGTATGTTAAGCCCAATCCATTTTAACTCGATCTTGGAAGGCCCAGTTGAAGGTGTATTAGGGTTAAGTCAATCATACTCCTATAAATAGAAGTCCCTTCCTCAACATATGCAAGGTGTTTTTCCTCCCCAAATCTCTCTTTACAAGCTTTCATAGTAATACACACACACACACACATCATATGTCGATGCTTTTGAATCCAACACTGATTTGAGCATCGGAGGCTGGTCCAGAGACTCCAGTCTCTGATCCATTTTAACGTTGGATGGCGGTCCAGAGACTCCGGTCTCTGAGTCATTTTAAGTGTTTTAATTGTCACTCTCATTGTATAATGATTCTTTTCAACTTTCACAGTTGTGATACAATTGTCCTTTTCATTAAACTTAAACAAACAACGAATTTATTTGTCAACCTGACCACGTGTAAAACCATTGTCCTAAAAAGTAGGTAGATGACGTTTCATACCAAGCTCTCGAGGCTTGATGAAGGCCATAAAGTGCTTTGTTCAACTTATACATGCAATTGGGATAATCGGGAGTGCCGAATTCCCTAGGTTGTCTGACATATACTTCTTCTTTTACGATTTTGTAAAAGGAATGCACTCTTTATGTCAACTTGGTACACTTTGAAATTCTGATAAGAAGCAAACACTAGAAGCAATTAAATAGATTCAAGCCTTTCCACTAGAGCGTACACGTTATTGTAGTCAATTCCTTGCTGCTGGTGAAAATCCTGAATGACCAACCGAGCTTTTATCAGGTGAGTTTGCTAAACAAGTTTAAATTGAAAAATTAATCACAATTAGCCAGTCACGACGCCACCTCCAACGGAAATTACGACTATACTTCTGACGTCGAATCTTGATTCTTCTACATACATGAATTCTGAAGTGATTCGTAGGATTTGGATGAAGTCTGCTGTGAAATTCAATCTAAAAGCAAAACCGTATGTAAGGAATGGTTTAACATCATTGCTACTAATCGTGGCTTTACCGACCAGTATAGTTCTTGTTCAGAATCCAAAGGAATCTTAACTCTTCAGTTTTATCCAAAAGAATCAGAACGCATGGCTCATCTACATTGGTCGTTATGGAACAATGTGACACTTTTTAGAGGGCTTCTTGATTTTGGTTCAACAACTCAGTTGAAAGAAATGTTACCAAATCATGTTTGGTCCGTAAATGGTATGGTATTGTTTGTAAGAGAGCCTGGTTTTACATTTTTTTTGTGAATCCGCTCAGAAGAGAGATGCTTTGTTTACCAAGATCATCTTGTTATGGTAATTTTAGGTCTTATGGTGTGACACCTGTGTTTGTAATCATTGTAAACAGTTCATTTATCAATAAAACGAAGTTATTTGATCCCAATGTTTGTTTGTTTATGTTTGACATTTTTCATGTTTTGACTTTTGTTCAATTTCAAACTCTATATCGCTTTCTGGAGAATTATACGCAAACTGGTGCATAAACGTACTCAGTTTAATGCGAAAAATACTCCGGAACATCAAAATATACTTAACATACCCTAAATAACCTTTACATAACTTAGAAATAAGTTTTGAAGGCTTTGGTATGGCAAAAACAAGTTTAATCGCCTACAGGGACTTAATTCGACAAACTGCGAAAGTATGACGATTCGTACTAGAACAGACATTCCGGAACATGACCATAAGTTAAACATACCATAAATATCCTTTACATAGCTTAGAAATAGGCTTTGAGAGGTTCGGTGTGCTAAAATAAACTTTTGGGTCATTCAGGGACTAAAAGCGTCAAAAAGTGCATAAGTTTGCATTTTCGCACATAACTTACATTCTGAATACATCCGGACATCTAAAAATTTATGTAAGCACTAAAATATTTTATTTTAGTGATTGGAATAAGAAAAATCCATTCGTCGCGCAATTTGGATCGTTTTTCGCGCTTATGCGCATTCCGTCGTAATTAAGCGAACATCACGATCGTACGACCAAACGAACCAACATCCGACATATTTTTGAGTATGTTTCGTGTCCACAATGTTTAGGCATCATTTTAGGGCCTTAACGTTGGCTTAACGGGCCTTAGAAGTGTCGGAAATGAGCTTAAACACTAACAGGGACCAAAACTGTCAATATTGCAAAGTTGCTTCAGATCAGAAGGGCCAGGCGGCCCGCGTAAACTCTTGGTCTCTCCTTACGCGGCCCGTGTCAGCCTCCCAGATCAGTTTAATCAGTTTTAACAGCTGTTAACAACTGTTATGCACTCCAAACCCAATTCCACTTGTCATTTCCTGCTAATGGGGGCCAATTTTAGTTACCTTAGTGTTGCAACAAATGTAGGGATGAGATTTAAGCAAGTTATTCGATAAACGATCTTAACGGTTCCAACATTCGTATAAATACCCAACCCTTTCACTTGCAAAACCCACTTGAATTCTTGAGAGTTCTCTAAGTTGAAGTGAGACCACTTCATACCTGAGAATACTTGAGAAAACAAAGCTTTCGGGGACCCTTTGTAAGTATTCCTTCGTTCTTTTTATTCTTTTAGCGTTAAAAGTCAAACTTTGTTTGACTTTCTGCGTTGACTGGTTTATGGTCAATGCGAAGTTCGTTTGAACTTCATAACGTGAGCGTAATCACGATGGTTATAGTCCCTAGTGACTATACCTACCGATTACCACGTTATCTAGGCTCAGTGACGAGTCGTAGTTTCGGCCAAAATGCGCATTCTTGCGTATTTTGTAACCAAACTACTCTTAGGTATCAAAACCGTTTGTTTTGATACCAAACCTGTTTTCTAAACTTAGTTAAGCATGTTTTAACATGCTTAGCTCGTCACTTTTAGTTTAGTGCTTATATAGGGTCGTAAGGTAAGCGATCTAAACAATCGCTTATACTTTCGAACCCGACCCGTTTGGTCGATCATTAGGATCCGACCAAACACATTAGGTGACCATAGTTGTATAGGGAATAACCTTCCGAGGTTATACCTTATGGTCACATCGTTTGAGTAGTTGTATGATAGGTAGTATATATGCCTTAGGTAAATTACCAAAATGCCATTTTAACGCCAAAATTCATTTTAAGGATATGTAACAAAACTTTTGGTATCTAAACTGATTTGGTAACAATATTAGACATGTTAAGGCATATTTTACTTATCATAGGACTAGTTAGGCATTCCGAACGCATTTCACGCGAACGACGCGTTAAAGTAGCATAAGCTACCTAAACGGGTCGTAATGGGTCGTAAGCACTTAGGTTAGGTTTCATTTTATTATATAGGCTTTGTTAAACCATATTACAGGAGTCTCCATACACGTTTGGTTTACGAACCCTCATTCTATCCAATCCTCCGATTTAGGTCCGGTATATTAACATAGTTACCTATATTAGGTACCGTTTGATATCCGTGATCTCTAGCATTGTTTGGTTGTTACTCAAGGACTACTAAGCAATCTCAAGTGAGTACATAGACCCCTCTTTTACTGTTTTCCAAACGTTTTGGGGGTGAAACACATGTGCCTACTTGTTACTTTCGTGCCTTTCATGTTTTCATATCATATGCTTGTTATGTTCATTAGTACATTTATAGTACATGATTTCATTATGTTTCTGCTATGTATGTCCATTTAGTGCATACTTAGTGCATTATTTTACATCACATCACATGCTATGTATGTCCATTGGTTGCATACTTAGTACATTTGTTATTTATCACATGCTTACATTTTGGTATGACATTTGGTTTGTTCAAATGGGACATTGTACATTCATTAACATTGATCACGCCATTCGTTAGTAGGTAGTGGTACCATAGGAATTGACAACTCCCGTTCCTGACATCCTGTGTATGTTTGGATGGAAGGAATGACCGAATTCGATAAACATAACACAGATAAACCTTTAATTTGTTTAAAGGTCTATCACCACAGTCACAAGGCTTGAATGTATGCATTATAACAATACCGCATAGATGTTTGTATCAGTATAGCATGCATTTGTTCCACAAAACATAACTTTGATTTAAACTATGTTTAATTCGATACCCTGTTTTTGTGCATTTTACCTATGGTTTAGTTGATGTATTTCACTTGCCATACATGATATTTATGGATACACAATTCATGATTTACAATAAACATAAACATTTTTGACATTGATATACACATTTAGTGATTTACATTAGACATAGACATTTTGATATGGTTTACACAATAACACTTGACAATTGATTTATACATGAACAATTTACAATGGTGGTTGGTTTGGGTAAGTGATTTGAGTAACGAGGCGTGTGTAATATGATACAAGCATGGTGGATACGCCGCTGGTACTTCCTATATATAAGTGCTTGTATAATATTACATATCGTAGCGTTATTTAAATCATTTCAGTATAGACATATTACATTTTACACAAATAACATGTTTTTTTACAAGATATTGTTTTACAAAACAGTTTATTTTATACAACTCATTTTACTTGGTTATTTCATTAACCATACACCTTTCTTTTATATAATCTGATTTCTTATCGAGTTTTCATATGATTTATAAAAGAAAACACTTAACAAGATTCATGACTAATTTTTATTAAACCTTTTTTCTAAAACCCAAGTCATGAATCCTATTTTCACAAAACCTATGTATCTCACAGGCATTTTTATGCTGACGTACCTATTTTCACATGTGTTTTCAAGAGTTGTCGCTTAGGATGATGATCGTGACACTATGGCGGACCTGTGCCTTAGAGACTTAAAATAAAGATAGAACTAGTTTAATTATGTTCTGAACTCTTTATTTCCTGTTTTGAGACAATGTAACTCGCTTGTTTGATAAATAAAATATAACTTTGTATGTCATGGTTGTGAAACAATAATTCTGTTACAACACTCCCCGACGTTTCCGCCACAATTTGATGTTCTACGTGGTCGGGGTGTGACAGAAAAGTTGGTATCAGAGCCAATGGTTATAGGGAATTAGGTTATTAGTAATGCTTTGACCTAGACCATAACCTTCTAGGACCCCAACACAAGTTATCTTGTGTTTAGATCTTAAAACATGCACTTCACCTATCCTTAGGTGATAACCACAACGGGAACATCAAGTTTGAAACCCCTTTGAAAACTAATCATCTGATCTAGGATGATTGATTACTAGGTTTTGAACCCTCTGTTGTAAGGTTTTGAACCCTTCCAGTTTGACTCAATTTTTGGCTTTATGCCTTTTGAGTTTTCAAAAATCTCGTCAAAGTTTGGGTCTAAATAATGTGAACACGTGCAAACTGGAAGAGTGAACGCCTGTACCCTGGGTCTTCTGTCTAAGGCTAGAGTGTTCGTACAAATCCACATAATCGGACCAGTCACTCTTACCTAGGAACTCTTGGGGCGAGTGTTCACTTATAGGCGAGCATGTCTTCGCGATACATTATTTTTTCACCCATTTACTTTGATTAGTCACTGTGTGTTGTTTGTTTGCTTTGTGATGCGGACGAATGACCACCATCTTTGCTTTTGTTGATTTTGTTTCATCACATCTTTTTCATTCAATCATCTCACTCGTTTCCTTTCATGTTTCCTTTTTTAGAATGCCTCCTCGACGCGATAATCAGATAGCTAATGCCGAACTGGCAGAAATTATCGCACAACAAATGGCTGCTGCGTTCCCAAATCTTATTGCTCAATGGAACCAAGCCAACAACAATCATGCTCCATGCAATTTCAAGAGTTTTAATTCGGCTAAGCCACTCAAGTTTAGTGGTTCTGAGGGAGCAACTGGGCTTCTTCAATGGTTCGAGAGCATACACCTTTCTTTTATATAATCTGATTTCTTATCGAGTTTTCATATGATTTATAAAAGAAAACACTTAACAAGATTCATGACTAATTTTTATTAAACCTTTCTTCTAAAACCCAAGTCATGAATCCTATTTTCACAAAACCTATGTATCTCACAGGCATTTTTATGCTGACGTACCTATTTTCACATGTGTTTTCAGGAGATGTCGCTTAGGATGATGATCATGACACTAGGGCGGACCTGTGCCTTACAGACTTAAAATAAAGATAGAACTAGTTTAATTATGTTCTGAACTCTTTATTTCCTGTTTTGAGACAATGTAACTCGCTTGTTTGATAAATAAAATATAAATTTGTATGTCATGGTTGTGAAACAATAATTCTGTTACAACACTCCCCGACGTTTCCGCCATGATTTGATGTTCTACGTGGTTGGGGTGTGACATGTGGTTTTGGTGTTCATGGAGGTAAGTACAAAATTGTGAGAGACAGTTACTCACTTTTTACCATATGTCGATGCTTTTGAATCCTACACTAACTTGAGCATTGGAGGCTGGTCCAGAGACTCGGGTCTCTCACCCATTTTAACGTTGGATGGCGGTCCAGAGACTCTGGTCTCTAACTCATTTTAAGTGTTTTGATTGTCACTCTCATTGTATAATGATATTTTCAACTTTAACAGTTGTGATACAATTGTCCTTTTCATTAAATCTTTAACTTAAAGAATTTAGTTAATTCTAGTTTTTCATGGTTGGCTTCGATGTAAGTACCTAGAGCTGCACAATCGGACACCTTGAACCGGCTCAAGATATCACACACATACTTTGTTTGATGCATGTAAATTCCTTCCTTTGATTGTTGAATTCGTAAGCCGAATAAAAATGAAAATTCTCCTATAGCACTCATCTCGAACTTTGACTTCATGATTCCCAGGAAATCCTTGCAAAATCCATCATTTGTGGACGCGAAGATAATGTCGTCCACATACACTTGAACAAACAACGAATCTCTTTATCAACCTAACCACGTGTAAAACCATTGTCCTAAAAAGTAGGTAGACAATGTTGCATACCAAGCTCTCAGAGCTTGATGAATGCCATAGAGTGCTTTTTTCAACTTATACATGCAATTGGGATAATCGGGATTGCCGAATTCCCTAGGTTGGCTGACATATACTTCTTCTTTGACGATTTCATTAAAGGAATGCACTCTTTATGTCAACTTGGTACACTTTGAAATTCTGATAAGAAGCAAATGCTAGAAGCAATTAAATAGATTCTAGCCTTGCCACTACAGCGTACACGTCATTGTAGTTGATTCCTTGTTGCTGATGAAAATCCTGAATGACCAACCGAGCTTTTATCAAGTGAGTTTGCTAAACAAGTCTAAATCAAAAAATTAGTAACAATCCCCAGTCACGACGCCACCTCTAGCAGAACTTACTAAATTACTTCTGACGTCGAATCTTGATTCTTCTACATACATGAATTCTGAAGTGATTCGTAGGATTTAGATGAAGTCTGCTGTGAAATTCAATCTAAAAGCAAAACCGTATGTAAAGAATGATTCAACATCATTGCTACTAATCGTGGCTTTACCGACCAGTACAGTTCTCGTTCAGAAGCCAAAGGAATCTTAACTTTTCAGTCTTATCCTAAAGGATCAGAACGCATGGCTCATCTACATTGGTCGTTATGGAACAATGTGACACTTATTAGAAGGCTTCTTGATTTTGGTTCAACAACTCAGTTGAAAGAAATGTTACCAAAGCCTGTTTGGTCCGTAAATGGTATGGTTTTGTTTGTAAGAGAGCCTGGTTTTATATTTTTTGGTGAATCCGCTCAGAAGAGAGGTGCTTTGTTTGCCAAGATCATCTTGTTATGGTAATATTAGGTCTTATGGTTTTGGTGTTCATGGAGGTAAGTACAAAATTGTGAGAGACTCCGGTCTCTGACGCATTTTAACGTTGAAAGACGGTCCAGAGACTCTGGTCTCTGACTCATTTTAAATGTTTTAATTGTCACTCTCATTGTATAATGATTCTTTTCAACTTTCACAGTTGTGTTACAGTTGTTCTTTTCATTAAATCTTTAACTTAAAGAGTTTAGTTAATTCTAGTTTTTCATGGTTGGCTTCGATGGAAGTTCCTAGAGCTGCACAATCGGACATCCTGAACCGGCTCAAGATATCACACACACACTTTGTTTGATGTATGTAAATTCCTTCCTTTGATTGTTGAATTCGTAAGCCGAAGAAAAATGACAGTTCTCCTATAGCACTCATCTCGAACTTTGACTTCATGATTCCCTCGAAATCCTTGCATAATGCATCATTTGTGGACGCGAAGATAATGTCGTCCACATACACTTGAACAAACAACGAAACTCTTTGTCAACCTGACCACGTGTAAAACCATTGTCCAAAAAAGTAGGTACACAATGATTCATACCAAGCTCTCGGGGCTTGATGAAGGCCATAGAGTGTTGTGTTCAACTTATACATGCAATTGGGATAATCGGGATTGCCGAATTCCCTAGGTTGGCTGACATATACTTCTTCTTTGATGATTTCGTAAAAGGAATGCACTCTTTATGTCAACTTGGTACACTTTGATATTCTGATAAGAAGCAAATGCTAGAAGCAATTAAATAGATTCTAGCCTTGCCACTACAGCGTACACGTCATTGTAGTTGATTCCTGCTGCTGATGAAAATCCTGAATGACCAACCGAGCTTTTATCAAGTGAGTTTGCTAAACAAGTCTAAATCAAAAAATTAATAACAATTCCCCGGTCACGACGCCACCTCCGGCGGAACTTACGATGATACTTCCGACATCGAATCTTGATTCTTCTACATACATGAATTCTGAAGTGATTCGTAGGATTTGGATGAAGTCTGCTGTGAAATTCAATCTAAAAGCAAAACCGTACGTAAAAATGATTCAACATCATTTCTACTAATCGCGGCTTTACCGACCAGTACAGTTCTCGTTCAAAATCCAAAGGAATCTTAACTCTTCAGTCTAATCTTAAAGGATCAGAACGCATGGCTCATCTAAATTGGTTGTTATGGAACAATGTGACAGTTCTTAGAAGGCTTCTTGATTTTGGTTCAACAACTCAGTTGAAAGAAATGTTACCAAAGCCTGTTTGGTCCGTAAATGGTATGGTTTTGTTTGTAAGAGAGTCTGGTTTTACATTTTTTGGTGAATCCTCTTTGAAGAGAGATGCTTTTTTTTTTACCAAGATCATCTTATTATGGTAATTTTAGGTCTTATGGTTTTTGTGTTCATGGAGGTAAGTACAAAATTGTGAGAGACTTGAGCATTGGAGGCTGGTCTAGAGACTCCGGTCTCTAACCCATTTTAACGTTGGATGGAGGTCCAGAGACTCCGGTATCTGACTTATTTTAACTATTTTAATTGTCACTCTCATTGTATAATGATTCTTTTCAACTTTCACAGTTATGATACAGTTGTCCTTTTCATTAAATCTTTAACTTAAAGAGTTTAGTTAATTCCGGTTTTTCATGGTTGGCTTCGATGGAATTTCCTAGAGCTGCACAATTGGACATCTTGAACTGGCTTAAGATATCACACACATACTTTGTTTGATGTATGTAAATTCCTTCCTTTGATTGTTGAATTCGTAAGCCGAAGAAAAATAAGAATTCTCCTATAGCATTCATCTCGAACTTTGACTTCATGATTCCCTCGAAATCCTTGCATAATGCATCATTTGTGGACGTGAAGATAAAGTCGTCCACATACACTTGAATAAACAACGAATCTCTTTGTCAACCTGACCACGTGTAAAACCATTGTCCTAAAAAGTAGGTAGACAATGTTTCATACCAAGCTCTCGGGGCTTGATAAAGGCCATAGAGTGCTTTGTTCAACTTATACATGCAATTGGGATAATCGGGATTGCCGAATTCCCTAGGTTGGCTGGCATATACTTCTTCTTTGACGATTTCGTAAATGGAATTCACTCTTTATGCCAACTTGGTACACTTTGAAATTCTGACAAGAAGCAAACGCTAGAAGAAATTAAATAGATTCTAGCCTTGCCACTACAGCGTACACGTCATTGTAGTCGATTCCTTGCTGCTGATGAAAATCCTGAATGACCAACTGAGCTTTTATCAGGTGAGTTTGCTAAACAAGTCTATATCGAAAAATTAATAACAATTCCCTAGTCACGAAGCCACCTCCGACGGAACTTACGACGATACTTCCGACGTCGAATCTTGATTCTTCTACATACATGAATTCTGAAGTGATTCATAGGATTTGGATGAAGTCTGCTGTGAAATTCAATCTAAAAGCAAAACCGTATGTAAAGAATGGTTTAACATCATTGCTACTAATCGCGGCCTTACCGACCAGTACAGTTCTCGTTCAGAATCCAAAGGAATCTTAACTCTTCAGTCTTATCCTAAAGGATCAGAACACATAGCTCATCTACATTGGTCGTTATGGAACAATGTGACATTTCTTAAAGGGCTTCTTGATTTTGGTTCACCAACTCAGTTGAAAGAAATGTTACCAAAGCCTGTTTGGTCCGTAAATGGTATGGTTTTGTTTGTAAGAGAGCCTGATTTTACATTTTTTGGTGAATCCGCTCAGAAGAGAGAGGCTTTGTTTACCAAGATCATCTTGTTATGGTAATTTTAGGTCTTATGGTTTTGATGTTCATGGAGGTAAGTACAAAATTGTGAGAGACTTGAGCATTGGTGGCTGGTCCATAGACTCCGGTCTCTGACCCATTTTAACCTTGGATGGCGGTCCAGACACTCTGGTCTCTGACTCATTTTAAGTGTTTTAATTGTCACTCTCATTGTATAATGATTCTTTTCAACTTTCACAGTTCTGATACAATTTTCCTTTTCATTAAATCTTTAACTTAAAGAGTTTAGTTAATTCTAGTTTTTTATGGTTGGCTTCGATGGAAGTTTCTAGAGCTGCACAATCGGACATCTTGAACCGGCTCAAGATATCACACACATACTTTGTTTGATGTATGTAAATTCCTTCCTTTGATTGTTGAATTCGTAAGCCGAAGAAAAATGACAATTCTCATATAACACTCATCTCGAACTTGGACTTCATGATTCCCTCGAAATCCTTGCATAATGCATCATTTGTGGACGCGAAGATAATGTCGTCCACATACACTTGAACAAACAACGAATCTCTTTGTCGACCTGGCCACGTGTAAAACCATTGTCCTAAAAAGTAGGTAGACATTGTTTCATACCAAGCTCTCGGGGCTTGATGAAGGCCACCGAGTGCTTTGTAAAACTTATACATGCAATTGGGATAATCGGGATTGCCGAATTCCCTAGGTTGGCTGACATATACTTCTTCTTTGACGATTTCGTAAAAGGAAAGCACTATTTATGTCAACTTGGTACACTTTGAAATTCTGATAAGAAGCAAACGCTAGAAGCAATTAAATAGATTCTAGCCTTGGCACTAGAGCGTACACGTCATTGTAGTTGATTCCTTGCTGCTGATGAAAATCCTGAATGACCAACCGTGCTTTTATCAGGTGAGTTTGCTAAACAAGTCTAAATCGAAAAATTAATAACAATTCCCCGGTCACGACGCCACCTCCGGCGGAACTTACGACGATACTTCCGACGTCGAGTCTTGATTTTTCTACATACATGAATTCTGAAGTGATTCGTTGGATTTGGATGAAGTCTGCTGTGAAATTCAATCTAAAAGCAAAACCGTATGTAAAGAATGGTTCAACATCATTGCTACTAATCACGGCTTTACCGACCAGTACAGTTCTCGTTCAGAATCCAAAGGAATCTTAACTCTTCTGTCTTATCCTAAAGAATCAGAACGCATGGCTCATCTACGTTGGTCGTTACGGAACAATGTGACACTTCTTAAAAGGCTTCTTGATTTTGGTTCAACAACTCAGTTGAAAGAAATGTTACCAAAGCCTGTTTGGTCCGTAAATGGTATGATTTTGTTTGTTAGATAGCCCGATTTTGCATTTTTTGGTGAATCCGCTCAGAAGAGAGATGCTTTGTTTACCAAGATCATCTTGTTTTGGTAATTTTAGGTCTTATGGTTTTGGTGTTCATGGAGGTAAGTACAAAATTGTGAGAGACCGTTTCTCACTTTTTGATCCTTCTCCCACAGAGGTTTATTGTGTTGGTTTGGGTGCGTAGAGATCGGTTTAGTCAGTTTCTCCCAAGGTTTGGAGGGAAACCAACATAACTTTTAAGGAATACATATTCTGGCTTGTCTCTCCATCCGATAAGGGAGGTATAACTAGGTTTGACATGCATATTGAAATAATTTCTGCATTTCTTGACACCCTTCCTGATTTGATTAAGAAATTAAGAAGATATACTCGGGATACTAAGTGAGATTGTATGCATTGCTGTATAAGAATTCTTAAATTTGGTGTTTACTGTGAATGAGATTTGGAGAAAAATTGGTGACACAATATACGGTTTCGCGCGCCGGGTAGCAGCTTCTCTTGTGGTTAAGATACATTTGGAGGGTGGTGGGGTTTTGATGATTGAGAACGAATCATGGATGGTGGATGGTTGCAATCCAACAACTAATCATGTTCTATGAGCAAGACTTGTTTAGCCTCACGAGCTCTATAAGTGAAGCTCGAGCTCATTTACTACAAAAACTTATATTTTGGCCTGTGCTCGACTCGTAAACAAGTTTAAATAAGCTCGGCTCGGCTCGTTTACTAGAAAACTTTAATAAATGGGTAAATGTTATTAAATATTAGTAAAAACTAATGTTACACTAAGGCTCGACGAGCCGGACAAGCTTCACACGCCAGGCTCGAGCTCGGGCTTGATAAAATTAACGAGCTTTAATTTAGGCTCAAGCTTTGAGCGGGCTCGATAAGGCTCGGATCGTTTCGATCTTTTTCTAGAGCCCATCTCAGGCCGTTCAGCTCATTTGCACCCCTACACCTAGGTACTAATATGGTAGACTACATTTAAAAACAACTCGATAAAATAAACGACCTTTAATTTAGTGACCCTACACCTCGATAAAATAAATGAGCTTTAATTTAATGACCGGTGAATGTAAAAAAATTAATTGTTATTTAGAACATTATAAATAGCCACCTTTATTCATCATTTTACACAAACCTTCTACCATTTTTATTCTAGTCTTCACCGTTTTACTCAAACCATCACTTTTTCAATCTCATTTCTCAAAAGATGATCTCTGTGTAGTTTTACAGCCTGACAATTTCGAAGATAATTTTTGGTTAAACGAAAGTAGCCTAATTTTTTTCAAAGATATCATTGAGCAAGCCGAAGCGGAAGACACGACAACGTCTCCGAGCATCCCTAAAATCGTCAAACGTGATCGCGTACAAGGTAATGAAAATCATACCAATGATTATTTCGTTGATGAACCAAAGTACGATCACGATACATTTCGCTACTGGTTTCGTATATCGAAACGATTGTTTTTACAAAATTGTTGCTGATGTGGAAGCACAATATCCTTAGTTTTAAGAGGGTCACGATAGGTTAATAAAGAGTTTTAGGACAATACAAAAAATTACATCCGTCGTGAAACAAATTGCGAGCGAAGAGGGCGGCGAGTATTTACAGATGTCAGAAAGGACTTCGCGGGAGTGCCTACAATTTTTCTGTAACGTCGTTAATCAATTGTACGGTGATGAGTTCTTGCGTAGGCTTACAAGCCACGACGTAGCGATTATGTACCAAAAACACGAAGAAAAGCACCACATTCCTGGGATGTTAGGTAGCATCGATTGTACGCATCTCGTTTGGAGGATGTGCCCCAAACTATTGCAAGACCAATATATGGGAGGTTATCACGAATACCCAACGATCATGGTCGAAGCGGATGCGTCACAAGATTTATGGTTTTTGATCGTGGTCAGCCCGGTTCACTCAATGACATCAATGTTCTCCAAACATCTCCAATATTTCTTGCTAAACGGAATGGAACCGCACTTAAGTGTCCATTTCAAGTGAATGGACATACATACAACGCTATCTAATCGACGTGATCTACCCTACTGGACAACATTTGTGAAAACGTTTCCATATCTGGTCGATCTGAATGAAATGAAGTTCAAGTAATTGCAAGAAGGGACAAGAAAAAGATGTGGAGCGTTCTTTTGGTGTGCTAAATGGAAAATATGGCATACTTAGGATACCCATGCGTGCTATGACTATAGAAAAGATTATTAGCGTGACATATACGTGCATTATACTGCATAACATGATCTTAAAGGACGACGGAAATGCGTTCTCACCGGTCCACATCCCAGATCCTTTCGTCCTACCCGTTTTAGACAAGGATGCTCTTCGCGAGTTGATGGATCAAGATACGCATTTTCGACTTAGAAATGATCTTTTGGTCCATCTTGCAGCTCAAGATCTACCTGACCTCGAAGAGGAAAACGAGGAGTAGTTTCGTTTTATATCTATGTTTTTTCTATTTTTATTTTAAATTGTGTTTTTTATTTCATTTTATTAGTTTGTTTAATTTAAATTGTTATTTAATGAAATTTTAATTTTAATTAAATTTAATTGTTGAATTTATTGAAATTTAATCATGTAAGGATATGCTTAAATGTCTATTTGATTTCATGTTGGTATATTATGTTTTTGATGGACTTGATCTACTTAAATCAGTTTGGTTAAATACTCAATGCTGTTTGGTCTTGCTTTACCCCGACTACATCATGCGAAGTCAAAAGCGTAACACCGGGAATCCCCCGTTGCCTATGTGTTTCATTAAAAAAACACTAGTTGATTAACATGATCAATTGATTAATGGATGAAAGTCATTCTTTGTCTATGATAACATGAATCTTAAACCTAAGTGCCAAACCCATGCGGGTAGGATTAAGTAAAATAGTAAATACCATAAGTCGAATACAATTGATAAACATCAAAGTGACTACTCTCTAATACAAGAATATTTATTTGTATAACATTTATGTATGTCTATAGCACCAAACTTATATTACACAACATACAAGAATATTTATTTGTAAATAACGTTTATAATGTCTATAGAACCAAACTTATATTACACAACTTATTGAGTTTATCTTTGAATCATTGCTATACATATAAACATGTTTAAAATAAACTTAGTAATATACTAACAAACCATGTTTAATGATCTTTAAACATATCAAAGATCACCACAATCATAATCAGTATGACCATTTTGGTTGTGAAAAAGAAGTATCAATAACACAATATACATAATCTTCTTTAGAAATGAAGAAGTACCCCATAGCATGCCGGTGAGGTAAGTTTGCAACGATAATCGGGCCACCCTCATCCTTCGTTGTTTCACGAACCGATTAAACGCTTCCTCAACTCCATGGACCGTTAGCTTACTCCCGCTTTCAAAACCATTCAAACCCAACTGAGCCATTGTTCTAGCCAACACAACCGAATCTTCTAGCCCTGCTGAACCACCTTGACCCAAAAATGGGCCCATGACATGCATAGCGTCTCCAGCAACCGTTACTGTTCCTTTACAAAATGAGCCAGTTAACAAGTCCCATGGTGTACGATATCTCATGTGTGTAATAGATAATGATTTCATGTCTGTGTTTTCGATCATTTTGCGAATTTCCTGTGGATGATCGCTTACCAACTCTAGTGTTACTTGTTGTATCACACCGGGATCTACCCAAATTTTTTCATCTGTTAATTATAGTCAAAAAATGAAGTAAGCCATGTAAATATTGAAGCTATATCTACACAAATATGGTGTTAATTGATAACAACCTTTAGGGATGTATGGTAGCAAACAAAACCAGTAAACCATGTTATCATCAACTGGAATTATTCCAACAAGAATGTTATCTTTCCATAAACGAGCAAACTCATGCTCGAATGAATGACCATTTGGGTAGTTTGTTAGACCTCTTATGGCGCTTGACGGGAACATTTTTGTAGGCTTGAGGTTAAGGAAGTTTGCAATTATAGACTTGCCACCATCACAACCAATTACTACCTACAAGCACCACTAACTATCATTGTTTTTTTGAGATTGCGTTAGTCTGTAATCGCGTCTCTGTTTTATTATTATTAATTACTTAAAATTGCAAAGTAAAAGGCAAAAAAGGATGATTCATAACATGTAGAATGCTTTTGTGCTCGATCAAGTAAATACCTTAGCTCTAATGGAACTTCCATCGATGAAGCAAAGAATTGGTTTGGTAGAATGCGGGTCAAGTTTTATAGATTCAAGTTGGCAGCTGAACTTTACTGTGCCTAAAGGAAGTGCAGCATAAAGAGTGTCTATAAGATCCTTCCTTCTCAAGCAACGAGTTTCGCCATCCCAAGGAACCCTCAATAAAGAAACAATAAAATTATTAATTCAGAAGATGCATGCTTCTTATATAAACTAGCTTGCATTAATCTTCTTTTAACGATTTAATTCTTAAACATCTTTTTCTTATTTGAATTTTTTTAAATGACTAGATTTTCTAATAAAATAAATGGATAAATTGATTTTTAAGAACTTCACCAATTTGGTTCATGTTAAAACAAAATTAAAAAAATATATACGAAAAATAATAATTAATTTTTTATTATATTCAAATAATTTTTTTTGGATGTTCATTATTATTTTTAGAAAAAATAAGACTTTTTTTTTTATCTTATGTCGTATCGTTACTATAAAAATAATGTAAAAAATCCTTACTTTATAAATTCCATATACAAAAATATACATCAACTTACAATGATAATTCTTTTTTCTTCCCTCCATCAAGCGATATTTCTCGGGCCCTAAACATAGCGAAAACGTATCATGACAACATCACAAACTCGTTAGCTTAGAATACTATTAGGTTACGAACATGATAATTTGAGGTTAAAGGTTGCGAAACATATAAACTTAAACGGTCTAACAAATGTCTAAAATAATCCAAAATAGGTATTTTTACATTTTTTTATAGTAACAATAAGAGACAGCTTACAAATAATAGGTATATTTAAATTTTTTATGGTAACAATATGAGACAGCTTACAAATATATGACTTTCAAAACTCGTAGTTAAGAACGTGGGGTATGGGGCGGGAGTTTGGGCGTGGGTTGGGGGAAAACGCCCAAGCCACCACCCCGGGTGGGCTTGGGTTTGGGCGTGGCCCTTGGGGCTTGGGTTTCAAGCCGGGCGTGGGGCGGTCTTGACATCCTAGCTGGCGGACTCCCATTTGTTCACCCCGCCATGTCATAGCGGTCCATATGAAAAGTTTGAATATTTTATTTAATATTCTGCCACGCGGTACACCCAACCCACGCCCCGCCATACCCCTCGGACACGTAACCAGGCGGTGGGGGGCTCCCATTCCACGTGTCAGCAAATGCCCCAACCCAAGCCCCACCATACCCCACCGTCTAACTTCTAAATATATATGGATAAAAAGGTTTGTTATAGCAAGCATAACCTGGTACCATTTTTTTATTAAGAGTGCGGGGGAGTGGAGGGGTTTGGATTAGGGGCATTGCTTGACACGTGGTGAGGGTGAGATCCATAAGCTTATGGTGAAAAATGAGGGGTGCGGTGTGGCGTGGCCAACCATGTGAATTTTTTTAATTAAAGTAGTCGACCAAAAACAACCATATTGAACTGCTATTTTCGTTCATGTGGTTTGTTCACTTTTGTCATTCCAGACCAATTTTAAAAAATGCATTAGTTTCCTCCATGACATACTGGAAACGTGCTACTTCAGTCAAAAAATTAAAACCCAGTTAAGTCAGACAGGTTAAATGAAGGGTATTATTATCAATTCATTAAATAATATGAAAATAAAAGATATATGAATTGACAATAATACCCTTCATTTAACCTGTCTGACTTAGCTGAGTTTTAATTTTTGGACTGAAGTGACACGTTTCCAGTATGTTAGGGAGCAAACTGGTGCATTATTAAATATTGACCTGAAATGACATAAGTGAACAAACTATAAGGACGAAAATGACAGTTAACTTGATAATAAAACTACAATTTAACCTTCCTGTAAAGAAGTTACTAGATCAAGTTTATAATTTTCTAACTGGTTTAGTGTATATATTGTGAAATGGTAACGTCTCAAAATAATTTTGACGTACAATAACTAATAATTGGTTCAACATATTAAATAATTAATATCTAGAGTTTTTTTTTTTTTTCTATTCTTTTCCTTTTTCCTTTTCCTTTTTATGTTTTACGTGGGCTGACCATATCCACAATATATTAATCAATCACCATATATATATATATATATATATATATATATATATATATATATATAGGGAGCCGCTAGAATGAGAACCACCACGAGTTATGAGAACCGCGACCCGCGACCCGCGGGTGGCCATTGACCACGAAATTTTTTTTACGACTAGATGTGTATATTTTAACACCATACGTAAAGTTTGGGTTCAAACGGCGCGCTCGAGGGGGTAGTTTTTTACGCCCAAAGTTTGGTTAAAAAAAAAAAGAAAAATTAAAAAAAATAAAAAAAAACCCAAACTTTGGGCGTAAAAAACTACCCCCTCGTGCGCGCCGTTTGAACCCAAACTTTACGTATGGTGTTAAAATATACACATCTAGTCGTAAAAAAAATTTCGTGGTCAACGGCCACCCGCGGGGCGCGGTTCTCGCGGTTCTCATAACTCGTGGTGGTTCTCATTCTAGCAGCCCCCTATATATATATATATATAGAGAGAGAGAGAGAGAGGATCTACGAAAAGTGTGTTTTTTCCTAAAAAGTGTAAAAAGGCATAAAACACAATAATTTCAGGCATAAAACACACCTAAAACTCATAAATAATAGAATGAAGATTACTAAAACACCATATTCAAACTCTAATAGTCCATAAAAACTTCAAACACACCATCGTAGAACTATGAATATAAAACACAAAATGCTAAACAACATAAAACACAAGAAGATGAGATAAGGTACCTCTTGAGACGGACAGCAGTGTGGCGGAGGTTATCGCCGATGCCGAGCTGATCGAGAGCGCGCCATCCGTTTGGGCGGATTCCGATTGCTGCTCCGGCGACGTTCCTCAGACTTTCAGCCCTCTCCATTACTATGCATTTTATCCCCTTCTTGTGAAGAGCAAGGGCCGTGGCTAACCCACAAATTCCTGCTCCAATTATCACTACTTCTTCATCATCATCCATTACTAATAATTATTTGAGAGAGAGAGTCAATCGGTGGGTCGTAGTGGATGTAAGTGGGCATTTAAGAAAGGAAGGTGATGTATTAAAAACGATGGGTACATGACAAGATCTAAGATGATATTGATGAAGCGCAAGTTACAATACGCAACGTAAAATAAATTATTATTTACTATAATATCAAATTACACTGTATCTACGTTCCGTTCAAAAAAAAAAAAAAAAAAAAAACTATAATATCTACGTTACTTACAAAAATCTTGTCTTATCAGGCTAAAAAAAAAATAAAAGTAAAACTAACGAATGAATGAAAAAAGATATTAACATGTGTTTTACATCGATCAACAATCATAAAAATATCGTATTAGTATCGATGCTGTTTGATCGGTATTAGTTAGTTTGGTATGATAGTAGTAAGATATGAGTATGGTATTGGTATTGGTATTGAGCTTAGTTTGTAATACTTGAAAAAATACTTTAATTTAAATACAACTACGTTTTTAATAAAATTCTATTGGAATTTAAAAAAAATAGCCAGTAATTGTGCCGAAAAGAAATTTTAATAATAACACAAACTGAACACTATATCGATTATAGGGATACAGTACCAATAGCGCAAAAGTACAGGAAAAATATCAAAACCTAACTCATAAAAGAAACTGAAAACATAAAATGGATATCGGTACAGTAGATACAGTATCAAAGTTGTTTGGTCAATATTAGTTGATTTTAATACAGTACTAGTACTCTGTACTGTGTTTTCAATAAACTTTATGTTGAAATTTCAACAAAAAAAATATAGAAACCGAAAATGACTAAAATTTACATCGGTTTCTAATTTTTAAAAGAGTAAACTTTCGTTTTGCTCTCTGTGGTTTGGTCACTTTAACGGTTTTGCTCCAAACCTTTAAAAATAGCAATTTTACTCCTTGATGTTTTGGTTTTTTTTTTTCCGGTTTGCTCCCCGCCTCTAACTCCATCCAAATTGTTTGTTTTTCCATTTTGCTCCCCGCAGGGAGCAAACTGGCAACAAAACCAAAACTTCAGGGAGGAGTAAAATGGCTATTTTTAAAGGTTTGGGGCAAAACCGTTAAAGTGACCAAACCACAGGGAGCAAAACAGAAGTTTACTCTTTTTAAAATTCCTAAAATTAATTCATATTTTGTATTTTTCCCACAATTTAATATGTTTATGTCTAAGGTAGTGTAACTTACATGATAATACTGCAGCTAAAGATATTTCGGATGATAAGTGGTCGAACAACAAACCCTCTTGAATAATGAAATTTGTCATGCAATCCTAAACACATTATGCATCGAAATTTCAAATATTTTGTCGTTTGACCTTGTTACTTGGCCTCAATCTAGAACGCTTCTCAACGTAAAAATATGTCGGATGAGAAGTGGTCGAACGACAAACCCTCTTGAGTAATGAAATTTGTCATGCAATCCTAAACACATTATGCATCAGAATTTCAAATATTTTGTCGTTTGACCTTGTTACTTGGCCTCAATCTGGAACGCTTCTCAATGCGTTTCAAAACGTTTATTGTTTTGAACGACAAATTTCTTTTATTCATTTCGTCTGTGGGACTTGAACCCAAGACCTTCCCCTTCAAAGATATTTAAAGGTTTTGTCTTTGCCAATGGACCACCACCTCATTGGTATGCGTTTCAAAACGTTGATAAATGTTAATTTTTCCAAACTAGTGTTTGAATCTAACCTTACAAACGAACCACAACGTTTGCATCGGGCTTTGTTCGAACCCTTTCACATTCTACATAAATCAAAATGCACCCAAATTTATTGGTTCCACGTTGTAGCAATTATTTTGACAACGTTATTGGTGCTTGACGAAGAACCCACACCATCGAAAGAAGTAGCACTCTCAAAAAGCCATTTTAGAAAGATTTTTAGGGTGTGTATATAGCGATTTTGAGATTTTGAGTGTTTTTTAGTGTTCTGATTAAACCAAAACATCTACTACCTATTTATAAATATCAAATGTGGGCTCCTATAGTCGAAAGAACAAAAAACACTTATAAACCTTATTATAGCCGTTAAGAAACAACTAGAATGGGTTCTAACACTAACTAGGAATGGAAAACGCAGTTTGGGTATTGAAAAAAACATGGGTTCGGGTATTATAACCGGCTATTAAAAAACCAGTTTCGGGATCGATTTTACCAGGGCCATCTTCAAAAATGTTCGAAAATCTTTAGGCACTGTGCGAACAGAAAATACGGGCCCCTTAAATACAAATTTTTAAAAGAATATATACAAAAAATATTTAAATATGAATTAATGTGAATTCAATCAACACCGATCATTTGATGTAACTTGACAAAATTAGGCAACTAATATCATTTGCATTTAATAAATAGATAAGAAACAAAAAGAAAAACAAAACTGAGGACGTCAGAATTAGAACCCATGTCTTCTTATTATTAAAGTGACTTTAAAACTCTCAAACCAAGTTCTTCAGGATGGTATTTTTCCGATTCATTATTTATATATTCTAACTTTACAATGTAAAACTAATATATAAACAAAAAAAATTGGGCCCCCAATGGGTTTGGGCCCTGAGACGTCGCCCATCCCGCACACCCTTCGGGCCAGCCTTGAATTTTACACTAATAAAATGTACCCTATGCATACCTTACGGATAGGGTAGACTACGAAACCAATTATTGAAAACCTCAGGTTTCTTTTGGGTACGCATCCAACCTGGCTCTTATGTGCACCTGCACAAATCAATTTATTTTTTTAAACTCGAACCGGTTTCAAACCAAAATTTTTTATCCACTGAGTTCGTTTCCGACTAGATTTTGTTGGTTTGAAATACTGATTTCAATTTGGTTTTTGTTCGTAAACTAGTTCATGCGCACAGATTTTAATATTTTTTAAGACACAAAAAAATATAAAATTCAACTTTTATTTGTTTTTATGGTTTTCGAACCAAGAAAATAAAAAAAATACGAAAACATAATTCTAAAAATTATAATTTTTAAAAATGCATTTGTTTATTTTTGGTGTTCATTCTTTGAAGAAACCAGTGTTTATGCGAATACATGGATCATAGTCAAGTTTTTCGTTGGAAAGGGGATCACCCAGTCCCTCTTGCACCTATTCGGCGTGTATATGTTCTTCAACTTCTATTTCGTCTTCGAGTGTTGTTTGGCGTTGCAAAAGATCCTCTGCGTCAAAGTGATATTTTAAACAAATGCACATTTCTAATATTGGAGGAGTGATTCATGTTCTTCTTATCTGTATAACTCTGCCACTAAAAGAAAAGAAAAAATAGATTCCGAAGCTACCGTAGAAGCTTAGACGGTTAGTAAATCAAGACCCATAGCGGTTAAGATTGGATATTGGGATTCCTTTCCAACAAGCCAAAATACCAAAGTTTCCATAAGAGAATTAGAGCCTTTATAACCCCCCCCCCCCCCCCCGCGCCCCGGTCACTGCTTAGGGTGCTACCCCTTTGTCGTTCAGCCATCTCATTTCTCACACTATTAAATAAATTAACTTTTGGGTTACCCCTAAGCGAACTACCCCGAATTAAACCCAATTCCATTAATGCCATTTCTAAGTGGTGTGTGTATCAGTGTATGTTAGGACCATATATTATTAAATAAATATCATATAAAATTATAATCAGAAGAATACTTTGTAATGGTTGCCCAATTCGGTTCAATTTTATACAAACATAAATTGGAAATTTATTTCATCGATTTAGTATCAACCGCCATAGTAATTAAGCACGGGGTTAAAGTCGCTACACAAGTAAAAGCGGGTAGTAGCTTGTCAAAATATCTTTTTAATTTGAGTTTCATGGGTGTTATCATTTCTTTAAACAAGTCATTTTTACTTTCAAACTCACTTATTGTGTCAGCCATTAAATATAATTTGTTCATTACTTCCGAACTCGTGGGATAATAAACCCTCGATAATCTTATACTTGCGTTTTTTTACAACCTCAAGATATTGATTGAGATATTCAACACATTCCCAACCCTCATCGGGACACAATATAGCTCGACCAAGCGAGGCAAGCCGATTATGAAAAGGTTGTAAAGTGTGTTTTGTGGTAAAGCACTTACAAACTTAAATTGACACAAAGTTTTCTATATTTTGTATATCTTTCTCGACTTTGCTTAAAAACATCACGTAACACTAGTGGAAAACCTGCGCTACGCGGCGGGATCATAATTTTTGCTGATACGTATTGTAGACACTGCGCATATGATTTGTTAATTTGAATTATTTGAACAATTTGGATTATTCTTAGTTTCTTCCCTTCTATGTGTGCATTCTAATAGTACTCCGGAAAACAAATGTAGCGTGCTGAAAAGTAACAATGTTATATTTATTACCAAAAGGAAAATCATTTGCTTGTAAATACACTGGAGCAAATGTAGTTTTGATGTTGAATTAGTAGCTAAGGTATATTTCGGTATACATGTTGTCTCCTCCGTTGGTGAACTGCAAGATTTGTAGTATATGGGACATGAGGTTAGTATTGTATGGTTTGCAATAAATGAAGAATGTTATTATGTTTTGGAAATAAAATCAAATGTTCCGGATAAGAGTAGCAAATGATGGTATATGTTAGGTTAAAGTGATGTACCTTTGTTTTTAGTCGCGTAAAACCTCTTGGTACACGACATTTGAGGTGAAAACCCCGTTTCTATATGCATTATTAAAAAGGTAAAAATTATGAGATGAAAATCTGATATATAAATAATTAAATGGAATGGCAGTCATAAGAAGTGTTAGTATTTTGTTTCGAATGTTACATCCAAGTGTGTGTACATCAGATGGCAAAAGCACTTAAACAAAGGTGATGTTGGATATCTTTGTTTTGAATAAGCTATTCACATAGTGAGGCATAAATTTTAAAGCTATTATTATCACTGAAGTATAAATTGATTATAAATCAATACTGAAGTAAAACATAAAATCAAGATTTTTGTTAAACTAAAGGATGAATTAAACATATATTTCATTACATCATCTCACGCATAATAGAAGCTATGAATGGAGGTATATAAGAAAGAGCTGTGTCATTTACAAACCATAATCAACGACTACCTTTCTGGTTGAGCCTCCTGAGTTTGATACAGTTTGAGAACGACTAAAACGACAATGTAGCAAATGATGAGCAGACGCAACGCAACGTTGGCAATGGATGTCTCATGTACTGAAGGCGGATGTGAGCGAACCTCCTGATTTCGGTACAATTTGAGTGAGAGATAGAGAGGCAATAGAGTTTTAGTTTATTTTTCCAAAAATACGGTGGTACTTACTAAAATATAATAAGCTAGCAAATCATTTAATGGTAGGTTTCAAATTCTCGTTATAATGACTATTTAATTAACTCTCATTTCATTTATTTGTTTCAGTTACTTATGCAAGTGATTTGTTTTAGTTACTTGTGCAAGTGATTATTCATTGAGATAAGGTGTTCATTTCAAATCCCTCTCTATTTATTTTGGCCGATTAAGTATCATTTCATTTATGGATTTCAGTTATTTTGCCACATGATTTGAATTACATGAATACTAATGGATTTCAGTTATTTTGCCACATGATTTGAATTACATGAACACTACCATCTTAACTTATTATATCATTTTTTGGTATCTTTTTGTTGTGTTAATTATTATTATATAGATTATACGTATGCATCACCCAAGTTGCTCATGTTGTTGATATGTTTGTGAAGAAACACTGACCTTAACGGTAGTATCCGATGTAGACTTCAATTATCAATGATCCGAACGGGCAGACTGCAAAACAGAAACACCGTTAGGACTCGTTACAGGAATGGGGTTATTCCTGTAACCACCCTCCGGCGTGAGAATAAGTCTCGGGTTTGGGAGTATAAAAGTATAGAGAGAGGAAGAAGTTGTATGAGAGTTAGATGATCTGTACCTTATACGTTTACCTCTATTTATAGTTTATAATTAGGGTTTTCCGTAACTTAGGAAGAGCTCCTATAAGTTAGGGATTTGCATGATCTTCCCGAAAACTTGGAGATTTGGTTACGTAGCCTATCCATGCAGGATGGAATATTCTAGAACGAATATTTATAATTGTTTATTTATAATAAAATGATAGGTAATGACCGGGTTGGATTATCCGATTGGGGTCATACCTCGTCATGTCCCCCCAGTCCGAAGTTATGAAATGTAATTCATGAAATCGGACTAGGGAGAAAAAAGAAAGTATATCCTATTTCAGGAAAAATTATAGTGCCATAATGTGTTATGAGAAAATGGTGGCGATGTGATAGGACGTGACAGTTAAGCCATCATTGAGATAACAACTTGGTTTACCCTGCTCTGACTGACGCGTATGTCTGTCCATTTTCCTTTTTGAATTTTGAAAAGTTACCATATAAATAGTATCCCTTTGCACGAGGATTGAGTTCCAATTTCTCATAACACCCTCTTTCACTTCCCCGTTTTCAAACAAAATGGCCTCTAAAATTGTTGAATCCTCTTCCTCTGCCTCCGCTAGCTCCGAAACCCTATTCTGCAAATGGGGAGTTGTGTCCTACAACAACCTTGTGCAAGAATACGGGATTAGGGCTGAGTGGAATCCCTTGTTACCGTCGAAAACGGACACGGCCTATCCGTTGAAAAAGGGTAAAATCTCGTTATTCAGTGATTTCTTCAAATTTTGTAACTTCCGGTTGCCCATCACCAAATTTCTCAAATCCGTGCTTGATTACTACCACATTCACATTTCCCAAATACATCCGCTAGGGTTAGTGAAACTTCGTCAATTCGAATTTGCGTGTGTGGCTTTAGGGCACATACCGGAACTCATCGTTTTTAGGGCCTTCTTCGTGCTTGTGTGGAAATCCCCCTTTTTTTACCTTTGATCGAAGAGACACTAAGGCTTCTTGTCTGAGGGAAATCCCTACCAGTTCTAGAGACAAAGATTGGAAAAAGAAATTTTTCTACATTGACAGCTCTGTAATTCCTGGCGAGATGCATTGGAGAAACATGGGGCCAAAGGAAAAAGTTAAGGACGGCAATCCTCCTGAAGATGCCTATGCTTCGAATGCCCTGTATACAAGATTGTGTGGTCGCCCATTCGAGTGTACAGTAATCCCGGAAGGGGCCCAGGTAATGGCGGGGATGAGTCTGCTGTGGCGTGATATCAAACAATATCCCTCATTTCGAAGGGATGATGAAGGTATTCATATGCTTTGCTAATCCCGTATTTTACCGTTTTTTTGAAAATGACACATATGCATTTTTTAGGAGAATGGAGCTTATTTGATTTTGTTGAGCCTTCGCGGCATCTGGCGTTGAAGGCCACAGACCGCGTGCTTGGTGACCAGGAGCCTGACGTGCTAAAAATTCATCTTGATCAATTTTTTCTACCCGCCCTGCCTGCGGATCCCACTGCCTACATTGCCCCCTTTAGCCTCAGCGGGGGTGCTGACGCTGTTAATTCAGAGAAAAAACCCACCCGGATAAAGATTACCGGGAGGAAATATATGGCGGCTGGGACGACCACGTCATCCGCTAGTGGTGCGGCGATTACCAAAGGTGATATTGTTACTACAACTGAAATCACTAGCCCTACCCATGTGTTGAAAAAACGAAAAACGTTTCATGATCCGAAACTGCCTGTGTTTGAAGCCGTGCAGGCCGCCTATGCCATACCAATTGGTACACATTTTACATCTTTTGGTTATTAATTAGATGCTTTGTGTAACTAAAGTGTGTTTTTAACACAGGGACTACTGGCGCGGTTCAAACTTCACATGTGGCAGCCATGCCCCTGTCATCTATGGGGGCGGTGATTCCCACTGCTAGCAGCCAACCGGAGCCCATACCATCGGCGAGTCCGTCTACCAATGTTAGCTGTGCCATCCCGCCACCCACACTCACCGCTGCTGTGACTGTAACAGCTAGTCCTATTTCCACGCCGCTGACTTCCAGTGTCACACTTTCCCCTGTGTTTATTTCTCCTTTGACTATTTTTTCAACTGTTGGGAAAGAGATTCCTGCCACATCTTCTACTCATGAGGCGACGAGTGCTGGGGACCGCGCCGCTGGTGATACTGGTGGGTCAATGTAACACCCCAAAATTGACCGTTAGACATACAAGCTAAATTTATTAAAGGTTTAACCTAGTAAATGTAAATGAAACGCCCCAAAAATGTGAACACAAAAATAAGTAAGGATAAATAATAAACTTAACATGGTTAAGGATATATGGCAAGATGGTAGTTAAATATGGGGAAAAGACTAGTGTTGTAATCAGCAACTAAGTAAAGGGGGTAAAAGTGTAAAAGTGATTAAACTTAATTATTAAAACAAATTATAACCCCAAAACACACAGTAGGTGTGTCTGGGGGAAATCGATCAAGAACAAGGCAAGAGGGGGAAACCCTAACTTCAAGAAATCAAGCAATTGAAGCTGAATTCATAAGATAATCCAGTGCATGAGCCCCTATTTTCGAGTATCTAACCCTAATTAGTGAAGTGGTAAGTTTTATTTTCTGGAATTATGATTTGTAGGATGAGGGTTACAACCCAATCTCGAATTCTTGTAGCAAATGTAGTAAAACTGAGTTAGGATTACCTTCTAGACCAAGAATCATGTTTGATTCTAGGTTATTTGAAAGATTCTAGTGAAAACCCACTACATGAAATTGAGATGTGAATTAGGATGATTTGTAGTGTCATGCATGTGAATCGTTGATGAATAATTCTGTTAATGAGGTTTAAACACTAGATGAATTGATATGGAATGAGGTTTGCTTGATTATTGTTGAATAATTAAAAGAACTAGATTAAATACATGTTTTAGATGGTTGAGTAAATGTCCAAAAAATGCGAAACCCGCCAAGTGTTTGATGAAATGCTTGAAAGAATAAAAATGTGAAATTTGGAAAATAATGGAATGAGATTGGTTGTACTAAATGAACGAATGAATGTGTTAATATAGGCGTGAAGGAAGAAGGTTCAAGTATTAGGAAATCGGAAGGCACACAAGATCGAGGTACGTTGGTGTACACCTTATTTCTATTATATTGACATATGTATAATAATCTCTTTGGTATTATGTTGTTATGATAGAATCGTGAAAGTTGAAAATATAAGATGGTTGGAAGTAAAGCTAGATCCGTCATGAACGGATGTAAAGAAATGAATACGATACGAAAGATAATGCTTCATATCCGGTTTCTTCTAGTCGAACCGGGTATGGGAAGTTAATTATGTTATGAACGAAAGTTTACTTGATCCGTCTTATCGGGTTGGAGTATAATCGTAAGTAAAGAATATATTCGTTCGTTATCAATGAATCGAATGAAAGTTATGATAACTATACTAGTACCCGTCGTTAGCGGGTATGTTAAGAAAGGAATGCTAGTCTCTACATTGAGACGAGTATGTAATGAACCGTCTAACGGTTGGTAATGTAATTGAAAGATGTAAGGTCGCGATAGTGAATAGTCGGGTTAATAGTTAATCATGTTAGTGATGAAATACTAACTTATTTGTTTATGTGAATGTAGGTATATCCTCACCTTAGGCGACTTGGCAATTTGGAGCGAGCATACGCACACTTTATGACCATTAAGCGCTTCCGCTAGTCCGTATTAATGTTTTGGGTTAAATGTTTGTTTTGTTCAACTTGTTAGCAGTCACACCTTTTAACACTTGATGTTTTGGTTTTTAGTAATATTTTGTCGAAGGGATTGTAGAATTGTATTAGTTTGATAATGGTTAAAACAGGGGTATACTCGTTTTATGGACGGGTCATGCCCAAATTTTTTTGTTAAATTAGTGCACAAATGTTATTGATATAATCGCTTTAAATTGCGGAAAGTTTGGACACTTTTAAAAAGTTTATGTTTCCAGTGTCCTTTAGTCGATATTTTATTAGAAGTAAAACCGGGCCTTACAGTCAAGCAGTGGCATTGCTGACGATGGAGCCCGTTTGGGGGATGATCTTTACTTGCCTACTATTAACTGGGATCCCACCAATCGGGATAAGCGCTATCAGCCTCAGTGGAAAATTACGGAGTCTTCTAGGTTGATCTACGCTCCCGTGGTTCAACATTGGGTGGAGCGGGCTTATCCTCCAGCGGAGGTAGCATATGTTGAGGGGTTAAATAATGAGAACTTGATGAATTCTGCTATTGTTGATTCTGTTAGCCAACCCCGGAGGCTTGCAGAGATCCGACGTCGATGGATGCACGACAATAATGAGCTCCACCGGGCCCGGGCTATTATTGAAGAACTTACCGACGAGAAATACCGCCTGGAGAGTCAACTTCAGGCCGCTGGGTTGAGGGAAAGTCGGTTTGTATCGGAGAAAAACAGAGCCGAGGATGACTTGAAGAGGGTTACTGCCAACCTTGCCAAAGAGCGACCTATGTGGGCTCGAGACATAGCGGAAAAGGACCGAGTTATGGCTCATGCTAAAAGCGTTCAGGAGAAGCTAGAGCGTAAAGCTGTTAGTGAAGCTCAGAAGGTGAAATCCGAAATGACTGCCCTTGTGGAAAAATTTCAAATTGACACTGATTTTGTGTCGCAGGTTCAGGAACGCTATCAAGCGTTAACCGTTGAGGTAGAAACGTCAAATGCCACGGCTCAGGCAAGACAGGCGGAGTTGGAAGAGCGGGAAGGGCAACTTAGAGAACTTCAAAAGCGTTGTGATTCCCTTCTCCTTGAACGGAATACGCTTACCCAATCTTCCGCTACACGCCTAAAGGAGGTAGAGAGTGCCCTGGAACAAGCAAATGTTGAAGTGGAGGGGTTAACCAATCAGCTGGCCGCTCTACGGGGCGACAGAAATTGGTTGATAACCGCCGGGTTAGTAGGAGCGTTTGAATACCTTCGCCAATCAACGCCCTTTACCTCACTGATAGACCGTCTTTCCGCTGCTGCTTATCAAGCTGGTCACCATAACGGCGTTTATCAAGGATATTTCGATTGTAAACAATCAGAAAAGATTCCTTCCGACTTTCACGTGGCTAGGGGCAAATTTGAAGGTGAAATGGCTGATGCATTGGAGGCGGTGTACAACGAGCCATTGCCTGGGTATGCTGACCTAGTGGATAAGGTGAATGAAGAGGGCACCGAATCTCTCCGGATGATGCTGGACCCTGCGGAAGAGTCTGAGGAAGCATAAGTGGTTCTGTTTTGTTCGTATGTTTTAAACATTTGCATCGTTTGTAATAACACTGTTTACTCTTGTCGTTTGTGCAAATATCTACGTAACTTGTCAGACATTTAATGCTAATCTCATGATGCATGCAGCCGCCCTTTTCTGAAGTGTGGCGATTTGACCCGTAATGATTATTTACCATTAATGTTGCTGTCGTTATCTCTGTCAAAACTGTTTGCCCCTCTATAAATTGTGTTTCTTTTTTCCACATTTGGTAACAAAAAAATATGAGTCGGAGAAGTTATAAGCAAAGACTTTCCGACATTTACCGGCGTTTAGATGCCGCCGATGGCTTGGTTCAACTACAAACTCTGGTGACGAAATCGATGATTCGGAGGAGAAGAAGACCTAATGCCATTCCTACCCGGGTGAATCGTGCATGCCAGAGTATTGTTTATGAGGATGATGTCCCAGCTGACACTGACATGGCACCACTATCAGCCGATGATCTGATGCAACTCATTCCGGCCAACCATGTTCAACATTGCCTCTTAGTATACGGACGTCGTCGTGCTGGAAAAGATCCTGTTGATAATCCGGGGGTGATATCCCCACTGGTGATTGGAGGATCAGCTGATGACTTGACCATTGATCCCCGTGTGCTGGATTGTGGTAAGGTGCTGCATACCCCTGCAGAGGTGATTGCGACCTGTTCCCACAAGTAGGTGTTAGAACATGTTCCTTTTTTGGTTCCCATATGTTGGCTTTTTAACAACAGGGACAAGTACTTGGTTTTGTATAAGATAGTTTGTATTTATGTTTTGTTAGAATACCTATCTTTTGGTAGCGGTTATTGCATCTATTACCAAGATACCCGCTTTCAGCGCTGTATATTTTGACCCTATGACTTACGTGTATGAAAATATTTTCGTGTTTAAGGGCACTGTTGTTTACCGCTTTGTGCAATTTGTTTGCGATGGTAATTTTACGTAATGAGATAAAACAAAAGGAAATAACTTTTATTAAACTCGAAACTTAAATGAAAAGAAGCAACATCGCTGTGGATGGATTACACTTGTTCATGCCAAAAAGAAAAGTTTGACCTTGCGGTTAGGAGCAAGATGTCACATGTAACATTTTTTCAACTGAGCAATGTTCCAGCTACGCGGTATGGCGGTTCCGTCTAGCCTGGACAAACGGTAGGCCCCTTTGCCTAGATCTTCTTGAATAACATAGGGGCCCTCCCAATTAGGTCCCAGTTTCCCTGCGGGTTCCACCCTGCTGGCTTCATTGTCTCGCATGACATAATCGCCTTCTTTGAAAGTATGTTGTGCCACGCGTTTGTTGTAGTACTTTTCCAACATTTTTTTGTATTTCGCTTCGTTGATAGCGGCGGCTTCACGCCTTTGCTCGAGTTCGTCTAAGCCCTCCCTTAACAGCCTATCATTGTTATTACCCGCGGTAAGGCGACGTAATGACGACAATCCAACCTCAGCGGGTATCATTGCTTCCATACCATAGGTTAGGCTGAAAGGTGTTTCATTATTACTTGTTTTGGGCATTGTTCAGTGCGCCCATAGGACGTTCGGCAGTTCTTCAACCCAGGAGCTCCCCTCTGAGTCTAATCTTCTCTTTATGCCATCTAGCAGACTTCTATTCGCCCGCTCTACCTGACCGTTCCCCTGGGGATGTGCTACAGATGTGAAAATTTGTTGTATCTGGAGTTCAGCACACCACTCTTGTAAAACTTTGTCGGTGAACTGTGTTCCGTTGTCGCTCACCAAATATAGTGGCAATCCGAACCGGCACACTATGTGTTCCCAAAGGAACTTTTTGGCATTTTCCGCCGTGATCTTAGCCAAAGGTTTGGCCTCCACTCACTTGGTGAAGTAGTCGATTGCCACAATTAAGTATTTTAGCCTTCCGGGCGCCAGCGGGAATGGTCCAACGATATCCACCGCCCATTCTGAAAAGGCCAGGCCGCGGTGACTGGGATCAGGTTGTTCTTGGGCCTAAGTGTTTGAGGAGCGAATTTCTGACAGCTACGACATTTTCTGAGTTCCTGTACCGCGTCTTCGTGCATCCCGGGCCAATAATATCCGGCATTATGGATTTTGGCTACGACTGCCCGGGGTCCGGCGTGGATACCGCATATGCCTGCATGAATTTCTTGAATCAAGTACTTAGCTTCTATCGGAGAAACGCACCGTAGGAGTGGACCCAAGTATGACTTTCGGTATAAAATGCCACCATTTACTTCATATTGCAATGCCTTTGTTTGTATTTTCTGAGCGTCTCCTCTACCGGGGGGCAACTCCCCCTTTGTAAGAAACTTTAACATCGGGGTATACCAACAAGATTCTTCCACCGTTACTGCGGAGACACTCCGGGGCTCAATTGAAGGTGTTTGTAACGTCTCTACTTTGACTTCTTTTTCCATACCCGAAGTGGCGAGCTTGCTTAAGGCATCTGCTATCTGGTTTTTTCCCCTATGAACATGGTTGAGTGTGACATTTTCGAAAGAAGCCATGAGCTCCTTTGTTTTTGCTAGATATCTTGCCATCGATTCATCCTTGGCTTCATACGTCTCATTAACCTGGTTATTAACCAGCAAGGAGTCGACATACGCCTCGACCCGTGTAGCTCCCATAGACTGAGCCATTCTTAAACCAGCAAGTAGCGCTTCGTATTCTGCCTCGTTGTTGGAACATTCGAAGTCAAAGCGTAGGGCGTATATTAGTCTAATCTCGTAAGGGCTTATCAGCATTAGGCCTGCCCCAGATCCTTTCTCACTCGACGACCCATCAGTGTAAAGTTTCCAGGTCTGTCTGGCAGTGCTAGATTCTGGGATATCCCGGATGGCGGGGTCTAATATGGTTTCCCCTTCAGGGATTTCCGCTAAGAAGTCGGCGATAACCTGCCCTTTGACTGCTGTTCGTTTTCTGTATTCAATATCTAAAGCACCTATCTCAATCGCCCATTTGGCCAATCTTCCAGAGATATCCGGCTTGTGCAAAATTTGTTGTAGCGGGTAATTTGTCAAGACTTGCACGCGGTGTGCCTGAAAATATCTTCTCAATCGCCTAGTGGCGTGTACTAGAGCCAGGACCAGCTTTTCTAAGGTTGGATACCTCGTTTCTGGTCCCGCCAGTACTCGGCTTATGTAATATATGGGAGTTTGCTTCCCATCTCTTTCCACCATGAGTACCGCGCTCACTGCGTTATGGGCTGCTGCCAAATACATTCTTAGTACTTCATTGGGGAATGGCGTTGTAAGCATGGGTAATTTTTAGATAAAACGCTTCATGTCTTGCAGGGCTTCTTCAACTTCGCCAATCCATTTAAAATTCTTTTTGTTGAGGTAGTCTTTCAACGTCTTAATGAACGGTAAAGATCTTTCTGCGTGTCTTGCTAAGAATCGATTGATCGCCACTAAACGTCCATTTAACGCTTGTGCTTCTTTCAACGTTCTAGGAGAGGACATTCGCCTTATAGCAGCCACCTTTTCCGGGTTAGCTTTGAAGCCTTCCCGGGTGACTACCATGCCTAAGAACTTTCCTTCTTCTACCCCAAAAGAACACTTCTTATGGTTGAGTTTTATGTTGTATTCTCTAAGCTTTTGGAAGGTTTCCTCAATGTCCTCTAACATCTGCTTCTCCTCCCTACTTTTGATCACAAGATCGTCAACGTACACTTCCAGATTTCTACCGATCTGGGTTTCGAAAGCTTTGTCCATGAGTCGCTGATAAGTTGCCCCGGCGTTTCGCAGACCAAAAGGCATCTTTGTGTAACAAAAAATGCCCACGTCGGTATGAAACGCTGTCTTTTCTTCGTCTTCCTTGGACATTTTGATTTGATGGTACCCCTTATAGGCGTCTAGGAAGCATTTATACCTGTAGGGGACCAGAGAATCAATTTTGAAGTCCATCTCAGGTAATAGGTACGCGTCCTTGGGGTATGCTTTATTCAGGTCTTTGAAATCGATGCACATTCGCCATGTGCCGTCTGGCTTTTTTACCATCACCGGGTTTGATACCTATGTGTGGTACTGTGTTTCTCTGAGGATTCCAGCTTCCACCAATTTTCGTACCTCTTTAACGACTGCTGCTTTCCAATCTGGAGCCATACTGCGTTTACCTTGCGCGACCGGCTTAACGCCTGGGAGTGTTGCTAACTTGTGTTCCGCCTTATCGCGGGGAACTCCTGTCATGTCAGAATGTTCGAAAGCAAAAACATCAACATTCCTTTTCAACAGTGCCTTCAAGTCGTTTTTAACCTCTGGGGAGAGGCTGTCTCCTATGGTAACCGTTTGATCTGGGTAACGTGTGCTCAATACCCACCTTTCTGGACCGATAGCTTCGGTGGGGCCTTGGCGACATTTCTTGGTGCTTAGTATCTCCCCTATTTTATCTCGATACACTGTTGCAATTCCCCGCGGGGTGGGGAACTTCATGAAACCTCGCGCCGTTGAGACTATAGCGTCTAACTTGCCTAGAGTGAACCTTCCAATAATCACATTGTGGTATGACTCAGCGCGTACCACAAGGAATGTCAGGAGTATGGTTCTTTCCCGGGGCTCTTGTCCAAATGTGACCGGGAAAGTAATTTGACCAATAGGGTCAACCTTTTCCCCTGTGAAACCTTTGATGGGGGCGTGTACAGATTCAAGCAACCTTTGGTCCTCCAGTTGCATTCTGTTGAAACAATGTTCATAGATGATGTCTTCTGAACTTCCGGTATCGACCAGGATTCGCCTCATGCGGTAATCCCCTACTGCAGCGGATATGATTAGGGCGTCCGTGGTGAGGTGTAAATCTTCTATGCGAGGTTCGATGGTCTTGGTTGCTAGCATCCAGGGTTCGAGCGTGGAGAAACTCCGCTATGCCCCTTTTCCCTTGTCAGCGTGCACCATATTCAATTCTCGCGGTCTTTTACCCACCGCTTTATCGTTTTCTTCCTTCACGACTGGTGGACCTTGTTTGATATCCCTTACTAAGTGTGCCAACTTACCCGCTTTCACAAAATATTCGATCTGTTTTTTCAGCTGAAAACAGTCGTTTGTGTCGTGACCGCTCCCTTTGTGGTATTCACAGTATTTACTTGTGTCTTTGTTTGGGTTATCTTTTAGCGGCTTTGGAGGATTAAACTTGAGGTTCTCTGAGGCTAAGATCTCCGCCGGTGTCTTGCTTAGGTTAGGGTAGTCAGATCGAGGTTTCGAGGACTCGTTCCTTGAGTAGGCGTTTCTTGGTCGGTCGTACCGCGAATCCGTCTTGTCGTTCCTCTAGTAACGGTCTCCTCTACCCCTACCTTTAGAATTCCGATGTTCTCTATCTTCTTGATTTTTGAGAGCCTCTTTCTTCCTATTGGCCGCATGACTGGCAGCTACGGCCTTTTCTTGTATGACATAAACTTTAGCTATCCGTAGTATTTCATCAATGGTAGGTGGCACGCCATCTCTCCCATGGAGGGTCCTTAGCAACTCGTCGTCGTTCACTCCTTGTAGGAAAGCTCCACAGGCTAGATCGTTTGTCACGCCAGGGATTGCCAAACTTTCCTTGTTGAATCTGACGATAAAATTTTCCACTGTTTCATTGTCTTGCCGGCGGATATGGAGAAGCTCGTTTCTATCCTTAGTGAGCATGCGCTGCTGGCTGAATTGTAAGATGAATTTAGATTCCAGATCTTCAAAACTGTCTATTTCCCCTGTGGGTAAGCTGTCCCACCAGACCCTAGCTGCACCCATCAGTGTTTGCACAAACATTTTGCACCATAGGGGCATAGGCCAACAAGCTACCTCCCTCGCACTTTTGAATAGGTTAAGATGGTCATCGGGGTCCCCTAGACCATCATATTTGCCTACTGTTTGCGGCATCTTGGGTTTCTCCTTGATAGGAGCTTCCGCTATTCTTCTGGTGAACTTGGATTTGAAAGTTGCATCTACTGGCTTATAAGGTCTAGTGAGTTCGTCTTCTTCCACATTGATAGGTTGTACTGGAGGAATGACTCCGCCCTGACTTATACCCTGGGTAGAGGTGGGCAGCGCCGAAGTGCTGTTTAACATAGAGCTGGGGCCTCTGCCCAGGGAAAATCTGGGTCTGGATGTGTTCCCTCTGTCATAGACGGGTTCTGCTGTTGGCAGAGTTTGAGTGTAAACTGGTTGCGAAGTTGGAAAGGTCCACCATGGCGGCATATAAGCTGCGTATGGCGATTGTTAAACATGATTCTGTGTAGTTCCCTGAGGTGTGTATGCTGAGTTACCATATGGAGGTAAGTACCCATATGGGGGTGCGTAATAGTACCCGGGGAAATAAGCTTGATTTCCTGGCATGACTGGAGCGTTCATGATTCCTGCCGGCATGACCACTGGCTGGTGAGGCGGCGTCGACAATGCAGCTGTAAGCGCTGCCGTGTACAAGGGTGGCATAGCGTAAGTAACTGATGGTTGATAATACTGAGGCATGCTTGCCTGTGGTGTGATAGTGCTCGGGCTTGCCGATGTAATAACTGGCATAGAGTTAAGACGCGATGTCTGTGCACCAGTGGTCGCCACTGGGGTGAACATGTTGGTACCAGTGACTCCTGGTTCCACGGACTGTAACCGCAGGGAAGTGTATGGGAATAACTCCGCTTCAGTTGTTCCAGAAGAAGTGGCTATATTGCCCGAAAACTGTTGGGATTGAACCCTATCAGAGGAACAGATAATTAAAGACAAAACTGGATCAGAGCAGTGGATCCAGAATAAGCAGACGATTACAGTTGGTTCATGCAAATCTCTCCCCTTGAAAGTTGTTTCATATCTGTTGATCTTACTAAGTGCTGACCTACAACTGCTGCCTTGCATTTACTGCCCAATGTCAAAGGCTGATGGAAGAACAAAGCTCTGCTGACTCAATCTACTGCCTTAAGTCAAGTACTGCTGATCCGGACAAGCACTGCTGGGTTCACAGCAGTGGAAGGATGCAGCAGCTGTTTAAGTGTCTTTTATTTAAAGAAATGTAATAGCAGTAGTTAGTACATCAGTGTTTGTATAGATCAGAGGTTAGAGTTTGTTAGGAGGTTAGATGTCACTTTCATGGTGACGTCAGCTAAGATGCTCAGTGGTTTGCAAGTGCCTATAAATAGTTCAGTACTTTGTACTGTTCTATTAGCTCTTTCACAACATCGTCTTCTTTGCACGAACAAACTACTGAGCTCTGGCTGAGGGGGAGTTTGCATTCATTCATCAATCATTGTAATCGTTGTTGAAACAAATTCAATCTTTCGATTCATTATGTAAAGATGTTTGATTAAAGTATTACTCTCGTTTGATTGTATGCAAAGTTTGTTTTCATCTTAATTCCGCTGCACAACTCTTTCATTTCCATCTTAATTTCAAACGAAAATACAATCAAAAACAAACTCAGATCCAACAATTGGTATCAGAGCATGGACAGTCAAATTTGATTTAACAATCATTTTGACGTAAATAGTTCAGCTCATAACAGTTGATACTGATCGTTTGTTCGTCCGTTGAAAAACAGAGCAAGGATTAATCACCATTAAAGTTGATTTCTCAGTGTCTGTAAAACAACAAGAATGACGTCACAATCTCAGGATGATAAAAACAACATCGGTTCACTTTTTAAACCACCTATGCTAAAAAGAAATGAGTACAACATCTGGCAGAGAAGGATGGGTCACATCCTTGCTCAACAAAGCACAGGTTGTTGGAGGTCTGTAATTTATGGTCCCCATGTTCCTTCAGTGCCAAGCGCTGAAGATGCTAAAAAGTTCGTTCCAAAACCAGTTGAAAATTATACCGAAACCGACTTTCAAAAGATCGAACTAGATGCTAAAGCTTTTAGCATCAACGCTGCCCAATGAGATATATGCTGGACTGTTACACTGTAACAGTGCCAAAGAATTATGGGACGTACTTAAGGAACAGTTTGGGGGAACTGAAGAAGTCATAGAAAACAACAGGGAAATCCTGAACCAACAGTATGAAACATTTTGCTACGTTAAAGGTGAATCACTAACGCAACAATTTGAGCGTTTCAGTTGTCTCATCAGTGAACTGAGGCTTGTTAACACCACTTTTACAAATTCAACTCAAAATAGCAGGTTCCTCAGGTCACTGCCAGAAAAATGGGACACCGTAGCTTTTGTCACTCGAAACTCACCTGAATTCAAGGATCTGACCTTGATCCAACTCCACGGTCGACTCCTGACTTACGAAAGGGAGTTGAACCAGAAAAGGAGGTTACAAGAGTCAGGAAAAGTTACCGATGATTATACTTTCGGTAATACTGCTCTTCTGGGTCAAGAAGAATCTGGGAGCAGTGGTAAGGATCAGGGTTATGATCACTTCATTGACATAACTGCTGGTGCAAATTTCAACAACCCTGATCCTCACTCTGCTAGTTATGCATTCACTGCAAACGAAAACCAGATGTCAGACAATTTAAGCTTTGAACTAAATGATTTGCAACATTTTGATCCCACTGACTTAGAGGAAATGGACATCCTGCACCAACTGGCATTGCTAAGTGTTAGAACTAGCAAGTTCTACAAAAGAACAGGGCGAAAATTCCCAGGTTTGCATGGGAATCTAAGGGTTGGGTTGGATAAATCGAAAATCAAGTGCTACAAGTGTAATAGGTTGGGACATTTCGCTAGGGAATGTAGGAGTCAAACTACTGGTCCCATAATTACTCATCCTAGCTCAAATCCTAGACCTCAAAACCAAAGCACTGTGCACTATGCCCAGTTTACCCCAGCAGCTCAAGTGAACACTGCTCACTATGCTGCTGCCCCTGTGTCAGTACACTATGTCCAAACTACTGTTCCACAAATCCAATATGTTTAAACCCCTGCTCCACAGGTACAAGTGCAACCTGTTGCACCTCAAACCACTGCTCCAGCAGCAGCACAACCAGATCAAAAAAGTTTTTTCACTCAAGGGTTTGTTGACTGGAGCAGTATGCCTGAAGATCTTAGTGATGAAAATTTTGCACTCTATGCTTCTAATGATTCTTCTCATAATGAGTTTTGTTTAATGGCATTAGAGTCAATACAGGAGGGGGTTGAAACTGAGGAGGAACAGCAGAGTTTTGAAACAGTGGAAGAGGTGACTGAAGCAGTGGTTACTACAGTGGCTGGTGAACTACTGTTGGGAGAAAGTTCAGGTACCCTGATTGAACCAATGACAGATCCATGGTCCGTAGAGGACAAAGAAGAAGAGAAAGAAGAAACGGCTGGTGAAAAGAAGGTGAAAGCTGATGATGAAGAAGATCATCAATGTGATTGTGCAATGATGGCAGCTGCCAAGGTATCTCCTCAAGTTCCTGAAAAACTGTGTTCTGACAATTGCATAATTGCTTTTGCTAACATCAAAGAGGTGAATGAAAACCTTCGGGATAAAATCTTGACTGATGAGGTCAAATTTGAAAAGTCTTTAAAAGAACTTAAAAACACATTGACTGAAAAGGAAAAAGAAATCAGCTGTCTAAAAGAAGAGCAAAGTATCACCAAAACCCAACTTCAAACTATGGTAGAAAAATACCAAGTTTGCAAAAAGGAGTTGGAATCCACACAGATTACTTGTGAAAGATGGGTGGAATCCTGCAGAGGATTTGAGGTGATGCTTGCTAAACAGATTGAAAGCAATGTGAAATTTGGGGTTGGTTATAGAAAATATGATGATGAACATATTGCTTTTGAAAAATCTGTCCAAACCACTGATGAAGCTACTGAGCTCATCCCCACAAACAAGAATGGCCAAGAAGTGAAAATCACTGACAAACTTGGTAACAAAATCACACTTACTAGACCAATGGGATCCTCCACTTTCAAGGAGCTTGAAGATCATCAGTTTAAACCAAAATGGTCTGATGAGTGTGATATTCTTGAAAATTTCAAGCCAATGGACTTTACATCAACTAATGGTGCTAAAGCTCCAAAAGCTAAAGTCATACCTCTCAAGGACATCCCAGCAGTGGTTAAAACCTCTGCTGCAAAGGAGTCTGAAAAGAGAAAGAAGAAAGAAAAAATTGATAACTTGTTTTGTGAATTCTGTGAGAAAAGGAATCATCTAACAAAAGATTGTTTCCACTTGAAAGCTTATGATTTAAACAAAACAAGTGTCATTGTTTCAGCTGAAAGTTGCATTGTTTGTGGTAAAACAAACCACAAAACTCAAGCATGTGTGTATCTCAAAAACTTTGATGTGAAAAGGAATGAGTACATTGCTAAAACATCCTTGAGTCCATCATCATCATCAACATCTGTCAAATTCACCAAGAAACAACCACTGTTTGTGCCAGTTCAAACAGCTGTTACAAAACAGCTAAACCAAAAATCTGTCAAAAGAGATGTTCAGGTTACTGATGCACCCCCTGCCAATCAGTTCAGAAAAGGCAAAGAAAAACAGTCTTACCAAAGGATTCCACACGTTTATGAGGTCTACAAAAGGCCCTCTAAACCCAAAGTGAACAGGCATCCTTTTGGTTACCAGCAGATGATTGGTCAGGACCCACAACAGTGGTTAGAGAAACACTGTCCTAAAACAGTTCAAACCCCTGACCTAACCACTGTCCACCATTCTGCATCCATCCCAGACACTGTTGAGACCCCATCCAAAGCCCTGCTGGCTTTGGAGACCTTAATGAACTAATCCTTTTACTTCATGTGCAGGGAGCTTCTGCATGCTTTGATAGTCTTTGGTATGTAGATAGTGGAGGCTCCAGGCACATGACAGGATGTAAAGCCCTCCTCAAAGACTTTAAAATCCATGGAGGGGGTGATATATCCTTTGGGAATAATAGTAAAGGGAAAGTTCTGGGGTCTGGTACAGTGCAATCTGGAAATGTAAAATTTGAAAATGTCAATCTGATAGACAATCTAAAATTCAACCTTCTAAGTGTGTCCCAAATGAGTGACAAAGGATTTGGGTCATTCTTCACAAAAGACTGTTGTAGGATTGTTGGACCAGAAATGGTCAAAAAGATTGAAGCAATAATCAAAACTGGTCAAACTAAACTTGTTGCTCAAAGAAGTGGCAATGTTTATGTTGTTGACATGTCAAAAGAGTGTCCCAGAGCTGATGCCTGTCTGTTCTGAGCTGCCTCTAACAAAGAGACAGAACTTTGGCACAGAAGGCTGGGGCACACAAATCTTAAGACAATTACAGAAATTTCAAAAAATGGTTTGGTGAGAGGCCTACCACAAAAATTGTTTTCATGTCCTGAACATTGCATTTCCTGTTTAAAAGGAAAATAACATAAAAGTTCTTTCAAGTCCATTGAAGAGTCCAAAACAACCCAGTGTTTGCAAATGCTACACATGGATTTGTTTGGCCCAGTTCAAGTCATGAGCCTCAAAAAGAAAAGATATTGTTTGGTTATTGTTGATGACTTTTCTAGGTTTACATGGACTTTCTTTTTACACTCAAAAGATGTGACTGCAGGCATTTTGCAAGACTTTGTAACACAGGTTGAAAAGCAATTTGACCTTCCAGTAAAAAGCTTCAGGAGTGACAATGGCACAGAATTCAAAAATAGGGAGTTGGATGCTTTCTGTGTGAAGAAAGGGATTGTAAGGCAGTACAGCATCCCTAGAACACCATAGCAGAATCGGGTAGTGGAAAGGAAGAATAGAACTCTGATTGAGGCTGCCAGAACCATGCTTGCAGATTCAGGTTTGCCTTTAACTTTCTGGGCAGATGCAGTAAACACTGCTTGTTATGTCCAGAACAGAGTTTTAATAAACCCCAGGCACAAAAAGACTGCCTATGAAATTCTGTATAAAATTAAACCACTGATTTCATACTTCAAGGTGTTTGGCTGCCCATGCTTTATTTTGAACTTAAAAGATTCCATTTCAAAATTTGCAGCCTAAATTGATTGTGGTTATCATCTGGGATACTCAACCACTGCCAAGGCCTACAAAGTGTTCAATAAACGGACCAAGGCAGTGGAGGAGACTTTGAATGTTAAGTTCAATGAACTTTCATCAATGAAAATCCCAGCAAACCCTGCAGATCTGTTTGATCTTGAAAAATTTACTTTTGAAAATACTGCTGTCAAGACTAACAGTGCAGGTCCATCAGAGGATACAACACCAGACCATGGGTATGAAATCATCATCCCGCAAAGGTCTGCCACAAAGGGAAAAGCATCAGCTGTTCAAAACAGTTGTCAAAGCTTAAACACTGCTACCTCAACAGTTGTTAACCAAAGTAGCCCATCAACCACTGCTTCCACATCCTCAAATACTGCTGACAAAAGTCCTCAAACAGTGGATAAAAGTCAGCAGTTGTCCACTTCATTACCTCCTATTCCACCACCTTTTGTAGCCACTGCTGGATCATCAAAGTCCCCAGCAGTGGTTAGCTCAGATGATACACATTTGCAGCCTTCACCAACCAATGCCATCATACCATACCAAGGAGATTTAATCTTCTTGCGATCTCATCCACCTGATCAAATTATTGGCAACATAAATGAAGGGGTGCTCACAAGAAGCCAAACCCAAAACACTTGTCTTTTTGCTGGTTTTCTATCACTCCATCAGCCAGTCAAGTACCAAGAGGCACTGAAAGACAACAGCTAGGTATAAGCCATGCAAGAGGAGCTCCAACAGTTTAAAAGACAACAAGTATGGGAGCTTGTACCACTGCCAGAAGAGGTTAGTCCCATTGGCACAAAGTGGGTCTTCAAGAACAAAACTGATGAAAAGGGTATTGTTGTCAAGAATAAAGCCAGACTTGTGGTTCAAGGTTACAGACAGGAAGAGGGGATTGATTATGATGAAACATTTGCCCCTGTTGCAAGATTAGAAGCAATTAGACTGTTCCTGGCCTTTGCTGTCAACCACAAGATGAAGGTGTTTCAAATGGATATCAAAAGTGCTTTCCTCTATGGTACAATTCAAGAAGAGGTATATGTTTGTCAACCTCCAGGTTTTGAGGATCCATTTTATCCAGATCATGTCTACAGGCTAAACAAAGCCTTGTATGGACTGAAACAAGCACCAAGGGCCTGGTATGAAACTCTTTCCAACTTCCTACTCTCAAATGGTTTCAAAAGAGGTACCATTGATAAAACATTGTTTTTAAAATGGAGAGGGAAGGATTTAATGATTGTCCAGATTTATGTGGATGACATTATTTTTGGAAGCACATGTAACTCAATGTGTGAAGAGTTTAGAGAACTCATGACAGCAGAGTTTGAAATGAGTGCAATGGGTGAGCTGCAATGCTTTCTTGGTCTCCAAGTACAGCAATTGCAAAATGGAACTTTCATTCATCAAAGCAAATATGCTAAAGAACTTTTAACCAAATTTGATATGAATGATTGTAAACCATGCAGCACACCCATGGCAACAAATAAACTGGTCATGTCTGATGAAAAGGATGAGCTGATTGACCAAACACTTTATAGAAGCATGATTGGGTCCTTATTGTACCTAACTGCATCTAGACCAGACATCATGTTTGCAACATGTGTCTGTGCAAGAAGTCAGTCAGCTCCTAGAAAATCAAATCTCATTGCTGTAAAAAGGATCTTCAGATACATAAAAGGTGCTCCCACACTTGGTATCTGGTATCCAGCTAATGGGAACATCAAGCTTTCAGGTTTCTCAGACAGTGACTTTGCTGGATGTCACACCACAAGGAAGTCCACATCAGGAGGGTGCCAGTTTCTAGGTGATTGCTTAGTTTCATGGCAAAGCAAAAAGCAAGCAGCTGTTTCAACATCCACTGCTGAAGCTGAATACATTGCTGCTGCAAGCTGTACAGCCCAACTCCTGTGGCTTCAAAATCAGTTACTGGATTTTGATATCACTGCCTTAAAGACACCACTCATGTTGGATAGCCAGGCAGCAGAAAATATCATCAAAAATCCAGTTTCCCATTCAACTACCAAACACATCGACATCAGACATCACTTTGTGAGGGATTGCTATGAAAAAGGTTTGATTTCTCTGCATCATGTTCCAACTAAAGATCAGCTGGCAGATGTGCTAACAAAAGCACTTGATACAGCCACTTTTGAAAGCTTGGTCTCTAGAATTGGGATGTTGAACATGGAATAACAAGCAACATCTTGTTTTTCTATGAATAAAAGCAACAAAATGTTTTCAGAAAATCAAAACTCCATCCTTAAAAATAGCTAAAAATGATATTTTTCATTAAAATCCTTAAAAGTCTGCCATTAACCACTGATTGTTCAAAAGTCTGCTCTACTTCAAAAGTTTGTCCACTGCTGAAAGTCAACCCCTGTTCTCTCATTCCTTTGATAAACTCTGTTGTTCAAAAGCAGTGTATTATCCACTGATATGCTATCCACTGATAGTGAAAATCATCCACTGCTTTCATACCACTGCCTTCATTAGTCACTTTCATAAAAGTACTGTCCTTCACTTTCACCAGGGGTTGTCACGTGGACAGTACATATTGGTCAGACCTTTTGTAACGGCTGCCACCTCAGCATTCACTTTTTTCCCTATAAAATCCCCCACTCACCACCAACACAGGGTTTTACTGTCGAATTGAATTCTTAAAAATTCTCTTCTCAAAGCAGTTTTTCTTCTCATCTCTCACAAATTTCTTCAATCATTCATCTTCAAAATGACAAAATCGAAGTCATCTTCAAAACCCTCCTCCAAATCATCTTCGAAAACAGCCTCTCAAAAGGCAATCTCCACCGAAATTCCACATAAACCATCTCACAATCTCCTGGGTCTTCTCACAAAACCAGGAACCACAAATGTTTTCGATTCCATCATTGATATCATGGCAAAATCAAAGTACAAAACTTTGTTCACCGCCGATGCACCAATCTATTTGGCAACCCAAAGGGAGTTTTGGAAGAATGCAACCCTTGAAAAACAAGGAGACACTGCAACCACCATAAACTCTTTTATAAAGGGTAAAGCTGTCCAAATCACACCACAATCCATTTCAGAGGTCTTTAAACTCAATGATCAAGAAGGTAAAATTTCTTTCACTAAAAACGAGTTGCAAACTGACTTCATTGAGAGAGGGTATGAAGCCACAATGATGAAGAAAATTACTTTAGAAAAAGGTTTTTTTCCTTCTGCAACCAGATTTTTATTTCATACCCTCCTACTATGTGTTTCAAACAAAACCACTTCTTTCAATGAAATACTTTTAAAGATTCAAAATCTGGGATATGCAATTCTTCAAGGAGAAAATTTTAACTATTCTCAGGTAATTTTTAAAGATTTGGTTAATAATGTTGAAACAAAATCATTCTTACTATTTCCAAGGTTTTTAAGTTACTATTTTGCAAAGAAATTCAGTAAGGATGATTTAGCTGTAATAAACCAAGGTGATCCTACTCAAATAAACAGTTTAACAACTGAAACTTTTTCAAGGATGTTAGCACCTTGCAAAACACAAGCAGAGGTGCCTGAGCAGACTTTAGCAGTTACAACTGCTCCTCAGGCATCTGCTGCTGAGCCCACTGCTCAAGGTGATCAAAGCAGCAGCACAACTGCTTTGAAACCCACACCTAAAATCTCCAAAAAGCCAAAAAGAGAAACTCAAAAACCCACAAAACCCATCAAAAAGGCAACTCTGGAGGATGAGATACCAGAGCTTCTGCCTGTGACAACACAAATGTCACAAGAAACCACTGATGCTACTTCCTCACAGCAGTTGGTACAAATATCTCAACCTAGAACCACAACTCCTCCTGCTTCTTCACAAAAAGAACAGGTTGTACAGATAGGGTCTCCACATCATGATGCTCTGGAAACACTCGTTTCTATCATCCACAGCTCAATACCCGGGGCAACTCCACTTTCTACACCACCCTTCACATCCACAATTCCCCCACCAACTAAACTGTTGTTGGATGCAATTGATTTGAACCAGGCATTAACCAGTCCTTCTCAATCACCTATCAATGAGAATATGCCACAACTACTGACTGGGTCTGCTGTATCAACCTTTGCTAACCCACCAACACAACCTGAGGAGGTTACACCCCTTGAGTTACAAGTAACTCTTGGTGGTAATCCAAGTGAAGCAGCCACTACAATTGTTACACCCACTGGGTTACATTTGGACAGTGGTTACATTAATAAGACTTCCTTGGAGGCAATTTCTTATATAGCACCTCTGCAAACCACCAGTGGATTTATTTATCCTACTGGAACCATCAAAAGGTTGTCAAGTGTTGAAGGAAGAAGACCCCAGTACCAAGACAAAGGGGCATCAGTGGTTAATGTTTGGAGTATATATCCTACATCAACTACTGATAAAACCACTGCTAGTGGGAAATCAGATGATCCCATTAACTTGGGTGATGATTTAAAGTACCAGAAATTGACGGATCGTATTGAAAAACTTGATAACTCTGTTGCAGAACTCAAAGATATGCTACAACAGGTGTTACAAGTACAAAAGGTACAATCAACTGTTGTTCCATCTCAAGCACCTGCTCCACAAATGGCATCTGCTACAAATGAGCTCTGGAATTTGTTTCAACCTTTTCTCCATCAACAAGCACAATTAGCAGATCAGCAACATGAGAAACATGTCCAACATCTGAGAAATGCAATGGAGTCAAGGTTCAAAAACACTCAGGCTGATTTAAAAGCTCTTAAAACTCAGATCCTGCAAACCACTGGCACTGCTCCTCCAACAGTACTCTTCATTGATCAACTCCCAGACGATAATGCCAAAAAGGGGGAGAAAATTAAGGAGTGGAAGAAGAAAGGAATAGATGATGGTCTATACATTGAACCTGAAAAAGATGCTATGACCAGAAAAATTCCTGTGCCAGATGGTAGTAAGAAGGTTGATGCTACTCAAGAAGCACTTGATGAAGGAGTAGCAAGTGTAAAAAGAGATAGAATGGCAAAGGATGTTTCAAGGTGGAATGAGGAGAAAAGAGCTTTCATGGAGCTGTATGAGCAGGGTTGTTCTGGTTCTAAAGATTCTAAAAATCTGAAGACAAAAAGAAAACCTAAGTCCATCCCATCCAGGTTTCCAAAGCCTCCAAAACCACCATCCAAAAGCCATCAGCATAAAACCTCCATTCAAACAGCTGTTGTAACTCCTGCTGGTACTTCAGTGGTTTCAACATTTGTTCCCACTTCAACACACACCAAAATCACTACATTACCATCACCACCAAAAAAAATCTCACCACCACTTCCACCTGCTGACAAAAAGCAGAAGACAACAGATGTTATAACATTTGTTGTAATGACAACAGTGGTTGAAGCACCAGTTGTTTCAACAACTGTTAGTCAGACACAAACCACTGCCACTCAATCTACTACCACTGTTCCATCTCAAACATCATCAGTCTCTCCTAAACCAAAAAGGAGAAGGCTAATTTTAAAAGATGATGACACATCTCCATCTCCAACATCTTCAAAATCCCTGTCATTTGTCACTATTCCAAATCCCATACCTCTCTCTTCAGCTCAAATTTTAAAGCCATTACCTCCTGCTGGTGTCTCATTTCCTCTGGAACTCATTGCAGTCAGAGAAGAAATCAAATCTTTTTATTATGAAGATAACTCAGCCAAAAGGAGTTTGCCATCAATTGCAGGATATCCCAGGCCTAACAATATTGAAGAATACTTGAAACTCAAGGCCAAACAAGCAGAGGATATTGCAATCAAAAACAGAAAAGGGAAATCTGATAGAGAATTTCAACAAAACTATCAGTTTTTACTTTCACAGGTCAATGCTATGGAGCGTTTTGCTAAAAATGTATGTCAGCAAATTTCAGAAAGGGCAAATGAGTCCCTGAGAAAAGACTACATTGAAAACATCATGACCTACAAGAAATACAAGGGGGAGAAACACATGTACAAGAACTGGACCAGTCCTGAGCTTGAAAAAGAAGCAGCCAGGATTCAAGACATGATCAAAAATAAGGTCAAGCAGACTCCTCCTGAAAAATTCAAACAATTTGAAGCCGAGAAGATGTTAGAGTTGAGGAGAATGAAAGAGGAGCTGATTGCAGCTGATTATGGGTCAAAGAACTCTGTGACAAAGTGGGGAGAAGATAGAGTCAGGGCAACCTATAAAAGATTAGAGGAACCTAGAAAGAAAGATCCAAGAGTTCCACAAAAGCCTGACTATTCTAAAGCAGAGGTCTCAAAAAGACCACCAAAGCTGCAAGTCAAAAGAACCACTGCTCCAGCTGGTGCTGCCATCTACAAAAGAAGGAGCAAAAACCAGTTTAGCATGGAAGCAATTCAAGATCTATTAGCTGGAGATGCCATTGTAAAAGCAGGCACGGAAGTAATGATAAAAGAAGATCTTGAATTGGAACAATCTGCAAGTGCTGCTCAGCCAGCTATGAACAGGCCAGCCTCACCAAATACTTCTGCTAATAAACATCTCCCAAGAAACCCACCAGGCTCAAAAATACAAAAGTGGGAAACTGACAAACAGACCTGCGTATTGACTTTGCTCAGGTCTGGTGGAGAAGTGGAGAAAATATCAAGGGAACAAGCTCTTGGCCTGAGTCTTGAAGATTTGCAGGATCTCCTTGATCTTCCACTTAGCAGGGATGATGAAGATACAGATGCCCTAGACTTCGAATTACAATTTAAAGGTCAGATAAGGGAACTGTTGATGAGGCAATAAAGTCTTCCACAAATAATGAAGAGTTTTGGCATTATCTGTTCCAGGGGGAGATTGTTGGGATTGAACCCTATCAGAGGAACAGATAATTAAAGCCAAAACTGGATCAGAGCAGTGGATCCAGAATAAGCAGACGATTACAGTTGGTTCATGCAAATCTCTCCCCTTGAAAGTTGTTTCATATCTGCTGACCTCCTATCTGCTGATCTTACTAAGTGCTGACCTACAACTGCTGCCTTGCATTTACTGCCCAATGTCAAAGACTGATGGAAGAACAAAGCTCTGCTGACTCAATCTACTGCCTTGAGTCAAGTACTACTGATCCGGACAAGCACTGCTGGGTTCACAGCAGTGGAAGGATGCAGCAGCTGTTTAAGTGTCTTTTATTTAAAGAAATGTAATAGCAGTAGTTAGTACATCAGTGTTTGTATAGATCAGAGGTTAGAGTTTGTTAGGAGGTTAGATGTCACTTTCATGGTGACGTCAGCTAAGATGCTCAGTGGTTTGCAAGTGCCTATAAATAGTTCAGTACTTTGTACTGTTCTATTAGCTCTTTCACAACATCGTCTTCTTTGCACGAACAAACTACTGAGCTCTGGCTGAGGGGGAGTTTGCATTCATTCATCAATCATTGTAATCGTTGTTCAAACAAATTCAATTTTTTGATTCATTGTGTAAAGATGTTTGATTAAAGTATTAGTCTCGTTTGATTGTATGCAAAGTTTGTTTTCATCTTAATTCCGCTGCACAACTCTTTCATTTCCATCTTAATTTCAAACGAAAATACAATCAAAAACAAACTCAGATCCAACAAAAACCCTGGTGGTGGTCCTTCCGCCTCGAATTCCAAATCAAGCGACCTGGTGACGACCGGTGAAACCGGAGTAGTGGTGACTGGGCCTGTTCCTGCCACCAGATTATTATTTGTCGCTGCTTGGCTTGGGGTGACTGCTGCGTTCCGATCACTGGCCATGGGGTTCGAACTAATTGTTACCGAAAAGGTCCCACGGATGGTGCCAATGAAGAAACACTGACCTTAACGGTAGTATCCGATGTAGAATTCAATTATCAATGATCCGAACGGGCAGACTGCAAAACAGAAACACCGTTAGGACTCGTTACAGGAATGGGGTTATTCCTGTAACCACCCTCCGGCGTGAGAATAAGTCTTGGGTTTGGGAGTATAAAAGTATAGAGAGAGGAATAAGTTGTATGAGAATTAGATGATCTGTACCTTATACGTTTACCTCTATTTATAGTTTATAATTAGGGTTTTCCGTAACTTAGGATGAGCTCCTATAAGTTAGGGATTTGCATGATCTTCCCGAAAACTTGGAGATTTGGTTGCGTAGCCTATCCATGCAGGATGGAATATTCTAGAACGAATATTTATAATTGTTTATTTATAATAAAATGATAGGTAATGACCGGGTTGGATTATCCGATTGGGGTCATACCTCGTCAGTTTGATTTATTAATTATGGTTACAATAAAAACAACTTATTTGAATAAAAATTTTGTAAATAAAAAAAATGAAAGGATTAATTTATTTAACTTAGAAGGCAAAAAAGTGGAGTTAGGGTGAACGGAGTGGGCGCCAATGACTTTACCGATCACATGTTACGGATTTGTTTAAACATATGCATGTCTTAGTGTTTTATTAAATGATGAAGTTTAATAAATAGAGTTATAGATAATGTCTTATGTTTTATTAAATGAAGGTTAATAAATAGAGAATATTGAATGAAGTTGTTAGATTGAGTTGTAAAATTCTAATTGTATCCTTTCAATATGTATTATATAGTCATTTGAATATATCAACAATGCCAATGGAGAGGTTGTCTTACATAACCAAATTAATAACATGGGTGACACATCAACTATGGAAAAATCACTGATACAAGTCGGTTTATATTTTATATTTTATTTTTTATTTTTCAACCGCGTTTGTATTGTTTGAGGCATTATCGAATTACATTGAAAATATTTGTTTTCTGATTTAAAAGCTTCTATTACAAAATCAAAATTTTGAAATAAATTTTCTCTAAAATGTGGATACGTGAACATTTCAAACGCAATCATATGTTTTATCATTTTCCATGTATTGAGATCTACCAAAGGAGCGATGACGCTAAGGTATGATTCCGGTAAACCATGTTGAGCCGATCAAACATCCGTAGTTACATTCACACCGGTCTGTATGTTTTAAAAGTATATAATTGAATATCTTTTTGCTTGTTTCCAAAAATTCATACAATAACGTCTTAGAGTAGTGCGACTTACGTGTTTGTAACGAGGTTAGAGTGTGTCTCCAATCATCTTTGTCAAGCTAGGGTTGTCTGTGGTTGAATGGCAAACCTTCTTGAATCACGAATTTCATCATTCAATCTTGAACCTAGTTAAAGTCGTAAATAAAAATGTCACGTTGAGGGTTGATTTTTGTTTGATAACTTTTAACGTTTTAGCAATATTTGGTCATATGATTTCTAAAATTCGAGTTTAAGTTTGGTTGCAGACCACTTCCACAGCTTCAACTACGAGTCTCTGTAGAGTCATCATTCTATACTAATAAATAAAAATCTTTTTTGGACACTTGTCATTCTCTGTTAATTTTTCACCCTTATTTTTTATTTATCTCTTTTATTAAATAATAATAATAATAATAATAATAATAATATTAAACATCAATTTTACTAAATCTATTTATCTCTTTTGTTTAATTGATTTCTTTTTTAACTCTAAAATTTTAATCTTTGGCAATTTAAGTCTATAGTTTTAATCTTTGATATTTTAACCCCTTTGATTAATTTGAGTTTTCACTTATAATATAAAAGTTTTCATCTTTTGCAATTTAACCCCTTTAATTTTTTTACTTTCAACCCAAAGCTTTTCATCTTTTGCAATTTAATCTCAACACTTTTTTTACTTTCAACTTTAGTATCTTATATACTTTTCATCTTTCATAAGTTCTCCGTTTAACGTGTCGTTCTAAATTTTCGACTTAACAAGCCGCAACGTGCGTGTGGGGTTCAACGTTTTTCATCTATTTTTTTCCTGTTTGACATGTCCGTCGCAGCGCGTCTATTTTTCCCCGATTGATAGGTCGGTCGCAGCGTGCGAGTCAGAGATCGACTTAGTTATTTTTTCTCGGTTTTACACACAGGCTCGTGGTCATGTGAGAAACATTTGCCTTTCATCTAACATGATATATAACTAATGAATCCCTACCGCATTTATATATATTTATAGGGGTAATTTGGTCATTTAACAAAACTTAACAACAAAATTCTAAATGGATTAGAAATTTGGACTCAAATGGTTAAAGAAAATGCTTATGGGGACTCGGGTTGTTAAACTTAGGGTTGTAAACGAACCGAATGAACACGAACAATACCTTGTTCGTGTTCGTTTGTTAAGAAATATATGTGTTCACAAACCGTTCATGAACATTTATCGAACGAGATTTTATGTTCGTGTTCGTCTGTTAAGGAAATGAACTTGTCCGTGTTCGTTTGTGTTTGTTAATTTTAGGCAACGAACAAAAACGAAAGTTGACGAACACAAATGAGCACAAACTAATGTTCATGAACACAAATGGAAACAAACAAACACAAACAATCGTTTCATGAACAGAATATATAATACACTGACACTTATTAGATATTTAATTTGTCGGAATTTTGAAGTATTTAAATAGATATAAAAACTAAAAACACTAAGGAACTATCAAACATAAACGGACACGTTACCGAATGTTAACGAACAAACACGACCTTTGTTCTTGTTTGTTCATTTAACTAAACGAACAAAATTTCTTGTTCGTGTTCATTTGTTTAATAAACGAACTTCCCGCCGAACGGTTCACGAACTGTTCGCCGAACGTTTGGTTCGTTTGCAGCCCTAGTTAAACTTTTTGCTTTTAGACTCAAGTGGTTAAAACACATAAAACACACGGACTCAAAAAGTAATTTACCCTAAATTTTATAAAAAAATGGAGCCGTAACAAATTTACAACAAAACGTAGATGTTACATCAGTGTTGGCGTTGGCTGTCATTTTTAACTAACTCGTTTTTTAATAAGTGATATGTGGTTTAACTAACAAATTAAAATAATGAAAAAATAGTAAATATGTGACTACATGTGATTGGTGGAGGGTAGTGGACCCCATCATCTTTGTGTTAACGAGTGTTGAGGGGGTACGTCTCCACCCTTGACGCCCCCTTTAACGCCCATGGCTTGGTGTTTGGCTTGTTAACGGGTTAAGGTGGCATGGGATGTGATCTCACAATAGATAGTCTAGTGAGAAACTAATCTACTTTTTGTTATGAAAGAATGGATATACACTTTGTCAACTTTGTACCACACCAAACTCCCTGTCAACTTTGTACCACACCAAGTAGTTAATCTTTGTAGTATAAATACTAGCCATAGATAAAAGAGTAAATGGACTTGAGATATACAATTTCTTAAGTTATAAAATCTCTACTTCTTACTCTTATAATCTTCCTCAAATTCTTAAAGATTTGTAGTATTAATCTTATATGAAAAGCTTTGGTATTATAACACGTTATCAGCACGAGACTCTAGGCAAGGAAACGTTCAAGCAATTATAATAAAAGTAAGCATTTGATTAATGTATAAACAATAATTGTTATGATAAACTAATACCAGTGCAGATGTATCTTACGATGGATATACGATCGTTGTTGGACTACAAAAACGTAACATTTCTTTTTTATGTATCGTGGGATTGTTATCCAGACACTCCTATCATAAAAACAATTAAGTCCCATACTTAAAAAATGAAAAATAAAATATAGAGACTGAAAGACTTGATAGCACTTGTATTTATTTATGCATCTAACTTTTATTTATACGCACATACTAACATTTAATTTAGAGTTTACATTCATGTATACTAACATTTTTATTCTTATTATACATCCTAATTTTATATCTTATAAAATAACATTTCCTTAATACATCATTTATTATATATACATATACATATATATATATATATATATAACCGTTGTACAACGGCTATAAAACGGTAACCGTTACAAAACGGTTATAATTTACCACTATAAATAACCAATTATCAATCTCATTTTTTCCACATCAAACACTCTTCTTCTCAAAGTTATTCAAGAAAATTTTTCGAATATATTGGCCGGCATAATATTAATATTCTTGCCGACCTTAATATATGAGCTTCCACCTCATCTTTTTAGTGCTTATGTATTCATTTATTTGTTTATAGTTGTACCTTTGTATGTTATCTCATTTTTAATGAGTATTTAGATTTTAATATTTATCTTATTTATGTTTAGCAACAAAAAATGGCAAACATCGCAAAAATTGAATCCCCGGCTCTTAATATCACCGGAGAAAATTATATGCCATGGACGACACATGTTAAGCGACATCTCAAGTCAATGGGTGTTTTGGAAACGATAACGGAGTGGAACGAATGTAGCGATCAAGACAAGGCAAAAGCCGGTGTCTTCCTCCATAAACACATTGATGAGATGTTGCAATTTGAATATTCAAATTTTGAGGATCCATACATTTTGTGGGAAGATTTAAAAGCAGATTTGATAATCAAAGGGAAGTTTTACTTCCCACTGCTAGAGATGAATGGAACAATCTCAGGTTCCAAGATTTTAAAAGGGTGAATGAATACACCTCTACTTTGTACAGGATATGCTCGACGCTCCGATTCTGTGGGCAAACTGTTACGGAGGAAGACATGTTGGAGAAAACTTTCTCCACATTTCATGCATCAAATATAAACTTGCAACAACAATATCGGTTGCAAAGGTTTCAAAGATATTCTTATCTAAATTCATTTCTCCTCGTAGCAGAGAAAAACAATGAGCTATTAATGAAAAATCACCAAGCTCGTCCCACTGGATCATTAGCCATTCCAGAAGAAAATGATGTTATTAATAATGATACTAGAGACTCTGGAAGAAAATGGGGACGAGGTCGTGGCCGTGACCATTTTGGTAAAGGTAATGGTCGCAATTATTCCTTCAAAAGAAATAATAATTTCCGAGGTAATTCCCATGGTCGTGGGCGTGGTCGCGGTCGTAGTCGTGGTCGAAATCAAAGAACCCCCAATTACCACACTCCACAAAATACCAATCCCAACCAGTATAACAAAAGGAATGAAGCTGGTAGGTCCGAAAATAATGGCACTTCTTGTTTCAGATGTGGAAGTGCAAACCATTGGTCAAAGGCTTGTCGTACACCTTCACATTTATGTGAACTTTGCCAAGCCTCTCTCAAAAGAAAAGAAAAGGAGATGAACCATGTGGATAATTTTAATAATATCAACATCGAAATGAATGTCGCCGGCTTTACCAATAACATGGAACTCTGAAACAAATGTTGCTAAACCATAATAATTATACGCAACAATTATGTAATTTCCTTTATTATAAGTGTCTTTATTATGTTTTCGTGTAACGTTTTCAACTAATAAATAAACTTCTTATTATAAAATAATTCACAATGCCTTCGTTATACACTTATTATTATTTCTCTTTATATTTTCAAGATTAAAATGAATGCCATTGGAGCACAAGAGCAGACAAATGATGCAGATATATGTATAGCGGATAGTGGAGCCACACACATTATACTTAAATCTAAGAAAAATTTTTATGAGTTGAAACCAACAAAAGGAACCGCTGATACAATATCAGGTCCTACAAACTTGATAGAAGGAGTGGGAAAAGCTAATTTAATATTACCGAATGGTACAAAGCTTTTAATAGAGAATGCTTTATTTTCCCCAAAATCAACAAGAAACTTGTTGAGTTTCAAAAACATATATCATAACGGATATGATACTCAGTCAAGGACTGTTGATAATAAGAAATATTTACACATCATGAGCAAAGATCATATATTGGAAAAACTGCCAATGCTCCACTCTGGTTTGCATTATACACACATTAATGTGCCTCAAGCACATATGGTAGTAAAGGAAAGTTCTTGTGATCCTGAGACATTTAACTTATGGCATGACAGACTAGGCCATACAGGATCTACAATGATGAAAAGAATTATTGAAAACACACATGGACATCCATTGAAATATCAAAAGATCCCCCAATCAGATAAAATGCCTCTATGTACCCCTTGTTCACTTGGAAAACTAATTACAAGGCCTTCGTCCTTAAAAGTTGACAAGGAATCGCCAATGTTTCTTGAAAGAATTCAAGGTGATATATGTGGACCAATTCATCCACCATGTGGACCGTTTAGATATTTCATGGTCTTGATAGACGTATCCAACAGATGGTCTCATGTCTCTTATTATCAACTCGTAATGTTGCCTTTGCAAAATTTCTTGCTCAAATTATCAAACTACGAGCACATTTCCCTGATTACACTATTAAAAGGGTGAGACTTGATAATGCTGGTGAATTTACATCACATGCTTTTAATGATTATTGTATGTCTGTGGGAATTGTTGTCGAACACCCTGTTGCTCATGTACACACACAAAATGGCTTAGCTGAATCATTGATCAAACGTTTACAGCTAATCGCTAGACCATTAATAATGAGAACAAAACTTCATGTGTCGATTTGGGGTCATGCAATTTTACTTGCTAGATCACTGATTCGTGTGAGACCAAGTGCAAATCATAACACTCCCCACTACAACTTGTTTCTGGCCATGAGCCAGACATTTCCCACCTTAAAATTTTTGGGTGTGCAGTGTATGTTCCTATTGCACCACCACAACGCACAAAAATGGGACCTCAAAGAAGATTGGGAATATATGTTGGATATGAAACAACCTCAATCATACGATATCTTGAACATTTAACATGTGATGTATTTACAGCACGTTTTGATGACTGTCATTTTAACGAGGCAATGTTCCCAGCATTAGGGGGAGAAAATAAAAAACGAGAAAATGATATCTCATGGTGTGTGCCTTCATTGTCTCATCTTGATCCAAGAACAAAACAATGTGAGACAGAGGTTCAAAAGATAATACACTTGCAAGACATTGCAAATCAATTGCCTGATGCTTTTACTGATACAAACAGAGTTACAAAATCTCATATACCAGCTGCTAATGCTCCAGCTCGAGTTGAGATCCCAAGTAAGGCAATAGATAATAAGATAGCTCATGAATCTCAAAAACGTTTGAAACGTGGAAGGCCAATCGGTTCAAAGGATAAGAATCCACGAAAAAGAAAAGCACTTGTAAAAGAAATTGACCACAAAGAGAATGATATTGATAAAACAGTAAATACCAAAACCTCTCATGAGAAAGATGTTGATGATACTAACAAAGAGATATCAATCAACTATGGTCATACACGTATCATATGGAACCGATATGAAATGGAAAATATTGATGAGATATTTTCTTATTCTATAGCAAGTGACATCATGGGTGGAGATGATGATCCTGAACCAAAATCTGTCAATGATTGTAAAAATAGACATGACTGGGGAAAATGGAAAGATGCTATGCAAGCTGAATTAAATTCATTAAACAAACGAAAGGTTTTTGGGCCTATTGTTATCACACCTAAGGCAATAAAGCCTGTAGGGTATAAATGGGTTTTCGTACGGAAACTAAATGAGAAAAATGAGATTACAAGGTATAAAGCGAGACTTGTAGCTCAAGGTTTTTCGCAAAGGCTAGGGATCGACTATGAAGAAACATATTCTCCCGTTATGGATGCAATAACTTTTAGATACTTAATCAGCTTAGCAGTTTCTAAAAGGTTAGAAATGCGTCTTATGGATGTCGTTACAGCTTACTTGTATGGATCACTTGATAATGACATCTATATGAAAGTTCCTGAAGGATTTAAACTTCCTGAAGCGTTAAGTTCAAAACCCAAATAAATGTATTCGATCAAATTACAAAGATCCTTATATGGGTTGAAACAATCTGGAAGAATGTGGTACAATCGTTTGAGCGACTATTTGACAAGTAAAGGTTATACAAATAATCTTGTCTGTCCATGTGTCTTTATTAAGAAAACAACATCAGGATATGTGATCATAACTGTATATGTTGATGACCTAAATATATTTGGGACGCAAAAAGAAATTCATGAAGCAATGATTCTTTTAAAGAAAGAATTTGAAATGAAAGACCTTGAAAAAACCAAATATTGTCTTGGTTTACAAATTGAACATATGAGCAATGGAATACTTGTGCATCAAACGAATTATACTGAAAAGCTGTCGAAACATTTCAATATGGACAAGTCAAATCCTTTAAGCACTCCAATGGGCGTTTGGTCACTTAATGTCGAAAATGATCCATTTCGTCCTTGTGAGGACAACGAAGAAGTTCTTGGTCCAGAAGTACCATACCTCAGTGCAATTGGAGCACTTATGTATCTTACGAATTGTACGAGACCTGACATTTCTTTTGCAGTGAACTTGTTAGCAAGATTTAGTTCAGCTCCAACTAAAAGGCACTGGAATGGGATTAAACATATTTTTCGATATCTTCGAGGTACTGTTGATTTAGGCTTGTTTTATCCTAACGATTCAAAAGAATGGTTAGTTGGTTATGCAGATACAGGTTATTTATCTGATTCTCATAAAGCAAAATCTCAAACTGGATATGTATTTATGAACGGAGGAACTGCGATTTCATGGCGTTCTAAAAAACAAACACTTGTCGCAACATCCTCAAATCATGCTGAAGTCATGGCACTACATGAAGCTTCAAGAGAATGTGTATGGCTAAGATCTATGTCACAACACATAGTGACTTCTTGTGGGCTAGAGAAAGATCGAAGTCCAACTCCTATCCATGAAGATAATGCCGCATGTGTCTCTCAAATGAAAGAATGGTATATCAAAAGTGACAGAACAAAACATATACCACCAAGATTCTTTACATATACTCAGGACCTTATTAAAGACAATCAGGTCGAGATGAGATATGTCCAATCAAGCAACAATTCAGCCGATCTTTTCACAAAAGCACTACCTACAACAACTTTCAGGAAACACGTTCATAACATTGGCATGCGTCACGTATGGAGAATGTGATGCCTTACAAATTGCAATTTGAGGGGGAGCTTTAGACTGCACTCTTTTTCCCTTAGCTAAGGTTTTTTCCAATAGGTTTTTCTTTAGCAAGGTTTTTAATGAGACAGTACTTAAAGACCCAGAAGTTTACAAAGTGTCATCAAGGGGGAGTGTTATGAAAGAATGGATATACACTTTGTCAACTTTGTACCACACCAAACTCCCTGTCAACTTTGTACCACACCAAGTAGTTAATCTTTGTAGTATAAATACTAGCCATAGATAAAAGAGTAAATGGACTTGAGATATACAATTTCTTAAGTTATAAAATCTCTACTTCTTACTCTTATAATCTTCCTCAAATTCTTAAAGATTTGTAGTATTAATCTTGTATGAAAAGCTGTGGTATTATAACACTTTTAAAGATACTTATATTTTTCTTGTAGGAAAAGTATCTTATCACCACACCACTATCTATCCGAGATGGACAAAGGGTGATTGGTCACCTTATTTTAGTCACAGGTTTAAGAAATAGATTTACTTCAAATTCACATCAAATTAAACTTGATTATGATTTACTGATTTTTTTTTCCATTATGACCTTCTACTTCAAATTTAGAGTAAACTGGTAAAATGGTCGCTGAGGTTTGCTCACTTTTGACACTTTAGTCCAAAATTCAAACTTTTTAAAATCTGGGTCCCTGTGGTTTCAATTTTGTTGTCATTTTAATCCAAAATCAAAATCTGGTTATAATAAAACGTTAAAAGACCATTTTCCCCTTCACTAAAAGGGAGGAAAATGACAAAAAAAAAACTGGATGTTAACTGAAAAATCTTACCACATTTTGATTTTAGATGAAAATGACAACAAAATTGAAACCACATGGATCCAGATTCAAAAGATTTGAGTTTTGGACTAAAGTGACAAAAATGATCAAATCTAATGGACCATTTAGGCAGTTTACTCTCAAATTAAATAAGAAAAAAATAATCCCTATGATTTAACCAAAATTCACATCTATTGCATATAAGGTTGTATATTTGAATTTAGAAAAAAAAAATGAACAACATTGAATATTGAAATCTAGGTGGTTTTCTTATGAAGAAAAAAGTTTTAGTGCTTTCCGTTGGAATATTGCGGAAATTTTATTAGTTTATTCTCTTTATAAATACTCTAGAGAACAAAGTCGTTGATTTAACCATTTTTTTTGTTAAACATTAACTTAATACAATACAATTTACATTTAATTTTTCAATTCGATTACAGAAAAATCTATTCATGTTACAATTTATGAAAGAAATTAATTATCTACCTACGGTCATTCAATATATATTAATTTCCTTACCAACCTATGATAATCTACTTTTAAAATAAAAGCATAATTAAAATATATTTCATTTTTGGGAAATATACTTAACTTTAAATATAAACCAAAAATATAATTATTTTCTTAACAATGCATTAGTTAAAGGAAAAGATACAAGTATGTATGTATTGTTGGTGAAAAAAAATAATGTGTCATTTTTTTAATTAAACTAGCTAGTCTCCAACATCTGCAAAATACATATTACCAACAATAGTTCACGGATCGTATGATAGGTTCATTACAATTTAGAGACAATAAAGTAAATCAGCAGTGGGTAACTGTCCGCGCTTCGTGACGGGTTGAAAACGTATATAAAAAAACCTCAAAGCATAAGAATTGGTAAAAGAAAACAAAATGTAAAATTTTATTGCTAAATCTTTCTATACTAATAAACGAAAATCTGTTATGGACACATGTCACTTTCTGGTGCTTTCTTATCTTATTTTCGTATTTATCTCTTATATTAAATACTAATATCTCTTATTAAATAATAATAATAATAATAATTTTAGACATAAAAATTTTACTATTTGAAAATACTATTGAACCGATAAGTGATCACAAGTTTGAAATATTTTTGGAGACAAATGATTAATTAACTCAATATATAAAAAGTAATAAATGAAAAAAATCTAAACTGATCGAATGAAATAAATAAAACTTCCTATAATAATAAATGAAATTTTTTTCTTAATAAGTGTCACTTTTTGGTACTTTGTCATCTTATTTTCCTATTTATCTCTTACATTGAACAAAGTTAGATAAGAAAAAATATTTATTTTTCTATAAATAACTTTAAACAATAGATAAGAATAAAAGTTTGTTTTTTATATAATTATAAAGTTAGATCCCGAGTATTTTTTTAAACGGCTAACAAAATCAATCCAAAGTACTCTTGGGGCACTCACTAGACTAAATGGAATACTCCGAGAGTAACTCGAGTCCACAATATACGTTGGAGTTCGGTTATTGAAATTATGGTAAATTAGAAATCAAAGGTTTCCATTTGAAACTGAAATGTTATAATAAGTGAATAATACACCAAATCCATTTTTAAAAGATAAATCTTGACGATTGTAAGTGTTAACATATGACATTATATTTTATTCAACACGTGCGATACACGAGTTTTTTTTAAAATATATCATTTTTATTATTTATTATATAAATTATATTTACGCGGGTGAGAGTTGGCTACAAAGTCCATTTTTCCTACAAAGTCATAAAACACCATAATGTCAACCATAAAACACACTCAAAACCCACAAATAACATAGTAGAGATTACTAAAACACCATATTTGTGAGTTTTGTGTTGTGTTTTGAATGATAAGGCTTTGATTATCGAATGACTAACATTAGTGTGTTTTATGTTGATTATCATTTTGTGTTTTATATTCATAGTTGTACGATGGTGTGTTTGAAGTTTTTAAGGAATGTTAGAGTTTGAATATTGTGTTTTAGTGATCTTCACTATATTATTTGTGGGTTTTGAGTGTGTTTAATAGCTGAAATTGTGGTGTTTTAAGACTTTGTACACTTTGTAGAAAAAATGGACTTTGTAGCGGAACCCCACCCATATTTACGCAGCCCGTGTAATACACGAGGTTAATAATAATAATAGTAATCTTATCTTACTATACTAATAAACAAAAATCTTTTTTGGACACCTGTCACTCTCTGTGCTTTCTCACCTTATTTTTTCCTAATTATCTCTCATATTAAATAATAATAATAATGTAAAAAAAATACTAGATAAGAATAAATATTTAGATAAGGATAAACATTTGTTTTTATTATGAGCATATTAAATAATAATAATAATAATAATAATAATTTTAAACAAAAAGTTTGATAAGAATATAAATGTTTATTTTTATTATGAACATACTAAATAATAATAAATATAATAATAATTTTAAACAAAAAAATAATTAAGAATAAATGTTTGTTTTTGTATAAATAATTATAAACAAAAATTTAGATAAGCATAAACGTTTGTTTTTATTATGAGAAGATATATATATACTTTGGAGTTCGGTGATTGAAATTATGGTAAATTAGGAATCAAAGGTTCCCGTTTAATATATACTTAATAATTGTATTATTGTTTTTTTCACTAGAATTAAATTATTATTCTAGGTCGGGCTAATGCTTCTATCAAATTATAAGTGTTTTTAGACGCGTCGCTATAATGGTAGGCATATGCTTCTAATTTTTTATTTTTTTTTTGGGTAAAATATGCTTCTAAATTGTAAGCTTTAAACCCATCATTTTTAGATATAAAGAACATCACTATAATTGTAAACTTTAAACCCATCATTTGTCGCACATTGCATCAACATGTATAAAGAACATCATTTTTAAATATAACAATTCTATACTCATTCAAAGAGAAATTAGTTCTCGATTTTACGATATAATTCATAAAAATGATGAAATATATAAAAACGTGGGGATTGATCTCTACCTTTTTTGTACCATAAACTCTCTTGAATACAAATTTAAGACGGGTGTTTTATGAATGAAATAAACAAATAAGCATGAAGGTGCATAAAACTAACTAAAATAATTGTATCTCATAATTTGAATGTATCATAAAAACGAGATTCAACCCCATGCAAATATGTAATACATGTGTTTTTAACCTAATAATAAATAAAAAAGCGAAGTAAAATGTTATAATAAATAAATTGTACATCAAAGTTCATTTTTAAAAAATAAATCTTGACGACTGTATGTGTTAATATATGACATTATATTTTATATACAACACGTGCAATATACGAATTTTTTTAAAGATATATCTTTTTTTATTATTTATTATATAAAATTAAATTTATGCAAAATAAAAAAACAAAGTACAATTTATAATAATTAAATAGTACATCAATGGTTTATTTTTTAAATGATAAATCTTGATGACTATTTGTGTTAGCACATGACATTATATTTTTTTTTCAGCACATGCAATATACGAGTTTTTTTAAAGATATATCTTTTTATTACCTATTATATAAAATTACTCTTATGCAACCCGTGTAATACACGGGGTTCTAACCTAGTTCTAAAAAGAGAAAAAATAACTTTATTAAAGTAAGGGGTTTTATTGTAATGTTTTTAATGTTTAGGGATAGCAAAGAAAATTAGTTAAAAAAATAATAATAGTTTAAATAAAGTGTAGGGGGTAAACTTAAAAGCTTTTAAGACCATCCGTAGTGGAAGGTTTTTTGATGTTTTTTTCCTCAAGTTGATTTTGATTTTTGATCAATTGTACAGGAGTTTATGCAAAAACTTTTGTGACTAAATTATTTATATGTTTCCAAGCTGGCCAAACTCTTAATGTTTTTTTTTCAAAGATATGAATTTTTAAATACATTAGATTAGGATATATTAGATTATTGGTGGGAATGCCCGCACGTTAAGATCACTAAAGAGGGACCTGTATTTCAACCAAAGAAACGAATCTTCGCAAACCCATCACAATCTTCAAAACAAAAAAGGAGCGATATTAAACAACAAGTCGTTCCTGGCTTTCCAAATTCTCCACAATGTGGCGTAATCCCAAAGCTGATGTAAAGCTCTAGAAGCTTTGAAAAACCCGAGGCCATCAGAGTGTTTTTGACGTCATTTCTTAACACATTTAGATGTCATAACCACCCTTGTACACCACCATCTCGACATTTTGTTCATGTTATTTGTATTTAACTTTTGTTATGCTGTTTAAGTATTTTGAGTAGAAAATTAGGTGACTGATACAATGGGACAGTGGGACCTCCCTTCCAGCTACCATTACTGTTGTTGCCCTGCACCCAGAGTACCACGCCACTGCTATGGCTCTGTCGCCCATGGTGGTGGTTCTTAGAGAGAGGAATGGATAATGTTTGGTTGTGTGGTATGGAAATCAAAGAAGACAATAAGCTTATATGGCTAAGGGATAAAATAGACCTTCTATATTTACTTAACTTAGAAATCTAACATAGGATAGTGATAAAGATTGAGTGAATTTAAAAAGGGGTGCCTTATTCCCACATACCCTATATCTTATTTTCACATCCCCTATTGTATACGGCCGTATACAATTATACGGCTCGTATAGAATGTTTTTGAATAGGAAAATGCGCAGAGAATGTTTTTTTTGGTTTTATTATATACGGCCCGTATACAGTTATACGAGTCGTATACATGTGTATACGATTTGTAAAACGTATACGGCTCAATTGATTTATTTTTGTGGGTTTTTGATGTTAGGACATGTATACGGGCCGTATAACTATATATGGGCCGTATATATTGGCTTTTTTCAAGTATCACGTTTTATTCCCGTAAAAACACAATCATTCTAGGGTTTCTAAAACTCTTCATCACCTTTAACAATGTCGATAAACGTTGATCGGAACATGCCGCTTAAATCGGAGCACAGGTAGAGTAACGTTACCGATCAGTCCGTTGATGAAAACCTTAGCGATCGCAGAGATCTTCGTGTTGGTTATTTATCGATTCCGAGTAACTAGTAGAAGAACCTGCCACAAACAAGTTCTCCACAGTTTGCTATTCAGATCTCTGTTCGGTCATCTTTCCAAACTACAACACACGATACTTTTAATAAGCTGTCATAGTTGTCAAATTCGATTTCAACAAATCTTTTCATTCTCCTTCAATTTCTAAAACATTCTCTGTTACATGAAGACGTGTCAGGTTCTTCTACTAGTGGTATTTTACTGAAGTATTGAAGATTGAGGCGAGCATTGTTTAAATCTGAATATAACTAGATGTTACGTGTATCAGCGTTGTTTATCACCCTGTGTGAGCATTGGAAACCCGACAAACAGTCTTGACAACTGTGACATTTTATCTATCTATGTGTGTCACATCCATCCTGTTATTGCAATCGATATGATTAATTTTTTCAGATTTTTTTTCTAATTAGCGTTGTTAACTACCAAAAGAATGCATACACAAATAGTTCTAGTAGACGAAGCAAAGAGACCGTTGTGTATCTGAATCAGGTTCTCAAACAAACACTACCAAAGATGGGTTGGTGAAAAATACCGGAGCTGTTATCTCGGTTGTTCAGTACTCTCCTATATCAACTTGAACGGTTGATGGTTACAAGGATCGTTCTAATAGATTAAAGAGAATAAACCATTTTTTACCAATTTTCACTCCAGTAGTTGAAACTTGAGCGCAGGAATCAATTCAAAACCCTCACCCTCAAAAATCAACCAGAAACCAAAGGAAAAAAGGGCTGATAATGGCTGATGGTTCTTCGTTGAGGAAACCAAACGTAGACGGAGATGATAGGCCTGGTAACCGGAAGAGAAATCAATTGTATTTTTTTAGTTGCTTCTCTGGTTAAGTTTCTGAACCAACCGAAATCCACAAATTCCAACAGTTTCTTCATAGATTTCGTCCGGTTTCCAAACTCTTTCACACAAAGTTAATATTCACTGTGGTGGATGCAAGCATAAAGTTAGAAAAAATACTCAAGTTGAACGGACGATATGTATCAACAAATTGTGAGTGGGAATATGGCTATGAAGAATAGTATGGATAAACAATCACCGTATACGGGTTTTTCTGCTAGTTATTCGGAATGTTTCGAATCATCACAGAAGACGTGTCGGGTTCTACTGCTAGTAGTATGAGTCTGAGTCCATTGTGGTTCGTGAATGTTTCGAATTATCACGACAAGGATCGTTCTGATAGATTAAAGAGAATAACCCTTTTTTTACCATTTTTTTACCATTTTTTACCCATAGTATACGAGCCGTATAATAATATACGGCCCGTATACAACCATCGTATACATTGTATACGATCGGTAAAAATATTTTTTACCAATGGTATACGGCCGTATAAACCGTATACGACTCGTATACATATGGTAAAAAATGGTAAAAACCTCTTTAATCTATTAGAACGATCCAATAAACGAAGAAACCAAACGTAGACGGAGATGATAGGCCTGGTAACCGCAAGAGAAATCAATTGTCTCAGACACTACTAAACATCTGCTTTCTGAATCTGAATCTGAATGTTAACTTTTTAGTTGCTTATCTTGTTAAGTTGTGTATTTACGAAGCTGACAAACACATTGGTATTTTCTCAAAATGTGCAAACTTAAAGAATCTCACATTATTGAACCAAGAATACTACAAACATTCTATACCTTGCAACGTATACAGGTGCAAGAGAATGGCGAGTTATTTTTCAGTTATTTCTGTTGAATCACAAATTCCATTGTTTAAACCAGAATCAGGTTCTCAATACAAGGATCGTTCTAAGAGATTAAAGAGAATACACCATTTTTTTACCATTTTTTACCATAGTATACGAGCCGTATCAGAATATACGGCCCGTATACAATCGTCGTATACATTGTATACGATCGGTAAATTTGTTTTTTACCGAGCATATACGGCCGTATAAACGGTATACGGCCCGTATACATATGGTAAAAATGGTAAAATAAGGTCTTTCTTTCCTTTTTTTAGTTGCTTCTCTTGTTAAGTTTCTGAACCAACCGAAATCCACAAATTCCAACAGTTTCTTCGTGGATTCCGTCCGTTTTCCAAACTCGGTCATTCCTTGTGATACATGAACGTTGCATTCTTGTCTTTCAGAAGAGTGCTGTAATAGAGAAATCATCCTATGTCTTTTATCAACCGAAGAGGCAGCAAGGACAGATAATACTTCATTTGTCGAGAAACCATACTGTCAAGAAACTAACATCTTTTAATACTTCATTGCGTATGCGCTTGTGCTGTAGAAACCGGTGATGAATTTGTGTATCTAAATCAGGTTCTCTGCCTTAGATCGGTCATTCCTTGTGATACATGAATGTTGTATTCTTGTCTTTCAAGACAAGGATCGTTGGAAGGATTGTAGTAGCAGGACATTGGTACCACTGTGAAAATTGCATCAGGAGGGGAGAGAGTCTGATACAATAAGGATGTTGGGAATTAAACGCATGTACGTGACAAAATAAGGATGTTCGCATAAACATATATTCGTTTCATAACCTCCTCCTATAAATCAACCACAACCGACAAAGAGCCTGTATTAAAAGCCATCCTATGTCTTTTACCAACCGAAGAGGCAGCAGAAGACGTGTCGGGTTCTTCCAACATTCACGAACCACAATGGACTCAGACTCATACTACTCACCCTCCCCTGAGGAAAAGTTTTCCCGACGACTCAACAAAATCCTGATAGAGAAAAAACATCAACAACCATTTTTTCTTTTCCTTCAATTTCGAGAATATTTTCCCCTGTGTATGTGCTTGTGCTGTAGAAACCGGTGATGAAAAGTTTCAACCAAAGGGAAATCCATGAAACGAAAGGGATTTCGAGCAGTTGGTATTGAACCAACAAAATCAGAATACTGAAAAACCGACATTCCTTCAAACATTCTAAACCCTACCTGGAAACAAACCAACAAAAGTCTGCTGGCAAGAATCTTTTTTCACATGGTATTGAACCAAGAATATGATACCTTCGAGATACTTCGTGTTAGTTTGATTTGAATTTTGAAAGTTGGATGTCCGTTATCTCAACCGAACGTTAATTGCTATTGTTTTAAATAACAACAGATAATGAACGGATTGTTGGTGGATAACGCAAACAAGTTCTCCACAGTTTGTTATTCAGATCTCTATTCGGTCATCTTTCCAAACTACAACACACGATAAGTTTAAACTTTATAGTGTGTGATTTGACCAGGAAATGATTGGAGGTGAAGGTTCAGTGCACGAAAAGTTTCTTACGAAATGTACGTGACAAAACAAATATGTTGGGAATTAAACGCATGTCCGTAATCCCGCGTTGATAGCTTCCGTTTTATTCAGACTCCTTACAACTCTCATCAAATGCCTCACCCTTCCTTTTATTCTATAAATATTAAATAAAGAATAACACCATGCCCGTAATCCCGCGTTGATAGCTTCCGTTTTATTACAGTCATACGACACGTTTTCTTGTTCTTCAATCTTTATTACTTGTTGATGTTTTATTTTGAGCACCTCACCACTCTAAAATATTTTAAAAATCAAAATTTCGTTCCATACGGGCCCGTATACTGTTATACGGCCCGTATACACGTTCGTATACATTGTATACGACCAGTCAAACTTATTTACACATGGTGTATACGGGCCGTATACTGTTATACGGCCCGTATAGAATAAAAACAACTGACAAAGTCTGCTAGCACAGACTTTGTCAAGTTGTTTTATTCTATACGGGCCGTATAACAGTATACGGCCCGTATACACCATGTGTAAATAAGTTTTCCCATGTGTTAATATTAGGACCCTTTAAAAATTACTATGTAATTATTATTGAAGTCTGAGTACCAAGTTTACAAAAATCGCAAAGCACAAGGACCAACGAGACATTTAACTCTGTTATATATAGACACAAAATCTAAACATAATCGGCCATCACGCACGCTTACGCACGACCGTTGTTGAGCTTGGGACGAAAGAAAGGTAGGGTTTTTGGATGATAGTTTTTGTTTCGATTCGGTGTTTTTGTATAAATCTTGTAGTTAATGATCTGATCGGACTGTTTTATAGGGGTTACATATGCATCTGCTTTGATTCTTGCTAGTTTTGTTATAAATAAATAGCTTCTAAACACTTGGTTAAATACAATACAGAGAGAGAGGTTGCAAGCAATAATGGCTGAGAAAGACTGGAAGATATTCAGAGAGTGGAAGGTAGAGCACGGCAAATCATACCCTACTGCTGACGAGGAGAAGAGGAGATTCCAAACCTTTCAGCAACATCTCCGTGAAATAGAGGCTCATAATTCGGGTCCAGACGCAGCATATTATACCAAGGGGTTGAACCCTTTTTCTGACATGACCTTTGAGCAATTCAAGCTACGATTTCTAATGCACGAGGGCGTCCACGACGGCTTGTATGACAGTGAGACGGACCAACAGGATGTCATCCGCCAAAGTAAGTATTATTACCCATTCAAGCCAAATGATCATTAACTACAAGATTCAGTAATGGTAACTAATGTCTCTTTGTGTGTGTATGTATGTATGTTAGGTGAAGGTGATGACCAAAAAAGATGATGTTGCAGTGCCTGACACCGCAAGTATTTTCAAGTATGCGTCGTCTTCTTTACCGGCTGCGGCCCTCTGTTTTCATTTTCCATAAAGTGTGTAGTAGAAATTAAACAATTGTTTTTCCCTACTTGAAAGTTATCTATTAGCCAAGTTTTCAGAATTTCGTTTTTAGGAATTCACAACACATAATAAAATGAGACCTGGATCGGGTGTTTTCCTATATGGATCAGTTAGCATGGTTAAAAGAAGAAATAACCATCACATCTTTTGATTGCAGTATTCTAACCCCAAATGTTTGAATAAAAGCGATTTTTTTTTTAAGATAAATCACAACTTTAACCCAAGTTGTTCTAACCATGAGTCTGATACATGCTTGAAAAAAGTGCTTGTTCTGGATCCTTCCAACCCAAAAAGCAACGTTCCATAATTATATAAATAATAAATTACAACGAACTAAAAAAAAACGAATACGAAAAAATCACAAGTCGTTACATATTTCTTTATACTTTTCAACAACAGCAATCCCATTAGCCTTTACCAACTTATGTTCAAACACAACAGCCTGAACCCTGCAACAAACCAACAAACTGCTATTCAATAAACCCCACAAAACAATTTCTGAACCTCCTCACAATAATACAACAGCCTATTTAACTAATGCAACAGTAATTTTCCCTGCAATTCCTGGCTCTAAACAAAACCATTCATAATCCCCAAAATATCCCTCCCCCAATATACACCACCATCTCCAATAACCACTATCGGCCATGACCCATAACACATAATCACCAAAACAAATCCCATCTCTCCATAGAACATAACTGTTAGTTAGCATAACAAAAGGTTTTGCATTCAATAAAATAATAATAATCTTTCATTCGTACCTGATCACATCAAGTTTAGTCGGGGCTAGAACTCTCAATGAGTAAAAAAAAAAAAAAAAAAACTATGCTAAAAGATGACGGGTGAAATGGGTCAAAATTCAACTAAACCGTTTTAATAATGCATTAAAACAAATCAGCTTATGCAAGAATTGAGACCCTTTTTTAAATAATACAATTTTTAATAGATTTAACACTAAATATAGATAAAATTGCTGGAGAAAAATTATTTCATACCAAACGGATATGTTTTGACCCCTAAAAGGATAACTTTCACCCAACCTGACCAACTCGCTCGTTTTACCATATCTACTCAATAGATTAGAAAACCCGATATGTAAAAAGGTCAAACACCAAAACCATATAAGATTTGGATCAAAATGAAAAGATTTTTTATTTGTTTTCAAGTTGATGCCTACCTGAAAACGCCGAATGCAACTTGAGAGACTCCAGCAAAGAATGTTGCCGTGAAAGCAAGATGTAAATATTCATGTTGTTGTGTAACTGGTACAAGCTCGTCTCGTAGCATAGATCAAAACAATAGTGATACTACTGCCACATGCCCGATTGCAATATCTCTCGAGTTACCCATGAATGGATAGATAAAAGGTGGAATAAAACTCGAATCTGCAAGTCAACTTAGGTTTGTCAAAGTTTCAAAAGAACACTTGCATGCAATAATATTATGAAGGTAACTTACACAACCTATATTGTGGCTTTAAGTTTGCTAGTTTTGCATGCCCAATATCCTGAAAAAAAAAGGTATAAATAATTAGGTTTGTGCACAAGCCCACCGCCAAGAACTTATCCAAGATCTATTCAAGGAATGGCAAGACCACCCAAACAAAGGCAAAATGTCTGGCGGCATGATCAAGTATGTATTTACTGTGCAGTCACTAACAAATAACCTGTGCTACACGTAAGTCCCTCCGTCTGAGCCTGAATTTCATTCTTTATGGAACTAATCTTTCTGTGATTGATTGGCTTGACAGATATGCAAGGTGCACTCGTTCTGTCTCCATTGGTAAGTTCGCTTTGCATGGCTGGTTTAGTAATTGAGTGTTTTTTGTGTTACAGTAGCACCGGCTTACTATGCTCATCTTGCTGCCTTTCGAGCGCGCTTTTACATGGAGCCGGACACATCAGACAGTGGGTCTATGACTAGTGGTTGTGGGATGCAGCAGACTGGAAGGACCACAGGGTCTAATGCTGCGGTTAGACCACTCCCTGTCCTCAAGGAGAATGTAAAGCGTGTTATGTTTTACTGTTAAAATTTCGTTTCTTTTGCTTTGCCGTTAAAATTCCATCGCACCCTGCCCAGGCCCTACAAATAGCCTTTGCTACCCTACTTGTGTGTGCACTCTGTTTTCCAACTGAATCTTCTCGCGTGATGACTATCTTGTGTTTTCATTAATGACTCTGTGGAATGTATTAGAAGAAACTAACCTCAACATGCCTCACTACTACAAAATCGGGCAACTGCCACCATAATCTGCTACCGAACAAAACAGTAGCAAAATAAGCATGAACATTCCACGGGAGGTTATTTTTGGTGATCTTAGATATGATTATCTTCTCAAATTTGTGATTTCTGTGATCAGTTATAATGTTGATTTGGTTGTACCCTAATTATGCTTCATTTTAGCTAACTGAACATTTGTAACGATTGGTAGGAACATATTATAGGCCTGTAATTCGTTTATTAATAAACGAACAAACATGAACTGTTGATTTGGATGATAATTACTCAATTGGCTCTCAATTTTAGCATATTTTCTACACTGAAATCGATTTGTTGTTGTTTGGCTACTTGATTGGTTAGGTTTTAGGTTTAATTGGTTATATACTTCGTTCATGATTGATGTGTTAGCTTGTGATTGGCCAATTAATATGTTTGTTTGCAGAATTCTTTTCATAGTTAGTAATGAATGATTTATGTACATATACGTATTTATGATGACTTTGAACTTTAGGGACACCGGTTTGATTAGTAATGGCATGGTATAGCTGAATGGATGCGCAAGGGAGATTATTCGCCGACTAGGTTTCAGGCTTAAGTTTTTTTTGTGAAAAGGTCAGATTGCGATATGAGATTGAAACAGGATTTTGTAAAAATGTTGGCTGGCGAATATACATTATTTTCGTTTGTGTTAGCTATCTTTCGTATTGACTTTTTGTTTGTGAGTGTGTAGGGGCTGCCACTAGTCAGAAATCAGGCACCTGACTTTGAAGCTGAGGCCATCTTTGATCAAGAGTTCATCAAGGTGACTGAAGTGCCTGCGGATGTGTGCTTTTGAAGTGGTGAGTGGTCAGTTGAATTTACATGTTTGGGCGAGTGGAGGTTTGTGATATTATTCATGAGCATCCAACTATTTCTCGGTTTCATGCTGGTAAGCGTCGGCTTTCGTTTCCTTGTTAAGCACCGATATATGTATTTAGGCATGTAAAACTATCGTGTAGGAAGTTGTTTTGTTTTATAATGACATGAAATTGTTCAAAATTCAGATCAGTACATTTGTGCTCCAAATCTATTTGTCTTGCAATCTGTTGCTTTTATTCTTTTGTGCCTTTTTGATTTTATTGAGAAATTAATATTGTTTTAGTTGTGTTTTATACATTGAGGTTTTAACTCAGATCACATATTTTCTCTTTGCTAGTTTTCCAGTTCAACAAATCTGGGGGTGCTTTCAGTCGTTAACTTGATTTGTATTCGACAAGTAATGTTACGGCCCCGAAGAGGTCCTACGGTTCTGCAGAATCATTGACTGTGGTTGAACTGTAAGTATCCGTCGTGTTGATCTAGTACTCTTCAGGTACCAAATGCTACCCTATTTCGGTTTTTCCAAATGAGACAATACTAAACATTTGATACAGCTTCAAACGCATCACGACACCTGTCAAAGGTCATTTATACAAACATCTTCAGGTGAGTCTTTATTTTTGCACTACTTTGGTATGCATCAAATCTTATCCCTTGTTAGTCTGTTATATATTTTTACTCCTTTTGCAGTGCTTTGATTTCGAAAACTATGTGGACCAAGAAGACCATCGTGGCATTGTCCCCATTGTAGTCAATCCGTATGCTTCACTGACATCCGTATTGACCAGGTCAGGGCTAAGGCAAGTATCAGAGAAAATTAGAAATAGTGTTTCGACTCATTTACTTAATGGATCGATTTGGTTTTTATATTTATCTCAAATAGGTCAAATAAAAATGTTACGAGTAAAATACGTTTTTTGTCCATGAGGTTTGGCTACTTTTGCGATTTTCGTCCAAAAGGTTTGTTTTTCCGCATCCGGATCCAAAAAGTTTGAAATCTTGCTATTTTCATCCTACTCGTTAACTACATCCATTTTTTAACGTTAAGTCAGGGGTATTTATGTCTTTTTAGACATTTTTTTTTGTGATGATTAAAGGGTTTGGGTGGGGAGAAAGTCAACAGATGTGGATCTTCATTACTTATAGTGTTTTTTATTTTAATAAAAAATGTCTGAAAAGACGGAAATGACCCTCATTTAACGGATAAAAATGGATGGAGTTAACGAGTTGGATGAAAATGGCAAGATTTCAAACTTGTTGGATCCAAATGCGGAAGAACAAACCTTTGGACGAAAGTCGCAAAAGTGGCTAAACCTCTGGGTCGAAAATGGCATTTTACTCAAATAATTAGCTAAATAACGCAATAAAGTTTAATACAAGAAAAAAAGTTATTGTGGGTCGAACTGATTTGTACTGAGATGACATGTTCAAAACCTAACCTTTTTTCACCTGTCAACCTGCCATTCTTATGTAATTTTTCTATCGTTGATGTTAACAAAAACCTGTTATCCAACCCGCTAGAACTGACCATTTTACATTCATTTGATATTCTTAAACTGTCAAATGAAAGCAACTGAATTGTCGTTAGGTTTTGAAAGACGTAGGTGGTACTATTTCTCATGTGAATTTCTCTACTGATGGCTCGTGGGAAACTGTTAACGAGTGTGATGATCATGCGGATAAACAACAAGATAAATCACTACACCAACAATCTAATCCCTCTACAAACACGGGTGGAGACATTATGGACCTTACAAAAGGGGATAATGATATTGATGCCAGTAATCCCCATTAAGAAAATGAAAAGAAACCTTCTCTTGCTCAGTTGCAAAACCAAAACGAATGTGGGACATCAGATACCAGATCAAATGTTGCTATTTCTCAGGGTCAAAGTCAAACTGTGATGTCTGGTTTCAACAATATGCAGTTACCATTACCAACACATGCCATCGGGACATCCAGTACTGTCATGAGTCCTAATTTGCAAGGTCAAAGTCAAACCGATAATTCTGCTTACGGTATGCAGTATCAACAACATAACATGAACAGTATGAGTAATGGTTATGGTCAGAGGTACATGACACCTAGCAGGACTTCCAGGACTTCCAGCTCAGACTCCTGCAGGAATGGTTAATACCGATAGACAGCAACAATATTCTCGATTTTATATGGATCAGTACCAAGTAATGCGTACGAACGCAGCTTCAAATCCTTCAGTGTCCGAGAACATGGGCTCACAGGTATGGAGTAAAGACCGTATATTACCTATCACCTTCATAGTTTGTATTTAATGTATTTTTTATAGATTTGCAAAATTGTCAGGTTAGATATTTGGTCAGAACGGTCCCGGTTGAGCCACCACATTTTAAGTTAAAGAAAATTGTCAGGTTAGATAGTTGTTGTTTATATTATTTTAGGTATAAATCTTAGGTTATATATGTTTTTGTTTTAGTAATGTTTTATAAATTTCTTGTGCAGGAGATTTATAAGGAAGATGCAAAACAAGGTTTTGCAGTTTGTGATTCTAAAACTTATATTGGTGGCAGAAAGAAGATTCCTCCAGGAAGCTTGCTTGCTTAAACATATGGTCATTGTAAACCTTTGAAGAAAATTTATATTTTGCTGTACTAGCTTGCTAAAACATATGTACAGGAATAACATATATGTTTTGGGTTATTTGATGTTTTGATTTTGATGTCATTGTGTATGTTATGATTTTGAAATTTCATAATGGTTAATTTTGAAGTTTTGCAAAGTATATAAATGGCTAAGAAATGTGGGGATATAAATAGGTACGAAAGAGCAAAAAAGTAGCAAAACAATGGCAAAGCGGTAGCAAAATGGTGGCAAATGAAAAAAGACGGTTGCAAAATGGTGACAAAAGGCGGTAGCAAAATGGTGACAAAAACGGTAGCAAAATGGTGACAAAAAGCGGTAGCAAAACGGTAACAAAATAACGGTAGCAAAAAATAAAACGGTAGCAAACAGGTGACAATAGGGCAATTGCTACGTGTGTATTTCTTACCGAGTTTTTGCTAGCACAACGGTGGCAAAAAGGCAATTGCCACCGTTTTGCGACCGAAAACGTGGTGGCAAAAACCTAATTTTCTAGTAGTGATGGACAGGACCAGTTCTGTATTTTGAAAACAAACAGAAATGGACTGCTCCATCGTTCCAAGTATCATTAACAGGTTCAAACAAAATCAAGTATACATAATCGTTTGGGGGTAGGCTTTAATTTAAAGTTGTTCAAGAGATCCTCCCACTTTATCTTTTTTTTTTTTTTTTTTTTTTTTAAATGTTCATTAAAGCAATCCACAATGTCAATTTTATATATTAATAATAATAATCTGTGCAAATCATTGTATATAAATGGTCAACAAATTATATATAAATACATATATTAATAATAATCTGTGCAAATCACTGTATATAAATGGTCAACAAATTATATAACACTAAAAAAGCAACAACGGTCACCACTCAAGCTTAATTAACCGACGCGTCTACTCCCACATCATTTGCCACCTTTTCAATACCTCCCACATCAGTTGCCACCTTTTCACCACCCTATATCACCAGCACCGCAAACACATATGCCTTTAATATTCTATGTTTTAGTATGTAGGATGGTGTCGATTAGAATGGCAGTTATGCCAATAAAGGGTGGTATTGATTAGGATTTTTAATTTTTTTTTGATTTTTTAGAATATTTTATGATTTTTTTGGATTTTTTAGAATTTATTGGATTTTTTAGATTTTTTTTATTTTTTATAGTTTTAGATTTTTTTAGATTTTTTATTATTTTTTAGAATTTCTTTAATTTTTTATTATTCTTTGAATTTTTAGAATTTTTTGGATTTTTTATTATTTTTTAGAATTTCTTGGTTTTTTAGAAGTTTTTGGATTTTTTTATTATTTTTTAGATTTTTTTAATTTTTTATTATTTTTTAGAATTTTTAGAATTTTTTGATTTTTTAATTTTTTTTTGATATTTTTGAATTTTTTATAATTTTTTGGATTTTTTATAATTTTTTATGATTTTTAGGATTTTTTTTAGATTTTTTTGGATTTTGTTATTATTTTTTGATTATTTTTAGATTTTTTTTATTTTTTTAGAATTTTTTTATTTTTTATTATTTTTTTGATATTTTATTATTTTTTTATTTTTTAGAATTTTTTGGATTTTTTATTATTTTTTAGATTTTTTTTATTTTTTTGAATTTTTTATCATGCTCAAATACATCTTGACAAAAACTCATCTTGACCTAAACCCATTCTAACTCATTTCTTAATAAACCCATCATAACCCATACTCATCCTAACCCATTACCCAAACCTACCTAACCCACCCATTTTACCACTCCTAGTCAATACTCAATACATGACGTTCTACTTGGATATTTATGGGTTGCACTATGACATGTTCTAGAATGGTGAGGGCGAAATTGCTTTTAAGTATATAAATTAATCATCTCAAATCAATAAATCGTCGTCTAATTTGGTTTCGATCGGTGTCAGTTTAACATATAATCAAACACTTTTTGTCAGTTTAAAAAGATTTTTATATATATTTTTTGCTTTGATTATGTCCCGCCGCAACGCGTGGGTTAGCGTCAACTCGTTATCTATACATACAATAACAAAGGCTGACCAGTGCCTAGCTGCTAGCCATTGGTCCACCTTTTAGGTTTTTTTTTTTTTGTTTTTTGAGTAAACTTCTGTTTTGCTCCCTGTGGTTTGGTCACTTTAACGGTTTTGCCCCAAACCTTTCAAAATAGCCATTTTACTCTCTGATCTTTGAAGGCTTTCATGATTTTGCTCCCCGCTCTTAACTCCATCCAAATTATTTATTAACTGAAAGGGTATTTTGGTAATTTCAAATATAAAACTGAGGGTATTTTAGTAAAACTATAAATAAAAGATTATATTATATATATAATAACAATACAGATTCATCTTCTCTCTTAACATACAGGATTATCCTGCAATATTATTGTTTTCTCGCTAAAACACGTCTTAAAAAATGTTTACTTGCTTCAGGCCTGCAACACTAATGAAAATCACAATACATCAATCAGCTATTTGCCAATGAAACACCATCTAATTTCACACAAGAACTCCACGAACAAGACGATACATTCCTCAAACTCATATCTAACAATTTCATCCGAATAACTCGCATTTAAACAAATTTCTACTCTATACATTCACCAAAACGGAGCTCAAATCATTACATTCGTTTCCTATGCTAAATCCTCACAAACTCTCATAAATTCACAATAAACCTAACCTAATAACCTCACATTTTCCGAACTAAACTTCCAAATCAAGCCTAAACAACATTCAAAGTCCTAATCGAAACACCGATCCAGAAAAACGAACTAAAATCAACGACGAATGTAATCTAGATCTAACTGGAACATAATTTCTTCAACGAACATAAGAGCATTGTGATATGAACATATAAAATTGTAGAAATTCAACAAAATTGATGAAAACGTGAGGAGATTCTTACAGATGAATGCATCTGATCTGCCAACAGTTTCACCAAAACAGATGAATGCGCCGGTGGCAGCCTCTCAACTGGATCTAGGGTTTCGAACCAAGGTTGTGGTGGTGGCCAGATCTATGGAGTTTGTGATGGTGGTTGAGGACTGGTGGTGATGGCGGTGGCGGCCTGGTGGTAATGGTGATGGCGGTTTGGTGGAAATGGCAGTGGTGGTAGTCGATTAGCAGCAGAGGGAGGGGATAGGTTGCAGGTGATGAATGGTGATGTACTGGTGGTTTGATTTTCTTTTTTGAATGAAGAATGGGTTTGATGATACATAACAGACAAAAATAGATTTATCAATAAACTAATTGATTTTAGGAATTAATAACAAATAATTTAATACATACATTTAGAAAATTACTGAAATGCCCTTTTACTTATCGAATACTTTGGATGGAGTTAGGGGCGGGGAGCAAAATCATGAAGGCCTTCAAAGATCAGGGAGTAAAATGGCTATTTTGAAAGGTTTGGGGTAAAACCGTTAAAGTGACCAAACCACAGGGAGCAAAACGGAAGTTTACTCTTGTTTTTTTTAACTTTTGGTTATTTTAGTTTTAACCCTTTAATATTTTGTATTCACACTTACAACCCTTAATTTTCTAAAAACTTTATAATTGTTTTAGTAAGTTTTCCTTTATTTTATTTTTTTACCCTTTTAACATTTAGTATTGTATTTACAACCCTTCAACTTTCTAAAAACTTTATAATCATTTTTTACATGCTTATATTTATGTTTGTGTCGGTATAAATTAAAATTGATTACGTTTCTTTGAAAATGGATATGCTCAGATATAATATGTTTTATTTTTTTGCTTTTTTTTTGTTTTTTTTATGCGTTTATCTATGTTTTGACATATTTTTGTTTTACAATAGGTCGGATCAAATATAATATGTTTTCATTAAACTTTATAACTTCGACTTACTTTACGGTTCGGCGTCACCGCAACGTGCGGTACCATTTTTAACTTAAAAAAACATAATTATTTTTACTTATATTTATATACGTGTCGGTATAAGTTCAGGTTGGTGTTCGACTTAAATTTATTTCGCAAATAAGTTGGGCCATATATAATACGTTACCGTGCTTATTTTTATGTACATCTTCAGTTTATCTACGTAATGACGTAACTTTTGTTAAGAAACGATTCAGGTCTTTATTGTACAAAACCAAATTAGTTTACATTTGGATCCGCTGCATCGCGAGTAGGGCTGTAAACGAATCAAACGTTCGCGAACAGTTCGTGAACTGTTCGACGGGAAGTTCGTTTGTGTTCGTTCGTTTATTAAACAAACAAACATGAACAAGGAATTTCATTCGTTTAGTTAAATGAACAAACATGAACAAAGGTCGTGTTCGTTTGTTTATGTTCGTGAACGTTTGGTAACGTGTTCGATAGTTAATTAGTGTTTTCAGTTTTTATATGTATTCAAATACTTCAAAATTCCGACAAATTAAATATCTAATAAGTGTCAGTGTATTATATATTTTGTTCATGAATGATTATTTGTGTTTGTTTGTTTCCATTTGTGTTCATGAATATTAGTTTGTGCTCATTTGTGTTCGTCAATGTTTGTTTTTGTTCATTGCCTAAAAGTAACAAACAAACACAAACGAACACGAACACGAACAAGTTCTTTTCCTTAACAAACGAACACAAACATAAAATCTCGTTCGATAAGTGTTCGTGAACGGTTCGCGAACACATATATTTCTTAACAAACGAACACAAACAAGGTCTTGTTCGTGTTCGTTCGGTTCGTTTGCAGCCCTAATCACGAGGGAAAAATTACTAGTTATATATATATATATATAGGGAGGGGCTCATGCGAGAACTCCATTTATTGCGAGAACCGCGAGAACCAATGTGAACACAACCTAAAATAGCTAAAAAAACCTAAAAAAACCTAACCCCCACCCCCCCCCCCCCCCCCAAAAAAAAACCTAACCCCCCCCCCCCCCCCAAAAAAAAAAAAAAAACCTAAACCCCCCCAAGCTAAAATGCTAAAAACTAAACCCCCAAAAAACCTAAAAAAAATCTAAAAAAATAAAAAAAAAAATCTAAATTTTTTTTTAATATTTTTTATGCTCAAATCGCTACTTTTAGTGGCAAAAAAAAAAAATAAATAAATAAATAATTTTTTTTTTGCTTCGAAAAGTAGCGATTTTTATATAAAAAATATTAAAAAAAAAATTTTGTGTGATTTTTAGCTATTTTTAGGCATTTTTGGTTGTGTTCACATTGGTTCTCGCGGTTCTCACAATAAGAGGTGGTTCTCGCATGATCTTCTCCCTATATATATATAGAAACGGGATCGGGAGAAAACGATCAAAAGTGTGAGAACGGTGAGAACGCTTCCTGGCCCAACACGTGTCACGCCGCTTAGAAAAGGGCGGAGGGGCTTTTTGTCCTTTCATCTTCTGCTTTTCCTGTTCCGCTTTTTCCCAATGTTGTTTTAATTTTTGGTTTTTGAGATTTTTGGCGTTAACTAAATTCAATAATTAATGGCGTTTTAATGGTTCCATTGTATCAACATTTTGGCGTTTATGGCGTTATTCACATCGTATGCCAATGGAACCCAGGGGGCAGGAAATCTATTTGAATGGCGTTTTCCAAGGCGTTTAAACAAGTTGGCCTATTGATCTGTTATTTTTTATAAACATTTTGGCGTTTGTGGTATCTTGGCGTTTTACTATTGTTAAATTATATTTCAACCATAGGAAAAAAAAATACAAGGGAAGGAAATAAATTAAAAATCCTAATCGGATCTCTTTTCCCAATCTTCAGTGTCATCAGTCTCTCTCTTCTTTAATAGTACAAGAACTGTCATCAAATCTATGGCGTTTTATGTAAAACTTAACAAACCCATGGGTTTGATTTTTTTTTCCTACTCGTCTGTTGAACTGTCTTTTTGTGTGGATGTTTGGGGACATAGATCTATGGCGTGTGAGTGGGTTTTTCGCTTTTTCTTTATCTGGATCTTCATCTTTATAGTGAACCCACTCTTCAGTGTCATTGACCTCTTCTCTGTTGGACTCTGTATGCCCAAGACACATATTAAATTGATGTGGCTAGTACGTTATGATCCAAGTCGAGTCATACCCAATAACAAGCTAGACAAACACTTACAATATTTATTTATGATATGATCAAACAAATAAATATTAACACTTACAATATTTAGAGATTGGTTTTCTAAATAATTGCACTTGACAAACTAATAAATTATATGGATAATTTATTTTGTTATTTAATGGGTTAAATAACATAATAAAAATAGCATAAGTTTTATAACATATGATGTTATATTTTTATAAAAGTTATAAAATACATATGTAAGACTTATATTATTTTATAAAAGAAAATTGAATTTTTTTTTATATAAATAAAGACTAGGCCGCCACCCCCCCCCCCCCCCATGGGGTCTTCCCAAAATTGTTGGTCCAATCACACCACATGCATGTCTTACAAGTTAGATGGGTTGTGATTGGGTGTTCTTCCCAAGCAATTTTGGCCAATTAGTTTACATGCAATTGCATGAACCTTGATTGGGGAAGAATGATGGTCCAATGACATTTCATGCAAATGTCATAACTAGAGGCCTTTTGATTGGGCAAGATGGGTGGCAAGATTCTCTCTACATCTATAAATACCAAGATGTCAAATACAAGAAGGGGAAACACTTGAATGAACTTGAAAGACTTAGAGAACTCTCTCTAAAAATCGGCCAAGATAAGAGCCAAATGAGGAGATAATTTCAAGTAAAGAACTTGTAATACTATCTCTAATTTTCGGCCATGGTGTGGTTGATCAAGAAGGGTCTTTCAAGTTGATATATCAAGTGCAAGAACTCCATAACTTCCCTTGATAATTTTCGACCAAGAGTTGGTTCCAAGAGGGATTTTTCTAGTGAGTTCATAAGTGTAGAAATCCTAGCTAAACATAAGGTGTTTGTTGGAAGGCTTGGGGTATACAAGCTTGAGGTCTTCTACACTTGAAGGCAACCATTCAAGAAGCATCATCATCTTCATGTCCTTTACTCCTTGGAAGGTAGTATTCTAAACACTCTATGGTTGTGTTTTATTTTGATAGCATGCATGTTCGTATATGGATCCGGGATTGGGTTTTACAGATAAAATGAGTTTTATATCTAGTAAGTAACATGTTTTAAATAATTATTTCCGCTGCGTTTTTATTTCATAAGGATGAAATTACTTTGATAAACATGTTAAAAACCCAACAGTGGTATCAGAGCCGCTTATATGAATGCATGCTTCATAGGATATGAAATTTTCGGGTTTTGGGTTTGGTTAAAACCCTATGGCCGAAATTTTATATATGGTTATCCTTTTGTTTTTCAAGATTATTTTAATACATGCATAAAAAGATCTTGAAAAATTATGTCATTTGGATGATTTGTTTGTTTGGACAAAAACCCACTTTTTCGGTTTTTTCATTCTTGACCGAAAAGTAGGTTGTAAAAAAGGAAACCATTTTGCTTCTTGAATTTTATATATGTGGATATATATATTTTTGGTGTTCATAACCTAGCCATGACCTTGTGTGAATATATTGAATATTTGTGTTTGTGATTTCTATTTAATTATTTTAAAGGGTTGTAATAATAATTAATTATCTTTGTTCTTCCATTTGTGAAATATGTAATTTATTTATTTTCATTTGGTATGTAAGTAAATAGATTAGGTGCATTTTATTTTACTAGAAAAAATGTATTAGGATATTTTTTTGTAAAAGAAGATGCACACAAAAATGCGATTTTGGTTTTGGCTAATTTCGGGCCAAAAGGACTTCATAGTTCTTAACGGGATTTTAGCCCGATAACCAAAACACATTTTGAAGTCCAAAGGAGTTTGGACCTGAATATAAAAGACATTTGGAAGCCCAAAGAATGTGAAGAAATCACAACACAAGATGGAGACTTGAAGCATATGGATGTGGGATCAAGTAGGAGTTCAACGACACATCGCTTGTGTCATTTTTCACCCTTTAGGAAGGACCTTTTGGTACACTTGTTTCGGCTAACAAGTGTGGTCAAAATAGTTGGCTATGGTTATGCACCTATTGATATATTTGTTATGCTTGTGTGGTTGCTTATTTTATTGTTTGGATGATATTTGGATATGCATGCTTAACAAACTAATAATCAACAACAAGCTTAAAATTGGTTCTTTAAAAGATCATTAAAAATGGTTAATAAAAGGTTATTAAAAATTAATGATTTTATAATAAAATGAGTTTTATTAAAAAGAACCTTAAAAATTTGTTTTCACAAAAGTACCAAGGATTTGAATGCATGCAAATGTATGGTACATAAAGTTTTCTAAACTAGAATTTTTGAAAACTCAAAAATCCCTTTTATAAAACAAGTCAAACACCATCCTTTTATACAACACTCGAAACACTTGGGAACTCTTTTGTGGGATAAAGGTCACCTAACCACATTTGAAGGAACTTGTATATTCGAGGTGGGTTTACCATGTTTGTGGGATAAAGGTCACCTAACCACTTATGTGAATAAACTCACACGTGTGTGTAAGTTGAACGACTTGATTTGGAAACCATGAACTTAGGGTCACCGAAGCATGGGGAACAAAAGGTGTTGATGGGATTAAACATGCCAACTAAACATAAAGATGTTTAACCGATCCCATATGGCTAGAAGTTGCAAAGAGTTGCAATTGTCAAACGTTGACTACCTTGTTAATTTAAATAGAGGGATAAAGGTCACCTAACCAATATTTAAATGTAACGTTGGATTCTAGATTTTAATTATTAATTGTCTATGAGAAACAAAAGGGTATTAATGATTAAAATATAATAATATCAAAAATACTAAAATTGAACCTTGTTAAATTTTGTAGATGGCCGCTAACAATATTACCCAAACCGTCCGTAACCTATCATTGAAAACGATCCTAATCCCAATAAACATCTTATGGAAGATAAGGATGCCTATAACGATTGGATTAAGTATATCGAGGATACTACGCAAGCCTCATGCCTCATATTAGGAATCATGATTCCCAAGATTCAAAAGGTTTTGAACATCATGAGCATACGACATGATTACCCAATTGTAGGAAATGTTCCTAAGGGTAGAACGCTTCGAAACGGTTCGAGTGCTTCATGTATGTCGAATGGAGGAAACCCAATCGGACTCATCTTATGTTTTTAAGATGAAAAGCCACATTGATCACCTCGAAAGGCTCGATATGGATAAAAGGGTTTTATCCATTCTAACGATCAATGAGGGTGGGAACTAGAAAGGGCATCACCCCGACACCAAAGCAAATGTTGAAAATGGAAACGGGTAATTCAAAGGGAAATAATTAGAAAGACTAAAGCGAAACCACCGAAACCAAAAGAGAAGAAGACAAAGGTTGCCATAAACGATCCATGCTTTGAGTATGGAGAGATAGGGCATTTAAATAGGAATTGTCCAACCTATCTCAAAGAGTTGAAAAACAAGAGGGATGCTAGGCAAACCTTAGGTACAATCTTAATGATACATATTGACCTTAATGATATTTCTTCTAACACATGGGTATTAGATACCGGATGTGGAACTCATATTTGCAATTCATTGCAAAAGGTTCAAAAGAAATAAGCATTAAAAGAAAGGTGACAATATGTTTTGATTTAAAATGTTTTGAATGCTCCTAGTTTGAATAAGAACATTAAAAGAAAGGTGACAATATGTTTTGATTTAAAGTTTGTAAACAATGACATTTATATTTCGATGAATGACATGTTTTACTTTAAAACTATGCCTTCAAATGGTAGTTATGAATTGGTTCATAATAATACATCATTTGATAGTTCAATGAACCAAGCAATCACCAACAAACTCAAAATGGATTTGAGTGAGACCTATCTTTTGCATTATCGCCTTGGTCATATAAACAGAATCACATACAAACACTTCAAAAGAATGGTCTTTTGGAAACAAATGAAATTGATTTATTTGATATATGCGAATCATGTTTAAAAGGTAAAATGACTAAGAAACCCTTAAGTGGGAAAGGGCAAAAGATTTATTAGGTATCATACATTTGGATGTATGTGATCCTTTTAAGCCAATGACTAGGAATGGTGAAAGATACTTCATTACTTTTACCGACAACTATAGTAGTTATGGTTATGTGTACTTTCCAAGACACAAAGTTGAAGTTTTGAAACGTTCAAAATCTTCAAAAGGTGAAGTACAAAATCAACTCAATCAAAGTTCTTCTTTTCGATAGAGGAGGAATCAAACTCTATTTGGATATGGTTCGATCTATGATGGCTAGGAGCGCCTTATCTCTATCACTTTGTAGTTACGCTTTGCTCTCCGCGACCCGAATAGCCTAAGCCAAGAAAGTGGATAAGACAACCTTTTGAAATATGACATGGAAGGGCTCCATCATTATCATATTTAAATGTATGGGTTGTGAAGCTTATGTGAAGCAATACACCCCAAACAAATTAGAAGTACGATCCACTAAGTGTATCTTTGTAGGATATCCTAAAGATAGTATAGGATATTAATTATACGATCCAACAAAGCAAAAGGTATTTGTTGCTCGAAAGGCTGAGTTCTTGGAAGCTAAGTTCCTTGTGGAAGGAATTAGTAGAACAGTGGAACTTGATAAGGATCAAGAACCAAAAGCCGATACACGTTTGGTTGATACTAGCACTCAACAAGAGGTTGTTGAAAACGATCAAGTGGTTGATCAATACACATAAAACGTTAATAGATCTCGTAGAATTAGTAGTCCACCTGGAAGATATGGATTTTTCATAGATGGATGCTACGTGGTAAATTCAGGTGAATCAACCACATACCATGATGCAATGTCAAAATTCGATTGTGACAAATGGCTTGAAGCCATGAACGCAGAGATGCAATCCATGTATGACAACCAAGTATGGGAATTGGTTGTGCCGTCTCTTAATTCCAAAGTGGTTGGAAATAAGTGGGTTTTCAGGAAGAAAACACATATGCATGGTAACTTGGATACTTATAAAGCAAGACTTGTAGCAAAAGATTTCATTCAAACTCAAAGTGTTGATTATGATGAGACCTTCTCGCCCGTTGCGATGCTAAAGTCAATAAGGATATTATTTGCCATACCTGCATAATATGATTATGAGATTTGGCAAATGGATGTCAAAACGGCTTTCCAAAACATCCTGACAAAGTATGCAAGTTAAAGAAATCAATCTATGGATTGAAACAAGCATCTAGAAGATGAAATCACCGTTTTGGTGAAGAGATTAGGGTATATGGATTCATCAAGAACGTTGATAAAGCTTGTGTTTTGTTAGCGCATGATGTCTAAAGCCTACGCCTTAAGTCTAGGGGTCTAATATGTCAAGTTATGTATAGAACAGGGGTTAGATTGTAATTTTATAAAGTTATACATGTCTGGTAGCTTGAAATGACATGTTGTCATTTCAAGCTAACTAGCAAGTTGCATGTTAGCTTGAAATGAACATGTCATGTTCAAGCTAACTAGACAGCCTATATGTTGGTGCATTCATCTGTCGTCTTCGTCTTGTATCGAGTCTAGTGCGTAGAATGTTAGATTAGTGCACGTAGTTCGAGATATAGTGGTTTAGCTTGAATGAACAGGTTTCTCTTGAAAGAGAGTAGGTCAGTTTCAAGCGAAAGCAACCAAGGAGGTTTCGCTTGAACTGAGTCTTGTCATTTTCAAGAGAAACCATAGGGCCTATATATAGTTCTTCAAGTGATCTCATTTGTAACTTTTGTGATTTTGGATACCGAAGTGCTGCCGGATTATCCAGTGATTGTACAAGCTGTAATATCAATCAGAAACGTGTTTAAAGGGAATTGCTAGCTGTTTCGAAGTCAGTTTCTTTGTTTCCGCCACTGAAACTGATAAAAACTTCTCTGAACGACTCGTTCGGGTCATTACACGATCCTACAAGTGGTATCAGAGCTCAGGAAGAGGAGTTCTTACCGATTCAACTCGAAATTTCTGTTTTCTACCCCTTCTTTTCAGAATTTACAAGCTTTTACGGTTAAAATTGGATCAATTTTTCACAGATTGTGCAAAACTGCATTTTGATAAACCCTTGAAAGTTTCATAGCTAAATTCGAAGTAAAAATAGATAAAATGGGCTTCGGTTGTGGTTTCTCTTGAACATTCCATCAGGTTTCTCTTGAACATTCCATCAGGTTTCTCTTGAACATTCCATCAGGCTTTCGCTTGAAAAGTTCAGGTTTCGCTTGAATTTGGCCTTTCGCTTAAGTTTACATCGTGAGTCTCGCTTGAAACTGACACACCGCTTGAAAAGTGCATCGAGTTAAGTGAATCATTAAACAAGGTGTCAGTAAGTTGGAAAAGGAAATCACATGTTTGTGCCAGTTTGAATGTGATTCTCATTCACGTTTTTTTGTCGGAGTGTTACATTCATCGAGCCCACTATATTTGAGGTCCAATCAAATTAAGTTGAGTAATAGAGATTGGCATGTGATCAGATTAAAAGTTGTCGGTTCATTTTAATCAAAGAAAAGTCTTGCATGTGATTTCAAGATAAAGGAGTTGTCGGCCACTTTCATTTAAAAGGTCCAATCAAAACATTTGGTTCATGTAAATCAGTTGGGAATTAAAGTGATGTCAGTACATGCGCTTTGAAATTGGCGGCCCAATCAAAGTTTGGATGTATTAAAGTGTCTCGATATAATTGAAGTTATCGGAGGCCCAACAGGATATTGTCGACCCATTATATACAATTCGTTGCATGTGAACTGCCAAAAGATCCGGCCCAATCATATTACAACCGGCTCATTGATTTGTGCGGCCCAACAGAAGTGAATTGCTTGTCTAAATTTCACTCGGCCCAAGTTGCATCCTCATTAACGGCCCAATTGTTATTGTTTGTAGTTGGCCCAAGTCTTCGACACGAGTTCTAGATTGATTCAAACGACACACACATTCACATATTCAATTCGTTTAAACTGATTGTTTGTTTGTTTGTTTCAGGTATATTTTTAAAAGGTGATCTATCTTGGACTTAATATTTCGCTTAATGGGACTGTCTTGATAAACGTGTTTCTGAATCATGGATATAAATATCTTTAATATGGATAGTGAAACACTTAATAGAATAAATGTATTAAAGAAAGAGTTTGACTCGTTTTCAGGTTGTCCAGGAGAAAATACAAAGAGTATCATTGAGAGGTATAGCCATCTTGTTCGCTCAATGTCTGAGAAGGGTATTAAGAAAAGTCCAAAAGAATGGGTTGAAAGATTAGCCAATTCCATACCTCAACAAGAATGGGGTACATATCTGTTGGATTTAAAAAGAACTGGAGAATACTCTAGATTGTCAATTTGTCAATTCATTAAGAAGCTTGAAGAACAAATGGAGAACAATGATGTGAATAAGAAGAATCAAGAAGAAAAATCCGTTTCATCTAATGAAAGTTCAGAAGAAGCAATTGATGTTGATCAAACATCAACTGATTCTGGTTCTTCAGATGAAAGTTCCGAAAGAGCATTAGTTTTTGATCAAACACCATCTGATTCTGGTTCTTCGGATGATAGTTCTGACAAATCAGTAGAGTTGACCAATCACCAACTGATAATAGTAGTGATGATGAAGAAGAAAAACATGTTAATGTTGCAAAAGCTCATCTATCTTGTGAAAGTTTTCATTTTTATTTTGCAGATCGTCTGGAGAAGCTGAAGGAGAGACGTGTAGCAAAAGAACAAAATCAAATGAAGACTGAAAGTGTTGATGAGAAGATTATTGAAGCGGAAAAGGTGACTGAAGCTGAGAAAGTTGTTGAAGTTGAAAAAATCATAGAGATCGAAAAGATTGTTGAAGTCACAAAACCATGTATTACATGTTCAGTATCTTGCAAACAATGTGAGGAAAAAGACAAGAGGTTTAGTGAATCAGAGAAGATGAAAGAAAAGTTGTTGTTTGATGTAAAAAATTTGAAAGAATCATATGATGTATTGAACAGAACTGTGAATAGTCTGGAAAAGACTAAGTCTGAAAGAGAGAAAGCTTTGAAGATGTTGAATGCTACCATGATGTCAAAGCAGAAAGAGATAATTTTTTACATTGAAGAATGTGCAAAATGGAAGAAAGAGTTGGAAACTGAGAAAGCTGAGAATGAAAGAATCAGAAGATTGCTGCGAAGTTATACAAGTTGTGATTACATAATTGATAGAATTTATCCAACGGTTGAAGGTTTTGAAGCGTTTAACGAAGATCAAAAGAAGTCGAAGAAACGGATACTGGTAAGAAACAGAGTGTCTGTTATAATAAGTGTCCGCCTCCAATTTGGGAAGGGTATTCGCCTAGAAAACTGAATGAGGAACAAGTCCAAAAGGCAGTTAATCTAAAGTTAGAGTCTGAGTTAACCGATGTATTACCAGACAACATTGACGTCACATTCACAGCGTCCGACACAGATCATGAGTCTGAATTAATAAAAAGGGTGGTCGATCAAGTGTTGGATAAGGATGAGGAGTCAGAGTCAAAATCCGAGTCCGAAAGTTCGTGTTTGTCGGTCGGGAGTTCGAGTTCGTCTGGAAAGAGTTCAAAATCGTCGGGAAAACGGGTTTATAGTAAAGAATTTTTGTTGTCAAAATCTAATTTGAGTGACGAAACATTTGAAGTTGCCTATACTTTGAGTGATTCTGACAAATTATATTTTGATAAAGAGTTTCCAATAAGAAGTGTTCGTTTTGACATGATCAAAAAGGTTTTCAAAATGACAGAAATTAATATTTCTGAAATAAAAGATTTAAATCTTACTGGAAAACCTAAGAAATACACTTCAAGAATTCAACAGCGTTTAAAAAAGAAAAAGAATTACGGTTCCGGTTCTGGTTGTCAAAAGAAACCAAACCGTAATGGTAATTTCAAACGAAAAGGTTTATGTTTTATACCACCAGAAAAGTATAAAAATGAGAAAATTTCTAAAAATATAAAATTTGTTTCAGGTCCTTCTGCTGAGGAAGAAAAGAAGAGCTCATTTTTGAGACAAACAAATCAAGAATTTTTTGCTGAAAAGAAGATTGAAGCTCATCATAGGAGAGAGACTAGAACCTGTTATAAATGCCAAGAAGTTGGTCACATTGCATGGAACTGCCCAAAAGTGACCAATACAAAACAGGAAGTTTCTGGAAAACTGAAAGAAGTTGTTGTTGATAAAATCGAACCACCAACTGAAAAATTTTAAGTGTTTAAGAATTCAACATATGAGGTTGGTGAGTGTTCGAAAAGGTTTTACAAGAAAAGGGGAAATCTTGATAAACAAACTTGGGTTATTAAGAAATCAGAGGTAAAATCTGGCGATGAATCTGATTCCACAAAGTCAGAGGAGACACAATTTGATGAGAGTGTTGAAAAATTAATTCTTTCAATGGATGATGAGAACTTTCCACCATTGAGGACTGAGAATTTTAAACGAAAAGTTGGAAAGGTTGAAATCTCAAATCAATTTTATTTTGAGAAGGATAATTTTGATGTTGAGAAAGCTTTTAATGGGAATGTAAAGAAAATTTTTGGAAAAATGATCGATGGGAAGGTTAAAGGGGTAAAGGAGTTTTATGCTACAAAGAAAGCAACTTACACCCCAACTGCTTCAGAGTTGAAATCACCCAAGGCTGGTCAGGCTTGGGTGGACATTTTCTTTGCTTGAAAAACCTGACTTGCCGGAGCTTCCAAGTTGGTAAGAGTGGAGCAGGAATCGGCATCATTCTTGATATGTTTGATGGTTAAATATTCAGGTGATATCTTTATATTGTTATATTTTGATTTACAAGTGGTTATGGTTGGTGAGTGAACCTACAAGTGGTAAATCAAGGACATTAAGTTGTACTTGATTTTTTACAAATGATTGAGGAACGGTATGATGAATCCCTAATTTTACAAGTGGTAAAATCAACAAAACTTATTTTCCGGAAAAAATCATTTTGGTTAAAACAAACTTAAGTGTTTTGAAATCATAATGAGAAAATAGTTTTGTGTAAGGGGGAGTTCTGATTGTTTATGCCAAGTGGATGGCGATTTGAAGCAATTCGATATTAGTTGTTAATTTTCTGTATAGTTTGTTTTCAAATTTTCTTTAAATGTATTTGCATTTTAGGGGGAGTAGAAATTTCAGAAAATCCAAAAACATTAGAAAATTTGAAAAAGGCAAAAACATGGTAAAATTCAAAAATGAGTTTTGGTGTCAAAGAAGAGGAAATGATAGTACATCAGTAGACAGTTACAGTATGCTAAAGAAATGTAATGTTTAAATAGTGTTAAACAGTCTCACTGATGATATGCAGATAGGTTTTTACACATTTAGTAAGCTTTTTCGGGATATAAACTTAAATTCAAACTTGCTTATTTTGTGGGGAACACTACTTGGATATATAGGTAACCCCTGAAATCTCATTTGAAAGGTCCCTCTTTCTGAGATACTAGGTCTTTATGCTCAGTGATATCTGGGGTATTATCCCGGGACTTCTGCTGAATGGAAATTCTGACCTAGTCCCCGGAGAATATTTTCCGCTTGCTTGAAACATAGCGCCGCCCTCAGCAAATTGATGAAACAATAAAATTGATAGTAATTGCTTTTGTAAACAAAAGATCCTCTAAAGGGGACACACCCAAAAGTTGAGTCATGATCTCTCTGCTGAACGGTAGTTCTGACCTGAGCTCTCATGATTCTTCATAAGTTATTAACCCCTTACAGATATCATCTGTGGTATACTCACCTGTAAGACTGAATATTGGGATCTGGATACGGGAGTATATTCAAGAGGTGGGACACATGAATGAGTTTAAGTCCTTAAAACATCTAAATCATATCCTGAATCAGTTGAAATTTGTGTGAGAATTTAAGTGGATCAGTATATCGGCAATCCAAGTGAATTGTTTAATTCTTAATGTGTAATTAAGCTCAACGGTACTTGTGACTTGTCAAAAACTGATATGATCCTCTTACACAAACTCACAAAAATATTGTCTGTAAATATTTTTTACTGCTTTTCTTAATATCTCAAAATCCAAAAAGATTTTCAGTGTGTTTTAGCATAATTTTTGAAAAATCCAAAAAGATTTCGATAACTGATGTTGGAGAGCTGATTTTCAAAATTCTAAGTGCTAGACATGATGAACAAATGGTTTGGGATAATGTGTTTTGAAAAGAAAAATGATTAATTTTTGCAAATGGTTCATTAGAATTTATCATTGATAAATCATTCTGGTTTAATTTGAGAGAGAATCTGGGTTTATAAATTTGTTGAATGTTAAATTTGTGAAATTTATTTCTGGGTTAAGAATGTGCAGGTGTAGCCAGGTTTCGATCTTGAACCTGAAGATAGAATGCCAGGTTTCGATACCTGAGGTTTATGGGATTTCAACAAGCCAGACTGCGATCCCAGTATATCGAAAGGGGGAGTCTGAAGACTCCGAGTAAAGATTGTTCGTGGGGAGTCTGTTGATACCGAATAGGAGAAGAAGATAAAGTTTGAGGATGCTTACACTGTGAGATATTTCAGAGAGTTCAGATTGATAAAGACTGAAGATTGTGAAGACTCGACACTTAAGACTCGTCAACATCTGAGGGGGAGTCTGTTGGTGCATTCATCTGTCGTCTTAGTCTTGTATCGAGTCTAGTGCGTAGAATGTTAGATTAGTGCACGTAGTTCGAGATATAGTGGTTTAGCTTGAATGAACAGGTTTCTCTTGAAAGAGAGTAGGTCAGTTTCAAGCGAAAGCAACCAAGGAGGTTTCGCTTGAACCGAGTCTTGTCATTTTCAAGAGAAACCATAGGGCCTATATATAGTTCTTCAAGTGATCTCATTTGTAACTTTTGTGATTTTGGATACCAAAGTGCTGCCGGATTATCCAGTGATTGTACAAGCTGTAATATCAATCAGAAACGTGTTTAAAGGGAATTGCTAGCTGTTTCGAAGTCAGTTTCTTTGTTTCCGCCACTGAAACTGATAAAAACTTCTCTGAACAACTCGTTCAGGTCAGTACACGATCCTACACTATATATAGGTGGTGTTTGTTTCTCATTTGGTACTGATCCATGAAGTTGTAACCGTTATGCTGCCGGATTTTTCTGAGAAATATTAATAAGAAACAACGTTTAAAGTGATATTCTTCTGTTTTCTACTCCTTTCTCTTTGATTCTAATCTGTTTAAGTGTTTCCGCCACTTAAATAGTGTATATTAGCTCAAATTGACTCATTTGATCGGTCAAATCGGTCCTATAATTGGTATCAGAGCCAGTTATGAGCTAAAATACCTGAATCAAAGTTTTTTTTACTACATTTTTTGGATTTCTGGACATTGCCACGGACAAAATGGACTGAGTTTTGAGTATTGTGTGTAAAAGTGAGTTTTAACAAATCCTTAAGCTTAAAATTCGAAGTAAAACAGATAAAAATGGCCTAAAAACCTCTGATCGCTTGAACGAACTTGGTTTGTTAGCTTGAAAAACTGGTGTTTTTGAAGCGAAGAAGGTTGGTCGCTTGAAAAGTTCGTTGGTCGCTTGAAAAGTTCGTTGGTCGCTTGAAAATTTCATTGGTCGCTTGAAAAGGTTCTTTGGTCGCTTGAATAGTTGAAAACAGTTTCAAGCTAACTTGTTAGCTCGCTTGAAAAGGGTTGTTAGCTTGAAAGTGCTCTCGCTTGAAAGTGTGGTAGCTTGAAAATCTGTTTTTTTTTTTTTTTTGTGAAAGTCCATTTCGTTCGTGATACTTTGTCCGAAGTTCAGTTTGTGTAGAACGTGTTTTCAGTAAAGTCACTTGTTTTCAAAAGTTAAACAGTTTTCAGTAATCAAGTTTCTAAAAATGGAAAACCAAGATTTTTACAACTTCTTCGCCGGCAGTGGTATGGTAGCGGGACAAACCTCGAGTAGTCTTATGCAAAACGTCAACTTGGAGAATGAATTGGGAACGATGCAAAAGCCTCCCAAGCTTATGAACATAGATGAATACTCAGGATGGTCAAGCAGATTTAAAAACTGGGTCCAGGCTAATCACTTTGAGTGCTGGATGAAGATAGAAGCGAAGTATGTTCCACCGGTTGATGGGAGAAATCAACCAAAGGGTATTGGAAGTTTGACAGAATCAGAACAAAATGATTTCAAAGCCGAGAAAAAGATGATTAGTATCCTTCAGCAGGCTATCAAAGAGGATATTTTAGTGTTATTACAACATGAAGACAATGCTCAATCTATGTGGGATGCATTGAAATTGAAGTTTCAAGGTAGTGTGTCAATGGTCAAGAATAAGAAGGCTTTATTAAAGAAGGAGTTTGATATTTTTACCAGCATGAAGGGTGAAACAACCAAGCAACCGATAGATAGATATTGCCATTTACTACTTGAGATGAAGAGATTAGACATTAAAAAGAACAATGAAGAATTGATTGATAAGTTGTCTGATGCATTACCATATGAAGAGTGGGGCACGTATCTGATGATGTTGAAAAACAATTCAGATTTTGGGAATCTAAATCTTAGTGCATTCATAGAAAAGATTGAAGCTCAAGAGTTGGAGTTGCTAAAAATTAGAAAGATGAACTCAATAAATGTTCAACAAGATGTATCTTTGTATTACAGAGGCAGTACTCCTGTTACAACAAATCAGAGCCCAAAAATACAAACTGGTTTCAGTGCTGACACATCATCAAGTGTTTCATCAAATACTCCACAAACAAACAAGCATTCACCATTTGCCAGCTACGAGCCAAACTTCAAAGCTCCTGAACAGACTTCATCTCAAAGCTCGACCAGTTCAAACAATCAGGCGTATGTTTCTGGGATTCAATGCAACATCGCAGTTAATATCAAGAATGGGAATGAATTCACTGAATCAGCTGCAAAGCAACACATTGCATTGTTGGCTTCCGTATTAGAGTCGTATGAGTCTCTGGTAGCGGGTAAGATCGGAAATCCTGACATGACCAAAGAGGATTACGATCAGATCGATTCGGAGGAGCTTGAGCTGATAGATATTAAATGGGGCATGGCTAGTCTGGTGAGGAGAGCACAGCGCTTTATGGAAATCACTGGCAGAAACAGCCTTTCTGGACCTGATCAGAAGTTAGGTTTCGACAAGTCTAAAGTAACCTGCTTCAAGTGCAAAGAAAGAGGCCATTTCAAAAGAGAGTGTCCGAACCGAGAAGTAAATAATCATCAAAACCCATTCACGAATGATTATTATAAGCAGGCAATCTATCACCGACCAAATCAGCAACCTATAATTCAAAGACCACAAATCGAGAACAAACCAGAGAAAGCTCTCATTGTGAACCAGGATGACGAGAAAGTTGCTGAGGGATTCAGCTGGGATAAATATATCCCTGGAAGTGATGGACAGGCTATGATGGCTGAGATAGTTGAAGTGACCGAAAGTGTTGTTGAACCTGAAGTGGTTGTTGAAGATATTTCTGTGGATAATGTGGCTGACATTGAGGAGTTAGACGCAAAAGTTCATAACTATCAATCTGAGCAAGAGGTATTAGCCAGTTCTTTGAGATCTATCATGCCTCCTAAAATTTTTGAATCTTTTGCAGGTTTCTTTGAAGAACCGACGACTGGATTGTGTCCAAGATATGAGGAGAAGAAAGAGTCTGTCGAGGAGATAATTGATGTGACAAAGGAAATAACCGAAGACATTTTGAAAGAAATTGCTGACAAGGCTCTCATGGCGAAACTGAAAGAGGTAGACACAAAACTTGTGAAACCAGAGTCTGTTGGTACCGAGTCAGTTCAAAAGGAGTCAGATATGGAGTCGGGAATTGAGGAGACCAAATCTGAGAAAGTGTCTGAGTCAGAGTTGAAAGATGTCGGTAAACAGGAAGTAAAAACTGCTCATGAAGCAGAGGTTGTTGAGAAAGTGGATTCAATGTCTGAAACTCCATGCCAAAAGTGTTTACAACCGTGCATGGAGTGTCTTGAAAAAGACACTAAGTTTCAGGAATTGAAACAATATGCTGACATGTTAAAATTTGATCTAGGACAAGTCAAAGAAGCATATGATACACTAGCCAGATCAGTTAAAATGATTAAAAAAGAAAGTGTCGAAAATGATAAAGCCACAAAACTAGCAAAAGCAACACTTTTTGATAAACAAGTGGAAGTTAATTTTCATATTGACACAATCGCATCATTAAAGAAAGAATTAGAATTAACTAAAATTGAAAATGAGCGAATCGATAATAAATTGATGAGCTATGTTGCATCGTCCTATGTTCTTGAACAAATTGTTCCACAACAGCCCAATGCTGCACCAGTCTTTAACAGCGTTCCACCCCCAATGTGGAATCATTATACTCAAAAGTATCCAGATGGGGTGGAAGCTGCATTGAATCTCAAATTGAAAACAATTGAGGAAGAATTGCCAGAAAGCATTGATGTTACATTCTCTGCATTCGACACAGACAACGAGTCTCAGGTCATTAAGACTGTCGTTGACCAAGTGTTAGATGAGGAGAGTGATAACTCTGAGGCTGATGTTGTGAAATCTCATTCTGAGAAATCTGTTACTGATTCTAAAGATGAGGGTAATTTTTTAGATCGTTTCATACCAAAATCAGACAAGAGTACGAATGATGATCCGATTATGGTGGTTTACACTATGATTGGAACTGACAAGCTTTACTCTGATTTTGAGTATCCGCTTCAGAACGTTAAGATTGAAAATGTTGGAAAAGTTTTCAAATTGGTTGAAATTGACATTGATGTGGTAAACAACAAAGAATTCTTTTCGAAATCTAAACAGTCATTTGTTACAACACGTTCAAACAACTCAGGCAAAAAGGAGTGGGAAGGAAATGGTAACAAGAAAAATGGTAACAACTTTAAAAACAAAGGAATTGGTTTTAAGAAAAAGATGGCTAAGAAGGTTGTCAAGCCAAAGGATAAAATGAATGATATTTTTGTTGTTGGACCAAGTGTTGATGATGAGAAAGAATACATCTTTAGTCAGAAAGCCATTGACGATTTCAATGCAGTGAAGAAACTGAAAGAAGAGTCGTTCAAGTCAACTTTTGTCGAGTATGACAAAAGAATTTGCTATCATTGCAATGAGATCAGACACATGGCAAAACAATGCAAGAAATTTTTTGAGAAACCTGTAATAAAACCTAGTGTTCAAAAACCTCAACCTAAGTCACCAGTTGACAAAAAGGGTAAAAAACCAATGCTTTCACCAATCCGTATCTTGAAGAGGGGTGAATCGTTGAAGTCGGAAGAAAAGCCGAAATCGACATTCGAGATTGGCGAATCTTCAAAGACTCAAAAGACTTCAAAGATTTATCCTAAAACAAAAATTTTTGAAAATCAATCATGGGTTGCAAAATCGAAACCATTGGCCGAAGAAAAAAAGATGGAAAACATTTTGAAAATTGAAACAAAGGTTTTAAAAGAAGAGGTTACAGAGTTTGCGTTTGAACTGGATAAGTTTCTTGCGGAATTTCCCCCGATCACAAATGATGTAAAACCAAAAGTAAAAACTGATGTTCCGAATGTCACGTTTAACTTTCCAAAGATTGATGAGAAATGTGATATAGTTTTTGGTAGTGTTCCACAAGTTAAGAAGTCATGGGTTTCATTATTTTGAGTGAATTGCTATAATGTGTGCAGGGGCTGCCCAGGTCGTATATTTCAAATTGGATAATGGACAGCGGGGCCTCAAGACACATGACGGGGATGCTGGCACTGCTCTATGATGTTAAATCTATCAACGGCGGTTACGTGGGTTTTGCAGGAAACCAAGGAGGAAGGATTGTCGGTCAAGGAACGTTAACAAATGGAGTAATTTCGTTCGAGAAAGTTAACTACATGATTGAATTGGAAAATAATTTACTCAGTATTTCACAAATTTGTGATAATTCTTTTACCGTACATTTCACTAAAAATGAATGTCTTGTCTTAAAACCTGGTTTTAAAATTCCGGAAGAAATGGTGTTGTTGCGAGCTCCACGAGTAAATGATCTGTACATTCTTGATATGAGTGTCGCAACAACAATAGATTGTCAAAAACAATGTTTTGTGTCAAAAACCAAGGCTACTGAAAAGGATTCGATAATGTGGCATCGAAAGATGGGCCACATTCATATTAGAAAAATGAATTTTCTTGTATCAAATGATTTAGTTGAAGGTGTAAATTTGAGAAACTTTCACTTGAATGATGACTGTGTAGGTTGCAAGAAAGGAAAGCAGACCAGGAAATCTCATCCACAAAAGTTGCTGAATTCAATTAGAGTACCGATTGAGAGACTCCACATGGATCTCTTTGGGCCAGTGAATGTGCAGAGTATCAGTGGAGATTTATATTGCCTGGTGCTAACTGATGATTTCACTAGATTCTCCTGGGTGGTGTGCTTGGAAAGAAAGGATCAAACTTTTGAGTCATTGATGATCCTATTCAAGAAGATGGAAACATTGTACAAGGTACCGATCCGAAGAATCCGAAGTGATAATGGGACGGAGTTCAAGAATAACTGCATGCTCGAGTTCTGTAACGAGAAGGGAATTCTTCATGAATTCAGTGCACCATACACTCCACAGCAGAATGGTGTAGCTGAAAGAAAGAATCGTACTCTAATTGAAACTGCTCGAACCATGTTGGCCGATTCAAAACTACCGATCTATTTCTGGAGTGAAGCTGTGGCAGCGGCATGCTATACCTTGAATCGAGTGCTTACTGTGAAGAAATACAAAAAGACGTGCTTTGAACTTCTTCACAGATATAAGCCTAATCTAAAGTTTCTAGAGCCGTTCGGATCACCATGTACCTTCATAGATCAAGATGGAAAGTTTGGCGCGAAGAGTAATGAAGGTTTCTTTGTGGGATACGCGAGTCCCTTAAAAAGAGTGTTCGTTCCATACTTGAAGAAGGTAATTGAAGTTCATCATGTGGATTGTCAAAAACACACCGCGTCACCTCAACTTCCCGGAAACAGATTGTTGTTCGATTACGATAAACTCTGGGAGTCGTTCCAACTACCTACGGAGCCGAGTGAAGAGGAACTTATTTTCTTGTACCAACAACAACAATCATCTTTTCAAGATCAGGTGCCTAGACCGTTGGTGGTTTCTCAACCAGATGTGGATACAAATGCTCCTACAACTGGTGCAAATGATCACGAGGCAGGTCCGAGTGGAACAGCTCATGACGACCCAGTAGAACCAGCTCCATCATTTGATCAGTCCGATGACTCAGATTCGGAGAATGCTCCAATATTTGATGAGGATCCAAATGTTGCATCAACAGAAGCTGAGGATCACACCGGTGATCTGGATATCTCGTTTCAGCAATCAGAAGTTGTTGTGCCTGACACCATCATGCCACGAAAATTATCTTACCATCCTTCAGATCAGATTATAGGAGATCTTCAAAGTGGTGTCAAAACGAGAGATCAAATCAACCGTGCACTTACATGTTTTTATTGATCTGTTGCTCCTTTACAAGAGGAATTATCACTGAAATATTTTATTTCGCAGATCGAGCCCAGAACGTATAAAGAAGCGTTGACTGAAGATAGCTGGGTGAATGCAATGCAGGAGGAGCTGCTACAATTCGAAAAGTTGGGAGTGTGGAGACTAGTAGACCTCCCTGAGAATCAAAAGTTGATTAAAACGAAGTGGGTTTTCAAATGTAAGAGAGACGATAGAGGAGTCGTGGTTCGGAACAAAGCACGATTAGTGGTACAAGGCTTTAGTCAGCAAGAAGGCATCGACTATGATGAGGTTTACGCGCCAGTTGCTCGACTTGAAGCTATTCGGATCTTTCTGGCGTTTGCGTCATGGAAAGACTTCAAAGTGTACCAGCTGGATGTTAAATCTGCCTTCCTGTACGGAAAGATTAAAGAAGAGGTGTATGTGGGACAACCACCGGGGTTCACTGATCCACTACACAAGAACAAGGTCTATTTGCTGGATAAGGCGCTCTACGGTTTACACCAGGCCCCGAGAGCCTGGTACGAGATGCTTTCCCAACATCTTTTGGACAACGGGTTCATTAGAGGGACAGTGGATAGCACATTGTTCACAAAGGAAGTTGCAGGCCATCTCCTAATTGTGCAGATCTATGTTGATGATATCATTTTTGGTTCGACCAACGACGACTTATGTAAAGAATTTGAGTTGGTGATGAAAAAGAAATTCGAAATGAGTTCGATGGGGGAGATGAAGTTCTTCCTCGGGCTACAGGTGGAGCAGATGCCCGATAGAATCTTCATTCACTAAACTAAATATGTGAAGGATGTGCTTGAAAAGTTTGATATGGCTCAATGCAGTCCAGCAGCAACCCCCCTTGCACAGAATCACGGTATTTGTCCTGACGAGAGTGGCGTCAAGGTGGAGGAGACATTGTACCGGTCAATCATTGGATCCTTAATGTATCTCACTGCTTCTCGACCGGACATCATGTACCCGACATGTCTTTGTGCCAGATATCAGTCGAACCCGAAGCAGTCACACCTGACAATTGTCAAAAGGATATTACGGTATTTGAAAGGCTGCCCAAGCATCGGCTTGTGGTATCCTCGCTTGGGTGATTTTTCTCTAACAGGTTTCGCTGATTCTGACTTTGGAAGCTGCAAGCAGAACGCTAAGTCCACCACTGCTGGGTGTCAGTTCTTTGGAACTCGACTTGTTACCTGGCAGTGCAAGAAACAAACCTCTGTGGCGCTTTCTACTTGTGAGGCTGAATACGTTTCAGCCTCCAGCTGCTGTTCTCAGATCCTTTGGATCCAGCAGCAAATGCGCGACTTTGGTTTGCAATTCTTGGATACACCGATTTTCGTGGACAATGAAGCAGCCATAAACATAACTAAAAACCCGGTTCACCATTCTAAAACTAAACATATAGAGATCCGTCATCACTTCATCCGTGATTGTCACGAGAAGAAGTTGATACGTATTGAACATATACACATTGATGATCAGAAGGCTGATTTCTATACAAAACCGTTTGATAAAAAGAGATTTTATTATCTTTTAAAATTAAATGGGATGAAAAATTTGCGTTCTGGGAGGGTCGAAGAATGTGAAGCCGAGGAGGGCGGCGATCTGATGTGAACTACGTCGTGTTATCAACTTTGTTTGTACAGTTTGTTTTCTACTTTTTGATAAAAACAAAAACACAAAAATATGTTTTTCTTTTTAGGGGGAGAAAGTTTGCAGAAAAATACAAAAACATGATAAAATAACAAAAACCAAAAACATTTGAAAAACTAAAAAATGAGTTTGTGTAAAAAAGGGAAATGATAGTACATCAGCTAAACAGGTGCAGTACGCTAAAGAAATGTAATGTAAAATTGTGTTAAGCAGTCTTGTAAATGATATGCCGATAGGTTTTTACACATTTAGTAGATATGTTCGGGATATAAACATAAAATTACTTGCTTTTATGTGGGGAACATCTCTCGGATATATGGGTAACCCCCGAAATCTCGTTTGAAAGATTCCTTTTTCTGATATACTAGGTCTTTATGCTACTCAGTGATATCTGGGGTATTATTCCGGGACTTCTGCTGAACGGTATTTCTGACCTAGTCCCCGAATAATACTTTCTGCAAATGCTTGAAACATAGCATCACCCTCAGCATCAATGATAAGACAATAAAATTGCTTAGCAATGCTGTTGTAAAAAAAGATCCTCTAAAGGGGACACACCCAAAAAGTTGAGTCATGATCTCTCAGCTGAACGGTAGTTCTGACCTGAGCTCTCATGATTCTTCATAATTTATTAACCCCTTACAAATATCATTTGAGATATACTTACCTGTAAGACTAAATATTGGGATCTGGATACGGGAGTATATTTAAGAGGTGGGACACACGTAGAAGTTTAAGTCTTTAAAACACTAAATCCGTATCTTGAACAGATTGAACTTTGTGTGAAAATTTAAAGTGGACTAGTATATCGACAATCATTGCAAACTGTTTAATGCTTAAAATGAAATCTAAGCTTAACGGTACTTGTATCTCGTTGGCAGCTGATATGATCCCTTAACACGCTCACAAAAAGATTGTGTGTACATATTTCTGCTTTTTTGTTTCTAAAAATCCAAAAATATTTTATTTTCATCTTTATTTTCGGCAACGGACGTTAGGGAACTGATGATCAAAGTCTTGTGCAGAACATGTCTGTTTTCATGAGGTTTGGGTAAACAGGAGATTCTGGAAAGTAACTGGTACATGTTTGACAGTTTGAAAAGGTGTTTGAAAATTCAAAGAGTTTAACAGTTCATTAATTTGAATTGTTTTTCAGTTTCAAAAGTCAGCATACTTCATAATCTGGTCAACCAAGGTCATTAAGTTGGACTTGGTAGGCTAAACAGTTGACCAAGGTCATTAACTTGGACTTGGTTGACTGAGTGTGTCGGTAAAATTCAGAAAAATCAAAAAGTTAAAATTTTTTAAGTGCTTGTTCGCTTGAAATCACTTTGTCCGCTTCAAAAGGTTCTGCTCGCTTGAGTGTTTGACAGCTTGAAATTGCATGTACATTTTCAAGCAAACAGGCTGTATATATAAATAGGCCAGGCTGATCGCTTGAAATGGTCATTGTTTCCTTGTTCGCTTCAAGTCTGATCTCCGGCGATTTCAAGCGATCACTCAAATTCATCGTTTTTGTGCCGTTACTCTGCCCAAATTCACCTAGATCTTGTGCTGTTAGTTGGCTTACTCAACTACAAACATGGTGAATGTAAGTAATTGCACTGATTTAGACTAGATATTATGTTTTGTGTGTCGGCGATAACCGGTTTGTATATTTGTAGATTTAGGGTTAAATCTTGATCTAAAATGAAAATAAAACACATGGTTGTGGTCGGAATTAAGTGTAGATCGTTGTTTGATGTTTGATTGAAACAGATCTAAGTGTTTGTATACATTTGTACGATGAACAGATTTTTAAACTCAGATCTAGGGTTGTTGAATGGGTCAAATTTGATGAAAATGGTATCATTGGAATCGGAATCATACATAGAACATACCCATGTAAAAATTTTAAACATTTGAACTAAGAAATTTTTGGAGAATTTTGACAGTTTCAAGCGAACAGTCTAAGTCTTTGATAGCTTGAAATGGCTAATTCTTGTTTTGGCCGCTTGAAGTGATAAATTTTTGTATGTTTGCTTGAAATAATGTTTCATGTGATAGCTTGAATTGTATTGTCTATCTGTGTTCGCTTGAAGTGCATCTGGTTGTGTGTGTTCGCTTGAATGATTGTTCAAACTTGAAATTTTTAGTATCTCATTGGTTTGTTTCATGATTTATTTTCAGCCATCAAAATTGAAATTCAATGCACAACACAATGTTTGCTGTGAACTTGATGAAGCAATGGCTCCGAAGCTGTCGGAGAAGCATACTGGAGTTTATGAGAAGAGTGCCTATACAGAAAGCTTTGACAGGCAAACGTTTGGTTTTTAAATCTCACATTAAGCGTTTCTGGAAACACGCAACTTATGATGAAGATGGAAAAGTAATCAGTTTGTTGGTCAAAGTTAATGATGAAAAGAAAACAATTCTTATCTCGGAAGCTTATGTGCGTGAAGTATTGAATTTTCCGGATGATGAGAACTCTCCAAAGAAGTTTCCGGAAAGAATGGTGAAAGGTTGTTTATTGAGAATGGGCTACACAGGAGCTTTGAACAGTGGAAATTATCTAAAGTCGAAGTTTACAAAGCCTTTCAAGTTTCTAATTCATTATGTATTACAAGCGTTAAGTCATCAGAAAGGAAGTTATGCTGAAATGCGTGACTATCACATGAATATGGTTGTTGCTCTAGTGCTGAACAAAAAATACAATTTTTCACATGTTGTATTTCATTATTTAGTTGATGAAGTGACGTCGAAGAGAAAGACTTGGTTATATCCAAGGTTCATTCAGATGATGATCGATCACGCTTATCCAGAAATTGTTCGAAATGTAGACAACGATTTGATGGTTCTCTCCCACATGGATAATGAGTCAGTGAAGGCATTAATACGATATCATTCAAATCATCCTGAGCCAAAAGGTCAAGTTGAATTCTTTGGTGCTATAAAAGACATAAATTATCAGGATCCAGATCCGGTTAATCACCAAAACTGGAGAAATGAAGAAGAAATGAAGGAAGCTAGTTATGCTAATGAGTTAGAAGTTCTTCAAGAATTCAAGACGACTCGTAATGAATGGTTTGTGAAGGAACAAAAGAAGAGGATCAGGAAGGCAACTCCGAAAGTGCAGTTAGGAGAAGAATCCTCGTCTCAACCTAAGAAGAAACAAAAGAAAACTCCTAAAACGTTGTTGATTGATGAATCTGATGTAGAAGCAGAGGTCAAGATAGAAGCAGAGGTTGAGAAAGAAGCTGAAGCTGAGACTGTAGCTGAAGCTAATGTTGAAATTGCTAGTCGTTTATCTCCTAATTCTCAAAGATTGTTGAAAGATTTGAATATTTTAAATGAACAGGAGAAAGAACAAGTTGCTGAAGGTGCTCAAAGTGATGACGTTGACAAAGATACTACTTCTTCTGATGAAGATATTGATGAAACTGAACTTTACAAAATTGTAGTGTCTGTAGCAAAAGAAAAGCAAAAGGAGAAGAGAAGTAGAAAAGATGATGATGAGCTGTACGTGCCTTCGCAAGTAGAGGTTGCATCTCAAACTAGCTTAAAAGGTAAAAAGAAAGGAGTTGTGAGAAAGCTTGTGCAAACTCCGAAGAAACCAAAGAGGGTTAAGATCTTAATGGGCCAGAAACCTATTCAAAAAGTCAGTAAACCACCATCACCACCATCTGAACCTATACCACATCAATCACCTATTCAATCACCACCTCATCAATTATCTCCAAAACAACCAACTTCACCAAAATAACTCACACCACAAATCCATCAATTATCTCCATTACATTTATCACCACCTCATCAAGAATAACCTATTACTTCTTCACAACGAATCTTCCAAACACCACCAATTTCACAACCTATCATCCAAACAACACCTGGTTCTTCGGGGTCCAAAAGTTTTCCACCTATTCCTCCGAACATGAATATTGGGCTTGATGATATTGGAGACTTAGATTTTGTGAACAATGTTCAGTTGAAGAATGTGGAAGATAAAGTTGAAGCAGTAATGGCTGAGAACAAGAGGTTGGTAAAGCGTGTAAAATCTGTGGAAGCTCAAAATTCTACTTTATTGAAGAAGATTGAAGCTGATGAAGCAGAAATAGATGTGATGAAAGTTCATATTTCTGAATTGTTGGAAGAAAAGAAACGCAGAGATGATCAGCTCAAGTATTATGAGTTAAAGAATAAAGAGCTTGAAGCTGTGAAAGCACAAAAAGAGCATGACATGTATATGTTTAACAAAGTGTTGGAAAGTATACTTGGAAAGCCAGTGGAGCAGAAATTTGACGAAATTAACATTGAAGAAGTTAGATCTCAAAAGCAAGCTGCTATAGATGCTGAGATGCAAAAGAAAGGAAAAGAACTTGAAAGTACATCAGAGGAAAGGGCTATGGTGTTAGCAGTAGTTCCTGTAGATAATCCTCAACCAATTTCTTCGATTCCTGCTATTTGTGAGAAAGAAAGTGTTGTTGAAGAAAGTTTTGATGAAGAGGATGAAGATGACAATGATGAAAAAGTTTTCTCTGCTAGTAGTCATGATTCTGATGATGACAATGACGATGATGATAATCAGGGTGGTATGGGAATCAACGTGAATGAACCGTCAAGTGAAAGAAATGTTGATGATTATCTGAATGATAGTGTGAATGAAAAGACAGAGGGAGCTGACGGAAAGGGGGAGCATGGTGATGCGCAAAATGTTGAACAAGTTGAAAAGATGATTTTGTGTATAGAACCTGATTTGGAAGAAGGTGAACATATACATACGTATACATTGGAAGATATTAAAGAAATGACACGTATGGTGGATCCAGATTTCAAATTTGATTTTGAAGAAGAATTAAATGATTTTGATATCAACCATCAGCCAGAGTACAAGTACAAGTATGTAGAGGATGCTGATATGTATGATAGAGTTGAAGTTGAAGATTGCACTGATGATGAGAGTGTAAATGAAGATACTTCTCAGTTTCCTACATTGATGGAGTTCTTTACTGAGGAAAACAGAGATGAGTTAAGAAGGAAAGTCTCAGAAATTTTGAAAGACAAGAATTTTGATAGTACTCCTAAAGACTTGCAGAAGGAAGAACGGAAGAAATGGTTTAAAGATAGTCATGAAAGAAAGTTCAAAAGGCCATTGAAGTTTTATCAGAGAGATCGAAGCATTTCACTCGGTGATATCATTAGCTGGGGTTTCCTACCTCATGTTAATGCTTACGCGATCAGAAGAGAGTTTGGTGTCCAGTATTTTGAACGTCTATATGACATGATGTCTTTACCATGGTGGGACGTTGAAGAGTTATCGCAAGTGAGAACTTTAGATTATCCTGTACGAAAGAATGATAGAGTGATGTGGGGATACATAAAGTTTGAATCTTTGAAGAATTTCCGACACTGGAAGCCGCATTATCCGGAAAGAGTTCAAAGAGTAAATCCAGTGACAGGAGTTGAAGAGACTATTCTTAACATTAAAAAGCCAAAGACGATGAAGAATATACCAGAACCAAAAATGGAGCAAGACTTCTACAAAGGCTTCTTGGGCTGGGTATATAGTTGTAGATCTACTGAGGCTGTTATTACTTATCGAGCTGGAGGGGAGATAAGAGAGATACATGTTTATGACCCGATGTGGTTAAAGAATTGTTCGGCCAAGGATATAGAATGTTTATTCATAAATAAGATCCATTTTCAGTCTGAAGACCGTGAACAAGCGATGCAGTTTCAACAAGTCGTATCTATTTGTTTTCAGAAAGGCATTAATTCTGAGAATAAATGGAATTCTAAATGGTGGTCGCTTGAAGAAAAAGAAAGAAAGAAAGCTGAACGTGAACGCAAGAAACTGGAAGCAAACAGAGGAAAATGGATGAGACAACAGGCCGAAGAAGATATGAAAAGGAAGAAAGAGAATGACAAGCTTAGGAACTTACTGAGGAAAAAGCCTAAGCCTTGTGAAGAAACGTTCAAGTCCCTGTGAAGACCAAGACTGAAGACTCCGGCTGTATCCAAGGGGGAGTTTGTTAGTGCATGATGTCTAAAGCCTACGTCTTAAGTCTAGGGTCTAATATGTCAAGTTATGTATAGAACAGGGGTTAGATTGTAATTTTATGAAGTTGTACATGTCTGGTAGCTTCAAATGACATGTTGTCATTTCAAGCTAACTAGCAAGTTGCATGTTAGCTTGAAATGAACATGTCATGTTCAAGCTAACTAGACAGCCTATATATAGGTGGTGTTTGTTTCTCATTTGGTACTGATCCATGAAGTTGTAACTGTTATGCTGCCGGATTTTTCTGAGAAATATTAATAAGAAACAACGTTTAAAGTGATATTCTTCTGTTTTCTACTCCTTTCTCTTTGATTCTAATCTGTTTAAGTGTTTCCGCCACTTAAATAGTGTATATTAGCTCAAATTGACTCATTTGATTGGTCAAATCGGTCCTATATGTTTTAAGAAGGCTAGTGGGAGCATCATCACTTTCTTAATATTGTATGTCGATGACATTCTACTATTTGGAAATGACATTCCAACCATGGTAGGTGTAAAAACCTAGCTTGGAAGTTGTTTTTCCATTAAGGATCTTGGAGAAGTCGCCTATATTTTGGGAATAAAGATCTATAGGGATAGATCAAGGCGCTTGATAGGTTTAAATCAAAGTGCATACATTGACAAAGTCTTGAAAAGGTTCAAGATAAAGAACTCTATGAAAGGTTTGGTACCTATTCAAGAGAGGACAATATTGAGTACGTCTCAATGTCCAAGCTCAAAGAATGAGCAAGAAAGAATGAAAGGAATCCCATATGCGTCTGCTATAGGATTCATTATGTATGTAATGATATGCACTAGACCGGACAAGTTATGCGCTTTAAGCATAACAAGAAGATACCAGCAAGTAACGGTCATTGGGTGACTGTTAAAAATATATTGAAATACCTTAGAAGGACTAAGGATATATTTCTAATATATGGATCTGGTGAAGAAGAACTCGTTGTAAAGGGTTATAGGGATGCGAGTTTCGGAATTCGTTATAAAGGGTTACATGGATACGAGTTTCCAAACTGATCGAGATGGTTCTCGATCACAATTAGGGTAGCGTTGTCCACTACAGAATCAGAATACATCGTCGCTTCATTGATCGAGATGATTCATGTGGATCTGCCACTTGAATTATTGCCGATCTAGGGGTAGTCCCTACCATTCAGGACCCCTAGTAATCTTTGTGATAACGATGGTGTGATTGCGTAAATCACGGAACCTCGTGTACATCAAAAGACTGGGCACATCGAGCGGAGTTTCAACTACATACGGGATGAAGTTGAAAAGGGAAAGATATGTATTCGCAAAGTTCAAACTGATCAAAATATTGTGGATCCACTCACGAAGCTCCTTAAATGGGCAAAGCATGAAAGGGTCATACTTGTGCCTTAGGACTTCGATATTCTAGTGATTGGATTTGATCTATTTTGTATTTGGATATTGGAACAATTGTTAATATAACTCTTTATGGTATTATGAGTTATGTTCCTTTTTAGCGTGTTTTAATCCGTGAATAATTTACTTATTCTAAATGTCCGTAGTCGATCATACTTGTGGGAACATATATGAATGTAAGACTATTATGAACTTGGATTGGTGGATATTCATTAGGTATGAATATAGAGCAAAGTGTTGCTGCCAAAGTTCATAGATATTTGTGGGATACAAATATTGGACTGACTCGCTCTCAAATATTACTGCATGGAATCATCTGTGATTGATCATAAGTAAATTTGAGTAAAGGAGAATATCATAGTATCCTCAGACCTGAGATACATATTGGGTCTTGATATTCACCAAATATTGTACCTTGACTTATTTCTTCGCTGTCAGTAATATGACAGTACATAAGGCTAAGCTCAGGTGTGGTACAAGGTGATTGTGAGAGACGTATGTAGTCAAGAAGGGATTTGTTCCTCTTATTCGTTGGGAGTAAGATGTCTAAGGCCTGCTAAAGTTAAATCAACAGAGAGTGATCACTCTATGTCTCTGGATTTAACATGACATCTGTAACGAAAGGATAAATGATAGATTCACCTAAATCATGTTCAAGTAAGGGACTTGAAAGGGATGATGTTATTGAATGGCAAATATAGTCATACGTATTGGGGGTAGTAAACCGTAGTTAGGCGTCATTTACTACTTACATCAATCTTCTATGTATCTTGTGCAAGTGGAAGATTGTTGGACTCTGTATGCCCAAGACACATATTAAATTGATGTGGCTAGTACGTTATGATCCAAGTCGAGTCATACCCAATAACAAGCTAGACAAACACTTACAATATTTATTTATGATATGATCAAACAAATAAATATTAACACTTACAATATTTAGAGATTGGTTTTCTAAATAATTGCACTTGATAAACTAATAAATTATATGGATAATTTATTTTGAGAGAGTATTTTATTTTGTTATTTAATGGGTTAAATAATATAATAAAAATAGCATAAGTTTTATAACATATGATGTTATATTTTTTATAAAAGTTATAAAATACATATGTAAGACTTATATTATTTTATAAATGAAAATTTAATTTTTTTATATAAATAAAGACTAGGCCGCCACCCCCCCCCCCCCCATGGGGTCTTCCCAAAATTGTTGGTCCAGTCACACCACATGCATGTCTTACAAGTTAGATGGGTTGTGATTGGGTGTTCTTCCCAAGCAATTTTGGCCAATTAGTTTACATGCAATTGCATGAACCTTGGTTGGGGAAGAATGATGGTCCAATAACATTTCATGCAAATGTCATAACTAGAGGCCTTTTGATTGGGCAAGATGGGTGGCAAGATTCTCTCTACATCTATAAATACCAAGATGTCAAATACAAGAAGGGGAAACACTTGAATGAACTTGAAAGACTTAGAGAACTCTCTCTAAAAATCGGCCAAGATAAGAGCCAAATGAGGAGATAATTTCAAGTAAAGAACTTGTAATACTATCTCAAATTTTCGGCCATGGTGTGGTTGATCAAGAAGGGTCTTTCAAGTTGATATATCAAGTGCAAGAACTCCATAACTTCCCTTGATAAGTTTCGGCCAAGAGTTGGTTCCAAGAGGGATTTTTCTAGTGAGTTCATAAGTGTAGAAATCCTAGCTAAACATAAGGTCTTTGTTGGAAGGCTTGGGGTATACAAGCTTGAGGTCTTCTACACTTGAAGGCAACCATTCAAGAAGCATCATCATCTTCATGTCCTTTACTCCTTGGAATGTAGTATTCTAAACACTCAATGGTTGTGTTTTATTTTGATAGCATGCATGTTCGTATATGGATCCGGGATTGGGTTTTACATATAAAATGAGTTTTATATCTAGTAAGTAACATGTTTTAAATAATTATTTCCGCTGCGTTTTTATTTCATCAGGATGAAATTACTTTGATAAACATGTTAAAAACCCAACATTCTCTTCATCCAAACCTTCTTTAAGAACAAAAAATACAAAATGCCATATGACTGGCATCAGTATCTTTTTCCTGAAATTTTGTCCATCTCATGCAGCAAAATCTTTCTGAGGTACTCCACTCTGATAACAATTCATTCAGTTTATTTGTTGGCATTTTACAGTGGGTGGTATTTAGTAGTATTTGGCGTTTGTTTTTTTTGTTTGATCAAATGGAAGTTGCTGAGATGTATCATTTTATAGGATGTCTTTTTGGCGCCTAAATTAGGCGTTGCATTATTATAATAAAGTATTTTGTCTTTTCAGTTACTGTTTTGTAATTAATGTTTTTGATAAGCTTTATCTCTGAAGTATGTAACACGTCCCATCTTTTAAGTTTGACGTTTTAGATTCTTCAGTATTTAATGATTTTGTATTTACTGTTTCTAGTTACATTTTCAAGTTTGCTTTTTATTTTTTTTTCTTATTTTTATTTTTTTATTTGGGTTTTTTATAATAATTTTTCAAAGTAATTTTATTATAGTTTGGCAGTTTTTTGGTGGCGTTTAACTGGATGATATCATTTTAAACAAGCATTTTGGCTGTTTTGGTGTTTTTATAATATATGACGTTTTTATTATATAACAATTAACTGAAAAGGAAAAAAAATACATAAACAATTGATCTTCCAAATCTTCTATGTCTCTAGTCTCTTTCTTTCTCTTTTTTGAATCATGTTAACTGGCTGGTTCGACTTTCGTATGATTCATTTTTTTTTCAAAGTAGTTTTTTGTGTTGCTGTTTGAAAAAACACAGTCTGACATCAGCAGCTTTTTCTTGAATATTTGTCCATCTCATGCAGCAAAATGTTATTGAGTTTATATCCTTCAGCCAACAATCTTGAATTTTTACAATCAACGATGTTTGATTTTTTAACTTTTTTGGCGTTTTACCGATAAAAAGAACGCCACGAAATAAGATCACCTTAAACCTCAAATTTTGATCATGCTACAATCAATAATGTTTTGCTGTATGCGATGGACAGCATTGTTAATCCTCGGTTAAGAAAGATAACTGACAATGTTGTCCACCCCATACAGCTAAACTTTATTGACAACGAACCTCAATAATGTTTTTGTATGTTTTGGCATTATAATTTTGATGGAAGTTTAGGATAAGTCAATGAGATTTTACTCAATGAAATGGACTATATCCTCATTTTAGGATTTTGTCTATTTCATTGAGCGAAATCTTACTGACAGCCAAACTAAATTTCAAAAAAGCGTTTTTGGGGTTGAAGATATTTGATGTTTGGGTTTTTTGGCGTTTCTAAGGCGAATGGGTTATATGAAATATGGCGTTTGGGTTTTTGTGTGTGTTTTTAACTGAAGGTCTGAGATGTTGTATATATAGGATTTTTTTGGCGGTTTTTTAAGGCGGGATTTTACTATAATTAAGTTTGGCGTTTTATATTTAATGGCGTTTTACTTAGAATGGTCTGTGATTTTTGTTTTTGGCGTTTTATTTCATGATTTGGCGTTTTATGTGGAGTAGTCAAAAGACCCTTTTACCCTTAATGAAGCGCGTCCACGTAATAAAATTGATGCTATTTACGAAAACGCCACCGCGCCAATCTAGTCCATAGATTGTTTTGATCGGACGATCGTTAAGCGTTCTCACACTTTCTATCGTTTTCTCTAAATCCCGACCCTATGTATATATATATATATATATTATATATATATATATATATAGGTAGAGGTTCCTGTAAAAAAAGGTTTTATGTGAGAAAGGTAAGAAAGAATCTACACCATTAGATCTTTGATCTAATGGTTGAGATCATAATGGCAAAATTGTAAATAATGTTTACAATTAAACATATTAATTTTCTAGATTAAGGATATATAGGTAAATTTAACATTTTTAAATTAAGAAACTAACATTAATGCACATGTAACTTCCCTCCGTCTTTTTTAAACGTCAATAACTTTTTATACGTAAATTTTTTTTTTTAAATTACACCATAATAACGAGCGTTTTTTAACTTTAATATGAGTATTATATTGCTATACTTATATAGAGAAAAAAATATGTTTCGATCAGATGTTTAGTCCATGAATGGTGCTATATACTTACTGAATTGTGTTATATACTTACTGAATGGTGTTATATACTTGCTGAATGGTGTTATATACTTGCAGAATGGTGTTATATACTTGCTGAATGGTGTTATATACTTGCTGAATGATGTTTATAGAGATCTTTTAAAAAAAATCCAGTTCCTATAATTAAGGTGGCGGTTATGGTAAGTTTTTAATTAATTGAATTAATGATAAAATTACTTGTTTACCCTTTTGAATTAATTTAGATTTAGGACACATATCATCTCCACAATATTTCTCACCTTTCTCACACTTTTAACCTTTTTTACAATAACTTTACCCTATATATATATATATATATTATATATATATATATATATATATATACTAGCCGTTTACCCGCGCGATGCGGCGGGAAACATATCACTTAGGTTGGTGAGTTTAGGGCTATGTACGGGGCGGTTTGGTTTTGAGCCATAACCAAAACCAAATTCGCGATGCAACGGTGGCGACAATTTTCAACGCAATACTCGTTTTGTGTTAGTTTATCAATTTCCCATGGTATATTACTTTATCAATCATCTATGTGGTAATGTCTATCAAATGCTAGATGAAACAGGTAAAAATGCCCAAATGTCTTCAAAAAGTGGGTCGAAGAAAAGCTAGCCTTGATGGGTTCATCTCGAATATGCCAAGGCTTTAAAGTAAGAGGCTTCTCCATCGCAAGCAAGCAAAGTACCTATATTACGAATAAGCGTGTAATAAGACATCATAATATGGGGGGGGGGGGGGTGTATATTAATAAGGTTTGTGTATTATTAGGTGTAAAAAAATTGTTGTTAAAGAAAAAATCTAGTTAAGAGGGGATGGGTCATGTGATCAAACAAGTTAGAATCAAAGGTAATACAAAACTATATATACTTTTTTGTCCTAAAAAATGTTTGGGGTTGACCCAAAAAAGTTTCTTTTACTTATGAAATGGTCTTCTTGGGTTGTGTCCTTGTGTTTTTATCTTAAGCACGTCAAACCAATCAACTAAAAATCTACCTAAACCGGGACTGGTCATATGGTTAAATGGATTGAAAGTCAAGTATACTTTATTCGCTGTCCAAGCTTATAATCCTCCAAAATTCATACTTTTTGGTACCAACATTTTGCGTTTTCGATGCCAGTACACATCTAAATTAAATAAAAACATAACATTAAAATTATCAGGAAGCAAAACTATAAATATTTGCATTTTAAATGAAAACACTTTGTTTATAACTGTCCACTAATAGAGTATATTAATGTAATAAAATGTCAAGACTTATTAACATAAAACCTGGCCCGAAGAAAAAAAAGTAAAAGTAAACTCACTACTGAATTAATATGTACAAAGCTATTATACCATTTGGTAGGACAAACATTACTTATATTACTGACATCACAAAGTTTTATCTAATGTAGCAGAAATGATGATAACCAGCATCCTAAACATTCATACATACATAACGACTTTTACCAGAAATCCTAATACATGCATACCATAAAGTACCAAAACAACATAACATCATTACTAAAAGACTCGAGTTCAACAAAAGAACATCGAGTTTGACACATTTTCCTGCAGCCTCGGGAGCTGAGGGACAGGCACCGCACCCGCTGATGTCACTCCTGTTCCACCATGGCTAGAGCTAGTTCGGAGCGGTCCTCAAACTTCATTAACTGGCCCACCTGAGTAGCAGCAAGATGAGCATAGCATATAGGCGCAACTGCATCACACACCGCCAATAATTAGATTTCAAGCAAAATCTCAGGGATATGAAATTTATGAAAGTATATTAACACTTACCTACGGATATTGCCGTAGTACTGCGCTGGTAACTGCAGTCAAGCAAGCAATTGATTACAAAATTTTGCTTTTATTATAAATAGAAAGAGCCAAGAACGTAAAGAAACTTACACAATAGCGAGATTATGAACAAGCTCATGCAAATCATCCGCTGAGAAGCCAATTTCATCATACAGAATATGGTAATAATGTATTGGTCTAGTTGTGCCCTGTTTCAATCGTGCAATTAGCCAACACTTTCAAATTTTCAAATATTAAAATTCCATCGCCCATTCCGTGCAAAGAAGTCTTCTCCACCGCCCGCCTTTAAATGTAATAAAACAAACCAGATAATAAGCATAAATGAAACATAGATATTAATAATTAATAGATTAATAAAATAACATAAAATCGGAAAATAGTACCTTTGGGGCCTGTAGAACACGTCTGTCAACTTGTGTAAAATTGCTATTTATTGAGATGCCACAGGACTTCAATAGAGGCTCAGAATCATAGTCATTGAGCTTCAATGCCTTCAAAAATACTCAACAAATTGTCATTCTATCGCTGTCATTCTTTTCATAATCACTCCCTGTATTAATCAAAATACTAATCATATAAATTGTCATTCTTTTCTGAATAGACACCGTCACCAGGACCTTTTGTGACCGGGAGAGACTCACGAGAGCCATAAACGGAGGGAAATCGAACTTCCAGAAAACACACAGCAACATAAAACCAAGCTGCACGCGTAAAAAGTCAACAATGAGACGGCCAATGAGTTACCTTGACTTTTGAGGTCAAACATACAACTTTTTAACGTTAAAACGGATACACTCCACGATACGAATAGCGATAGAAACCACATATATCTGAAGAAGAAAATTAAAAAAAAATGTTAGTAGTCCAAAAGATACGCACTTCAAAACAAAAGACTTTCAGCGAGTAGACAGTTAATAAACAAGCATACCTTTACATTCATGTGGCCCGTGAACGACTGAACGGGACAGTCAATAACTTGCGATGTTGACTCAGACAAATCCCATAGTTTGAGCGTGTTATCAGTAGATGACGATACAAGAGTCGACGAATCAAGAAACTTAACATAACTAACGGTTTTATTATGCCCGATGAGCGTATAAAGCGGCACACCAGGGTTACGAAGATCATAATAATAAACTCTATGATCAGCTGTCCCGAACGCTAAAGTGTTTCCCGTATCGGACGGGAACTGAACACAACATACATTTACTTTTGTTTTAATGGTACCAACACTTGTTCCCTGCAGTAGCAACAATTGTAAGAAAAAAAACTTATTATACATCCAGATTTTCGATTATAAATCACTGTTAGTTAAATAATCGCAGTTACGTTTAGTTTTCAAAGCTGACATCCACCAAGTGCAAGAATAACCCATGTACAGCCCTTCGTTTGACTTTGAACGCCACAATATCGGATTACACATTTTAAGCGTGTTAGGCTCGTATTCGGATTACAATTTATTTGACACGATATATCAACATCAACAATTCAACCTGCTAACCCGACATGACTGACACCCCTTCTCAAACAATCAGTTTGTATTTAACTTTGAATAAAAGAAAGGACCACTTACACTAAATGCATCATACTTTGTAAGCGTTGATCCTCCTGGAACCAGCACTTACACTACAGGCGCAGTCCACTCATCGATGGCTTTTTTAATATAGTTTTCTACATGTTGGTTAGGTGCCACATGGATCCTGTAGTCGGGTCTTTAACAGAGTCTTTTATAAGATTAATAGTTTTTGAGTAAATTGGAAGCACACAAGTCACTTCTTGTCATCTGCTCCCAGGAAGCAACGTAATAATTGTCGACCCTTGTGTCAAAAACATAAAAATATCAAATAACAGATCAATTCAAGCATTCTCAGAAAATAAACAAGTTGGAATCGTCTTTTCGGCCAGGAGGGTAATTTTTACATGTGAATTATTTACCTGAAGAGATTCAGTATTCTCTCCTGAACAAGTCAGCATTTCCTGCACCTTCCATCCCTTTTCTGTTGTAACCTTTGACGTTAACGTCAAAAGTCATGGCATAGATTATGTGAGAACTAACCAATCAACCGAGTAAAATGCCATTTTCGTCCCTGAGGTCTGGCCAGCTTTGCGACTTTTGTCCAAAGGTTTGTTTTTTGCATCTGGATCCAGAACGTTTAAAATCTTGTCATTCTCATCCAGCTAGTTAACTCCATTCATTTTTTCCGTTAACTCAGAGGTATTTCCGTCTTTCTTGTTAACTTAAATAGGTAATTCAGTCTTTTTCACCCTATGTAAACTCGCTAGAGATGTGTGAAAAAGACTGAATTGCCGTTTAAGTTAACGAAATAGACGGAAATACCCCTGACTTAACGGAGAAAAATGGACGGAGTAAATGAGCCGGATGAAAATGGCAAGATTTCAAACGTTTTGGATCAAGATGTGAGAAAACAAACCTTTGGACGAAAGTCGCAAAACTGACCAAACCTCTGGGATGAAAACTGCATATTCAGTGTAACACTACAAACCCAATAACATAATAGGCGTTAACACTACCGATGAACTTACTGACCTGAGACCAGCTCCACAGCGGTCCGTCTCTGCTGCCCAAGGCATATCCTTTTTCCAAAATACACTATACATAGCTGTAAATGAAATACGAACGACAATAGATTAAAATCACCACCTGTTTCTCCGAAGTTGTCGGAAATCATATAAACCAACATATTGCACAAATAATCAAACAAAACCAACATATTGTACAAATAGGAGGGTCGAGTCAAGCGACATGTTAGGTCAGAACAGGTTTCGCTCAGAATGGCTTCGGGTCAACAGGTCGATCAAAAAAGGCTATTTTTGTTCGGGTAAAAACGGGTATTAGCTGCAGATATTAGCTGAATTCATGAAGAGACAATCGTAATTGTTCAGTTTATCTTAAAGCATACCTTTAAGTTTGCGATAAAGATAGAACAACAGCCGGAAATGACCTGAAAGAAAAAAACAAAATTGACCCAGGTATTAAACTCGCTCATGTAATTAAACATGTATAAAATCGCAATATGATAAATCAGACCACTAACCTGAAATCAAAATCCCCCAACCTGCATATAAACATACCAGATCTAAAAGTTTTACCGTATTAGGGTTTGGGGATCGCAGATCTAAAAGTCTCAGTTTCACCTCTTCTCTGTTGCAACTCTTCTCCGTCGATCTATGGTGAACACATTTAATCATCAAATCTTCAAAGGAAATAACAACAATCAACAACAAATCATATGAGGAATACGAAATCATACAAGGAATACCTGAGCAAGCCTATGAGTAACCTCTTGAAGATGGATATTGCTCTTCGTAAGAAGGAAGACGAAAGGGAAGAGAAATTAGGGATGAAATAAAGCCAATAAAAGCCAGAAATCGGAACCAGGAGGTCAGAACCTTCATCGATCTGTTAAAACTTCATAGATCTGGTGAAATCGAGAGAGAGAGAGAGAGAGGAGCAGGGGAGCGGCGATATGTTTTGAATTGTTTTGAAATGAATGATGTGAAACCCTAGATCCGGTGAAGATCACCCGTGTCCTTTTTTTAGTGAAAGGGTATAAGTGGAAAGTGAAGTTTTATGATGCTTAAAAGACTTGTACATTATGCTTTAGGGGTGTTTTAAGAAAATTTTAATGACTTTAAGAAGTCCTTTGGATATGTATATTATAGATAGTATAGTATAGAAGCAAGCCTATGAGTAACCTCTTGAAGATGGATATTGCTCTTCGTAAGAAGGAAGACGAAAGGGAAGAGAAATTAGGGATGAAATAAAGCCAATAAAAGCCAGAAATCGGAACCAGGAGGTCAGAACCTTCATCGATCTGTTAAAACTTCATAGATCTGGTGAAATCGAGAGAGAGAGAGAGAGAGGAGCAGGGGAGCGGCGATATGTTTTGAATTGTTTTGAAATGAATGATGTGAAACCCTAGATCCGGTGAAGATCACCCGTGTCCTTTTTTTAGTGAAAGGGTATAAGTGGAAAGTGAAGTTTTATGATGCTTAAAAGACTTGTACATTATGCTTTAGGGGTGTTTTAAGAAAATTTTAATGACTTTAAGAAGTCCTTTGGATATGTATATTATAGATAGTATAGATAGTATAGATATATATATATATATATATATAATGTGCAATTTCGGTAAAAACACCAAGCTTGGGTATGTGAGCCACTACTGTAAAATCGGACAATAAAAATTAATAGGTGGTGAGAGAAGCCATTTTACAATTTTCCAAATTCGTATTTCTAGTTTCCCCACCTTTTTGGTGTGTTTCGAGTGTTTCTTTTCCTATTTCGAAAACAAAGTGAAACAGATTTTCTTTTCCTATTTCTAAAACAAACTGAAAGCGAAGGAATTATCGCCGGGGGTAATTTTAATAGGTATATGTAGTTTGGGATTTGAAGACACTTAGACGCCCACTTCACCTTTCCACTACACATGATCTTACTAGGAAAAGTTCAATCAGTGATGGCAATGTCAAGATCAACTATTTGTTTTTTTAATAGTTTACATTAATTTATGTAAGAGTGTTTTGTTTTTTAGTTGGAGTTATTTGAATACTTTACATTTTATCTAAGAGTGTTTTTAGTTAGGGTTTTGTTTTTTTTAACATGAATGCTAAAATATTTAGTAACATGATTACATATTTGATAATTGTTGTTAGCGTAAATTATTTATTAAATAATTTATGGTGCCCTTATTGATTATTAATCTAATAACCAGATCAATATTTGCCTTAATATCCCTATAAAATTAACTGGGCTTTATTTGATGGACATAAAGGCCCGTACTAGTTAATTAGGGTTTCCCCTTGGGTGAAGCATATAAATACAGGTTATTGGGAACCCTAAAGACACACCATAAAGTTTACGGCCCCCTCACTACAATCTATTATCATCCCTCTCCATCCTAACTGCTCACCCTAAACGGGAACCGATCAAGATGGCTTCTTCTTCATCTCTAACCGCTACTGGATTGTCAGGTATATCAAGATCCCTAAAGTGTTTTCTATTAGATATTAAAAGAATAGATTAACATGTGGTATCAGAGCGATGTTACTCAGTTCTTATATTACCTTATGATCTGGAATTGAAATCGGAAAACTAAGTTTTTTTTTATTAAACCTAATATACCTTATTATGATGTCGTTCAATTCTTAATGTTTTTTTGTCCTTTTTATGAGATTCGCATGTGATTATCAGTGTTTTGGAATTCGCATGCGACAATTTTTGGAATTCAGTTTTGGATTTCATATATTATTTTTAATATGCATATTTAATCAATTAGTTATCACAGTATTATGAGGATAAGACATATACATAATATAATCAGTTATGGATTGTCAGCCATTAACTCATGTTGGGCCATTAACTGTACATTGTTTTTTTTTTTTTTTTCCTTTTCATGTTTTTAAACGGGCCCATCATTTGTTTATTTTATAATCATGTTTGATGATTATGTTATGAGTAATAGTATAGGCTTTTGTTAATGAGTATTTGATGTCAGTTAATTATTACGAATTAGCATCTTACTAATCTTTTGAAATTTGCATGTTATTATTTTAATATGCATGTTATTGTTATTGAAATCGCATGTATAATTTTTGCATTTTGTATTCATTTTTCCATATCGTACGTTGAAGAATTAAATTGCACATTGAAAATACAATCGCTACGCGATGTACCTTAAGTCATTTTGTGCGTTAACTTTTGTTTATAAAATCTTACTCTATTATGTATTATAAACTTAACTTTTAAATAATCATTCAAATAATTCTTTTGATTGATTTAAAATTTGCTTAACTAAAATAACATTTTTTTTCAAGTTCTCACTTCTGCCCAAAGGTGATGTGTTTACTTGTGGCGTTATTTAGTGAACTTAAGCATAGTGTAACACTTGCCTTATTACATTTGTTCATATGATATACACATGACTTCTGCCTAAGATGCATGAGTGTTTCATTTTCTGCCCAAAGGTGATGTGTTACACTCATGTCTCGCAAACTTTGACTTGTGCCTAAAATTATGGTGTTTCAACTTCTGCCCAAAAGTGGTGTGTTACACGTAATCTGCACAGTCTGACTGTTCATAATACTTGTATGATTGGTCATAGCCAAAGCGAAAACCGTCATTCAAGTAGAACCTTAATTAAAATTGGTGTGTATAAATAACGTTATCACAGCTTCCTTAGTATAATGGTCTTAATTTCCGCCTGCCTTAGGTGTAATGGTCTTAACTGGACACACTTCATTTATCACGTTTATTGATGATTATTCACGTTATATGCACTTGTATCTCATTAAAGAAAAATCTGAATCTCTCACAACTTTTAAAGACTATAAAGCTGAAGTTGAAAAACAATTAGATCGTCAAATAAAAGTTGTCAGATCAGATAGAGGAGGCGAATATTATGGTCGACATACTGACGTGGGTCAGGCTCCTGGTCCATTTTATGAGTTTTGTAAGGGCCAGGGGATCGTGAACCAATATACTATGCCCGGTACTCCTCAGCAGAACGGTGTTGCTGAGAGAAGAAATAGAACCCTAATGGACATGGTACGCAGTATGTTAGCCAACTCAGGTTTGCCCTTATTCCTCTAGACCGAGGCCTTAAAAGCAGCTGTTTATATACTCAATAGAGTTCCTTCGAAGTCTGTCCCTAAAAATCCTTATGAACTTTGGGCAGGAAGGAAACTGAGTCTTAGATATATGAAAGTATGGGGTTGCCTTGCCGAAGCTAAACTTTATAACCCTTTCTTAAAGAAACTGGATATGAAAACAACAAGTTGTTTCTTTATTGGATATTCGGATCACTCAAAGGGTTATAGATTCTATTGTCCCTCCCATGTTACTCGTATTGTAGAAACTAAGCGTGTCGCGTTTCTTGAGGACTTTAAGGTCAGTGGGAGTAGTGAAAATCCTTACATTGACTTACAAGAAGTACAAGATGTGGGGGGGGGGGGGGGGAGACACTCGTCCATTTCATTACCTCCTATTACTACTCCTCTTGTACTCGATGCTGAACCGCATGTCACTGCACCACCTCCAACTCATTCAGAATTAAATGTAGCTCCGCATGTACCTGAGAATGAAGGACCCTCAAATGTCAAAGTTGAGAATCAACCTAGGAGGTCATCTAGGGCAAGAAGGCCTACTAATTTCGTTGATTATGAAACCTACCTGGCTGAAGTCGTATTAGATGATGGAAAGTTTACCAATCCTACCTCTTACAATGAAGCCATTAGTAGTGATCAGTCTTCTGAATGGAACAAAGCTATGATTAACGAGCTTGACTCCATGAAGAAAAATGACGTTTGGGATTTGGTGGAATTACCCGACGGTGTTAAACCCGTAGGATGTAAATGGGTCTTCAAAACAAAACTAAATCCGGATGGAAGCGTTGAACTAAAGCTAGATTGGTTGCAAAGGGCTACACTCAGAAAGAGGGAATCGATTATCAAGAGACCTTTTCACATGTTTCTCGAAAAGATTCCTTAAGGATCGTCTTGGCCCTAGTAGCTCATTTTGATTTAGAGCTGCATCAGATGGATGTCAAGACTGCTTTCCTCAATGGAGAGTTGTATGAAGACGTGTTCATGAAGCAACCTGAAGGTCAAGAACATCTTGTCTGCAAGCTGAAGAAATCCATATACGGTTTGAAGCAAGCATCACGTCAATGGTATCTTAAGTTTGATGAAGTCATGAAGACGCAAGGCTTTATGAAGAACCAAGTGGATCAATGCACCTACTTCAAGATGAGTGGGAGCAATTTTACTATACTTGTCCTTTACGTAGATGATATTCTATTGGCAAGTAATAGCTTAGATATGTTGCATGAATCAAAGCGCTTACTCTCGCATAACTTTGACATGAAAAATCTCGGAGAGGCTTCTTACATTATTGGCATCGAAATACACCAAGATAGAAGTAATGGAATTTTGGGCTTATCACAAAAGGCTTACATTGATCGTGTCCTTAGTCAATATAACATGCAACACAGCTCTCCCTCTGTAGCTCCAGTAGATAAAGGAGATGCTTTCGGTTCTTTTCAATGTCCGAAAACTGAGGATGAAAAGGCGCAAATGAGAATGATACCTTATGCCTCAGTAGTTGGGAGCCTCATGTATGCTCAAGTCTGCACTCGTCCAGATATCGCTTATCTTACAGGGATGCTAGGCCATTATCTGTCTAATCCTGGCCTTGATCACTGGAAAGCAGCACTTCGATATCTTCAGGGGACGAAAGACTATAAACTGACTTATAGAAGAAGTGACGTTTTGGAAGTGGTTGGTTATTCTGATTCAGATTTTGCTAAATGCAAAGATGACAAGAAATCCATTTCAGGGTATATCTTTATGTTAGCCGGCGGACCTATTTCATGGAGGAATCATAAACAACAACTAACTTCAACATCCACTTGTAACACCCTAACCGTTTTAACAGAAAACATGCAGCGGAATTACGAACTAGTAAATTTCTTGCTTCATAAAACAATCTTAAATCTTTTGTAATCATTTATTAATATATTACAGGTCTTACGTTTCTAATTCTTTCTCATTACGTTCAATAAGACACTTCTTTAAAAGACTACGTGGCCACACTCCCATACAATCCACGTCCTCACTCGATCTTCAACCATTCCTTGCTTCGTATAGGGGACCCTAATAACCTGCGACCACCACATAACCATATCATCAGTTATATCAATACTTAAACAATGAGAAAAATAACATCTAAGAAAACTCAATGATTATGTCAACTTGTCTCTGCAAGTTCATATCCATTCCGGTTACAATCTCGAATCTGATCTCCGGATTGTAACTTTCGACTCCCATGCATTCATTCTTAACATACCTGCACTTTCATTGTCATTCACATAACAATACGATTAACAACGTTATGATATATACGTATATACAAATCCTGTGATCATATTATCATGACCCAACATTTACATACATACCTATTTCATACATACACGATTACAAGTGTCCATACGTCCCGTTATGTTCCATAATTATCCCACATGTGACAACTCTACTTACCCAACGATTTAGCATATATAAGACTTTAGGTACTATATATTCCAATCTAATCTAAACATTAACGAGGTCTTAAGTCATAGATTCAACATTCTATCGCCTCCACCTTTATTGAATATTTGACCCATATGGCCAATGAGTAATTTCATGAAAACAACTCACCTCCAATATCGAATAACTGACCTACACGGTCTTAAGTCTTAACATCATAAACCAACATAGGCTTTCAACAAATATAACCATATAATATATGCTCATAACCTTTTTACAAAACGAGACTAACAACTCATACCAAAGTGGATGGAAACCACTCATTATTACATAGTCAATTTGCTTTCACTTGTACCGGGTCGAAGCGGCCCGTTGTCACTTTCTTTAAAGATATAAAAACCAAAGATACAATCTAACGGGTTTAAAAGATAAGCATACTAATAATTTATATACATTCTTAAAATAGAAGTAAGATTAACTTACCTTTGCTCATAGGATCTTTGCTATCTTGTTGTCTTCATGACCCGTTGACTTTTAAGCTTGTACACCTTGCTTATGTTCAAGTCAACATTTAATTATTAGAATACATAACGTGGAATTCAATCAATCCAACCATTAGTATTCATTTGAAATCATACCATACAAGTAATCAATTCAACAACTAGTTCAAGATCAATTTATTATCTACTAGCAACCCATTTTGACCCATTAGGCAATTATTCACATCAACTAGTTTGCAAGTGTTTTACACACTTGAACAAAGATAATACATCAATTAGATTCAACTTATACTGTTTAGCAAAAAATAATATTCAAACACTCATCCTTAGTAAGTTTACAAAACTTACTTCTTTATTTATAAAAATTCTTTTATTGCTGCTGTTCTACTCCCCTTTTTGACCCACGTACGATTTTTGTTAGCCTTTTATGTTCAAAGAAAAATCGTAGAAAACTTCAAGAACTTTCCAAGCATATAAAATACACTATCACACGATTTTTCTATGATTTTCTATGATTTTTATAAAATCAGGACAGCTAATAAAAACGACACAGTTCAGCTTGCTGTCAGACTAAATAGTTAATTTAACTTGCTGTTTTGACCCGCCAAACATCATAACTAGCTTCTCATGTTCAAGTATGAAATGTAGTATGTTCTAATAGCATTCCAACCATCTATATACACCCTAAACGAAGATGTTATGGTTCTGTTACAGCCATTACAAAACAGGTGCATAAGAATAATTACTTCCAATCAGCTTTGTAAATCTTCTAAATTATGGACCAAAACTCAATTTTAAATCATCTAACCGTGTTTATAGGCTAAACTAAGCATCCTAAACTTAGTTTGACATACGGTGGCATAAATACTCAAGTCTTTACTCTCGTTTGATCATGTATTCAACAATAGTCTTAGTCTAGGCATTTCATCAAAGACTTGGTGCGTATACAACCATGTAAGCACAATGTACAACATATTCATGCTTAATATTCCTAATTCAAGTTCATTGATCAATTATAGCAATTAAAAGCAAATATGTCTACTATTTATATCAAAACTTTCATCATACGCATAATCAAACGATGATTACTTGATTCAAGAACTAGGTTCTAACTCTCTCCCATAACCCACACCATCATCATCCTACACCAAGTTGTAAAATCATAAATTACATCAAATTGACTATCATTCTCAATGAGGTGTACAGGACTCATGTAAATTAAGTAAAATTCTGGAACATACAACATCAAATTTCATACATACTCAATCAATTTCACCATTCAAGCATACATAGACTTCTAAATGAAAGGAAACTTACCTAAATGAATGTCCACACTTGTGATTCCCGAATAATCACACATGCAACTCAAATTTTCAGATTTGGATGCTCAATTTTTCCTTCTTGATGATAAATAAAAATCAGATTTTAGTGAGAGATGGGGTGAGGCTCGACATCTCAGATGTTGAATTTTGGGTTTTCCCCATCTCTCTAATTCTCCCTCTTATATTCTTTATTTACATATTCACCCCTTAATTTAATATCTACTCCTTTTTAAATCTTGAACTTTCTTTCTTTTTATTTAACAATTGCATTCTAACTAGTTTAACCAAACTTACGTTAATTATTTCATGCATATAAAATAAACATAATATTCTGAATTTTTTTTATAAATATACAAAATAAAACAAATGGGATGTTATAAATTAGTTTTGGGGCGTTACAAGTCTACCCCCTTTAAAGAAGGTTTCGTCCCCGAAACCTCCTTCATTCTTCACGTACCAAGTCTATTCTTAACCTCAGATTATTTATTCATACAATCGATATAAGAGAGTGCATACATAATTATTTCTTTCGATACTGCCTACCATAGGTCCACATTGCACACCCCCAAGTCTGTGGACATTACTAGTCTTCGGGAAATCATTCCAACCTATCAATTTTCAAGTCCTTGCATAATGCTAAATTACTAGCAACATTATAATTATTTATTTATCGATTCATCTTTTTCAATATTTCATGTCACCACACGATCACATTCCACAAAATATACAAAGGCTTAGTCGTGACAGAACATAACCTTATGTTTGTTCCTATGTTCTTACATTAACAAAAGGCTTTCAAGCAATTTGAAACATGATGAATCGATCACTACCACCTTCCACCTTATAACCCACACTTGATTCTCTCACCATTGTGTAAGTCATTTTAATGCTCATCATGAGCCTACTTTATTATTCCATTATTAACATTCTTTCTAATTACTTCCTTAGTTCACAATCATTAGACTATGAACATCCGCACATCACAAATGTTCATTTGGGGGGTATCGTCATCATAACAAAGTCACTTTCTTACTCCCTTGCATTCAAATTAGCTCGAAAGTTAAATATACATTTATAGCCACTAACCTTTTCTCCTCCTAGGTACACTCTCTCAAGGTTAGTTTCCAAGTCATTTCTTTCGTACCAATCACTTGTTAGTTTATTTCATGCACTACTTATACCACACACATAAGCACTTTGCAAGTTTTTCATATGAATATTTGATCATAACTCAAAATTTATATTCAAGGATTTGAGATTCCTCTCAATAACATAAAGTCTGAGCTAAAAGTCATTCCTATGTTGACCTTTAAAGGTCAAACATTTGATACACCACCATTTATTCGTACAGAGGGTATTATTCAATTTACCAAATCCTATTTAACAACCATAAGCTAAGAAATTACTAACCTTCCTTTCTTAGCATTATCAAACAGTTCGTCAGTTGGGTCGACTTGCTTCATTCTGAGCCCATGCCTCACATTGCTTGGTTTCAATCATCCATATGACTAGTTTCAACCCGGGGTCAACATATCACCAATTCTACTGGTTTCATCATATCAAGAATCCTACCATTCGTATCTAAAAAAATTAATGGTTAGACATATACCTTACATTCCATAATGGTTAACTTTCAGTACTCCATTCAAAAGTTCTTTCACACACAATGTCTAACAATCTAAAATTCTTTCAAGATATCCCATTACATAAAGACCCACAATACCTATTTTACATTACCTACATCAGACGCTTGCGTTTCATTCGTTATTTTGCTTATTCTACAGTTTAACTTTTTAGAGTCAAACTGCAATTTCCTACCAATTTGTGACATTCGGTCATCAACCTCTTTTCCGTTCCTACTAATTATAGACTGGAGTGCGAATTTATACTTCATTTTTAATTAGGGTACATTTATGAAATCACCATCCTATCATTTCTTGTAAAAAAAATCATTTTCCTTGATAAAATTGGGTCATTCCTTTAGGTTTTAGCCCGTTGGTCATCCCGACTCTCATGAGTCTGTTATAAGCATGCATGAAAATATAATTGCATTCTATACACTTTTCATTCAAGATAATTTATTTACCCCACCAACAATTTGCAATTTGGGATGCTTATTTCATGCAATAATCATTTCATACAGTCTTATTAATATTTGCATTATACTTACCAATCCAACATGTTTGACTTTTCAGATGTCAAGTTGCCAATACCTTCCTAACTTGCTTTCCTCAATTATTCTCCATAGTTGGCTACACCCTATTTCTACTCATATTCACATATGCATTATGTTAGTCACGTAACATGCATATCTCAACTAAGTTACTAGCACCACGTACTTACAATGTTCATGCCTAACTTAGTTAGAGAGGGAAACGTATTCCCTCATTCATTCTAGTCCGATCCTTACTTAATTATGGATTTGGCCTTTCATTCATACCCGTCTGATCCGTACTTACCTACGGACTCAAACCTTTCATCCATATACGTTTGGTCCATACTTACCTACGAAATCAAACCTTTTATCCTTACACATTTGATCCATACTTTCCTACAGATTCAAACCTTTCATTCTTACACGTTTGATCCACACTACTTATGGATTTAACCTTTCATTCATATTCGTTTGATCCGTACTTACCTACGGATTCAAACCTTTCATTCTTACACGTTTGATCCGTACTTTCCAACGGAGGCAAACCTTTCATTCTTACATGTTTGATCCGTACTTACATACGGACTCAAACCTTTCATTCATATACGTTTGGTCCATACTTACCTACGAAATCAAACCTTTCATTCTTACACGTTTGATCCGTACTTTCCAACGGATTCAAACCTTTCATTCTTACATGTTTGATCCGTACTTACATACGGATTAAAACCTTTCATTCATTATAGAAGACATTCCATCACTTGAGAGTCTTACATCTTAACCATAAGTCATCCCTTTAATTACTTTTTTGTGCATTAGCAAAATTTGTTTCAAGGCTTTTCTGTCTATGTGAGCACTTTACACGTGCTCAGTTTTTATAGCTTCTTAGTGAACCCCATCCCATTCATCCCTTTTCAGAAGGTTTATTCCTACCCTTTTCCCACACGCCCGCTTACGTCCCGATTTACGACGCATATGTGTGATGATTCTCATGGTATCACGAGTATCATATGCTTCTTGCGCACTAGCCGGGCGCGCAATCCACATACTAGCCACGTGGTTTCATGTAATCATCCCTTTATACCTGGAAAATGGGTTTCAGTCCATGCAACATTTTCAAATCCCTTCCAAAGACAACATTGTTGTCTTTTGACTAGAGTTAACCCTCTCATCATGAGTTTCCCCTACTAGTACCACTATATTATTAATGCATACCTATGATCAATTAATCTTTTCCACGTATTCCGAGCTCTATCTTGGATCACATCCTTCATCCTCATCATTCACTTAGACTGTGTTCCTGAGTTTCATTAAATGATTAAAAAGAAAAGATTTGGAAAGAAATAATTTTTAGTTGTGTTCTAGAGTTTCATTAAAGGATAGAAAAGAAGAGAAAATGAGAGATATTTTGCCTAAAATTAATCTTTCCAATTTGGAAAGAAACGGAGAGAAAGAAAAGAAAAGGAGAGAATCCTTTCTTTTCTCTCCTTAACTTAACTCGGGAACACAATGTTAAGCTCACCTTAACATAAACATAAAATTAGTTCTATCATTTCGTGTGAGCTTATAATAAATTCTACCTTCGGGTCTTGATCGAGTCTTTGATTGTACGGGTCCCTAATCTGAAGAGCACAAGGGTTTGACTTCAAATACATACCTACGTACTTAATTTCCCTCAACCCCGGGCTCTGATACCAACTTGTAACACCCTAACCGTTTTAACAGAAAACATGCAGCGGAATTACGAACTAGAAAATTTCTTGCTTCATAAAACAATCTTAAATCTTTTGTAATCATTTATTAATATATTACAGGTATTATGTTTCTAATTCTTTCTCATTACGTTTAATAAGACACTTCTTTAAAAGACAACGTGGCCACACTCCCATACAATCCACGTCCTCACTCGATCTTCAACCATTCCTTGCTTCGTATAGGGGACCCTAATAACCTGCGACCACCACATAACCATATCATCAGTTATATCAATACTTGAACAATGAGAAAAATACATCTAAGAAAACTCAATGATTATGTCAACTTATCTCTGCAAGTTCATATCCATTCCGGTTACAATCTCGAATCTGATATCCGGATTGTAACTTTTGACTCCCATGCATTCATTCTTAACATACCTGCACTTTCATTGTCATTCACATAACAATACGATTAACAACGTTATGATATATACGTATATACAAATCCTGTGATCATATTATCAGGACCCAACATTTACATACATACCTATTTCATACATACACGATTACAAGTGTCCATAAGTCCCGTTATGTTCCATAATTATCCCACATGTGACAACTCTACTTACCCAACGATTTAGCATATATAAGACTTTAGATACTATATATTCTAATCTAATCTAAACATTAACGAGGTCTTAAGTCATAGATTCAACATTCTATCGCCTCCACCTTTATTGAATATTTGACCCATATGGCCAATGAGTAATTTCATGAAAACAACTCACCTCCAATATCGAATAACTGACTTACATGGTCTTAAGTCTTAACATCATAAACCAACATAGGCTTTCAACAAATATAACCATATAATATATGCTCATAACCTTTTTACAAGACGAGACTAACAACTCATACCAAAGTGGATGGAAACCACTCAATATTACATAGTCAATTTGCTTTCACTTGTACCGGGTCGAAGCGGCCCGTTCTCACTTTCTTTAAAGATATAAAAACCAAAGATACAATCTAACGGGTTTAAAAGATAAGCATACTAATAATTTATATACATTCTTAAAACAGAAGTAAGATTAACTTACCTTTGCTTGTAGGATCTTTGCTATCTTGTTGTCCTCATGACCAGTTGACTTTTAAGCTTGTACACCTTGCTTATGTTCAAGTCAACATTTAATTATTAGAATACGTAACGTGGAATTCAATCAATCCAACCATTAGTATTCATTTGATGTCATACCACACAAGTAATCAATTCAACAACTAGTTCAAGATCAATTTATTATCTACTAGCAACCCATTTTGACCCATTAGGCAATTATTCACATCAACTAGTTTGCAAGTGTTTTACACACTTGAACAAATGTAATACATCAATTAGATTCAACTTATACTGTTTAGCAAAAAATAATATTAAAACACCTATCCTTAGTAAGTTTACAAAACTTACTTCTTTATTTATAAAAATTCTTTTATTGCTGCTGTTCTACTCCCCTTTTTGACCCACGTACGATTTTTGTTAGCCTTTTATGTTCAAAGAAAAATAGTAGAAAACTTCAAGAGCTTTCCAAGCATATAAAATACACTATCACACGATTTTTCTATGATTTTCTATGATTTTTATAAAATCAGGACAGCTAATAAAAACGACACAGTTCAGCTTGCTGTCAGACTAAATAGTCAATTTAACTTCCTGTTTTGACCCGCCAAACATCATAACTAGCTTCTCATGTTCAAGTATGAAATGTAGTATGTTCTAATAGCGTTCCAACCATCTATAATACACCCTAAACAATGATGTTATGGTTCTGTTACAGCCATTACAAAACAGGTGCATAAGAATAATTACTTCCAATCAGCTTTGTAAATCTTCTAAATTATGGACCAAAACTCAACTTTAAATCATCTAACCGTGTTTATAGGCTAAACTAAGCATCCTAAACTCAGTTTGACATACCGTGGCATAAATACTCAAGTCTTTACTCTCGTTTGATCATGTATTCAACAATAGTCTTAGTCTAGGCATTTCATCAAACACTTGGTGCGTATACAACCATGTAAGCACAATGTACAACATATTCATGCTTAATCTTCCTAATTCAAGTTCATTGATCAATTATAGCAATTAAAAGCAAATATGTCTACTATTTATATCAAAACTTTCATCATGCGCATAATCAAACGATGATTACTTGATTCAAGAACTAGGTTCTAACTCTTTCCCATAACCCACACCATCATCATCCTACACCAAGTTGTAAAATCATAAATTACATCAAATTGACTATCATTCTCAATGAGGTTTACAGGACTCATGCAAATTAAGTAAAATTCTGGAACATACAACATCAAATTTCATACATATTCAATCAATTTCACCATTCAAGCATACATAGACTTCTAAATGAAAGGAAACTTACCTAAATGAATGTCCACACTTGTGATTCCCGAATAATCACACATGCAACTCAAATTTTCAGATTTGGATGCTCAATTTTTCCTTCTTGATGATAAATAAAAATCAGATTTTAGTGAGAGATGGGGTGACGGTCGACATCTCAGATGTTGAATTTGTGGGTTTTCCCCATCTCTCTAATTCTCCCTCTTATATTCTTTATTTACATATTCACCCACTTAATTTAATTTCTACTCCTTTTTAAATCTTGAACTTTCTTTCTTTTTATTTAACAATTGCATTCTAACTAGTTTAACCAAACTTAGGTTAATTATTTCATGCATATAAAATAAACATAATATTCTGAATTTTTTTTATAATTATACAAAACAAAACAAATGGGATGTTATAAATTAGTTTTGGGGCGTTACACCACTATGATGGCAGAATACATTGCTGTATATAACGCCACTTGTCATGGAATGTTGCTAAAGAATCTGATTATTGGATTCAAAGTTGTTAATTCCATATCTAGACCATTGAAGCTGTACTGTGATAACTCACCTGCCGTTAACTTCTCGAACAGTAACAGTTCGACCGGAGCTGGATTATATCTTGATACAAAGTATTTGTTCGTACGTGAACGTGTTGAGGAAAATAAGCTTTGTATTGAGTATATAAGTACGAAAAATATGCTTGTGGATCCGATGACTAAAGGTCTCCCACCTAAAGTATTCAAAGAACATGTTTTGAAGATGGGCTTTTGTAAAGACCTTATTTAAATGCATATTGTACTTACTTACTTACGTTTTAATGATAAAATTTCTCATTCGGTTTGTTTGTCTCTAACTACGTTTCGCTATCCTAATGACGTAAAGACTATTATTATACAAATCATCGTTTAAGGGCTTACTTGTAAATTGATCCTTATTTTGCTTAGGTTTTAAATTTGGGATTCTAGTATGATTAATGGGGGTCTTGAGTCGAATAACTGACTCGACGACTATATTTTTCTACCAATTTTGGTTTAAAACTAAAATGAGTATTAACTCCTGATCAGGCTTACCTAATACTCATAATAAATGATCACTCGGCCAAGTGGGAGAATGTTAGCGTAAATTATTTATTAAATAATTTATGGTGCCTTTATTGATCATTTATCTAATAACCATATCAATATTTACCTTAATATCCCTATAAAATTAACTGGGCTTTATTTGATGGACATAAAGGCCCGTACTAGTTAATTAGGGTTTCCCCTTGGGTGAAGCATATAAATACAGGTTATTGGGAACCCTAAAGACACACCATAAAGTTTACGGCCCCCTCACTACAATCTGTTGTCATCCCTCTCCATCCTAACTGCTCACCCTAAACGGGAACCGATCAAGATGGCTTCTTTTTCATCTCTAACTGCTACTAGATTGTCAAGTATATCAAGATCCCTAAAGTGTTTTCCATTAGTTATTAAAAGAACTGATTAACAAATTGCTAGATGTCATTCTACACCATGACATTGTTGAGCAAGTTAGGGCCGTGATACTAGGGAATTACACTCTGAACTGTGATACATAATTGGTTGTCGTTTTCTATAACGAGAGTAGAGAACATTCTTTCTTCGCAGTGAACTCTTTACGAGCACTATGTTTGTTATACTCGACATTTTGGCCTTGGCGGCTCCGGGAGAAAGAGCAGAAGTTTGTAGAGAAGGTGGCCAGAGCCAATGCTTTGGCATTGGCACTCTTTAATGAGCAACTTTTGGTTATGGATCTAGGCAGGCTGTATCTTGTTTCAAAAGAAAATATTGTGTTACCTGAAAAAAAAGTATTTAGATGATATGGTATGCAATTATAGTAATTTTGGTTTCTTTTGTAAATTTTATGGTATGTAGTTGCGTTAGTAATCTAATGGTATGCAGTTGGGATTCTTATAATTACCATAGATGTGGCTAATTTGGCCATTGTTCTTTTGCTATTACTACCGATTTTTTCATACATTATAAAACAATACCCCTTAACCTGCCGCAAGGCGTGAGCGCTCCATGACAACTGAAAATACTATTGAAAATAGGTGAACCATTATGAAAGTTTGGGCACGCCCTTGCTACCGGCAATACTCTTGTTTTGTAACCAGCTGAAAGCCTTTTAGTGCATTGCACCGTCGCGTGACCGCCTCCTTAATTTACTTAATAGGTGCATTACCTTGCCGCAACGCACGACATGCAAATTACTAGTTTGTAATCAATCACGAAAACCAATATATTATCAGAAGAATATCTATTTCACTGTTCAAATTTGAGTTGGGAATGGGTAGAATGAATCATCTCCATCCCCATAAACATCTTCAATTTCTTCATACCATCCTATCACTTCTCTAATATACTTCATTCCTTGTTCGACTGATGAAAGTTTTCGCGCCACACACTGCCATATGAAAAGCTTCCTACCCGATATTGGAACATACAACTCCTTAAATTTCCTTGCCACATAATAATAAGCTTGGTTGGCCAGGTTCAGGTGGTTGCAATGAGGTTTTAGGGGCCAGAAATCATGGAACCATTCACAAACGGTTAGTGGGGTTTGGGATATTCTGCTCTTAGAGGCATCCTATTTGTTAAATGTATGCATGAAAAGCGTGTCGACAAAGCAAGGGTGTCTTACTAAGCTCTCAAATGAGTCTCGATTTGCTAACATCTTGTTTTTGTTGTTCGAGTGTGATGACAGTTGGTCGTAGTCAGTTAACGCGATGCAATATATGACCACACGAGTATCTTCAAACATGTATAGCCATTTGTAGCTGTTGAGTTGGACCTTGGTGCTCATGCGGATTAGTTGATACCTAGTATCAATCGACAAATGAAGGGATGTTACAAACTAAGAAAAGAGGGGGCAATAAACTTACTTGATTAAAGAAGATTGACCAGACATGGGGCTTTGATCATTGGTTGAGAAGTCAAGATTGCAAGTACTCCTTGAGCATATAAAATGTCTTCCTCTGATGGTTCATAGATGTTGCTTGATACCTCAATGACCTGCAAATCATCCATTCGTTAGCAAATTGATTATGTGAGGAGAAAATCAATGAAAAACAACCAACCCGATCAAAAAAATATTTGGCAACATTTGGAAAAATGCATCTCGTCCCTTCACTTGTAGGTTTCTTGAATGGCATGATCATTCCATATCTCATGTGGCAGCAGGAAAGTAACTGTCAAAATCCCCCATGGCCGTTATATTCGGTAACCAATCACAATTATTTTTGAATTTCGGCTTGTCAAATCACCTGCCGAAGTAAAAAGATTATTAACCATACATAAAATACAAATATACTTCACAAATAAGTTGTCAAGGTATATCAAATTCTCAAAACTTGTCAATAAACAAACGTACTTATGATTCTAATTTTAGATAACTAACTACTTGTTACATTGGTCAAAATAAGATGGTACAAAAATATTATTTTAAAGCTTTTTCTCAAGTGCGAGCATTGGAGACACCTTTAGTGTAGATTTTATAACCATGAAAACACATTAATCTCTTAGAAAAAAATTAAGATCAGAATATATTAATACCTTGGCTGTCCGTATAAGATAATTTTACTTCCGTCAAGGCCTCCTCTTCAAAACGTTATCGCCCTTCAAGCAAAATGCTAAGATATCTATACGTAGTACTTTGTATGATAAGCTTCAGTTGCTGCAATCCTTCAGCATTAAAACACTTTTTTTATCATTAAATAATAAAATAATAATAATAAATTAATGATGTTTGATACGTCGGGAGAGACAAGTGGAAGTGGAGGTGAATAAAACAGAATAATAGAAGAGAAAGAGTGTGTGTGTATGATGTGTGTGTAACATCCGTCAAATATGGATCTCCAAAACCCGATCCACAAAAAAAATGTTGTTTATTAATACTATCCCGCGTTGTATTCAGTTTTTTTATATAATCAATAATACAGGACTTATTCTATGTTTGCTTATGTTATATAAATATACATACATATATATGATCATTTATGTAAATACATGAACATATGTACACCTCTATATATATATATATATATATATATGTAACACCACGTAAAAACGTGTCCAATTATGTAAAGACACGTGTCCTAAACTCTAAAGGTGTGAAAGATTGAGTTCGAAGGACCAAAGTTGTCGAACAGTGAAACTATGAAACCACAGGGACTAAAAGTGTCAACATGCCAAACTTGTGCCTCTGAATGACCTTATATAATGAATATATTCTTAAAAGAGTGATTGATTGGATAAAAGAAGCCGTTTATGAAAATAATCGGAAGATTATTAAATTATAAGGGTTAAACGTGTCAACATGTCAATTTTGACCTCTGAGTGACCTTTTAACGAAACCGAGGCTTCGAAATATTCAAATATACACTTAAGAATAAGTGGTATAAATTTCACATGGTTTCGATATCGTTAAGCATGTTTTCAAGACTTTGGGCCAAAAGTGTCAACTTGTTGAAACTTGCCTTAGCAAGCTCCAGGAGTTGTAGATTAGATAATTGTTGCAAGTGTGCATAATAACTCAAGAACTAATGTTCTTATATACTACTTTGCAAGTTCATAGATCATTCCCACCTGTTATGGAACATCATAGGATCACCCAGGTGTCCTACCTGATGAAATAAACCGACATATAGCTCTTTAGGTCGTTACAAACTAGGTTAAGGCGGTGGAATAGCCAAAACCCTCACCTGGCATGATTTTTCTGTTACTGGCACTCTCAGGCGGGCCGCGTAAACCATAGTGGGGGGGGGTTTACGCGGGCCGCGTGGACCTGTTAAACTGGTAAAACAAGTTTGTGACTTGGCAGCTTTAGTCCCTGATCGTTTTTAACCCTTTTTAACCTCGTTATTGACTTGTAGTAAGCCTCTAATTACTTGCTTAATTGTTTTTAATTAGTTTAAATTCCTAAAAGTCAAACATATAGTAATTTAGGTTTGACTTTCAGAATTATCACATATGTTCTATCCACTGATCAAACTGAAAGTGGTTATAGAACCACATTAGTGTAGGTGATTAACCCTTAAAAGGGCACCTCCTAATTATCTCGTTTGACTGGTCAATTGTCGGGTCAAAGTAGTTTGACAAAAAGTCAAACTGGACAGAATGTTTAAATATGATTAAAATTAATAAACCAGAGGTTCTAAATTATATTTTAACATTCTAATGACTTGGTAATTAATATTAAAACATGTTTTATCAGTCCTAACCCGACAATTAATAGTCTAAGGTCAGTTTATAATCGAAAGTCGCAAAAGCTTGACTTTTGCTTTGACTTTCAGTTCTGACCCGTTCAAGCTTAATTCTTCCAAGTTTTAAGCTTCCATTTGGACCACATTACTTAGTAGTATAACCCTCTGGAGTTATATTACATGATGCCTAGTGGTTTGAATTATATGCACTTGATCGTAATTATGCTTAATAATGCCATAAACGCCCTTTTTACATATAACTGAGATTTTTAACAATGTGATTGGACTAACACCTTTGCTACTGATATTTAGACATGTCCTGAAAATTTGACATCATTTTGAGGTCTAGAATTGGAGTTATGCTCAATAGCGTAATTAAGGAGCTTTTTATTATTTAAATGGCGTAATTAGCATAAAGCTTATCTAAACCCAAATTTTGACATCAAACTATTTACCTACTGATGTAAAATAATATTTTGGGATTTTTGAAGATTTTTAATTATTTTTAGGCTGAGCATAACATAGAATTATATCTTGATTTCGGTAATTGTCGGTTTTACCCTTTTCATGCATAAAATGAGTTTTACATAACTTTTTAGTGCCAAACCTTTTGCTACTGATTTTATATGATAAATAAAGTATTTTGAACCTTATAAACTGATCAAAAACTTAGATTTCCTATTTTAACCCGAATACCCCTTTAAACCGACTTTTAAGCGTTTTAAGCACCTAGTATGGGTCAAAACTATTTTTAGCATATAAAACTTGTTACCCACTGATGTTTTAAGTTAATTTATACAATTAAATAGTAAGTCAAAGTTTTTAAACTCAGAAGTCTATTTTGACCTTTAAAGCCTATGTAAAATTACCAAAATGCCCCTACGGTGCATAGTTTGGTTATATAAGATAAATTTCATATATATAAAATACCCTACTGATATAACTTATAAAAATGCATATTTTTACTGATTAGATCAGACCTGAAACCCAGTTTAATATTTAAACTCTTTTATGGGCATTAAAATTACCAAAATGCCCTTATGGGATTTATTTTGGTTTAAACTACTATTTGGGCATATATGTTAACATCTTACTGATGTATTAACATATTTTGAGCATAATAACGATTAAGACCTGTATATAATTTATTTGGTTATCCGTTACGCGTTTATGCGTTCGGATCGGTTTACGTGACTAGTTTACGTAAAATAGCCGAAACGGGCCTAACCTTTTCAATAAATTCTCAATTTCCAGAATGTGCTTAGTTTACCCATATTATACAAGTATCCAAGCTTATCGGGTCTAAACCACATTCTATTCTGGTCTCCGGTTAATCTAGCGTTTAGAACCGTAAGGTTTCCTTCTAGCTAGCCGGTCTAAGTCCTTGACTAAATTAAAGACCCGTTAGCATCCTAATAGGTAATAAACCTTCTATACAGATTAAATAGCTTCCGATAGAAGGTACCATCAAGAGCTTTAGGATTATACTGCTAGCATCAGGTAAATACTTTTAACTTATTTTCACTTATACGGGCTTGGGATATGGTATTATAATAATACCACTTGGTCGGGTATGAAATCATTTAATCGGATTGTGATTAATAAATTTACATAACCCGTTTTAATCTGTCTTGTTTGATAACATAAGCATTGGGGGTTAATACGACCGTGTCCTGGATATCCTCGGCTCATTTCATTTGAAAATGGCCACGACCTATGCACGGGGTGTAGGCATACCCCTGACAGATGCAAATGCTAAAATATAAACCCACATGTTGGGGATAACTCCTTTGTGGGTTCTATAAGTGATGAGTCGGTTAATCAAGATCGGCTTCCAACTGGCCCCAATTGTAAGACAAACATGTAAATCTGTATATAAGATTATATTTAAATAATTATCCCAAGTTATAAAAGATTTGTGCCATATGCACTTAAATCAATTTTCATAAATGTTTTCAAATGAGTCAGTTAATTGTATTTACCAGTGTAAACTGACGTATTTTCTTAAAGACTGATTTGACAGGTACCTCTCGTAATAGGCTGGAGCTATTAGGTGTCATAAGAGGATCTTGCAAATCCGTATATACCTGAAGTCTGTTATTTTGTTTCTTTGTATTTGTTTATGATCCGCCTGTGGATCTTATTACATTCCAGTCTGTATATTCTGTCACTTGAACACTCAGACATTATGGTTTGTAATAGTTTATTCACCAAGCCTTCTGCTGTGCTATTATATTGTGTGTATTGACTATGATGATATCAACTACATCACGATACTCCCCGCCGGGCCCACCGGTAATATGTGAAAATATCGGGGTGTGACAGGTTGGTATCAGAGCCAACATTGAGTGAATTAAACACTAACCCTTTGTGTTTAATCTCAATGACACAATATGCACATTCCTTATACTATCGAGTCTAGGCAAGTGACCTAGGATTTTACTCTTAACCTTCCTTTTATTGTTTTATTATAGTTATTTGTTTTAACAGGTTGCCACATGGAAGAATGCCACCAAGAGTAAGGGGAAAGGCAAAGGACCGATGCGTGGAGGACCGTCTAGCAGCACGGGACCCTCCCACAGACGTACACCATCCGACTCGCTTTCCGGCTCCGACTCTAGAGATAATTGGAGCCATAGCTTTGAACCAGCATGACATTCTGTCTTGCTGGGATCCTCACCATCTGACCCTCCTTATTTTGGGTTGCCCATTCCTATCGAACCTCATCATTCCCCTCTTTCGCAAGGAACTCATCACTCAAACCAATCACATCACTCCTTTCAATCTCATCCTTTTCATCATTCCGATTCTACTTACTCTCCCGCACAATTTAATCCGAATGATTATGTTAACAACTTTTTGGGCTACAACCCTTTGGGGCCTGAGGTTCACGTTTCTCAGGAAATGGAGATGGATGATGACCTGGACCCATATTTGCAAACAGGAACACCATGCCACCCAATAAGCGTCTCAAGCGGTTCCCCATTTCTGGGATCACCGTACCATGGGCCCGACTCATATCAAGAGAGGATGGCTCAATATGATTGGTTCTTTACACCTTCATACCATAACTCCCCAGCCCAACCTCCCTTGGTTGAACCCCAGCTCCAAGCTGTGACCCCACTACCGTTACCAGTTGAGGAACCACCTCAACAGCCTCCCGAGCCGCCAAGGCGAAGGAGAAATGCTAGAATGTCAGTACGTGGGGGACCACGGTTTGCATCTCCTCATGGCTCAAGTTCTTACCCTCCTATCCCAGAGGACCCACAGTTGGGCGGACCCTCACACACGGTGCCGGAAGTCAACCTTCCACCAGTCTCTCATGCACCACTACAGCCACCGTTGGGTTTTGATAACCCGATTCCGACATACCCAGGTTCATCTGGGTATAATCCGTCTGGATACCCATCAGACTATGGAAATCATGATCCGTACCTTACAGCTGCACAATACCATCATCTTTACCCTTCTTCTTACCCTCCAGTTCATCTAACTGGATACTCGGTGCAGGGATACCATTACCCACCCTACCAGCAACCTCCTCCTCATCAGCATGAACAAACTCAAGAGATTTTACAGAGGTTAGACCGGGTTGAACATGAGGCCCATGAAACTAAGAAGAAGCACAATGGTTTTGTCAAAGGTCTTATGAACCTTCTTAAGGGCAAGAAGAAGTAGGATATTGTTGTTTCATGTTGTATTTCAATAAGTCCCTGCGAGGACGTTTATTTTGTTTTCATGTACCAAGTCCCTGCGTGGACTTACTTTCAGTTTCAGTAGCCCCTGCGTGGGCAGTTTGTGTTGTTTTTCTCAAGTCCCTTTTTGGGCAATGTTGTAATCGTTTCGTGGTTAATGAAGTTATTTTCGATTTTATAATATGTATTTTATTATATCATGCTATATTATTTCAAATTTATTGATCTGCCAACAAATTTCTTAAAGGTGTAACCTAGCCAAAATAGTAAATGGCTATGATGGTACAACCTTTTTAAGATAATGACTCTTTGTTAACATCTGAAAAACATGTTAACAATCCCGAATCGTGCGGTACGAGAAACCACACAATCTTCCTAATGTACTTGGATTTTTCCAAGCCACCATTTTTAAGCTTATATGATCATCACGAATCATGGCTAATAAACATCAATATGATGTATACACCACAACATCCATTAAAGATGTATGCTTACAAGCAAAGGTGTAATAATGACAATGAAAGTTTTAATAGACTTCCTGTCAAAAAGGCGATGAACTTTGTTCGACCCTTAAAGAGATCAATGATTATAATCGTCCTTGTGACAAGGCTTTGTGCCATCTAAATCTCCTTCGAGACGAGCTTTGTGTAATATGAATATGTCTTCATAACATTGACAGTGTGATTTATATTCCTCTGTCTAATAAAAAAAATATAAAGAATTATATCTCTTTGAGTATTATTATTTTATATGGTCTATATGGTTTAATAATACCACGACCATCTAATCATCAATATGATGATTTATTACATAATTTAAATATATCATTATTGTTTCATATAGTACTTGAATATGGCTGGATCCGATGAGGCAAATAGCCACCCTCAAGGAGAAAACAATAATGAAGCAAGAGTAAATCTCACAAATGCTGAACTACAAGCCATGATCGATACTGCAGTTGCCCAAGCAGTAGATAAGATAATTAAGGAACCGAGTATTGTTCGGTCTCAAACTCATTCAAGATCCCATTCTCAACCCCATACCCATAAGAAAAGTGAGTCTCATCACTCATCTAATCGGGGTAGTGAGCCAAAGAGGCAGATTGTGCTTGAGCCGACTCCCAGGTACACCAAGAGTTGTACCTACAAGTACTTTGTCTCCTGTAAACCGAGAGATTTTACAGGAGAAAAGGGAGCAATCGATTGCATGAAATGGTTAGATGAGATGGAGACTGTGATAGACATCAGTGGATGTGCAAAGGAGGATATAGTGAAGTTTGTATCACAATCCTTCAAGGGCGATGCCCTCACCTGGTGGAAAGCGTTAGTGCAAGCCACTGGGAAGGTTCCTTTGTACAATCTGTCATGGAACAAGTTTGTTGATTTGGTTAAGGAAACCTATTGCCCTCAGCATGAAGTTGAGCGGATAGAGACTGATTTCCTCACCTTAGTGATGAAGGATCTGGATTGTAGATCCTATGTGACTAGTTTCAATTCAATGTCTAGATTGGTACCGTATTTAGTCACTCCTGAACCCAAACGCATTGCGCGTTTCATCGGTGGTTTGGCCCCCGAAGTAAAAGGGAATGTTAAGGCTTCAAAGCCAGCCACTTATAGGTCCGCTGTGGATCTATCTTTGTCCCTCACTCTTGATGTTGTGAGGAGTAGGGCAAAGAAAACCACCGATGATGGGAAGAGGAATAGAGAGGAAGATAAGTCTCCTCAGTCGAACAAAAAAGGAAAAGGGAACTTTAATTCCAAGAAGGGGCAGTCAAGTGATAAGCCCAGATGCAAAACTTGCAACAAAAGGCATTTTAGGAAATGAAACCAAGACCCACAGGCAAAGCCATGTGGGATCTGCAAAAAGAAAGGGCACAAATCTGTAGAGTGCCGGAATATAAAGGATGCAACCTGCTACGGTTGCAATGAAAAGGGGCACATCAAAACCAATTGCCCCAAGAATGCTAAGAAGCCCGAAGAGGCAAAGAAGAACAACGCAAGAGTTTTCCAGATGAATGCGAGGGAAGCAGTGAACGACGATAACATCAAAACAGGTACCTTCCTCATCAATAATAATTATGCTAGAGTCTTATTTGATTCCGGGGCTGATAAGTCTTTTGTAGACCATAAGTTCTGTAAGTTATTGAATCTGCCTATTAAGACTCTAGACATAAAATATGAGGTAGAACTTGCCGATGGTATCTTAGAAACAGCTTCAACTTTGCTTGATGGATGCTTTATATCCATCAAGAATCATTCTATCCCGCTATCCCTCTTGCCAATGAAGTTGGCTGGGTTTGATATAGTTTTGGGCATGGATTGGTTGTCGCATAACCAAGCCCAAATTGCCTGTGATAAAAAGCTAGTTATTATCAAAACCCCTTCTGGTGAATCCGTCACTATTCAAGGAGATACACAATATGGATTGCCTAGCAACGTGTCTATTCTCAAAGTATCACAGTGTTTGAAGAGTGGATGTGTCATTTACATGGCGCAAGTGACTGTGAATGATCCTAAACCTAAGATTGAAGACATCCCAATCATCTCTGAGTATCCTGATGTCTTTCCTGACGAGTTACCTGGATTACCTCCTGAGAGGCAAGTAGAGTTCAGGATAGACATTCTTCCAGGTGCTACACCTATCGCACGAGCTCCTTATCGTTTAGCACCTACTGAAATGAAGGAACTCAGAACTCAATTAGATGATTTATTGGAAAAAGGTTTTATACAACCTAGTTCTTCACCTTGGGGAGCTCCAATATTATTTGTGAAAAAGAAGGACGGATCAATGCGCCTATGCATTGATTATCGTGAGTTAAACAAAGTAACGATTAAGAATCGTTATCCTTTACCCAGGATCGACGACTTATTCGATCAGCTCCAAGGAGCGAGCTTCTTCTCGAAGATTGATTTGAGATCTGGGTATCATCAACTCAAGGTTAGGACTGAAGATGTGCCTAAGACGGCATTCAGAACAAGATATGGACATTATGAATTTTTAGTGATGCCTTTTGGGCTCACTAATGCACCAGCAGCATTCATGGACCTCATGAATAGAGTCTGCAGACCATATTTAGATAAGTTTGTCATAGTCTTCATAGATGACATACTTATCTATTCTAGTAATCAAGACGATCATGAGAAGCACCTTCAATGCATCTTAGGATTACTGCAGCAAGAGAAACTGTACGCTAAATTCTCCAAATGTGAATTCTGGCTTCGTGAAGTTCAATTCCTTGGACATGTTGTCAGTGAGCGAGGTATCCAAGTAGATCCCGCTAAGGTAGAAGCCGTAATGAATTGGGAAGCACCCAAGACTCCAACCGAAATACGTAGCTTTCTGGGCTTAGCTGGATATTATAGAAGATTCATCGAGAACTTCTCAAGAATAGCTGCACCATTAACTTCTTTGACCCGTAAGAATGTTAAGTTTGATTAGGGTCTGAAACAACAAGAATCCTTTGAGATTCTTAAGAAGAAACTGAGCAATACTCCGGTGCTAACCCTACATGATGGAATTGAAGAGTTTGTCGTATACTGTGATGCTTCACACACCGGTATGGGTTGTGTGCTTATGCAACGAGGCAAGGTGATTGCCTATGCATCACGACAATTAAAAGTGCATGAGAAGAATTACACCACCCACGATTTGGAGTTGGGTGCCGTTGTATTCGCACTAAAGTTATGGAGACATTATTTGTATGGAACTAAATGCGTGATCTTTTCTGATCACAAAAGTCTCCAACATTTGTTCAATAAAAAAGAGCTCAATATGAGACAGCGCCGTTGGATGGAAACCTTAAATGACTATGATTGCGAAATTTGCTATCATCCTGGTAAAGCGAATGTGGTCGCAGATGCTCTAAGCCGAAAGGAAAGAGTTAAACCAATTAGGATCAATGCCAAGAGCATTGAGTTGAAGAATAGTCTGAATGAAAGACTATTAGCCTGTTTTGGAAGTTAACCTTCCAAATGAAAAGTTAGGTATAACTGCTGAACAGTTAGCACCTGGGAAGGATGGAATTCTCAGAATGAACAGAAGGATTTGGGTTCCTATTCAAGGAGGAATTCGAGATATAATCCTCCAGGAAGCCCACAACTCCAAGTACTCAGTTCACCCGGGAGGTGACAAGATGTATCAAGATTTGAAGCCTAATTATTGGTGGATAGGTTTGAAGAAATCTATTGCCACCCATGTAGCTAAGTGCTTGACCTGTGCTCAGATTAAAGCTGAACATCAAAAGCCATCGGGCCTGTTGCAACAGCCAGAACTTCCCACATGGAAGTGGGAAATGGTAACTATGGATTTTATAACCAAGTTACCTAAAACAAGGCACGGAAATGACACCATATGGGTTATAGTTGATAGACTGACAAAGTCAGCACATTTCTTGCCCATCAAGGAGACTCATAGCTCCGATAAATTACCCCAGTTGTATGTAGATAAGATTGTAGCTCTTCATGGCGTACCGGGATCTATTATCTCTGATAGGGATACTAGATACACCTCGCACTTTTGGAAAAGTTTCCAACAATCTTTGGGTACACATTTGAATTTTAGTACTGCTTACCATCCTCAGACTGATGGACAGAGTGAGCGTACAATTCAAACTCTGGAAGACATGCTTCGTGCATGTGTTATTGATTTAAGTGGTAGCTGGGATGACCACCTGCCATTGATCGAGTTTTCCTATAACAATAGCTACCATACAAGCATTAAGGCTGCGCCTTTTGAGGCATTATATGGTAGGAAATGCAGAACGCCTGTCTGTTGGGCAGAAGTAGGAGAAGCTCAGTTATCAGGACCTGATATAGTCCTTGAAACAACAGACAAGATTGTCCAGATTCGAGATCACCTGAAAGCTGCCAGGGATAGGCAGAAAAGTTATGCTGATAAGAGGCGAAAACCTCTAAAGTTTGAGGTAGGCGATAAAGTTCTATTGAAAGTGTCACCCTGGAAAGGTGTGATGCGTTTTGGTAAAAAGGGCAAGTTGAGCCCTAGGTATATTGGACCATTCGAGATTATCGAATGTATCGGCAGTGTAGCTTATAAGCTAAACTTGCCAGAGGAGCTGAGTGGAATTCATAATGTGTTCCACATTTGTAATCTCAAGAAATGCCTAGCCGATGAATCTCTAGCCATGTCTCATAAGGACGTACAGATTGATGAAAGCTTGAGATTCATTGAAAGACCTATATCGATCGAGGATCGACAGGTTAAGAAGCTCCAAAGAAAGCATGCCTATAGTAAAGGTCAAATGGGACGCCCGTAGAGGTCCCGAATATACGTGGGAAGTTGAGTCCACTATGAGACAGAAGTACCCTCACTTATTCCAGTAAATCTCGGGGTCGAGATTAATTTTAAGGGGGTGAGGATGTAACACCACGTAAAAACGTGTCCAATTATGTAAAGACACGTGTCCTAAACTCTAAAGGTGTGAAAGATTGAGTTCGAAGGACCAAAGTTGTCGAACAGTGAAACTATGGAACCACAGGGACTAAAAGTGTCAACATGCCAAACTTATGCCTCTGAATGACCTTACATAATGAATATATTCTTAAACGAGTGATTGATTGGATATAAGAAGCCGTTTATGAAAATAATCGGAAGATTATTAAATTATAAGGGTTAAACGTGTCAACATGTCAATTCTGACCTCTGAGTGACCTTTTAACGAAACCGAGGCTTCGAAATATTCAAATATACACTTAAGAATAAGTGGTATAAATTTCACATGGTTTCGATATCGTTAAGCATGTTTTCAAGACTTTGGGCCAAAAGTGTCAACTTGTTGAAACTTGCTTGCATAGAAGTATTTAATGAACCGGAGCCTAACGAAGTTAGTTTATTCATCCTAGAGCCTCAACATACTAACTACAAGGGCCCTACATGTCAATAATGAGGTTAAAAAGGGTTAAAAACGATCAGGGACTAAAGCTGCCAACTCACAAACTTGTTTTACCAGTTTAACAGGTCCACGCGGCCCGCGTAAACCCCCCCCCCCCCATGGTTTACGCGGCCTGCCTGAGAGTGCCAGTAACAGAAAAATCATGCCAGGTGCGGGTTTTGGCTGTTCCACCGCCTTAACCTAGTTTGTAACGACCTAAAGAGCTATATGTCGGTTTATTTCATCAGGTAGGACACCTGGGGTGATCCTATGATGTTCCATAACAGGTGGGAATGATCTATGAACTTGCAAAGTAGTATATAAGAACATTAGTTCTTGAGTTATTATGCACACTTGCAACAATTATCTAATCTACAACTCCTGGAGCTTGCTAAGGACAAGAAGAAGGATTTGAAGTGTAGAAATGACAGCTAGGACTTGTAGTAAGCCTCTAATTACATGCTTAATTGTTTTTAATTAGCTTAAATTCCTAAAAGTCAAACATATAGTAATTTAGGTTTGACTTTCAGAATTATCACATATGGTCTATCCACTGATCAAATTGAAAGTGGTTATAGAACCACATTAGTGTAGGTGATTAACCCTTAAAAGGGCACCTCCTAATTATCTCGTTTGACTGGTCAATTGTCGGGTCAAAGTAGTTTGACAAAAAGTCAAACTGGACAGAATGTTTAAATATGATTAAAATTAATAAACCAGAGGTTCTAAATTATATTTTAACATTCTAATGACTTGGTAATTAATATTAAAACATGTTTTATCAGTCCTAACCCGGCAATTAATAGTCTAAGGTCAGTTTATAACCGAAAATCGCAAAAGCTTGACTTTTGCTTTGACTTTCAGTTCTGACCCGTTCAAGCTTAATTCTTCCAAGTTTTAAGCTTCCATTAGGACCACATTACTTAGTAGTATAACCCTCTGGAGTTATATTACATGATGCCTAGTGGTTTGAATTATATGCACTTGATCGTAATTATGCTTAATAATGCCATAAACGCCCTTTTTACATATAACTGAGATTTTTAACAATGTGATTGGACTAACACCTTTGCTACTGATATTTAGACATGTCCTGAAAATTTGACATCAATTTGAGGTCTAGAATTGGAGTTATACTCAATAGCGTAATTAAGGAGCTTTTTATTATTTAAATGGCGTAATTAGCATAAAGCTTATCTAAACCCAAATTTTGACATCAAACTTTTTACCTACTGATGTAAAATAATATTTTGGGATTTTTGAAGATTTTTAATTATTTTTAGGCTGAGCATAACATAGAATTATATCTTGATTTCGGTAATTGTCGGTTTTACCCTTTTCATGCATAAAATGAGTTTTACATAACTTTTTAGTGCCAAACCTTTTGCTACTGATTTTATATGATAAATAAAGTATTTTGAACCTTATAAACTGATCAAAAACTCAAGTTTCCTATTTTAACCCGAATACCCCTTTAAACTGACTTTTAAGCGTTTTAAGCACCTAGTATGGGTCAAAACTATTTTTAGCATATAAAACTTGTTACCCACTGATGTTTTAAGTTAATTTATACAATTAAATAGTAAGTTAAAGTTTTTAAACTCAGAAGTCTATTTTGACCTTTAAAGCCTATGTAAAATTACCAAAATGCCCCTACGGTGCATAGTTTGGTTATATAAGATAAATTTCATATATATAAAATACCCTACTGATATAACTTATAAAAATGCATATTTTTACTGATTAGATCAGACCTGAAACCCAGTTTAATATTTAAACTCTTTTATGGGCATGAAAATTACCAAAATGCCCTTATGGGATTTATTTTGGTTTAAACTACTTTTTGGGCATATATGTTAACATCTTACTGATGTATTAACATATTTTGAGCATAATAAAGATTAAGACCTGTATATAATTTATTTGGTTATCTGTTACGCGTTTATGCGTTCGGATCGGTTTACGTGACTAGTTTACGTAAAATAGCCGAAACGGGCCTAACCTTTTCAATAAATTCTCAAAATTTCCAGAATGTGTTTAGTTTACCCATATTATACAAGTATCCAAGCTTGTCGGGTCTAAACCACATTCTATTCCGGTCTCCGCTTAATCTAGCGTTTAGAACCGTAAGGTTTCCTTCTAGCTAGCCGGTCTAAGTCCTTGACTAAATTAAAGACCCGTTAGCATCCTAATAGGTAATAAACCTTCTATACAGATTTAATAGCTTCCGGTAGAAGGTATCATCAAGAGCTTTAGGATTATACTGCTAGCATCAGGTAAATACTTTTAACTTATTTTCCCTTATACGGGCTTGGGATATGGTATTATAATAATACCACTTGGTCGGGTATGAAATCATTTAATCGGATTGTGATTAATAAATTTACATAACCCGTTTTAATCTGTCTTGTTTGATAACATAAGCATTGGGGGTTAATACGACCGTGTCCTGGATATCCTCGGCTTATTTCATTTGAAAATGGCCACGACCTATGCATGGGGTGTAGGCATACACCTGACAGATGCAAATGCTAAAATATAAACCCACATGTTGGGGATAACTCCTTTGTGGGTTCTATAAGTGGTGAGTCGGTTAATCAAGACCGGCTTCCAACCGGCCCCAATTGTAAGACAAACATGTAAATCTGTATACAAGATTATATTTAAATAATTGTCCCAAGTTATAAAAGATTTGTGCAATATGCACTTAAATCAATTTTCATAAATGTTTTCAAAAGAGTCAGTTAATTGTATTTACCAGTGTAAACTGACGTATTTTCTTAAAGACTGATTTGACAGGTACCTCTCGTAATAGGCTGGAGCTATTAGGTGTCATAAGAGGATCTTGCAAATCCGTAGATACCTGAAGTCTGTTATTTTGTTTCTTTGTATTTATTTATGATCCGCCTATGGATCTTATTACATTCCAGTCTGTATATTCTGTCACTTGAACACTCAGACATTATGGTTTGTAATAGTTTATTCACCAAGCCTTCCGCTGTGCTATTATATTGTGTGTATTGACTATGATGATATCAACTACGTCACGATACTCCCCGCCGGGCCCACCGGTAATATGTAGAAATATCAGGGTGTGACAATATAGCAATATAAAGAAATGTATACATACACGTGGATTATTAAAGTTAAGGGTTAAAATTGTAATTTTGTGTAAGTTAAAGTCCATGGGTGAATTAGGCTAAATCTTCATAATCATTTTAAACAGATCCCAACCCCCCGCCCTTTAACCACTTTCGACATATAGCCCGGCGCAACTCTAAGATTTCGTGAGGTGGTGAAGATCGGATCATTGTTTTGGTCATGGTGAACAGTGAGAAGAAGGGGATCGAGATTGAAATTTGAAAGAGAAGGGGAGAGATGTTACCTGATAAGTCTTCGGATGAGGATTTAAATGGAAGAAATCTTGGACTTAAATGGAGGATTTCATCCCTATCTCTAACCTATTTATAATGATGATTATTGCAGGTTTTCGTATTGCTGACGTCAGGCACTGCAACGGCTATATCCACTTGCAACGGCTAGTCCGACTTTAATGAAATATGACTTATCCGATTCGCATCCAACTAGTCATATTTGGGGGCAATTGTTAGGGATAGAATTTTATACATTGTGGATCATGTATCCTAAGTTTGGCCTGGATCACGGATCCTCAGGAAATGGTGCATGAAGACTAAGGATCACGGATCCTCACTGTTATTCTAACTAACTAACAATTGTTTCCTATATCGTTTGGCCTTGTTTTGCAGGTGTATTACGAAGAGGACTTATTCTAACCAGGAATCACGGGGAATATGCTTCCATTTCAAGCACGTGCATGAGCTAATGACCGTTAATGATGAACGTGAATGCTTGGCTGAAATTTCGGATAGTTAGTTCCTTAGAATTAGATAGATATTTTAATGGGGTATTAAGCTTGATAGTTAAGAAGTTTTGACAACACACACTCGCAGACACTCTCTCTCGAACACAACTCTCAAAACACACTAGAGTTTTCGTTGTAACAAGCTCAATATCATCCAAAGTTGTAACCTTTATTGATCAATATAGTTGGTGATCGGTAGTTTCCATCACCGGAGGTTTTTTATGCCGGAGATCATTCATTGATCAAGAGATTTTCCTCGTATAAATCTTTGTGTTCATCTTCGACCATATTTGATATTCATTTATATATTTGTTTATCATTTTAAGCACTTAACCTCACAAAAAATCAGATTTGGTTACATTATCCTTGTTGTGATTTTTGACCAAAACAAGTATGTTTTTATCTGAGTATTGGCATAACATGAAAAACTTGTATGTTTATCTATAGAACTCGTAGGTATATATGTAAATACTGAAATAGTTGTATGTTTAGGATACTTCACCCTGGTAATAAAAAGAAGAAGGACAATTTACCGTCATATTCACATAATTATTTGATCAATTCTTATAAGAGGTCGTTACACCTACCCCTTATGTCACACCCCTAAAATACCACGTGCGGAACCCACAGCGAGGCGTGTGACGTACCAGGATCTAGCCACTAATCACATTGAACTAATAGTAATAAAATAAACTTGAAATCCAATTCAATGTGACAAGTGAAATTCAAACATCTGTTTAAAACACAATACATTCAGCGGAAGCATTTGAAAGTCGTTCACAAGAAATTTGAAAACAATTTGTTCGTTAAGCATAGCATAACATTATTGTATTATTAAAGTCACGACCCATGACATCCTCGGCTCCTCCGATTGCAAGCTCCGGTTTCCTGAAATCAACTAACGACCTGCAAGCATGCGGAAAAGTGTATTAGCAAAAGATGGCGAGTTCACAGTTTTGTTTACAAAAATCATGTTAGGTGTTTCAGTTTACAGACATGTCAATAATAAACTCGATACCGAAGTGACGTATGTTTGTTTGCCCTCATCAATGCATATCAACATTGGCCATGTGGTTAAGGTCATTAGTTCACGCCCGTCCTCCCCGGTACGGTGTGAGGTTGTCAAGCCTAATAGCGACTAATACCCCGTTGCCTCCCCGGCAACTAGTTCGGTAGTAAGTAGGGACTTTGGTGATAAAGTGAGTTTATTAATTAACATCGAGATTAAACAAATGTAATAAAAGTATTCCTCCCCAGAATATTAGTTTGTTTGTCCCTCCCCGGGACGCATGCTTGTGAAAGAGTAGTGAACTCACCTTGGTTTGCTTGGTTTGTGTTTACGCACTTCTGGTGTTAAATAAACGTTAGATCTGTTACACGCGACCTAATGTACAAATAGTGTAAGTATGCGTACTCGGAATTTTTAAAATGTATAACAGATTCGAACCATCTTCATTTATACAATTACATCCGCATGTAATTCTATTAAAATAACTTGCCATGTTTTTAGCTCATAATATGAAAGTTCCTGTTAAAGAAATTGACATTCAAAAATCTACCCACCAAATACTAATAGATACACATGCCACAAATATCACTCACGTAAACATGCATTTTATAATAACTAATTCTATACATGGCACTCTTGAAGTCTGGACTTATTAATATGTATAAATTTTTGATCCTTTCTTTCAATTAATTCAAACATCATGTGCACATACCTCTATTTGAGAATCCATTTTATAATTCCAACAATCTAATTTTTGAACAGTTACTTGTATATGCAGCGAGCCAATCAAAACAAGTTTGAACAACCCATATTTTCTTTTATATTAGGAACAATGATATCAGTTTCCTAATTTCTGAATTATCATCACCATGTGCGGCTATGATTAGTGTACCATGTGCAATCATAACGAAATCCAAGTACTGACCGATTTATGTACATATTACATGAACTTCCGAGGTCGGTTCGAAAAGTTGTCTTGTCTTCATCCTCCAGCTTCATCTGGACTTGGTGATATCCTTTGTAACAGTCCAGAAAACATTTCCACCTGTATGGCCCGAGAGAGTCTATCTTTTTGTCGATCTCCGGCAATGAATAACAGTCTTTGGGGCACGCCTTGTTGAGATCGGTGTAATCGACACACATTCGCCATCCTCCGTTAGACTTCTCAACCCATGACAGGGTTCGCGACCCAGCTCTGATAGCGCACCTCCCTCAAGATTCCTGCTTTTAACAACTCACACACTTGCTCATTCATCGCTTTAGTTTTATCCGCCCCTAAGCTGCGCCTTCTTTGCACTTTTGGTTCAACGGAGGGATAAGTGTTCAGACAATGTTCAGTAACGTCGCGCGGGACACCGGTCATGTCTGCCGGAGTCCAGGCGAAAATGTCCATGTTCCTGAACAAAAGTTGTTTGAGGTGTGTTCTGATGTTTGGTGAGATTGCGTGGCCTATCGTCACCGTTTGCTCTGGGTATTTGCGGTTTAAAACCCACTTTTCTGGTTCAGTCGTTGAAATTTCGCCGCTTTGGTTGGGCGCACATCCTCTGCTGACATTACTTCCTTCTTTGCATAGATAATCGCCACCCCCGTCTCGGTTGGGAACCCGATGGCTGAGTGGGGTGTGAAGGTTACCATTTTTAGCTCTCCTTAGGTTTCTCTCCCAATCAAAACATCATGCCTTGATTTGACAGGCATCACCATGAAATTGACAGTTGTGGTTCTTGAATGCTTCCCGTCAGATAGCGTGACGGGGAAGCTGATTTGGCCTAACGGGAAGACCATTTCGTTGCAGAATCCTGACAGAGGATAGTCGACCGGCTCAAGTCTCGCTTTATCTTCCTCATCAAACTGATTAAAGCATTGCTCGTAGATAATATCGGCTGTACTTCCCGGATCAATGAATATGTATTCTGTTTCGTAATGATCGATAATACCGGTAATGACGACGGGGCGCGTGGACCCCTGCGTACTACCGGGAAGATAACTTGTTGCTCTTGCCATGCAGGTTCGAATGGTCGCTTGCCTTTATCTCTTGCGCTATATCTTGGTCCGTTGACCATGTGTGTTTCAAGACGCCTGATTTTCTTTTGGTTCCCATCATCGCTACGCTGAATTTGTCGAGTCTCCTTGCGCACATTCTTTACCAGATGGCTTAGTTTCCCGCTCTTCAGCGCTTTTTCAATTTCTTGCCTTAAGCTGATACAGTCATCTGTCAGATGACCTGTATCCTTGTGGAAGTCACAGTACAAGTTTGGGTCTTGGCCTTTCTTGTTAGTCATAGGCTTTGGAGCCTTGAAGTCGTGGTTCTCCATCATGAGCACCTCTTTTGGTGCCTTAATGAGCGGAGTCCAGTGCTTTTCTCGATTCTCGTTCCTGACTGCCTTTCGATAACCAATGCGATCGATCGTGTCTCGCGCGTTCTCTCTGAAGCGAGGTCGTTCATCATAATCGCTGGACTGGCTAGCTTTCCATCCAGGGTTTTTGCCTTTGTTGCGCATGTTGTTATCGCGCGAGCTTCCTTTGGAAAAACGATCTTCAGTGTAGGAATTCTTATTACCAGCCAATGACTCTTCAGTTTGTGCTACTATCTTCGCGGCTTCCATGAGTTTGTCCCATTCCTTGGGCATACCGTCTTTGCCTGTGATAGTCCTGATGAGGCTATCACATCGAATGGCTTTCTTGAAGTGTGCGCGCATTAATTGTTCACTTACTCCACCAATTTCTAAACACTCTTTGTTGAAGCGAGTGATGAAATCTTCTAGCCCCTCGTTTTCTCTGCGCCAGATGTCTGTTACCTCAGCTGTGTCGCGCTGGTAAATTCTTTGCTGGCTGAAATGATTTACGAATTGGGTTCTGAAGTTAACCCAAGACGTGATCTTTCCTGGCGGAAGGCTGTCGAACCAGGCACGAGCAGCCCCTGTGAAAGTTTGGATAAACAGATGGCACCACATAGGCATGTTCCATCCTCCCATGCAACCAACGCTTGTGAATACTCTAACGTGATCATCAGGATCAGTTAGGCCATTAAATTTTCCGACTGTTGAAAGCAATTTTCTTTTGATAACGGGGCTAGAGCAATCTTTGGAATAAACTTCGAATGTTCGGCAGCTTCAGCTGGTCTATAGGCGAGACGGAAGTCTCGTTCCGCTTCTTCGCTGTATGCAATGTGCTGCCTTGGCTTGTAGTACTCATGATTCCTCTGCAAACGATTGAAGACTGAGGACCCTTCGTCATCTTGCCAAGTTGGATCGTTTGGGTCTGTGTCATCCCACTCGTTGTTCATGTTGCGCGGCCCAAGCTGGCTATGAACTGGACCTCTTTGAACGTTTGACGGATGGTCATAATAACTACCTGTTTCCCCATGCGTGTCGCGCGTGTCGTGCACGCTTGGCCTTCTCATGGGGGGAGGTCTGTTAGTTCTTCCTTGGATATTCTGCTGTGGGGGTATCTGGCGCGCCCCCTGACTCGGACCCGGAGGTGTATACAAGGATGGTTCAGCTTGTAGAACTTGTTGTTGTGCGCTCAAAGACTGATACGCAACATTAATGGTAGCAATTTGTTTGGCGTACCAGGAGGCTAGAGTTTCGCCTTCTGGTAGCCCGAGCAGCGCCGAAATGTTTGGATTTGGAGCTGGGTTTGAAGGACCAGCAACATTGTTTCCTGGGGTTACCGTCTGAGTGATGCTCGCGCGGGGTCCCCCAGTGTTTGTTATCTCGATTTCGCCTACCTCCTCAGCAGGTTGGACTTGGACGTTATGATTGTCCTCAACCGGTCCAACGTTGTAGTTCGTGCCAAAACCGAAACCGGGAATGATTCCTTGACCAGCCATGATCAAGAAAACAGCAAAAAACTCAGCAAAAACTCAGGAAAAAAGAAGATGAAAGTGATTGTGAAAATCGGTGGGCGCCAATGAAGAAACACGGAACTAATTTTAGAGTTAATTAGTTTAGTTTATGTTTCTACCATAAGGGTTAATCTTCTTATAACTTTCCGAGCTCCCTAATGATCCGATAATCCTGTAAAACAGAACACCGTTAGCTCGTTAAGAGGGGAATATAGAGGTTTCCCTCTTAACCAGACTCTGGCGTGAGAATAAGTAACTGTTTTGAGGAGATAAACGTATGTTAAGAGTGAGAGTAGAGAGAATAGAATGAATCAACCTGTGAATGAAGGTCCCTATTTATAGCCGGAGAGGTGTAAGAAGAGATGGGCTGATGGGCCTTGGGCCGGAAGGCGACAACTTAGAGGATATGCTCTGTCTCTCTGGTGTCGACCGTTAGTGGCTTCTAGAAGATCTCCGGTGCTGGCGCACCATGATTGGAGCCACGTGTCCCTGTTGTCGGCCTTGTTGTCCCTCTGCCATCAGCAGGTGAGTGGAGATCGTGGGGCAGGTGTCGCTGCCCCCTGATTGGTGCCACATAGGCGTCCTTATGTACTTTCCGTCTCCTGCACGTCAGACGATCGTGGAGCACGATTGAGCACAGCCTGGAGGACACGGATTGGCCCTTTTCATCTGCCACTTGTACCTTGTGTACCTTCTGAAGTGGCCCTGCGCCATAGCCCTGCGCGACCCTTGCTGAACACGTAGCCAGCCCGCGCAGGTTTATAGGTGGTTGAAGGCTCTTATTAAGAATGTTAAGTATAAAATTGATGCTCTTTCTTGCATGGACCTCGCGCGAGGTCATCCTCATTGAAGTAACCCGCGCGAGGCTAAGATTGAGCATCTTGCTGAATAAGGAGTATGGTCTCGCGTGCGACCTGAAAGAAGGTCTGCGCGGCTTTTTTGGGACCATACCCCTTCAAACACGAACAAGGACTTATTCGTGTTCATTCGGTTCGTTTGCAGCCCTACTAAAGGGTGTGGAGTCATGATTGGGACATGATTTGCTACGTATCAACAGGAATGGAAGGCTATACCACCCTATTCCCTAATCCATCATGGTTTACATGGATTAAACCATAACAACCATGGTACTCCTTTCTATATTTTAACTTTTTCTTTAGACAAATATATTGTGAAATGGTAACGTCTCAAAATAATTTTGGCGTACAAGTATAACTAATAATTGGTTCAACATATTAAATAATTAATATCTAAAGTTTTCTTTTTTTTTTTTCTATTCTTTTTCTTTTTCCTTTTCCTTTTTATGTTTTAAGTGGGCTGACCATATCCCCAATATACTAATCAATCACCACATATATATGATATATACATACAAGGACAAAGATAACCTCTATTCGTGTACACACGTATTGTGTCTTCTAAAAACAAAACCATGTATTTGTGTAAAAATAAGAAGTGACGGAGTTTGACTAAAAGTTTTGGGAAGGGGAGGGGGAAGAAAGTAGTGAGACCCAATTTTTATATATTATATAAATATTTAAGCAAAATAATTTGGGGGATCCTTTATAATTTTAAAATTTAGATCGAAACGTACAACGACAAATTTTTAAAAGACGAAAAGTATAAGGGACCAAATGTGAAAGTGGAAAAGTGTTAGGGTAAAAAATGAAAAACGGTTTTTGACAAAGTTGTAAAAAAAGAAAAGTGTAAGAGTAAAATGTGTAAGAAAATTAAATAGTAATATTGTCTCATAATCAAAAGTTGATAAATAATTTTTCTTAATTTTTTATTAAATAACTTTTCTAAAGACGTAGAAAAAGAGATAATAAAGAGTTAACTATCATTTTCATCCATGTGGTTTGTTCACTTTTGAAATTTCAGGCCAATTTTAAAAAATACATCAGTTTCTTCCCTGATATATTAGAAACGTGTCACTTCAATCCAAAAATTAAAACCCAGTTAAGTCAGACAAATTAAATGAAATTTATTATTGTCAATTCATAAAATAAGGTAAAAATAAAAGATAAATGAATTGACAATAATATCCTTCATTTTAATTTGTTTGACTTAGTTGGGTTTTAATTTTTTTGACTGAACTGGTACATTTTTTAATATTAACCTGAAATGACAAAACTGAACAAACTACACGGACGAAACTGACAGTTAACTCAATAATAAAACTAGAACTTACTTAACCTTCCTGTAAATCAGTTACACACTAGATCAAGTTTATAATTTTCTAACTAGTTTAATGTATATATTGTGAAATGGTAACGTCTCAAAATAATTTTGGCGTACAAGTATAACTAATAATTGGTTCAACATATTAAATAATTAATATCTAAAGTTTTCTTTTTTTTTTTCTTTTCCATTTTATGTTTTAAGTGGGCTGACCATATCCACGATATACTATTCAATCACCACATATATATGATATATACGTACAAGGACAAAGATAACCTCTATTCGTGTACACACGTATTGTATCTTCTAAAAACAAAACCATGTATTTGTGTAAAAATAACAATTAATATACGTGTGTGTTAAGTAAGTAATTCACTACTCTAGTGTGTGTATATATGTAATCATGTAAACAAGAAGATGAGATAAGGTACCTCTTGAGACGGACATTAGTGTGGCGGAGGTTATCGCCGATGCCGAGCTGATCGAGAGCGCGCCATCCGTTTGGGCGGATTCCGATTGCTGCTCCTGTGACGTTCCTCAGACTTTCAGCCCTCTCCATTACTATGCATTTTATCCCCTTCTTGTGAAGAGCAAGTGCCGTGGCTAACCCACAAATTCCTGCTCCAATTATCACTACTTCTTCATCATCATCCATTACTAATAATTATTTTAGAGAGAGAGAGTAAATGTGATGCTCAATCGGTGGATCGTAGTGGATGTAAGTCGGGCATTTAAGAAAGGGAGGTGATGTATTAAAAACGATGGGTACATGACAAGATCTAAGGCTAGAGGGTATGGTGATGGTCCTCCAAGGGAGGATGGTCCTCCAAGGGAGGATGATCCTCCAAGGGAGGATGATCCGCTACGTAGGCGTCACGTCATAGTCCTCCCAAAGATGGTCCATCCCACAAAAGTAGAGGGTATGGAGGATGGTCCTTGATGATCCTACCCCACCACTTTTATGTTTTTTATTTTTTTAATCTTCTACTTTTTTTATAACGAATTAATAAATATATAAAAATTATAAAGTATATAGAAACTCACTTAACAAAAAACATAAATTATGAAATAAAAACACAAACAAAAGTCAAAACCTACTTCTATATCTAATCTAGATTTACTCAAAACCTACTGGATGTACTGAACTATATCTTCAACTTTGAAAGTTAAAGCCAAAAACTCCTTCATCTTCATCACCCAAGATCTTCACTCTATCATAAAAGCAACAATATTTACACCAACATAATCTATCATCGTCATTCAAAACCTATCAATATATATTGCACACACCAAATACCATCGTCATTCAAAACCCTCCAACGCCTCCCCCTTTCTCTCCACCGATAACCGCTTTCTCCGATCACTTTTCCGGCGATTTAACCTCCGCCCGTTTGGTTCCGTTGAACCGGCTTCTGTTTCCGATCACTTTTCAGGTCAGTTTGTGGTGGTGGTGGTTGTAGTTCACGGCGGTGGTGGGCTGTTGTTAATTTTTTTTATTAACGGTCGAAATCATCAAAGGGCCCACCATTTTGTTGGACCGTCGGCAACGTCTTGAGTAGGACGTAGAGGACGGGGGGGGGGGGGGGGGGGCAGAATGGTTCGAAGGCGTCGCCGTTCCTCGACGGGGCTGGGGACGAACCCAATACCCTATAACCTAAGATGATACTGATGAAGCGCAAGTTACAATACACATAGCAACGAAAAGAAATATACTTACAAAAAAGGTTTTTTTTTTATCTTATGTCTGTCGTGAGGTAAGGTTTTGAGACCACTAGTGTTAGATTAAATATATTATTGTTGTAATATTTAATCTTGTAGTCATATAATCATTTATATAATATCTAGATCAAAACTTATTAAACCTACTATATAATTAGTTGGTAATTATTGATTAATCATATTACTTTTATTAACCAAATTAGGTTTTCTCTTGAGTGTATATATAAGAAGATAACTAGAGAGGTTAAAGGTTACACACAACTTGGACTCTCATAACATCATCAAATTCGTCCTCCATCTCTCTGTCTCCATAACCATCTGAATCTACCCTTTGATTCGGTCTAACCATCATTATCATACACCCTAAGGAGGAACTAGATCAAGCACAATGTACAGGTATTCACCTATCATTATTAGCTTCTATACATATTCACCTATCATATGCATTAGATTTTCATCTAAATTTTTCACTTAGGCATTTCACCAAACACTTGGTGTGCGTACCATAAATAAAGCACAATGTACAAGTATTTCATGCTCATCTCATACCTCTTGCTTTCATTTATCAACAACAGCTAAATTCACATTACTTCCATACCATATACAATCTTACTAACACGAACCAATCACATATAACATCATACATCAAATTGCACAAGAATTGGACATGGGTGATACACCCATATCATCATCTTCATCATCACCAAATGGGTTTCTAGTCAAAACATCAAATTACTTGAAACTATTCATAACTAAACTTTTATTTGGTGATTCTAACACACCTTCATACTTAATTTCATACAAATTCATGGATTAATCATACACCCACTTCTTACAAAATCACCAAATCATACATCAAAAACCTATTTATACTAACTTGGGTTATGCATCATGTGGTGGCGTTGATAGCCGAAAGACAAAATGGTATATGCACTAATCGGCCTTTGTCCCGATTGTTGAGTGTATGTGCCTTGTGTCCAAGGCTTGATGCAAAGCTACTATCGAGCCGAGGGTCTCACTAGAAGCAGCCTCTCTATTCCTACGGGTTAGAGGTAAGGTTGTCTACATCTTACCCTCCTTAGACACTACCTTAGCTTTGCCATTGATGGGATTATGGGCTACGGCCAATATGAACCTTCCAAAAATCATTTTTTTAACTTCCGTTAATGTTGTTTAGCTTCTTTCTTGATTTTGTTTTTAATTCTAAATTTATTTTTAATCTTAATCCCTAAATTAAATTATTGAAAAGTGTTGAGTTTATCGGATAAAATATTAGTAAATTGCAATTGAGATTTTTTTTGAAATAAGAAAAAAAATGTAGGACAAGGAGATATTGAGCTATGATAAAATTATGGTACTAAATTTAGTTTATGGGTTTACAAAATAAATCTGAAACCACTCTTTGAATTATTAAGGTAAATCGTTCAATCATACTATGCTTAACGGCTGTTTGGTGTGGGGTTCGTCTCCGGGCCATCGAGGATAGTCCTGGACGGGCTACACCACCCCCATGGGCCCGTCTCCGTCGTCTTCGTCCTCCTAAAGCCGCTAGTGACGTCCCTCCTACACACATACATACATACATACATACATACATACATACATACATACATACATACATACATACATACATACAGGGTGGGGTTCGGGTAGAAAGTCCAAGTTTCCTAGAAATTGTAAAAAAGTCATAAAACACAATAATTTCAGCCATAAAATACACCTAAAACTCACATATAATTGAATAAAGATTACTAAAACACTATATTCAAACCCTAATAGTCTATAAAAACTTCAAACACACCATCGTAAAACTATGAATATAAAACACAAAATGCTAAACATCATAAAACTCAATAATATTTGTCATTCCATAATCAGAGCCTTAACACCTAAAACACAACACAAAACCCACATACATGATGTTTTAGTAATCTTCATTATGTTATTTGTGGGTTTTTTGTGTGTTTTATGGTTGACATTATGGTGTTTTGTGACTTTTTACACTTTTTAGGAAATTTGGACTTTCTAGCCAACTCCTAGCCCATACATACATACATACATACATACATACATACATACATACATACATACATACATACACACACACACATTCATACATAATACATACATACATACATACATACATACATACATACATACATACATACATACATATAAACGGGCTCATCGCCACACCCTTGGCCCATATCTTGCGGCTCATCCCCACACCTGATGACGTGGCCACCAACATGGCGGATCATCCCCAAAGGAAGACTCTCCTTCACACCCATCAGCCTAATATGATTTGGTACATTGCGGTTTTTAACCTGTTTTGACCCGACACTTTTTTACATCCACTATTCCCCGTGATGAAAATTTATCAATTTGCCACTCTTTAATCCTATAAGCTATCAATAACTTGACTGATAGGATTAGTTCTGCATTTTGTTCTTAGAATTAATTTGACTCAGGATATCACTCCTGATGTATCTATAGTATATGGACCATCTATATATAAAACTTAAAAATATAACAAAACATGAAAACTCGCCGCAACTATTTAGTTATAATAATTAAAAGTTGTATATTATTACACAACTTATTCTAGTTTGTTTCTTTGTATCAGTCCTAGAAATAAAGATGTAATACATTAAAGAACCAAGCCTAAAGATCTTTGAACCTATCAAAGTTCACCACAATCATACTTAGTATGACTAGTCTGATTGTGAAAGAGAACAAACAGTAACATAATATATATAATCTTCCTTAGAAGTGAAGTAGTAGTCCATAACATGCCGGTGAGGTAGGTCTGCAATGATAATCGTAGGACCCTCATCCTTCGTTGTTTTACAAACTGATTATACGCTTGCTCAACGCCATGAACCATTATCATACTCCCACTTTCACCACTTTTTAAACCCAATTGAGCCATTGTTCTAGCCAACACAACCGCGTCTTCTAACCCTGCTGAACCACCTTGCCCTATAAACGGGCCCATGACATGCATAGCGTCACCAGCAACCATCACTGATCCCTTACAGAACGTGCTCGTTAACAACTCCCATGGCGCACGATATCTCAAGCGTGTAATAGATAATGACTTCATGTCCGTGTTTTCAATCATTTTTAATATTTCATCGGGATGATCGCTTACCAACTTTAGGGTTAATTGGCGTATTCCCTCAGGATTCTCCCAAACCTTTTCAGCTGTTCATCATTGTTAAAAAAGAAAAGAAATAAGTTGTGTAATATTGAAGTGGAGTTAATTACTGTTTTCATCCCTGTGGTTTGTCAAAAATCACTATTTCAGTCCATTAGTTTAAAAATTGCGATTTCAGTCCCTGTGGTTTCACTTTCGTAACCATTTCAGTCTATCTCATAACCATTTCAGTCCCTGTACTAACAGAATAAATGGATTGAAATGGTTACAAAAGTGAAACCACAGGAACTGAAATGGTTATGAAAGTGAAACCATAGGGACTGAAATCGCAATTTTTAAACTAATGGACTGAAATAGTGATTTCTGACAAACTACAGGTACGAAAACAGTAATTAACTCTATTGAAGTGATATCTACACAAACATGATGATAGATAACCTTTAGGAATGTAGGGCTGCAAACAAAACCAATGAACCAATTTATCATCAATTGGAATTATTCCCATAAGGATGTTATCTTTCCAAAAACGAGCAAATTCATGATCGAATGAATGACCATTCGGGTAGTTGGTTAAACCTCTAACTATACATAACGGAAACATCTTTGTAGGCTTGAGGTTAAGAAAGTCAGCAATAATGGACTTGCTACCATCACAACCAATAACTACCTACAAGCACCAATTCTAAGAATTAGTGTTTTTATTGAAAGCGTGTAGTAAAGCGCAAAAAGGACAAACCATAACTTGTAGCGTGCTTTTGTACTTGATCAAGTTAATACCTTAGTTGTAATGGAGCTTCCATCGATGAACCGAAGAACAGGTTTGGTAGAATGCGGGTCAAGTATTATAGATTCAAGTTGCTTGCCGAATTTTATTGTATTAGGAGGAAGTGCAGCATAAAGAGTGTCTATAAGATCCTTCCTTCTCAAACAACGAGTTTCGCCATCCCAGTTAATCCTTAATAAAGAAACAATAAAGAATTAATCCATAAGATGAGATAATAATCAATAAATTATCGTTTTTTATGCTGTCTGATAATTAATTTTCTTTTAAACTTAATTAGAAAAGAAATCACTTCCTTTACTTATTCAAATTTACATAAAATGAACAGATTTTTAAATAAAATAAATCCATTAATTGTATTAGACAACATTCACCAATTCAATACATGCTTAAACAAAATTTATAAATCTCCAAGATTCCCACTAAATTTTTTTTATTAAAAATATCAATTAAATTCTTATTATATTCAAAGATATATACTGGAAGTTCATTGTTATTTTTAGAAAAAACAGAGAATATGTTATTTTTAGAAAAAAAACAGAGAATAAAGATGCTACTATCATGGGTCATGTATTGACTAAAATAGAAGAAATGAGTATCAAAGATGATAAATTGACTAAGATGGGAATTATATGAATTGATGTACTTCCTTATTGAATTATCTAGGAACAATATATATTAGCTTGCAATGGATAAAACTTCTTTACTTTATAAATTTTCTATAAGCAATAAACAACTTACAATGATATTTCTGTTTTCCTCCCTCCATCAAGCGATATATCTCGTTCCCTATGCATAGCAAAAAAAAAAAAAAAAAAAAAAAAAAAAAAAACTATCATGACATGTTAACATCGCAGACACACTACAAGAATTATCCCTCAATAGCGGCGGCATCAATAGCAGCGACTGGCTATATGTCGCCGCTATAGGTCGATTCGGAACGCGGTGTCCCATAACAAACCCCAGCCACTCATTCCTTATCCTGATCCAATGGCTGGGGTTAATTCTCAGCAAATAGCAGCGACAAAAGACCCAATTGCGGCGACATGTTGTCGCCGCTATTGCCCCGTATTCTTGTAGTTACACGCTCAGTTTAGAATACTAGTAAGTTACCGACATGATAACTTGAGGTCAAAGGTCTCAATAGCATATAAACGATCTAACAAATGTGATCTTATATGTTTTTTAATTGTAACTAACAACGTTAGACAACTTATAATTATATCTATAAATATTCAACTTTTAAAACTCGTAATTAACTTTTAAATATATAAAGGAAAAAATGAGGGAAAAAAACGGTTTACTGAGAGAGAGTTACTGAAAGTGATCATGAGACCCATATAGATTTTTTATCTTCACCCTTTTGAATAATTTAGACACGTCTGATATAGTGATGTCATTACACGTAGTGGTGATCAAGGAGAACATTAATCATAGATTAATTTGCATTTTTTTTTTAAACCCAAACTTCATTCAAAACCCAAAAGCGCAAGCTATCACCAAGACGGAAATAGCAAGCCGAAAACCAAACAATCCAAGAAAATTACATCACATCAAACGTACACCACCTCTCCCACTCTACAGTTTCATGTTTAAATCTATGTTTATATCACAAGAAACCCAACATCTTAACGTCCGCAACAATGTCGACCACACTTGAATTCTTGCCCGAAAAAACCTTCTCGTTCCTGGCCCTCCATATCCTCCAACTAGCGATTAATTTGCATGTTAGTTGTGACTAATGGAAATGAAGTAATTAACTTTTTAACTGTTTTAATGTGTATGTTGTGAATGGGTAACTTCTCAAAATAAGTTTACCGTACGATATTAATTAAAAACCGGTTGAACATATTAAATGGTGTGTAATGATGTTTTTTTAAGAGTTAATTACTGTTTTCGTCCATGTGGTTTGTTAAAAAAACACTATTTCAGTCCATTAGTTTAAAAATTGCGATTTCAGTCCCTGTGGTTTCACGTTCGTAACCATTTCAATCCATTTATTTTGTTAGTACAGGCACTGAAATGGTTACGAAAGTGAAACCACATGGACTGAAATCGCAATTTTTAAACTAATGGACTGAAATAGTGATTTTTGATAAACCACAGGGACAAAAACAGTAATTAACTCTTTTTTTAATTATCAAAATAGAGACAAGCTCACCAAAAAGTTAAAAAAATGAAGTTTTATTTCTTACCAAAATAGATAAAATCGTCATCTAAGTCGGCTAAAATTTAGCCTTCACTTTACATGGTCTATTTTTATTTTAGCCTTTAAAAAGGGTATACGGTAACGCTAGAATTAGTCAACTTTCTCTTTAAGCTAAAATTTAATTTATGGATTTTTGAAGGCTAAATTTTAGCCTCCGCTTAAATTTAGCCCATATTTTTTATTAGTATTATTTTGATTATTTTTTCGTAGATCCTATTGTACCTATTAAGATTTTTTTTTCTATCGGCTAAAATTTAGCCCACCGTTTCATCATCATAGCCAACGATGTTCATTAGCTCCAGGGGCGAAGCATTGAAGGGGACGGGATCCGACCCCCGAACTAGCTTTGAGTAAAATAAAAATTTATGATTGTTAAATGTTAACTAATTCATCTTTCAACAATGGCTAGGGGGAAAATATTTATGAGGTACCGCTTAAGAGGGATAGCAGCGTGGCGGAGGATCTCCGCCACGCCAAGCTGATCCAGAGCTCGCCACCCGTTTGGCCGGATCCCGATTGCTGCTCCAGTCACATTTCTTAGACTTTCAGACATCTCCATTACCACACATTTGATCCCCTTCTTGTGAAGAGCAATGGCCGTTGCTAACCCACAAATCCCTGCTCCAATTATCACTACTTCATCATCATCACCCATTGCTACTTATTTGAGAGAGAGAGAGAGAGAGAGAGAGACTCAATCGTTGGGTTCTATGCAAGCATTTTAGAAACGAATGTGACATGTTAAATATGATGGGTACATAGCAAGGTGCAAGATGATATCTGACAAGCCAGGTTACAATACACATACAAACATGAAACATTTAGCATTATTGTGCATGTAATTCTGACTTAAAGTTGGAATAAAATTTATCAAATGAGGAATCATTTACCTATGTTAGTATAAAGCAATGTAATTTACATGTTCGATCTACTTTTTTATTATTATAATTAATTAAATATGTTGTTTTTCTCTTGTAACTTTTAATTATGTTTTTAACTTTTTATTATGTATGTCATGCAATAAATTGTATTTAAATTGAGTTGTGAATAGTAACGTATCGAACAAAAATCTTTTCAAAGATACCTCACGTTTTAGTTTTTTTACAACGTTTTTTTTCATTATTTTAATAATGTATTATAATATAATATAATGCTTTAAGAAATCTGCTATAACATTGTGACATACTTATTTTAATCATTGTCTCGACCAAAAAAAAATTTGATCAGGTCAAATATAATTAGTTTGTTTGCTCTTTATTTTTAACTAAATTTTCATTTTTCCTTTATAACTATTCATATATAAGGTTTACAAAGTTTCAAATAGAATCAACGTTTTGATATTTCTTTAACCTAGCTATTTAATTTTTTTCTCTAACATGTTGTGTTCGTTGACTTTAAAAAATAACTTTTATATGTGTATTCAAATTTGATATCATAAACTACACTGAATACCAAGCCACACTAATGTTGTAACGAATCAAACAAATATCGACTGAACCTGATTTACATTGTATCAAATAGTCGAATTTTACTTATAAAACTATTTATCTAGTTACTTTAGTTTTGAAATATGAAAAATGTCAAGTTATATTTATTTATTTTAATTATAAAATCATAAATTTACATTTAGTTTATCGTGTCAATTCACATACTCTTATTCGAACTCTTTAGAAGAAAATATACTTCGAGTTACAAGCTAAATCAAGTTGAAGATTATGAGGTAGTAAAACATTACGATATAAGTCAGCAAGGATTGAATATCACGCGAAACGAGCGATCTCAGCTTGTATTGTTATTTGTTCAAATATAAACTAAATTGACTCAAACTCACTCGTTAGAATAGCTTTAGTAAAACCTTGTTATATAACAAAAGGCAAATTGGATTTTAATAATCCGGACTGTCTCTTTTATGCCGATAATAATTCCAACTCATTTAATTATCCATAATAATCCAATTTGGCCGATATCCCAATTCAATTAATCACCCACAATAATTATCAATTAAAAAGAGCCAGTTTGGATTATTAAAATCGAATTTGCCTAAATAAAATTGTATTGAATGAATCAATTCATGTTATCTTAGATTATTTTGGTGTGATCCAAGTAAGAGGAAATATAAATATAAAAAAGAGTTAAATATAGTTTAGTTTCTTGACTCAAATAATCATATTAGTGCAAAAGTTTAAAGTTAATGTTTTTAGTCCAATAATTTAACACCATTTATTTTTTCTTAACTTCTTGTGAAAAAATAAAAAATGCCCTTAATAATAAAAAATTAAAAAAAAAACATAGAAACACCCCCCCTCCTGATTATACCCTCCCTTGTGAGAGGAAAACTGCCGGTCCCACGCGTGCCCCACCTGTAAGTATGTGAGAGGAGGGGGTGTAAAAAGTAATTAGGGGGTGTAGAAAGTAGCACCCAATCCTTATTCTAATATGTTGATTTAAATGTACTTCAAAATGTTTATGCAATCACATACATGTTTTATTCCCCCATAATGAAGTTTTCTTGTTGCTTGAGTTTACTTTGTTCATGTGTAATTGCTTCAATTAACCTGTCATGTGTGTTGGGTTTTAAAGGCTTTTGGGCCTTTCTGGATTTGTTAAGGTGGCCTAAGTAGTTTTTCTTGTTACTCAAGTTAATAACTTATAGATACCACATGTCATGTATTGTAATCTTTTTGTCGTGCTTAATAAAATACCTTGTTGTAACTCACAGACGCAGGATTCGCATCGTAAAGTTGTTTTTCTGTTTACTACATGTTTTTTCGTTTGTTGGTTTTATGTTGCATCATTTGATTTTACTAGCAAGTGATATCAAGGCTTTAGGCTCTTAAGTGTTGTTCGATTTACCTTAGTATTTAACTATTTCTCCAAGACCGTTGCATCATTTGTTTATACGTTTATTCATTTGTTAGTCTTCCCTTGCATCATTATGTTTTAACTATTTCTTCAAGACCATTACCTCAACAGAATAAGATGAAAAATAGAAAAAATACCTCTCCCGATATAAACCCCTATATAAAGACTTGCATGCAAAATATCTTTAATTGTTATGTGGAGACCTTCCATAGCAATGATAAAAAGGAACTAGGATTAAGAGTCTTCTTCTCTAAGACCTCTCTCCAATGAAAATTTCTCAGTGGGACTTCTACTAATCAAAATAGAAGCCTGATGTATTGCAAAATACATCCTTTATTCGTGTAGAGTTTGTATAACTTTCCGTTATTTTTAGTTTGGTTTTCGTTAGAATGTGCATACTATTGATCAAAGCGAGTTTTGCAGGTCTTGGTGCTTAAATTTGCTGAAAATGGAGTAAAAACGAACCACAATACGGAAACACCAAGTTCGAGAACGCGTTGGAAAGATCGGTAGCTGGAAATAAGTTAAAAAGCTGAAAAAATCACTCTCTGGCACCCCGTGACAAGTCTCTCGCGCCCGGCGAGAGACTGAAGGAAGTGATCAAGTAATGGGACAAGGTGGCGCCCCGCCACCCACTTCAGGAGTGGGTCGCGCCCCGCCAGAGGCCCCATATGGCATTTTTTTACGAATTTATTCAAGGGTTGAAGGGAAAAAGTATATATAGGGCTGTAAACGAATCGAACGAACACGAACAAGGCCTTGTTCGTGTTCGTTCATTAAGGAAATAAATGTGTTCACGAACGGTTCATGAACACTTACCGAACGAGATTTTATGTTCGTGTTCGTTCATTATGGAAATGGGCGTGTTCACGAACGGTTCACGAACACAAATAAATTTGATGAATGCGACGAAGGATAAAGGTGGATGGCCCATAAAGTAGCACTAGAACTTGAATTCCTTATTGTGGAATAGAGGTTGATCGTATTCGTCGACGTAAATAATAAGAAATGAAAGGGAAATGGTGCATAAACAAGGTGAAATAGGGTTTTCTAAATTCTTAGGGTAATGAAATAAATACAAGTTTAATTATATAAAAGTATAGATAAAATATATGAAAGTACAAAAATCTTTCATTAAAACACAAACATGCGAGCATAAATAAACACAAATGAATGAATATTCACGAACACGTTCACAAACACCTTACCGAACGTTCACGAACACAATTGAACGAACGAGGCATTTGTTCATGTTCGTTCATTTAACTAATCGAACGAAATTCCTTGTTCATGTTCGTTCGTTTATTAAACGAACGAACATAAACGAACTTTCCGCCGAACGGTTCACGAACTGTTCACTGAACGCTCGGTTCGTTTACAGCCCTAAGTGTATATATATATATATATATATATATATATATTCATTATAAACTCGAAAAAAAACCCTAGTTACGAATTAAGGACAGTGAAGGCGATTTTGAGAGCAATCTTTAAGCAATTTTGAAGGTTTTGAAGCATAGGAATCATTGTACGAGTTCGGGACGAAGAATTGAAGACTTGCACGGGTTTTCTAATTCCTTGTTTGTTGATTTTTCTTTCGAAACTCGTTGTCATGAATTCTTGTTTGAACATCTTTGATTTGTTTTCATTATTTGATATGCTTGGCTAAACATTTAAGCCGCCTAGACTATGATGTATGGATTGAAATAAAGTTTTAAACTTTTTCGTTGATTCCATGTATTTTATGGATTGATTGTGTATTGTAAACGTTTTGATTTATTAAGTTGGTGTGTATGTCTAAGGACATGCACGAACATGTCCTAAAACAACCCGTAAGTAAAAAAACCCGGACCCCTAAAACCTTAATCTCCATGAAAAATCAAGAAACTACAAATTTATTGATCTGTCGCGGGCTGTGAAGGACTCAAGGAAAGTCTACGCGGGGCGCGACAGCCAGGCAAGTTTCCGGATAAGCTTTAGGCCACGTGTTATACACGTGGCAGACCAAAGGGGTGACACGGCAGCCCTAGCAGTAGCTAGGGTGGCCCTCGCGGGCCGCGAGAGACTCAAATTTCAGCTATAAATTGTACGTTGCATGGCCATTTCCTTCTGTTCGAAAACTTTCACACACACAACCTCCTTTCTGCTCGAATTTTCACTTTAAGTAGTGAAACGCTGCTACGATAACGGGGTAATAACTCGATCACTGCTACGATACAATGTCCAATCGATTGAAACCAATCCGATGGATGTTTAAGTGCTGCCTGAATTCGGGCTATACTTTGTCATTCGTCGTGAGGGTTTTGATTTCGTGAAGTTATCGTAAATGTTGTATTAAGTTACTAATCTAGTTTCGTTTGCATTATTTAACTAGGATACCAGGCTTAATCAGTAGGCACTCTGTCCAGTTAAACTTGCAATGTGAGTCATTCTCTTTTTATCAAACTGTTCTCCCAAAACTCTACTTGTTTTCAAAGTTATAATTACAGGGATTAAGTCTTTGTAATCTTCAATTACTGCCGGTATGTGGGGTTTTGTATACACTACTTGATAATCTTCACCATTGGACAACGGGTTAGCTAATGGGTGATATGACCATAGTCACAGATACGGTCGAGTGACAAATACCGATTTGGGGTAATTGATTGATATATAAACATTGTAATCGCTCTTAATACTGTATATTATAACAATGTGTCGTTTTGTACAAATTGAATGACTCGCCAGTATTTCCCCGCTGATAAAATCTTTTTAAACATGTTTCAGGTGATTTACTGTGAACCAGGAAAAGTGCCGCGTAGCACTACAGCTTTAAGGAAGTGGCTCAGTAAATAAATAAATATGTTTTTGTAAATCAGGGAGTTTCCCAATGAAATTCTTTTATTGTAAATTACGGGGTTTGTCCCAAATCTTGAAATAAAATAATTGGGTGTTTTCAGTTTAAACGATCCTGTTAAAAATTTTCCGCTACCAAATCAAACATTAATACCACGGGTTTTCTGTCCCACGGCGTCCGAACCAGGAAACTGGGTCGAGGGCCGTGACAGAAAAAGGTGGTATCATAGCCACTGATTTAAGCCCATTAAGTATTTAGAAATACTTAATTTTCCAGATTGCCATTCTGTGATTCTGTGAAAATTTAATTCAACAAATAAAATTTTAACTTGAAATTTTGTATGTTTCTTCATGTATGCTAACAGCATGAATGAACTGTCGGAGGCACTCTGAAACTTTACAATCCATACGACTGATATGGATATAACAGGAACCCAGTCAGGATATCAGGCGGATACCGAGGAGCCACCAGTGTTTCAGGCCCAGCCTCAGGAAAAACCTAAACCTAAAAAGAGAAGAAGGCTGCTGGACTGGAAACGAGGACGAAGGAAGAAACCCGCTGCACAGAGGGTGAAAAAGACGGTGGATCCAAAGGACAAAGGAAAAGGAAAGGAAATAGGAGAGAGCTCAGGTCAAGCCCAAAAGTTGCCACCTTGGGAAGAACTCGATAGAAAACTGGCAAATTGTGACCTCATCGGACCTGCTGATGAAACTCTTTTCAATTTTCCTGCTCAATCAGAACTTCCAATTAATTTGGAACCTACTATTCCGGACCCTCTTGTTAACCCTCAACCTTTCACAGGGCAGTTGGAAGAATGGTGGACGAGCGACTAGCATTTTCAGAATTTCATGAATAACCCAAATGTATACTTTCCCCAGTTTCATCCTGAACATGCACCTTTTCCACCTATGAACCCGAAGAACGTTGCCGAATTACGCTGCTATGGCGAAAAGTTGGTGGATGCGGGGAATAGGATTCGCGAAGTGGGGGAAAACATCACGTGGAAATATGACGAGAGGGAGCGTCGTTTCTGAGAAGCCAGTTAACTAAAATTAAAAAGTTTTTGTATAATAATAATAATATAATATGTATAATAATAATATAATATCTATAATAACTAAAATAAAACCTTTGTAAAATAGATAGTGTGTATTGATGCATACTATTATAAAAATATATAAATTTCGCAAGGTCGACGATTTTGGCTATATGTGTTGCTTTGATTTTTGTAAATTGCCTTATGGTGTGTAGTTGCTATTCATGTTGTGACAATAATAAATAAATATTGTTAATTATTCAGATGGAAAACGCAGAAAACCAACCGACAACCGAAGTTAATCAATCTGAACAAAACCATGAAGACCATTTTCTCAATAGACAAGATATCGAAAATATTGTTGCTCAGGGTATAGCCAACGATATCCCAGCAATCGTCGCTGTTGCTAGAAATCCCGTTGAACCTTCCCATGCTAACCACAGCAAACATACCCGCGACGATAATTTTAGCAATAGTGTAAATGGAGGCAGCAATAATGATAATAATGTGGTTCATGCCCCATTTCTTAAAAAAATGAAAGTTGCAACACCTGGTTGCACTTACAAAGAATTTCTTGCCTGTAAGCTAGTTGAATTTGCAGACAATGAAGGGGCGACTGTCGCACTGCGTTGGCTGGAAAAGACCGAAGCAGTAATTAAAATAAGTAAATGTGCAGAAGAAGACAGGGTGATGTATGCATCCCACCTTTTTAAGGAATAGGCGTTAGAATGGTGGAACACGGTGCTGCAAGCAAAAGGAAGTAACGTGGCATATGCCATGAGTTGGGAAGAATTTAAGGGATTGGTGGAAAGAAAATTTTATCCCGGCCATGAAAAGGAACAAATGACAAATAAGTTCCTGAACCACCAGATGATGGATGTTGACAGTTGTAACAGCCCAGCGTAACCGCACCATGATATTGTCCGCTTTGGCAGCCAGCACGCTCTCAGTGTCCGCCCCTCACGGCTTTAAAACGCGTCATGATGGTGAAGGTATCAAGCCCCTTATAAGGAAGCCTTCGTTCCCCTTCATAACCGATGTGGGATATCACAATCCACCCCCCTTAAGGGGTCCAGCGTCCTCGCGAGACCTGGTACCACCGGTCCGGCCCTGGCTCTGATACCATCTGTAACAGCCCAGCGTAACCGCACCATGATATTGTCCGCTTTGGCAGCCAGCACGCTCTCAGCGTCCGCCCCTCACGGCTTTAAAACGCGTCATGATGGTGAAGGTATCAAGCCCCTTATAAGGAAGTCTTCGTTCCCCTTCACAACCGATGTGGGATATCACAATCACCCTGACCCGGTTTGACCCGTTTCAGGAGCCGCGGGGCAGAAATCCCGTGGTATTTATTTAATTGAGTTTAACAGCGGAAGTTTATCATCAAGATCTTTTTAAAACTGAAATATTTCCCGATTATTTTATTTCACCAATCGGGATAAAACCCGGTAATTTACAATCTTGAGATTTCACGGAGAAATCTTTTATTTTACAAAACATGTTTCTTTATTTTATACTGAGCCACTTCCTTAAGCTTGTAGTGCTACTCGGCACTTTTCCTGGATCACAACAGATCACCTGAAACATGTTTGAAAAAGGTTTTGTCAGCGGGAAATACTGAGTGAATCATTCTTTTATAAAAACGACTCGTTTATTATAATTTACAGTATTAAGAGAGATTACAATGTTTATTTCAACCAACTACCCACAGTATTTGTCACCGACTCGTTTCGGTGACTGTGGTCATATTACTATTGAGTCCGTTCACCCAATAGTAACGAGTATCATTAATTAGGTTCGCCCACCTAAAGTGATAAAAACAGTAATGTGCACAATACCCCACATACCGGCTGTACTTTGGTGACTACATATACTTAATCACTGTAATTATAATCTTGAAAATAAACATACTTTTGAAAACAGATTTGATAAAAAGAGAATGACTCACCTTGCAAGTTTAAGCAGAGCCTAGCCTACTGATTAGCCTTTTAACCTAAATTTAATAACAAGCACACAATTCAGTTAGTAACTTAATACAACATTTACGATAACTCACGAGATTAAAACCTTCACAACGAATGACAAAGTGCGATACTTAAACATCCATCGAATTAACGACGAATGACAAAGCATAAACCCTAATGTGGGCAGCACTTAAACATCCATTGGATAGTTTAATCGATCGGACATTGAATCGTATCAGCGATCGAGTTATTACCCTGATTGCGGCGTCGATTAGTGATCCGTGTGTGTTAATTGTGGTAAACAGAACGTATCTCCGTGCATGCAGCGAAGTTTTACGTCGTTTCAATACCAAAATTCGATTGCCAATGTCTGCTATTTATACTTAAAATTTGGCCAGGCTTGCGCACCGTAAGACTAAAATCCTTGCGGTGCGCAAGGGACACCTAACAGGCTTGCGCACCGTAAGCCTTTTTCCTTGCGGTGCGCAAGGGACACGTTTTCACCCTAGGTCAGCCACGTCTGGGACTAGCCTTGCTGACTTAACTGTTTTGTAAATTCAATTTTTGACAACGAGATTTTAGGATAATCGTAAATAGGGTTTACCCCCCTGAGTTTTAGGGGCCCTGATCCTGATTTCGATTGTTCTGAAAATTTTAGGGTTTGTGCAGAATCACTTGGGTGTCTCAATTAGGGTTTCCTATTGGTCAAATTAATTTAATAATTATGACTTTTGATGAGAGTTGTTACATTCTCCCCACCTTAATAAAAATCTCGTCCTCGAGATTTACTGAAATAAGTAGGGATACTTTTTCTTCATCTCAGATTCCAGCTCCCAAGTGTATTCAGATCCTCTCTTTGAATCCCACTTTACTTTAACTAGCACTAGTCGTTTGTGCTTGAGAAACTTCACTTTCCTGTCTTCTATCTGAAGAGGTTTTTCTACAAATTTTAATTTTTCGTTTACCTCTCTATCTTGGAGAGGTACTACCAAAGATTCATCTGATAAACATTTCTTGAGATTGGATACATGAAATACATCATGTACTCCAGCTAATTCTTCTGGTAGTTGTAAACGATAAGCAACTGGTCCTATACGTTGGATTACTGGAAATGGTCCTAGGTATCTTGGACTTAGCTTTCCTTTCTTACCAAATCTAACCACTCCTTTCCAAGGAGAAACTTTCAATAGTACTCTGTCTCCAACTTGGAATTCTAACGGCTTACATCTATTGTCTGCATAACTCTTTTGGCGATCTCGAGCCGCCTTCAGCCTTTCCTTGATTTGAGTAATCTTATCAGTAGTTTCTTGTACTATCTCGGGACCTGACAATTGACTTTCTCCTATTTCTGCCCAACATACCGGAGTTCTGCACTTTCTTTCATACAGTGCTTCAAATGGGGCAGTTTCAATACTTGAATGATAACTATTGTTATAGGAGAATTCAATTAAAGGTAAGTGATCGTCCCAATTTCCACCAAAATCTATTACACATGCTCGGAGCATGTCTTCTAGAGTTTGGATCGTCTTTTCACTTTGCCCATCTGTTTGTGGATGATATGCAGTGCTTAGGTTTAGTCGAGTTCCCATTGCTTCTTGGAAACTTTTCCAGAAATGAGAAGTGAAACGACTATCCCTATCTGATACAATGGAGAGTGGAACTCCATGTAGAGATACGACTTCATCTACATACAACTTTGCCAGTCTTTCCATGCTAAAGGTTTCTTTCATTGGTAGAAAGTGAGCAGATTTGGTTAATCGATCCACAATTACCCAAATCGCATCATTATCTTTTCTGGTTTTGGGTAACTTAGTAACAAAATCCATTGTTATGAGTTCCCATTTCCATACAGGCATTTCTAATTGTTGTAGTAGACCTGAAGGTTTCTGATGTTCTGCCTTAACTTGTGAACAAGTAAGACATTTAGAAACATATCTAGCTATAGCCTTCTTCATGCCTATCCACCAGAAATTCTTTCTTAAATCTTGATACATCTTATTGTTTCCTGGGTGTATGGTATACCTAGATTTATGGGCTTCTTCTAAAATCTTATCTCTTAATTCTCCCTGCTTAGGTACCCAAATTCTGCTTTTGTGGAATCTCCAAATTCCATCAGCTCCTTGTTCTAATTCTTTTATTTGTCCCTTCATTCCTTTAGCATCATCCTTGATTGTTGTAGCTTGAACATTTTTCAATTGTTCCATTAAATCTAATTGTAGATTTAACCTAAGAGCACGAACTCGTCGTTGTTTTTCATAATACTTACGACTTAAGGCATCTGCAACTACATTTGCCTTTCCTTCGTGATACTGAATATCACAGTCGTAATCACTTAGGATTTCCATCCATCTCCTTTGCCTCATATTTAACTCTTTTTGCCCAAATATGTATCTTAGACTTTTGTGGTCGGTATAGACAGTAAATTTACTTCCGTAAAGATAATGCCTCCAAATCTTAAGGGCAAAAATTACGGCTCCTAACTCTAAGTCATGAGTCGTATAGTTTTCTTTGTGCTTTTTCAATTGTCTTGAAGCATACGCAATTACCTTCTTGCGTTGCATAATACACATCCAAATCATAGTTTTGAAGCATCACAGTATACTTCAAAATCTTTGGTTCCTTCTGGTAAGGCTAAGATTGGAGCATTGGTTAATTTCTGCTTTAAAATCCTAAAAGCTTCTTCTTGTTTAGGTCCCCATTCAAACTTAACTGCTTTACAAGTTAGCTTAGTTAGTGGTACAGCTATCTTGGAAAAATCCTTAATAAACCGTCTATAATATCCAGCTAAACCTATAAAACTTCTAATTTCCATTGCGGATTGCGGCACCTTCCATTTGGTAATTGCTTCTATCTTAGCAGGATCTACGTGAATACCTTCGTGATTCACCATATGTCCTAGAAATTGCACTTCTGGCAGCCAAAATTCACACTTCGAGAATTTGGCATACAACTTTTCTTTTCTTAACAAAGTTAAGAGTGCATGCAAGTGCTGACAGTGTTCATCCTGACTTTTGGAATAAATAAGTATATCGTCTATAAAGACAATTACAAATTTATCCAAATACGGTTTACAAATCCTATTCATCATGTCCATGAATGCTGCAGGTGCATTCGTTAATCCGAAGGGCATGACTGTAAACTCGTAATGGCCATACCTAGTTCTGAAAGCAGTTTTAGGTATGTCTTCTTCTTGTACTTTCAACTGATGATATCCAGAACGTAAGTCGATCTTAGAAAAATATCTAGCTCCTTGAAGTTGATCGAAAAGATCATCAATCCTAGGTAATGGGTATCGATTCTTAATTGTAACTTTATTTAATTCTCTATAATCGATACACATCCTCATCGAACCATCCTTTTTCTTTACAAACAACACCGGTGCTCCCCACGGGGATGAACTAGGTTGTATGAAACCTTTACTTAGTAATTCATCTAATTGCTTTTTCAGTTCTAACATTTCTGTGGGTGCTAACCGATAAGGTGCCTTGGCTATCGGTATACTTCCTGGAATTAGATGAATTCTAAATTCTACTTCCCTATCAGGTGGTAACCCTGGTAACTCTTCGGGAAATATATCTGGGTATTCTGAGACTACAGGAATTTCCTTAAGTTCTTTACCCTTAGTGCTAATGATTACCGAAATCATATACACTATTCCTTGCTTTCGTTCATAACTAGCAACTTTCATTACTGATATGAACTTCATGGGCTTACGTGGTTTATCTCCTGTAATCATGATTACTTCTCCGGTGGATGCCTGAATTTCTATGGAATTCTTATCACAAAGAATTCAAGCATGGTTGGCTATTAACCAATCCATTCCTAACACAACATCAAATTCAGCTAATTTCATGGGCAATAGGGTTGCAGAAAATTTATGACTTAAAAGTTCTATTTCTACATTTTGCAGAACTTTATCTATTTTAACTGAACTTCCATCAGCCGTTTCGACTGTAAAAATTTGCCTAATGTTGATTAAGGGTATTTTAAGAGCTTGGCAGAATGAAGTATTGATAAAACTTTGGTTTGCGCCAGAGTCAAATAATACTTTTGTATACACGTTGTGAACTAGAAACGTACCAGCTATCACATCTGGAATCAGTTCTGCCTCCTGAGTAGTTAGCTGGAATGCTCTGACATTCTTCTTTGTAGCTCCGTCAACTGGTTTAGCTTTGTTGTCTGCTGGTTTGACCAATTTAGGACATTCTGTTTTAAAATGTCCTGTTTCTCCACAATTGTAACAAATTGTGAATTTCTTCCTGCAGTTTGCTTCCCGATGTCCTACAACTTTGCAAAAATTGCAAGTTACATTACATCTTCCATAATGTTTCTTTTTGCAATTCTTGCAGAAGGGCGAAGTTGAAGATTGCCCTGTTCCTCTTCTCTTGAAGCTGTTATTATTACCCATACGAAATCCTTGGGTAATTTTCTGAGCCAGTTCCTTCTTCCTGTTTTCATCTTGCGTGCGTACCAGTTCGTCAGTTAAGGTATTGGCTAATTCTACAACATCGTCAATAGTGCGTGGTCTCGCAGCTTTAACGATATTGCGGATTTCACCAATCAATCCCCAAATATAGCGAGAAATGAGTACCGGTTCTGGCGAAGCCAGCGTTGGTACCACTCTAGCATATTCAAAGAATGTCGAAGTATAACTGCGACAATCTACACCCAACATTCGGTGATTTAGGAATTTATTTACCATTTGATCTTTTTCATATTAAGGACAGAATTTTCTTTCTACGAGATTTTTAAATTCTTCCCAATTCATGGCATAAGCCCTATTTCTTCCCTTAGCCTGTAACACCGTGTTCCACCATTCTAGTGCCCCTTCTTTGAAAAGATTTGACGCGTACATGACCTGATCATCCTGAGCACATTTACTTATGGCAATTACTGCCTCGGTTTTCTCTAACCAACGCAGTGCCGCAGTCGCTCCTTCATTGCCTGCAAACTCAGATGGTTTACAAGCAAGAAATTCTTTATAAGTGCAACCAGATGTTGCAGCTTTCAGTTTCTTAGGGAGCGGAGCTTGCCGTGGTTCATCATCACGATCATTGACTCCGTTTATGCTATTACTGAAGTTATCTTCAGAAATACGTTTGCTAGGAACTATTTGTTGTGGTTCGATTGGATTTTTAACAGCAGCAACGATTGCTGGAATAGCATTGGCTATCCCTTGGGCAACGATATTTTCTATATCCTGCCTAGTCATATATTGATCCCCTGGTTGTTGCTCGGATTGATTAGCCTCATTTACTGGTTCATTATTAACGTTTTCCATCTGATAATTAATTTATAGATAAATAATTAGTATAAAAGAAATAATTCAAGGTCATAATTAATTGCACATAATCACGTAAACGAATATACCAACAAAATTGTAAATTTTCTAAAATTTCATTTGTTTTATAGATTATATCATGCTTCTATATACAATCGTTTTATTATTTATTTTACACATACTGATTTTACTATTACTATTACACAACAACAGTTTCATAAACCTACTATCTCTCGTCTTTTGTCTTCCTAAAAACGAAGCTCCCTTTCATCATATTTCCAGGCAATTTGTCCCCCTATCTCCCGGATTCTATTTCCCGTATCCATTAACTCTTCGCCAAAATGGCGGAGTTCTGCTAAATTCTCGTTACTCATGGGTGGATTTGGTAATGGTTCCGGGTCAAACTGAGGAAGAAAGGAATTAGGACTGTTGATAATGTTTTGGAATTGCCAGTCATTTGTCCACTATTCGTCCATTCCCAGAGGTTGAGAATGGATTATAGGTTCTGGAATTGCTGGTTCTAGGTTTATAGGGAGTTGAGTTTCAATAGGACGAGTAAAAATATTTGTATTGACAGGCTGAATAGTATCACAGCTTGCCAATATAAAATCTAGCTCTTCCTGCAATGTCATTTCCTGAGTTTGTTTAGAACTTTCTCCAACTTCTACCTGAAAACTTCCTCCAACCTCCATTTCTATCTGCTTAGAATATTCTTCAAACTGTAATTCCATTTGCCTAGATTCTTCTCCGACTTCAATTCCTTTCCCTTTGTCTAAGGGATTTTCTATTTTAGGCATCTTTCTACTGACGGGCTTTCTCCTACGCACACGCCTCCATCCTACAAATCTCCTTCTTTTCTTGGGCTTGGGTTTCTCTGGTGGTGGTGAAGCATTAAATTCAATAGGTTGTTCCACATCAGGAAAATATCCAGTAAATTCTTTAGAAACATCTATGTTTACAGGGTAGAGGTTGAGATTCTCTAGGGCTTCAGATAAATCATTCATGCTGTTTAGCAACATACACATAATTAAAATTATAACAAAATTTTATATAAAAACTTTTGAATATTATTTCATACTGGGTAATTACAAAACAACTGGAAAGTTAAAACATACTAGGTTTTTATTGGAAACTTATTTATTTACTGAAATAAGGTTTCTAGACTGAAATTGATAAAGGTGCTAAAACTTGGGTCAAATTATTTAAAGATTTGCATTGACCGCTACAGTAGCTAGCATGTAAAGATCTGCCCATTTCTCATCTAACTTGTCCTCCCAAGGTGTTTTACTGGTTAATTCCTGGGTTTCCTTTTTAACCTTCTTTTCTCGGAGTTTCTTTATTTTCTCTTTACTTTTTCTAATAATCAAATTTCTTTTATCAGGAGAAAGTGGTTTCTCATATTGTGCCTTTTGTATAAATATTCCTTCTTCAGGGATTACAAAATGACTTGAGGGTTTGGTTTGGAATGAACTTCTTTTCTCGTTGGGCGACCTATCTAATTTAAGATAGATGTTTGACAGCTATTGTTTACCTATACTGTAACTAACAAATAATTAGTTAAAAACACATAATCACAGAAATGGCAATCAGTAAAATTAAATATTTTCTAAATACTTAATAGGCTTAAATCAGTGGCTCTGATACCACCTTATTTCTGTCACGGCCCCCGACCCGGTTTGACCCGTTTCAGGAGCCGCGGGGCAGAAATCCCGTGGTATTTATTTAATTGAGTTTAACAGCGGAAGTTTATCATCAGGATCTTTTTAAAACTGAAATATTTCCCGATTATTTTATTTCACCAATCGGGATAAAACCCGGTAATTTACAATCTTGAGATTTCACGGAGAAATCTTTTATTTTACAAAACATGTTTCTTTATTTTATACTGAGCCACTTCCTTAAGCTTGTAGTGCTACTCGGCACTTTTCCTGGATCACAACAGATCACCTGAAACATGTTTGAAAAAGGTTTTGTCAGCGGGAAATACTGAGTGAATCATTCTTTTATAAAAACGACTCGTTTATTATAATTTACAGTATTAAGAGAGATTACAATGTTTATTTCAACCAACTACCCACAGTATTTGTCACCGACTCGTTTCGGTGACTGTGGTCATATTACTATTGAGTCCGTTCACCCAATAGTAACGAGTATCATTAATTAGGTTCGCCCACCTAAAGTGATAAAAACAGTAATGTGCACAATACCCCACATACCGGCTGTAATTTGGTGACTACATATACTTAATCACTGTAATTATAATCTTGAAAATAAACATACTTTTGAAAACAGATTTGATAAAAAGAGAATGACTCACCTTGCAAGTTTAAGCAGAGCCTAGCCTACTGATTAGCCTTTTAACCTAAATTTAATAACAAGCATACAATTCGGTTAGTAACTTAATACAGCATTTACGATAACTCACGAGATTAAAACCTTCACAACGAATGACAAAGTGCGATACTTAAACATCCATCGAATTAACGACGAATGACAAAGCATAAACCCTAATGTGGGCAGCACTTAAACATCCATTGGATAGTTTAATCTATCGGACATTGAATCGTATCAGCGATCGAGTTATTACCCTGATTGCGGCGTCGATTAGTGATCCGTGTGTGTTAATTGTGGTAAACAGAACGTATCTTCGTGCATGCAGCGAAGTTTTACGTCGTTTCAATACCAAAATTCGATTGCCAATGTCTGCTATTTATACTTAAAATTTGGCCAGGCTTGCGCACCGTAAGACTAAAATCCTTGCGGTGCGCAAGGGACACCTAACAGGCTTGCGCACCGTAAGCCTTTTTCCTTGCGGTGCGCAAGGGACACGTTTTCACCCTAGGTCAGCCACGTCTGGGACTAGCCTTGCTGACTTAACTGTTTTGTAAATTCAATTTTTGACAACGAGATTTTAGGATAATCGTAAATAGGGTTTACCCCCCCTGAGTTTTAGGGGCCCTGATCCTGATTTCGATTGTTCTGAAAATTTTAGGGTTTGTGCAGAATCACTTGGGTGTCTCAATTAGGGTTTCCTATTGGTCAAATTAATTTAATAATTATGACTTTTGATGAGAGTTGTTGCAACTGTCGAGGGTATACTTCGAAATTTTTCGAGTATGCTAGAATTGTACCAACTCTGGCTTCGCCAGAACCGGTTCTTATTTCTCGCTATATCTGGGGACTAATTAGCGAGATTCGGGATATAGTCAAGGCTGCGAGACCCCGAACAGTTGATGATGCAGTTGAATTGGCCAACACCTTGACTGACGGACTGGTACGCACGAGAAAAGAAAACCGGAAAAAGGAGTTAGCTGAAAAGATTACCCTAGGATTTCGTGGAGGTAATAACTTCAAGAAAAAGGGAACTGGGCAATCTTCCACCCCGCCATTCTACAGAAATTGTAAAAGGAAACATTTTGGAAAATGTAATGAAAATTGCAATTTTTGCAAAGCACTAGGGCACCGAGAGGAGGAATGCAGAAAGAAAACAAAGATCTGCTACAATTGCGGAGAAGCTGGGCATTTTAGACCAGAATGTCCTAAATTGGTCAAGCCAGCTGACAACAAGGCAAAAGCGAAGGATGGAGCTACTAAAAAGAATGCAAGGGCCTTTCAGCTGACAATGCAAGAAGCAGATCTGATTCCGGATGTGATCGCTGGTACGTTCCTTGAACATGACGTTTACGCAAAAGTATTATTCGACTCTGGTGCAAACCAAAGTTTTATAAATACTTCATTTTCCAAGCCCTTAACCTACCTTTAACCAAACTTAGGCAAATTTATACGGTAGAAACAGCAGATGGAAATTCTGTTGACATAGATAAGGTTCTCCAAAAGGGGAAGATCGAACTTTCAAGGCATAAATTTTCGGCAAACCTGCTACCTATGAATTTAGCCGGATTCGATGTTGTGTTAGGAATGGATTGGTTAGTAGCCAACCATGCTCGAATCCTTTGTGATAGGAATTCCATAGAAATTCATACGCCCACAGGAGAAGTAATTTTGGTGACAGGAGACAAGCCACGTAAACCAATGAAGTTCATTTCAGTAATGAAAGTTGCTAGTTATAAACGCAAGTAAGGAATAGTGTATATGATTTCGGTAATCATTAACACTAAACGCAAGGAACTTAAAGAAATCCCAGTAGTCTCAGCATACCCTGATGTATTTCTAGAAGAGCTACCTGGATTACCACCCAATAGGGAAGTAGAGTTTAGAATTCATCTAATCCCTGGAACTACACCAATAGCTATGGAACCTTATCGGTTAGCACCCACAGAAATGATAGAACTGAAAAAGTAGTTAGATGAATTGTTAAGCAAAGGATTCATACAACCTAGTTCATCCCCGTGGGGAGCACCTGTATTATTCATGAAAAAGAAGGATGGTTCGATGCGGATGTGTATCGATTACAGGGAATTGAATAAGGTTACCATTAAGAATCGATACCAACTACCTAGGATTGATGATCTTTTTGATCAACTTCAGGGAGCTAGGTACTTCTCTAAGATAGATCTACGCTCAGGATACCATCAGTTGAAGGTACAGGAAGAAGACATACCTAAAACTGCTTTCGGAACTAGGTATGGTCACTGTTAGGGGTCATTTTCTTAACGTATATATCCTGACCAATATCCTGCCTATGTTTGTTCATTTGTGACCAGGATGCTGGAAGAGGATATTGCTAACATCTTGGGCGATATCCTGAGGCTTATTGAATTAACCACGTGCAGGTTAAGGGCTGAGACTTGCTAACGGTCAAGAGGACTTCTTCTCCTCAAGACTCGGACGAATTTGTTGAGGAAGAGACGTTGAGCCCGAAAGACCAGGTCTGCAACGTTCGAAGAAGGAATATTCAGTGGATCCCGCAAGTTTAGGCTAGTTTGTTATTTTATCTTTACTATAAATAGATGGGGGCGGATCAGCTTAGAACACACGATTTTTCACTAACACTCTCATACACTTACACTCTCTAGCTCATCGCAAACACCACACTTGTATCCAAGTTTCGTTGTAACACTTAGTCGATCCGTACCACATCTTGCACTGTATCTTGATTTTTGAAGCAATAGAAGAACTAGGCAGCTGCGATTGTCAGCTCCCGAGGTTTTATGCCGGCGGTCTAGATTGATCAAGGGCTTTCCTCGTACATCTCGTGTCATTTACTTTACTTTTGCTCATTGTTTGATCATAGATACAACTCTATATCCTGAGCCGTATCCTGAAACTGTTTTTACATATTAACTTGATTAACATATTTTCGACACTCATTTCTAGCACACTACCTCACTTAACTAATTTGATCACTTAATTACTTCGGTAATTTTTGACCAAAACAATTTGGCGCCCACCGTGGGGCAAGTGGTGCTCTCTTTACTAAAATTTTTTGTCAAATCGCTAATCGGTTTTCTATTTTCAAAACTTTTTGCCACATTGTCCACAATGGCCTCAAGATCAAACATGAGTTCCTCTACTGTGTCTGCTATGACTTCTGCTACTACCGGTTCGGTGCTTCCACCACCTCCTCCAAGAATGCCAGCCTCTTCACGACCTCAGGATATTATTCCTACCCGCAATGTTCAGGAGTCTGCTCCTGTTTTAGCTTCTAACGATGAAATTTTAACCTTATTTGGGAGTGTGCAGGAACAAATGAGGCAGCAACAGGAAACAAACCAAATGCTTTTAAGGGAAATACAACTCCTGAAGTCTGGCTCGAGCAGATCTGCTGAGGATATTGTCACTTCATTACAACCCAGAACTCTGAACTTCAGTTCAGCTGTGTATACTGAGGATAACAGGGGGAATATTGTGCCCAGCCTTCCTCAGAATCATACTCCTGAAATACCCTCCTCGGTCAGGACGTCAACCATGAGGAGCTCAGGATATGCTTCAGGATATGGGCAAAATCCTCCAACGGGTAACGTATCAAATAATAATAATATTCATGCTACTAACAATAGTGGATCTCTGCAGGATACAGGTGTGACATCAGCGCTTACTAGGGAACTTCAGAAGTTGAAGGACATGATATCTAGTGTACCTGGGGTGGTCCACCCGATCCCGGAAGTGTCTCAAGACAGCCACAAGATATCTCGTTTTGCATATCCTATCTGTGATGCTGAGATCCCAAAGAGATTCCAAACTCCCAACATGAAGCTTTATGATGGGAGTACGGATCCTGAGGAGCATATTGCTCAGTATAGGGAAAGAATGGAGATTAACCCTATCCCTCCGGAGCTCAAGGAAGCGTGCTTGTGCAAGGGATTTGGTTCTACTCTAACAGGATCGGCCTTAAAATGGCTATTAAACGTTCCTCCTCACTCAATTACTTCATTTGCTCATTTGGTTAATTTATTTAACCGTCAATTTTCTTGTAGTCGGAGTTTTGAGAAACTAACCAGTGATCTTTACAGGATAACTCAAGGGCCTCAGGAATCCTTGAGGGATTATGTGAACAAATTCAGTCGAGAATCCTTGGATATCCCACATCTTGATGTTGCAACAGCTGTGCAAGCTTTCAAGATGGGATTACAAAAGGATTCTCAGTTCTATCAGGATCTTGTAATGAATCCCTGCAGGAATCTCGACGAAGCTCGTAACAGGGCTTTGAGATATATCCGTCTGGAAGATGACAGAAAGATGCAAGAAAGGATGAACTCATCCAACACTTATGAGTCAACTAATAGGAAGTCAGAATCCTCATTCAAGTCATATCGGCCTAAGCCGTATAATAGAAATGAAAACAAAAGAGTGAACGCTGTCGAAGATGAGGATCCTGAAGAGTATCCTGAGTTGTCCGAATATTGTTTTTCTGTTAATATTCCTGAATTGATGTATGCTATGCAGGGTCTAGGAGACAAGGCTAGGTGGCCTCGAAAGAATCAACAAAAGGCTGACTGGAAAGATAAGTCAAAATGGTGTGCTTTCTAAGAAGATTTCGGACATGTGACTGAGGATTGCATTGCTCTATGGAAAGAAATAAGCTATCTTCTAAGCAAGGGATATCTGAAAGATCTCTTAGGAAGAAAGAAGAATAAGGGTCAGGATACTGAGAAGGATCCTGAACGAGCAGCATCACCTCCCGCGGATGCCAAGATAATCAACTTCATTTCGGGAGGATCCGACATCTGTGGAACTTCGTATTCGGCAGCAAAGAGACATGCAAAGGAAGCCAAGGCCGAAAGGGGAGACAAACCTGTCAGGATGACTACCCTCACAACTGACAAAGTGATCACTTTTGATGCTGATGACAGGGATACTGTCCAAGATCCTCACCATGATGCTCTGGTAATAACGTTATATGTGGCTAACCATTTTGTACGCAGGATACTGGTTGATAATGGCAGCTCCGTCAACATAATCCAACTAGAAACTCTGAAGAGAATGAATGTATCTCCAATGGATATCACTTCAAAGTCTACCGTGCTTGTCGGATTCAGTGGAGAGGCTAGAAACACAGTGGGAGAGATAAAGTTGCCAGTATACGTTGAAGGAGTCAACTCGATACAACGTTTCTGTGTGATGGATTCTCTATCCTGCTATAACATCATACTGGGAAGACCGTGGATTCACGATATGAAGGCCGTGCCATCAACATATCACCAATGCATCAAGATACCTACCCCTTGGGGAGTGGTCAAAGTTGATAGTGATCAGCGGGAGGCGAAAGAATGCTACTCATCCTCGATGAAATCCTCAACCAAACCTAGTGCAGCATAGCAATTAAAGACACGGGCCCAGGATATCGTGGAGGATCCGGAGCAGGATGTGAAGAAAATTATCCTGGACCAGGATAATCCCGATATTTCGGTGCTCGTAGGGGCCAATATCCCTCAGGATATTGAAGAACAATTAATTAACTTTTTGAAATGCAGGATGTCTACGTTTGCATGGAAGCATGAGGATATGACAGGCATATCCAAAGATATTATCACTCACAAGCTAGGAATTGATAAATCATTCAAGCCTGTGCAGCAAAAAAGAAGGAAATTTGCTCCTGAGCGAAACACAATTATCCAGGAGGAAGTTAAGAGATTATTAAAATCCAGAATGATCAGGGAGGTTAAGTTCCCAAGGTGGCTAGCAAACGTGTAAGAACCGGGTTCGCGACCTAAATGAGTCGGTTCAGAGGAATTCCATCAAATACAGGTGCGGAAAACAAGTATTTGATCTATAAACAGCTAAATCTTCACTTTAACACTGATTTGTATTGATATGAAAGCAATTACAATCAGTTCTCACACCGGCAGCACTTCGGTATGGAAATTACACAAATGTTACTCTTGATTTCGCTTGACCTTGACCTCCTATATATAGAGATTGAGATTTCGCTTCAGCATGACTCAAGCGAAATCTTAACATGTTGATTTCGCTTGAGCTGCTTCAAGCGAAATCCTTTACATACACATTCCTTCAAGCGAAATCTTGCTAACTCTCTCTCATTCTCTCATTCTACGTGCCCTGATCTATTCTAACTAGTCTAAGACTCGATACAAGACGAAGTCGACAGATGTAGTGTACCAACAGACTCCCCCTCAGATGTTGACGAGTCGACTATCGAGTCACACCAATGCTGTGTCTTCACATCTTCAGTCTTGATCAGTCTCTGGGCTTTCTCTTCTCACAATCTTCAGACTCCCCTTCTCGATTTACTGGCATTCTTTTGTTCTTCAGTAACATCTACAGGATCGTTGTCTAATCTACACAGGCTTTCAGAATTGATTTTCAGGATCAAAACTTGGCTACCTGCACAATCTTAACCCAGATATAAATTTTCTAATTTTATCACAAATCAAATACCTGTGCACCAACAGATATAATTACAATATCTCAGGCTCTCTCTCAAATATCTATGATGAACCACTTGAAGAAGGTTAGATTTAACAAAAACAATTAGATTTACACAAACACTCTCCCTCAAATGCTGCTCATCATGTTTAGCACTTGGAATTTTGAAAATCAGTTTTCCAACATCAGTTGTCGAAAATCTTTTTGTATTTTTCAAAAATTTATGCTAAAACACACTAAAATCTTTTTGGAATTTTTACTATAATGAAATGCAGTAAAGAAATATTTACAGACAATATTTTTGTGAGTTCGTGCAAGAGGATCATATCAGTTTCTGAGACAAATCATCAACACCGTTAAGCTTTATTTCATTTTAAGTTCTAAACGATTCACCTAGATTGTCAGTATATTTGTCCACTTAAATTTTCACACAAAGTTCAACTGATCCGAGATACGATATTAATGTTTTAAACACTTGAACTTATTCGTGTGTCCCACTACTTGAATATACTCCCGTATCCAGATCCCAATATTCAGTCTTACAGGTGAGTATACCACAGATGATATCTGTCAGGGGAATAAATTATAGTACGAGGGCCGTGAGAGCTCAGGTCGATCTTTCGATACGCAGAGAGATGACGGCTTCGACTTTTAGTGTGTCCCCTTTAGAGGATCTTTTGCATTACAACAGCAGCGACTATCAATTTTATTGTTTCATCAGCTTGCTGAGGGCGATGCTATGTTTCAAGCATTTGCAGAAAGCATTATCCGGGGACTAGGTCAGAAATTTCTTTCAGCAGAAGTCCCGGGATAATACCCCAGATATCACTGAGCATAAAGACCTAGTATCTCAGAATAAGGGACCTTTCAAACAAGATTTCAGGGGTTACCTATATATCCAAGTTTGTGTTAACCCACAGAACAAGTAAGTTTGAAATTTATGTTTATATCTCGTCACAATTTACTAAATGTGCAAAAATCTACTGGCACATCATCAGTGAGACCGTTTATCACATTTTTACTTTCCAATTCTTTAGCGTGCCGTGATAGTCCACTGATGTACTATCATTTCCTCTTATTCGCAACACAACTCATTTTGAATTTTATCATGTTTTTGGCTTTTTCAAATTTTCAAATGTTTTTGGATTTTCTAAAAATTTCTTACTCCCCCTAAAATGCAAACACATTTTAGGAAAATTTGAAAACTAAGACACTTGACACAATTGAAACATACAAACTGTACAAAAACTTGACAACTGACACTGAATCACATCAAATCGCCATTCACTCGGCATAAACAATCAGAACTCCCCCTATCACAAACCATTTTCTCATTTAGATTTCAAAACACTTAAGTTTATTTTAATCAAAATGATTTTTCCGGAAAATGAGTTTTGTTGATTTAAAACCATTTGTAGGTTCGGGGTATGGTTCATCATTTTGTCTATTCTTAACCACTTGTAGCAAATCAAGTACAAATTAATGTCCCTGATTTACCACTTGCATGTATTCACCTTCTATACCAAATGTAAAAATTACCACATGTAGAACACAATACCACTTGTAGGAATGTTACATCTACATCACCAATTTACCAATCAGAATGCCGATTCCTGCTTCGCACTTACCATCCTGAAAGCTCCGGCGTAGTCCTTCAACCTGTAAACATTCAAACACTATCAAAATCTTTCAACCAAAAACTTCAAACATTAGAAAGATGCCGATTCCTGATCCACGATATAAACTTGGGATCTCCGGCGTAGTCCTTAAACTATCATGGGAAACAAACTTCCATCCAAGTCTTCTCAGACTTGATGGCTTTTAGTTCTTGCACAGTAGGGTTGTAAGTTGCCTTTTTAGTTGCATAAAATTCTTTAACCCCCTTAACTTTCCCATTCAACATTTTCCCAAAAATTTTCTTAACACTTCCATTGAATGTTTTCTCGACATCAAACTTATTATTCTCTTTATAAAACTGATTCGAGATATCAACCTTACCAATTTTCTGTTTAACTTCTTCAAATTTCAGTGATGGAAACTCATCATTATTCACTGAAATTTTCACCTCAACCTGTGGCTCTTCTGGCTTTGTGGAACCAGATTCATCGCCGAGATTCTCATCAACTTTCTTAACAACCCACACTTGATTGTCATTCTCTTTCTTTTTATAAAAATTCTTTTTGGAACACTCACCAACCTCATAAGTTGAATTTTCAAAAATTTTAAGTCTGTCGGTTGGTGGTTCAACATCAACAACCTTTTCTTTCAATTTCTGAGAAACTCCCTGTTTTGTTTTGGCATTTTTCTGGCAATTCCATGCAATGTGACCAGTTTCATTGCACTTGTAACAGGTACGAGTCTCTCTCTGATAAAACAATTCAGTTCCATTCTTCTTCTTTTCAGCAAGAAACTCTTGATTTGATTGTCTCCAGAATGGTTTCTTCTGTTCCTCTTCTGCAAGTCCACCTGACACAAATTCTGTTTTTGTTTTAGAATTTTTCAAATTTTTATGATTTTCTGGTGGAATAAATCCAAGACCTTTCTTTTTGTAGCTACGATTTTGGTTAGGTTTCTTTTGAAAACCAGAACCCAAATTGTAACCCTTTTTCTTGTTTAGACGTTGTTGAACTCTTGAAGTGTACTTTTTAGGTTTTTCAGTAAGATTTAAATCTTTTATTTCAGAAATATTAATTTCTGTCATTTTGAAAACCTTTTTGATCATGTCAAAACGAACACTTTTTATAGGAAACTCTTTGTCAGAGTATAATTTGTCCGAATCATTTAAAGTGTATGCAACTTCAAATGTTTCATCATCCAAATTTGCTTTCGATAACAAAAATGTTTTACTATAAGACCGTTTAACCGACGACTGTGAACTGTTGACCGACGAACTCGAACTTTTGACAGACGAACTTGAACACCCAGACTCAGACTTTGACTCAGACTCCTCCTCAGTGTCTAACACCTGATCGACCACCTTTTTGATTAACTCAGACTCATGATCAGTATCGGATGAGGTAAATGTGACATCAATGTTATCTGGTAAAACGTCAGTTGTATCGGTTTTTAGCTTTATATTGACTGCTTTTTCAAGTTGCTCCTCATTTGGTTTTCTAGGAGAGTACCCTTCCCAAATTGGAGGCGGACACTTGTTATATCTAACAGTTGGTTTCTTACCACAATCTTTCTTTTCCTTCGGCTTCTCGTCTTGAAAAGCTTCCATACCTGCAACAGTTGGGTAAATACGATCAATAAGATAATCAGAACTAGAATAACTTTGTAATAGACGTCTAATTTTTCTCATTCTCAATTTTTTCTGTCTCCAACTCTTGCTTCCATTTAGCACTTTCTTCGATATAAAAATTAATTGCTTTCTGCTTTGTTATCATCACAGCATTCATCATCGTAAGAGCTTGTTCTCTTTCTGAATTTGTCTTTTGGAGACCAGTTACTGTTTTGTTCAAGACATCATAAGATTCTTTCACATAGTTAAGATTGAACAACAACAACTCCTTCTTCTTCTCATACTCAGCAATTATCTCGTCTTTTGCTGCACATTCCTTACATGCTTCCAAACACTTCTCGCAAGGCTTTACAACTTCAATAATCTTTTCAACTTCTATGATCTTTTCAACTTCGATCTTTTCTTCTTCAATCACCTTTTTTGATTCAGTCATCTTTTCTCCAGCAACAACTTTAACTTCTTCAGTTTGAACAATTTCATCCTTTTCAGCATCACTTTTAGTTTTCAAATCCTTTTGTTCTTTTGCAGCTCGTTTCTCTTTCAGCTTCTCCAAGCGATCTGCAAAATAGAAATGAAAACTTTCAGGAGAAAGATGAGATTTGGCAACATTAACATATTTTTCTTCCTCATCATCACTGCTGCTATCAACTGATGTTTGATCAAACTCTACAGATTTTCCAGAATCAGCATCTGATACACCAGAATCAGACGAAATTCGATCAAATACAACTTCTTTTTCTGAAATAATAACATTTTGAACACTCTCATCAGAACTTTGTAGACTTTCATCCGCATTTTCTGAAATTTCTCCAGAACTTTCTGAAAGTTTATCAGTACTATCTGACTCTTCATCTGTTGACACAGACTTTTCATCTTCACTTTTCACATTCTCCCCAATAGATCTCATCCAAGTAGCAAACAAATCTGGCTCTCGAATGATCTTGGCAATGAAAGCTTTGAAATTACCCTTTTCATCAACAAACATATCCCAGCTGAAGCCTTCTGGTAGTTTTTCATCATCTTGATCAACTATGCATGCTTTGCTATCAGAAAATATATAGTTGCTCCAGTTAAAATCTACCACACACGCTCTCTTGGAATCCTCAATCTTTCTACCATGAGCTGTCTGTGAATCTTGTGATTGTCCAACTTGCTGATAAATGGCTTTCCGGTAGTAATCATCTTTTCCAAACGGATTCTGAGCACCACTAGCTTCCCTGTTCTTGCACTCCCGCTTGAAATGGCCTTTTTCCCTGCATCTGAAACAAGTAACTTTAGATTTATCAAAACCTAAAGTAGATACACAAGCATCAAGAAAGTCATTTCTCCCGGTAATTGTTTTGAATTTCTCAGCTCGTCGAAGAACACTTGCGAGACACCATTTTATATCCATAAGTTCCATCTCTTCAGCGTCTATCTGATCGTAATCCTCTTTGGTAAGCATAGGATTTCCGATCCGACCAGCCACTAGACCCTCATAAGATAACAACACAGAACCAAGTAAAGCCATGTGGTCTTTAGCAGTGTCTTCTGAAAAACTTTGACCTTCTGGAAGATTGAGAGCTATGTTGCATTGAATCATGTATCCATTTCCTGTTTTTGTACTCTGAGACTGAAAACTCGTGTTAGTCTCTTTCGGATTCACACTCGGAAATAATGAAAAACCACCGCTGTTTTTGTTTGAACTTTGATCAATCTTTTCTGTAGAATCCCCAGCACTAAACGCAGTCTGGATTTTCGGACTTCTCTCAGCTTCTTGAACCGGAACACTTCCTTTGTAGTACATCTTTACATCCTGTTGACCACTTGGACTGTTCATCCTCGCGATCTTCTGCTGCTCCAGATCCTGACCCTCAATCTTTTCGATAAATTCACCAATTGATAACCCATCATAAACTCCTGTGTTTTTCAAGATCATCAAATAAGTTCCCCACTCTTTTTGCGGTAACGCATCAGCTAATTTGTCTACCCACTCTTCAGATTCCTTTTTTATACTAAGCATTGACATGGATCGCACCAAGTGGCAGTATCTTTCAATTAGCTTCTTTATGTCTTCACCTGGTAGACTGCTGAACAGATCAAACTCTTTCTTTAACAGTGCCTTCTTGCTTTTAATCATTTTCTCGCTACCCTCAAATTTGACTTTAAGTGCATCCCAGATTGACTTTGCAGTTTTGTCATGCTGTAGCAGAATGAAAATGTCTTCTTTGATAGCTTGTTGAAGCAGACTGATCATCATCTTTTCAGATCTATACATATCACGTTCTTCATTACTAAATTCATGTATTTTTTTATCAACTTTCATATCAGTCTGTGGTAAAACATATTTCTTCAAAATACATTCCCATGATCTCAGATGGTTAGCCTGAACCCAGTTCTCGAATCTATCTTTCCACCCGTAGTATTCTTCAATACTCATCAATTTCGGGGGCTTTTGGGTAGTTCCCGTCTCGTTTTCCAAATTCATATTCTGAGCAATAGAAGATGAACTCGACGGTGTTGCAAACGCATTGTAAAACTCGTTATCCATGTTTCAGTCACTTTCAAGCGAAATACTAGCTTTCAAGCGAAATGGTTAAGTTGTGTCTTTCAAGCGAAATTGTTTGTCAAGCTGATTGAAGCGAAATCCTTGAAGCGAAATAGTTCAAGCGGAACTTTCAAGTGACAACTTTCTGAAGCAAAATCCTGAAGCGAAAACGTTCAAGCGAAAACGTTCTGAAACAACTTCTCTGAAGCGAAAGTCTTGAAGCGAAATCCTTGAATCTGTTTGAAGCGAAATGTAAAGTCTCGCTTGAAATTTCAAGCGAAATCGTCCAATGAATTTTTGTTCTTCAAGCGAAATCCATTCGAAGGTCGATTTTGATCACTTTTAGGTCGAATTTGGCTGTGAAACTTTCAAGGGTTTGTTATCTTGTATTTTTAAACAATCTGTGAGAAATTGAACAGTTTTTGACCGTGAAAAATTTCTGAACTGATGAAAGAAGGTGTAGAAATAAGAGATATTGATTGATTTCGGCTGAATTTTGCAGAACTCCTCCTCCTGAGCTCTGATACCAATTGTAAGGACCGGGTTCGCGACCTAAATGAGTCGGTTCAGAGGAATTCCATCAAATACAGGTGCGGAAAACAAGTATTTGATCTATAAACAGCTAAATCTTCACTTTAACACTGATTTGTATTGATATGAAAGCAATTACAATCAGTTCTCACACCGGCAGCACTTCGGTATGGAAATTACACAAATGTTACTCTTGATTTCGCTTGACCTTGACCTCCTATATATAGAGATTGAGATTTCGCTTCAGCATGACTCAAGCGAAATCTTAACATGTTGATTTCGCTTGAGCTGCTTCAAGCGAAATCCTTTACATACACATTCCTTCAAGCGAAATCTTGCTAACTCTCTCTCATTCTCTCATTCTACGTGCCCTGATCTATTCTAACTAGTCTAAGACTCGATACAAGACGAAGTCGACAGATGTAGTGTACCAACAAAACGTGGTTGTAGTACAGAAGAAAAATGGGAAATGGAGAGTTTGTGTGGACTACACAGACTTGAACAAAGCTTGTCCTAAAGACCCATTTCCTCTTCCACACATTGATGCAATGGTAGATGCCACTGCCGGGCATGAAATGCTAACCTTCATGGACGCATCTTCAGGATTTCAACAGATCCAAATGGAACCTTCTGACCAGGAGGATACTGCCTTCATGACACCAACAGGTATTTATTGTTATACAGCTATGCCTTTTGGTTTGAAAAATGCAGGTGCAACATACCAAAGATTGGTAAACATGATGTTCAAAGACAAACTGGGGGACACCATGGAGGTATATATCGATGACATGGTGGTGAAATCTAAAAAGGCTGAGGATCACCTCCAGGATATCAAGGGAGCATTTGATATCCTGGATCAGTACAACATGAAGCTAAATCCTGCTAAATGCCATTTCGGAGTGGGGGCAGGAAAGTTTCTAGGATATATGGTGACAAAGAGGGGGATAGAAGCAAGCCCAGAGCAGATCAAAGCTATCCTGGATATAAAATCACCCTCAAACATGAAGGACGTACAAAGGTTAACAGGCCGAGTAGCAGCTCTAAACAGGTTTATCTCAAGATCCTTAGAGAAATGCAAAGACTTCTATGATACCCTAAAGAAGAACAAAAGATTCGAATGGGGGAAAAAGCATGAAGCGGCCCTGCAGGATTTAAAACGGTATCTCTCAACCGCACCTCTATTGATGAAGCCGGAAAATGGTGAACCACTATCCCTGTATCTTGCTGTATCAGGGAATGCTGTAAGTGCCGTTCTTATAAAAGACCATGAAGGTCAGCAATATCCTGTTTATTATGTTAGTAAAAGTTTGTTAGATGCTGAAACTAGGTGTTCTCATTTAGAGAAATTGATACTAGCATTAGTCATGGCATCAACGAAACTTAGGCATTATTTCGAGACACATAGGATACATGTTAAAACAAATTATCCTGTCAAAAATGTGCTTAGGAAACCAGAGATGTTAGGCAGGATGGCCAAGTGGTCAGTAAAGTTAAGTGCTTATGATTTAGTGTATGAACCTAGAAATGCCATAAAATCTCAGGCTTTAGCTGACTTTGTGGCTGACTTTAGTAGTGACATTCAGGACGAGGTAGACCTAGAAGTTCAACAGTTAGGAGAATCCTCAGGATCCTGGACATTATATACTGATGGTGCATCTAATGTAAGAGGAGTAGGATTAGGAATACTACTAAAATCGCCACAGGGGGACATATTACCCCAGGCTATTAGGTGTGAATTTCCTGCTACTAATAATGAAGCAGAGTATGAGGCTTTAATTGCAGGATTAGAGTTGGCTAAGAGCATGAGTATCAAAAAGTTGCAAGTATATGTTGACTCTTTGTTAATTACTAACCATTTTAATGGATCCTATGCAGTTAAGGGTGAGAAATTAATCGAATATCTCGATATTCTCAAAAAATTAGCAGGATATTTCGATGTTTTTATACTTGAACAGGTACCAAGGGAAGATAATGCTGAAGCGGATGCCTTAGCAAATTTGGGATCATCGATCAAGATACCTGAAGGGACGCAAATACCAATATTACATGTCTTATATCCTGCAACGAATCCTCAGGATAAAGAAGTAGCTGGTATTCAGGATCCTGGAGTAGAACATCCTGAAGAGGATCCTAAATCCTGGACGGCTCCAATCAGAAAATATCTCAAAGAAGGACACATCCCTGGAAATGAAAATCCTAAGGCATTTAGGATGAAGGTATCACGATTCACTATTATAGATAATATTTTATACAAGAAATCTCTTGCAGGACTATATTTGAGGTGCTTAGAGGATCCTGAAGCCAAGGAAGTACTTCAGGATATACATGAAGGGGATTGTGGTAACCATGCTGGGGGCAGGTCGTTATTCTCAAAAGTATTAAGAACAGGATATTATTGGCCAACAATGAGAAAAGATGCTGCAGAATATGCTCGAAGATGTGACGCATGTCAAAGACATAGTAACATACTGCATCAACCTGCTGAACCATTGTATCCTATTGTTTCCCCTTGGCCATTTATGAAGTGGGGTATGGATATAGTGGGAAAGCTACCGAAAGCTCCGGGAGGAAAAGTCTTTATGCTAGCAATGACGGATTATTTCTCTAAGTGGGTTGAAGCGGAAGCATTTGTTCAAGTTAGAGACCAAGAAGTAGTATCCTTCATAAAGAGGAATATCCTGACCAGATTCGGAGTACCAGCTGAGATAATCTGCGATAATGGTTCTCAGTTCATAAGCAGAATCCTCAAACAAGATAATTGTCAATAACTTAAAGAAAAGGCTTGGAGCCAAAAAAGTAAGATGGGCAGAAGAATTACCCTTTGTTTTATGGGCTGATAGGACAACGGTAAAGAATGCAACAGGCCATACCCCATTTTCCTTGGTGTTTGGAGCATAAGCAATGATTCCAACGGAAATGACAATACCTACTGCAAGATCTGTCTTAAGTGATCCTGAGCAGAATCCTGAAGCCTTGAGTCAGGATTTAGACACTATAGATGAAAAGAGAGATGCGGCAAGGCTAAGGATGGCAGCATATCAATAGAGAATATCTAGGGCATATAACAAGAATATTAGAACCAGAAGATTTAAGGTTGGAGATTGGGTGTTAAGAAAGGCTTTTCAAAATACTACTAATCCTGCCGATGGCAAGTTGGCTCCAAAATGGGAAGGACCATATGAAATTGAATCAGAAGCAGGGAAAGGAGCATACAGACTCAAGAATATGGAGGGGGATATGCTACCGAGATCTTGGAATGCTATACACCTTAAGCTCTATTTCAAGTGAGTTTAGAATTCAATTTCTAACTCAGAATGGTATGAATTCTATCTTTTTTAAATATGTTTTGGTTTAATTAATTCTTTGAAACTCAATACTGACTTAAGCATCGGAGGGGTGTTAGCCAGGCTAACACCCACCTTAGTTTACAATTGTTTTGCAAGATATGTTTCAGGATATAGCTCCAAGATATGCACTCAGGATAACTCAGAAGATTAGAGGATTGGCCCCCTCTCTTACGTTTAAGGGATACTGATCCCTTCACAGGTTTAAAGGTATTCACCTTTCTTCGGAATTGGGTTTAAACACCCCGCCTGGAGCGCAAGTTATTCAGGGATAGTTCAAGGTGGCGGGACCAGTCCATGTAAAAGTGGCTGACAATTTCGTTACTGTTGGCTATATCCTGAATCCTAAAGGTATATGAGGATTGATCACCCTCTCTCACGAAAGGGTATTTTCATACTCTCTAAGGTTTAAAGGTTTTCACCTTTCTAAGTCTTGGAGTTTATACACTCCCGCCTGTAGCGCATGAAAAATTGGGATTTTCCCCAGGATACAAGGGATTTATCTCCAGTACATCCTTGGGTTCTACCCTTGGGACGTAAAAAATCTCTTATGCAATGGAAACTGACATTAAGTAGATTTCTAAGATACTTGAAGGCATTGTATACAGGGGACATTCCCACCAAGGTGATGGTGTAAAGCTAAAAGGATGAAGTTTGCAACTAATGCACTAAGCACCTTGCACAGGGGACATCTTCATTGGAAGAGTTGCAAAGGGATTGAAGTTTGGTAATAGGTTTATGTCCTATTTCTGGTATGATCTTTCCTTTATAAGCCTCGTTTAGGTTTTTAGTGACATTATGTTAAGTATCCTGATATATATCCTCAAAGTCCTTTTAAGGATATTTGATTAGGATATTTGAAACCAGTATTAGTTTGGAACTCTGATCATTTAAATATTATCAAAACTTAGTTTTGAAAAGATAAACTATTTTTTACTTCTTAAAGAAATTTTTACAAAGTTGAAGGAACGTTTGGAAAATCTATCTAATAAAAGGCTTTTGCAGTATGTTGCTGAGCATACTGATCAGGATATTCTATAAGATACCAATATAAAATCTTTACAAAAATAAGACTCACACTAAGTAATGCAAGGTAACAGAAAATAAGTCAAAAGATGAAATTATTCTTGAAGCAATCAATACTGGTTGATAACCGAAGGTTTCATCCTGAAACCCAGGACCCATCCGCCTTCGGTTATCAAATTGTTTAGAGACAGAAATGAAAATTGTTCATAAAGACATAAAATTGTTCGAATGAAAATAAGCTCTAGGGGGTAGTGCCTTCTTGGTCCATGGCGGTTTCAGCAACATCCATCTTGGGATCCGCCTCAGCATCCTTGTCAGCATCGATTGCCTTTTCAACTGCTTTAGAAGGTTCATCGACAGTTGATTTGGAAGAGGTACCGCCAAGATTCTTCAGCTTGGTCTCCCAAGCACCAACGTCCCAAGAAGGGCATTCGAAGCCTAATGTTTTGGCTTCGTGAGCCATCTTCAACCTAGCCTGGAGAAGAGAAATGACGACGGAACTTTTGAGGCTTTCTCGGTAACTGACCATATCCCGTTCGTACTGCACATGGGCAGCTTCCAGATCGGCCTGGGCTTGAAGAGTAGCTTTGTTGAGAGCAACTTGGTGTTCTTGGGTCATAGCTTTGTATTTCTCCTCATAATGACGAGACTTGGCGGCCGCGATCATACCTTGGTCAGAGATTGTGATTTCTGCTTCCTTTAGCTTAGATTCAAGTGTTTTGTTGAGCTTGCAGGATTCTTGATATAAGTGACCCAAACGCTCAAGACCCTACAAAGGTAAGAGGACAGGGATTAATGTTATTAAATCTTTGAAAATAGTCTAAATTGCAGGATATGATATGAAGATACTAACCTGGTTAAGAAAAGAAGTCATAAAACCACTGGCTTCAATGAACCCGTGCTTTTCATAAGGAAAGGTGTCAGAAATGACAGGGGAATCGGGTTCTTTCCTTTTGCGGGAACTTGAACTCCGGGGCTTGGTAGCCGGTGAAGGTTTAGGAATGATGATGGCTTTGGAGCTGCTGGGTTTGGATGTAGCAGTGGTCTTGGAGCCAGGTTCTTTCTTGACCTGGATCTGGTCGGAATAGCTATCCAGTTCGTCAAGATCAAAGACTTCAGGGATCTTAGCTGGTGCTGCATAAAGGGAAAACTTTTACTCTTTATCATTATATTGTTTTGACTAATTATTTTGAAAGGAATTCTTACCAGACATCTCGGATGATGAGTACTGACTTGAACTCGGGACGTGTGTGGTAAAAGTCCTGTCTATTGCAGGTAACCGGTAAACGGTATTGATTCTCTCTTCTGACTCAGCGGTAGGAGGAGCAACTTCCTTGAAGTTCACTGCATAAAGATCAAAAAGAAGAATATTAATAGAGGATAACAATCAAATTGTCTATGAGGATATTTATGATCCTACCGGTGGTTAACCACTCCACCGGAAGGTTGGCACCCTCAGCAATGGAATCTCGTTTGACAAAGAAGAATTTGCGTTGCCATCCGTCTTCGTTTTTGGTGGCTTTGAGAATCAGGGGTTTGCTAGAGGTTGAAAAAAGCAAGAACCGGCTAGAGCCGTGGGATCGGAGGCGATAAGCAATAGGTAAATCCTCGATGCAGAGGTCAGAGCAATGGAGGTTTTTGATTTGGTTGAGTACAATTAGTACTCTCCAAACCATGGGCATGGTTTGAGCAAAAGAGATGCCAGTAATACGAAAGAATTGCATCATGAATTCAGGAAAAGGGTATCGAAGACCTAGTGAAAAAGGATATGCTGGAAAACAGATCCATTCGGTAGAAGAAACGTCCGATCGGATTGACCGATCAAATGGCCTAAAGACTGTGCTGTCGGGGAAAGCACCGGAGGCTCTTAAAGCTGCAATGTCTGAGTTGTCAAAAGCGCAGATCTCCTTCTCGGGATTTTTAAGAAGATTCTGCTGGGTGAAGGTCTCGGCGGCCATTGCTAGAAAGATGAAGTAAATTGACAGGAAGAAAATCAGAAATGGAGAATTACCTGAAGGGTCTGTTGAAGATATCTGCTTTTCAAACAAGAAAAGAGAAGATATAGGGGCATCGTGGATCTCCATTGAGTAAAAAATGCGTTGGAAGTTACGACGTGATCTTGACCGTCACTTCGTTTTAAATGCCTTGAGTTGTGGGATAAGATTTTTGAAATATATCCGTTGGATTGGTATACCAACCGATATATTTGGGGACAATTGTTAGGGGTCATTTTCTTAACGTATATATCCTGACCAATATCCTGCCTATGTTTGTTCATTTGTGACCAGGATGCTGGAAGAGGATATTGCTAACATCTTGGGCGATATCCTGAGGCTTATTGAATTAACCACGTGCAGGTTAAGGGCTGAGACTTGCTAACGGTCAAGAGGACTTCTTCTCCTCAAGACTCGGACGAATTTGTTGAGGAAGAGACGTTGAGCCCGAAAGACCAGGTCTGCAACGTTCGAAGAAGGAATATTCGGTGGATCCCGCAAGTTTAGGCTAGTTTGTTATTTTATCTTTACTATAAATAGATGGGGGCGGATCAGCTTAGAACACATGATTTTTCACTAACACTCTCATACACTTACACTCTCTAGCTCATCGCAAACACCACACTTGTATCCAAGTTTCGTTGTAACACTTAGTCGATCCGTACCACATCTTGCACTGTATCCTGATTTTTGAAGCAATAGAAGAACTAGGCAGCTGCGATTGTCAGCTCCCGAGGTTTTATGCCGGCGATCTAGATTGATCAAGGGCTTTCCTCGTACATCTCGTGTCATTTACTTTACTTTTGCTCATTGTTTGATCATAGATACAGCTCTATATCCTGAGCCGTATCCTGAAACTGTTTTTACATATTAACTTGATTAACATATTTTCGACACTCATTTCTAGCACACTACCTCACTTAACTAATTTGATCACTTAATTACTTCGGTAATTTTTTACCAAAACAGTCACTACGAGTTTACAGTCATGCCATTTGGATTAACGAATGCTCCTGCAGCATTCGTGGACATGATGAATAGGATCTGTAAGCCGTATTTGGATAAATTCGTGATTGTCTTCATCGACGATATACTTATTTATTCCAAAAGCCAGGAAAAGCATTGTGGGCACCTGCATGCACTCTTAACCTTGTTAAGAAAGGAAAAGCTTTATGCCAAATTTTCAAAATGTGAGTTTTGGCTACAAGAGGTACAATTTTTAGGACACATGGTGAATCACGAAGGTATTCACGTGGATCCCTCCAAGATAGAGGCAATCACAAATTGGAAGGTCCCGCAACAGCTACCAAAGTTAGAAGTTTTCTGGGATTAGCTGGATATTATAGGCGCTTCATTAAAGACTTTTCTAAGATAGCTGTTCCATTAACTAAGCTAACCTGTAAAACTGTTAAGTTTGAATGGGGACCTAAGCAAGAAGAGGCCTTTAGGATTTTAAAGCAAAGATTAACAAATGCCCCAATCCTTGCTTTACCAGAAGGAACAGAAGATTTTGAAGTTTATTGTGATGCTTCCAAGCTAGGATTATGTTGTGTGTTAATGCAACGCAAAAAGGTAATTGCGTATGCCTCAAGGCAGTCGAAGAAGCACAAGGAAAATTATACGACTCACGACTTAGAACTAGGAGGCATAATTTTTTCCCTTAAGATTTGGAGACATTATCTGTATGGAAGTAAGTTTACTATCTACACAGATCATAAAATTTTAAGGTACATATTCGGGCAAAAAGAGTTGAACATGAGACAAAGAAGATGGATGGAAATTTTAAGCGATTACGATTGTGATATCCTATATCATGAAGGAAAGGAAAATGTAGTAGCAGATGCCCTAAGTCGTAAATACCATGAGAAGCAAAGGCAAGTTCGTGCTTTAAGATTAAATCTACAATTAGATTTAATGGAATAACTGAAAAACGTTCAGGAAACAACAATCAAGGATAATGCTGAAGGAATGAAAGGAAGAATTAAGGAATTAGAGCAAGGGGCTGATGGAATTTGGAGATTCCATAAGAAAAGAATTTGGGTACCTAGGAAAGGAGACTTAAGAGATAAAATTTTAGATAAAGCCCATAAATATAGGTATACGACGCATCTTGGTAATAACAAGATGTATCAAGATTTAAGGAATAACTTTTGGTGGATAGGAATGAAGAAGGACATAGCTAGGTACGTCTCTAAGTGTCTAACTTATTCGCAAGTTAAGGCAGAACATCAGAAACCCTCAGGTTTACTTCAACAGTTAGAAATGCCCGTATGGAAATGGGAATTAATAACAATGGACTTTGTTACTAAGCTACCCAAAACTAGAAAAGGTAACGATGCAATCAGGGTAGTGGTAGATCGATTAACCAAATCAGCTCATTTCCTACCCATGAAGGAAACCTTTAACATGGAGAGATTAGCTAAGTTATATGTAGACGAGGTAGTATCACTACATGGAGTTCCACTCTCCGTTGTGTCAAATAGGGATAGTCGTTTCACTTCACATTTCTGGACAAGTTTCCAAGAAGCAATGGGGACAAGATTAAATTTAAGTACTGCATAACATCCCCAAACAGATGGACAAAGTGAAAGGACGATCCAAACCCTTGAAGACATGCTCAGAGCATGTATAATTGACTTCGGTGGGAATTGGGATGACCATTTACCACTAATAGAATTCTCCTATAACAATAGTTATCATACAAGCATCAATGCTGCCCCGTTCGAAGCACTATATGGACGAAAGTGTAGAACTCCCGTATGCTGGGCAGAAATAGGAGAAAGTCAATTATCAGGTCCCGAGATTGTACAGGAAACCACTGACAAGATAACTCAAATCAAGGAAAGACAAAATACGGCTCGAGATCGCCAAAAGAGTTATGCAGACAATCGACGTAAGCCGTTAGAATTCCAAGTAGGAGACAAGGTACTATTGAAAGTTTCTCCTTGGAAAGGAGTAGTTCGGTTCGGTAAGAAAGGAAAGTTAAGTCCAAGGTACATAGGACCATTCTCAATTACCCAACGAATAGGACCAGTTGCCTATAAATTACAACTACTAGAAGAGTTAGCCGGGGTACATGACGTGTTTCATGTATCTAATCTCAAGAAATGTTTATCTGATGAATCACTGGTAGTACCTCTTCAAGACATAGAGGTAAATGAAAAGTTGAAATTTGTTGAGAAACCTCTTCGAATAAAGGACAGAAAGGTCAAGTTCCTTAAGCACAAAAGGTTGGTGCTAGTCAAAGTAAATTGGGATTCGAAAAGAGGACCTGAGTACACATGGGAACTGGAATCGGAAATGAAGCGAAAGTATCCTCACTTATTCTAGTAAATCTCGAGGACGAGATTTTAAATAAGGTGGGGAGGATGTAAGGACCTGCATGAACATGTCCTAAAACAACCCGTAAGTAAAAAAACCCGGACCCCTAAAACCCTAATCTCCATGAAAAATCAAGAAAATACAAATTTATTGATCTGTCGCGGGCCGCGAAGGACTCAAGGAAAGTCAACACGGGGCGCGACAACCAGGCAAGTTTCTGGATAAGCTTTAGGCCATGTGTCACACACGTGGCAGACCTAGGGGGTGACACGGCTGCCCTAGCAGTAGCTAGGGTGGCCCTCGCGGGCCGCGAAGGATTTCCTTCAGGATTACGCGGGCCGCGAGAGACTCAAATTTCAGCTATAAATTGTACGTTGCATGGCCATTTCCTTCTGTTCGAAAACTTTCACACACACAGCCTCCTTTCTGCTCGAATTTTCAATTTAAGTAGTGAAACGCTGCTACGATAACGGGGTAATAACTCGATCACTGCTACGATACAATGTCCGATTGATTGAAACTGATCCGATGGATATTTAAATGCTGCCTGAATTCGGGCTACACTTTGTCATTCGTCGTGAGGGTTTTGATTTCGTGAAGTTATCGTAAATGTTGTATTAATTTACTAACCTAGTTTCGTTTGCATTATTTAACTAGGTTACCAGGCTTAATCAGTAGGCACTCTGTCCAGTTAAACTTGCAATGTGAGTCATTCTCTTTTTATCAAATTGTTCTCCCAAAACTCTACTTGTTTTTAAAGTTATAATTACAGGGATTCAGTCTTTGTAATCTTTAATTACTGCCGGTATGTGGGGTTTTGTATACACTACTTGATAATCTTCACCATTGGACAGCGGGTTAGCCAATGGGTGATATGACCATAGTCACAGATACGGTCGAGTGACAAATACCGATTTGGGGTAATTGGTTGATATATAAACATTGTAATCGCTCTTAATACTGTATATTATAACAATGTGTCGTTTTGTACAAATTGAATGACTCGCCAGTATTTCCCCGCTGATAAAATCTTTTTAAACATGTTTCAGGTGATTTACTGTGAACCAGGAAAAGTGCCGCGTAGCACTACAGCTTGAAGGAAGTGGCTCAGTAAATAAATAAACATGTTTTTGTAAATAAGGGAGTTTCCCTCTGAAATTCCTTTATGGTAAATTACGGGGTTTGTCCCAAATCTTGAAATAAAATAATTGGGTGTTTTCAGTTTAAACGATCCTGTTAAAAATTTTCCGCTGCCAAATCAAACATTAATACCACGGGTTTTCTGTCCCGCGGCGTCCGAACCAGGAAACTGGGTCGAGGGCCATGACAGTATGCGTACTTTGATTTAGTTAATTATTATCAATTGCTTCATGTGAATCTAGGTGGTTGTCTTCTACGGAATGGGTTCATGCTAGATCTTTAACCTTGTGTCTTTAACCTTTAGGGAGAATTGGCCAATAAACCCTAGAAGTGATAGTTAGTAATTCGCTAGATTTTGGTATTCTACTAGTCCTAATAGCTGGAAGGCGAGGGGCTATTGGTAGGTCTTACCCGGCGAATTGCTTTAGACAGTCTTTGGAAAAAGTCGTGCCTTGGTTGCCCCGTCGGTTTATTAGTCTATCAAGTCAAATTAACAAATCCAAACTACCCTAGATTTATAATTGGAAAAGAGTAGGTCAATATTAGGGTACTTACACAACAATTAGACAACTGGAAGGAAGTCTAATAACCGGTAGGATTAACAGCCTAGGTAGTGCTATAAGTTTCACCTCGAGAAGGGTTGAGGGGCTTAGTTGGTGTCTTAATAGGTGTAGTATCACAAGATCCCGGTTCCATAAATCATGCAGTTAATTTATTTGGTAAATTCTTAAAATCAATCCAGGATTCTAGTCTAGGTGGTTCTCGTCATCATATAAGAAAAGTCTTCGCCTTATTTTGTATTAGTTAGTTCTAGCTTAATAATTAGTTTAGTAATTGGTTCAATAGATTTCCTTGATTTTCAGTTAACCTCCCCCCCCCCAAACAATTAAACAGTTTAAGTCGTGTGTATTAGAGTCTAGTTAACGTGATTAATAGAGTCTCGTGGTTCGATATCCGGACTTCCTTAGGTCATACTACAGTGATCGGTACACTTGCCGATTGTGTGGTTTAAGTCGAGTCTAGATTTAATGCTTTTTAGTGTCTAGCTTAGAGGGTCTATAATAGTTAAGTTTTAGTAGTCTGTTTAGCACACATCACGTTTTTGGCGCCGTTGCCGGGGACTCTTGGCAATCGCGTTTATTAGCTTTGATAGACTTTATTGACATATACGTGCTAAGTGTTTTGTTTTGTTTTGTGTCTTTTAGTCTTTATTTTTATTTTTGAGTCTTAGTGACTAGTGTCTGTTTTTCTCATATTCAGGTTTTTGTTTGTAGTGGATGCCACATCTGTGCTCGCACGGACCGCCGCCGAAGCCACCAGTCAAGGAGTCATCATCTCAACTGGGCCAAGGCCCACAGGTTAGTACTTCATCTTCGTCTTTTACTGCTTTCCCAGATTTCGATACCACACCAATACCCATCCCACCCCCTTCACCACAACATTCACCTATGGTTTCCCCACCCGATAGTCCCACTTCTAGCACCCCTAGCGCCCCAGAAAATATTAACTTAGAACAAATGGCCAATCCAAGACAGACCGTCCATCAACAAACCACCCAAGGCTTTACTGGTCTTGCTTCACCCATCACCGTTCCACCCATAGTTAACGAAAACTCATGGCAGATTCCATCGTATGCCATGCAAGCCATAACCGATACCATCCTGTTTCACGATCGTGACGACGAGGACGCACCCGCCCACTGAACCATTTCTCTCGTATGCTTGCTACTTTTAGCTTTCATGGAGCCCCAAACGATGCTACTTACTTACAGCTCTTTCCCTTTTCATTAGACGGCCGTGCGGCTACTTGGTTGGATTCTCAGCCAACCGGTACTTTCACCACTTAGGCGGGCCTCCGTCAAGCTTTTCTGAACAAATACTTTCCACCCACGAAGGCCTCACATCTTTGCGATCAAATTCACTCAGTCCGCATGGAGCCCGACGAGCCCTATTACCTTGCTTGGGAGCGTTTTCAAAACCTATGCGCTCGTTGCTCCCAGCATGGTCTTTCTTATTGGGTCCTTTGTGAAAAATTCTATAACGGTCTCACCCAAGAGATTCATGATCATTTTGACACTAATGCGGGAGGTCACATGATGGGTATTCTTACTGTAGCCAAGTGTTTAGAGCTTTTCGAGGCATTTGCCCAATCTCAATCACAGTCGCGAGCTGATCAGCGGTATCAAAGTGGCAATTCAAATACCACTACTAGTCATCCCACTCGTGGGGTGAACCATATCACTATGGACCCTAGTATAGCCGCTGTGTTGGAAAACGTTACTAGAGAGCTCAAGGAGATTAAGGCAAAGGTCGATAAGTGTGAGTTTTGCCGAGGGGGTCACGACACGAGTGCGTGCCCATTGTTAGTTGGTGAGGAGCAGGTCGATTTCGTGGGAGGAGGTTTAGGTAGAGGTCAACCTAGTGGGTTTGGTAATAATTTTAATTCGGGTTGGCGTAATAATAATAATTTCAATAATAATAATAATAATTTTCGATCCAATGGTAACCCCCCTGGTTTTCAATTAGCTCAAAATCCAAATAGGGGTCAAGGTTCATTCTTTGGTGGGGGTTCAAATGGGAAATTCAATAAGAGGTTCAATGGGAAGGTCAAGGATGGGACTTCAAATAGTCAGGTTCAACCAGGTCAGGGTTCAAGTTATGATTTAGGGGGTAGTCTTGAGAGAATGGAGGCAATGATGAGCCAGTTAGTTGTTAAGGACCAAACCACCCAAAAGATCCTTACCGAACATGACCTTATGCTTAAGAACCACCAAGCCTCTTTCCAAGACCTTCAAAGGGTCGTAGGTGACATGTCTAGGAAGCTCGAGGAGAGATTACCCGGTCAGTTTGCGGGTAACACCCTACCGAACCCTAACGCCCATGCCAAAGCCATTACCACTCGTAGTGGCAAAACCGTAGGGAACCCGAGAGTTGAGGAGAGAGTAGTAGAGTAAGATGAGGAGATTGTAGACGAAGAAATCAAGATGGAGGCTCCCAGCAAAGTGCAATCGAGGCTAAGCCCAGCAAGTACCGCACAGTCCGATGAGCCCCAAGTTGAGAAGAAAGTAGAGAAACCATCCATAGACATTAGACATTCTCCACTAGTAGACCATTCGCGTGTCCCGTTTCCTACACGTCTTAGGAACCAAAAGTACTCAAGGGAATACGGGCAATTCTTAGATTTCTTCAAGCAATTGAAGATTAATCTACCTTTCATTGAGGCACTCCAATCTATGCCCAAGTACGCGAAATTCTTAAATGACCTTCTTAGGAACAAGGAGAAGTTGGGGGAGTTGTCGAATGTTCCATTGAATGGAGGGTGCTCAGCAGTTGTTCTAAATAAGCTTCCGGAAAAGCTTACCGATCCCGGCATTTTTACTATTCCATGTCTATTTGGTAGTAACACCAATACTCGATCCTTAGCCGACCTAGGTGCTAGCGTCAATATGATGCCCTTTTCTCTCTACGAGAAGCTAGACTTAGGCGAGCTTTCACCTACCCGTATGACATTATCCTTAGCCGATCGGTCCGTGAAATACCCGAGGGGTATTGTTGAGAATTTTCTAGTTAAGGTCGACAAGTTTGTTTTTCCCGCCGATTTCGTCATTCTTGATATGGAAGCGGACGAGAGAGTCCCTATCATACTTGGTCATCCGTTTTTGCGTACCGCTAAAGCCCTCATAGATGTTTATGATGGTAAGATAACACTTAGAGTCGGTGAGGAGAGAGTCACTTTTGAGATAGATCGTTCCATGAACCACCAGAGTGGTTCCGATAACTATAGTGGTCCTTGCCATTCGGTATATTTCTTAAATTCATTCATCTCATGTGTCGACCATTGTCTAGAGTACATTAGTGGTGCCGACTTGGTAGGAGGAGAGAGAGCAGAGGAGGAGTCGTTGAGGTTGGATGAAGTAGAGGTTGAGGGGATTCCTTTGATTCCCGAAGCGTTAGCCGTGAGTGATGACACCACCCAACCCCCACCCTTAGAGCTTAAGGTACTTCCATCTCATTTAGAATATGCTTTTCTAGGGGAGGGTTCCAAGCTACCCATTATCATCTCATCGAAGTTGGAGGAAGGAGAGAAATTGAGGTTGTTGGAGGTGTTGAAGGCCAACAAAGAGGCCATTGCATGGAGGTTGTCCGACATTAAGGGCATAAGTCCTTCTTATTGTACTCACCGGATACTCATGGAGGATGATTTCAAGCCGGTGGTGCAACCCTAAAGGCTCCTCAACCCCAACATGCAAGATGTTGTGAAGAAGGAGGTTCTAAAACTCCTAGATGCCGGGATGATATATCCCATCTCCGATTCGCCTTGGGTTAGTCCCACTCAGGTTGTCCCTAAGAAGGGAAGGATGACCGTTGTCATGAATTCCAAGAACGAGCTTATCCCTTCTCGCACGGTCACGGGTTGGCGTGTGTGCATCGACTACCAAAATTTTAATGATGCCACCCGAAAAGACCACTTCCATTGCCCTTTATCGATCAAATGTTGGAGCGTCTCGCGGGTCAACAATTTTATTTTTTTCTCGACGGTTTTTCTGGGTACTTGCAGATCCCCATCGCCCCGGAGGATCAGGATAAGACCACCTTCACATGCCCCTATGGCACCTATGCGTACCGACGCATGCCGTTTGGGCTGTGTAACGCTCCAGCTACCTTTCAGCGGTGCATGGTTGCCATATTTCAGGATATGATTGAGAGTTCCATGGAGGTTTTCATGGATGTTTTATCCGTGTATGGTAACTTGTTTGATGAGTGTTTGAAGAATCTTGAGAGGATGCTAAAGAGGTGTGTCGAGACTAAGCTTATGCTAAATTGGGAAAAGTGTCACTTCATGGTGACCGAAGGTATTGTTTTAGGACATAAGATCTCAAGGGATGGTATCGAGATGGATCGTACGAAAATAGATACCATTAGCAGGTTACTGCCACCCACTAGCGTGAAGTCGATTCGGAGTTTTTTAGGTCATGCGGGCTTTTATAGATGCTTCATTAGGGATTTCTCTAAAATAACTCGCCCCATGACCCGTCTTCTAGAGAAAGATATTCCATTCGTCTTTGACGAGGAGTGTCTTAAGGCCTTCAACTTTTTGAAAGAACAGCTTGTGAGTGCACCTATTCTTATCTCGCCCGATTGGAGCTTACCGTTTGAGCTCATGTGTGATGCGAGTGACTATGCCGTTGGGGCGGTATTAGGACAAAGAAAGTACAAGCACTTCCACCCCATTTACTACGCGAGCAAAACCCTAAATGATACTCAAGAGAACTACACCACCATGGAGAAAGAACTCTTAGCCGTAGTATTTGCTTTTGACAAATTCCGCTCGTACCTCGTGCTATCCAAGACCATAGTTTTCACCGACCATTCAGCGTTATGTTTTCTTTTCCAAAAGAAAGACGCCAAACCTTGACTTATACGGTGGATTTTATTGCTTTTCGAGTTTGATATCGAGATTAGAAACAAGAGAGGGGCCGAAAACGTAGCAGCCGGTCATCTATCACGTTTAGAGGACCCTAAGAGAGAAGAGATTCGTGAGGAGGAGATAGGAGATACATTCCCTCATGAGTCTATTGAGTTTGTAGAGGCCGAGAAGGAGGGATTGCCTTGGTTTTGCGATTTAGCGAATTATCTTTCTAGTGGCAATATTGTCAGGGGGATGACCACACAACAAAGAAGGAAGTTCCTTAGTGAGTCGAGGAAGTATGTGTGGGATGATCTGTTCCTCTTTAGAGTAGGGGGAGATAGGATTCTTAGGCGGTGTGTGTCGCGATAGGATGGGTTGAACATCCTTAAACATGTGCATGAAGGTCTCACGGGAGGACATCATGGTGCATATGCCACCGCACAAAAGGTATTCGATTGTGGATTTTATTAGCCTAACGTACTTCGTGATGCCGTTGAGTTCGTGAAAACTTGTGATGCTTGTCAACGAACCAGTAACATTTCAGTCAAAGATGAGATGCCTCAAAACCCAATCTAAGTGTTGGAGGTTTTTGATGTTTGGGGCATAGATTTCATGGGACCCTTTCCCGTCTCCAAAGGGAACCGTTATATACTTGTGGCGATTGACTACGTGTCTAAGTGGGTTGAGGCTCAAGCTCTTCCTACAAATGAAGCCCGAGTAGTATTGAGTTTCCTCAAGAAACTCTTTTCCCGTTTCGGTACACCTAAAGCTTTATTTAGTGACTATGGCACTCACTTTTGCAACGCTTTAATGGAAAAATTGCTTGCACGCTATGGAGTCACTCATCGTTTGTCTACCGCGTACAATCCACAGACGAGTGGTCAAGTGGAGAACGCGAATCGTGGTATCAAACGTATTTTAGAGAAAACCATTGGAAAGAATAGGAAAGATTGGTTCGACAATATTGACGATGCATTGTGGGCGTTTCGAACCGCTTACAAAACACCCTTAGGAACCACACCGTTTATGATCGTCTATGGAAAAGCTTGTCATCTTCCTGTAGAGCTAGAACACCGAGAACTTTGGGCTCTAAAAACCATTAACCTTGACATGACCGAAGCCATTAGGAAACGTTTCTTTCAAATCCATGAGCTTGAGGAGCTTAGGGATGCGGCTTATGCTCGATCTTTGGGAATCAAGGAGAAAACGAAAGCTTCACATGATCGTAAGTTACGAAAGGTCAAGAAATTTAGCAAGGGTGATAGAGTACTTCTCTACAATTCAAGATTGAAGTTTTTTGCGGGGAAGTTGAAATCGAAGTGGTCGGGACCGTATATGGTTCATTACGTGTTTCTGTACGAGCGGTTGAGATTAAGGATGAGTCCGATGGCCGAAGTTGGAAGGTAAATGGCCACCGTTTGAAGCACTACATTGGAGGAGCAATAGACAAGAACGAGATGGAGGAAACTCCTCTCGAAATTCCACCAAAAGCCGCCAATTAGTGTTTTGGGTGAAAACCCAAATGTACATTTTGTACCGTTTGTATTTCCATTAATTTTTCGTAATTTTTGGTAGCTAACAGTCGTTTTTTGTAGTTTTTCGGGTATTTGTTTGTGTTTTGAGTTGTTTGCAGGAAATCATAACCGAGGATTTGCAGGAAATTGCGAGAAAAATGAGGTTCCAGGTAAGTTTTAAGTGTTAGAAAAAAATTTTGGTTGATTTGTGGTGGTCTAGGGAAAAGACTCAAAATTTTTCTAAGGCATTGAATGTGACAACCCGTACTCTCGACCGTGATCGTCGAGAGGAGTAATCTATTTTAGTAAGTATTATTATTATTATTAATTGTTTATTGGATAATGATAACGCGTGACGAACGATTTATTTAATTATGCAACTAGTAAATTTTAATCGGGCTTGTTGGCTTTAGCTTGACATTTAATCCATACACTTGGGCTAGGCCCAAGCCCACTCCCTAAACCTAAACCCTACCCTATATATATATGCACTATTATAAACCCACCCCTTTTATTTGTTTTCAAAAACCCTAACCTCAAAATATGTTCAGCCGCACATCCCACCATCTCGCCTATCCCCTGTCCGATCAGATCCGTCTCCGGCGGTCGGAGATACATTCCGGCCAACCAACCAAACACCCCCTTTCTTTTATACCATCACACCTACAACTCACCATCCACCTCACGCCACCCTTACACGCTTACATATGAACTCGAGAGAGAGAATCGGAGCTGTAGAGAGAGAGGGAGCAAAGATGGAGCCGGCGACGGCAGCGCCGGCGTGATGACGGCAGCGGTGCTCTGATTTCCGACGGGTTTCACCAGTAAGAAAACCCTCCCCGTTTCTTCTCATTTTTGTTTCTTTTCTGCGTTATGAAGATGATTTCTTTTGCTGATGGGACGAACGGCAACGGAACTGGCGGAGCCGGCAACCATACCGGTGACGGTCGGTGACCGGTTTCACTGTGGCAGTAGACGATGGCTCGGGTGAAGCCAGCTGGGTTCAGTATTCGGTTCAGGGTGTCTCGGGTCAGATTGGGCGCAGTCCGGTAAGTAGAATATCATCCTCGAATGTTTGTGTTTTGACTCTTGATATCTATAAGTGTTTATGCTTGAATGAAATAGAATGTGAACTTGTGTAAGATTTGAAAATGGACACCTGTTGAAGTGGTTTTGTATTATTTTGGTATCTTGTTAACCTGATAGTTATTTAAATAGTTGTGCTGTTGTGAGTCTTGGCTTAAAACTCCTGTATGTAGACTAATTGGAGTTAAAAGGATGATATATCTAGGAGTAATTGTTATAAAGATCCGGGTATTGTTTGATGATAGTTGTTAACTGTTAAATCAAAAACTAGTGTTAAAATGTTTGGTGATTTTGGTCGATACGTAAACAAGAATATGTAAGGAAACTGGGTTTTTTCATTCGAAGGTACAACTACACCTGCCTATGGTACAACTTGGTCATGCACACTTGTGATATTGTTAGAATAATTAAAGGGGGGAAGATGCTGTGATATTTTAAGGATAAATAATGACAAATTAATTAATGAAATTGGTTACATGAGAATTGTTGGTGAGACAGTGATTTAACATTATGGAACCAATGATTCCCACATGGCATAGTTGGGTGATTTTTGACTAAAATGATATGTGATTTAATAGAATTATTGATGAAACTGATGGTATAGTGATTAGATAGAAGTATTATTAGTAATAATAAATGATCCAAGTGTGATTGGTGAAATATAGTTAGGCATGATGACAAGAATCATATGATAAACTGTTTAGAGAATATGATGCTGTTGAACTGTATGTTCTTTTCATGATGAATTGTTATGAAAATATTTGAAATTACTATGTTTGATCTAAATTTAGGAGTGTACGGTATGGGGGACATGTTAATAAAATCTGATTGGATAGTACATGTTAATGAAATTTGGTTGATAGTACCGAATTGGGTAAGGGGACTAGAAGCTTCGGTGGTGGTTGCGAGTCGGGACCGTAAGGTTGCGACTCGAAACCAGACCATGACAAGCCGAAACCTCCGGTTGCGACTCGAAACCCCCGGTTGCGACTCGCAACCAAAACATGATAACTCGAGACCGCCCGGTTGCGACTCGCAACCTAAACATGACAACTCGAGACCGTCTAGTTGCGACTCGGAACTTCATGGTTGCGACTCGAGACCTCTTGTTCTCGATTCGAGACCACCCGGTTTCGACTGGACTACTCTGCTTAGTTATTGGGCCGCACAAACTGATGTTTTGAACTACGTGTTACTATTAATGTTTAACTGTTACTGTTTAACTGTTTGCATGCTAGGATAGGCCCAATAACGTATATGCTAGTATGACTTACGTGCTATGTGTTAGATACGTGTAGTTATACGTGACATTACTTGCATACGAACCTAATAAATATTTAATAACCATAATAGGGTATGGTTGACCAACGTAACACGAGTAAATTAATTACCGAGCAAAGCAAAGGTGAGTTCACTACTTTTTACTTAAAGCATGCGTTCCCGGTGGATTGGGAAACGGAACAAAACACTTTTCCTGGTTTGGGATTGCTTACTACCTCCTTGTGCGGGATACGGTATTTCTATCTCCTTGTGTGGGATACGGGTAACAACGCTATCCCCTTATGAGGGATACAAACTTACTTTTCTTCCCTTGTTACTGGGAACAAACTTACTTACTTCCCTTGTTACTGGGAACTTTTAGTTAATTACTGTTTATACTGGATGCAACAAGCAACACTAAACAAAACTCTATCACTCAAGTCCTCACTTCTTAATACCGATTAGTCGCCGGGGCCAGGCGAACGGGTTATTAGTTGATAGCGCTATTTAGGTCTCACCAACCTCACACCGTGCCAAGGTATGGGATCGGTCGTGAACTAATGTACTCTGGCAACCGTCAATGATGATAGAACATTGACAAACGGGGCACTCTACGGAAACGTACGGATGAATAGTATTCGGTATTGTAAAAACAGTTTAGTCGCTTACTTATGGGGTAGCTCCCCATCGCATGTATAAACGGATAAATTAACTGGTTAAAACAAGTTTTTGGAATTAAAAACTGGAAAACTACAAACACGTGAACTCGCCAACGTTATGTTGACACTCTACTGCATGCTTTGCAGGTTGCTCGATACAGCTCTGGACGGACGTTGCAATTGGATGGAGTGTGTGGTTCGTAAGTTTCGTATGAACAACTTGCGGGTTTAAATTATGATATGTATTCTTTTCCCTTCCGCTGTGAACTTAAACTATGTTTTGAAAAATTTAAATTAGGTCACTAATTATGCTAATGTTCATAACAATAACTAATCCGTTCAAAATAATTAGTGGCTAAGATCCTGGTCGGTCACGCCTCCAAGCGGTGGTACTCCGCATGTGGATTTTGGGGGTGTGACAGATTGGTATCAGAGCCATTGGTTATAGCGAACTAGGTTTTAAATATAAAATATTTTTGGCTTGGGAAATAAAAATATTTTTATATGGAAACCAGACTATAACCGTTCTTTAGTATAAACCACGACGACACCACACTCCGGATTGCAAGGTTCGTCAACCTCAGATGCTCACCTGGTAATGGTAGACTAACGACATTTACTTGTGCATAACTTATGTGTGTGAATACGCATGTGTGTATGTATATAATTAGCATATATGTGTTAGTATGTATGCGTGTATTTAGTATTTAACACAGTGGATCATACGAAGGCTAGGCTAGCGTGTTGCGTGTTAAACAGGAGCGAGTCCTCCTAAACCTGGTTCGAAACCATGATACATTAAGGGCAAGGAACCAGTTATTCCAAAGCCCCCGTCCACGTATTCCTTGATATGATTCCTGGACTGCAAATCGATGCGAGGGACGACCACTCGATAGACCTACCCAGGAAAGACCTGCTACGAACCACATAGAGAAGTAGGAGAACGATTCGGCGAAGGGGAGCCACCCCTATATCATGGGATAATAGAAGAAGCGACGACGCCATTCGTATTCTTTTTTTTTTACTCGCGTATTTCTTTTCCCGACTTAAGTAGTGAGACTTGTTCCCTCATGCGACTGATCACCTAGATTCTTGAAGCATTCTAGTAAGTCTACACCTTTCGGGTTTCTGTTTGTACGTCTCGAACACGAGAAGCATGCGCGGTGTATGTTTCTCATAGCTGTGCCAACAATCGTATCACCCTTCCATCGACCACAAAGCTATCTCCCCTAATTCCTCGTTACATGGTAAATCCTTATTCAAGTTCAACCTTATACCTTAGCACGCCCCAAAACCCAGCAAAGTGATATCTTTCCCACAAACCGGCGCATTTGAAGGCGTGACAACACGAATATACGAGCCATTCAACCCACCGACGAGTACGGTGACCTAGATGCTTACCTTATCCTTCATTCGCCAGAACCGCTATTCTTTGACAACTTTTCTGATTTCCGTGGATCCTTTCGCTAACCTTCATACGAATTCGCGCTACTTGCTCAAGATGGTATCCCCGCTTCTATCATTTCTTTATCACGACAACCACGTCTCTTCGTATAGAAACTATGACCAGATCCCTCTTCAGTTTGGTGAATTCAACAAACTCGACCTTTAGTCAACAAACTTTTTAGCCCTTGAAATTCAGCAACGTGTTACTTCAATCGTACTTTCTCGAAAACATATTCTTGCAGCTTCACATCAAACCCCCCCCCCCCCCGACGACGCAAGTGCTACTCCGAATCCATTCACACAACTTAGAACCATCCACTCGAGCTTGATTTCCTACCCGTTTGAGGAATTACATCCTACCAGACATCTTAGTAGATCCTAAAATCTAAAGACCCGCACGACGGCCATCCCTCTCTAACTGCTTCTTATGGTGCTAACCACATCGACGAAACACTCCTTATCGACGAGCGCCGTTCTTTAATTCTAACTGCATACAACGTGTGTACGACCAGCTACCTCGTCGACATCAGACGAATCCTTAATTGCCGATTCCAAGGCCCTCATGCTTTGCCTCAAGTTTGAACGCATCGATTGCGACTATCCTTCTTGCAAATTCTCGCTACTTGCATTATGTTTCACGGATTCCATGATCCTGATCCTACTCTACCCTGCACAAATCTCCGTTTGGATGAATTACTTCCTACGAAAGTTACTCGTTGGAGCAACGGGCCAAGGATACCCCGGGGGTAACGGGTATCGCAAGCACTGTTCTTTGAACTCGATACGATCAACGCCTAGTTACGACACTCGGATGTATTCCATCCTGTCAAAATTCGACACTTGTTTCTTTCGATAACGTCCGAACCTATTCCGAAAACCAGTGGGAATCAGGACGACTCCTACGCTCTATCCTGGTACTTCTACGATGCAAACTGCCTTATGCTAAGTTCTCAACGCGCGACTTTTAACGTCGCAAAGCCTGCTCTTCTCGATCGCTTACGTAACCCCCCCCCCCCCCCGACTTAGACTCGAAAGAGTATCACCTGACATTAGAGAGATGCTCAGCGATCCGCAACTCCAGCAATTGGAAGGAAATCTATGAGGTGCTTCTATTTTATTCTATCCTGCCCAAGGCATTGATGAAATGTCTGCTAGTAATGGCATGCGACCAAAGAAACCGACAAGTTTTTGAACTGGCAACCATCGACTTGAAAGAAGTAGATGTCAGGCACGGAGTGTCAACTTCTATTATCTATGGTCGTAATCCACATTTCGCATCCGATTCGTCGCAAGCTGCGGCCAGACCCTTTGGCTCACTGTTAGACATGAGCACTGTTTACTACCCGCGGACGGGTGGCCAACTGAACGCACTCTCCGAAACCCTAGAAGGCATGCTGAGAGCATGTATTATCGACGTCGGAAAACAAGTGACACTTCCTGTTCGTAGAATCTCTTCCAACAACAATTACCCCACTGGCATTTAGGCAGCACCATTTGAGGCATTGCACGAACGCAAATGCCAGTCACCTCTATGTTGGGCGGAAGCCAATTTACCGGCCCAGAACTTGTACTTGACGCAACGGGTAGGATTGCCCAGAACAGACATTGCATGGCGGCAGCTCTAGGACGTCAGAAAGACTACGCGGATAAACGTAGGAAACCTCTAGAATTCCTAGTCGGAGACTGGGTTCTACTTAAAGTTTCACCCTGGAATGGTATAGTATGTTTTGGCTAGCAGGACGAACTTAATCCATGATATGTTGGGCCATTCGAATATACCGAAGGGATCGGTAAGGTAGCCTTGCAGACTAAATCTGCCCGAAGAGCTGAGTGCGGTACACAATGTCTTTCACCTGCCTAACATGAAGAAAGTGTCTGTCAGATGAAACACTCATCATTCCCTTTAAGGAGCTAACTTTTGACGATCATCTTCACTTTATTGAGGAACCGATTGAGATCACTAATCGAGAAGTCAAAACCCTCAAACGTAGCCAGATACCTATCATACGAGTTCGTTGGAACTCACGCCGTGGCCCAGAGTTTACCTGGGAACGGGAAAACCAGCTGATGCGCACGTATCCCCAGTTGTTTGCAAACTATACTTCCAGCACTGAGGCTACAACTCAATTTCGGTAAGAAATCTCAGGCCAACAAGGGGATGATGTACCGCCCCACGAAAACGTCTAACCACGCTAGCTTGTCAGTGGCTGGACGCTAAATTTCGGGACGAAATTTCTAAAACTTGGGGATAATGTGACACTTCGGTTTTCCTGTACGTTTCTTGAGTGCTATAATAAATTTTGTGAAATTCTATACTAAGTGAAAAACGTACAAACCCTGTGAATCTAATGCTAAGCGATTTTTCGTGCTATGTGACTGTATGTGCTATATGGCTTGCATGTTCGTTCTGTGGACTTTTGTGAAACTACTTGTATCTACGTATGGTAATGGAGTCTATGTATACATATAGAGCGAATCGTATTTCTTAGCTTAAATTTCGAGGACGAAATTCCTGTAACATGGGGAGAATGTGACAACCCGTACTCTCGACCGTGATCGTCGAGAGGAGTAATCTATTTTAGTAAGTATTATTATTATTATTATTAATTGTTTATTGGATAATGATAACGCGTGACGAACGATTTATTTAATTATGCAACTAGTAAATTTTAATCGGGCTTGTTGGCTTTAGCTTGACATTTAATCCATACACTTGGGCTAGGCTCAAGCCCACTCCCTAAACCTAAACCCTACCCTATATATATATGCACTATTATAAACCCACCCCTCTTATTTGTTTTCAAAAACCCTAACCTCAAAATATGTTCAGCCGCACATCCCACCATCTCGCCTATCCCCTGTCCGATCAGATCCGTCTCCGGCGGTCGGAGATACATTCCGGCCAACCAACCAAACACCCCCTTTCTTTTATACCATCACACCTACAACTCACCATCCACCTCACGCCACCCTTACACGCTTACATATGAACTCGAGAGAGAGAATCGGAGCTGTAGAGAGAGAGGGAGCAAAGATGGAGCCGGCGACGGCAGCGCCGGCGTGATGACGGCAGCGGTGCTCTGATTTCCGACGGGTTTCACCAGTAAGAAAACCCTCCCCGTTTCTTCTCATTTTTGTTTCTTTTCTGCGTTATGAAGATGATTTCTTTTGCTGATGGGACGAACGGCAACGGAACTGGCGGAGCCGGCAACCATACCGGTGACGGTCGGTGACCGGTTTCACTGTGGCAGTAGACGATGGCTCGGGTGAAGCCAGCTGGGTTCAGTATTCGGTTCAGGGTGTCTCGGGTCAGATTGGGCGCAGTCCGGTAAGTAGAATATCATCCTCGAATGTTTGTGTTTTGACTCTTGATATCTATAAGTGTTTATGCTTGAATGAAATAGAATGTGAACTTGTGTAAGATTTGAAAATGGACACCTGTTGAAGTGGTTTTGTATTATTTTGGTATCTTGTTAACCTGATAGTTATTTAAATAGTTGTGCTGTTGTGAGTCTTGGCTTAAAACTCCTGTATGTAGACTAATTGGAGTTAAAAGGATGATATATCTAGGAGTAATTGTTATAAAGATCCGGGTATTGTTTGATGATAGTTGTTAACTGTTAAATCAAAAACTAGTGTTAAAATGTTTGGTGATTTTGGTCGATACGTAAACAAGAATATGTAAGGAAACTGGGTTTTTTCATTCGAAGGTACAACTACACCTGCCTATGGTACAACTTGGTCATGCACACTTGTGATATTGTTAGAATAATTAAAGGGGGGAAGATGCTGTGATATTTTAAGGATAAATAATGACAAATTAATTAATGAAATTGGTTACATGAGAATTGTTGGTGAGACAGTGATTTAACATTATGGAACCAATGATTCCCACATGGCATAGTTGGGTGATTTTTGACTAAAATGATATGTGATTTAATAGAATTATTGATGAAACTGATGGTATAGTGATTAGATAGAAGTATTATTAGTAATAATAAATGATCCAAGTGTGATTGGTGAAATATAGTTAGGCATGATGACAAGAATCATATGATAAACTGTTTAGAGAATATGATGCTGTTGAACTGTATGTTCTTTTCATGATGAATTGTTATGAAAATATTTGAAATTACTATGTTTGATCTAAATTTAGGAGTGTACGGTATGGGGGACATGTTAATAAAATCTGATTGGATAGTACATGTTAATGAAATTTGGTTGATAGTACCGAATTGGGTAAGGGGACTAGAAGCTTCGGTGGTGGTTGCGAGTCGGGACCGTAAGGTTGCGACTCGAAACCAGACCATGACAAGCCGAAACCTCCGGTTGCGACTCGAAACCCCCGGTTGCGACTCGCAACCAAAACATGATAACTCGAGACCGCCCGGTTGCGACTCGCAACCTAAACATGACAACTCGAGACCGTCTAGTTGCGACTCGGAACTTCATGGTTGCGACTCGAGACCTCTTGTTCTCGATTCGAGACCACCCGGTTTCGACTGGACTACTCTGCTTAGTTATTGGGCCGCACAAACTGATGTTTTGAACTACGTGTTACTATTAATGTTTAACTGTTACTGTTTAACTGTTTGCATGCTAGGATAGGCCCAATAACGTATATGCTAGTATGACTTACGTGCTATGTGTTAGATACGTGTAGTTATACGTGACATTACTTGCATACGAACCTAATAAATATTTAATAACCATAATAGGGTATGGTTGACCAACGTAACACGAGTAAATTAATTACCGAGCAAAGCAAAGGTGAGTTCACTACTTTTTACTTAAAGCATGCGTTCCCGGTGGATTGGGAAACGGAACAAAACACTTTTCCTGGTTTGGGATTGCTTACTACCTCCTTGTGCGGGATACGGTATTTCTATCTCCTTGTGTGGGATACGGGTAACAACGCTATCCCCTTATGAGGGATACAAACTTACTTTTCTTCCCTTGTTACTGGGAACAAACTTACTTACTTCCCTTGTTACTGGGAACTTTTAGTTAATTACTGTTTATACTGGATGCAACAAGCAACACTAAACAAAACTCTATCACTCAAGTCCTCACTTCTTAATACCGATTAGTCGCCGGGGCCAGGCGAACGGGTTATTAGTTGATAGCGCTATTTAGGTCTCACCAACCTCACACCGTGCCAAGGTATGGGATCGGTCGTGAACTAATGTACTCTGGCAACCGTCAATGATGATAGAACATTGACAAACGGGGCACTCTACGGAAACGTACGGATGAATAGTATTCGGTATTGTAAAAACAGTTTAGTCGCTTACTTATGGGGTAGCTCCCCATCGCATGTATAAACGGATAAATTAACTGGTTAAAACAAGTTTTTGGAATTAAAAACTGGAAAACTACAAACACGTGAACTCGCCAACGTTATGTTGACACTCTACTGCATGCTTTGCAGGTTGCTCGATACAGCTCTGGACGGACGTTGCAATCGGATGGAGTGTGTGGTTCGTAAGTTTCGTATGAACAACTTGCGGGTTTAAATTATGATATGTATTCTTTTCCCTTCCGCTGTGAACTTAAACTATGTTTTGAAAAATTTAAATTAGGTCACTAATTATGCTAATGTTCATAACAATAACTAATCCGTTCAAAATAATTAGTGGCTAAGATCCTGGTCGGTCACGCCTCCAAGCGGTGGTACTCCGCATGTGGATTTTGGGGGTGTGACATTGAAGCAAAAATTTGAACAATCTTTCTGTTGAAAATGCCCACTGGCGGGTGGCAAGAGGATCGATGAGTGGGTGGCGGTCCGCCAGAGCGTAAAGCTTTTTTGGAAATTTTGTATGGCGGTGGCGGGGCGCGACTCACCTCTTGACTCTGTCGCGGCCCGCCATAACGTGGTTCTGCAGCCGAACTCTTTTAAACACCAAAAATCTCTTTTCACCTAACCTTCTCTTCTCTACCGCCGTAAACCCTTACCCCCCACCATAATTCCACCGATTTCCTCCATTATCACCTCAAATCACCTTACCATCTCACATATAACCATCTACTATCCGATTTCAACCATCAAATCCACAATATTTCACCATAAAATCGGATTTGACTTGGGGTTTAAAGGTTCAACCGAAAATTCCTCTATTTCTTCTTGTTTCTCACAAATCCAAGGTATGTTTCTCCTGTAATTTTGTATTTTGAGTCATTTTTTTTAGTTTCATTTAGATTAGTGCTAACTTAGGGTTAGGTCTTGGTTGAGTCTAGTGTATAAGTTCAAGTAGTGGTGATATGAGTTTGCGGCTTGGGAATGGGTTGAGTATTTTGGTATTTGCAGGTTGCAGGTGGCTCGGTTTGGGGTATGCTTATAATGCTTGTCATATTTTAGGCTCGGGTTTACTAGCATTGAGTGTGGGGATTCGGTCGGGTAAATTTTTGAGTTTAAATTCAGATTTACGATACCGTTTTGAACCGTTTCACTAAGGTGATTAAAAGTTTCAAACTTTATTTGGATTAACACTCAATGTTGGTTTGGTTTGTTTTTGGTTTCGGGGTGTAGATGTTCATTGGGTTGGACTTGGGAACTTGATATATGCTGAATTTAGTGTTTGGTTTGGAATACATTGACGTTTAAAGTGCCAAACTTGCATTATTAAATCAAAATTTTGCAAAGAATAAAAACCTCCTTTAACTAGGCGGAATTTTTCGACGCTAGTGTTCGTTTTAAACTAATACATGGCTGATTGTAAGCAAGTTTGGACGTCAATGATGGAATGTTAGGCACTAGGATTTAATTGCGGACAATTAAGCGCCGGGAGGGGGTAGTGCATATTGAGTCTTAGTTAGAGTGTCATTTTTAGTTGTTTTAGTCTAGTTCAAGTCTAGTTTAGTTGTTTTTGGGTCTACTTGCACGTACAAGTTAACTAGGCTCGCCCGTACTCAATCTCCATTCGGGCGAGTTTAGTTACTACTTAGCAATTGTAAATGGTAACCCGTTTGTTTTTCAACTTTATTTTCAGAATTAAGCCACGAATGAAATGTTATACGGCTATTCTAATTTTTAAATTTTTTTTTATAAAAATCCAAAAAAAATATAAAAATTTCAAAAATTCAAAAAAATTCAAAAATTCAAAAATTCAAAAATACCAAAAAAAAATAGTTTGTGACTAACATTCTGTTTGCTTTGTCTTGCCATACTTGAATTGTTTTGCAGAATGTCAGGTGTAGGATCATCCAGCCGGCCTAGTAGGAAAAGAGGCCTAGATACTCGCTCAAGCAGGGGCCCAGTGATTAGGGAGCCTGAACCGGTTCAGCAGGTTCAACAGGAACCAGTACAACAAGTTGTGCAACAGCCAGAGTACAACAGGGTTGTTGAGTATACAGGACCGAGACTTCCTCATGGTCCACATCAAAGGATTTTAGATAGCCCTCTTTTACAGTTTGAGATGAATTCGGGAGAGTCACAGAGGTTAGCTACTCTGTTTACGGTAGAGCTGCTGCCGTATAGGAGGATTGATTGGGAGGTGTTGGATCGTTTAGGGGCAAGGGCCCGGGTGGAACAGTTGTTAGGACCAAAATTTAGGAGAGTGTTGGATTGTGACGCACAACAGTACAAGGAAATCACGTTGGAGTTTCACTCGACATTCGATTATAAGCAAGGGAGTTTCAATGAAAAAGGTGCAATATTCTTTGCTTTGGGTAGGAGGTCTTATGAGATGACAGTCCCTGAGTTTGCAGTGGCAACTCAGTTTTACACGGAAGAGGAGGTTAGGGCTCCCGAGTTTATTACTAGTCTGCAGGGAGTGTTGAAGAAGCAGCGTGGGTTCTGTGTTCTAGCGAGTGAGTTAGCGAGATTTTGGAGCACCATATCAAGGGTGCCATACTCTACAGGGGCAATTGCTAGTGATATTACTGATCCAGTTCTTCGCTTTATCCACAAAATTCTAGCAACGACTCTAGTTGGTAGAGGACAGGGGGACAACAAGGTTAATCAGGTAAGCTTATTTTGTTTGATGTGTATGGTGGAGCAGAGGCCAGCCAACTTGGCGACTGTGTTTGCTTTGTCTATGAAGAAGTTATGGAGAGGTGGTGCTGGAGCCCGTATTTACTGTGGGTCGTTGATTACTTGGTTGGCCGAGAGCTTGGGTGTGTTTGAGAGGTACCCGGCTAATAGGATGAAGAAGGGCCCTGACCCTTGCTTTATGAGTGTCCGGGATTTGCAGTCTGCTGGGATTATAGCCTACACTGATCCGATTACTTGGGAGCTGATACGAGAAGGTCCACAGGTTCAGCCTCCGTCGGGTTCAGGTGTTACGGAGGCTATGCAGGGTGCAGTTGCTACCCGCTATCAGAGGCCCTGTATTCCCCGTATTCCTCAGGATATACCTGCTAGGCAGTACCCATTAGCGCAGCCATGACTCGATCCACTTACTTTGGATTCGTTATATGATGCTATGCAGGCGGGTTTCGGTGACTTGCGTATGTTTGTTGATGATCAGATTAGTGGGTTTAGGCAGGAGATGGTGGCAGGGCATAGGAGGCTAGAGGATGGTATGTTGGTTCTGATGCAGAATTTTCAGTTGCAGCCACCGCCTTCTTGGCAGCAGTCTGAGGCAGGGCCCAGTGGGATGCATGCAGGTGATGAGGAGTCTGAAGAGGAGTAGGGCGAGGATGCAGCGATGCTGACAGCTCATATCTTTTGTTTATTTTTATCTTTATGTTGTTTTGATCCTCGGTTGTTGGTTTGTACTTAAATACTTTATATAGGTTGGTTGGGATTTTGGGGATGGTTGACGTTTGGTTGTTGGATGTTTGCACTAACACTTAGTATCTTATATATTATCTTTTGCTAGTGTTTGGTGTTTGCTTGATTAGGTTGGTATTTGTTGCCGCTTCCGTTAGCGTGTCCGAGTTAGGAATTGTTTGCTGAGCGCGTACGGATTGGAGGGCATATGTGGAATTGACTGGCACTTTGACAGTCTCACATACTCAGATCAGCTAAGTCATTTTCCACTTGTATATTTTGTATTTTTATTTTATTTGGTATTTAGTTTCGTTTAGTTTTTAGGTTGTTTTGAGTCGTATTTCCGTTCTTGCATTAGGGACAATGCAACCTAAATTTAAGTGTGGGGATGGGATACATGTAAATAGTAGTAATAATCGAGTCATAAATATGAAAAATACAAAAAAATTAAAAAAATTAAAAAAATGATTAAAAAAATAAAAAAAATTGAAAAAATCATAAAATGTCTTTTGAATAAAGAAGTTTGCAAAAATTGATACGGAAAGTGATAGAAAAGATGAATTTTTGCTCGGGATCGAATAATAATAATATGAGATTAAATAAATCGAGCTTGTGTCTAGTTAGGGATGTGTGAATAGGCCCGGGTTTGGTTTTAGGTCCCTTTGAGTTAATATACCTTAATTGTCGGTCTGCTAGTGGGTTTTCATCTGGGAAAAATGGGAAATTGAAACCGCCAATAAGAGTATAAGGAACACCATTATAAGTCAAAACCGTTAGAAATTTTAATCGAAAAAAAATAAGAAAAAGAATGAGCTAGAAACTGAATGAAAGTAGCGTAGGCCAATGTAATCTTGGTTGGGGATAGTGACTTCGACCCGGAATGCCTCTAGGATACGTGAAATCGAACTTGCAAATGAAAATTGCCTAAGCCTATGTAATCCGAGTTGGGGATAGCGACTCTACAGCTGGAATGCATCTGGGTTAGGTAAAAGCAATGTCTAAGCTCGTTAAATGAAAAGAAAAAAATGCTGAAAAAAAAAAGAAAATTTTGATTTTAAATTCTCTTGATTTTGATATAAGACGGTTAGGAATTGGTCCAAAGATCGTTCCTTTTGTTCTATAAGCTTGAGGCGGGATTAGGTGGACCGTAGATTCTAGCGTAAGGCCCTAGGTAGACTGACCGCATTTAAACTAAATTCACATGATAAGGGCTTAAGACCGGATTTGGGTTTAAAGGGACAAATATATTCGCAATCGTGGCTAACGCAAGCTTTGATTTTAACAAAATTTAAATAGTTTTTGATCCGAGTAACTATTCATCTCTGATTCCGTTGCCTAATTCTTTTTCGAGGACGAAAAAAGAGTAAGTGTGGGGATGTTTGATGTATTGCAAAATACATCCTTTATTCATGTAGAGTTTGTATAATTTTCCGTTATTTTTAGTTTAGTTCTCGTTAGAATGTGCATACTATTGATCAAAGCGAGTTTTGCAGGTCTTGGTGCTTAAATTTACTGAAAATTGAGTAAAAACGAGCCACAATACGGAAACACCAAGTTCGAGAACACGTTGGAAAGATCGGTAGCTGGAAATAAGTTAAAAAGCTGAAAAAATCACTCTCTGGCACCCCGTGACAAGTCTCTCGCGCCCGGCGAGAGACTGAAGGAAATGATCAAGTAATGGGACAATGTGGCGCCCCGCCACCCACTTCAGGAGTGGGTCGCGCCCCGCCAGAGGCCCCATCAGGCAGTTTTTTACGAATTTATTCAAGGGTTGAAGGGAAAGAATGTATATATTCATTATAAACTCGAAAAAAAACCCTAGTTACGAATTAAGGACATTGAAGGTGATTTTGAGAGCAATCTTTGAGCAATTTTGAAGGTTTTGAAGCATAGGAATCATTGGTACGAGTTCGGGACGAAGAATTGAAGACTTGCACGGTTTTCTAATTACTTGTTTGTTGATTTTTCTTTTGAAACTCGTTGTCATGAATTCTTGTTTGAACATCTTTGATTTGTTTTCATTATTTGATATGCTTGGCTAAACATTAAAGCCGCCAAGACTATGATGAATGGACTGAAATAAAGTTTTAACCTTTTTCGTTAATTGCATGTATTTTATGGATTGATTGTGTATTGTAAACGTTTTGATTTATTAAGTTGGTGTGTATGTGTACTTTGATTTAGTTAATTATTATCAATTGCTTCGTGTGAATCTAGGTGGTTGTCTGCTACAGAATAGGTTCATGCTAGATCTTTGACCTTGTGTCTTTAACCTTTAGGGAGAATTGGCCAATAAACCCTAGAAGTGATAGTTAGTAATTCGCTAGATTTTGGTATTCTACTAGTCCTAATAGCTGGAAGGGGAGGGGCTATTGGTAGGTCTTACCCGGCGAATTGCTTTAGACAGTCTTTGGAAAAAGTCGTGCCTTTATTGCCCCGTCGGTTTATTAGTTTATCAAGTCAAATTAACAAATCCAAACTACCCTAGATCTATAATTGGAAAAGGGTAGGTCAATATTAGGGTACTTACACAACAATTAGACAACTGGAAGGAAGTCTAATAACCGGTAGGATTAACGGCCTAGGTAGTGCCATAAGTTTCACCTCGGGAAGGGTTGAGGGGCTTAGTTGGTGTCTTAATAGGTTTAGTATCACAAGATCCCGGTTCCATAAATCATGCAGTTAATTTAATTGGTAAATTCTTAAAATCAATCCAGGATTCTAGTCTAGGTGGTTCTCGTCATCATATAAGAAAAGTCTTCGCCTTATTTCGTATTAGTTAGTTCTAGCTTAATAATTAGTTTAGTAATTAGTTCAATAGATTTCCTTGATTTTCAGTAACCCCCCCCCCCCCCCTAAACAATTAAACAGTTTAAGTCGTGTCTGTCAGCGTCTGTTAAAGTCTAGTTAACATGATTAATAGAGTCTCGTGGTTCGATATCCAGACTTCCTTAGGTCATACTACAGTGATCGGTACACTTGCCGATTGTGTGGTTTAAGTCGAGTCTAGATTTAAAGCTTTTTAGTGTCTAGATTAGAGGGTCTATAATAGTTAATTTTTAGTAGTCTGTTTAGCACACATCAAAGACCTAGTTGGAAAACTCAAAGTGACGACAATATAAAGCAATAGAACCCGGAGGACACTGATCAATCGATTTATCACAAACCGGAGCAACTGGATTAAAGGATGAATCGATACCCTCAAGTTCACAAAAGGCATCGACTTCCTCTTGTGTAAGGCGAGAGTAACTAAGCCCCATGTCCTTCTTTGCACCCATTGCTCCAAAGGATGATCAAAGAAAATCAGAGAAAAGGAAAAGTAAGAAACTAACCTGGAAGTTGAACAGAGAAATTGAAGGAATCTTGTTGAAGAAAGATAATAGTGAATGGCAGTTGTAATTTTGAATAAGAGTGTTAAAGATATAATTAATAAGCCTAGTGGTTATTATTATGACCTAGGGGAAAAGAACCGCCTCCTGAAAAAACTGGCACAAGTCACATCAACTGTCTCCTCAAATTCAAATCTGAAGTCCTACTGTCAAAAAACCTTGAAGCGGTAACCCTTCAAGCCTTGAAGCCTTTGAGCAACAAAAAAGTTGTACAAAAAGTCAGAAGCATCCGAGCTTACACCTCAAATACCTATGACTTGGGGGGCTAATGACGTGGGTATCTTAAACTTAATAAACTGGCCAGAGTGCAACACAGCTCAAAGGGTTGAAAGCCAAAAGGGTTTGAAAGCAAGTAGTTGTCTTAAGCAGCAAAAGAAACGAAGCAGTGATCAGTCACATCACACTTTATGTGTGGACTCCCTTAAACAGCAGCATTCGGCGGATGAGGGAAGACACACTCTATTATCCACAAGTCAAAAGCCTTCCATTTACCAAAATGGGCAAGTCCCCCACTGCAGTCACGGATCAAGGGTCAAAGGTGTGACAACCGGCACAAATCCGGTAACTTCCGTACCATTAGATAATTATTTGTTTCCTGCAAATTATGTGTTTTAAATGTCAACATTATATGTTTGCATGTTATACGTCCTAATCATGCATATCATACATTTCATTCATCGCATTGTGAAACAATTTAAGCGTTGCGTCAAAACAATTAGTAAACTCACCGGTTAGATAGGCTGTGTCAGCACAACCTCAGTACTCAGCTAAATGGTAAATTTAAGACTTAGACGTAGGTCCGACATAAAAAATATATCAAATCCCTAATGGGAAAACAAGAATAATTGTTAACACTTTCTGAAAAATTTAACTAACTTTAAAAGTGTCCGTTTTGGACCATAAATGACAACTTTTCGCATGCGTCGGTTGGCGTATGTTTCAAGCTCTGCTGCTTCATTTTCTTCCGGTGGTGGATGTGGTGGTGGTGGTGATGGGGGGAACCGCAGGTGGATCCGATTGTAGTTGGAGTTGATGATGATTTGTCTGATGTGATTATTCTGGATGTTGGGGTAAGTATTATTTTGAATCCTCTAATGGCATTTGTTTGGTTAAGGATGATCATGATAATATATATGTTTAAATTGTTTACAAGATGTTTGTTCCGAATCATCTGAAGTTAAGTGGTTGTTGTTAGATGTTTGTGAATTTAGGATAGAGATAGTAGAGGTGGAATGGGAGTGGTGGTTGGAGTTTTGCCGAAGAAGGGAGGATGGTTTAGAGGATGACAAGAAACTCACGGAGAAGAAGAAGGGTTTGATTTGTTTTGTTGAAGGTGGGTCCCACTTATTATAACATCTATTTTAACGCTATTTTTGGTTTTTTATCATTAAGGGTAAATAAGTTATTTCACATCCACTTAACTCGGAAAACTAACCTCCATCCAATATAGAGACCATCCGAGTAACAAAAAGCAAACCACAGGGAACATACCTGTAATTTCCAAAAGTTTGGGAATATAGGTGTTATTTTACCAAACCACGGGAAGCATCCGGGCATTTTAGTCTAATAAATAAGATAAAATAAAATCCACTTTTAATAGGTGGTAAGTTTACTTATGTCTCCGGTCATGCTAATGTTAAACTAAGTAAGCTTGATAGGTTTCTGGTAAATGACGTTTCTATGAGCCGGTGGCCTTATGCTAAAGTTGAAGTTCAGACTAGGGGTTTTTTGGACCACTGCCCGGTCTCTTTATCGTGCAACAATATAGATTTTGGCCATATTCCCTTCAAGTTTTTCAATTCTTGGGTGGGGGATCTAAAATTGTCGAGTATTGTTAAGGATGCCATAGTGGCCGATGTGGTCGGGGGTAATAAAGATGCTATGCTAGCCACGATTCTGAAAAGGATTAAAAAGGGATATTAATAAATGGAGAAAAAAGGTTAATGAAGCTGAAAATAAGGAAGTCGATGATATGATCAGGACCATTGAAGAAATTGAAAATAAAGCTACCATTGGGTCTATTTCGGACAGTGAAAAAAAGATCAGAATGGACCTCAGAGTAAAAGTCATTGAGAGGGAGTAGGTGAAGGCTAAAAATCTGCAACAAAAGGCGAGGGTTAATTGGGTGAAATTTGGGGATGAAAACAGTTTTTATTTTCATAATATTTTGAAAGTGAACATAGCATCCAGCAGGATAAATGGCCTTCGATTTGACGATAGAATGGTTACGGATCAGGTGGAATTAAAGAATGAGATTAGAAATTGGTTTAAGAAGCTTTTCTCGGAACCGATCAGACGGAGACCTAAGTTCAGCAAGGATGGTTTGCCTACTTTATCGGATCCGAATGGACTGAATTTGTGTGAAGAGTTCTCTGAAGCGGAGGTGTTGAGAGCTATCAGGAGTTGTGACGGGGGTAAAGCCCCTGGCCCGAACGGGTTTACCTTGAGGTTCTTTAAAGCTTTTTGGGAAGACTTAAAACCTCTGATTATGGGGGTTTTGAGGGATTTTCATACTAGTGGCAGTTTTAGCAAAGGCTGTAACTCTTCATTCGTGGCTCTGATTCCCAAAATTAAAGATACAGAGGTGATAGCTAATTTTCATCCTATTCCCCTTGTCGGGTCGGTTTACAAGATTATTTCCAAAGTATTGGCTAACCGTCTCAAGCTTGTGATAGATGAAGTTATTTCGGAGACGCAATCGGCCTTTGTCGGGGGGAGAAATATTTTAGATAGCCCTCTCATTATGAGTGAAACCGTCGCTTGGGCAAAAAAGAACAAAGCGGGGTTGTTAGTTTTCAAAGTTGATTTTGAGAAGGCGTACGATTCGATTAATTGGAAATTCCTTTTCCAAAAGATGGAATACATGGATTTCTCGGAAAAATGGATTGCGTGGATAAAAGGGTGTCTTGTGTCCAGAATGGGGTTGGTGCTGGTGAACAGTTCGCCGACAGCGGAATTCAAATTTAAAAGGGGTTTAAGGCAGGGAGATCCCCTCTCTCCTTTTCCCTTAATTATTACTATGGAAGTCATATCTTTATTCTTGATTAGGGCGATGAATATTGGTCTATTCTAAGGCTTTCAACTTCCTATTGGCGGCCCGATGCTATCTCACCTTTGCTACGCGGATGACGTTTTGTTTATTGGAAAATGGTCGGAGCAGAATGTGGTTACCCTAAGTTGTCACGGCCCTCATCCCGGTGTGACCCGGTACAGGAGCCGCGGAACAGAAACCCGTGGTATTTTATTATTTGAGTTGACAACGGAAGTTTAACAGGATCTTTTAAACTTGAAAATGCCCAATTATTTTATTCCATGAATTGGGACAAACCCCATAATTTACAGTAGAGGAATTTCACGAGTAAATTCCCTGTTTTACAAAACATGTTTATTTATTTTACTGAGCCACCATTTCAAGCTTGTTAGTGCTTCGTAGCACGTTTTCCTTGATTCACAGTAGGTCACCTGAAACATGTTTTGAAAAATATTTTATCAGCGGGAAAATACTGGCGAGTCATTCAGGTTAAATAAAACGACACATTAGTTATAAATTACAACATAAGAGCGATTACAATGGCTACTGTCTTATTTTTATCTGGCGCCGTGTCACACCCTGGTGACGATGGTCATACCACTATTGGGTCCTTTCACCCAAGTAGTGATGATTATCACTGTTAGGTTGATGAACCTAACCATGAGAAATTAGTAATGTGCACAATACCCCACTTGCCAGTGATTCAAGATAACCAAGACTTAATCCCTGTAATTATAACTGGAAAACATTTGGGTATTGTAAAACATTTTTGAGAAAAAGAGAATGACTCACATTGCAAGCTTAGTCGGGCAGAGTTTAGCCTACTGATAAGCCTGATAACCTAATTTAAACAACAATGCACACGAAACTAGGTCAATAACTTAATACAACATTTACGATAAGCTCACGAAATCAAAACCCTCACGACGAATGACAAAGGCATAGCCCGATTATAGGCAGCACTTAAACATCCATCGGATTGGTTTCAATCGATCGGTGAAGGGGTAAGGTCCCAAAAACCTCATGATAAGGGCTTAGGACCATACCACAACCTCATCTTTAAAGTTCTCCTTTTGACCTTGCACGGCCGCGCACTGGTCTTACAAAAGGAAGGCTCAAGAAACAGTCAACAGTCAACACTTGCGCGCCCAAAGGAAAACATAAATCCTTGCGCTTCCTCCCATAAACAAAGGGTGGAAATCCTAAAGCAAACACTTCCGCTTAACATCCGGACTTGAATACTATTTACCCAGACTTGGGATTTATCTAGCTGATTCCACACGATAAGGAGTTACACCAGATTGCAACAGTGATCTTCTAGAAGGAGTTCAATCGTGCACCACTAAGACGGTTGTAACCGTCTGGACTCGTGTCGGCTCCCCAGACGTCCCTGAAATCACAATGATAGCATGTAATTGGAGAGTAATCTCCACTTGGTCACTTTACACGTGGCAAATCCCCAGCCTTCGATCTAAGCCACGATCCGTGTGCTCTCACGTCGGATCGAGAAGCTTGACGGAAGGAAATGTAACCGCTTACAGGGTTAGCATCTTCCGTCAACTTTTCACTAACAGGTTTTCCCGCCCAAAGACTCCCGGTTATAAATATGAGAACTACTCAGGTATAAAATTCAAGTTACACACACTTCTCAAATACATCTTCTTCTTCATAACCAATACTTATTCTCACACCGGAGTCGGGTCAAGGAGAGAAACCCTTTCTCCCCTTGGCGAGGCTAACGGTGCTTCTTTTTTGCAGAGTTATCGGAGAAGGAGATCAGTTGTAATCGAATCAAAACGAGAGGAAACGTACCTTTTATGCGGATTCAAACCCCCTAGATAATTGATTCCGATCGATTAATCTAGTGTTTCTTCATTGGCGCCCACCGATTCCTCTGTCTTATCAGTTCTCATCTCGTTTCGATTCAGTTCTTTTCATTCTCTGTTTTAACATGGCAGAAAATTCATCATCTCATCGGCAAACTGGTCCTCGACCAAACATCGGAAACAATTTTCAAGTAGAAGGAATCCCAGAGGATGCCTCGGATGACAACGAGGTTCAATCCAATTGAGCAAACGACCCTGTCACTCCAGGAGTGTTACCAGCAAACCCTGCTCAATCAATTCTGCCACCAGGAGAAACTCCAATTTCCTGGTACGTCAGTATACACACAGCTGTGTGCTCAGACTGCTCCCTTAACCCAGTCACGGAGACCAGGATCTCGTGCTAACGCTTCCCAACGGGAAGATTCAACTTACGAGAATACAGAAGTTTATGCCAGATCCACATCAAAACGTGAGTACACTCAGTCAGGAAGTCACCAGAGAGAATATCATGGTGAACAACACCCTCATCGAAGACAATCGGTTCATGATAGGTTGGGTTCCCAACGGAACACCCACACCGATGAATCTGATCCAACATACCGTTTAAGTGCAAATACCTGTGTGTTCAATCGATTGCAGCCAAACTACAATAAGTGCAGGCCTCGTGCGGTTTATAACCCTAAGGCAGAACACAACTATGATTTGATTTACCGCCCTGCGGAAGCAGCGGAAAATTCAAAATTCATCATGGAAATAGCTTTAGCTCCGCTTGAGAAAGCTAAATTACCATCCAACGTGGGAAAATTTAACGGGCTGACAGACCCCGATGACCACTTAAGGGTATTTACCAGCGCAGGTCTGGTTGGGGGCTGGACCCTCCCGCTATGGTGCCATCTGTTCGTACAGACCCTGACCGGCGCAGCTAGAATCTGGTTCGATAGCCTACCAATCGGACAGATCGAATCATGGAAGGATCTACGCGAAAAGTTTTTGACACACTTTAGCCAATAACGGCGTTCCATTCGCGATACATCTGACGTCATGAACATTTGGCGCCGTGATGATGAGAATCTGGAGGATTTCATCACCAGATACAATAAAGAGGTATTGGAGATCGGCGGAGTTCATGAGCAACTAAGCCACGGTCAATTCAAGTACGCGGTTAGATGCGATGACATGATTAAGGTCTTATCTGGAACAGAGGGCCTTCCAAAAAGTTGGGAGAAGGTAATGGCGGCGCCCAAGGTCTACGCGCAAACTGAAAAGAACCTTACCACAAACAGGCCACCACCACCACACAATAGACCCGCGGACTTAAGCTCAATGGGCGAAAGAAGATTTAAGAAATCATGGCGTGAGTCTGGCTCAGGGAGTCGTTCATCTGAATATGCTTGCGCAACTATCAGCAAACTCACCGCGCAGAGGGAGTCTAAACAGGAGAATAGGGAGAGGCAGTGGACTCCCCTAACTAAGAACCCGGCGGAAGTCTTGAGTACTGAAGACTATCAATTCAAACCTCTGATCCCCATGAAAAATAAGCGCGGACAAGACCCTGCCCAGTACTGCGAGTATCACAAGGACAACGGGCATACCACTAACAACTACATTTCTTTACGCACAGAAATTGAGAAAGCCCTCAAAAGCGGCGAGCTCACACATTTGCTCCAAAATGTTCGCAAAGAGATTAAGCAGATAACTCGGGGTGAGGAGGGCCCAAGCAAAAGGGCAAAAACTTAAGAGACAACTCTATGAATTTCCCGCAGAAAAACATGATCTATCAAGCGAAGCGGAAATATTAGAGAGTAAGTTAAGTTTCATATAATTATATCAGCAAACCTTGTAAAAGCCTCTGTGTTCTATCCCTAAGTAAAATAACAAAGTTTCTATTATTCCTGTGTTTATTTTTACAAAGTGCATGCAATTTCTTTTAGTAAGCGCAAAAACATTATGGTAGTTATAAAAAAAAGCCTCATGAACGGTCAGTGATCACGTCACAAACGACCATAAGTTCACACATGAGCTTTATACCAACTTCATTTTCCTTACTCAATAAAAGTAATCGTACTCATGCAAAATATTGTAAACAAATAAATAGAAACATCATGCTATTCTCAGCGTACAAATAATCCCTAAAAACTATCAAACACGGCAGTGTTTTAGTTACTTTCGCAACAGCGCACCAACAAAGACAGGGATATACATCCCAAATATTACAGGAAAATTGTTCAATACATTTTTCAACCTACGATAAATCTTCACCCTCATCCGGAAAGATTTCCCTTAGTTGCGCCACGTGATCATCAGATTGCAGCGCAACATTTATCAGATCCATAACCGGAAGTTGCACGTTGTTAAACTCTGTCTTCAAGGCAGCAAGCGCGGCACCAGTATTCACGCCAAAAGTTGCAGATTTACTACCATCCCAGTCAACCTTTAAAGCACTATTTACATGATGGGAGCATTCAGCATATCCTTGGGCATACCCATCTCTTCGCGCAGTAACCACTAAACGAGCAACGGTTTTATCCAGCTCTTCAGAATTTAACACCGACTCAGCAACTTGCGGAAGAATGAAAGAATTAATAAACAAAAAAAGTGCATAAACAGTTCCATAAACAAACAAGCAACTTACACAAGCAATCCCACGATCTTTCAGCCACGCCATATCACTCTTCAAAGGTTCAAGCTCGCTTTCAGCTATAGCTCGCGCCGTTTCGGAATTTTCCAATTTTTCTTCGGTCTCAGTCAAACGACGAGAAATTTCATCCTTTTCAGAATGCGCAAGTTCCAGATCCTTTTTAAGTTGTTCCTGGCCAGAAAGCAAAGCAGTAAGTTCTTCTAACTCTTTATCTCTAAAAGCAAGAGTGGTGCAAGCTTGTACCTCTCGTTGCTCACTACGCTCCCTGTGAGAACGCGCCTCTGCCAGCGCAGCTTCTGCATCAGCTTTCTCCTTCTTTAACCTTTCTACCTCCACACCCTGAATCTTCAGTTTTTCAACCTCAACCTTGAGGTTATTAATGATATTACGGAGGTTTGCCTTCTCAGCATTATCTTTTTCGCAAATTCTCCTCCAGTTTTTGCGTTCTTCGGAAAGGAGAGTAGCTTCAGCTTTCGCTTTCCTCTTCCAACCTGCAACAGACCACTCCTCGGTCTTGCGCTCATCTTCAAACTTGGCCTAATCAGCTTCCAATTTAGCCTTCAGCCGAGTCAAGCGCCTCTCGTCTTTGGCAAACTTCTTCTGGGACACCTTAAAAGCTTCCCAGTCCTTATGCATACTATACCACTCACGCACTATGCGATGAGTAGTAGACACATGAGAAGCAGTCTCTTCAAGGTAAGCTTGATAGGTTTGTTCATAAGACCGGCCTTCTTGAAACTGGATCTCCCCAGGCGGAAGTATCCCCTGCAACCAATCTTGGCACACGCGCCATTCCGAGAAAGTGTCACCTTTCTTCAAATTCCAAACAGGGGTGTGAGGGTCAGAGGCATCTTTCTCCGTGTAAGTCCAGTAGTAGTAATCCCCCAAGGTTTCTTCTGGGCGGATTGGAGAATGTTTACCAACACCAGCAGATGAGCTTTGCTCCTCACCTATCACCTTCTCAACACGCTCAGGCATCACATTAGAAAGTTTAAGAGAAGAAGTTGCAGTAGGAGACTTCTCAGTAGTTTGCTCTTTCTCCACGTCTTGAGCAGCAGTTTCAGGGGTTCGGGGATTACCAGCACCATCCACAACCCCTGGATCAACAACTTTTTCAGTTTCTACAGCAATATCAGCAGGCTTCTCAGCCTCAACAGTCTTATCTACACCACCATCAACAACCCCCGTAGGCTCTAACTGGTCAACAACAGAAGCACGCGGAGGGGTGGGTGGAAGCTCTTCATTAACCACAGATTACAGCCCTGTGGGAACAAGGGAAACAGGAACCTCTGGAAAAACAACAAAATCTGTAAAGATTTAACACACATAAAGGAAACAAGAAAAGGCAACACTTACCAGGAACAGATTCCGAAATAAAAGCATCTAGATCCCCTTTTCTGGTAATTTTCTTCCTCTGAATCTTCTTAGAAGGCGGACCCACAACATCAGTGTCAGCTTGTTTCCTTTTACCAGCCTTCCTGTGCACCAAGTGTTCAGGACTAGAATCGAAGTCAATAGGATCACTTGGGTTGGATAGGGGAATATCAGCAGAATCCCTCGGTTCAGCTTCGGTTCCCGTACAGTTACTGCAGGTGTAAGACCCTCCAAAGAATCAGAAACCACCACAAAATCACACCTGGAGTCAGAGGAACGGCGCGTACCTTTCTTCTCCCCAACATTTTTTGCCTTCAAAGTTTGAACTTTAGCAGCCTCACCCTTCTTCGGCACAGAGGTAGAGGTCGTCGCGCGTTTCTTCCTTTCAGGACCTATGCCCAAATTCGACAACTCACCTACAAAAGCGCAAAAGAACAATTTACCCACAAGTGCAAAAAGGAAAGCAGAAAAAAATATAGCTTACCAGCACCAGCAGCAGGTTGAGCAGACAAATCTGCATCCCGCGGAAGAACAAAGTTCTTTACAATCCTATGGTACCAAAGCTCTTCGTCAGGTTTCTTCTTGATGGTACCCATCTTCCCGCCTTCCCTCTTAAAGGCAACAATATACAGTGAAACAACTGCAAGCAAAGGATAGCAAGTCAAAAAAAAAAAAAAAAAGAAGAGAAAGAAAAGAGGGAAAAACCCCAATCCTACCATGACCATCCTCGGTGTACACCGGTTTATCATCACGCTCCATTTTCCAATTCAAAGTCATGCCGGCTCCGACGAGAGCTTTCTCCGGCAAAGCAATGTTGGGAACATCCTTCAGATCCTGGTACCAGTTCTCGTCAACAGGGGTCTGAATCGTTTCAGTCGAAACATCTTCTTTCCCCCTTAAAACCATCCTCACCGGAATCACTCCGGCCTTGATAAAAAAGAACTTTTGCTTCCAGTCATGAAAGGATTTTGGGGGCTGCAGTAGAATCTTCTTCGCAGATGCTCTCTGAATAAAAGAGTAAGACCCTTGAATACAATGCATTTGATAAAAAAACCCTAAATCGAGGAACTGTCGGCTCGATATGCATCGATCGGCACACAAACTCGAAATGTCAAACCCTAACGATGCCAGTAGGGTTCAATTGGGAAATATGCAACTTGTAATACTCTAGGATTTCAAGGAAAAATCTGGTCACGGGCAAACGAAAGTTGCCTTCACAGAAGATATCCCAGAAAAGGGTGATATACCCAGCCGGAGCATCCGCTGCTGTCTGCCCCTCTTCAGGGTACAGAGCACCCCAGTTCTCCGGAAATTTCAAATTCCGAACCAAACCATCAAAGGTCGCCCTGGGCCACTTTAACGGTGGAAGTTCAGTAGACATTTCTTCGGATAGGTCTTCTTGGTGTTCCCCGGTTGACATAAGAGGAAGAAATGATAAACTTTTTCTTGGATAATGAAGAAAGGAAGAGGAAGAGTTTTCAAAAAAGCAATGATTAAATAGGAAGAGGGCGACTCAGACAGACTTATATACTCACCGCAATAAATAGCATCGGTAACCGCTATAGCACCTTTTCCGGATATCACAGTTACCCAAGCAGCAGAGCGAGTGAAAACCAACACAAACGCGCTTACACGCGCGCATGCAAAACATGGACAGTAAGGAATAACTGACAGTGACAACCTGTCACTCAGTTTTTACTGTACCAGTCTCATTTAGAGTCAAAGATTTTCAAAAATCTTTACAATAAACAAATGAACCTTCTCATAGAAGTTTCCACATTTTCGAGCCAAAAAGCATTTCCCTCTCATAAGTCCAGTGCTCCACTTACTTGCATAAGTACAACACTAGACTGGGGGGACTTGAAGGGGTAAGGTCCCAAAAACCTCATGATAAGGGCTTAGGACCATACCACAACCTCATCTTTAAAGTTCTCCTTTTTACCTTGCGCGGCCGCGCACTGGTCTTACAAAAGGAAGGCTCAAGAAACAGTCAACTGTCAACACTTGCGCGCCTAAAGGAAAACATAAATCCTTGCGCTTCCTCCATAAACAAAGGGTGGAAATCCTAAAGCAAACACTTCCGCTTAACATCCGGACTTGAATACTATTTACCCAGACTTGGGATTTATCTAGCTGATTCCACACGATAAGGAGTCACACCAGATTGCAACAGTGATCTTCTAGAAGGAGTTCAATCGTGCACCACTAAGACGGTTGTAACCGTCTGGACACGTGTCGGCTCCCTAGACGTCCCTGAAATCACAATGATAGCATGTAATTGGAGAGTAATATCCACTTGGTCACTTTACACGTGGCAAATCCCCCGCCATCGATCTAAGCCACGATTCGTGTGCTCTCACGTCGGATCAAGAAGCTTGACGGAAGGAAATGTAACCGCTTACGGGGTTAGCATCTTCCGTCAACTTTTCACTAACAGGTTTTCCCGCCCAAAGACTCCCGGTTATAAATATGAGAACTACTCAGGTATGAAATTCAAGTTACACACACTTCTCAAATACATCTTCTTTTTCATAACCAATACTTATTCTCACACCGGAGTCAGGTCAAGGAGTGAACCCCTTTTTCCCCTTGGCGAGGCTAACGGTGCTTCTTTCTTGCAGAGTTATCGGAGAAGGAGATCAGTTGTAATCGAATCAAAACGAGAGGAAACCTACCTTTTATGCGGATTCAAACCCCCTAGATAATTGATTCCGATCGATTAATCTAGTGTTTCTTCAATCGGATATTATATCGTAGCAGTGATCGAGTTAATACCCTGTATTCGTTGCAGCGTTTCCCTACTAAGAAATTCGAAATTGAGCAGTAGAATTCGTTTTTGAATGAAGTTTTCGAACACAGATGAAAGCCCATGCTCTGCTCAATTTATGGCTGATTTTAAGGTTTTACGCGACTCGCGTAAACCTTAACAAGATCTTACGCGGCCCGCGAGGGCCCCTAGTCTACGTATAGGGTTGGGGTGTCACGAGTAGGGTTGCCACGCGTACGACACGTGGCCTGGACGCTTATCCGGTCAACTTTTAAGTTGACGCGGCCCGCGTAAGCAGAGCTTAACTTTTACGCGGCCCGTTTGAAGCCAAAAACCCTATATCTTTTCTTTTAAGTTGACGCGGCCCGCGTAAGCTAAAGCTTATGTTCTACGCGACCCGCGTGAAGTCCGGAAATCTTGTTTTCTTGGTTTTTCATGCACGTTAGGTTTCAGGGGTCCGGGTTTTCACTTACGGGTCGTTTATGGACAATTTCACAGGTCCTTACATCCTCCCCACCTTATTTAAAATCTCGTCCTCGAGATTTACTAGAATAAGTGAGGATACTTTCGCTTCATCTCTGCTTCTAACTCCCAGGTGTATTCGGGTCCTCTTTTTGAATCCCACTTGACTTTGACAAGTACCAGTCTTTTATGTTTGAGAAACTTGATCTTTCTGTCTTCTATTTGAAGCGGTTTCTCCACGAACTTCAACTTTTCATTTACTTGTATGTCTTGAAGAGGGACTACTAGTGATTCGTCCGATAGACATTTCTTGAGGTTAGATACATGAAATACGTCATGTACCCCAGCTAACTCTTCTGGTAGTTGTAAGCGATAGGCGACCGCTCCTATTCTCTGGATTACTGGGAATGGTCCTACGTATCTTGGACTTAGCTTTCCTTTCTTTCTAAACCGAACCACTCCTTTCCAAGGAGAAACTTTTAAGAGTACTTTGTCTCCGACTTGAAATTCCAGCGGCTTGCGTCGATTGTCTGCATAACTCTTCTAGCGATCTCGAGTCGTCTTTAGTCTTTCCTTGATTTGAGTGATCTTGTCAGTGGTTTCTTGCACAATCTCGGGACCTGATAGTTGGCTTTCTCCTATTTCTGCCCAGCAAACTGGAGTTATACACTTTCGTCAATACAGTTCTTCGAACGGGGCAGCTTCGATGCTTGAATGGTAACTATTGTTATAGGAGAATTCAATTAAAGGTAAATGGTTGTCCCAATTTCCTCTAAAATCTATCACGCATGCCCTGAGCATGTCTTCCAGGGTTTGGATCGTCCTTTCACTTTGTCCGTCTGTTTGGGGATGATATGCCGTACTTAAATTTAATCGTGTCCCCATTGCTTCTGGGAAACTTGTCCAAAAATGTGAGGTGAAACGACTATCCCTATCTGATACAATGGAGAGTGGGACTCCATGTAAGGATACTACCTCGTCTACATATAACTTTGCTAATCTTTCCATGCTAAAGGTTTCCTTCATGGGTAAAAAATGGCTGATTTGGTTAATCGATCCACAATTACCCAAATCGCGTCATTACCTTTTCTGGTTTTGGGTAACTTAGTAACAAAGTCCATGGTTATGAACTCCCATTTCCATACAGGCATTTATAATTGTTGGAGTAACCCTGAAGATTTCTGGTGTTCTGCCTTAACTTGTGAACAAGTTAGACACTTAGAAACATATCTAGCTATGTCCTTTTTCATTCCTATCCACCAGAAGTTATTTCTTAAATCTTGGTACATCTTATTATTACCAGGATGCATGGTATACCTAGATTTATGGGCTTCCTCTAAAATTTTATCTCTTAATTCTCCCTGTTTAGGTACCCAAATCCTTTTCTTGTGGAATCTCCAAATTCCATCACTTCCTTGCTCTAATTCTTTTATTCGTCCTTTCATTCCTTCAGCATCATCCTTGATTGTTGTTTCCTGGACATTCTTCAGTTTTTCCATTAAATCTAATTGTAAATTTAATCTAAGAGCACGAACTCGTCGTTGTTTCTCATGATACTTACGACTTAGGGCATCTGCGACTACATTTGCTTTTCCTTCGTGATATTGAATATCACAGTCGTAGTCACTTAGAATTTCCATCCATCTTCTTTGCCTCATGTTTAATTCTTTTTACCCAAATATATATCTTAAACTTTTATGATCTGTATATACTGTAAACTTACTGCCATACAGATAGTGTCTCCAAATCTTAAGGGCAAAAATTATTGCTCCCAATTCTAAGTCATGTGTTATATAATTTTCTTCGTGCTTTTTCAATTGCCTTGAGGCATACGCAATTACCTTTTTGCGTTGCATTAACACACATCCTAATCCTAGCTTAGAAGCATCACAATAAACTTCAAAATCTTTTGTTCCTTCTGGTAAGGCAAGAATTGGGGCGTTTGTTAACTTTTGCTTTAAAATCTTAAAAGCCTCTTCTTGCTTAGATCCCCATTCAAACTTCACTGCTTTACAGGTTAGCTTAGTTAATGGTACAACTATCTTAGAAAAATCCTTAATAAATCATCTATAGTATCCAGCTAACCCTAGGAAACTTCTAAGTTCCATAGCTGATTACGGGACCTTCCATTTGGTGATCGCTTCTATTTTGGAGGGGTCTACGTGAATACCTTCGTGATTCACTGTAGGATCATTTTGTGACCCAAACGAGTCAATCAGAAGAGTTCTTATCAATTCAAGAGGCGGAAACAGATGAATTGACTTGGAAAACAACTTGTTTCACACTTTATTGTCTTGTTTTATTGAAATAACAAGTTTCTGGATCAGTAGACACGTCGGCAGCACTTCGGTACCGGAATTACAAAAGTTACAAATGATTTCGTTTGAAGGGTATATATAGAGGAGCTGATTTCGCTTGAAAGTGGCAATTGTCATTTCAAGCGAAATTAACCCTTCAACACATAAATCCTATTTTCCCGTATAACGTGCCCTGATCTAACAATTCTAGTACAAGACTCGATACAAGACGAAGTCGACAGACGTATGCACCAACAGACTCCCCCTCAGATGTTAACGAGTCTTAAGTGTTGAGCCTTCAACGTCTTCAGTCTTTATCAGTCTTTGGGCTTCTTTTCTTAGAATTTGATAGTGTATGCATCCTCAATCTCTATCCTCTACTCTCTTTTATCATCAGGATTTGATTCTGACTCTTGCATCTACAGACTTTTCTCTCCCTCGGATGTTGTTCTACTAGCAGACTCCCCTTGAGTTGTGCTGAGATCATAGTCTGGCTTTCACAGGTTTCAAGATAGTGACCTGGCTCACATCCTGCCCAGGTACTAGAATCGCAACCAGGTTCTCTCATAGCCATAACCTGCACATACTCTACCTCAAAGTAAATTTCACAAATTAACAATTTGACAAATTTAAACTTTGCTAACCACTTGATAAACTCAGTTCAAAACATCAATTATTGAAATAACAAATTTAATTTCTGATGATCACATGTATGTATATCAATTTTTCTACCCACATACTCCCAAACCTGTTCGTCATGTATAGCACTCGGAATTTTGAAAATCAGCTTTTCAACATCAGTTGTCTAAAATCTTTTTGAATTTTCAAAAATTTATGCTAAAACACACTAAAATCTTTGTGTATTTTTGAAATTAAAGAAATACAGTAAAAAAATATTTACAAACAATATTTTTGTGAATTTGTGTGAGAGGATCATATCAGTTTTTGAGACAAATCACTAACACCGTTAAGTTTAAACATTTTAAGTTCTAAACGATTCACTTAGATTGTCAGTATACTGATCCACTTAAATTTTCACACAAAGTTCAACTGTTTCGAGATACGAGATTAATGTTTTAGAGACTTAAACTTATTCGCGTGTCCCACCTCAGAATATACTCTCGTATCCAGATCCCAATATTCAGTCTTACAGGTGAGTATACCTAGATGATATCTGTAAAGGGTTAATTGCGAGGGCCGTGAGAGCTCAGGCTATTGCTTCCGCAAAATCAGAGAGATGACGGCTTCGACTTTTGGTGTGTCCCCTTTAGAGGATCTTTTCTTCAACAGCATGATTAGCATTTTGCAATGTTTCATCATTTTTATGCTGAGGGCGGTGCTATATTTCAAGCAAGCGTAAAGTATTCTCCGGGGACTAGGCCATTGCTTCCGCAAAATCAGAAGTCCCGGGATAATACCCCAGATATCACTAAGCATAAAGACATAGTATCTCAGAAAGAGGGATCTTTCAAACAAGATTTCGGGGGGTTACCCATATATCCGAGAGATGTTCCCCACGATATAAGCAAGTTTGAAATTTAGGTTTATATCTCGTCACAATCTACTAAATGTGTAAAAACCTACTGGCATATCATCAGTGAGACCGTTTATCACATTTTCTTTCCAATTCTTTAGCATGCTATGATAGTCCACTGATGTACTATCATTTCCTCTTTTTCACAACAAAACTCATTTTTGCTTTTATCATGTTTTTTACTTTTTCAAAATTTCTAATGTTTTTGGATTTTCTGAAAACTTACTCCCCCTAAAATTCAAAATCATTTAAAGGAAATTTGAAAAACAAACTGTACAAGATAAAGTGACAACTGATTTTCGAGCTTCAATTCGCCATCCACTTGGCATAAACAATCAGAACTCCCCCTCACAACAAAACATTTTCCCATTATGATTTCAAAACATTTAAGTTTGTTTTAATCAAATGGTTTTTCCGAAAAAAATTTTTGTTTTCATCATAAACCACTTGTAAGTTAGGGGATCAACTCATCACTTTGTTCTTTTCTTTTCAACCTTTTAAAAAATATAACAATTTTAAGTTCAATCAACAAACACCACTTGTAGAAAATCAAGTATAACTTAATGTCCCTGATTTACCACTTGTAAATCGAAATATCACTGAAGTGAATTTCTCAAGAAAAATGCCGATACCTGCTCCACTCTTACCAACCTGGGAGCTCCGACAAGTCAGAATTTTAGTTTGAAAAAGGTGTCACCCAAGCCTGACTAGCCTTGGATGATTTTGGTATACATCTATCCCACCATCTTTTCGATTGATAAAATTCTTTTGCACCTTTAACCTTCCCATTAACCATCTTCCCAAAGATGTGTTTGACTTTCCCATTGAAAGCCTTTTCAGCAGCAAATTCTCCTTTACCAGAGAAGAATTAATCTGATATCTCAAATCTACCTTTTGATTTCAAATTTTCTTTTGACAATTTTGGAAATTTTTCATCGTTCATTTCAGGAACGGAATTCTCATTCTTTTTCTCAACAAATGACTCCTCTGATTTTATGGAATCAGATTCATTGTCAGAACTACTCTCAGATTTTACAACCCATCTTTGTTTTTTTTCATCAACTTTTCTTTTGTAAAAACGTTTTGAAGTTTCACCAACTTCAAAATTGGTTGGTTGTTTCTTTTCATCAATATGTATTTCTTCCAATCTTGAGTTAAAAGAAACTCCCTGTTTTGTGTTGTTGGACTGTTGACAGTTCCAAGCAATGTGTCCAATCTTGTGACATTTGAAACACATTCTTCTCTCAACTCTTTGCTCAGTTCTTATCATCATATTCTTTATCTTCTCAGCAAGAAACTCTTGGTTTGACTGTCTCCAAAATGATTTCTTCTGCTCTTCTTCAGAACTTCCTCCTGCAACAAATTTTGTTTTTGATTTATAATTTTTCTCATTTTTATAATTTTTCGAAGAACTAAAACCTAATCCTTGCTTTTTGAAATTACCGTTATGGTTTGGTTTCTTTCCATAACCTGAACCAGAACTGTAACCCTTTTTCTTGTTCAATCTCTATTGAACTCTTGAAGTGTACTTTTTAGGTTTTTCATGAAGATTTAAATCTTTTATTTCATAAATATTAATTTCTGTCAATTTGAAAACCTGTTTGATCATTTCAGTTTTGACACTTCTTATTGGAAATTCCTCATCAGAATATAATTTGTCTGAATCCATCAAAGTATATGCCACTTTGATTAGTTCGTCATTCAAATTAGATTTTGATAACAGGAATTCTTTAATGTAAACCCTTTTAACCGGTGAACTCGGACTCTTTTCTGACGAACTCGAACTTTCAGATTTTGACTCCGAATTTGACTCTTCATCCATATCCAACACCTGATCGACCACTTTCTTTAACAACTCAGACTCATGATCAGTGTCAGACGCTGTGAATGTGACATCAATATTATCTGGTAACTCATCAATGTTTTCAGACTTTAACTTGATGTTGAGAGCCTTATTTAAACGTTCCTCATTTGGCTTTCTGGGAGAATAACTTTCATAGATCGGGGGCGGACACTTGTTATATTTGACACTTTGTTTCTTACCAGTATCCGGATCTTTTGTCTTTTTATCTTGAAAAACTTCAAGACCTGCAATAGTAGGATAAACTCGATCAATCAAATAATCACATGTTGTATAACTCAACAACAAACGTTTGATTCTTTCACTCTTAATCTTTTCAAGTTCCAAATCTTGCTTTAGCTTTGCACAGTCTTCAATATACTCATTGATGACTTTCTGCTTTGTCATTAAAGTGGAGCTCATCATTGTCATTGCAGCATCTACTTCTCGATTTGTTTTGTTCAAACCATCAACTGTTCTATTCAGAACATCATACGACTCTTTCACATATTTTATATCAGACAACAAATTCTCTTTCAGCTCTTCAAGTTCACAAATCTTCTTGTCTTTCTCCTCACAATATTTGCAAGACTCCAAACATTTCAGACAAGGTTTAATGACTTCAACTATCTTTTCAACCTCGACAACCTTTTCAACTTCAATAATTTTTTCAACTTCGACGATTTTCTCTACCTCGACGATTTTTTCAACTTCGACTATTTTTTCGATTTCAACAATTTTCTCTACCACTTTCTCAATTACTGGTTCACCATTTATTTCTTTAGCTTCCATCTCTTTCTTTAGTCTAGCAATCTTCTTCTCATACAGCATCTCAACTTTATCTGCAAAAAACAAATTAAAACTATTAGGATCTAGACCTTTTCTAGCTTTATTAATGTAATCTTCTTCATCATCAGTATCTACATCACTGCCAAAGTCTTGAAAAATCGGTACTCTTTTCAAATTCGATTTGACTTCATCTTCTTCCAGAATTCTAGCACCAAGACCTGAACCCGGTGGAATGTATTTATCCCAGCTAAATCCCTCTGCAACAAATTCATCATCTTGATCAATTATACCAAAACAAGCTCTTTTCTCTTTTTCTTCAATGGCTCGTGCATGTGCAGTCTGTGGTTGTTGAAAAATCTGATGAAAAATTGACTTTTGATAATAATCATTCTTTCCATCTTATCTTCCAGTTGCTTCTTTGTTTTTGCATTCTCGTTTAAAATGTCCCTTTCCTTTGCAACGAAAACAAGTGACTTTCGATTTGTCAACCCCTATTGGAGATTCACTTATTCCCCGAAAATCATCTCTACCTGTGATTTGTGTAAATTTTTCTGCTCTTCGAACATCACTGGCTAAACACCACTTTACATCCATCAACTCAAGTTCCTCAGCGTCAATCTGGTTATAATCCTCTTTGGTAAGCATAGGATTTCCAATTTTGCCACCAATCAAACTTTCATATAATTCTAACATAGCAACAAGTGATGCCATGTGTTGCTTTGCTATTTCAGGAGACATATTTTGACCATTTTGAATGTTCAAGGTAACATTGCACTGCAGATTTGTAGAATTCTGTTTTTGAGGACTTGGTGTTGTAAAATTTGGATCAAAACTTGAATACAAAGATGAATGTCCACCACTCTGAGTTACAGTACTACCCTTCATTTCAGACGAACTATCAGCACTAAAACCAGTTTGGATCTTTGGACTTGGAGTAGTTTCAAATTTTTATCAACCCATTCATCATCATCTTTCTTTATGTCCAATCTTCCCATTTCCAAAACAAGATGACAATATCTATCAATGGTCATTTTTGTTGTTTCATGATCAAAGGCTACAAACATGTCAAATGATTTCTTAAGTAAAGCCTTTTATTTCTTGATCATATCTGCACTTCCTTTAAACTTTTGAATCAATGTTGTCCAAATTGACCGAGCAGTTCCCTCATGTTGGAGCAAAACAAAGATATCTTCTTTAATCGCTTGTTGAAGAATACTGATCATCATTTTTTCACTTGTATATTTCAATTTATCAATCTCCGAAAAGTCACAAAACGCTTTTTCAAGTCCACGTTCATTTTTCGGTTTCTCATAATCTTTCTCTAATGAACACCATGCGTCAAACTTGTAAGCTTGCACCCAGTTCTCAAATCGATTCTGCCATCCTTTAAAATCTTCAATGTACATAAGCTTTGGCGGTTTTTGATGAGTTCCCGTTTCATTCTCACTGTACAATGTTTCAACAGCTGTAACTGGTGCAACTGGAGTAGCAAACACATTGTAAAATTCTTCTTCCATGATTAGGAAAATTATTTCACAAACACAAGTCTCAAAAACACAGTTTCACACGAAATACCAAACTCAAACGGAATCAACTTTTGAAACGGAATTACCCTTTGAAGCGAAATAACACTCTCACACGAAATCACTTTGAAACGGAATACCCCTATTCAAACGGAATAGCTTATTCAAGCAAAATTATCAAACGGAATTACTACTTGGAGCGAAATTACTAATTTCGTGTGGAACGTCTCAAACGGAATCACACTCTGAAGCGGAATCAGGTAATTTCGTGTGAAATCAAAGGTACTTTTCAAGCGGAATAGCAATTTCAAGCGGAATCAAGAGCTAATTTCGTGTGAAATGCTGCTGACATCATCATATTCGATCTGATTTTCAAGCGGAATTACGAATTTTACCAATTTTAAGCTGAATTAAGGTCCAATTCTTTCAAGGATTCTTTAAAACACTGTTTCGCATGTTATGTAAGAAATTCAATCCATTTTGACCATAAAAACTTGTTAATTTTGAAAAAGAAGGTGTAGAAGTCAGAAATTATGGCTGTTTTGGCAAGAACTCTTCTTCCTGAGCTCTGATACCACTTGTAGGAACGTCGGCAGCACTTCGGTACCGGAATTACAAAAGTTACAAATGATTTCGCTTGAAGGGTATTTATAGAGGAGCTGATTTCGCTTGAAATGGCAATTGCCACTTTCAAGCGAAATTAACCCTTCAACACATAAATCCTTTTTTCTCGTATAACGTGCCCTGATCTAACATTCTTAATACAAGACTTGATACAAGACGAAGTCGACAGACGTATGCACCAACATTCACCATGTGTCCTAAAAATTGTACCTCCTGTAGCCAAAATTCACACTTCGAGAATTTGGCGTAAAGCTTTTCTTTTCTTAACAAAGTTAAGAGTGCACGCAGGTGCTCACAATGCTCGTCCTGACTTTTGGAATAAATGAGTATATCGTCGATAAAGACAATTACAAATTTATCCAAGTACGGTTTACAGATCCTATTCATCATGTCCATGAATGCTGCAGGAGCATTTGTTAATCCAAAGGGCATGACTGTAAACTCGTAATGACCATACCTAGTTCTGAAGGCAGTTTTAGGTATGTCTTCTTCTTGTACTTTCAACTGATGGTATCCGGAGCGTAAATCTATCTTAGAAAAATATCTAGCTCCCTAAAGTTGATCAAAAAGATCATCAATCCTAGGTAACGGGTATCGATTCTTAATTGTAACCTTATTCAATTCCCTATAATCGATACACATTCGCATCGAACCATCTTTCTTTTTCACAAACTACACGGGTGTTCCCCACGGGGATGAACTAGGTTGTATAAATCCTTTGCTTAACAATTCATCTAATTGCCTTTTCAATTCTAACATTTCGGTGGGTGCTAATCGATAGGGTGCTTTAGCTATTGGTGTAATTCCAGGAATTAGATGAATTCTAAATTCTACATCCCTATCGGGTGGTAATCCAGGTAGTTCTTCTGGGAATACATCCGGGTATTCTGCTACTACTGGAATTTCCTTAAGTTCCTTACCTTTAGTATTAATGATTACCGAAATCATATACACTATTTCTTGTTTTCTTGAATAACTCGCCACTTTCATTACTGAAATGAATTTCATTGGCTTACGTGGCTTATCTCCCGTAATCACCACTACTTCTCCTGTGGGTGCATGAATTTCTATGGAGTTCTTATCACAGAGGATTCGAGCATGGTTGGCTACTAACCAATCCATTCCTAACACAACATCGAATCCGGCTAACTTCATAGGTAACAGGTTTGTAGAAAATTTATGGCCTAAGAGTTCTATCTTTCCTTCTTGCAAAACCTTACTTATGTGAACATAATTCCCATCTGCCGTTTCTACCGTAAAAATTTGTCTAAGATTGGTTAAGGGTAGGTTAAGAGCTTGGCAGAATGAAGTATTTATAAAGCTTTGGTTTGCACCAGAGTCGAATAATACTTTCGCACAAACGTCGTGAACTAGGAACGTACCAGCTATTACGTCTGGGATAAGTTCTGCTTCTTGGGTAGTCAACTGGAATGCTCTTGTATTCTTTTTGGTAGTTCCTTCTGCAGGCTTGGCTTTGTTGTCAGCTGGTTTGACCAATTTGGGGCAATCTGGTCTAAAATGCCCAGCTTCTCCACAGTTGAAGCAGATTGTTGATTTCTTCCTTCCACAATCTTCTTCTTGATGCCGTGGAATTTTGCAGAAATTGCAATACCCTTTGCATCTTCCAAAATGCTTTCTTTTACAGGTACTGCAAAATGGAGCAGTGGGAGACTGCCCAGTTCCCTTTTTCTTGAAATTACTACTATTACCCACACGGAATCCTTGGGTAATCTTTTGGGCCACTTTCTTTTTCCGGTTTTCTTCTCTTGTGCGTACCAGTTCATCGGTCAAAGTGTTGGCTAATTCCACTGCATCATCAATTGTGCGAGGTCTCGCAGCTTTAACGATATCACGGATTTCGCCAATCAAACCCCAAATATAGCGAGAAATAAGTACCGGTTCTGGCGAAGCCAGGGTTGGTACAACTCTAGCATATTAGAAGAATGTCGAAGTATACCCGCGACAGTCAACATCCACCATTCGGTGGCTCAGGAATTTATTCGCCATATGCTCTTTTTCATATTCAGGGCAGAATTTCCTTTCCACCAAACTTTTAAATTCTTCCCAATTCATAGCATAAGCCACATCGCTTCCCTTGGGTTGTAGTAATGTGTTCCACCATTCTAGTGCCCCTTCTTTAAAAAGATGCGACGCGTACATGACCTTGTCTTCCTCGGCACATTTACTTATTTTAGTTACTGCTTCGTTTTTCTCTAACCAACGCAGTGCAGCAGTTGCCCCTTCATTGCCTGCAAATTCGATTGGTTTACAGGCAAGAAATTCCTTGTAAGTGCAACCAGGCGTTGCAGCTTTCATATTTTCTTAAGAAATGGGGCTTGCATCATATCATTATCATTATTATTAATGTTGCCGCCTCCATTTACACTATTACTGAAATTGTCGCCGTGAGTACGTTTGCTAGGAATAATTGGTTGAGGTTCAACTGGATTTCGGGCAGCAGCAAGGATTGCTGGAATAGCATTGGCTATTCCTTGAGCAACGATATTTTCTATATCTTGCCTATTAAGAAAGGGATCTTCATGGTTTTGCTCAGATTGGTTAACTTCGTTAACTGGTTCATTGACGGAATGTTCCATCTGATAATTAACAATAGATAAATTATAGGCACAAGATAAATATTAATCAATCACAATAAATAATCACACATAATCAGGTTAACACGTATAGCCCAAAATTGTCGACTTTGCGACGTCGATATTTTTATAGATTAGTAGGCATCCGTACACACCAGTTATGTTACAAAAGTTTTATTTTTTAAGTTATTTTACATGATTATATTTATTAATATTTATTATTATTAAACACGTAACCACACAACCACATACGATCCTTGTTAGCTGGCATTTCAGAAATGACGTTACCTCTCGTCATATTTCCATGATATCCTCTCCCCCACTTCCTGGATTCTATTTCCTGCGTCCACCAGCTCCTCGCCATAGTGGCGGAGTTCAGCCAGGTTTTCTGTGCTCATAGGTGGGTTTGGTGCAGGCTCAGGGTCAAACAGGGGGGGAAAAGGTGTTAGGGTTATTTAAAAGATTCTGAAATTGCCAGTCAGTGGTCCACCATTCTTCTAGCTCTCCTGGTAGAGGTCGGGGGTGGATAATAGGATCTGGGATAGCAGGCTCTAGGTTAACTGGAAGTTGTAATTCAATTGGGTAATTGAAGAGGTTATCGTCGGCAGGTCCGATGAGGTCACTAAGTGCCAGTTTACGATCCAGCTCCTCCCATGATGGCATTTCCTGGGCTTGCCTGGAACTTTCCCCGATTTCCTTTCCTTTGCCTTTATCCTTCGGATCCTCAGTCTTTATAACTTTCTGTACCGCTGGTTTTGTCTGTAACACCCCGAAAACGGGTTTGGTAATCAAACTCCGTTAAATACTAAAAGACGGGTAAAGTACCGTTAGCAGTAAAAATAACCCGGTAAATATTTGGATTTAAATTAGAAATCCTAATAATTAAATACAAGCGAATCAAAGAATTAAGGAATTAAGTTTATAAGAGCCCGAGTCAACGGGACTTAAAATAAAACGGGTCTTAACTCCCGGAACCCACTAAGTTAACTAGGTAAAATTAACCTAGTTAGTAGTGGGTAATTAAATAATAAACTATGAGTTATAGTTTCATTTATGAATCTCTAAACTTGAGGGACTAAACATGGGCAACTAGAAAAGTGTTTTATTAAAACATTTATATAAAAAAAAAGAGAAATAAAAAACACACACATGTGTGTACGTATGCGACCAGGAGAAGCTCCATGGGAGCTCAAACCCTAACTTCAACAAATCAACAAAATTGAAGGTCAAGATCAGCCCTAAAACGAAATCCGAACCCGGATTAGTGATCCCCATCGAAAGGAGATCATAAGGTATGTGAAAATTCATAAAAATCCTCTACTTGAAATTCTCATGAATTTGGGAAATCAGAAAATTGATGATGCATGTTTGTTAATTGCATGGAATAGGAACAATATAGTGTCTAGGAGTAAGCCCTAGATAAGTATATGTTGAAATCATGCTTAGCTCAAGTTTTTGTTGATACTAAATTCATGTATGAGATGTTTTTAGGGTTTTGATTGCAAAAAAAATAGTGTTATGATATCAAGAACAAGCTTAAATTGAAAGCTGAATTCAAACGATTCTTGATCAGAATTTACAGCCGATTTGTATTGGCTGTAACCTGGACAAAAAGTGATAAAATCATGTGTTTCTTGAGTCTAGAATGTAATTCCAGGAAATACCTTTAAAACCCCACTGGAATCGCATTTTTTCGACGAAAATCGAGCGTTTTATGAATTTTTCCGTATCAAAGGTTCAAGCTGCGTTTTCTGGCAGAAATTGCAGCCCATCACGAATGTCATAACTCAATTTAGGAATTGAGTTATGATCTCAAATTCTTACTGTAGAAAGTTTTAAGCGATTAAAAGAATCGCCAATTGGAATTTCGTCAATTGGATAAACGAGGAATTTTTAATGAATTTTTCCGTAAGCTGCAGTCAGAAGTGACGAATCTGATTGCAGCTTAGTAAATGAATTTTCATGAATTTTTGGTAAAGAGTTAGATCTTGAAATTTTAACTCAAGGGCTAACCCTCCGAGAGGTACGCCACATAAAAAAAATCATAATTTTGGAAGACTTGTAAATAGGTTAAACAAGTCACCAAAAACAACCAATTTTTAGTGATATGAAATGCCTAAATGAAATCGCGGCTTACTAGTTAGTATGTAAAAATTTGATTTTTGTTAAGAGTTCGGATGAAATATGCCTAACTGAGTTCAATGAACCAAATGTGCATATGAATATGTTGGTAAGTCAATTGACTTTTGAAAGTCAAACTAACCAATGATAAAGTCAAATAGTAGTTTCGACATAGAAAATATGTGAGGTAGAATAGTCGTGAATTGAAATGACTAATCTAACCACCTTGTGAATGATGATAGTTTGTCGCCTAACGAGCTAGGTAGAGGCTTGGGAAAGAAACGGTCAAACGAATCAAGCACGAGAAGAAAAGCGTATTCGGATGCGAGGTAAGTAGAGCTTACGCCCCTTTACATCATTTGCAAAGTTACTTAATTTCAAGTATAGATATGAATGCTACTAAGGGGTTGATATATGATATTCCGACACGATTCAATGAGAGTCGGAATGAGGGAAAATGGTAAGAAATTATGAATTATAGTAAAAAGGGGTAAAGCGGTAAATTAGTCATGTAATGACGAATAAATAAAAACGGTTTTAAGTAAAACAAGTTCAAAGGAAAACCGAGATAGGTTTAAAAGGGGTGAAATGGTAATTAAATACCATCTCATAAGGACAAATGGTCAATTAGACTAAATGGGTCAAATGATGTGGTTAACACCATTTGACAATAACATTTGAAAATCGCTTGTTGAGTTTTGTAATCACAGGAAAATAACATAAGCTTGCGTTGCTTTAACTAGAAAGATTTAAAGCAAAAATTTATGTAAACGGGTCAATACCTTGACCCGAGCCAGGTACGCATAGTTAAGTTGCTAGATAAATATGCAAATATGGGTCAAATAATTAGCGAGAGTCCTTCGTCGTAAATGAGGGACTAAAAATGACCAAAACGCCCATGATTTGTAAATCGGGCAAATGACCCTTAGAGGTCGTTTAGATACTAGTATTATGATTATGCAACTCTTAGATATATGTAAGAGTTGTAAGTATAAACCTTGAGAGTCAAATGCCTAAGAACGGGTCAATTACGTAGAATGACTATCCAAAGGGTAAAATTTAGAATAACGGTCCGTTATGTTAAATCCACTACGAAATAGTTGTTGTGGAATATAAGAGGCTATTTAAAAAAATGGAAATACGAAGTGTACAAAGAGAAATGCGAGTTTGATGCTTAAATGCATGAAAACTTCTAAACGGGTCAAAATAAAGTAGGTGGTAAAATGTTGGCTTAAGTGTAATAAAGAAAAACGTAAACCGGGTAACGGGAGCGTAAACTATATGAATAATGGATCCGGGTAATGGATGATAGCTTAGGCATGTTAAGAAACGAACCCCAAGCAATTAAAATGAGTTTGGATAGATTTGGATGCAAATTTGATGAAAAATAAACGTGCAGAGTTGACACGGGCGGGTGAACTTTTGACACGGCCGGGTGAAGGGGCTGTGAAAAATATATGTTAAGCTGACACGGCCAGGTGATCTTTTGACACGGCCGGGTGAAGGGGCTGAAAACAAAATATATATTTCTTGTATTTAATTATTTTGTTCAAATGCCTTGATTTCTAATCCCATATAACTTGTTTAAACTTGTTATTTAACTATCAAAACTAACTTTTAAGTTGGTTTTGATCATAGGTGATTGCCAAGAGTGCCCGGATGAAGATCAAGCTCGAAGAAGAACCGAACACGATAAAGTTAAAAGCTTCCGCATGACGTTTCGTCGTAACTTTAAACGACGAACTCAAATTCATTAAGTTGTATTATTTTCAAATTGTAAAAGTTTTAATTATCCCGTATTATTCAACATCACGTATGTACAATTACATGTTTATTTTCGTAATTTATACGAAAACCTTTAAAATAATAACAAGGGTGTTACATTGTCGCAACCCCCGATCCCTTATTCCCGGGAACGGGCGGACGCGATCTCAGTTGTGGTGGTATCAGGTTATTTAATCTCGCAGCGGAATTTTCATCAGGACCGTAGTTAGGAAATGTTTATCAGAGTAAAACCACCATATTTTATATTAATAATCACATGGGTAAAACCCAAGTTTCTTATTACAATACAATTATAGGGATAAACCCTATCTTATTGAATTTAAAACATCGTTTATTAGGTAACTTTTATAGCCACATTATCCCCAAGCCTTTAGTGCTCTCCAGCTGGCTTTCTACTAATTGGATGTCACATTGGGTTACCTGAAACGCGTTTTAAAAACATTTGTCAGTCGGAAATACTGGTGAGTGAATCCCAGTTTAATCAAGAAATATTTTATCGATTAAAACAGTATTGAGGACGATTACAATGTTTATGTCTACACAATTACTCCATTTGGTACTATCAATCCACTGACTTGTGGGTCATATTACACATTGGCTAACTCATTGTCCAATGGTAACGTACTGTCAACCTTGACTTACTACTCATAGTGTAGTAAATTTTGTATACAAAACCCCAACATACCGGCAGTAATTGAAGAACTACAAAGACTCAATCACCGCTTAATCACATTGTAAAACAATTAAGGTTTTGTAAATTATTCCAAAAACGTTAACAAAAAGAGAATAAACTCACTTTGCTATCTTAGGCTTCTTGTAAGGGTTTCCTAGGTATAATCTATAATTTATACAAATGTACATTGGTTAGTATCATAACCCTTTGAAATTATTAATGATACCCTCCCCGAGACGGCATTCCAACAACTACGTCGGGCAGAAAAACACGACAGTTGTTACGGAACCCTAAATTAATCGGGCAGCGTAACTATTACGAAACTGGGGTTATAATACTTACAACGGAGCAGAACCTCGCTAATTAGGGGTATAATACCCGTGTATTATAACCTCTGCACAGAAATTGTGATTTGCGATTGAAATGTAAGCGACGAAAAACGTAAACTGATGAGTTCTATAGATAGTGCTGAATTCTGACTTCCAGGCGGCCCGTGTAAGATAAGGCTAAGCCTTACGCGGCCCGCGTCAACCACCTGGTCAACATATAGCTTGTCCCGGTCATCCTCTAGACCGCCACGATATCGACACGTGTCAGCACCGGATGTCTCCGCGTTTCATGATCTCTAGCGGCCCGCGTAAGTGTAAGCTTAAGCTTACGCGGCCCGTATCAACTTATGAAGTCAACGGATTCAATTCCAGTCTTGATACCGCCCGCGTGAGATGTTGGGGTGGGTCTACGCAGCCCGCCTTAACTTTATTTTTCTTATTTTTGATTTATTTTATATGTTAAAACATAATTCGGGCTCGGTTTTCACATACGGGATGTAATATAAGACATATTGGGATATTTTACAATATACTAGAGTGTCATAATATTTATAAGGGTGTTGGTTTTACCGAGGGTTGTTACATTCTCCCCACCTTGTTTTAGAGCTCGTCCTCGAGATCTATTGAAATAAATGCGGGTATTTCTTTTGCATTTCTGATTCAAGCTCCCATGTGTATTCAGGTCCTCTTTTGGAGTCCCACTTCACTTTGACTAGAACTAGTCTCTTATGCTTGAGATTCTTGACTTTCCTATCTTCAATTTGTAGAGGTTTTTCTACAAACTTGAGTTGTTGATTTACCTCTATATCCTTAAGAGGTACTATCAATGATTCATCAGCTAAACACTTTTTGAGATTAGATACATGAAACACATCATGTATTCCTGCCATTTCCTCTGGCAGTTGTAGCTGATAGGCTACAGGTCCTATTTTTCTAATAATCTTGAAAGGTCCAACATACCTGGGACTTAACTTTCCTCTTTTGATGAATCTTACCACTCCTTTCCAAGGAGAGACTTTCAACAATACTTTATCTCCTACTTGAAACTCCAATGGCTTGCGTCGATTATTGGCATAACTCTTTTGTCGATCACGTGCGGCTTTCAGTCGTTCCTTGACTTAAATAATCTTGTCAGTTGTTTCTTGCACTATCTCAGGTCCAGATAGTTGCTTTTCCCCAATTTCTGCCCAACAGACTGGGGTTCGACACTTTCTTCCATAAAGTGCTTTAAATGGTGCAGCATTGATACTTGTGTGATAACTATTGTTATAAGAAAATTCTATTAAAAGTAAGTGATCGTCCCAATTACCTCCAAAATCAATTACACAAGCTCTAAGCATGTCCTCCATTGTCTGAATTGTTCTTTCACTTTGTCCATCCATTTGTGGATGATAAGTTGTGCTCAATTTTAACTTGGTTCCCATTGCCTTTTGGAAACTTGACCAAAAATGAGAGGTAAATCGACTATCCCTATCAGAAACAATTGATAAAGGAATACCATGTAAAGAAACAATTTCATTTACATACAATTTAGATAATTGTTCCATACTAATTGTTTCCTTCATTGGTAAGAAATGAGCTGACTTGGTTAGTCTATCTACAATCACCCAGATTGTATCATTTCCTTTCTTAGTTTTGGGTAATTTAGTAACAAAATCCATGGTTTTTAATTCCCATTTCCACACTGGTATTTCTAATTGCTGTAACAAACCTGAGGGTTTCTGGTGTTCAGCCTTAACTTGTGAGCAAGTTAAACATTTAGAAACATAGGCTGCTATATCCTTTTTCATTCCTATCCACCAGAAATTTTTCCTTAAATCCTGGTACATTTTATCACTTCCTGGATGCATCGTATACTTGGATTTATGAGCTTCTTCTAATATACGATGGCGTAGATTTCTTAATTTAGGTATCCACATTCTCTTTTCATGGAATCTCCAAATTCCATCCGTTCCTTGTTCCAATTCTTTCAACATACCTTTTAATTTTTCAAAATCATCCTTGATTACTGATTCTTGTGCTTCTCTTATCTGATCATTTAAATCTACTTGCAGATTTAATTTAAGAGAACGTACCCTTCTTGGCTTTTCATGATACTTTCGGCTTAAAGCATCTGCCACTACATTTGCTTTTCCTTCATGATACTGGATATCACAATCATAATCACTAAGCATCTCCATCCAGCGTCTTTGTCTCATATTCAACTCCTTTTGCTTGAAGATATACCTTAAACTCTTATGATCAGTGAATATGGTAAACTTACTACCATAAAGGTAATGTCTCCAAATCTTAAGAGCAAAAATTATAGCTCCTAACTCTAAATCATAGGTTGAATAATTCTCTTCATGACTCCTAAGTTGTCTAGATGCGTAAGCACCTTTTGTCGTTGCATCAATACACATCCATAACCTAGTTTAGAAGCATCACAATAAACTACAAAGTCTTCAGCTCCTTCTGGTAATGCTAGTATGGGCGTATGGGTTAATCTTTGCTTAAGGATTCTAAAGGCTTCTTCTTGTTTTACTCCCCATTCAAACTTAACAGATTTACAGGTTAGCTTAGTTAAGGGAATAGCTATTCTAGAAAAATCTTGAATAAACCTTCTATAATAACCGGCCAATCCTAAGAAACTTCTAACCTCAGTTGGTGACTCAGGGGTTTTCCATTTAGTAATTGCCTCGATTTTTGTTGGATCTACATGAATTCCTTCATGATTGAATAGGTGTCCAAGGAATTGTACCTGTTCTAACCAAAATTCGCACTTATTGAATTTAGCATAAAGCTTTTCCTTTCTTAATAAACTTAAAAGTGCGTGCAAATGCTTTGCATGATCCTCTTTATTCTTAGAGTAAATTAGAATATCATCTATGAAAACAATTATGAATTTATCCAAATATGGCTTACATACTCGATTCATCATGTCCATAAATGCAGCTGGGGCATTGGTTAAACCAAATGGCATGACAGTAAATTCATAATGACCATACCTCGTTCTAAAAGCGGTTTTAGGAATGTCCTCTTCCTGTACCTTTAATTGATGATATCCTGACCTTAAATCGATTTTAGAGAAAAATCGAGCTCCTTGTAGTTGATCAAACAGATCATCGATTCTTGGTAATGGGTACCGATTCTTAATCGTGACTTTGTTTAATTCACGGTAGTCAATGCACATACGCATTGATCCGTCCTTCTTTTTAACAAACAGTATCGGCGCTCCCCATGGTGACGAACTTGGCTGTATAAATCCTTTTTCTAACAATTCATCTAATTGTTTCTTTAGTTCTTGCATTTCAGCGGGTGCCAAACGGTAGGGTGCTTTGGCAATTGGTGCTGTTCCGGGTAGTAGATGAATCCTGAATTCAACTTCTTTGTCTGGAGGTAGTCCTGCTAATTCTTCTGGAAAGACATCTGAAAATTGAGATACTACTGGAATATCTTTCAGTTCTTTTTCTTTAGTGTTAGTGACTATAGAAATCAAATACACTATAGAACCTTTTCTTATAGAACTTGCAATTTTCATCACAAAGATTAATTTAGTGGATCTAAACGGCTTATCTCCTTTAATTGTGATCGTTTTACCTTTCGGTGAATTCACTTCTATTGCCTTTTGATCACATAAAATATTGGCTTTATTGGCTATTAACCAATCCATTCCTAAAACAACATCGAATCCTGCCAGATTCATGGGATACAGATTTGCAATAAATTTCTGATTTGAAATTTCTATACTTGCTCCCTGCAAGATTTCAGAAATTCTAACGGTTTCTCCATTGGCTGTCTCTACTAGACATTCTTGTGGTAGTTTAGTTAATGACTGAGTTAGAATTTTGCAAAACGAAGTATTAATAAAACTTTGGTTCGCACCAGAGTCAAATAATACTTTAGCAAATATATCATTAACTAAAAACGTACCAGCTATAACGTCTGGGATCATCTTGGCTTCATCTGCAGTCAAAACAAATGCTCTAGCATTTTTAGTATTCTTGTTGTTTGCAGCTGGGGCCAATTTCGGACAGTTTGGCCTGATATGACTTTTTTCTCCACAGTTGTAGCATAATCCATTGCTGGATTTCCTCTTGCAATTTTCTTCCTTGTGTCCTGGCATCTTGCAATAATTGCAGAGATTGGAGCATTTTCCCGAGTGTTTTTTCTTGCAGACCTTGCAGTATGGTGTAGAGGTAGAACCCATATTCCTACGATTGAAATTTCTAGAACGAAATTCTTGAGTAAGCCTTTGGGTTAGGTTTCTCCTCTGGTCTTCTTCTCTAGTACGGATTAACTCATCTGTCAATGTATTGGCTAGTTCTACAGTTTCTTCTATAGTTTGAGGTCTAGCTGCCTTGACTACATGTCTAATCTCTCCAATTAATCCCCAAATATAACGGGAGATTAACACCGGTTCTGGTGAAGCAAGAGTTGGTACTATTCTAGCATATTCAAAGAATAACTTCGTGTACCCCTTACTATCCACTCTAGTCATCCTAAGATTTAGGAATTTATTTGCTATCTGCTCCTTTTCATTAGGAGGGCAGAATTTTCTTTCTACCATATTCCTAAATTCTTCCCACTCCATACTATAAACCCTATCACTTCCTCTAGACTGAAGGATAGTGTTCCACTATTCTAAGGCTACATTCTTAAATAGATTGGAAGCAAACATTATCTTGTCCTCTTCCGCACATTTACTTATTTTTAGAACAGCCTCAGTCTTTTCTATCCAGCGTAGAGCTGCAATAGGTTCTTCATTGCCCGAGAATTCTATTGGTTTACAGGACCAGAATTCTTTGTATGAACAACCGTAAGGCACGGTTCTTCTTCTTTTGGGAATGGGCATTTGAAGTATAGGTACATTGTTCACGCTATGTTCTGGTTCAATTGGTCGCTTACTGCTATGTTTACTTTTATTATTTGCTTCTTGAACAGTTTGAAGAATAAATGGCATTGCGTCTATAATTCCTTGTGCCACTATATGTTGGATAGCACTATTATCCATCTGATTTCCATTGTTATTGATGCTTGGGTTTTCATTAACCACGTTAATGTTACTCTGATTATCATTATTCAGATTTCCTTGATTTTCTTCATCGGCCATCTGAATTTTAAACATTTACCCCATATTAATATCACAAATAATAGTTAATATAGTAAATCACATGACACGCAATCTAGCCAAAAACGTCGATCAATGCGACTTATACTCTATTTTCATATACTATGCGTCTAATACACACTATTACTTAAATAAAGGTTACAATACCAACAGAAAGAAAATTACACTAATAGTACTATGCATCCGTACACACATATTTTATTTTATTTTTATTATATTATTACTACCATCTCCTCCATTCTCACATTCACGGGTATGGATTCATCCAAATATCCATATTGCGTTCATCGTATTTCCATACGAGACGCTCTCCCACCTGACGCATTCTTTCACTGCTTTCTAAAATTTCCTCCCCGAAAGTCCTAAGTTCTTGGACGTTTTCTGCACTCATTGGGGGTGCAGGTTCTAGGACTGGATTTGGAATCTGGGGTACGGGTTCCTGATATGGGGGTAAAAGTGACTGTAATCGGTAAGGATCCTCTAAGATTTCCCTGATGTAGTTATCATGGTAATAGGGATCTAAAGGGTCCATACCTGAGTAAGCTCCTATAGGTGTGTCTTCATGGATAGGGTAACGTTGCACAAAATCCCTATTATCGTCCCACCAAGGGTCGTAATTTGGGTCTAGAGGGTTTGGTGCAGGTACTCTAGGGATTTCTTCTGGATTAAAGTCGTGCATCTCCACTTGGTTTTCCGGGTTTTCTATCTCCATGGGTTGTTCTGGGTTTTGTGGTTGTGGGGCTACTAGTTGTTCCAGACTTGGGTCAGCAGCAGTTGTAGCTAGGATATGGAAATTAGCTAGGCTTCTATTAAGCATATCCTGCGTATGGGCATCTGTCTCTCGCTTAATAGCTGCTAAGGCTCTTTGCTGTTGCAACTTTCACATTCTCTTCCTACGAGCAAAAGCTTCTTTACTGAACCATCCTCGTTTCTTATTAGGAAATGGCTCTTCAGATTGAGCTCTAAAAGCAAATATTCCATCCTCCTGATTAGCAGTATACCCTGAAAGGGCAGGCTGTGATGATGTACCTTCACTCCTAGGTGATTCAGATAACTGACGATTCATATCTGAGGGTTCTTGATCACTCTTACTGTAAACTAACAAATAGTCAAATAACACATAACAAATAATTACAGTTATGCATATATTTTCATTATTTCCTAACACAAAATTTAAAACTTAAGTGTCAGCAGAACACTTCTTTGGCTCAGACCAGTGGCTAGGCTCTGATACCACCTCCTGTCGCAACCCCCGATCCCTTATTCCCGGGAACGGGCGGACGCGATCTCAGTTATGGTGGTATCAGGTTATTTAATCTCGCAGCGGAATTTTCATCAGGACCGTAGTTAGGAAATGTTTATCAGAGTAAAACCACCATATTTTATATTAATAATCACATGGGTAAAACCCAAGTTTCTTATTACAATAAAATTATAGGGATAAACCCTATCTTATTGAATTTAAAACATCGTTTATTAGGTAACTTTTATAGCCACATTATCCCCAAGCCTTTAGTGCTCTCCAGCTGGCTTTCTACTAATTGGCTATCACATTGGGTTACCTGAAACGCGTTTTAAAAACATTTGTCAGTCGGAAATACTGGTGAGTGAATCCCAGTTTAATCAAGAAACATTTTATCGATTAAAACAGTATTGAGGACGATTACAATGTTTATGTCTACACAATTACTCCATTTGGTACTATCAATCCACTGACTTGGGGGTCATATTACACATTGGCTAACTCATTGTCCAATGGTAACGTACTGTCAACCTTGACTTACTACTCACCGTGTAGTAAATTTTGTATACAAACCCCCCAACATACCGGCAGTAATTGAAGAACTACAAAGACTCAATCACCGCTTAATCACATTGTAAAACAATTAAGGTTTTGTAAATTATTCCAAAAACGTTAACAAAAAGAGAATAAACTCACTTTGCTATCTTAGGCTTCTTGAAAGGGTTTCCTGGGTATAATCTATAATTTATACAAATGTACATTGGTTAGTATCATAACCCTTTGAAATTATTAAGGATACCCTCCCCGAGACGGCATTCCAACAACTACGTCGGGCAGAACCACGACAGTTGTTACGGAACCCTAAATCAATCGGGCAGCGTAACTATTACAAAACTGGGGTTATAATACTTACAACGGAGCAGAACCTCGCTAATTAGGGGTATAATACTCGTGTATTATAACTTCTCTACAGAAATTGTGATTTGAGATTGAAATGTGAGCGACGAAAAATGTAAATTGATGAGTTCTATATATAGTACTGAATTCTGACTTCCAGGCGGCCCGCGTAAGATAAGGCTAAGCCTTACGCGGCCCGCGTCAACCACTTGGTCAACATATAGCTTGTCCCGGTCATCCTCTAGACCGCCACGATGTCGACACGTGTCAGCACCGGATGTCTCCGCGTTTCATGATCTCTAGCGGCCCGCGTAAGTGTAAGCTTAAGCTTACGCGGCCCGTATCAACTTAAGAAGTCAAGGATTCAATTCCAGTCTTGATACCGCCCGCGTGAGATGTTGGGGTGGGTCTACGCGGCCCGCCTCAACTTTATTTTTCTTATTTTTGATTTATTTTATATGTTAAAACATAATTCGGGCTCGGTTTTCACATACGGGATGTAATATAAGACATATTGGGATATTTTACAATATACTAGAGTGTGATAATATTTATATGGGTGTTGGTTTTACCGAGGGTTGTTACAGGTTTCTTCCTACGCACACGCCTCCAGCCTACAAATCTTCTTCTCTTTTTCGGTTTTGGTTTCTCCTGAGGTTGGGCTTGAAATACCATTGGCTCTTCAGTATCCGCCTGGTAGCCAGTGAAGGTATCGGTGGTATCCATATCTGTGGTATGGATAGTAAAGTTTTGATGTGCTTCTGATAGTTCATTCATGCTGTTAGCATACATGAAGAAACACACAAAATTCTAAGTTAAAATTAAATTCACAAAATGGCAATCAGAAAATTAAATATTTCTAAATACTTAATTGGCTTAAATCAGTGGCTCTGATACCACCTTTTTCTGTCACGGCCCTCGTCCCGGTGTGACCCGGTCCAGGAGCCGCGGAACAGAAACCCGTGGTATTTTATTATTTGAGTTGACAGCGGAAGTTTAACAGGATCTTTTAAACTTGAAAATGCCCAATTATTTTATTCCATGAATTGGGACAAACCCCATAATTTACAATAGAGGAATTTCACGAGGAAATTCCCTGTTTTACAAAACATGTTTATTTATTTTACTGAGCCACCATTTCAAGCTTGTTAGTGCTCCGTAGCACGTTTTCCTTGATTCACAGTAGGTCACCTGAAACATGTTTTGAAAAATATTTTATCAGCGGGGAAATACTGGCGAGTCATTCAGGTTAAATAAAACGACACATTAGTTATAAATTACAGCATAAGAGAGATTACAATGGCTACTATCTTATTTTTATCTAGCGCCGTGTCACGCCCTGGTGACGATGGTCATACCACTATTGGGTCCTTTCACCCAAGTAGTGATGATTATCACTGTTAGGTTGATGAACCTAACCGTGAGAAATTAGTTATGTGCACAATACCCCACTTACCAGTGATTCAAGATAACCAATACTTAATCCCTGTAATTATAACTGGAAAACATTTGGGAATTGTAAAACATTTTTGAGAAAAAGAGAATGACTCACATTGCAAGTTTAGTCGGGCAGAGTTTAGCCTATTGATAAGCCTGATAACCTAACTTAAACCACAATGCACACAAAACTAGGTCAATAACTTAATACAACATTTACGATAAGCTCACGAAATCAAAACCCTCACGACAAATGACAAAGGCATAGCCCGATTATAGGCAGCACTTAAACATCCATCGGATTGGTTTAATCGATCGGATATTATATCGTAGCAGTGATCGAGTTAATACCCTATATTCGTAGCAGCGTTTCCCTACTAAGAAATTCGAAATTGAGCAGTAGAATTCGTTTTTGAATGAAGTTTTCGAACACAGATGAAAGCCCATGCTTTGCTCAATTTATAGCTGATTTTAAGGTTTTACGCGGCCCGTGTAAACCTTAACAAGATCTTACGCGGCCCGCGAGGGCCCCTAGTCTACGTGTAGGGCTGGGGTGTCACGAGTAGGGTTGCCACACGTACGACACGTGGCCTGGACGCTTATCCGGTCAACTTTTAAGTTGACGCGGCCCGCGTAAGCAGAGCTTAACTTTTACTCGGCCCGTTTGAAGCCAAAAACCCTATATCTTTTCTTTTAAGTTGACGCGGCCCGTGTAAGCTAAAGCTTATGTTCTACGCGGCCCGCGTGAAGTCTGGAAATCTTGTTTTCTTGGTTTTTCATGCACGTTTGGGTTTCAGGGGTCCGGGTTTTCACTTACGGGTCGTTTATGGACAATTTCGCAGGTCCTTACATAGGTCGTCTTCTTAGATGGCTTAACTTGGTAACGGGACTAAAAGTCAATCACAAAAAATGCAAGCTATTTGGGATTGGAGTTGAGGAAAGTGAAGTCGCTCGGTTGGCTTTAGTCCTTAAGTGTAAGGAGGGCCAGTTACCTTTCACTTATCTTGGCATCCCTATCGGAGTAAATATGAAACGAGCTAATCTTTGGAAACCGGTTGTGGATAAACTCTATTCCAAATTATCCAAATGGAAAGCCAGACATCTGTCTTTCGTCGGGAGAATGACTTTAGCAAAATCGGTGTTGGGGAGTCTCCCGGCATACTACCTCTCTCTTTTTGCGGCCCCAAAGTGTATTATAAACAAGTTAGAAAAGATTCGTAGAGATTTTATTTGGGGCGTCTCGGACAGAGGAAAGAAGGTTAGATGGGTTCGCTGGGAATTACTGTTAAAATCTAAGAAAAAGGGCGGCATGGGGGTCGGAAGTATTATGGAGTTTAACCACGCGATGCTACCTAAATGGTGGTGGAGGTTCAAGGCGAGCCTGAACCAACTTTGGGCTAAGGTTGTTGCTTCGACCCATCGCTGCAACAGCTTGAACCAGTTCATTCCAATAAAAAAACCCATTCCGGGGTTATGGAAGGATATAAGTTCTATGGAGTTGGAATTATCGAAGCTGGGTTTAAATTTGAAGCAGAATTTGATTGTGGAGAACGGATCGTGGAAATGGAGGAACGATACCGACGCTCTGTTTTCTGTTAAACAAGTTCGTAAGGACATCGAAAGCGCGAAGCTGGCCGGATTGCCCGATGACACGCCGTTTGCTTGGAATAACTGAGCGACTCCTAAGGCTAACTTCCTGTTATGGAGAGTGCTTATTGATAGAATTGCTTCAAGAGATATTCTGATAAAAAGGGGGATCAAGCTCGATGACGGCCACTGTCCTCGATGCGGTTTGGAGTTGGAAAGTAATGATCATATTTTTCTGAGATGTTTATGGGCCAAATGTATTTGGTGGAATATCCTGGCTTGGGTCCGTATTGGTTTCCCCGGAGATTTTAACACGTTTCGAGAGTTCTTCGATTATATTCTCCAGAGGCCGGGAGGAAGAACACGGAAACAGATCATTCATACGGTTGTGACAGCTACGGTGCGGAGGTTATGGAGTGCTCGGAACATTAAAGTGTTTGAAGGCCGTTTTATCCCGATTAGTAACACGGTGGATCTAATTAAAGAGGATACTTTCTTATGGTTAAGCAACCGGGCTAAAATTAAAAGGCCTAATTGGAATAATTGGGTGAAGTTTGACGTTTTGGATTTATTGTAGTCTCTCTTCTTGTAGCTGTCCTTTTTGTCGTTTCCGGTATTATATGTTTCTCAGCTTCTTGCTGGCTCTTTATATATATATATATAAAGTGTTTTTGTTGTTAAAAAAAATGATTTGATAGATCCAAAGCGACCCATTGACCATGAGGGTTGACTTTACATTACATTCACAAATATAAAACGCCAAAAGTGGAATAACCACTAACAATATATATATTTAAGGCCGCCCGACGGCAATGAATCGAATGGTGGACGAAAATGGAGTGTCAATTTTGGCACATTGCAAATTTATGTGGGATATGGATTTAAAGATATTGGTTTGCTCATATAGTCATATAAATACCAAAAGGATAAACATTGTGTTATGTCTAATTATCAAGGTTATGTTCTTAATTATTTTGTCACTTTCTATGATATAATGGAGTGAGATAAGATAACATTAAATTAAATGGATGTATGCAATCAAATACAAATAGATCTTAACCTAAGACATTTAGGAAATCGTGTCAAATAAACATCGATTGAACTCATTCCAGTGGCAATGGAACCGCCTCGTCGAACACTAATCAAATATATTTAGGGTTTAGCTTTTAGTGTTTAAAATTAACTTTGAGGGTTTCATTTTAGGGTTTAGCTTAGTGTTTAGCCTTTATGGTTCAGCTTTTAGGATTTATAGTATAGAGTTTAGAGTTTAGAGTTTAGAGTTAATAGTTAGGGTTTGACGAGCCGGTTTCAACGCTGCTGGAATGAATTCAATCGGATTTCGTCTAACCTAGACCTGGTTTCCTACGTTTTTTAAGGACACTGTGTACGAGAACTAATCTAAATACTCTTATATTTGACTAACTAAATTCTAAATATATAAGACATAAATCTTTTCTAAGTATCAGAAGTATTTAGGCGATAAAAACATCAAGATTATGTTTTACAAACTACCAAATAGCTAGAATAAGTTCTAGAGTCGGTAGAACAAAGATTGATTTGTATATATACGACACCTCTGGATATACATGGATTCGAATAATATTGAGAATGTTCATAAAGTACTGAAATCCATGTATGGATTAAAGCATACGTCTAGTAGCTAAAATAAATGATTTGATGTTGTCTTTTGTCAAAAGTGAATATCAACCGTGTGTTAAGACCGGTGGGTATGGGGCTCGTTCCCGGTCCGTCGCCCCCCTGCCGGATCGTCCCACACCGCCCTCTCCCGCCCCGTCGAGTCGCCTCTGTCCCCTCCCGGACGCTGGAGACGAGCCGGATGATTGGCTGGTTGTATTTTTGTGGCCCCCACATATTTGCTCTCTCTCTCTCTCAATCTCTTGCAGGGTACAAGTATTATGGCACAAGGTACAACTCTCTTGGGTTGTCACTCCTTCCCCTCCACACCCTTGTGTAGTCCCTAAGAGGATGCTCCTCCTCCCGTGATGACCTGGCGCCTACGTGGCGGGTAGTCTCCAAAGAGACTATCCATCCCATACCCACCGGTCTAATTGAAAATTCAGTGAGAACACGTGACCTTGGTGATTGGAAATGATACCACTACACTACAAGATGCTATACGTCAATTGACTATGGGGTTGTTTGGCAACTTTTGAATGATTAAATACTGAATCAGTAAGAGGTCTGAACCATTAAGTGCTGAACAAGTAAGAGGTCTGAATGATTAAGAGCTAATATAATGCTTAACCGTTCAGAGGCAAATGTCGCAAATGTTTGACCAATTCAGATTAGAGGTTTTAACTATTCAGACTCAGTATAATGCTTAACTATTTAGAGACAAATGTCTGAATCATTCCGAAATTTGCTCGCGAAACAAACAGTCTGAACCATTAATTGCTGAACCAGTAAGAGGTCTGAACCAATAAGAGCCACATTAAGAGGTAGGTAAAAGATCAAATACAAATAAAGTTAACGTACGAACTGAAGGAAAAGACAAAAAACACGGTGACGTTTTCGTAATTATCAGTAACTATCAAAATTACTCTACAAATGATCCTGTAGAGTAATTTTTATCTTTTGTAGAATAATTTTGTAAAATGTTCTTTTAGAGTAATTTTGTTCTTGTAGGGTAATTATCAAAATTACTCTGCATCAAAATTACTTTACAAGTGAATCAAAATTACCCTACAAGTTTATCAAACAACATACAATTCAAAATTACTCTACAAATGATCCAGTAGAGTTATTTTGATCTTGTAGAGTAATTTTGTTAGGACTTAGTTATGGGGTTTAGCTTTATAATTTAGTTTTTAGCTTTTAGTTTGGGGGGGGGGGGGGGGGGTTTGGTTAGGTATAGTTTTTTTTTTTTTTTTTTAATCAAAATTACTCTACAAGAACATTTTACAAAATTACTCTACAAGAACATTCTACAAAATTACTCTACAAGATCAAAATTACTCTACACTATCATTTGTAGAGTAATTTTGATAATTACCCTACAAGCAGATAATTACAAAAATGTCACCGTTTGCTTTTTGTTTTTTTATGTTATTCGTACGTTTAATACGTTAACTTTATTTGTACAGTAACTTTCTCATTAAGAGGTAAACAAACAGCCACTAAGTGTTTCATAATGGTATCGACAATAAGTTGTGTACATTCTGGAAATAAAGATTGGTGGAAACTACATATGTTTTTGTCAGAATATATGAATTTTGAGGATTGTTTTTAAAATTAAGCAAGCATCAGTTGCTATGCCATGTGGCATTGGATTGAATGATACTCAACTAGATTTTGCCCCGCCGGCGTTGCGGGACACTAAGCCGAATATTTCTCTCTCATAACATGTCCGTCTGTGTTTCGATTACTTGTACATACTACTCATAACACGATCTCAAAAAAAAAAAAAAATTAAATTGAGTCAACCAATTAAATTAAAATTCTATCATACTTTTACTTAAGAAAACAAAAAACGATAAAAAAACAATAATTTTAAACTGGGGGAAAATAAAAATTACACCGAATCAAACAATTAAAACAAAGCATTACTATAGTTTTGTCAAAAAAAAAAAAAAAACTAAAACGATGTCATGACTGTAATTTTACACTGAGGTCAAAATCGTAATTTGACTGGGAAAGCAAATGAAAACGATGGCAAAAATGTAAATTTAGATTGAGGGCAAAATTGTAATTTGGCTGGGTGGGAAAAAAAACAAAACTAATGACAAAACTGTAAATTTAAATGGGTCAAAATCATAATTTAGTTTTATAATTTAGTTTTTAGCTTTTAGTTTGGGGGGGGGGGGGGGGGGGGGGTTGGTTAGGTATAGTTTTTTTTTTTTTTTTTATCAAAATTACTCTACAAGAACATTTTACAAAATTACTCTACAAGAACATTCTACAAAATTACTCTACAAGATCAAAATTACTCTACACTATCATTTGTAGAGTAATTTTGATAATTACCCTACAAGCAGATAATTACAAAAATGTCACCGTTTGCTTTTTGTTTTTTTATGTTATTCGTACGTTTAATACGTTAACTTTATTTGTACAGTAACTTTCCCATTAAGAGGTAAACAAACAGCCACTAAGTGTTTCATAATGGTATCGACAATAAGTTGTGTACATTCTGGAAATAAAGATTGGTGGAAACTACATATGTTTTTGTCAGAATATATGAATTTTGAGGATTGTTTTTAAAATTAAGCAAGCATCAGTTGCTATGCCATGTGGCATTGGATTGAATGATACTCAACTAGATTTTGCCCCGCCGGCGTTGCGGGACACTAAGCCGAATATTTCTCTCTCATAACATGTCCGTCTGTGTTTCGATTACTTGTACATACTACTCATAACACGATCTAAAAAAAAAAAAAAAATTAAATTGAGTCAACCAATTAAATTAAAATTCTATCATACTTTTACTTAAGAAAACAAAAAACGATAAAAAAACAATAATTTTAAACTGGGGGAAAATAAAAATTACACCGAATCAAACAATTAAAACAAAGCATTACTATAGTTTTGTCAAAAAAAAAAAAAAAAAACTAAAACGATGTCATGACTGTAATTTTACACTGAGGTCAAAATCGTAATTTGACTGGGAAAGCAAATGAAAACGATGGCAAAAATGTAAATTTAGATTGAGGGCAAAATTGTAATTTGGCTGGGTGGGAAAAAAAACAAAACTAATGACAAAACTGTAAATTTAAATGGGTCAAAATCATAATTTTGAATCTAGGGCAAAATGGTAAATTTTAGTTGGGGGCGAAAGCATAATTTTATTTTGAACTGGGGGTAAAAACATAATTTTGAACTGATGGCAAAATCGTAATTTTAAAGCGGGGATAAAATCGTAAATTGGTCAGGCCAATGGGGGAGTGCCAGGCAGCTTCCCGACACTATTCCCCCATCTTGTGTCTGTAGTTATACACTGGGGGCAAAATTGTAATTTTACTGGGAAAGCAAAAAAATGATGACAAAAATGTAAATTTTAATTGAGGGCAAAATGGTAATTTAGCTGGGAGGAACAAAACAAAACAAATGGCGAAACTGTAAATTTAAACGGTACAAAATCGTAATTTTGAACGGAGAGCAAAATTGTAATTTTTAACTGGGGCAAAAGCATAATTTTATTTTGAACTGGAAGTAAAAACGTAATTTTAAACTGATGACAAAATCGTAATTTAAAAGGGGGGACAAAATTGTAATTTGATTTGGCCTAAAGCAGGTGAACTACTGTTTACCAAATTTCATAAATGTATTAAGTAATAAAATAATGAAATAATCAAAAGTATAAATAATATTATAAAAAGATTTGTATACTGTTCATGTGAAGTTTGTTTTAATATGTGTAACTAGTGTGATTCTCCCTGCGCGATGCGGCAGGTATTCGATCTGTATCGGTCCGCTAGGCGGTGGAAACTCGGTCGGTATTGGTTGGGTTCCTTTAGTATCGATTCAATTCATTGGGTTTTCGATCAGTATCTATTCCGTGTGTTACGGTACCGATAAACGGTATAGCAACCGAAAGAGATATATATATCAACATGTGTTTTATATCCATAAAAAAACTATTAGAAATGAATATCGGTACGTGTACCAATGTTATATCGTTACACTGTTTGTGTCTCCACAGCACATGGAGTTTCTTCGTCACCACCACTGTTTACTTAAATCACCGTTGTCGACTCACCACCACTTTACCCCCATAAACTAAACGCTTTAAGTTATATTAGATGTATATTTGGTTCCAAAATCTAATTATTTTTGTAGAGTTTAAAAATAATAATTTAAGTATATATAATAAAAATTAATTAAGTAATAAAATAATAAAATAATTAAAAGTATTAATAATATTATAAAAATAGTTGAGTACTGTTCATGAGAAGTTGGTTTTAATATGTATAACTAGTGATATTCCCCGCGTGTTACGGCGGGTCTACGAAAGTATCAGTTCGATTTATAATGGGATTGGTATGGTATCGGCACTCGATATAGTAACCGAAAAATAAAAGTAATGATATGACCAAAATGATGTCAACACGTGTTTTACAATGGTCAAAAGACGAAAACCATAAAAACGAATATCGGTTCCAATAATAACAATACCAGTACCAATGTTGTTCGGTTGAAATTAAAAGGGCATTGATGTTGCTAGGACGGTGTCATTTTAGTTAGTCAAGGTAAGGGTATGGTACCAACACTCGCTAAAAATAAGCATGTCGCAACTTTATAGTCGAAGTTATTCAAATGGTATTGGTTTGGGTCGTCACAATAAAAAACAAAAAAAAAATCAATTATATTTTATTCGTTCGATTCAAACAAAACTTATATTTAAATATAGATAAAAATAAGCATGTCGTAACATTATAGTCGAAATTTTATAAATGTATTATTAAAATAATGTAAAGTATAAACGGCGTCAACATATAATAAATACTAAAACGTAGATAAAAAAATAGACACGTCGTAACTACATGCTCAAAATTTTAGAAAACATCATATCATAAAAGTTATAATAGAAAAACAAAATATGTTTAATTAATATGTATAATATAAAAAAATAATTAAAAGCTAGAAAAAAATATAATAACATATATAATATTAATTTTGTTTACTATTCATCAATATGTATAATAGAATGTATAGTATAACGGGTAAGATCAAATAAAAAATTTATTTTTCCTAAGTATGGTGAGAAGGAATCTTAACCATTAATTTTTCAAATCAATGGTTTAGATAAAAGGGTAGGAGAAAGGAGGAGTGCAAGGGTATTTGGAAAAATCCTATTTATGGACTTTCTCTCTTCACATGCATATTCCACCCTTATTTTTTAAACGTTCATAACTTTTTTACTCGACATTATTTTTTGATAAAAATTTCACCATAAAATCGAGCGTCTTTTTATCTTTAATTTGAGTACCATATTGCTATATAAAATATGAAGACTAAAAAACCTACTAAAATATGTTGTATTTCTATGTTGTATAACATTTTATGTGCTGAATTTTTGTACTATATTTTTGTGCTAAATTTTTTGTGCTGAATTTTTTTGTCTTAAATTTTTTTTTCGTCAATTTTTTGTGCTGGATTTTTTGGTACTACATTTTTTTGCTGAATTTTTTCGTGCTATATTTTTTTGTACTAGATTTTTTTGTGCTATATTTTTTTGTACTATATTTTTTGTGTTATATTTTTTTGTGCTAGATTTTTTTGTACTAGATTTTTTTTTGTTGTATTTTTAAAAAACAAAAAGGGTGCCGCATGTCATTTTCACTCATATTTTTAAGGAACAAAATGCCCTTTATTCCTACTTATTAGGAGTGTCACATGTCATTATTACAATTTTTTTTAGGCTACTTAGGCAAAATCCACTTTTTAATGGATCCTTCCACATAGTTTAACATACAATATAACATACGAGTTTTAATAATTAAATAAAAAATTATTGATTAATTAGCAAGAAAAATTTAGGGAAACCAAGAAAATATAGTATTACTACGACTTTTTAGGACACCCAAAAAAGGAAAATACAACTTTTAATTAGTTGTTTGATAGCCTACAAGTTATGGGAAAGTTATAAAGTGATCAGTCACATAATGTTTTTCTTCAGTTATATTTTCAAATGTCACTACAAGATAGTGTTAACCAATTCAACAAGTTTTAACAGATTGTGAGACAGGTCCTCATCGATAACTTTTTATTATTTAAAAGATTAACGTGATTCACGGTATATACTGACCAATATAAAAAATGAAATAAAAATTAACACCTATCCTTTAGTCCTTTTATAGGATAGAGTTAATTACTGTTTTCGTCCATATGGTTTGTCAAAAATCACTATTTCAGTTCATTAGTTTAAAAATTACGATTTAAATCTCTGTGGTTTCACTTTCGTAACCATTTCAGTCCCTGTGGTTTCACTTTTGTAACTATTTCAATCCATTATTCTGTTAAGTACAGAGACTGAAATGGTTACGAGGTGGACTGAAATTGTTACGAAAGTGAAACCATAGGGACCGAAATCGTAATTTTTAAACTAATAGATTGAAATAGTGATTTTTGACAGACCACATCGAAGAGAAAACAGTAATTAACTCTATAGGATAATATCAAACATAATTAATAATTATCGTTGCACAAATATAATTCACTTTTAAGCATGATAATCTATAGTTGGTGGTGTATAAAATATACAAGTAAATATATGTAAACGGCAGCCTTTGGAACTTTGCGGTTGGCCGGCATCGATCTCATCGCTCAATTCTTAAAAAGAATTACACCGCCATTTTAATATTTGAGATCAGTCCACTCGTTCTACACTTCTACATGGTTTAATCGTTATTTCATCAGAATTTTTAAGATTGTAATATATACAATAACTAGGTTATATACCTATGAGCTTCACGGGTTATGGATTGTGTTAAAAAAAATATATATCTATAAAAGTATTTTTTTGTATGATTTATAACATGATATCTCTTCATGCTAAGACCCTTATTTGGCAAACCTTACCAAGAAAAAAAAAAAACAGAAATTGAATTACTTAGGGCATTTACTTTAATATGGCAATAAGTAATAGAAATTGCTTATCCAAATATGGGTTGTCACTAATAACGGACCCATAATTTATTTTACGAGGGGCGATCAGGATCTTTGCCTAAAAATCATACGAAAATTTTTTAGCCCCCACCCACTCTCTTGTATGCAGGACCATAATTGATTGTTATTACCAGCATCTTTAACCTCCATGCTTATTGTATATGAGTTATGTGACTCTTTTGTAGGCATGAAATTACTTTTGATATCATTTGGTTTAGTTTTCTAAAACCAACCCCAATAGATCAACCGATTTAGCGGTTTTTAAACCATTGCACAACACTATGACGTTGTCACCATTCATCAGACAATTATTTGAATGTTTTTATATAGATACAGTATCATATATCAAAGCAAATTCTTCAACAAAAGAAATGCGTTACCAGCCTTTGGATAAACTCATAAACATGCATAAACTATGGTAGATTTTAAACTTTTAATGCTTGTTTACTAATTGGAATGAGTTTTACAAATAAAATCGGAAATATAAATTAAAAAGATGACATAATGCAGTTTCGTTCCAACTACAGGCATAAGATAAGAAACTAATCCTCATTTGAGTAAAAAAACACACAGGTTACAGAAGATGAAAAAAAAGAGATGCATTGAACTGTCTTTGATCTATCTTTGCTTGCCACAAACCACAGTCAAAACTGGTATGTCACTTGAATAGTCCAGAATTCAACCAATCCATGCACACAAACACACACACAAAAGTTTTAATTATTTCCAGATTAATATTTTTTATCTCAATGATTATTTGAAAGAAGACATAGGCCCTTACTTGCTTATGTCATCAAGGTGGTCATCAAAGGCGACGACATCATTCCATTTTTCGGATGAAATAAAATCCAACAAGACGATGTTGGCAGATGGCTCCTTGATGGTCAACCTATTCGGTCCGTTTGACTCAACTTGCTTCCAGCTTTTAGATGAATCTCGTGTATAAAGCGACATAAACAAAAACCATACGTTTGCAAGGCATTTGGTATTCAAAAAATACTAACTTATTTATAGATGTAGGTCAAATGTGAATTAACATATCCAGAACAGAAGTGGCATCAGTTTCTTATCACAAATTATAAGTATATACTCGGCCATCAAAGAAACTATTATTCAATCATAGCAATTGAGATTTCCTGTTTATTATACATGCATTACAGGAGCTGCATCCTTCTTGTTTCGTAAAGTTCCAAGCTTTCTGTTATCTAGCTGTCACCGTAAAAACATATGTGAAAAGATTGATGACAAGTTATTTATGCAAGTTAAATGATCAATATATAACATTGAGAATCGATAACAAAACAAAATCCGCCCGAGTACAAATTTATAAAAGAAAGTGAAACCCGGCATAAACAACTTCCCGCCATGTTTTCCACTGAATTGGAAACAGTAACACCCTAGGCAACTTAACAAAATCAGCATGAGTTCTTTTTATTATCCAAACACGCTCGACAAGAATTCGAGCTTAAAGTCCTCCAACACTCCGCCAACACGTAAACCGACTCATTCCTACTACCCACCAGCATCTGCACCCAACCAAAATACTCACTACTTCTCGACGCATCCGTTACAGCATCCAACACCGCCTCCTTTACCGTTTCAATACGATACACTCTTCCTTGTATTACCGCAAACAAAACTATCATCAGGCTCTATATACTAAAGGTAAAAACTGTAGTTTTGCACTCGCGTAGAATTAATTCAAGAGCTAATATATCTTTTGTTTCAGCTTGTGTTTGGTACACCTATTTTAGTATTTACATAATTGCCCCTGTTTTGGATTCACAAGTAGAGATGAGCTCGGTAACGGTACCGGTATTGAAAATACCGGTACCAAAATTTGCCAAATATAGGTACTGGTACCGAAAATGTTCGGTACCGGTACCAAGTCACATATGCTCATCCCTATTCACAAGCTAAAACAAGGCTGAAATAACATAACCAATCAGATAGCTCTACATAATTGTGATAAGGATAAATATTCAAGAACCTCAGATGTTGAACTTCGAATCGCTGGCTTCGTGACTCCCTGAATGTTGTTGCGAAGAACCTTCCTATGTCGTTTTGCTCCTCCCTTTCCCAATCCCTTTCATCCCTTCCCACAGCCCAATATTGTTGGATTGAAATCGAGATTTGATTTGAATTCTGATTAGGAATGAAGTAGGATTATAAGGAGTTGTGTGATGATTGATTTGGATGGTGTTGTGGGAATTGGATGAAGGCGGTATATAAAAGTTTCTGATGATACTGGAGAGTAACATGTACCTTTTATTAATCAAAGAGCTCCCGGACCAGACCTGAATTTTAGGAACATAATGAGCTCAAGTTTAATCAATAGATGAGAACACATGGAAATTAGTCAGACTACCACACTTGAAGATGAGAAAGAAATGCAAAAACAAACCTAAATTACTATCATTAGCATACCTGCAAATACCTGCACAGTTGGGATAAAATATGCACCAGAAAGAAAACCATGATCAAGTTTAGTTCTGCTAAACAAAGAAAACCATCAACAAGTTTAGTCCTCCTTAATCAACATTTTCAGCCAACCCATTCTATCAAAAATTAACTAAAGAACAATAACTTTTTAAACATAATAGCTAAGCATAAACGTCAACAGCAGATAAATATAGCAATCTGTCTCTAGAAGACGGTTTTAAAAACATATCATCAAATCCTAAACTGAAAAAACCTGAAATGTAAACACTTCAACCTTGAATTTATACAGGTTACAACAACTTCTTAGCTACCAAACAATACAAACACTCACAACACAACCTCCTACTCCTTTTTTAACATAGTATAAACAATAAACAGACACACACACACCAGAAAATTTATTTTAAGCATATCCAGAGTAATGTACAGTAGGCAAAATCAATAAAAATACAAAAAAAAAAGTATATAAACGATAACAAACCTCGTCTTCAAGCACCAACGTCGGAGAAACTGCTAATGGTTCTTAAGTTGCTTCATTTTTTCAGCACCATCTCTCACACAAAACCCTAGAAAAAAACAATTAAACCTTTAAATACAGATTTACATAAAAGGTATGAAATAAAATTACAGCCTAAAAGGCTGAAACTACAAACACAACGTACAAACAGTTTTGAAGCGAAAAACTATGAAATAGGAAGGGTTTTTGAGAAATATTCAGGGTGTAGGTATCTCCGATATGAACAGATACTGCATCGGATCATACCAAATCGGAGTTTTTTGGTTCCGACTGGCAGGGAAGCCCTGGATTTTGACTCGAACAGACCCGACCACCCTTTCCACCGCCGCCATTAAGTTTAGGGTTGATAGGAAGAAGATATTGCGTAGCAGATATAAGATCCTTCTGAGTAGCAGCCGTATCACCAAGGTTGAAGGGTTGGACTAATTCCAGAAAGCTTCATTTTTCTTGTTTCTGGTCTCGTAAAGAAGAAAGAGAGAGTAACTCTAGGGTTTTTTCAATTTTGAAGAGAGAAAGACCTTTTGACCGCCAAAATTCTTTTGTGGTGTTCAGACATACGCAGAGGATGAAAGTGGTGATTCAAAATTCAAAACCATTTCATTCCCGCTTCAACCATCATGCATATAAGACTTGTACCTATGATATAAAATATTAAAAAAAAAGGATTTAATGAGGGAGGGCTTGTGAAGGTGACACGTGGCGGAAAATGTTTTGCTTTATTATAGTAGAGATATAGATTGATAACAGTTTTATAATAAAAAATAAGATAAATATGTTATTGACTTGTATTTTCAGCAAAAAAATAAAAAATCAGTCTTGGCCTAGCAGTATCTAGGTGTGTACAATAGTGTCCTTCCTAAAGAGACGAGAGTTTAAGTCTGATAATGGAGAATGATATAGAATTAAAAGTATCTTAGATTGTTGTTTTTTTCTAGCACCGATTGTTACAATTTAACATGACTTGCGGGCTACGGCAGAACACAAGCTTAAGTTTGCAAACCAAAAAAACTCTCTTGAGAACTTTACAAAGAGACCATCTAAAAGAGGGGTTCAATTTAGTTTTAAGATACTTCAATGATGGTTCGGTTACTAGTGGTTATGGCACCAAGGGATTGCATCAATTACATATGTGCCTCATACTAAGGGTTGTTTGTTTACCTCTTAATGAGACTATCAATAGTTCAGATCTCTTACTGGTTCAGCACTTAATGGTTTAGACTGTTTGTTTCGTGAGCAAATGTTTAAATGATTTAGACATTTGCCTCTGAATGGTTAAGTATTATACAGAGTTTGAATGGTTAAGACCTCTAATCTGAATTGGTCAGACATTTGCCTCTGAAGGGCTAAGCATTATACTGGCTCTTAATGGTTTAGACCTCTTACTGGTTCAGCACTTAATAGTTCAAAACTCTTACTAGTTCAGCACTTAAGCATTCAGAAGCTGCCAAACAGCCTCTAACTTCATACTTGCATCACATTTAAGTGAAGGGTACATAGGGGTATTTATAGTTGGTGAAAGGTTGTGATACCCTTTGATGAACGGACACAATTGTTCGGTGGGTGTGACGGTGCTAATCGTCAATACATATGCTGTAATAGTAATACAAATAACTAGCATTCTTCCTCCTAGTTTTGATTTATCTTTCACCCTTCATAGAAGGATTGGATCTTCTTCTTCTTCATAAATGAGAAGGGATTCTTGATCATTCTTTTTTTTTTTTTTTTTTTTTTTTTTTGTCAATCTTTCCATTTTGTTCATACGAAAAGTGACCATTAGAAGTGGCATTACACGCACCTTGATTACCGTTGGTTTCCACTTTCATGGATTTGTTGCGAAACTATTTGTCCATGGAACATTTTGTAGTTTATTGACAGTATATTTATGTTCAAATTTTTACAAATAATACTTACCATTAAAAGTAATAAATTATTTATAATTTTGTTTTTATTATAATAAATGATTTTAAAGAAAGTCACATGTCACTATCATAATCACTTTCCCACATTAATTTTTTAATTCCTACAATATGAAAATATACAAGTTAAATCATAGGGTTTGTTCAAAATTTTATTAAATCCCACAATATGAGCAATCTATATCCCTTATCTATTTGGTTAACTAGTTTAAGATCCCGCGAGTTTCGCGGATGGCTTAACACAAACATATAATATCTACCGGCATTGAAACCTATGTATGAACTATACCTGCTTGCAGGAACCCCCAATATTTCCGTTTCAATATTAGAGCCTGATAAATTCATATATATCTAATTAGTGTCATTCAAAGGATATAATACAAATACGAACTTACATTACAAACCATTATTGAATGGGAAAAACAAACCAACAGGTAACGAATAATATATCTAATAAGTAAAAAAGAATACTATATATCACCTGTATGTAGAGCTTTAAGGGTTCTTTGCAATTTGGCTTCAATTGTGATTATTAGCCATCTGTATCAACCCGTCGGGTTCGGGTTTTTTTTGCCATCTCTATAATCATCTCCTCTCATCTTCTATGTACAATAAAAAACACGGATGAAATAATTATGTAACGTATTAAGTACCAGAGATATATGAAATCCCAATGGCAATCACTTAAAAAGCCATCCCTAACCGACACGCGGGCTAACCTCCCGGTCATGTTTGTGTGGGATGATAATCATGCTTTGAGTCTCCTTATTGCCTAAGAACGTTAAAACAAAAGCAGTCCCCATTTAATAATAGTTAACAATGTTGTACACTTGTACCTGGACATAATAATATAGATTAATGGTGACGAAAGAAAGAAAAAAAAAAAAACTCATACTGGCATATAAAAAACTCTCCATATTGGTTGTGAAGAAATCCATACACCATCCAAGAAGCAATCTAATTGTGTACATGACCTGGTGCTTGTGCCAAAGAAGTCTCTGTGTTTAAAAATTATAAATTTATAATTCTTCTTTTTGGTCGTATGTACATTCACACCGAACAAACCAATACACATTCAGTATATAAATGTATAAAACTTAAAGTAATTTTTTTTAACATCCATACAAACTTCCATTCCACTGTAGATCGGCAAGATGCTTCCTGCAATTTGCCCCACATCAGAGTGTTGATTGCTTCTAAACCTAGCCAAACACCTCAACATAATACACCAAATAATATAATCTTTGTCAATAATTTTCCTAAAAATGCTCCCCCGAACTGGAGGTGGCAACGGACCAAGAGAACCGAAACCATAGAACTACCTCCATAAACTAAGGATAGGAAATGAAGATGAAATTTGTACTGTTGCGTGCAGCCAATGGGTGGGTAACCCCTTTCTCCATGTTTGTTGTTGTCACTAAGTTGAAGTTTCAAGAGCAGTCTTGTATCAGTTCTTTAATCGGTCCATCACTTGTTTGGGATTACATAAGCAGTTGTTCACATAGCTGCAAAGGGGAATCATCAGTTGCTTGAAAACAAAAGGCGGTTAAGTTGTTCTACATCAGTTGTTCAGAGCGCGAGGTGTCTGAAGCTATAGAACTGAGATCATAAGTGTTGAATCTATAAAAGCAAATACAAAGTGTTTACCATCATCATCATCATCATCATCATCAGATATATCATCCTCGGACACAATTTCTTCGTCATCATGAGACCAATACTCTGAGAAACCCACTTCATCAACAGGTATTAAAGATCTGAGATAAAAGAATTGTGCATCAATACTTAACAATTATACACAAATGATATATTCACAGAGAAAGAATGATGTTTTATCAAATAAAATGAACAAACAACATTGTCTTTATAAAAAAAATAGTACCTCATACTCTCAACAACAACCTTTTGTAACCATTGTTTCAAAGTACCTTCTGAAATCACTTTCTTGTTCGATTCAGAGTAGGAGAACTCTAAACGCTACCACTGTTTCTACTAATTGTACTCTGATCTTCTCTAGGAAAAACCTTCTTTGCTTCAACCTAACATTTGAACAAATCTTTAACATCATAATATCATATTAATCATCTCAAGATCTCAATTCAAAAACATATGATCAACAAACTTACCATCCGTCCATCGATATGGTGCTTCTCCTTGATAACCCTCTCGGCGACAGCAGGATCTGCAAAGGCCGCAAAACTGAAACCACAGGCACATCTTGTAACACACACATGAGATAACAATACAGCGAAGAATGAATGAAATATACATATCCGTATACTTAATTGGCTTTACTTATCGAATCAGCTACACTCGCAAAAAAATGAAAATTATGAGGCTGGAGTTCCTATAAAAATAAAAGAACGTTAATGAAATAGCTCAACCAGATCCGTTCCATTTTGCCATGAATGAAAGCTGTCAATTTTAATTATATGCTTTATCTATTTGTTTTTTCAAAACTGCCAAAGAAATTAACTTGGTTGTTTGTTAGAAAATTAACTTCAAATCAAATCAAGAGAATTAAAATAAAGCCAAGGTAAGACTTTTATCCATAGTTTGTTCATACATACATATTTTTAACTAAAACAAAACAACAAATATACTATGGTGTTAATATGATTTTTCTCAACAATTAAAAAAGTCCAAATTAATCACTTGAACCATTTCGATGAATATCTGGAATCATACAATTAATAAGGTCCAAATTAATCATCTATTTCAACAACTGAACCTCTTAATGGTGTTCCAGATGAGATGAATCACCACCACCAGAAGGAGGCGAGTAAAAGCCTGATAGGTATAAATAGGAGATCGATTGCCGATTTAAGGTTGCTGTCACGAGTCATGAGATGAGACTTGATAGAGCTGGAGAGCCAATTTAGGAGTTCAGTGTGATTTGGGAAAATACAAAAATAGAAACACCTATTCTACAACAATCACCCACATAGTATATCAGTTTTTAAATAATGAAGGGAAAACTTATTTCAACAGAATTTTAGAATTAAAAACTTACGATTCAAAATAAACTTCTAAAGATTTGAAGCAGCTTTAAGGCTTCTTGTTTCCAATTAATACCCATGCACTAAAACAAAGGCTCTTCGCTATAGATCCAAACCAGAGAAATGAATGTAACCTAAGCGATACAAACAGTACCTACCATGCAGATATGAAAGATCACGATGAAGTTCAAATAAACAAATAATCTAGAAAGATAGGAAATGGAGTTCAATACTTCAATCTTTGTACAACTTAAGTAAAAATAACATAGGGATAAATATAGGTTACCTACTTAAAAATTCTTAGATACACAAGTTAATCTAGTTGCATCTACTTATATGGTATATATGCAAGATTAAGCAGAATGAGTGGTGATTTTTTTTATCAAAGAACAAAATATAATCCACTAATTACTAAAGTTAGCTTAATGGGTCAAACAATAGTCAAATCAAACTTGTTTCCACAAGAGGTGTTTGCCACTAACAGGAGTTTGGGAATTGGGATTGCATATTTAATCCTCAATCGGATAGATTGGTTTTTATAAGCCCAAGGGCTTGAGGCTGCACCTCATGTACTTTATAGGTCAAATCGTAATATGTAGGAGGCTGATATGTAAAAACAATAAAAAGGATAAAAAATTTATAAAAGGTTACTTGGTAAAAAGGATGATATGTAAAACAAATGAAAGAGACACAACTTTTGGTATTTTTTTTTAAACCATGTAGGATGGCCCTGCTAGTTATAAGCAAGAATCCAGTAATAATGGAGAATATTCTTGAACCCGTGATGATGATGATGATGATGGTGAAAGCACACAAGTTCATTCAAACTTATATTAACTGATTATAACAAACAGAAGATGTACCTGCAATCCACAATCCAACATCTTCTTCTCAAAACTGTAAATCACCTCATCTTTTCCTGGTGGCTTTTGAATCCTTATCCAACAAACATCATTACCAATTCATCGTAAGAAAAATGTTAATTCCATAAAAGCAACGAACCATCTGCAACATAAAACCATTTATTACACCCATTGCTCATCTATTACCATTATGTGCCACCTCAAATCTTAAAATACATGAATATTTCCTTGGTTTTTGTTTACCCAACTATCAAATTGAATGTTTCATTTGTTTTCTTTTACCTTAAAAACTTAATCTTTAAATCCGAAAACAAAGAATCAAATAGAAATTTTAACTTAATGAGTCCAACTTCAAAACTACTCAGGTTACCCACATTGTGAAATCAAAGATTAAAAACGAAAGTGAAGCCTTGAAAGATTTGAATAATATACCGAATTGGATGATTAAATATCGATAAAAGTAAGTTACATTTGAGATTTCACTTACCAATATCGCAGGTTCCTTATTCACTGAACATCAATGATCGGTTGTCCATTTCCATAAGATGCATGGCAACAGAGAAAGGCATGGCTAGAACATACTAATTGCCCTAAACTTGGCTACAACGCTGATAATTCTAGCACCATCCTAATATAACACGACCACCATAAACATAATATTAGTGTATCTGATGATTGATATCAAATTCAGCAGACCAAAGAGGAAACTTCAGCAGACCAATTCGACCTGTTTTGACCTATAAATTATTATAAAAAAAAACCTATACCCGACCCGTTTTGACTTATTTCAAGACCAATAAGTCTTGAAATACTTGATAATTAAAAAAATAACTATTTTATTTAATAATTATTATAAAAAAAACCTATAAATTTGTGAGTAAAAAGAGGAAACTTCAGCAGACCAATTCGACCTGTTTTGACCCATACCCAACCTTGCCCAACCCAACCGTTTTAACCCATACCCGACCCGTTTTGACCATCACCTAGTTGTTTCACCTATTTTTCTTTCTTTCATATTCTAAACCACGATTTGGTGTGTAACCCTAAAATTGGTAGTATCAAAATTAACCCTAATTTTGTAACAAATTTTACATCAAAGGAAGGGGCATATGGTGACTTCTGGCACGATTAACCTGCTCGATCTCTCTTTAAGTTTGCCCTAACTCTCGGCTCTGCTCATCAAAGCAACATAGTTACAAACCAAATCACGTTACAAAGAATAGAAGATTTCAACTCAGAATACAGATAATCGAAAACAAACCTGTTTCTTCATTACAATCAGATGCACATCTTCATTCAGTATCAACAGTTGTGATGAGCAGAGCCTCCATTTGAATTGAAAAAGAACATAAATAGGTCAATTAATAGAGCATATGGCAAAGAAAAGGTATAATCGAGTAAGAGAGGAAGAATTCAGGTATAGAAACCCTAGATCCCACCTGTATCTTAACTGCAGCAACGGTAGAAATGAAATTGTTGACCGTAAAAACCCTAGATCCCACCTGTATCTGAAGATCTGAAGATCAAATATAAAGTATTGATGCAATTGATCTTCAAGAATGAAGGAAGCACGAAGTGGATTGAGATGAAGAGAAATTGTTGAAGATCAAATATGATATGAGGAAGCGCAGTAGTAGTAGAGATATATAGGAGGAGTACAGGAGAAGATTTGAGAAGATCGGAGGTTTTTTAATAGAGAGAACAAAGGGTATTGTAGAGAAGAAGCGTATGAAAGAAGAAGCATTTATGTTAAAGAGAAAGGCGGAAATAGGTTTAAGCAAATGCCGCTCAAATCAATTTTGTGATGACTATTAAGTTGCCAGGTGGCAATAATAGGTTTTAGCAAATGCCAAGTGGCACTAAGTTGTTTTGTTTTAATATAGATAATAGATTTATTACTTAAAGCTACAATATTAGAAGAGTAAAAACACTAACATTTTAAGGAAAATATCTGCTTTAAATAAGCATACTTTCTAAACCATTATTTTTTATTATTATTATTTAGTGTTGTAGTTTTAGAAAGTTACATAAGCACCTTTAAAAAATAATTTTCTCCAAACTATCTAACCCAAATAAATAACAAATTATAATATTAAGACTTTTGATAATTCGAAAGTTCACCCTAATTCAAATCTCAAATCATCATTACTGAAAAATTTCTTCAAATCTCAAATTACTATTACTATCATCAAGTTTATCACAAATACATTCCACTTTCTTTGAGTTATATAATCTCTATCTTTATGCCTGAGAATTAAAAATCTTAGGGGACACATGACGCAATTCTAGACATCCTTTTTTCCATCTAAAGTGTATACCTATTTAACTACATGTGGATTCTTAGCCGTTTCAAATTTACCCAATTTCCTTTTCAATATAATATTTAAAACATTCTTTATTTCGTTTTCATTAACCTCGCATGTCTTCATTATTTAAACTTTACCATTTTTTATAATAAGATATTAGTTCACCGTTATTTTGTTTTTGTTTTCTAAATTATGTATTTAAAAGTTGTGATTTCTTTTTGTTTTCAAAATAAAACCAAGTTTTACTAATATAAGCCGTGTAATATATCATATTCTAACCTAGTATTGTGTTAATACAATATTATTAAAAAAAACTATTGGATTATACATGACCTAACCGACCAGGGTCCGATACTTCGAAGGACCACCGACCAGGGTCCGATACTTCGAAGGACACGGTATTTTAAAAAAAAATCTGATATGTAAATGTAAAAATAAATAAATTAATAGAGTATACTCATACAGTCATAGATGTGTACAAAAAAACCGGTTTTAGAACCGAAACCGGAAAAAAAACCAAAATCGGTTTTTTTTTAACCGGTTTTTTTTATAACCGGTTTTAGAACCGAATCGAACCGAACCGAACCGCATGTTGTAGACCGGTTAGGGATATTTATCTTCGAAACCGGTTATAAAAAAACCGGTTTTTGTTTTTGGTGAATAAAAGTTCAGTTAATAACCGGAACCGGTTTTTGAAAAAAAAAAAAAAGGGATTTATACACCTCTACCTACTCATACAAACAGCAACATTGGCTCACTTACAAAACTATTTTTATGGTTTAGATTAGTTATTAGCCCATTACCATTAGGTTTAAATCTTTAATGAGCCCAATACCCAATTTTGTTAAGGCCTAAGAACACGTTTTTTCAAACTCATACATGTGTTTGCGGCTAGTAGTTTACAATAATCATAATCATAGGAGAAAGATCCATACCACTTGGACTCACGTTGATTTTTTCACGTCAATATCTTAATAAACTTCCCGATCATACGTCGTTCAAACTTCAAAGACATATGTAATCTGTTATGTTGTTCAACAAATGGAACAATTATACAACAATGTTATGTCAAAATCATGAAGACAAAATGCGTCTGATTTGTCCTCAAAAACATAGTATTTTTGGTATGAAAATTCCACAAACCATTACACTTTTACCATTTACATCTATCCAAATAATCAAACAGCACACTGTTTCTCTATCTTTATCATATAATATTATTACAGAAAGCTCAGTTTGTCTGCATGCAGCTTCACAAGTTCTTCAACAAATTAAGAAAATGGCAATGGCCGGCGTCATACGTTAGTATCTGCTTCACATTCATCTGTTTGTCGTCTCCTAACAATCACTATGATTCTTCATATAATATTAACACTAATCATGCATATAAATCCACCTTCAACTGTTCAACATTACTCAAGTTGATCACTTGTTTGAACTCAATCTTTTATGGGGTGTAATCTTTTGCATAAGATCACCATCTTTGTGTTCTTGACCATGAATGTTTCTGTACCTTTGTTAGCTTTTGAACATGAACATGAAGATCGAAAACAAGATCAAGATCAAGAAGAACCTACTGATGTGTTCATTTCGTGTTTAACTCGGTTTGGTGTTGGTAACTTTTCGACTCTTTTGAGTTCGAATAATGACTCGTCGTCGTCGGTTTACTACGAGCTTCTTAATTTCTCGATTCAGAATCTTCGGTTTTCGGGTTTGGGGTTACCTAAACCGGCTGTTATCGTGTTCCCGGAGACGAAAGAGCAGTTGGTGAAAACGGTTGTGTGTGCTCGAGAGTCGTCGCTAGAGATTAGGGTCCGGGGTGGTGGTCATAGCTACGAGGGGGTGTCGTCCGTAGCCATGGACGGGCATCCGTTTGTGGTGATAGATCTTACAAGGCTGGACCGTGTTTCGGTGGATGTGAACTTGGGTACCGCGTGGGTAGAAGCGGGTGCGACACTTGGTCAAACGTATTGTGCGATAGCGGAGACGAGCAATGTCCATGGTTTCTCGGCGGGTTCATGCCCGACTGTTGGCATGGGTGGTCACATTTCGGGTGGTGGGTTCGGGTTATTGTCAAGGAAATATGGCTTGGCAGCCGATAATGTAGTTGATGCGGTTTTAGTAACTGCTGAGGGGGAGTTGCTAAACCGCGCCGCAATGGGAGAGGATGTTTTTTGGGCGATACGAGGTGGTGGAGGTGGGGCTTGGGGAATTGTGTACGCTTGGAATGTTAAATTATCAAGCGTACCAGAAACTGTCACTTGTTTTATCGTGTCTAGACCAGGCATGAAAGGACAAGTGGCTGATATAGTAAATAGATGGCAACATGTTGCACCTAAATTGCCTGACGACTTCTACCTATCGTCTTTTGTTGGTGCGGGTTTGCCTGAACGGAAGAACAAACCTGGCATATCGGCTACGTTCAAAGGGTTCTACTTGGGATCGAAAACCAAAGCATTATCGATCATAAACCAAACTTTCCCGGAGTTACGAATAGTTGAAAATGACTGTAAAGAAATGAGTTGGATCGAGTCTGTTCTTTTCTTCTCGGGATACGGAAATCAAAGCACAGTTTCCGACTTGAAAAACCGGTTCTTACAAGACAAACTATACTACAAGGCCAAATCAGACTATGTCCAGAAACCAATTCCAAGATTCGGCCTAACCACGGCACTTGACATACTCGAGAAACAACCAAAAGGGTATGTAATTCTCGATCCGTATGGTGGGGTAATGGAAACAATAAGTAGTGATTCGATTCCTTTTCCTCATAGAAAAGGGAATATCTTCACTATTCAGTATCTAGTAGAATGGAAAGAAACCGATAATGACAAAACCAATGATTATATAGCATGGATACAGGGCTTTCATGGCTCGATGACACCTTACGTAGCACGAGATCCACGATCTGCGTATGTTAACTACATGGATGTTGATCTTGGAGTGATGAACTGGATCAAAACTAGGGTCGACTCAAACGATGATGATGCAGTTGAGACATGTCGGAAATGGGGAGAGAGGTATTTTGGTAACAACTACAATCGACTGGTGAAAGCGAAGACACAAATAGATCCGTACAACGTTTTTAGGCATCAACAAAGTATCCCTCCAATGTCTTTGGAGAACAAGAATCTAAAAGGAAGTATGTTGAGTGAGTAATGTTAGGAGTGAGTGGTGTGAATTAGATTGTCCATTTTCCTTTTTCCTTTTTACTATGTAAAATTTTGTGAAGTAACCTACAAACACCTTTAGTTTTCTTTCGTTACCGTCACGCCCCGTCTTGCCCCCTCTCCATTTCCCCCACTTCGTCGCCGTGCCTCCTTCGTCGAGATCGTCGGGGGTGTGACGAATTCGACGGGCCTCCTCTCTCTCACACACATATACATACAACATATACATATATATTTTAGGCCCATCCTCCATTTCCTTAAAGCATCCACAATAAGGGGATATTTTGGTGTTTTTAGGAAGAGAGAAAGTGATGTGGATGAGAGAGGGTGTGAGGTGGAGGAGAGAGGGTGTGAAGATGTTTGTGAGGAAAAATGAGAAAAAATGGATGGGTGTGAGTTATGTGAGTGTAGAGAGGAGAGAGAGAAGAAATGTGTTTGTGAAAGGGGCAAGTGAGAGAAATGCTCTCATTGGTTGGGCAAGTGTCACATTAGCACCAAAAAATACCACCTAAAAACACCTCTATTGGTGATGCTCTTACCTCCATCCTCTTTGTCCCATCCTCACACCCGATCTACATGGCGATTACGTGGCGGATCATCCTCCAAGAACGGGCTTCTACCATACCGCATAGCCTTATATTAATATTGGTAACACTCCAAATAAAACATATAAGGCCTTGCGTAGTGGGCGCGAACAAAGGCGTTTTGGTGGCTATGGCGCCCCATAGCGCCCCGAACACCGCTACGGGGGGCGTTATGGGGTTTTTTTGGTTGGGCGGCGCGATATCTATCGCGGCGCTATGTATGTTTGATTACTTCTTCTGGCCAATCAAAAAATAGAATGAGTTTTTATAATTAATTAATAAAATTGAAAATTATTAAATAGGTAATGATGGGTAGGGGCTTTATGACTACGGGCTCTAGTGATATAACGCCCCATAAAGCCCCCGTGTGACGTGGCACGACACGTGTCGCATAACGCCCCACAAGGGGCTTTATGACTACGGATGGCCTAAGGATTTTTTATCCACATAAGTCATTGAATAAAAAACAATGCCCATGAAAATCAGCTTGAATCCTTGCATTTAGGAAGTTTGTTTACAGTTTACAGAATTACAGCTTTAAAAGGGAAAGTTGAATCCGAACTTTTTTTATTTTATTTTCTTGCCTACCGACCCGAATCAAATGCTATTCTGTTCTACATCGTCATGTATAAATATAATTTACAACCACTTTATGAATGGTTTTTACAATGCAATCAACAAAGTAGACTTCATTCTACATTAATTTTAAAAATTGATTAAAGTTGTATCGCTTGTGATCTTACATACTCATGGCTTTTGATGAAACGTCGTCTTCACCTTCCAACATCTGCCCATCGGCTTCCTGCAAAACATGAAGCATAGAGCGGGTCAAACCTATAGTTGACTCGAATATGGAACTGATCTTGTGGGAAAAGTGAAGTTCATACCATTTGTTCTTTACACTTCGTCTTTGCAAGATAATTTTCTAATGCACCGTCACCACGGAGGATTTTTCCACCACATCCCGGTTTATCTACTGACCCAACCGACTCCTCGTCAATCACCACTGCATCTATTCGATCATCTCCCGTCTTGACATCTGGAATCTGAGCTCCAAACAAAAACAGGAACGTAAATATGTGATTTATGGTGGACATTAAGAAATTTTAACTTTTTTTTGTAATTTTAATGCAGATTATATGGTTATACTTACCTCATACATAGAGTCGGTTAAAAGAGTTTCGAGTATGGCTCTTAATCCTCTAGCACCGGTGTTCTTAACCATTGCTTTTTGAGCAATTAATCTTAATGCCTTCTCTGTGAAGTGTAATTTCACCTGTATTCATGAAAAATAAAATTAACTTTGAGCTACTTTCGGCCCGTTTGATCATTTCATGTGGACCTGTATAGCTATTTGTTTTTTAATTTGTATCGCCCGTTGGATGAAAAACATAATCCGAAATCCCGAATCAATCAGCTTATAAGTTTATAGGGCTAAAATTTCCAACTCTAGTCAAAATCAAACTAAATGAACAATTAATTAAATGCTTACGTCGTTCATCTGAAACAACTTCTTGTATTGTTTACCAAGAGCATTCTTGGGTTCCATGAGGACCTGCATAGAAGTAAATTATATTTACTATAAATATGCTATTTTGTCACATCAATCAACTTTGGCATTAACCAACTTTAGCCCCTCAACTTTAATAATGACATGTTAAACCCCTTAACTAAAACATCAAACACCTTTAACTTTCCCGATTTGCTTATTTTGATCTACATTTCGAACCCGTTGCGGAGCGCGGGTGGTAACCCACTAGTTGATTTTAAAGTCTCAACTAAAATCCCTATCTGATTATTACAACTTAAACATAGAAAATCACATCTTAGATTATAGATGATTATCTTATCAAATAATCACTTTCAAAACACAAATTAAACACCCCCAAAATCAAAACTTAAAAGTCACATTCCCGTGAAGTAACACAACAAACAACAAACTTACCTGAACAAGTTGGTCCTCGGTTAGAGCTAATAAACTAAGTAAAATGGGAAAACGTCCTATAAACTCCGGAATGAGTCCATATGCTATAAGATCACTACTTTCAACCTGAAAAAGGCCAAAACAAAATAACCAATAATTATTCATGTTATCCAAGCATAAAAGGAGACAGGCTAACAATCACACATAGTGTATTTATTATTTAGGCTTGTAAACGAACCGAACATTCATGAACTGTTCGTGAACTTGTTCGGCGGGAAGTTCATTTATGTTCGTTTATTTAATAAACGAACGAACGTAAACACACTTTTTTGTTCATTTAATTAAACGAATGAACATGAACACACGTTTTGACGGTTTTGTTCGTTCATTTATGTTTGTGAACGTCCGTTTATGTTCGTTCATTTGTGTTCGTTTGTATACATTTGTTTATGCTCGTTTGTTTATGTTTGTTCGTTTATGTTTGTTTCAAATATTTATATGAGTAAATTACAAGTTTTGTCCTTTATGTTTGTCCAAAATTTCAAGCGCTGTCCTTTACCTTTAAAATTGATGAGTTTTGTCCTTAACGTTTCAAAATCCTGCACGTTATGTCCTTTGGGCCTAACCCAGTTAAATCTCAATGTTAAATCTGGTCACATAGACCCCACATGAGGGCAAATTTGTCTTTTTACCCTTTCAATAAAAATATTAAATATATATTTATAAAGCTTTATTTCTCCACTCAGTCACTCTCCCTCACCTCTCTCTCTATATCATTCTCTCTCTAAAAACACCACCTGCCACCACCATCTATCACCCACAAGCACCGCCTTGTACCACCGCTTTCTACCACCCACCCTCACTAACCTACCCTCTCTCTATCCATCGCCCACCACCACAACTCCAAACCCCCAAACAAAACAAACTGAAAAGACAACACCACCGCCACATCCAGCAACCGCCCTTTCTGACCCAGAACCGCCGCCACATGACTTTCCGGCGATTTAGCTCGACTTCAACAACAACCAGCAGATCTGACCCGATCCGCCTCCCACAACCACTCTTTTCGACCCAGATCTTCGTCGGTGGGTGCCCCGATTCAACTCCACCACCACCGCCGCCATACCCTTCTCTCTCTTCACCCAAATCTGATTTGTATCTGACAGATTTTTGTATCCATTGATGGTAACATACTTGAATTTCAATTGAAGTTGTGCAAACAGTACGTGTTCTAACCCTGAATTTGGGGATTTTTTGTTTGTTCAGATGATTTCGTAGGTGGTGGCGATTGAGAGAAACAGAGGGGGGTAGAGAGAGGTTGTTTATATATGAAAAGGAGGGCATATGTTTTTGGTTTTTAGTAATTGATGAATGTTAATGTTGAATCTGGTTCAACAATTGTGTAATTTATGCCGGTTTTTAGTAATTGATGAATGTTTTTGGTTTTTGGTGATGGTGGATCGAAGGGGTGGATGTTGATTGTGATGTTGGAGACGGTGGAGTGCTGATGGTGGGTCAAACGATGGTGGAGATAGTGGGTGGTCGGCGGCAGGGTGGGAGGTGGTGGTGGTCGGCGGCAGGTGAGGGTGGGAGGTGGTGGCGGCAGGTGAGGGTAGGAGGTGGTGGCGGCAGGTGATGGCAAGTGGTGGGTCTGCAACTTTTGAAGATGGTGGGGTATTTATTTTAAGTTAATTACATAAATTTCCCTAAAAAACGAAATTACAAAAATGCCCTCATGCGCCTTGCACATGATCAGATTTAACAAAAAAAATTAACTGGGTTTGCCCTATATGACATAACGTGCAGGATTTTGAAACTTTAAGGACAAAACTCATCAATTTTAAAGGTAAAGGACAGCGCCTGAAATTTGGGACAAACATAAAGGACAAAACTTGTAATTTACAAATATTAAACATAATAGGAAATTTCTAACTACTTATATAAATAACACTAATTGGTAATTGGGCTTTCTAGTAATAAAAATGGGTTTTCCAATGAAATTTATCGTAATTAATCACTAATTAATACATACAAAATTACTTTAAGTTCGTTAATGTTTAGTCCATTATGTTCATTTGTGTTCATTTATGTTTGTTTAATCATGTTCATTTGTGTTAAATTATGTTCGTTTAAGTTTGTTTGTTTATGTTCATTTATGTTCGTGAATTGTTTGTTTAGGTTTTTAACGAAAGAACATAAACAAACACAAACACGAACATGCCCATTTCTTAATTAACGAACTTGACCAAAAAACGTGTCGATTATATGTTCGTGTTCGGTTAAAGCTAAATGAACGGAACACGAACATGCCTCTGTTCCTGTCCGTGTTCGTTCAGCTCATTTACAGGCCTAGTATTTTTAATGCGTAAAAATCTCCTAATACATTTTCTTCAATATTTAGAGCCATATTAACAGTAATTATAGTGAAGCTTACAGAATTAAGTAAAGATGATGTCACAGCAGCACTGGTCACTTTACCGCTTCTCATATTTGCACGAACCGGTGCTCCGAAACCAATTGAAGAATCCTGTCGTCTGATATAAAGGTGAGTTTTACGCTAGCAATTTATGCATGAAATCAAATTTTGATTACAAAAATAATACAGAAAATTAACTAGTAATCACCTCTCGGATATGGTTTTTTCCAAATCTACAAATGCTCCACCGCAAATGAAAAGGATGTCTTTTGTATCTATCTACAAGTTCATTATGGAGCATAACTTAGTACAAACTTAAGGCGAAGAAAACGTCATCCGAAACATGAAATTGACATCATATACTTGCAGTGGCGGACCCATGATTTTTTTTCAATGGGGTCCATTTTTTCGGTGTTCAAAATTTTCATAACAAAACGTTAAAATTTTCGGGTCGGCCCTCATTCGGGTCGGGTCATAGCGAGGTTTGAACTAGATTTAAAAAAAACATGAAAAACGAGCTATACAAGGATTGAACTCATGACCTCTTGTTGGTAAAAAGAGGGATTTACCACTACACCAGGTTTCCTTTTCTTTTTATGGTATCCACCTAATTGGATTTATAGGGTCCTTATACAGTTTAATATACCGAATCTACTAATTTTTTTAAAAACATTGGGGTCCGGGGACCCCGACCCACTCTATGTGGGTCCGCCCCTGTATACTTGCTGACAAAGGTGACAACTGCCAGCTTTGACCCAACTGTACTTGCATATGGGTTTGTATTTTATCTCAAATGAGTTGTATATAGAAGTAGAGGTGGGCAAAAAAACAGTTTGTTAACCGGAACCGGTAAATAACTGGTAGACCTGTGACCGGTTCCTAGTTAATATCAACTGCCGATTCGTAACCGGCGGTTATTTTAACCCATACACCGGTTAACCGGGAAACATCGAAAAAATGAAAAACACTTGAAAATAACTGGTTATTAACCGAACTGGTTAAAGTGAATAACCGAACCAGTTATGGTAATAACCGGTTAAAGCAAAAGTGAGAAAATAACCGCCTAAACCGGTTACTAAAATTAACCGAAATGTGCACCTCTATATAGAAACATAGAAGTAGCTAAAAGGGAATAGGTCATATTGGTCGAACCATTACAACCTCCTTAAACCTTTTAACTCTAAAGTATTGATTATTAACTATTAACAGTATTGTCTTTTTTATCATAAGAAATAATTAATACCTATAAAAAATGATTTAAGAAACGAACAAAAAAATGTGTACAAATCAACTAGCCATCTACTTCTAAATTGTGAAAATTGTAATCCAATGCAAAAATTAGAAGCAAAATGAAAGCCAAAAATGTTTATCGACTGTAATAGTGTAATATCAAATTTAAGCAGTTAATGCGGTAAAATATCGGATATCGGTCAAGGACCGATATTTGAGATTTAGGTTATGGCGGTGACGGGATATCCGTAATTTTAATATCATGAAGAATTTATACATATAGCAATTTAACACTAACAATTCAGTATACTCTCCTACCATTAACAAATTAACCTTTTGCAACTTGCAAAACACTAACAATTGTAGCAAGTAGGAACTGGTTAAGACTTAAAACACCAACATTTAACACTAACAATTAACAATTAAGACTTAAAACACGAATAGCAGCAATAAGAAAATAGACAAATGGTAGAACTAAGAAGAAAGGTACTGATATCAGGAAAACCGGTGATATATCAATCAAATATCGACCCAATATCGCCGATAACATCGGTACCGATATTTCACATGAGGACCGATAACCGATATTAACTGCATAGTATCAAATGTGGGAATATGAAAGAAATAATAAAAATGGCTTTATTACAATATATGGACTACCTGAATGTTTTCGCCTCGAGGATGCTTCCTGGCCCCCTTTTCAGGCGCATTCACAATCTGCAAATTTATGATATTTATACTACATTTAAAATGTTTATCAACTGTAATGGTATAGTCACTTATAATATTTTATAACATTTACTGATAAGGAGTATAAATGTATAATCACTTACTGTTCCTTCCAACATCTTCAGTAGAGCTTGCTGAACACCCTCACCGGAAACATCTCTGCTAATATTCATGCTCTCAGCCTGTAAGATTAATTAAAAAATGTTAACAAAAATATATAAGTAATTGGGAAAATTAATAAAAAAATAACATAAACAAAAAGACCTTCTTGATTATCTTATCAACTTCATCAATGTAAACCATCCCTTGTTGTGCTGCTTGAACATTGAACTCAGCAACCTTCATACCATATTGAAACTCCAAACGATAAGCTCACTAATAAATTAGTGTATATTGAATAGTAAACAGGATAAACACCGTAAAATTCAGACAAGTACACACAAACAACCATAGCTTCAGAAAAAGATTAAAACATGCAAACAAAAAATATAATTCTTGACTTCTAAAGTCAAACTCACATTTTGTTGTTAGAAAAATACAGGGCGGTATATAATTTATTGCAAGGAATTGATAATCATGGTAAATTAAATCAAGAATTTGAAGATAACTAACTTGATTAAGGTGCAAAATTCTCTTTTTTATCGAAATAAATGATAAGAGCAAATTTTTAAACAAAATAAAAGTTATACCGTTAGTAGCTTGTGTAATATAGATTCAACATCTTCACCAACATAACCAGCCTGCAGAATAATAATAAAAACTACTTCCTTAAAATCAGTATGTAAATTAAAGGTTGAAATGAAACAATCAGGAAAGACGCTAACCTCACGTGCGTGAGGAGCTTAATCTTTAAAAAGTAGTTATAATCAATATGCATGAATTAAAAATAAACTTAATAACAATTCACGTACATAGAAAACTAAAGAGCTGATACAGAGGAATCTTTTCTAAACTTTAAATTATTTTACAAGGCTTCTCACTAGGTTTATTAAATATGTTTATATTAAGTTTTATAAAAATGACTCAGTTTATAAAACGTGTTCATATTTTTATCACCAATAAAGTAAGGAATGCTTTTCTGCAATGAACCATGATATATCTGAACCATACACATCAGTTTTCAATTCATCACCACAAAAAGCAAGATAATAGATCTAACTTACCTGTGTTAACGTTGTTGCGTCTGCAATGACAAATGGAACATTAACAAAGCGAGCAAGCGTCTTTGCAAGTAACGTCTTTCCTGTTTTAATAAAGCCAAATCAACATACTCAACAATATGCAAACAACTTAAAACGATCCGATATGAAATAAACAGCCTCATCAGTCATACCGGAGCCAGTTGGACCCATTAAAAGTACATTGCTTTTCTCTAACTCTACATTATCGTCATCATCTTCTACGCTAGCTGTTCCTGATTCTACTCCTGACCTAAATTTCAATAACAACTTCATTTAACCTTATTCAAGAAATTGGCATGCAATAACGGCTTTACGCAAGCTAAACAATATGTATGATTGTTTGGGAAATGTCAAGTAACCAACCCTTTCTGCAACGAACCATGATATATCCTTTTGTAATGGTTATATACAGCAACAGAAAGCACCTGAACATAAATAGGAAAACCAAATCAAACAAAAACAAAGAACAAAACATCATATTAATATCCAAAAGGATTAAATTTGCAACCTTTTTGGCCTGACTTTGACCAATGACAAACTTATCAAGCCCCTGAACAATCTCTTTCGGCGTCGGCAAATCCTTCCCCAAATTCGACCCGCCCCACCCGCCATTCTTCTCACCACCATCCCCACCGCCGCCACCACTACCGCCCGCACGAACAACAATAACCCCCGGTGCAAAAGGCGGTCCAGGTGGCGTATGCACCGCAATTCCATTACTCGACGGCGGTTGAGTAGCCGGAGGAAGATTCCCCCAATTCTCCGGTTGATCACCGCCGTAATTCCGCAACGTCTCCCAAAACGACGCCTTAAGCTTATTCGCAGTAACATTATCCTCATCACTGTTATTATTATTATGATTCTTCTTATCTTTCCCATTTCCAGCATTTCTAAACCTACCAATCTCAATAAACCTACCCTGTAGTGGAGCCATTTTGTACGGACGGAAATAATAAGCAGATTTACAATTAGGACACAAACTAACCGCCTGATTACCTAACTTTCTATCTGCATCATAAGCACTGGGATTCGGCGGTGTTTCCCACTCATCTCGAGGATCAATTTCCGGTGAAACTGGTGGCGGAATGACGTGGCGGTTATCGGAAAATATCAGATCCATCGGTTTACAACACCGAGGGCAATTCGCTTCCGTTTTAATCCTACGTGTCATCGACGACGTCGTTTTACCGTTATTATCATCAAAACCACCACCACCACCACCACCACCGCCGCCGCCGTGCTCCGATTTGTACCGAGCTTGCACACCGATTAACGGAATGTACGGACGATCAATTCCGGCGGTTAGTTTGACAAACCCTAGGTGGAATCTGGTGGAATCGATAACTTCTCGAAGCTTCCTGAATCTCCATAACGCAGACATCGTGGCCAGAAATGATAAAATCTATACGGTTTTCTCGAATTGGATGCAATCGATGAGGAATTGTGCGATAAACTGTTGCAACAATCGGGATCTTTGTGTAATAATATACGAAAGTGCTATATAAGATGAGAATCGTGCATCTGATCCATAAATTAATCCAAATTGGGATGAAATTAGTGTTGAATTGCAGGAATCGAGGCAGGGAAAAAGGGGTGGCGTTGAGAATTTTGAGAAATTTGGACAGGAAAGGGAGAATTTGTTGGTTAAAAGTGATGATGTGAATGAAGTATTGGAGATTGGTCTGCAATCTTGTGTTCTGTTTCACTTTTTCATTATCTGCTTGCATGTTTAGTGATGTCAATGCTTGGTCCTTTTAGAGGGCATGTTTGGCTTAACTTAGAGCATTCACATCTAACCATCAAATTATGTGAGGAGGGGTTTTTATATTATAAAAGGTATAAAAAGTGGTTGTGAGTAGAGGAGAGAGAAAATGTTACTGTTCATCTGTATATTTGGGGGGACACTGTTCACCCGTTATAATTTTTTAATATATTTTGAAAGTGGTTGTGAGTGGAAGTGAGAGAAAAATGTAATGATAATATTATTTAATTGAAAGGAGAGAGAAAAAGTATTTGTTTTTAGTGGAAATATATTGATATAGTAGTTGTTTTTTAGTGGAATATATGTATAATTTGATGGATTGGATGTGAATGCTCTTACTTTCAACTTTTGGAAAAGTCCTTTTGGAAACAAAAAGTCAGGAAAACATGACTTTTGGGCTAAAAAAGGAAAGGCAAACACCCAAAAAAAAAAGGACTTTTGGGCATGTAAAAGGACTTTTTTCTTCAAAATAATGAACCCCAAACATGCACTTACTATGCCAACACTTTCTAATTTCTTTCGGTTTCTATCGGTAACGCTCTGGTCTCGAGTTTTCTTAAAGGGAGAAAAGAAGAGAAGATGAGACGTCCTTGTTCAAGCTTTTTTTTTAACGAGCGGGGTTTGATTAAAGACGCACCATCGAGTAACAAAAAGTGTTATTTGGGCAAAGTGGGACGGACTTCTACCACTTTCGAACTAGACTATACCTCGAACTTTAAAAATTTATAGTTTAGCGTAGGGCTATTGTATAGTTTGTTCGGTTTGTTTCGAATGCCAAACCATACTAGACCAAGAATTGACTTGAATTGGACTCTTTTGAACATGTGATCCTGGTTTGAAGTTTTTGGTTAATCTATACTATATTATAATGCATGATGGAGGGTTATTTTAAGATACATAAAAAATAAGAACTTTCCCCCCCTTTATTTATAGAAAGACCCCTAAAGTGAGGGTAGTTTGGTCTTTTAAGCACTATTTATTTTTTAGTCCCTACACTTATTACACTTAAATCCCTAAGGTTTTAACAAGATTTTAGATAATCAGTTACAATTCACCCCTCCACAACAAACTTGTAATTTTTTTACGTATTCTTGACATATCTTATAAACTATACTGTTTAAAAAAAATTCAAAGATAGCATGGCAACCTACACATTTATGTCGACATTTCGGTAGTTGTCTTGTTCAATATCGATGCACGGATTAAAAGGTACAAGTCGATAATGCTTTAATGTACAAGTAATTAATACATGTGATCTAATGTGCCTAACCTACAAAGATGGGCTCCATCTATGCAAACAAAAACAAAAGGAATTAAAAGTACCTTAACATAAAATGAAGATATTATGTGTCACATTTTATTTTATTAAAACTGTCTAACATCTATACTTAAATATATCTTAAAAAAACTTTAAACGTACCATAAACAGCCTAATATCTAAATTTACAAGTCAACTGAACTTATATAAGTTAATATCCTAAAGTTGCAATAAATAAATATTGCAGTTAGATATAGTCAAACTAAAATTATAAAATATTGCAGTTATTCTTGGATATTAATCTAATAATCTGTATTTCTTAATTAAAAATTAATAAAGTAATAAACTTTAAAGCTAAACTAAAAAAAACTGAACTTACTATGATATAAAGTTAATAAAGATATAAACTCTTAACATCCTATTTTTTAATAAAAAAACTGGTTTTAATTTTTTTTTAAATATAAAAGTTTTATATATAAAAACGAAATTTAACAATTAAAATTAAAGGCGTAAAACGTACTTACGAGTCAACTACTATTTTTTATTTTTACAAAAACAAAAATTTTAAACTTAAAGCTCATTGCATGAGTGCCATGTGGATATTTAAAAAAGTTATGAACTTTAAAGAATAAAATTATAAACTTTATTATTTAACCAATAAAATAAACTTACTTCACATGTGTAAAACAGTTTTTTTTTTTACTTTATTTATAAACAAAACATTTTGTTTTTATAAACAAATAATTCTTTTATAAACATTTTTTTATAACAAGTAATATAAATAAATACTCCAGAAATTTACAATCTTTACTTGATAAATACTAAATTGTGTTGCAAATTTTTAGGAATAATAAGTTCAACTATATTGTTATAGATAATACTTCAGTTTCAAAAGAATTCTTTACCAACTTGACTAGATACATAGTAGATTGTTTTGTATATTTTTAGGGATTATAAGTTAAAAGTAGACTCATATAGATAAGATTAGTTAGAAACTAAAAATCTGAACTTAGTATGATATAAAGTTAATAAAGATATAACTCTTAACATCCTATTTTTTTTTTTTATAAAAACGGTTCTTGAAATTTTATAAAAATATAAATTTTTTATATATGTAAAAAAACAAAAATTAACAATTTAAGTTAAAAGTCTAAAACGTACTTACAAGTCAAATACTATTATTTATTATTTTTTATAAAAATGAAAATTTTAAACTTAAAGTTTATTGGATGAGTACTATGTGAATATTTAAAAAAAGTTATGAACTTTAAATAATAAAATTATACTTTATAATTTAACCATTAAAATAAACATACTTTACAATTATACAACTTATCTTTTCTTTTTTGTCTTTCGATAATTAATTTTTATAAAAAAACAATATTTTTTGTCTTTTGATTATTAATTTTTATAATAAAAAAACAAAACTTTACATATGTGTAACACTTATGACATATATCCATCACAATAATGTTATCATAAATATTATACGAATAAGAAAACTACCAGAAACGAGTACCGCAATGCAAAATGTCACCCCCGCCGTATCACGCGGGCACCCTACTAGTGATTATTTATAAGTTTAGTGTAAAGTACAAAAAATTGTCCTTTATATTGACATTAGATTGCAAATTATATCATTTACCTTCAAAACATACAAAAAACGTACTCAGTGTTTGCAAATCCTTGCACATTATGTCCTTTGACCCTAACTCGGTTAGTTTTCATGGTTAAATATGACCAAATGGACCCCGCATGAGGGTATTTTAGTCATTTTACTCTGAATACTAAATTAAATAATTATAATCATAAAAAATAATTATGTTTAGAAATATATATATACTAGGTTATCACCCGTGAATATACTCACGGTTCAGACAATTTAAATGATGTAACAACGAAGTAAAATTTATTTAAAATGTACGATGTCGTATTTGTAAGATTTATATATTTATCAACAATTACAAGTTTGAGTAAAACTTTACTTTTAACTATGGACAAAGACACGTATAACTGACCATGTCAATAGGCTGCTTATCTAAAAAAACAAATCAACTTTGGATAATGGTTATATTTATTTGTGTTTCAACCCGTGTATCAATAAATATTTCTCTAAAATATATTAAGAAAACTAAAACGTTACAAAGTTAAAGAAATATATATAAGATATTACCAAATGTAATTAGGCATCAAAAAATTAATTATCAATTCGACATCAAATGCAGTTAGTTTATACGAAAATGGAAAAAGTTTGCCTTTTTTCAAGATTCCTTCCCTCACAATTTTAATTTTGTGGGTCCAATTTTCATGATGTGAGGTAAATTTCTCAAAGTCCATTTTTAATGAGTGGGTTATATTTTTATTAGAAATGGGTCAAATCATATAAACCGGCTAAAGTATGAGACGGTGAAACAGGATGAACATAGCAACAATTTTATTAAATTATCAATATTTAATTTACCCATTAAACTGCTTTACTGTACAATTGATTTGATGTTAACTTAATGCATTCATTGAATCTTTGATGATAAAAAACAGACAAATGCATCTATTTTGGGACCCCTTCCTTGAAAACATAAAGAATGCTATGTATATTTTGTTTGTCTTTATACATTCTTCAAGCCACTTTCCAGACATTTTGTCAAGTAGAAATAGCATCTTCAGGTTGGGCAATTAATTCAGGAGTTTCCATCAAATTCATCCCGATGTTTGCAAATGCTACGACGTCATATCCACCGAAGGATGTCAGTCACAAAACAATAAAAGATAACTAATTTGCTATAAAGATGACAATAAAATTTGGTTTGACTTGTTTGGGATACAAGTCAACCTAAACTGACCCAGAAGTAAAATTTACAATTATCTACATGATAAATGAGAAGAAACATATAACCTACAAGCATACTCATGGTGTGCAATGCAACTTTTGCAAAGGATAAATGTATGAGACCCGCATTTTTTCGAATGCTACTTTTCCCTTTTTACCCCTGGTTGAGGAATTTATGTAACACCTCGAAATTTCATGTCCAATATTATATCGACACGTGTCACGGGCTTAAAACGTGTAAAGGATTTCCTTAGAAGGACTAAAGTTGACAAACAAGGAAGGTATGTGAGTATAAGGGTTCAAAATGTCAACAATGGATAAATATACTTTACAATAACTCTACATGATGTTTATACCCTTAAACGAATGATTCATGGATCATACGAAGCTAATTGTGAAAGAAAGTGAGAGATTACAAACTATAGGGGTTAAATGTGTCAACATGTTTAAAATATACCTCTGAGTGACCTTTTAGCAAACCCGAATCTTTGTAACGATTAATTATGCTCACTAGAATGCGTGATAAAAATTTCATCAAGTTTCGTTATCGTATGAGAAAGTTATGATAGAATTCGTATACGAGGGGTTAAAAGCGTCAACGTTGAAATTTAATACTTTTCGATGATCGTATGAATAACCGGGGACTTAACAAAGTTGGTTTATGACTTGGAGTCCTTAAAAGTCAAGTTGGGGGTTACAAGTGCAAGAAACCATGTTAAAAATCAAGATTGGAAGTTCAGGGGCCAAACTGTCAACTTTTGAAAGTTTCTGTCATGCTGGCCTGGTCCTTACGGACCGTATGCTAGGACCCTTACGGTCCGTAAGTGACTCCCAGATGCAGAAACTCGTCTGTTGCCTGTTCAGCCCATGTAAGCGACTTATATTGCCCTTTAACACCTCAATGGGTTGCCTAAACTAATTCTTAGGCCTTAGGGACACTTGTTAATGATCAGGGAACATGTATAGCCTTGTTTGTCATGATCTTGAGCAATCAAAAGCACTATATAAAGCCCCACTTTGTTGCAACTTTGATCATTCCCTCACAACTCACCTTCTGATCATTTCTGGAGCTCAAGGCCTTTCCCCAAGCATCTCTAATCGTGCATTAGACCTTGGTAAGTATCCTTGACCTTCCTTAATTGAGTTTTGCTTAGTTATTAGCTTAAAAGTCAAACTGTCGTAATTAAGGTTTGACTTATCGATTAATCACTAATGGTCCAGTGATTTGTCAAACTTAAGGTAGTTATAAGTTGGTATTTATGTGGGCAATCAACCCTTAAAAGGGCACCCTCTGATTCCCGCTCTAACTAGATCAATTGTCGGGTCAAAGTTCGTTAGAAAAAGTCAACAGAAACTTAATTTGCAAATTAACGCATAATTAGCAATGTAGAAGGCGTGTAACCTATTTTATCACTCATATAACTTGGTAATAAGTATAAGAACTGGTCTAAGCTTGTTTGATCCGACAATTTTCTGTTTAGACACGGTTCGGAACCGAAAGTCGCAAAACTTTGACTTTTGCTTTGACTTCAGTTCTGACCCGATTTAGATGGGTTTGGAAATGCCTTAGAGCTTCCTTAGTACCAGGTTACATGATAGTATAACCCTCTGTGGTTGGATCGTTGATTGTCCGATTCGTTTACACGTTTCCGTTAATTGCTTAATGTTGACCATAATGCCCTTTTGACCATAAAACAAGAATTTTGGAAATGTGATAGGACAATAATCTTTATTACTGATTTATAAACATGTCCCTAAAATTTCACATCAGTTGGAGGTCTAGATTAGGAGTTATGCTCAATAACGTAATTTGAAGGCTTTTTGTTAATTAAAAGGCATAATTAGCGTAAAGCCTATCTAAACCCAATTTTTGACACCAAACCTTTTATCCACTGATGTAATATAATATTTTGAGATTTTTGAAGATTTTTAATTATTTTTAACCTGATCATAACCTAAGGTTATGGCCTTGATTCGGTAAATACCGATTATACCCTTTTTGTGTATAAAATGAGTTTTACATAGTATTTTGACACCAATCCAATTGCTACGGATTTTATATAATAAATGAAGTATTTTGAACTTTATAACCTGATCAGAAAACTCAGATTTCCTGTATAACCCGGAAATCGCTTAAAACGGCTTTTTACGCGTATTAAACACATAGTTTAGGTTTAAAACCATTTTGTCATATAAGACTTATCACCAACTGATATAACCTATTAAATTAAGTTGTTTTACTGATTATTTCTAAACCGAATCTTAGAATTATAAATGATCTCTTTTATAATCTTTTAAATGACCAAAATACCCCTACGGGGCTTATATTGAGATTAAACTCGTTTTGGGCATAATGGAAGGTATCCTACTGATATCACAACATATTTAAGGCATATTAACTTAGGAAGCCTGTATATGACTCTTATGGTTACCCGTTACGCTTCTTACGCGTTCGGTTCGGTTTATGTAACTAGTTTGCATAAATTAGCCGAAACGGGTTAAACCTTATCATTTTTATCTCAAAATCCAGAAGGTGTTTAGATTACACATATTACACAAGTCTTCAAACTTGTCGGGTCTAAATCACATTCTATTCCGGTCTTCGCTTAATCATGCGTTTTGAACCGTAAACCTTTCCTTAAAACTAACCGGTCTAAGTTACGACTTAAATAAGACCCGTTAGGAATCTAATAGGTTAATAAAACCTTCGTTCCAGATTGAGAGCCCCAGTAGAAGTACTTGTGCTTGCTGATTAGAATATACGGCTGAGTATAAATTGCATTTGCTAGCTCAGGTAAATACTTTTAACTTATTTTCCCTATACGGGCTTGGGATACGGTATTATAATAATACCGCTTGGTCGGGTATTGAATGTTTAATCGTATTGTGATTAAATTATTGAGGTAACCCGTTTTAATCTGTATTGTTTGAAATAAAAGCCTTTAGGGGTTAATGACCATGTCCCGGATATCCTTGACATCATTATATTATAAAATGGCCACGTCTTAAGCACGGGGTGTAGGCATACACTTAACAGTTGCATAAGGGGAACGATATCTCACTCTCTTGTGGGCCTATACTTGTGGCGTGTCTGTTAATCTTGACTTGGTTTCTACATCGGGCCCTGAACGTATAACGTACATGTAAATCTGTATACAAGATTACTTTTATATAATTGTCCCAAGTTACAAAAGATATTTTTATGCCTGGTGCATCTAAATCAATTTTCTTAAACTCTTTTTAAAATGAGTCGGTTAATTGTATTTACCAGTGTAAACTGACGTATTTTCCAAAAATGTTAAGTGACAGGTACTGAACGTAATTGGCTGGAAGCTCAGGGCGTTAATAAGGAATCTTGCAAGTTCTAGGCGTCTAAAGTCTGTTGAACAATGTTTATGTTTTAAGATCCGCCTGTGGATCCATCTTACATTCCGTTGTAATATTCGACATTACTTTTGAATCGGATTGTAATATATTTATCTTTTGCTTCCGCTGTGCATTTAAAATTGTGTTGTTTGACTATGATGATATCGACTACGTCACGATACTCCCCACCGGGCCCACCGGTAATACGTGGAAATATCGGGGTGTGATAGATTGGTATCAGAGCCAACATTGAGTGAATTAAACACTAGCCCTTAGTGTTTAATCTCAATGACACAGTAGCGCATTCCTTGACCTTTTGGGTCTAGACTTAACATAGGAATACTCTCAACCCTAATCTGAAAACTATTGCTTCCGAATTTATATATTTTGAATATGTCTCCAATCAAAGAAGCCGTAATGGAATTTCTCCACATACGGAGCCTTAAATTGCCGAGCTTTGTACCGCGGCTAGGGTGCAACGTGCAACCAAGGAGAAAGCATTCAAAAGTAAAGTAAAGAAGAAAACTCCTTTTGCTGAAGTTTGTTTCCTCAGTAAGTCCTTATAAGGACATATTTATCTTTTAGTCCCTTCATGGACAACGTCATTCCTTTCAAGTCCCGTTTAGGGCAATTATATACTCCTTTTAAAATCATTTGAATATTTTATCTAAATTCCATTTTTATCATTTTATATGAATATAACATATGAAATAAATCAAATTATTATTCCTTTTCATAATTGATCTACCAGTATATATATTGAAAGAATCTTAAAGGGTAAAACCTAGCTTGAATGTCATTAAAGACCTAGCTATGATGGTAAAACCTGTTTAAAAGAGATTCAGATTCTTGTTAACATCCGAAAACATGTTAACACTCCTGACAATAGTGATGCGATAAAATCACACTTGTCATCTTTATATTGGGAATTTCCAACCCCTTATCTAGCCTAGTGATTTAGAAATCATGGCTTAACTCATCAAATAAAGATGATCATATTATAAACATCCATTAGTGATGAAGTGCATACGGGCCAAACTTGTTGTCCGATAAGACAACGTCAGTGGTGGTTTTTGCCCCCCGTCTAAAGATGTTGGACTACGTCCAAGCATAATAGTTTGTATGATCAATGCGATCTTGACTAATATCATCAAATGAAGATGATCATATTATAAACATCCATAAGTGATGAAATGCCTACGGGCCATACTTATTGTCCTAAGGGACAAAAGACAGTTGAAGTCTTTGACTCTCTGTCAAGAAAAGGTAATGAAATATGTTCAAACCTTAATGCCTCGATTCTCTGAAATCATGGCTTATAAATTTAAAAACTGTCCTTGTGACTAGGCCTTTTGCGCCACTTTAATATCCTTAATGTTTTATAACTAGGATAAATTATAATGAAAATACTAATTAAATATAACAAATTAACCAATATGGTTTATATTACCATGGTTGATGAATCGTCAAAAAATGATAATTTCATAATAACCTCTGAATAAATCATTGTCAATATGTATGTAGCAATCAAGCTACATGGCTGGATCAGATGAGGTTAACAGTCACCCGAGGGAGAATAATGATGCTCCCAGAGTTAATATAACTGGTGCGGAACTGCAGGCATTAATAGATGATGCTGTTACTAGCGCTCTTGACAGACAATATAATGAATCAAGTGATACACACTCTAAGACTCTATCTGTGGCTCGTAGTAAGCCCCCTTCTAAATCACATGAGTCAAAGGAAGACGATGTCCGTAACTCGTCAAATCAAAGGAGTGTTCCGTCTAGATAGGTGGTGCTTCATCAAGAGGCACCAGTTAAGACCTGCTCATATAAATATTTTGTCTCCTGCAAGCCCAGAGACTTTACAGGAGAAAAAGGGGCCATCGATTGCATGACATGGCTCAATGAGATGGACACCGTTGTTGACATCAGTGGATGTTCAGAGCAAGACATTGTGAAGTTTGTTTCATAATCTTTTAAAGGAGAAGCTCTAGCTTGGTGGAGGTCACTGGTCCAAGCTACGGGGAAGATCCTCTAGTTAACCCCATTTGAGCCTAAACCTTTTCATTTCTTAACCCACAAAACAAACACCCTTCACCCACCAAAACCCTTTTTTATTTTAAACCCTTTATTTTAGTAACAAAGCTCGGTTTTCTTGTGACTTCCTTATAAAAAAAATGATGATGAAGCCAAAAGAAATAAACAAACAAGTTTATCAAAAAGAACTTTGTTTGAAGAAATGCTTCATTAAAATAAAAAGTTATAAAAATAAACTCTAAAGAAAACCGACGCTATTTACGCCTTTCGCCCTTTTCTACTAACCACTAACCCAACCACCTACCTTTAACCCAAGCCTAACCCTTCCCCCAAAAGTCCTCTTGATATTTACAATGTATAGTTAAAAAGGTGGAGGATTGATTGCTTGGCAAGCTTATGGTAGAAGTAAGTTCCATGCCGCTCTCGAGTGTTTCAAAAAAATACATATTCGGCCGAGTGTTGAGTGATCCCCCGTGAGGTATGTGAACTTGTATATAAATGGAATTTTAAAGAGGAATGTTATGCCCAAATAAGTAATTTATCTTATGTAAATGTTCTAAATAAATCATGACGAATAGGATTGTAAATAAAATAAAAATAAAACCTAATAAAGAATCTTGGAATCCCGACACTCTATGACAAGCCCAAAAACCTTCTCTTCTACCCATTCCATTTGGGAGTGTAAGCCACACTATAAAGAGTTTTGCTTGAGGACAAGCAAAGATTCAAGTGTGGGGGTATTTGATGTGTGCAAAATGCAACATATAAATTACATCAAATGTGACATAAAACTAACCCTTTTTTAGTACTAATGTTGGAAAAAGTGTGTTTTTGTCTTCCTTTTGTATTTTCAGGATTAAATGAGCTCAAATGAACAAAAGAAGCAAAAAGGCAGCTAAATCTAACATAAATACAAGAAAAGGAATAAACGTGGCATGCCCGAACCCTCGACAGCATCCTCCCAAGCAAAAACAAGAGAACAGAAGGCTGAGCACGCCTCGTGTCTGCAGAAAAGACAAAGTTGTAGAAGCTTCTATCACCCACCACGGGGGCGTGCCTAGTGGACACGGGGCCGTGGTCAACGCAAAGATTTGCAGAATCTAGGCAAATCTTGATAGTACAGATACGCTTCTGCACACGGGGTCGTGCCCAGTGGACACGGGGGCGTGGTCAACTAATGCAGACAAACTGCATTTAATGAAGAAAAAGAAGATGGGTGGACACGGGGTCGTGCCCAATGGACACGTGGCCGTGTCCGAGCTTCTGTGCAGGCTATAAATAGGGGTGCTTGGCTCATTTGCAAACCATCCCTTGGCAAACTACATCTCTCACACTTCACCCACCCACCACCACCATCACAACCCACATCCACCACCATCATCCATCATCCATCATAGAGTGTGTGAGTAGTCTCGGGATCCAAGATTGATCGTAAGAGTTCTTGACAATCAAAGGCCATGTTTGCCTAAGTCTCTTACATCACTTGGTGAAGACAAGCATTTAGTGTAATACTTTTTATTTTTAATCTTTTCGCACTTTTTATTTGGTTATGTATTAATGACTTTAATAACTAGTTTCTTATGTTGAAGGTGAATCTTCCTTATCATTTGTCCGTGGTGTCTTGGCATTATTTTACTGTCTATATAAAATAAAAGATTTTCACCATTCATATCTCCACGGTCTATATGGAGATATGTTGGCTACCTGGTCGGGGGTTAAAGGAATGGTTTGGTAAGAATCTTGCTTGTTCAGTGTATAGATCCTGCAAGGACCTGGGTCAACTTTAGTAGGACCTCCTTCAATACCCACTGGTATTGGATGGCGGGGCCCGAACTCCTTGATCCACTCATATGTAAACTACTATTAAAACTTTAACCCGGCTACTTAGGATTATATCCCTGCTGACTCAAACTACTTAGCCGAGGGTAACGTCACCTTCAAAAGAGGGGCCTACCACATTATGCATTAATAACTTAATTAATTATCTTTCAATAATCCAACCCTTTAGGATTGTATCCTTGCTGACTCAAACTACTGGGTTGAGGGTAACGTCATGTTGGTGCATCTAATGTCTGCTGACTACATCTTAATCGAGTCTTATGTCTAGATAGGTTAAACGAGTGCACAACAGTGATTGAATTAGGGTTTGGTCATGTTTTAGGTAGTGAGTCCGTTTGAACAGGTCCATCCGTTTGAACAGGTCCATCCGTTTGAACAGGTCAGTCCGTTTGAAGCAGGTTCGTTTGAACATGGCTGTGTCACTTTCAAACGGAATAGGCTTAGCCTATATATAGGTGTTGTGCATGTTCATTTGAAACGGACCAGATTGTGTGTGTGAGCTGAGGTGCTGCCAAAATTGTGTCAGAATCAGTGTAAAAGCTCTACAAATCAGTAATAGAAAGAAGATTAAAAGGAACAAGCTGTGTGACATTGTTTACTTTGATTCCGCCTTAGTAAATGATGATGAACTACTCTGAATGACTGTTTAGGGTCACGGAACCGATCCAACAAGTGGTATCAGAGCTCAGGACGAGGAGTTCATACCATTACAGCTTGATTTTATCAGATTTTCGCACTTCTACTCATTCTTTTCTGATTCGAACATAATTCACGGTTGAAATGGCCTAAAACTTTCACATATCAAACGAAATACTGTATTAACTAATCCTTGAAAATTTGAGACCAAAATTCGACTTAAAACTGATCAAAAACACCTATTCCGTTTGAAACTGTTCGTAAAATGCTGACATCATAGGTTATTCCGTTTGAACGAAGCCTGTTTTCCATTTGAAAACTGACATTTCATTTGAAACTGGTGTCCGTTTGAAAGTGGTCCGTTTGAAAGTGGTCCGTTTGAAGGGTTCCGTTTGAGGCATGTACCTCGTTTGAAAGTGGGGATATTTGTTGTTCCGTTTGAAAGTCACACATATTTGTGATCACGTTTGAAAGTGTGTGATTCCGAGGTAATTCAAGGATACAAAATTATGGAAAAAGAAGTTCCTTGGAAAGACACAAGAACTGAAGAACAAAAATACCAAGCCAGAAAGCAGAGAGCTCATTGGAAGTTGATGATAATTTCTCGTGTATACAGTGAAGCTAAGAAGGCAAAGAGATGGGATGCGAGTAGAGAATGTTACCTTGATCCTCAAGGAAACATTGCTATTGATGATAAAACTCTTAGTGAGGAAGCTCTCATTGAATATTTTGCTGCAGAAGAAGACGCCCAGCAGAGAGAATGGTGGGGAGGTGGAGAAGAAAAAGAGAAAGAGAAAGAATAATTGAAGAAAAACGAAACTTCAAAATATGAAGTGGTGTGCTCAAAATGCGAAAAATCCGAAGCAGAAAATGTCAATCTCTTAAAAGATGTGGAGAATTTGACATTGGAAAACAAAGCTTTGAAAGACGAGAAGAAAGCTGATAATGAACAGATTCTAGAGTTGCGTTTGAATTGTGAAAAACTGAGATCTGAAAATGACAAACTTTTGAAGAATGTTGAGAGTTTGTCATTAGAAAACAAAATTTTTTAAAAATTAGAAAAAGATTTTGAAAATCAAATAAAAATTTTAGAAAATGAAAAATCAATTTTTGAGAAAAATAACTTGGAAAAACAAAAGGCAATAAATTCTCATCTTGAGAATATCATTCGACTTGAAAAAGAAGCCGAATGTGATAGGAATAAAATTGCTGAGTTAGAGAATAAATTGAACGGCTTTGTGACTTCGTCATCAATACCAGATCTTGTATGTCCAAAACCGATCAATTCAGTTCCAATAAGTGACAATGTCACAAATTTTGACAAAGTCAAAATTGAAGATTGTGATGATAAATCTGATGATGAAAAAGAAAAAGAAGAAAAAAGAAAAATATTTTTGGAATTAAAAGATTAATTTAAAAATATTGTTTTGCAATCTACTGAAATAGGTGAATGCTCAAAGCAAAAACTTGTTAAGAAGATTGTAGAACAGAAACAAAAAGTTAAAAATTCGAAAAATTTTCAAAAAGAAAATAAAAGCTCATCAGTTCAGTCATCCAATCATTATGCAAATTCACAAAAATCTGAAAATAAAAACTCACAAAAAGTTGGTAATAAGTGGTGCAGGTTTGACCACAGTGCTCAAATGCCAAGTCAAGAATACAAGAGAAGGCAGGATTACCACAAGGCAAATCAATGCTATGATATGAGTGTGTGGTATGAAAGTGGTGAATGGTACGATAACAGGGTGTACTACACTTGTGGTGTTAGAGGACACATTTCTGTTAACTGCCAAAGTCAGAGAATTGAAAAGAGAAGGTGCTATAATTGCCAAATCAAATGACATATTGCAAGAGATTGCCCAATGAGATCAAAGGGAAGATCGAGGGCTAATTCTCAGAAATTGGCAAAGAAACCAGTCAATGTCAAGCCCAAAGCACAGAAAGTTCAAGAACCTAAAGTTCAAGAACAGAAAGTTCACGAACAGAAAGTGAAGCTTTCGCAGGGGCAGAAAGACAGACTGAGGAAGAAGAGAAAGAAGGCAAGAGAGTATCTCGAAAGGATTTTGTCCTCGGATACAGTCGTCAAAGCGAATAACAGTTCTGATAAATCGTTTTACTCTCCTAAGACCGATCAGTCAAACAAAACGAATTTATCAGATACACATCTGGGGACAAAAGAAAAGAAGAAGAAAATTGTCGGCGATGAATCTGGCTCAATAAAGTCAGACAAGCCATGTTCAGGCAATGATTCTGGTTCATCAAAGCCAGAAGAGCCATGTGTTGAGGTAAAAATAGAGAATTCTAGTCTAACAATGGATGATGAAAATTTTCTACCATTGTTGAACAAGAATTCTAAATCACCCAAGGACAGTCAGGCTTGGGTGAAACTTTTCAAATAGAAAAACCTGACTTGCTGGAGCTTCCAGGTTGGTAAGTGTGAAGCAGGTATCGGCATCTTTCTTGAGAAATTCACAGGTTGGTAACTGTGACATTTCGAAGTTCAAAAGATTAATCAAGGACATTAAGTTGTACTTGACTTATCTTATCTTTCCGACAAGTGGTTAAAAGAAAAACAATGTGATGAAAAGATCCCCGAGTTTGTAAAATGACACACAAAACTAATTTTCCGGAAAAACCATTTGATTAAAACAAACTTAAGTGTTTTGAAATCATAATGGGAAAATAGTTTGTTGTCAGGGGGAGTTCTGATTGTTTATGCCAAGTGAATGGCGAATTGAAGCAATTTGATATCAGTTTGTCATTTTCCTTGTATAGTTTGTTTTCAAATTTTCCCAGAAAATCAAAATTGAAACATATTTTGATTTTAGGGGGAGAAAAATTTTTAAAAATTAGAAAATTTGAAAATGACAAAAACATTGAAAAAGCAAAAATGAGTTTTGTTGTGAATAAGAGGAAATGATAGTAAATCAGTGGACTATCACGGTATGCTAAAGAAATGGAAAGTTTAAATGTGTTAAACAGTCTCGCTGATGATGTGCCGATAGGTTTTTACACATTTAGTAGGTTTGTTTGGGATATAAGCCTAAATCTTTACTTGCTTATTTCGTGGGGAACACTACTTGGATATATAGGTAACCCCTGAAATCTTGTTTGAAAGATTCATTTTTCTGATATACTAGGTCTTTGTACTCAGTGATATCTGGGGTATTATTCCGGGACTTCTGCTGAATGGAAGTTCTGACCTAGTCCCTGAATAATACTTTCCGCAATGCTTGAAACATAGCATCACCCTCAGCATATATGATAAGACAATAAAATTGCTTAGCAATGCTGTTGTAAAAAAGATCCTCTAAAGGGGACACACCCAAGTCGATTCGTGATCTCTCTGCTGAACGGTAGTTCTGACCTGAGCTCTCACGGTTTCGTACTTTTACTTAAATTATTCCCTTACAGATATCATCTGTGGTATACTCACCTGTAAGACTGAATATTGGGATCTGGATACGGGAGTATATTCAAGAGGTGGGACACACGTATAAGTTTAAGTCTTTAATTCATCTAATCCGTATCCTGGACATATTGAAATGTGTGTGAAAATTTAAAGTGGATCAGTATATCGACAATCTAAGCGAATTGTTTAATTCTTAAAATGATTAAAGCTTAACGGTGCTTGTGATGTGTCTCATAAACTGATATGATCCTCTTACACAAACTCACAAAAATATTGTCTGTATATATTTCTTTACTGTATTTCATTCAAAAACAAAAATCCAAAAAGATTTTCGGAGAGTTTTAGCATAAAATTTTGAAAATTCAAAAAGATTTTTGACAACTGATGTTGGAAAGCGGATTTTCAAAATTCTGAGTGCTAAACATGATGAACTATATTGGATTGGGAGAATATGTTAAAAACTTTGAATGTTATATACAAATGTTTTGAAAGATTGTGGGTTTAGTTAATCAAGGTCATTCATTTGAACTTGATGTAACTATTTTTATTAATGAAAGAATGATTTCTACCAGTAAGTTTCTTAAATCTAAATGTTATAAATTTGTGAAACTTATGTTGTGGTAGAGGATATGCAGGTAACAAGAATCCCCATGGCAACAAAATGTCAAAGTTTGAACCAGAATTTAAAGCCCTAGCTTATCGAGAGAGGGAGTCTGTGAAAGGGGGAGTCAGGATTCTGGATCAACACTCAAAGGGGAGTTTGAAGATAAAGATTGAAGAGAGCTTTACAATGTCATGACAAAATTTGGAAAGAGACAAAGACTAAAGACTCGACGCCGAAGACTTCGTCAACATCCAAGGGGGAGTCTGTTGGTGCATCTAATGTCTGCTGACTACGTCTTAATCAAGTCTTATGTCTAGATAGGTTAAACGAGTGCACAACATTGATTGAATTAGGGTTTGGTCATGTTTTAGGTAGTGAGTCCGTTTGAACAGGTCCATCCGTTTGAACAGGTCAGTCCGTTTGAACCAGTCCGTTTGAAGCAGGTTCGTTTGAACATGGCTGTGTCACTTTCAAACGGAATAGGCTTAGCCTATATATAGGTGTTGTGCATGTTCATTTGAAACGGACCAGATTGTGTGTGTGAGCTGAGGTGCTGCCAAAATTGTGTCAAAATCAGTGTAAAAGCTCTACAAATCAGTAATAGAAAGAAGATTAAAAGGAACAAGCTGTGTGACATTGTTTACTTTGATTCCGCCTTAGTAAATGATGATGAACTACTCTGAATGACTGTTTAGGGTCACAGAACCGATCCAACAAGTCACCTTCAAAAGAGGGGCCTACTACTATAACTAAGATAATCTCTTAAAAAGTGCAAAAGTGCGAAAATAATCAAAGGTTACACTAAAGGCGAGTCGGATCCAAGTGATTCATCTTGTCTATCTGTTTTATTTTTATTTTCAGCATTTTTAGTTTTTATTTTTCTAGTTTAAACCTTTTTCTAAACTTTTGATTTGATTAGATGTTGAGGATAAACCGGTACTAAAAGCTCTTGTGTCGTTGGACGACCTCGGAATCTTACCAACACTATACTACGCTCACGATGGGTGCACTTGCCCATATGTGTGTTTGGTGTTAGTAAATATCGTGTTTTATAAATTTAAAACTTGACTAGAGTGTAAAAAGGGCTAAAAAATATACATAAAAACCTATAACACACGACACGCATCATTGGCAGTTATATTTTCTTTCCGTCAATCGTTAACTTCACATCCATGCACACGGATCTTGGGTCTGATCGACGGTTGGGGAGATGCCACATCACATTCGGTTGTAACCGAATGACTATGCACGATGAGTATTTATGGCTTTCTAGAAGATCTACAGCTGTAAACCATTGTGCCTTTACCACGTGTCCATTCTGTTATAACAGAAAAGATTCCTTTGTTCAAGTCTTGATTTCAGGCGCGCAGAGATGTTTAGGAGTTTATCTTCAAGCCTAACTGTACCCTTGCGCGGGCCCGCGTAAGGGTGTTAGTTGAGTATTTGTCCTTCTTTTCTCCGGCGCATGGTCATCAAAGACTGTTCTTTCCCCAATCTTGTTTAGAACCGCTGCGCGGCCGCGCAGGGTCTTATTTAAGATGTTTTTGGAATAAGATTAGGGTATGGCCCTATGCGCTTGCGCATGGTTTTTAGGACCATACCATTTCAAGTCCCCCCAGTCCAGTGTTGCTCTTATGCGCCAATGGCAAGTAGGTGGAACACTGGACTATAAAGATGAAGTGTGAGCTTTTGCTGTTTGAGAAGTAGCAAGGTTGTTCAGCACAAAGTATGAAGAATCTTCTTGCAGAAGATATTTCTTGTTTCTTCAAGCTGAGGTTTCATGATTTCAAATTTTGAAAAAACATGAATCATGGCAGGAAGTTGGTAAAAGGTACTGTGCTGATGTTGTCATGTGACGGTTAGGTGACAGACTGTCAATTTTTCAGACGTCAAACATTAATTGGGCGTCGTCAAACGTGGTTCGTACGCGCGCGTGGAGTTATTTCCTATTCCCTACTCGCCCTTATTGTCTTGGTAACCGCGTTTTCCTACAAAAAGGGGTTTTGCAGTTTTTGAGAGCATTAATGGCGATGGGTATATAAACCCTTGAGTGGCTTCCCTTTTTTCATTAGTTATCTTCGAATTCTTTCGTCTTCTCCGATTTTCTTTAAAGAGAAACCTGCAACTTGTGCTTTGTACTCTTTATATCTACCGGAGATCATCCCGACGATTCTTCAGAGGAGATGTCTTCTTCTTTACCACCCCTGAAGTGGTCGAAGGAGATCTTTGACGGTCTTGTATAAAATTTCAAGTTTCCCAAGAGTTGGGGTGTGATGTACCCAGAAGAGGGACAGACGGCGGCACAAGCTCCGGCCAGTTACATCACCCTTTTTTGGGATTATTTCACTGAGGGTAACTTCCGGTTACTAGTAACAAGATTTGTCCTTGACATTCTTGGTTACTATAAATTTCATATTTCTCAGTTAAACCCCATGGGGATGGTTTAGATTCGACATTTCAAATTTCTTTGTCGATCGATGCATATCGAACCCACAGTCAATCATTTTTGAGTGTTTTATCAACTTCATTGTTCACAAGGCTTTTATTCGTTTGCTCAACGTCCATCAGCCAAGAAGATTTTGTTGTCACCTCCCAAGTCCTTTCATGAATGGAAACCCAAGTTTTTCTACATCAAGGCCAGAGTGATTCCGTTGAAGATGACTTTTCGAGGTGCGGAAGATATTGAGGTGGAGACCCTGAAGACTCCGGAGGCGAAGATATGGTATCAGGATATGAAGGATGTGCCTTCTATTGAACTGCCTGAGAGGGCCTTAGTTGCTGTTGGGATGAGTCTGCACTGTAAGGCGGAACGTCATGACAAGCCAGATTATATGGAGGATGACAAGAGTAAGTCACCAGATCTTTTATTCCATTTTGTGAAATCGTTTTGTTGTTAATTTTCCTTTTGCAATTGTTGCTTTGTACGTTGTGGCGTACAAGAGAGAGCATGGAAAAATGATAACTGTCTAGAAGGGTGCTAATGAGGAGCCATGGTACCATCAAATAGTGAGGAACTTTGCGCTTCCAAGGGATGCAGATTTGAGTGCGCAGCCTTCTACTGGTGCTGGTATGTCTATTTTACATCCTTTAGGTAATATTGCAATATTACTCTTTGCTGATGTTGCGCTTTGGGTAATATTGCAATATTTCTTCTTTTGAATAGGTGAGTTGACAAATCTAGGCATAGGCCCTGAATCCAAGAAGAAGAAACGTGCGCCGACTGCTACTGATGTGCCTAAGAAGTTTGACACACTGAAGGCGGACGTTCTTAAGGAAGAGAAGAAGAAAGGTACGCGCCTTGTTTCTGAACCCTGGTGTGATTACGTAGTGGTGTCTGACACGTTAGAGGGTCTTGCGCCTGTAGCTATGAGAAAACCAAAGGCGGAGCCTCGAGATACCGTGGACATTCCAGTACCAAATCCCGATGATCCTATTGACTTGGACTCAAGTCCTACCCCTGCTGAGGACTAAGGCAGTGAAGAGGAAACAACCAGAGAGTGAATTTGCGGTGCAGGCCGCCAAGAAGATTACAAGGAAAAGGATTAGTAAGAAGGGCAACTTGGATGCTTTTGCTGTGAAGCTTTCTCCAAGTGAGTATCTTCTTAACTTTTGTTTCACCATACTTTAAGTTAATATGAACTTTCATTTTGCAGAAAGGCCTTTTCCACCTGTTCGCGTGGAATCATCATCTGTTTCTAATGATGATCTTCTGCCATCACCACCCCGCGCATCTATTAGAGGACAGTTGGAGGGCACCAAGGCTGCAGAGGCGGTGGTAAAGAAGGCTGTGGAAGTGGAGAAGCCTATTGGAGTTGAGTTGGAAGTGGAGAAGACTGTGGAAGCGGAAACGGCTGACGTTGGTGCTACCAAGCCCAAGTCTCCTGAGGTTATGGCGCATAGGTCAGGAAGAGGAAAATCCACTCTTGAAGAAGGGGTTCCTGTGATAACGGTTATGTCACACCACAACCGATGGCGGAAACATCGGAGTGAGACGAATAAAGATTGCTCATTACACATAACGCTATTTATGACAATAGAATTAAAAATAAATTGATTTCATTCATAACAAAATGTTACAATACATGGAACTTGAAATACAATATGTTTTATACAAGAAAATAATACAACAAACAAATACGACATTTGTACAACATATTAAAACCTAAGACGTCTATGTGTGTATCTAGGCATCATCACTACTTCAGTTTCATAGCATCGTCATCATCAACCTGTAACATGTTTAAAATACAGTCGCATTGACGAGTATACAAGTTTTGATACATAGCATAAGAAAGATAAGTTTTAAACATTCCACATGGCAAGCTATTGAAACAAGATAAACAATAAAATCGGCATGTGTTTAACTAATCAACCCATGATGAAACGCAATAAGCTCATGTCATAACCCAAAGTTTACAGGCGGTGCGTTAATCCTATAGCGCTATATATGTCAAGGATAGGCTCGTACGAAGTTAATGATAAGTCTAACACAAAACGTATAACCCTAAGTTTAATGTATCAAGTAACAAGTATGCATGCATGTATAAGGAATGTTTGTGCATTTAAGAATAAAGTTTAAGTGTAAGTTTTCATAGATTAACATGTTACACCCCAAAAGGTGGTAAACGAAAAAGGGTGTTTCAAGTATACTCACTGTTTTGCAAGGTTTCCTTTGGTGATTCCGTGAAGAGTTGGAGGTTGGAGCTTCAAAGCTTCCTTTAAAACACTTAGTGTTTTCTTTTAGAACTCTTAGAGTTCTCTTTTTGCTTGAAAGATTTGAGAGAAGTAGAGAGGTTGAGGAATAATGGTTGGAACACTTAGTGTCCTTTTAGAATTCTTGATTTAGAGAGATTTAGAGAATTATAGAGATGGAGAGAAGAATGGTGTGAAGAAAATGGTAGAATGAGGTTGGTATTTATAGGTGGAGAAGGTGGAAAATGGTGAAATATGATTGGTTAAAGAAGGTGGAAGAGGATTGAAAAGATGATTGGTGAAGAAAGGAAGTGGAAAAGGGTGAAATATGATTGGTTAAAGAAGGTGGAAGAGGATTGATGAGGTGGAAATATGATTGGTATATTTCTTGGTAATCCTTGAGTATATATTATGTAATTGAGTATATAAAAAGTATAAAAGTATAATTCAAGTATTAAGGATGTGCGTATAAGTATTTATACGTATAAATAGTGTTGGTTTGCATATAAATACGTATTTAAATGATCGGTTGTGTGAACAACAAATATGTATAAAATATGAGTTTTATTATGATTAACGCTTCGAAAATAGAATACGAATATGATCTAAATACGAAATTACGAGGCGTTACAGTCTCCCATACTTTAGGAAATTTTGTTCCGAAATTTATTCAAGAAGAAGGCCTTGTAAACGACGTCTGGGCTAGAAGATTTACTAGAATCGAGATTTTGGGAGTTTGAGACTTGCTGATATGCATAAAATTGTTGAAGAACGTAGGGATAGGTTTGTAAAAAAAAGTTCGTTTGACTTAAAATGATTTGAGGCATTAAGCGTAAGCAAAACGTGCATGTGTGTGTAGAGACAGGCGAGCTTAAACAAGTTTGAAAAACTCAATGAAAGGGTTATTTTGAAATAGGATACCTAAAAAAATAGGAGTTTCTCGTGTAAAACGGGTTGTACTTTGACAAAAAGTGTGGGCGCATGACCGGTTGTATTAAAAGTTTTATTGATTTCGAGTGCATTAATAAATCTCATATTTGTAGAAAGTCGTTTATTGGTAAAGAACGAGTTAGGCATTTAATAAACTGGTTTTGGAGGTAATTTTAAAAGTAAGAAGGTATTTTAGGGCTCGAACGTTTAAACCGATTTAACAAACGAACGATCTAACAAACGAATACGAATATAAGAATGGCAGGTGTATTGGACAAACGAAATCATTGTGTTAAGGGTGAGGTCTCGTCGTGGACAATCAGATATCGCGCGTTTAGCAATGCGTTTGTGAGTTGTTAAAGTTTGTATTAGGTCTAAAGGTCTGCAAAACACCGAATTTCTCATGACACATTTTACGAAAGTTTGGTAACATGGTGAAAACACTTATATATAGGAAGTACCAACGGCGTATCCACCATGTTTTAACCATGTTACGTCCGTTTCGTTATTCGGTGTCATGTTTACGTTCCGTGTCTTACCATACACAGTAGTACACTCTATGGTTCTCATATGCCTATCACTATAACCCCGTGTGCACCCGCGATTATATTGATCGTCGCATGATCCGAATAGCTTGTACTAATTGTGTTTGACTCAGGGTATTCAGAAATTTGAAAATAAGAATTAGTACGTATAAGAATGTAGTATATAAGCATGTTTATGTTTAAGTATGTATGGGACCTACGTAAGCTAATCCCTCAGATTCCGCTCGCGTAGGGGTACGAATGTATGAATCATGAGTATGAATGGAAGTATGAGCATAAGTATAAGTTTAAGTATGAATACGCATGTGTGTATAAGTATGAACATAAAACGTATGAGATGAATATGAATATGAGTATAAGTATAAGCATAAAACGTATTGTTATGAATATAAGTACGAGTGTAAGTACAAATAATAATGATTGCGTATATAGTATCAACTGGGACATAACGAATTTAAGCATATAAAAACGTTTGAGAAGTTTGAGTATGTAAAAACGAATGATATAAACGAAATTGTCGTGAGATTTTGACTAAAACACGTGTGATGATACGCATGTATAGTTGTTTGAGCAAAACGTTGAGTTTATCGAATCAAAATAGCTCGAGTTTGACTCGGAAGGTAGGATCTAGTTTGTAAATGTAAAAGAATATAAAGCACTTATTGGTTATGCATGACGTATTTTGTATGGAACGGAAATGCTACTTGTGTTTTAAAAGAATTTACGTAAGTTGAAAATTATCGGTTCCTATAAATTTTTCTTGCCCACGTGTTTTGAATTAAATGATATATTGAGCGCTGTATGAAAATGTTTTTGAAAATAGTAAGTTTGCATCAGTTGTATTAAAACAAGAAATTTTGAATTTTGGAGGTTCTTGTGAAAACGTTGATCCTTAGAAAAGAGATTTAGCATAATCAACTTAGTGACTGTTGAAAGTGTTTTAGCAAAATAGTTTATGAACTTTGAAAATAGTTTTAGTAAAACGGTCCTATAATAACTATAAGATCTCATAGGAATGTGAGATAGGTTGGTTTGATTTTCGATCGAGGATGAAAGTCTTTAGTATAATGATATAATGTGAGTGCATTTTAATGAATATGTCGAGTATGAAATTTGTGGGCAAGAGATTCATTAGACCGATTAAGTTGATGGGTAGCATTTTGTTGAATTTTGGAAAATCGGGAAACAAAGCGTTTGTGGTATGACTAAGTATTTCGCGTATGTGATTTATGTGAAATAGATTATGGGGTAAGATATACGTTTAATAAAACAATGAATTTTGAAATTTGCATAAGTAGGGATTTTGACAAATGAAAAACGAATTAGGTATAAAACTTGATCGTGTTGTATAATGAAGTCTCTTTTGATAGAAAATTTTGGTAACGATCTCCTAGGTAAGGGAATCACCCCTAACTCATCGGTGAGGTCGTTTTAAGAAAAGAAGGGGTGGAGTTAATCGTCAAGGTAAGGAAATAACTCCTATCTCGATGATATGTCTCCATTTTGGGGCTACAAGGAATGTAAATCAAAGCGAGTGACATTTTTGAAATCATGCATGTGAATAACGTATAAATGTATGAAAAGGTTTAGTATAATGTGTGTGTGTGAAAATAATCTCGAAAATAAATTTAAATTTGAAAAGATTGCATCGCATAAGATTGATAATAGTAAGACATAGGTTTGATTAAAACTTGGATTGCTCCAAAACGGAACTTTGACTAAACCAAAGTGGTCGAAATTTCTTTTGAATTTGAGAAACATGCTTTGGCCTAACAGGTGGAATACTCTCGCCGAAATTTTGGTTAACGGTATTCACCCTTTCAGTTACTACATGTTCCAAATCAATTGAAAATTCGAGACTTGGTGGGATTTTTGAAAATCAAGGAGTGGGACTAGTCGTCGAGATGCGGGTTTCACCCCTAACTTGACGATTTTGTACCCTAAGTGTGGTTGGTACTCGTTGGGTCAAAAATTGATTTCGAACCCTTGACGAGGGTCCACTAGAATTTGAAATTGAAATTCTCCATCAAGGTGAGGATTTCACTCCTAACTTGATGGTGAATTTCATGTAAAAAGAATAGGTGGATTGAGAGTCTTTCACCAAATTGTGGGTTTCATGCCTATTTTGGTGAAGTGTCTCGTTTTTCCAATACGAGTGTTTTCGAATTTAGTATAATCGAGTAAAATACCTTAGGAAAGGTGTATGTTAAGGAATAATAAAACAGGTATAAACACATAAGAAAACATTTCAAGAATAACACATAAAGACGTTTCAAGAAATCAACATGTGAATCAAGTATGGTCGAATTTGGTACTTAACTATAGACTAGGTCAAAAGTATGGAAAATTTTCCTAATTCCCTATAGATATGGCTCTGATACCAATCTGTCACACCCTAACCGATGACGGAAACATCGAAGTGAGATGAAGAAAGATTGCTCATTACACATAACGCTATTTGTGACAATATAATTAAAAAAAATTGATTTCATTCATAACAAACTGTTACAATACATGGAACTTAAAATACAATATGTTTTATACAAGAAAACAATACAACAAACAAATACGACATTTGTACAACATATTAAAACCTAAGACGTCTATGTGTGTATCTAGGCATCATCACTACTTCAGTTTCATAACACCGTCATCATCAACCTGTAACATGTTTAAAATAAAGTGTCAATGCGAAAGCATTGGCGAGTATACAAGTTTTGATACATAGCATAAGAAAGATAAGTTTGAAACATTCCACATGGCAAGCTATTGAAACAAGATAAACAATAAAATCGGCATGTGTTTAACTAAACAACCCATGATGAAACACAATAAGCTCATGTCATAACCCAAAGTTTACAGGCGGTGCATTCATCCTATAGCACTATATATGTCAAGGATAGGCTCGTACGAAGTTAATGATAAGTCTAACACAAAACGTATAGCCCCAAGTTTAATGTATCAAGTAACAAATATGAATGTTTGTGCATTTAAGAATAAAGTTCAAGTGTAAGTTTTCATATATTAACATGTTACACCCCAAAAGGTGGTAAACGAAAAAGGGGGTTTCAAGTATACTCACTGTTTTGCAAGGTTTCCTTTGGTGATTCCGTGAAGATTTGAGATAAGTAGAGAGGTTGAGAGAAGAATGGTTGGAACACTTAGTGTCCTTTTAGAATTAGAATTCTTGATTTAGAGAGATTTAGAGAATTATAGAGATGGAGAGAAGAATGGTGTGAAGAAAATGGTAGAAGGAGGTTAGTATTTATAGGGGGAGAAGGTGGAAAATGGTGAAATATGATTGGTTACAGAAGGTGGAAGAGGATTGAAAAGATGATTGGTGGAGAGAGGAAGTGGAAAAGGGTGAAATATGACTGGTTAAAGAAGGTGGAAGAGGATTGATGAGGTGGAAAGATGATTGGTATATTTCTTGGTAATCCTTGAGTATATATTATGTAATTGAGTATATAAAAAGTATAAAAGTATAATTCAAGTATTAAGGATGTGCGTATAAGTATTTATACGTATAAATAGTGTCGGTTTGCGTATAAATACGTATTTAAATAATCGGTTGTGTGAACAACAAATATGTATAAAATATGAGTTTTATTATGATTAACGCTTCGAAAATAGAATACGAATATGATCTAAATACGAAATTACGAGGCGTTACACGTTCCTTCTTCCGCGACCACTTCTGCTCCTCCTAGAGATGATGTTGAGGAAAACCCAGTTAATGTTGATCAGGGCTTTATTGCTCATGATGAAGAAGATTCTCCAATCCGCCTGGATGAAACTGCGGGGGATTATTATTATCGAACTTATTCAGAGAAGAGAGCTTCTCAAAATCCATGCGCCTGTGTGGAAACTTAAGCAAGGCGACACCTTTTGAGATTGGCAAGTATACCGTGACTGGTTGCAGGGTATTTTCCCACCTGCTGAAGTTAAATTCCATGAGGAACGTTCTCATGATCATACTTATCGTTCATACCTCGAAGAAACTGCCAGTTCAACTTCCACCACTCATAGAATCGTGCGCGAATGGCACAGCATGCATAAGGAGTGGGATGCTTTCAAAGCGTCCAAAAAGGAAGTTACTGAAGAGAAGGCGAAGGTTGCCATGTTGAGAGCCAAGCTGGAGGCTGATCAAGCCAAGCTTGAAAGTGAGCAGAAGATAGAGGAGTGGTCTGCTGCAGGGTGGAAGAGGAAAGCGGAGGCTGAAGCCGCTCAACTTGCGAAGGCTCACAAGCATTGGAAGGAAATTTGTGAAAAAGATAATAATGAGAAGAGAGCTTTTCGTACCAATGTAACCAATCTCAAGGCAGAGATTGAAAAGTTGAAGAAGGAGAAGGCGGAGGCCGAGGCGGCTCATGATGAAGCTCGTTCTCACAGAGAAAGGAGCGAGCAGAGAGAGGTACAAACCTGTGCCACCCTTGCCCTTAGAAATAAGGAGATATAAGAACTCACTTCTTTATTATCTGATCAGGAACAAACCAAGGCAGAGCTTGAGTCTGCCAAAAAAGACTTGCAACTCGAAAGAGTTGAAAAAGCTGAAGCCGCACGCCGTCTTGCCGAGACTGAAGATAAGTTAGAAAGTTCTGAGACTGCCCGGGTGACGGCGAAGAGCTTGGTTGATCCTCTGAAGAATGGCATGTTGTGGATGAAGCATCATGGGATTATCAATGTAAGTATGTCGACCCCTTGTGATATTTCTTATAAGTATGTGCATTCCATTATTGGAATTTCTGTCTGTGCAGGTTGCGAATTCAATCCTGAACTCCATTGACTTAGACCAGACTCTTGCCTACTTGATGGTGACTGCGCGCAATGACGGACATACTCAGGGGTATGCAGAATGTACCCAACATGTCAATGATGCGCTAAGGGTTGATTGGGATGACAACAGATCTGCCACGCGTGGAGTTGATACTGGTGCTACCCATGCTGCTGCTAAAGCAGAGTATAACAACTTGCGCCTTCCGATGATGGATTTTTTAACTGCTGCACTTCAGTCTGACGACTTTGTGGCGCAACTGAAGGATATACTCCCAGATGAAGCGGATGATGATGAAGACTTAGAATAGGTTGTCTTGTATAGTTGTTTGTTGGATAGGTTTGGGATGTGGATCCCAGTTATGTAATGTTTGTTAATGCGCTGTTGCGCAAGTAACTTTTGTCAATGCGCTGCCGCGCAAGTAGTTTTGTTAATGCGTTGCTGCGCAAGTAACTTTATGAATGCATGGTCTGTTTTAGTTACAATGTTTGCATGAGTACACTTACTTTGTTTAGGTAAGACAAATAAAGATGGTATAAAGCTCATGTGTGAACGTAGGGCTGGACCTTGCGTAGTACCTGTGACCGCGGACCATTCATGAGACTTGTATTAGAGGGTGTTTGGCCTAGCTTTTTTAACAAAGCTTATAGCTTTTTTAGTTTTTTTTTTTTTTTTTTTTTTTTACAAAATAAGCTTAATTTGGTGTTTGGTTTAGCTTTTTAAGCTTATGCTTATTAGCTTATATAAGCTAATTTGAAGAAGCTTATTTGTCTTAAGGGCAAATGATAGAAAATAAGTTATAAGCTAATCCAAACACTTAAAAAGAGCTTATCAAATGATAGAAAATAAGCTATAAACTACTTTAAAGTATAAGCATAAGTCAAAAAATAAAAGCTAGGCCAAACACCCCCTTAGATTACCATAGTGTTTTTGTGCTTACCAAAAGAAATTGCATGCATTTTTAATAAAACATAAAGGTGTAATGTAACAGACTTTGTATTGATTTAGATAAGGCGCAGAGGCCATGTAGTACAAACCTGCTATTAGGATAAATAAGAAACTTAAGTTACTGCGCATGTAAATAGCCCTTGTGTCATAAGTTGACAAGCCGAGGAACCTGCCAAATATGAAGGAAACTATGATTACATGCGCTGAACTGCCCTGGACCCTTAGGTTTGCTTAGCTTTTTTGTTACTTGCCCCTTCATCTCCACGGGTGATCTGCTTGATTTCTTTGTGCACGTTCTGAACTAGATGAGTAAGCTCTCCACTCTTGAGTGCTTTTTCGATTTTAGTGCACAAACTGATACAGTTATCCGTGGTGTGGCCATTGTCCTTGTGGTACTCACAATAGAGGTTTGGATCTTGTCCTCTCTTGTTCTTCATCTGAGGTGGTGTCTTGAATTGGTAATTTTCAGTGCTAAGTACCCCCGCTGGTGTCTTGGTGAGAGGCGTCCATTGCCTTTCGCGGTTTTCCTGTTTGATTTCCTTTTGAGCTGTGATCTTGTTAATTGTTGCGCGGGCATCCTCTGAAGAGTATGTGCTTGAAGTTGAGTCTTTCCAGCTTTTCTTGAACTTCCAACCACTGCTTCCGCTCATGTCTTGAGGACGGTTCTGGGGCAATGGTGGTCTGTTGGAGCTTAGATTGCGCTCAGTCTGAGCATAGACCTTGGCTGCTGCCATCAACTTCTCCCAGCTTTTCGGTAAACCTTTAGTTCCCGACAACATCTTGATCATGTCGTCACAACTCACCGCGTATTTGAACTGTGCGTGGATTAAGTATTCGTGCACATCACCAATTTCCAAAACTTCCTTGTTATACCTCGTGATAAAATCCTCCAAACTTTCATCGTCCCTCCGCCAGATGTTCATGACATCTGCGGAGTCTCGAATGGAGCGGCTCTTCTGACTGAAATGAACCAGAAATTTCTCCTTAAGATCAACCCAGGATGTTAACTTACCTACTGGTAGATTGTCAAACCAAAGGCGCGCGATGCCTGTTGTGACAACTGTGTTCTGTAATCATCGTATAATGTAAAACAATGTTGATTATCAATAAAACAATGTGCTTTGATGTTATTATAGGTGCTTTGGTGTTATTATATGTGTTATTGTGTGTGACACCTGTGCCTACACGGCCATCAAACAAATACTGTATCAATGAAATATTGTATTTCATACTTGGGATTTGTATAAATATGTGTATCCTTTGCACATATCAATTCTTGTTCGATTTCAAGCTTTAAATCGCTTTTGGAAGGTTATACGCGCACTGATGCGTAAATATAACCCGTTTAACGCAAAAAACACTCCGGAATAGTGAAATAGGCTTAACATACCTTAAATAACCTTTACATAACTTAGAAATAAGTTTTGAAGGCTTTGGTATGGCAAAATCAAGTTTAATCGCTTACAAGGACTAAATTCGACAAACTGCGAAAGTATGCCGATTTGAACTGTAACAGACATTTCGGAACATGACCATAAGTTAAACACACCTTAAATAACCTTTATATAGCTTAGAAATAGGCTTTGAGGGGTTCGGTGTGTTAAAATAAACTTTTGGGTCATTCAGGGACTAAAAGCGTCAAAAAGTGCACAAGTTTGCACTTTCGCGCATAACTTGCCTTCTGAATACATCCGGACATCCAAAAATTTATGTAAGCACTAAAATATTTTATTTTAGTGATCGGCATAAGAAAAATCCATTCGTCGTGCAATTTGGATCGTTTTTCGCGCTTATGCGCATTCCGTCGTAATTAAGCGAACATCGCGATCGTACGACCAAACGAACCGACATCCGGCATATTTTTGAGCATGTTTCATGTCCACAATGTTTAGGCATCATTTTAGGGCCTTAAAGTTGGCTTAACGGGCCATAAACGTGTCGAAATGAGCCTTAAACACCAACAGGGACTGAAACTGTCACTTTGGAAAACTTGTTTCTGATCAGACCTGCCCAGGCGGGCCGCGTAAGTGTCATCAACATGTTACGCGGGCCGCGAGGCCCCTTCAAACCAGATTAATTGAATTTAACAGCTGTTAACAGCTGTTAAGCACTCCCACCTCAATTCCACTTGTCATTTCCTGATCATGGGGGGCCAATTTTGGGTACCATAGTGTTCCAACAAATGTAGGGATGAGATTTAAGCATGTTATTCGATAAACGATCTTAACGGTTCCAACATTCCTATAAATACCCAACCCTTTCAACCCCAAAAACCCACACCTTTGAAATCTGATTTGCTCTCTAAGTTGTTGTGTTTAACACTTCATACCTGAGAGTGTTCGGATTCAAAACTTCCGTTCTTGGACCCTTTGTAAGTGTTCCTTCGTTCTTGTTATTCTTTTAGCGTTAAAGTCAAACTTTGTTTGACTTTCTGCATTGACCAGTTTATGGTCAATGCGAAGTTCGTTTGAACTTCATAACGTGAGCGTAATCACGATGGTTATAGTCCCTGGTGACTATACCTACTGATTACCACGTTATCTAGGCTCAGTGACGAGTCGTAGTTTCGGCCAGAATGCGTATTCTTGCGTATTTTGTAACCAAACTACTTTTAGGTATCAAAACCGTTTGTTTTGATACCAAACCTATTTTCTAAACTTAGTTAAGCATGTTTTAACATGCTTAGCTCGTCACTTTTAGTTTAGTGCTTATGTAGGGTCGTAAGCTAAGCGATCTAAACAATCGCTTATACTTTCGAACCTGACCCGTTTGGTCGATCATTAGGATCCGACCAAACACATTAGGTGACCTTATGGTCACGACGTTTAGTTAGTTGTATGATAGGTAGTTTATATGCCTTAGGTAAATTACCAAAATGCCCTTTTCATGTATAATTGGTAATTTAGCATATGTAACCTAAACTTTTGTCACATAATTGATTATACAACATGATTAGACTTGTATAGGCATATAACACTTGTCATAGGACTAGTTAGACGTCTCGAACGCGCTTTGCGCGCACGACGCGTTAAAGTAGGGTAAGCTACCTTAATGGGTCGCGATGGGTCGAAAGCACTTAGGTTAGGTTTCATTGTAGTATGTAGGCTTTATTAAACCATATTACATGAGTTCCCATACTCATTTGGTTTACGAGCCCTCATTCTATCCGATCCTCCGATTTAGGTCCGGTTTATTAATGTAGTTACCTATATTAGGTGCCGTTTGATATCCGTGATCTCTAGCATTGTTTGGTTGTTACTCAAGGACTACTAAGCAATCTCAAGTGAGTACATAGAACCCCCTCTTTTTACATGTTTTCAAGGTGTCTATGTGAGTATATAGACCCCTCTTTTACTGTTTTCAAACTATTTTGGGGTGAAACACATGTGCCTACTTGTTACTTTCATGCTTTCCTGTTTTCACATCATATACTTGTTATGTTCATTAGTACACTTATAGTACATGATTTACATTACATTGTTTTGCTATGTATGTTGACTGATAGCATACTTAGTACATTGTTTTACTTTACATTTCTGCTATGTATGTTGACTGATAGCATGCTAGCACATTGATTTACATGACTTTTCTGCTTCGTATGTTAACTTAGCATACTTAGTACATTGTTTTACATTACATTTCATGCTATGTATGTCCATTGTGTGCATACTTAGTACATTTATTATTCATCACATGCTTACATTTTGGTATGACATTTGGTTTGTTTAAATGGGACAATGTACATTCATTAACACCGATCATGCCGCTCGGTAGTAGGTAGTGGTACCATAGGACTTGACAACTCCCATTCCTGAAATCCCGGGTTTGTTTGGATTGGAAGGAATGACCGAATCCGACTACATTTCTAGGTGGACCTTAGACTTTGTGCTAGGGTTTATTCTACAGTCACAAGGCTTGGATGTATGAATTTTTACAATACCGCATAGATGTTTATATCAGTATAGCATGCATTTGTTCCACAAAACATAACTTTGATTTAAACCATGTTTTACTTCAATACCTTGTTTTTGTGCATTTTACATATGGTTGAGTTGATATATTTCACTTACCATACATGATATTTTGGGTACACATTATATGATTTACATTAGACATAAACATTTTGACATTTGATTATACATAAACATTTTACTTTGGTGGTTTGGTTTGAGTAAGTGATTTAAGTAACGAGGCGTGTGTAATATGATACAACCATGGTGGATACGCCGCTGGTACTTCCTATATATAAGTGCTTGTATGGTATTACATATCGTAGCGTTATTTGAATCATTTCAATTTAGACATATAGCATTTTATACAAATAACATACTTTTCACAATACATTGGTTTACAAACAACTTATCTTGTACAAACTCATTTTTACTTGGTTATTCATTTAACCATACATTATTCTCTTATTTATACATATCATCTGATCTTATTGCTTTTCAAATGATTTACAAAAATAAATCAAATTACAAGGTTCATGACTAAACATTTTCTTAAACATAATTCATGAATTCTATTTTCACAAAACCTATGTATCTCACAGGAATTTTTATGCTGACGTACCTATTTTCACATGTGTTTCAGGATATGATGCATAGGATTTATCAAGATACACTTAGGCGGACTTGGACCTTAGTGACAATAAAAGATGCAAGACTAGTTATTTATGTTATGTTTCTTTGATTGTCAAGACATTGTAACTCTTTTAATCAATAAAACAATATTTCAATTTCCATGTGTTATGAAACAATGATTCTGTTACAACACTCCCCGACGTTTCCGCCACATTTTGTTGTTTTACGTGGTCGGGGTGTGACATAAAAGTTGGTATCAGAGCCCATGGTTATAGGGAATTAGGTTATTAGTAATGCTTTGACCTAGTCTATAACCTTCCTAGGACCCTAACGCGAGTTTACTTGCGTTTAGTCATAAAACAATACCGTCACCTATCCTTAGGCGACAACCGCAACAAGAACATAAATTTCAAAACCACTTTGAAAACTAATCATCTGTTCTAGGATGATTGATTGCTAGGTTTTGAACCCTCTGTTATATGGTTTTGAACCCCTTTGAATTTTCAAAATCTTGTCAAAGTTTGGGTCTTATAATGTGAACACGTGCAAACTGGAAGAGTGAATGCCTGTACCCTGAGTTTTATGTCGAAGGCTAGAGTGTTCGTACAAATCCGCAGTATCGGACCAGTCACTCTTACCTGGGAACTCTTGGGGTGAGTGTTCACTTATAGGCGAGCATGTCTTCAGTAATACATTAATATGACCTGTTTACTTTGATTAGTCACCGTCTCATTTGTTTACCTTAGGTAACAAGCAAATGATCGCAAATTCTTATGCATTGCCATCCTGTATTGTTTATCCGATGACGTTTCACTTGTTTCTTCCTATGACTTTCATTTTCTTCTAGAATGTCACTTCATCGCGATGACGCCCAGATATCCGAGCAGACAGCCAAATTTGCCCAGCGAATAGGCGAAGTAGTCCTGAAGACTGTCGAATTAGCTACTGCCATGTATCGTCTCCAGGATGAAGCCACTCAAGAATCACCAAAGGAGACGGAAGCCAAGCCTTCACCAAAACCGAAGAAACGTAAAGCTTCAAAGAATCCCGCAGCGGTTGCACCAAAACAGGCAAGACTTAGCCAAGTGACAGCACTACCAGCCAGGAAGCCATACAACGGAACTGAACCCTTGTGCAACCAATGTAGCCTTCATCATCAGGCTAGTGTGAAGTGCCGCAAATGCCAAATTTGTGGACTTATAGGTCATACGGCAAGGGTTTGCCCAACTACAGCAGTACCAAATCAAACAGGACCCATCCCGGTGGCAACACCACCTGCTAAGAAGCAATACAAGGGAACGGCACCAATATGCGACAAATGTAACGGGCATCACCAAGCTCACTTACAGTGTCGTCTGTGTGTATCATGTGGGCGAGTTGGTCACCTGGCAAGTGCTTGTCGATACAACCCAAACCAAGGTGGTCCAAATCAACCACAAGTCGACTCTGCTCAAGCTCGTTTCTCACCAGGGTCTTGTTACAACTGTGGCGAGATGGGCTATTTCCTAAGGGATTGCCCAAAGCTTGCTAATGCAAATCCAACCCACGGATGAGCAGTTGGCTGACTAGAAGAATGTTGCTGTCTTATGCCTTTGTTTCTTCCGTTTTCTTGTAATGTGAAACAATCTGTTTTGTTTATAAATAAATTATTGTTCACAATTCTGATATACGAGTGTAGTTACATGTGTGTATGACTTTTCCTATGATACCTACATCAAGGAACTATATTCCTTACAAACTACTCTTGCGAATTTTCCCATTCTTGCGTTTGCTCATGATTCCCTTGGAAAAATTCTAAGTACTCGTTTCACTCTAAGAAACAAAGTACAGAAAATAAAGTGACATTATGACTAATCGTGCTCTTGCACATCTGTGCCTTTGAATCCTTGGTTAGATAACCAAGGATATTTTCAAATCTCATACCCATTACGTTCTGTTTTTTTTCAACATACATAACATAAGTTTTCAAAACAACCTACATGATTTCAAAACATTCTATATATAGTTCGAAAACATTTTTAATATAGTGTATTTACTTAACATAACAAATGCACAAAGCTTTGTCTGTATTTTCAAAAACAACCTTCATGATTTCAAAATGTCTCATATAGCCTGAAAACAATATTAATACAATATATTTTCTTATCAAGTGCATGATTTCAAAAGCATCATTCATGTTTTCCAAAAACCATATACATAATTTCAAAATTCATCTCGCATGATTTTAAAACATTTTTATAAATATACTTACCTAGTACACCTACTTTATGATTTCAAAAGTATTATATATAAGGTATCAAAAACATTAAACACATTTTTAAAAGAAACCACATGCATAGTTTTCAAAGTATTTTTCTCATACATTGACTTAACCTTCAAATTTCGCTTCATATGTCACCTTGGCATATCGAGCATCTCAACTTCATAAGCATTTTTACTTCATGTTTTGACTTAAGCACATCCAGTGCAAGGTTTCAAAACATCCTCAACTTCTAAAAATCCATATGGGATCTTTTATCTTCACATTAGACCCTTGTGGATGATTATCATTCAAATCAGAGTCCTTAATTGGATTCCTTGTGTACCTTAATTCGAACATTTCGGTTCCTTATAATCGAAATCGAAATTTCTCTTTAAAAATCTTTCTATCTTCATAGTTAGATTCTTGCTAATGTTTAAAGTACCAAATGAAATCCACGGAATGGATTCCTAGTGTGCTTTAGATGCATGTGCACAATTAACAAAATAATAACAAATCAAAAAAATCAAGTTAAACAATTATGTGATTATGTGTTTATGCATTTTGTGTTTTCTTTCATGCATTTTGTGTTTTTGTATACTCTGGATATTTGTTATCCAAATCCTCGTAGAATCTTTCATATCTTCATATGAGGGATTCGTAGTAGGATATTTAAAAAGGTACTACCTTAAATCCTTAATGGGCTTCTATGTAATAGTTAAGACCCTTGGATTATATAGTACCACTCCATGATTCATAAGAGACCCTTTTAGGGGTCTAGTAAAAAAGATTGATTCAAAAATCTGGTTAAGAATGACATGTTATGAGATAAGCTGAAAAGACTCCTTGGATTGTCTATTAAAATCATTTATTGATTTAATAAAAGGGACCCTATGGTGGTCTAGTCACACTCATCACAGGTTTGTTCATTTGGTTTTCCCCCTACACATTATAAAATAGACTGTGTGAACTATGCAAGGAATTGTCTAATTATGGACGCGTACATAATTATGAAATTTAGTGCACAGAAACCCAGTAAGATTTATTATGTGTAAGAACCGATAGTGACAACAATAACAAAACGAGAACGATGTAATGGAGGTACGGTGGACGCACCAATGACGCTTCATATACTTGTATATAAGTATCCTTCTTACATTGCAAGCATGATGTTATTAAAGTTACTAGAAGTTCAGAACCCTAACCAATGTTGTTCGATCTTTTCAACTTCATGTTTTAAACTCTCACAAGTTTCCTCTAAATAAAATTTCGGGACGAAATTTCCTAAAGTAGGGGAGACTGTGACACCTGTGCCTCCACGGCCATCAAACAAATACTGTATCAATGAAATATTGTATTTCATACTTGGGATTTGTATAAATATGTGTATCCTTTGCACATATCAATTCTTGTTCGATTTCAAGCTTTAAATCGCTTTCTAGAAGGTTATACGCGCACTGATGCGTAAATATAACCCGTTTAATGCAAAAAACACTCCGGAATAGTGACATAGGATTAACATACCTTAAATAACCTTTACATAACTTAGAAATAAGTTTTGAAGGCTTTGGTATGGCAAAATCAAGTTTAATCGCTTATAGGGACTAAATTCGACAAACTGCGAAAGTATGCTGATTTGAACTGTAACAGACATTTCGGAACATGACCATAAGTTAAACACACCTTAAATAACCTTTATATAGCTTAGAAATAGGCTTTGAGGGGTTCGGTGTGTTAAAATAAACTTTTGGGTCATTCAGGGACTAAAAGCGTAAAAAAGTGCACAAGTTTGCACTTTCGCGCATAACTTGCCTTCTGAATACATCCGGACATCCAAAAATTTATGTAAGCAATAAAATATTTTATTTTTGTGTTCGGCATAAGAAAAATCCATTCGTCGCGCAATTTGGATCGTTTTCGCGCTTATGCGCATTCCGTCGTAATTAAGCGAACATCGCGATCGTACGACCAAACGAACCGACATCCGGCATATTTTTGAGCATGTTTCATGTCCACAATGTTTAGGCATCATTTTAGGGCCTTAAAGTTGGCTTAACGGGCCCTAAACGTGTCGAAATGAGCCTTAAACACCAACAGGGACTGAAACTGTCACTTTGGAAAACTTGTTTCTGATCAGACCTGCCCAGGCGGGCCGCGTAAGTGTCATCAACATGTTACGCGGGCCGCGAGGCCCCTTCAGACCAGATTAATTGAATTTAACAGCTGTTAACAGCTGTTAAGCACTCCCACCTCAATTCCACTTGTCATTTCCTGATCATGGGGGGCCAATTTTGGGTACCATAGTGTTCCAACAAATGTAGGGATGAGATTTAAGCACGTTATTCGATAAACGATCTTAACGGTTCCAACATTCCTATAAATACCCAACCCTTTCAACCCCAAAAACCCACACCTTTGAAATCTGATTTGCTCTCTAAGTTGTTGTGTTTAACACTTCATACCTGAGAGTGTTCGGATTCAAAACTTCCGTTCTTGGACCCTTTGTAAGTGTTCCTTCGTTCTTGTTATTCTTTTAGCGTTAAAGTCAAACTTTGTTTGACTTTCTGCATTGACCAGTTTATGGTCAATGCGAAGTTCGTTTGAACTTCATAACGTGAGCGTAATCACGATGGTTATAGTCCCTGGTGACTATACCTACTGATTACCACATTATCTAGGCTCAGTGACGAGTCGTAGTTTCGGCCAGAATGCGTATTCTTGCGTATTTTGTAACCAAACTACTTTTAGGTATCAAAACCGTTTGTTTTGATACCAAACCTATTTTCTAAACTTAGTTAGGCATGTTTTAACATGCTTAGCTCGTCACTTTTAGTTTAGTGCTCATATAGGGTCGTAAGCTAAGCGATCTAAACAATCGCTTATACTTTCGAACACGACCCGTTTGGTCGATCATTAGGATCCGACCAAATACATTAGGTGACCTTATGGTCACGACGTTTAGTTAGTTGTATGATAGGTAGTTTATATGCCTTAGGTAAATTACCAAAATGCCCTTTTCATGTATAATTGGTAATTTAGCATATGTAACCTAAACTTTTGTTACATAACTGATTATACAACATGATTAGACTTGTATAGGCATATAAAACTTGTCATAGGACTAGTTAGACGTCTCGAACGCGCTTTGCGCGCACGACGCGTTAAAGTAGCGTAAGCTACCTTAATGGGTCGCGATGGGTCGAAAGCACTTAGGTTAGGTTTCATTGTAGTATGTAGGCTTTGTTAAACCATATTACATGAGTTCCCATACTCATTTGGTTTACGAGCCCTCATTCTATCCGATCCTCCGATTTAGGTCCGGTTTATTAATGTAGTTACCTATATTAGGTGCCGTTTGATATCCGTGATCTCTAGCATTGTTTGGTTGTTACTCAAGGACTACTAAGCAATCTCAAGTGAGTACATAGAACCCCCTCTTTTTACATGTTTTCAAGGTGTCTATGTGAGTACATAGACCCCTCTTTTACTGTTTTCAAACTGTTTTGGGGTGAAACACATGTGCCTACTTGTTACTTTCATGCTTTCCTATTTTCAAATCATATACTTGTTATGTTCATTAGTACACTTATAGTACATGATTTACATTACATTGTTTTGCTATGTATGTTGACTTTTAGCATACTTAGTACATTGTTTTACTTTACATTTCTGCTATGTATGTTGACTGATAGCATGCTAGCACATTGATTTACATGACTTTTCTGCTTCGTATGTTAACTTAGCATACTTAGTACATTGTTTTACATTACATTTCATGCTATGTATGTCCATTGTGTGCATACTTAGTACATTTATTATTCATCACATGCTTACATTTTGGTATGACATTTGGTTTGTTTAAATGGGACAATGTACATTCATTAACACCGATCATGCCGCTCGGTAGTAGGTAGTGGTACCATAGGACTTGACAACTCCCATTCCTGAAATCCCGGGTTTGTTTGGATTGGAAGGAATGACCGAATCCGACTACATTTCTAGGTGGACCTTAGACTTTGTGCTAGGGTTTATTCTACAGTCACAAGGCTTGGATGTATGAATTTTTACAATACCGCATAGATGTTTATATCAGTATAGCATGCATTTGTTCCACAAAACATAACTTTGATTTAAACCATGTTTTACTTCAATACCTTGTTTTTGTGCATTTTACATATGGTTGAGTTGATATATTTCACTTACCATACATGATATTTTGGGTACACATTATATGATTTACATTAGACATAAACATTTTGACATTTGATTATACATAAACATTTTACTTTGGTGGTTTGGTTTGAGTAAGTGATTTAAGTAACGAGGCGTGTGTAATATGATACAACCATGGTGGATACGCCGCTGGTACTTCCTATATATAAGTGCTTGTATGGTATTACATATCGTAGCGTTATTTGAATCATTTCAATTTAGACATATAACATTTTATACAAATAACACACTTTTCACAATACATTGGTTTACAAACAACTTATTTTGTACAAACTCATTTTTACTTGGTTATTCATTTAAAAATACATTATTCTCTTATTTATACATATCATTTGATCTTATTTATTTTCAAATGATTTACAAAAATAAATCAAATTACAAGGTTCATGACTAAAATTTTCTTAAACATAAGTCATGAATTCTATTTTCACAAAACCTATGTATCTCACAGGCATTTTTATGCCGACGTACCTATTTTCACATGTGTTTCAGGATATGATGCATAGGATTTATCAAGATACACTTAGGCGGACTTGGACCTTAGTGACAATAAAAGATGCAAGACTAGTTATTTATGTTATGTTTCTTTGATTATCAAGACATTGTAACTCTTTTAATCAATAAAACAATATTTCAATTTACATGTGTTATGAAACAATGATTCTGTTACAACACTCCCCGACGTTTCCGCGACGTTTTGTTGTTTTACGTGGTCGGGGTGTGACATTGTGTTTGATGATTTTACAATTTGATTCGATTCCGATTTCAAGCTTTAAATCGCTTTCTAGAAGGTTATACGCAAACTGGTGCATAAACGCAATCAGTTTAACGCGACGTACATTCCGGAACTGTGACGTAAGCCAAACATACCCTAAATATCCTTTACATAACTTAGAAATAAGTTTCGAAGGATTCGGTATGGCGAATACATGTTTATTTGAACTAAAGAACTAATTACGACAAAACTGTGAAACGAACGTTGGTGACCGCCCGAATAATATTTAAACCCCAAAAATATTCTGTTATGATTAAAATTTTATTTTTAATCAGGTCCATGTTGAAAAATAAATTAAAACGCCTAAAAACGTTATTTTTCAAGTTTAAACGCGTACTGCGTGTACTGCGCAACACAGTGCTTCTACTGCAAAACGCAGACAACGCAGCCAAATCTTGGCAACTGAAATTTATTTCAGTAATATTTTGGCAAGTTTATTTTTATAGAATAATAAAAATAATTTAGAATGCCATAAACCGGGATTTAAACGCTAGATAAAATACACGGTATCCAGTTAAATACCTATTTTTATCTACTTTACCATCAAATTTACACTTTTGCCCCTCCCCCCTTGATATTTACGGTCATGTATGGTGAGGCCCCACCAAATTTTTGTAAGATCTTGCAAAATTTTTCATTTGATCTTTGGTGACACTTGTATGTGCATGCCACCCTCATAATCCTTCCATATCTCCATATATCCTACTAAATCTTCCAAGATCATCAAACTTCACATTTCACACTCCACCTTCTCCTCTCTCTCATCCCCATAACCGTCCCCTCTCTCTCTCTCTCCATCTTCATCTTCTTCAAGCTTTGTTCTTCATATTCAAGTCCCTTTTCCAAGCATATTTCAAGTGATTGTGAAGAATCAAAGGTGTTTCCAAGGTGTTTTCAAGTGATTCAAGCTTCCTATCATCAAAATCTCATCCCACAACCTACTTGAATCTTGAAGGTATAACACTTATGTTTAAATCATACTTTGATTCTTTGTTGTTCTTGATGATTTGAAGTTTCTCTTGAATCTTGAGATTTTCACTAAACTTGAAATCTAAAAAGAAATGGGTCTTGAAACAAATAAAAAAATGGTGATGTATATGTATGTGTATAACCGTACACATATACATATGTGTTTGAGTTTTGAGCTTTATTTTGATAAAGTACTTGTTTAAGTGTTACATGTTCTTGAATGATGGTAAAAATGCAAGTATTTGGTGATTTATGTATGATATGTTAAATGTAAATTACATCAGCAAATAAATCTGAATATATCACATATTTGATGCATTTAGATTAACATAAAATGATGATGTTATGATAGTATACTTTAGGCACTTGTACATGTGAATATATGTGGGTTTAAAGCTCAAGAAGTGATAAAAAGGGGGTTGTATGACAAAAATGTTTTAGATCAGGTTACAAACACTAAAAATAACATTATTTGGTATATTATAAGGACATAAAACTTTGACATAGGTTTGATAGCTTTGCATGTTGTACATATAGCTTAAAAAGTGGTAAATTATGTGAAATTTGCATGATTTATGTGCTTTATTTAAGACCTGAACTATCATGAGTATAACCATTATTTTATTCAGTAAATAACATGGGTTATGTTAAAATTTCAAGTCGTTTCGATTTGGGATGGTTCGGGTAACGTTTGATGCAAAACTATGCGGTAAAACGGTTAAAAATTGCCTTTTCGGAGGATTTTTATTAAACTGTTTTAGATCAGTCACCAAACTGATATTTTTGATATAAAAACAAGTATTTTAACTTATATTAAGTTTACTTGGTGTTTGGTTAGTCATACGTGACTTCCGACGCCCAAAAATGTCACCGAATCACTTAAATAAGTGTTTTTCGACATAACTAGAATGGGTTGTTCATGGGTAAATTTTATGTGTTACAATGTGCTATGTGTTTTGCAATATGTGTATGATGATGTGTTAGTGTTAACAAGATTATGTGTATTACGCTTGAGTACATATATACAAATACACCAAAATAATCAAAAATAATAATTTTTCGAGAAAACTCAAAGTTATGTGAAAATTCTAAGTATCGGAGAAACTTCGGTATTTTTGTGAGTTTTGGTTATTAAATCATTCTTATTTAATTTAGGACGAATAAACAATTTGAGGGATTGTGTTAACATATAAAAACGCACCCAAATGTGAGTACATAGATCCCCTCTTTTTACTGTTTTCGATTGTTTTGGGGTGATTCATATGTATCAAAATGATTTCGATATTCTAACGATGGTTTCAAAAACGATTAAGATGGTTTATACAAAACTAATAACGATTTCGATAATGTGAACGAACTTGTTGGTGGTAGTTACATAACGAATGACATTCATTAGCATTGATCAAGCCGACCAGTATTAGGTTATGGTTCCATAGGATCTGACAAATCCCGTTATTAGACCGCACCCATGGTTATGTGTGGGTTAGGTGGATAACGACTGAATCTGATGATTGTTAACTTACCCTTTGGAGGTTTGTTAATACAAGAACGAGTTGAACGATGGACGAGTCACAAAGGTTTGAATGTTATTAGCGAGACGACCAAAAGTAGTTTCACAATTAAAACAAGAACGATATTAAACGATTGAACGATTTTGAACGAGAACGATTGGTAACGATTGAACGATTTGAACAAGTTAAACGATTTGAACGAACGATTGGTTTTTGGTTAGTGTTTAGATAACGGGACGGGTGTAATGTGATAAAAGCATGGTAGATACGCCGCTGGTACTTCTTATATATAAGTGCTTTTACCATATTACATACCGTGGCGTTATTTAGTTCACTTGGGCGAACGAGTTAAACGATGTCACATAACGATGTTTACGAAACTATATAAACCATACGAGTTTTATTACGAGAACGATTTACGACTTGGTTACTTAAACAAATGTTTTGGGCTAAGATTCATGGCATCGAGGTTTATAAATTATAACCAATCTGTTTTGACTTGGTTATTCATTTTACAATACAAACATTTTACAAAATAAGGTTTCAAGTATCGATAAACGAAGTTGTACGAAATATCTTCAACGAGCCATGAATCTGACACTCACACAAAAACTATGTGCTTGCCAGCATTTCTTTGCTGACTTTGTTTTTACATATGTTTCAGGTGATGTTGCTTAATGTTGATTGCTAGGATGCTTGAGTCACATAGGATCTGGACGAGACCTTAGTGACATAATAATGATAGTCGATATATAACATGCTTGTTCAGTTTCAAAGACAATGTTAATGTTTAATATTAAATAAAACGAGACTCTTTTGTATCCATGGTTTCGAAACAATAATTTTGTTACAACACTCCCCGACGTTTCCGCCACGGTTTGTTGTTTTACGTGGTCGGGGTGTGACAGAAGAAGTTGGTACCAGAGCCAATGGTTATAGGGAATTAGGTTATTAGTAATATTTTGACCCAGACTATAACTTTCTAGGACCCCAACGGAAGTTGAATTTGCGTTTAGATTTTAAAAGCAAAACCGTCGCCTACCCTTAGGTGATAATTCTGAGTTTTCAAAATCTCGTCAAAGTTTGGGTCTAAATAATGTGAACACGTGCAAACTAGAAGAGTGAATGCCTGTACCCTGAGTTTTCTGTCTAAGGCTAGAGTGTTCTTACAAATCCACATAATATGACCAGTCACTCTTATGTGGGAACTCTTGGGGTGAGTGTTCACTTATAGGCGAGCATGTCTTCGCGATACATTATTTTGATTCATTACTTTGATTAGTCACTGCGTGTCGTTTGTTTGTTCGAGGTAACGAACAAATGATCGCCTTCCTTATGTTTCGTCGATATTTTCAATACCTCTTTTGTTTTTCCTAATTGTCGACCTCACTCGTTTCTCATATTTCCTTGTTAGACAATGCCTCCTCGACGTGATGCACAAACTTTTACTGCTGAAGAAGTCGCAGCCCTTATCTCTCAGCAAATGGCTGCTGTGCTTCCAGGCGTTGTGACCCAAATCCACGAGCTGTACAACAACAATAACAATAACAATGCACAATGTAATTTCAAGAGTTTCAATTCTGCTAAGCCGCTAAAGTTTTCTGGGTCGCAAGGAGCAACTGCACTCCTTCAATGGTTCGAAAGTATCGAGAGCACATTCAGACATGTACAATGTACGAATAGGCGTAATGTTAAATTTGCATCAAGTGTGTTTGAGAAGCGTGCTCTTACGTGGTGGAACAGAGTGATGCGCGACAGGGGTGCTGAAGTGGCATTGGCACAAACATGGGAAGAGCTTCGAGTTCTCATGATGAGAGAGTTTTGTCCCCGTTACGAAATTCGAGCTTTGGAACGAGAGTTTGACGATCTAAAACAAGACGGGGGAGAACACCGTGCGTATACGGATCGATTTGAGGAGCTCAGTCTTTTGTGTCCTACTATGGTTACCCCGTTGGAGAAAGTGATAGAGAGGTATATCGAGGGTTTACCCGATTCCATACAGGATATTGTGACTGGCGTCAATCCTACTACTGTTCGTCAAGCGATCGAGTTATCTGCTACCCTGACTGAGTCGCAAGTCAGGAAGGGTAAACTTACCTACAAGGGTGATAAGAAGAAGTCGGCCGAATCTGTCAAGGAAAAGGGTAAGGGTAAGAAAGGTGAGTCGTCGAAGAAGTCGAGAAAGCGAAAGGGTGCTCAGAATTTTGCAGTAACTACACAAAATGCTCAGAACCCACTAGCTCAACCTCCTGTGAAGAAAGCGTATGCTGGTACCGCACCTCATTGTGCTCGCTGCAACGGTCATCATGTTGCACAACAAGCTTGTAGGCAATGCACAACGTGTGGTAAGTTTGGGCATCTGGCCAACGTCTGCCATTTGGGCCAGAATCAGATTATTCAGAATCAAGCTCCAGTCCAGGGGAATGCTGCTAGATTCCCACCGGGCTCATGTTTCAATTGTGGAGAGTTTGATCACTTCCGCAACAACTGTCCGAGGTTGGCGAATGCAAATGCGAACCCGAATGCGAATGTCAACGCAAATGTGAATCCCGCTCGTGGGCGAGCATACAATCTGAATGCTAACGAAGCGAGGGCTGACAACGAAGTGGTTAATGGTACGTTTCTTGTTAACAATCGACTTGCATCTATTCTTTTTGATTCTGGTGCCGATAGAAGCTTTGTTTCATTATCTTTTGAACCTTTACTTGCGATACCTAGAACTAAACTGAGGAAACCCTTATCTGTCGAAGTTGCTACTGGTAAACCTCTTGTTCTCGATTCTGTTATTCGTGATTGTCAGTTAAACCTTGATAATCATCTTTTTCCCATTGACCTCACGCCGGTGCAACTTGGGAGTTTCGATATTATCGTGGGGATGGATTGGTTAACCAAAATCATGCTGAGGTGGTTTGTTTCGATAAGATTGTTCGTATTCCTCTTTCGTCTGGTGAAGTTTTAGAAGTTCGTGGCGAGAAACCATCTAGGGGATTGAAGCTTATGTCGTGTACAAAGGCCCAAAGTTATTTGCGAAAAGGATATGTTGCTTTCCTGGCACATGTCACCTAGGAGAAAGGCAAGAGCAAGAGTATTCAGGATATTCCGATTGTTCGGGATTATCCAGAGGTGTTTCCCGATGAACTGCCTGGTTTGCCTACAGTTCATCAAGTCGAGTTTCATATTGACCTTGTACCTAATGCCAACCCAATTGCGAAAGCACCTTATCGTCTTGCACCGTCGGAGATGCAAGATTTATCGAAACAGCTTCAAGAGTTGTCTGATAAAGGATTCATCCATCCGAGCTTTTCGCCTTGGGGAGCTCCTGTCCTCTTTGTGAAAAAGAAAGATGGATCTTTTCGAATGTGTATCGATTATCGTGAGCTTAATAAGCTTACCATCAAGAATCGACATCCCCTACCTAGAATTGATGATCTCTTCGACCAGCTGCAAGGTGCTTCATGCTTTTCCAAGATCGATCTACGATCTGGGTATCATCAACTTCGTGTTCTCGAAGAAGATATTCCCAAAACTGCTTTCCGTACGAGATATGGGCATTACGAGTTCACTGTCATGCCTTTTGGTTTGACGAATGCCCCAGCTATCTTCATGGACTTAATGAATAGGGGTTTTAAACCTTATTTAGATAAGTTCATCATTGTATTCATCGACGATATTTTCATTTACTCGAAGTCTCGAGCCGATCACGAGCAACACCTTCGTTTGACATTGGAACTCCTAAAGAAGGAACACCTTTTTGCTAAATTCTCCAAGTGTGAATTCTGGCTTAAAGAAGTTCAATTCTTGGGTCATATTGTCAATGAGCAGGGTATCCATGTGGATCCTTGCAAAATAGCAGCTATTAAAGATTGGAATACACCGACGACACCTACAGAGATTCGATCATTTCTTGGTCTTGCTGGTTATTATCGTCGATTCATTTCTAATTTCTCAAAGATCGCGGTTCCACTCACTGCTTTGACTCAGAAAAATAAGCCTTTTGAATGGGGACCTAAGCAAGAAGAAGCGTTCCAAACACTGAAACAGAAGCTCTGTGATGCTCCTGTTTTATCTCTACCAGAGGGAAACTATGATTTTGTTGTGTATTGTAACGCGTCGATTCTAGGACTTGGTTGCGTTCTTATGCAACGAGGTAAAGTCATAGCTTATGCGTCTAGACAGCTGAAAATTCACGAGAAGAACTATACGACTCATGATCTTGAATTAGGAGCTGTGGTTTTCGCACTTAAAATCTGGAGACACTACCTCTATGGAACGAAGTGTGTGGTTTTCACAGACCACAAAAGTCTCCAGCATATTCTCAATCAGAAGGAGCTGAACATGAGGCAACGACGTTGGGTATAACTTCTAAACGATTACGATTGCGAGATCCGCTACCATCCGGGTAAGGCGAATGTCGTAGCCGATGCGCTTAGTTGAAAGGAACGAGTCAAGCTTCATTCTGTTCGAACTCTATCTGATATTCAATCTCGTGTCCTTCAAGCTCAACGCTCTTGTGTGATCAAAGACTTATTGAAAAATGAGCTACCGCTTCAACTTGAGCTTAAACTCGAAAGGAAAGATGATGGTTTACTCTATTTCAAGGATTGTTTGTGGATTCCAAAACAAGACGATCTTCGCACCTTCGTAATGGACGAATCTCACAAGTCTCGATATTCTATCCATCCTGGTGCTGATAAAATGTACAAGGATCTTCGTACTCAGTTCTGGTGGCCTGGTATGAAGAAGGATGTTGCCTTGTATGTATCGAAATGCCTAACTTGTCTCAAAGTCAAGGCTGAACATCAACGACCTTCTGGTTTGCTTGTATAACCAGAGATACCGGTTTGGAAGTGGGAGAACATTGCAATGGATCTCATCATTAAGTTACCGCGTACGTCTAAAGGTCACGATGCTATTTGGGTTGTTATCGATCGATTAACGAAATCAGCGCACTTCTTACCGATTCGCGAGGATCTATCTGCTGATAAACTTGCAAAGATTTATGTTGATGAGATTGTATCACGACATGGTGTTCCTTTGGATATCATTTCCGATCGTGATGCTCGGTTTTCATCTCATTTTTGGAAGACCATGCAATCTGCTTTGGGAACCCAACTGAATCTAAGCACTGCTTATCATCCCCAAACAGATGGATAATCTGAGAGGACGATTCAAACTTTGGAGGATATGCTTAGAGCATGCGTGATAGACTTTGGTGGTAATTGGGATTCTCATCTTCCACTAATCGAGTTCTCTTACAACAACAGTTATCATGCTAGTATTAATATGGCACCATTCGAAGCTCTCTACGGTCGAAAATGTCGTTCACCTGTATGTTGGAATGAGATTGGTGAAGCTCAGCTTACTGGGCCTGAGCTCGTTCTGGAAACAACAGACAAAATCAAGAAAATTCGCGATAATCTTGTGACAGCTAGAAGCCGTCAAAAGAGTTATGCGGATTTGCGACGCAAGCCCTTGGAATTTCAAATCGGAGACCGTGTCCTACTCAAGGTGTCACCTTGGAAGGGAGTGGTGAGATTTGGAAAGAAAGGAAAACTTGCACCACGATATGTTGGACCATTTAAGATTATTGAAAGAATTGGAAAGGTTGCCTATCGACTAGAGCTACCTCCAGAGCTTGGAAATATTCATCCGACTTTTCATGTGTCCAATTTGCGAAAGTGTTTAGCTGATGCTGATCTTCACATTCCTCTCGACAAAATTCAAATCGATGAAACAATGCACTTTGTTGAGAAACCTGTGGAGATAGTGGACCGTACATTCAAACAGTTGAAGAACAAACGGATTCGATTGGTCAAAGTTCGCTGGGAATCCAAACGTGGTCCCGAGTTTACTTGGGAACGTGAGGACCAAATGAAGGCGGAATATCCACAATTGTTCTCACAAGTTTCCTCTAATTAAAATTTCGGGACGAAATTTCCTAAAGTAGGGGAGACTGTGACAACTGTGTTATGTAATCATCGTATAATGTAAAACAATGTTGATTATCAATAAAACAATGTGCTTTGGTGTTATTATTGGTGCTTTGGTGTTATTATATGTGTTATTGTGTTTGATGATTTTACAATTTGATTCGATTCCGATTTCAAGCTTTAAATCGCTTTCTGGAAGGTTATACACAAACTGGTGCATAAACGCAATCAGTTTAACGCGACGTACACTCCGGAACTGTGATGTAAGCCAAACATACCCTAAATATCCTTTACATAACTTAGAAATAAGTTTTGAAGCATTCGGTATGGCGAATACATGTTTATTTGAACTAAAGAACTAATTACGACAAAACTGTGAAACGAATGTTGGTGACCGCCCGGATAATATTTAAACCCCAAAAATATTCTGTTATGATTAAAATTTTATTTTTAATCAGGTCCATGTTGAAAAATAAATTAAAACGCCTAAAAACGTTATTTTTCAAGTTTAAGCGTGTACCGCGTGTTTCTGCGCAACACAGTGCTTCTACTGCAAAACGCAGACAACGCAGCCAAATCTTGGCAACTGAAATTTATTTCAGTAATATTTTGGCAAGTTTATTTTTATAGAATAATAAAAATAATTTAGAATGCCATAAACCGGGATTTAAACGCTAGATAAAATACCCGGTATCCAGTTAAATACCTATTTTATCTACTCTACCATCAAATTTACACTTTGGCCCCTCCCCCTTGATATTTACGGTCATGTATGGTGAGGCCCCACCAAATTTTTGTAAGATCTTGCAAAATATTTAATTTGATCTTTGGTGACACTTGTATGTGCATGCCACCCTCATAATCCTTCCATATCTCCATATATCCTACTAAATCTTCCAAGATCATCAAACTTCACATTTCACACTCCACCTTCTCCTCTCTCTCATCCCCATAACCGTCCTCTCTCTCTCTCTCTCCATCTTCATCTTCTTCAAGCTTTGTTCTTCATATTCAAGTCCCTTTTCCAAGCATATTTCAAGTGATTGTGAAGAATCAAAGGTGTTTCCAAGGTGTTTTCAAGTGATTCAAGCTTCTTATCATCAAAATATCATCCCACAACCTACTTGAATTTTGAAGGTATAACACTTATGTTTAAATCATACTTTGATTCTTGGTTGTTCTTGATGATTTGAAGTTTCTCTTGAATCTTGAGATTTTCACTAAACTTGAAATCTAAAAAGAAATGGGTCTTGAAACAAATAAAAAAATGGTGATGTATATGTATGTGTATAACCGTACACATATACATATGTTTTTGAGTTTTGAGCTTTATTTTGATAAAGTACTTGTTTAAGTGTTACATGTTCTTGAATGATGGTAAAAATGCAAGTATTTGGTGATTTATGTATGATATGTTAAATGTAAATTACATCAGCAAATAAATCTGAATATATCACATATTTGATGCATTTAGATTAACATAAAATGATGATGTTATGATAGTATACTTTAGGCACTTGTACATGTGAATATATGTGGGTTTAAAGCTCAAGAAGTGATAAAAAAGGGGTTGTATGACAAAAATGTTTTAGATCAGGTTACAAACACTAAAAATAACATTATTTGGTATATTATAAGGACATAAAACTTTGACATAGGTTTGATAGCTTTGCATGTTGTACATATAGCTTAAAAAGTGGTAAATTATGTGAAATTTGCATGATTTATGTGCTTTATTTAATACCTGCACTATCATGAGTATAACCATTATTTTATTCAGTAAATAACATGGGTTATGTTAAAATTTCAAGTCGTTTCGATTTGGGATGGTTTGGGTAACGTTTGATGCAAAACTATGCGGTAAAACGGTAAAAAATCGCCTTTTCAGAGGATTTTTATTAAACTGTTTTAGATCAGTAACCAAACTGATATTTTTGATATAAAAACAAGTATTTTAACTTATATTAAGTTTACTTGGTGTTTGGTTAGTCATACGTGACTTCCGACGCTCAAAAATGTCACCGAATCACTTAAATAAGTGTTTTTCGACATAACTAGAATGGGTTGTTCATGGGTAATTTTTATGTGTTACAATGTGCTATGTGTTTTGCAATATGTGTATGATGATGTGTTAGTGTTAACAAGATTATGTGTATTATGCTTGAGTACATATATACAAATACACCAAAATAATCAAAAATAATAATTTTTCGAGAAAACTCAAAGTTATGTGAAAATTCTAAGTATTGGAGAAACTTCGGTATTTTTGTGAGTTTTGGTTATTAAATCATTCTTATTTAATTTAGGACGAATAAAAAATTTGAGGGATTGTGTTAACGTATAAAAAATTTGAGGGATTGTGTTAAATTATTCTTTTTACTGTTTTCGATTGTTTTGGGGTGATTCATATGTATCAAAACGATTTCGTTATTCTAACGATGGTTTCAAAAACGATTAAGATGGTTTATACAAAACTAATAACGATTTCGATAATGTGAACGAACTTGTTGGTGGTAGTTACATAACGAATGACATTCATTAGCATTGATCAAGCCGACCAGTATTAGGTTATGGTACCATAGGATCTGACAAATCCCGTGATTAGACCGCACCCATGGTTATGTGTGGGTTAGGTGGATAACGACTGAATCTGATGATTGTTAACTTACCCTTTGGAGGTTTTTTAATGCAAGAACGAGTTTAACGATGGACGAGTCACAAAGGTTTGAATGTTATTAGCGAGACGACCAAAAGTAGTTTCACAATTAAAACAAGAACGATATTAAACGATTGAACGATTTTGAACGATTGAACGAGAACGATTGGTAACGATTGAACGATTTGAATAAGTTAAATGATTTGAACGAACGATTGGTTTTTGGTTAGTGTTTAGATAACGGGACGGGTGTAATGTGATAAAAGCATGGTAGATACGCCGCTGGTACTTCTTATATATAAGTGCTTTTACCATATTACATACCGTGGCGTTATTTAGTTCACTTGGGCGAAATAGTTAAACGATGTCACACAACGATGTTTACGAAACTATATAAACCATACGAGTTTTATTACGAGAACGATTTACGACTTGGTTACTTAAACAAATGTTTTGGGCTAAGATTCATGGCATCGAGGTTTATAAATTATAACCAATCTGTTTTGACTTGGTTATTCATTTTACAATACAAACATTTTACAAAACAAGGTTTCAAGTATCGATAAACGAAGTTGTACGAAATATCTTCAACGAGCCATGAATCTGACACTCACACAAAAACTATGTGCTCGCCAGCATTTCTTTGCTGACTTTTTTTTTACATATGTTTCAGGTGATGTTGCTTAATGTTGATTGCTAGGATGCTTGAGTCACATAGGATCTGGACGAGAGCTTAGTGACATAATAATGATAGTCGATATATAACATGCTTGTTCAGTTTCAAAGACAATGTTAATGTTTAATATTAAATAAAACGAGACTCTTTTGTTTCCATGGTTTCGAAACAATAATTCTGTTACAACACTCCCCGACGTTTCCGCCATGGTTTGTTGTTTGACGTGGTCGGGGTGTGACACCTGTAAGGGTTTGGACGAACAAGTGGCACCACATAGGTTGTGTCCATCCGCCGATTAGCCCCGCGCTGGTGAACACGTGCAGGTGATCATCAGGATCTGGCAATCCATTGAACTTTCCTACATTTGAAGGTAATTTTGCCCGCTCTAGAGGAGCCAGTGCAATCTCTCTCACAAACTGAGTTTTCGGCAGCTTCCGCTGGTCGATAAATCAAATTGTAATCATACCCCGCTTCTGGGTTATAAACCGCACGGATTTTTGGTTTGTAACTTGCATGATCTTTCTGTATCTGATTGTAAACGCTTGTGCTGTCATCTTCATTATACGTTCTGTCATATTCATCGGTTTGGGTGTCCCGTTTTTGTGAGAAACGCGGGCCCAAACGTGAATGAACCGATTGGCGTTTTTGAGAGTATTGCTCTTCACGGTGATCTCATCGTCTAGATCCAGAATGAGTAGACTCATATCTGGTGCTAGACTGGGAGTAAACTTCGGTATCATCGACTGACATGTGTGACAGTGAATCATAATGCCACACTCGAGGTGCAGATGGAGCTCGCACCTGGGCTGCAGATCTACACGTCTGTGGTGCTGGTTGAGCAGTTTGTGCACAAAGCTGTGCATAAACGGCGTTCAACGCACCTTGGGACTTAACGTACCATGAGATCGGAGTCTCGCCAGGAGGTAAAATTGAGCTGATCGGGATTTCAGGCTGTACTCCTGGTGTAACAAGATCATTCACATGATTAACGTTGTTCTGAACATCGTTATCATCAGATGCTTCTTCCATGATCCCCTCGACACGAGAAGCATGAGCAAAATTACCCCTGTTCTCTGGTCGAGGGCCTGGTGGATGATTCGACGGAGCTTCTGCCATTGAAAACAGAAGAGAAGAAATGATTCGATCGAGAAGATGAAAATGAAAGTAGAAGAATCGATGGGCGCCAATGAAGAAATAATGATCTAAATTGACCGGAATCAATTAGATCGGGGGTTTTGTCTCTGCATATAAAGGGTTAATCTCCTTGTCGATTAGGTGGTTGGTTGGACTACTTCTCTGGTGATCACTGTAAAACAGAAACCTGTTAGACTCGCCAAGGGGAGAATGAGGGTTCTCTCTGTGACCACCCTCCGGCGTGAGAATAAGTATAGTGATCTCAAAGGAAGAAGATGAAGTAATAGGTGTGAGAGTAAGTGAAAGTAACTTGTGAGATCATTCCTGAAGCATCTTATTTATAACCAGATTTTGGCAGGAAAATGGTGTAACGGAGATAGTAACGGAAGATACTTTTTTGTTGGCGGTTATATTTTCTTTCCGTCAATCGTTAACTTCACATCCATGCACACAGATCGTGGGTCTGATCGACGGTTGGGGAGATGCCACGTGGAAAGTGGTTTTGTATAGATCTTTCTTCAAGTTGGTGCCATCATCATGATCTAGATGAGCGTCTAAGATTGTGCCACGTCACATTCGGTTGTGTTGGTCCCAGTTTGGACTTAAAAACTTCTTTTCACGTAATATGGCAAGTGATTTCAAAAAATATGAAAATAGTGTGCGGCAATAGAAATCAGACTTTCAAGAAACAAGACCTACAGAATTTTCAAGTTTATATCACTTTGAAACAAAATGGTTTACAAGGTGATTGTAAGATTATTATCTATTACAAATGAATACTTGTGTAATTCTGAGGTGAAAGGACAATGGAGTTTTGTTGTATGTATTGAATGCTTGGCTTAACTCACTGTTCTTTGCTTGATGTGCCTTCTATTTATAGAGAGCTCGAATACATGAATAAACATTTGTTTATTCATGTATATGTCCTGCAAAAAGTAGCTTCTTAACATATTCATTAAATCCAATAATCAAGTTGCCTTTGTCATCATGATATCCAATAACGTCAAGTTGCTTCGGTTATTTGTGGCAGGGTAGAACTCATTTTAGACAAGTGGGGTTTTATTAGAATTTCTGATAACTACTTCCTCAGAAATTCTGGTGAACAAATCATCAGAAAGTCTGATGATCAGAATTGCCAGAAACTGATGATATTTCATCAGATCCATCAGAATTGCCTTTTCTGATAATCTTCTTTAGTTCTTTGACCAGCTTCTGATTCTTTGAAGTAGATGTTGTTCTTTTCAGTTGCCCTATCCGGTTTTCTTCTTGTTGTTTGATCTTCAGGACTTTATCTTCTTCATAGATCAAGCTGAATTTGATTTTCTTCAATACTTACAAATAAAGTTTCCTAACAGTTTCCCCCTAAGTATTGTAAGACAAACATCTATATACATCAAACATAAACAAAATTCAACCATTCCTTAAACAGAGAATTCAAACAACTAAATTCAGAAACATGAAACAAAATCAAACCAACCAAGTTCAAAACAAACAGAAATAAAATATTGTTTTCAAAACAGAATGTAAGTTCATGAAATCATCAATTGATCTTCACCCCACTTCTGAACTTGTCTCCTGGCTTCAACCTTTTCTTGTAATCAATTTCTTGTGAGTTGTTTTGTAAAGCTCTTTGTACCAACCTCTAGCTTCCTTCCATTTTTCAATGTTATCTTCAATTTCCTTCCTCAGCTGTTCATTGTTCTTCCCCTTCTTCTTGAGCTGCTCTTGTTTCTCATTCATGCAGTTCTTTATATTTTTCAGAGTTTGATTTGAATACCTGTTTATTTCACTGATTCCGAACAGAGCTTTCTCATCATGAGCATCTTTGAAAACCACACACATTTCTGGTTTATCAAAGATAGCTCCAGTTCTTACTTTGGAGAGAGGAATTTCAGCTGGAATGGTGTTGTCAAGAGGAGGTGTTAGTACTTTGCTGCTATACTCAAAGTTGATGCACAAGTCAAAGTCTGTCAGTGCAGCCCTTTGATATATCTTCTCTCCTGCATTCTTGATGCTGTCAATAGCTCTTCTGATCACAACTGATTTGCTCTTATCTTTATCAATGAGCTGCTTCAATTTTATTATGCCAAGTGGGTGAATGTCATCAGCCAGATCTCCATCAGTAACAGTTGATGGAGTTCTATATTCCCTGATCAAAGTATATTTGTTCTGTCCATAAGTACCTAAGACACTTCCTTGAATATTCATAGTGCCAATTCTCTCAATGGAAACTATTGGATTTGCAACAGGTTTGTGCAAGGGTTCCCAGTTTCCTTCATTTCTGAGTTCAAGAATATTTCTGCTTACTGGAGAGAGTGGCCTTTCTTGTTTATCTTCTTGATTATTCCAGTAGTAATGCTTCAAGTGTTCTTTAGGGTACATAATTGTATGTAGATCACCTTTCAGCATTGTGAATTCTTTGGGTTTTCCATTTGGATCTTCTCCAATCACTGTCCGTGGTCTTTATGAGGATGTTACTTCATCTTCCCTTCTTCTCTTCTCTTTTGTATTAAGCTGTTTGCTGAATTCTGTTTCACCAGTGAGAGCCATGGAAGATGATTCAACTAGAACTGCTTTTTGGATTGGTACCTTTGATTTGTTTGGTTTTGGTATACTTGTTGGAGGACCCATGAGTAATTTTGGCATACTTGGAAGAGGACCCATGGGTTGCTTCTGTTTTTGTTGTGCTGAAGTTTCTGATTGCTTGGGTGGTTCTTGTTGAGTGACTTCTAGTTGCTTGAATTGTTGTTGAGGAGTTTATGATTCTCTTGCTGGTTCATCTTGTGGAATTGGAGTTTTCAGTTTATGTAAATCAACATTTGCCAGTTTGGCAACATTGTACTGCAATCTCTTTACTAATATTTGAACATTAGCAAGAGTTTGAGCATTTGATTCTTCTTGTTTCTTCATTTTCGGAAACTCCAGTTTATCTTGATTCTTTTATGCAGATAATTCCATCATCAATTTTCAAGAGCATCAGCCATGCTGTTGTTGTTAGCTCTTAGGAACTGAATTTCTTCAAGGATTATCCCAGCACTTGAGCTTTCCTTTACACTTGCAACTTCTGCCATCTTTGTCTTAATTTCTTGCAATTCTTTGAGAGCTTTCTCAAATTCTGATGACTTGTCTTTGGTTTCTGATGGCTGCTGTAGTTTGTTGAGAGTTGCAGTGTTTTCTTCTGTTTGTTTCTTTACAGCTTCAATAGATTCTGATAAGGCTTTAATGTCAGACTTTTGATTTCTGATCTCTTCTTTTATCAGATCAAGCTTTTCTTCTGTTGCTGTCTGTTAGGATCTGAGTTTCTTTTGATTGTGTTTGTTTAATTAGAAAAAAGATGAAACAGAGATGTATTGCAGTGGAATTAGATGAAATAAACTTTCAACACACAATCAACGGAAAACTAAGTTTTAGCAAACATGTTTAACTTATAATCGAATGATTGTATTTATTACAATAATCAATTACAATGCATGCATGCACTAATCTCCCCCTCAGCCTGAGCTCACTTGATTGTTCGTACAAAATGAATTGCGTGAAAAGAGCTAATAGAACAGTACAGGGTACTGTTCTATTTATAGTACTGAATAACCACTGAGCATCTTTGGCTGACGTCACCATGAAAGTGACATCTAACCTCCTAATAAACTACAACTACTGCTACATGCAACCACTGATTACAAACAACCTATTACATAAGAATAATACAATGAATAAGTAAACCACTGATTCTTCATTCCACTGCTATAACTGCAGTAGTGCTTTGGTCTTCAGCAGTACTTGAGACATATAAGTAGATTGAGCATCAGCACTTTGGTCTTCATCAGTCTTTATGGTCAGTAGCAGTTGTGAAAAGCAGTACTTGAGTCCATCAGATGTTTGGAGCCACTGTCAAGGGGAAAGATTATGTACAAACAACTGCTTATTATGGATCTATTGCTTTGAACCAGTTTTGGCTTTATCAACTGTTCCTTTGTAGGGTTCAATCCCAACAATCTCCCCATGGAACAGATGATGCCAAAACTCTTCATTATTCAGGATCTTTATTGTCTCATCAGCATTTCCCTGATTTGCCCTTTGAATTGTAATTCAAAGTTCAGGGAATCTTCATCATCCTCATCCCTGCACAGTGGAAGGTCAAGGAGATCTTGTAAATCTTCTACACTCAGGCCAAGTGCATTTTCCCTTGATATATGCTTCACTTCTCCACTGGATTTGAGCAAAGTCAATACGTGGGTCTTTTGATCAGACTTCCACTTTAGTATTTTTGAATCCAGTGGGTTTCTTGGGAGAGTTTTTATTTTTGATGAGTTTGGTGATGAAGGCCTTATTATGACTGCTTTGGTAGGGTCTTGAGAGTTTGCTAAATTAGGATTTTCTGCAATCATTCTTTGAAGAGCCTCTTTCATAATGAAATCTTCTTGAGCCTTGTCTGCTTCTTCATCCATCTGTTTTTGCTTTTTCCTTTGATAGACAGCAATAGCAGTGGTTGTAGTAGATCTTTTAATTGGCAAGGCCTGTTTGAATGGAACCACTACTTCTGGATAATCTGGCCTTTTGGGAGCAGTGAGATCTCTCTTTCTTCTTTCTTCCAGCCTTTTGTAGGTTTCTAACACTTTCACCTCTGTCCACCTTGTGACCTGATTCCTTGAGCCATAGTTTGCAACTATAAGCTCTTCCTTGATTCTTTTCAGCTTCAAAACCTTTTCAGGTACATTCTTTTTGTATTGTGACCAAACTGGTGGTGTTTGTTTTGTTTTATTGTCAAGCATCTTTTGAATTCTGGAAATTTCTTGCTGGAGTTCACTGATGGTCCATTCTTTGCATTAATGCTTTTCTGCCGTGTATTTTTTATAAGTCATGATGTGCTCAATGTATTCTTGTTTCATGCTTTCATCATCTTTTTCTGACAACTTCTGACAAAGATATTTGGAGAACCGCTCTAATGTACTGACTTGGGTGAGCAAATATTGCAAATTCCTCTAAATTTCTTTGTCAGACTTTCCCTTTGAGTCTCTTTTTGATATATCCTCTGCTTGTTTGGCCCTTAGTTGAAGATACTCTTCTATGTTTCTTGGCACAGGATAACCTTGAAGAGATGGGAGATTCCTCTTTTCAGGATCATCTTCAGAGTAGAAGGATTTGATCTCCTCCCTAACTGCTGGAAGATCCAAAGGATATTTTACTCCCAAGGGAACCAAAGCAGTGTTTGGGTCAGGGGCTTGAATTGAAGGAATTGGAATAGGTTTTTGGACAGTGGATAGGATAAGAGGTTGTGAAGAAATTGGAAGTGGAGAAGGTACATTGTCATCTTCAAGCACAACATTTGTTATCCTTCTCCTTTTGTGTTTTGGAGTGGTTGGTGGTGTATTTGTGGGTTGAGAGGTGGTGTTTGAAGTGATGGGTGACTGACTAATAGCTGTTGAAACAACTGGTGTCTCAACCACTGTTGTCACTACAACTGTTGATGTATCAACTGTTGTTTTCTGCTTTATGGCAGGTGGTTTTTGTGATGGTGGTGTTGTTTTTGGTGTAGCAGTGGGTTGAGGGATGGTTGGTGAAATGATGAGGGCGGTGGTTGAAACAACATTTGTTGAAACCACTGAAGTATCAAGAACTGTTGATACAACATGTGTCTTAACATCTGTTTGTTTGGAGGTTTGATGTAAGGAACTTTTGGGGATTTTAGGAGGTGGTTTAGTGGTTTTAGAAGGTGTGGTTTTGGGTTGACTAACCTTTCTGGTAGTCTTTCTCCTATTTGAAGTACCCTGAACTTCCTTAGCCATAAAAACTTTCTTTTCCTCTTCAAATCTTTTATCTTCCTTTGTTTCCATTTTCTCTTTTAACTTTGTTTTTTCTTCAGCAAAAGCATTTAGAGTTACATCAACCTTCTTTGATCCATCTGGCTTGGGAATTTCCACAACTGCTTTAGCCATTGGATCTGGTGGTAGGTACATACCTTCTTTTCCCTTCTTTCCTTTCTCCCCCTTTTTGGCATCATCAGGGTTTTCAACATAAATGATGGTAGGAGGAGAAATGCCAGTGGTTTGAAGCAAATGAGTTTTGATTGCCTTTATATCAGCCTGTGTATCGTTGTACCTAGCTTCCATCACATTTCTGAACATTTGAAGCTGAATCTCATGTTGTTGATCAGCATACTGTCTCTATTTATGAAGCATAGGTTGAAACACTTTCCATAGCTCAGTGGGGGATAGGGCAGATGTTGAAGCAGTGGATGGAGCTTTTTGAGATTGTAACAACTGTTGCAGCATCTGTTTGATATCTGCAACAGAGTTTTCAATTTTATCTACCCTCTCCGTCAATTCTTGGTATTTTAAACCATCACCCAAGTGAATGGGATCATCTGATTTCCCACTAGCAGTGGTTGTATCAGCAGTTGGACCAGAGGTTGTTTCCACTGGTTCATCCACTGATGCCCCTTTGTCTTGGTATTGGGGACTTGTCATACCCCGACCACGTAAAACAACAAATCGGGGCGGAAACGTCGGGGAGTGTCGTAACAGAATCATTGTTTCACAACACTTGGAATTTAGAATATTGTTTTATTACATAATAAGTTACATTGTCTTGGAATTTGATCAATAAACAGTACAATTTCCGTTCATGTTTTTATAATTACTAAGGCCCATGTCCATCCTATGTAAAGCAATCAACAGTCGTCACGAAATAAAACCTGAAACATATGTGAAAGTAAATACTTCAGCATAAAAATGCCTGTGAGTAACATAGGTTTTGTGTTGAGGATTCATGACTTTGAATGTTTAAAGAAATGTTTAACAAAAGTAGTCATGAGCCTTAAAATATTTTCTTTTATATTTCATACAAAAAGTGATAAGAAATCAGATGATATAAAAGAATAATGCAATAATGAAATGAATAACCAACTAAAAATGAGTTTGTAGCATATATAAAAATATACCTTGGTTTTAAGAAAGTCGGATAAGTAATATATTAAAATATATTTTAGTTTCAAAACAGTTAAACAAATAGTATATCAAATATACTTTAGTTGTTAAAATAATAGTTTTCGGTAGTATATCATAAGTATACTTTGGTTTTGTAAATAACATATCAACTATGTTTTAGTAAATAACAAAATATATGTTGGATTTGTACATAGTATATCAAATTATACTTTGGTAAATAATATCACATATGAGAGCATATCAAACTATACTTTGGAAGTATATCAAATTATACAAAAGAAAATGTGATTTAGAATTCATTCAAACCTTAGTGTATCAAACTACACCTTAGAGACTATAGAAATACCACAAAGGCAATTTCTATTTGGATAAAATTCGGTTTCTGACATTCCATACAACAGGAATGGGGTGTCTAGTCCTATAGCGCTATATCGTACTACCAATCGGCTTGGTGAATGTATAAAATAAGTACAACCCAACAATTAATTTTATAATCTTTGAAAACTAGTGTTTAAACCATAGATAATTGTTCAATTTGTCAAAAGATAAGTACTAGCATGTATAATCAACTTATACTTTGAAATCATGAAAATAACAATTAGGCACACATGTTTCACCCCAATACATTTGAAAACAGTAAAAGAGGGGACTATGTACCCACCTTTGGGTGCGTTTTTAAGTGTTAACACAATCCATCAAATTGTTTATTCGTCCTAAATTAAGTAAGAACGATTTAAAAATCAAAACTCACAAAAATACATAAGTTTCTCAGATACTTAGAATTTTCACATAACTTTGAGATTTTCTCGGAAAGTTATTATTTTTGATTATGTTGGTGTATTTGTATATATATATATGAGTTCATATATATTTTAAAAAAACTTTGCGACTTGAACGATTTTATTGGTGACCCTCATTATGTTATAAGCAATATATCTATGATTTGCGCGTCGTAATATATATACTCAAATGTAACATACTAATAATAGCGTAATACACATAATCTTGTCAAGTATTAACATGTCATCATACACATATTATAAAACACATAACACATTGTAACACATAAAATTAACCCATGAACAACCCATTATAGTGTATGTTGAAAAACACGTATTTTAGCGATTCGGTAACGTTTTTGGGCGCCGGAAGTCACGTATGACTAACCAAACACCAAGTAAACTTAATATAAGTTAAAATACTTATTTTTATATCAAAAATATCAGTTTACTTACTGATCTAAAACAGTTTTATAAAAATCCTCTGAAAAGCCGATTTTAACCGTTTTACCGCATAGTTTTGCATCAAACGTTACCCTAACCATACCAAATCGAAATGACTTGATATTTTAACATAACCCATGAAATTTACTGAATAAAATAATGGTTATAATCATGATAGTGCATGTCTCACATAAAGCACTTAAATCATGCAAATTTCACATATTTTACCACTTTCTAAGCTATATGTACAACATGCAAAGCTATCAAACCTATGACCAAGTTTCATGCCATTATAATATAACAAATAATGTTATTTTTAGTGTTTATAACCTGTTCTAAAACATTTTTGTCATACAATCATTTTTTATCATTTCTTGAGCTTTAAATCAACATGTATTCTCATGTACAAGTGTCTAAAGCACACTATCATATCATCATCATTTCATATGAGTTTAGATGCATTAAACATGTGATTTATTCATGTTTATTTGCTGATTTAATTGAACATTTATCATATCATGCACAAATCATCAAACACTTGCATTTTAACTATCATCCAAGAACAAGCAACAACTTAAAACTTCTCAAATATGTCTAATAAATTTTCAGCCATTTACATGCCAAAATACTAATATTATTTCAAATTATAATTCATGATTCAATCATTCCTTTATATCTCTACATATTTGCATATAACCTTGTTCATGCAAGCAAACATCTTAAACAAATATTTACCAAAGATCAAGCTCAAATCTCATACACATATACATATATATATACGGTTTTATACACACATATATATCACCATTTTTATTTTGTATTAAGACCCATTTTTTTAAGATTTCAAGTTTGTGAAAAATTCCAAGTATCAAGAGAAACTTCAAATCATCAAGAACAACCAAGAATCAAGTGTATGATTTAAACATAAACTTTATACCTTCAAGATTCAAGTAAGCTCTTGGATGAGATTTTGATGATAGGGAGCTTGAAATTACTTGAAAGCACCTTGGAAACTCCTTTGGATCTTCACACCAACTTGAAGTTTGCTTGAAATGGAGTTGGATTCTTTAAGAACAAGGCTGAAGATGAAGATGGAGGTGATGGGAGGGGGGTTACGGTTTTGGGAGGAGAGAGAGGAAGAGATTGAGTGAAGATTTGTGATCTTGGATTGTGATCTTGAAAGATATGAAGGATATATAAGGAGATATGGAAAATCTAAGGAGATAACATGCACTAACATGTGTCAAGTGGAAGGAAGAGATGGGCACTTGTCTTACATACATATATACACGAAATGTATATATATATTTGCATAAATTACACATAAATGATTCATGTAGGTTAGAAACAAGTGTTTAACTGGACACCGGGTATTTTATCTAGCGTTTAAATCCCGGTTTATGGCGTTCTAAATTATTTTTATTTTTCTATAAGAATAAACTCGCCAAAATATTACTGGAATAAATTTCAGTTGCCGAGACTGGCTGCGTTGTCTGCGTTTTACAGTAGAAGCACTGTGTTATGCAGTTACACGCGGTACACGCTTAAACTTTGAAAAATAACGTTTTAAAGCGTTTTAATTTATTTTTCAACACGAACATGATTAAAAATAAAATTTTAATCATATCAGAATATTTTTGGAATTTAAATATTATCCGGGCGGTCACCAACGTTCGTTTCGCAGTTTTGTCGTAAATAGTTCTAAAGTTCGGATAAACATGTTTTTGCCATACCGAATCCTTCGAAACTTATTTCTAAGTTATGTAAAGGTTATTTAAGGTATGTTAAGCCTATTTCACTGTTCCGGAGTGTTTGTTGCATTAAACTGGTTATATTTACGCATTAGATCGCGTATAACCTTCCAGAAAACGATTTAAAGCTCGAAATCGAACAAGAATTGATATGTGCAAATGATACACATATTTATTCAAATCCCAAGTATGAAATCCAATATTTCATTGGTTTGGTATTTGTTTGATGGTTGAAGTGACACAGGTGTCACAGGACTTCCCTTTTCTTGAACTATCATGTTTAGCAAACTAGTGGGTAATTCAAACACACCAGTGGTAACTTTGATAGCCTCAGAAATGGTTGCCTTCAAGGGAGTCTTACTGATGAAACTACTATCCAGGTATAAATCAGTGGATTCAATACCTGTAGTAGCTGCTCCACTTGAACTACTGACATGAATTACTTGTAACTCCTGCAGTGTAACCTCCTCAGCTGTTGATGGGTTAGCAATGATAGAGGAATCAGACTTAGTCACTTGTTAAGGTATGTTCTCAGTGATAGGTTGTTGAGAAGAACTGATTTTTGTCTGATCCATATCTAATGCATTCAACAGGGGTAAAAATGATGGTTGAATTTGTGAAGTAAGGATAGGGTTGAAAGAGAATTTACCTCGGGAGTAGGGCTGAGGAAGATGGATTCAAGTGGATCCAGAGCTTCATAATGTGGTGTCCCTGTGTATACAACCTGATCCTTTTGTGAGGATGCATGAGGAGTTTGAGGCTCAGGTTGAGATCTTTCTTCCAACTGCTGTGAGGAAGTAGCAGCAGTGGTTATTGGTGACTTTTGTGTTGTCACAGGAGTTACTTCTGGGATCTCATCTTCCAGAAGATCCTTTTTGAAGGTTTGGGGGCTTTTTGGATTTTTTTCTTTGTGGTCTTTTTGGTGATTTTTGGTGTGGGTTTCACAGCAGTGGTTGTGCTGCTGTGATCACCAGGAGCAGTGGGCTCAATAGCAGAAACCTGAGGAGCAGAGGTTGTCTCAGCTAAATTCTGCTCAGGTTCCTTTGTTTGTGTTTTAGAAGGTTTTGACATCCTTGTAAAAGTTTCAGAAGATAGGCTATTTATTTGAAAAGGATTTCCTTGGATAAGCACATGTGCACTATCATTTGGAATTTTCTTTTGTAAATAAAAACTTAAAAATCTTGGAAACAATAAAAATGGGTTTTTCTTTTTTTGATATTATTAACATTTTTGACCATATCATTGAAAATCTCATGGGAGTAGTTAAAATCAACTTCAGCCATTATAGCATATCCCAGGTATTGGATTTTCAGTGGTATTTCATTGAAATCTGTTGTTTTATTTGAAACACATGAGGAGGGTATGGAATAAAAATCTCATGGGAGGTGGAAAACTCCCTTTTTGCAAAGTGTCCTTTTTCATTTGTTGCTCATACCCCCTCTCAATCAAATCAGTTTGATATTCTTCCTTTGGGAAATAATTTTTACCTGTAAGATCATTTATTTCAAAAACCTATGAAATGGTTTGTGGTGTGATAGCAACCTGAATTCCCCCAACTGTTGAAGTAATAGCCCAGGGCTTTTTGTCCTGGCTTTCAATTTGGGCATGTTTCCAGAAATCTCGGAGGGTATCTAGGTAGATAGGTGCGTTGCAAGTTAGCAAAGTTTTGTACTTTGAATTGGAAAGAGCATCAATGACGGAGTGAAAAGTTGTGTTTTGATTTGTTTTCTCAAGTGTACACAGGTAGTTATGAGGTGTTTTAGTGCGAGAGCCATGGTGATTCGAAAGTAGGTGCGAGAGGAGGAAGAAGATGAATGATTTGAAGGTTTTTGATGGAAACTGCTTTTGAAAGGAATTTTGAATTCGATTCGACAGTGAAAACCCTATTTGGGGTTTTGATCAGGGTTTTATAAAGTGAAAACGTGAATGTTGACGTGGCAGCGGTTACAAAGATCTGACGGCTAAGTACTATCCACGTAACAACCTCTGATGAATAATGGATGACAGTTGTTTGGGAAACCACTGATCGAACAATATCAGTGGTTTACAGTGGTGAAAATGAAAACAGTGGCTGACTTTTGACTATCAGTAGATAGCATATCAGTGGTTTAAAAAACACTGGTGTTTGACAACAGTGATTAACAATGAAAATGAGAGAAACAGAGGTTGTCTTTCAGCAGTGGATAGAATTCAACAGAACAGAGGTTTGAACCAAAACAGCGGTTATGGCAGACTTTTAAGGATTAATGAAAATTTTCATTTTTAACTATTTTTAAGGATGAATTTTTGATTTTCTGAAAACACTTTAATGCTTTTTATTCATAGAAAAACAGGATTTTGCCTGTTATTCCATGTTAAGCATTCCAATCCTAGAGATCAAGCTTTCAAAGGTAGATGTGTCTAAAGCCTTTGTTAGCACATCTGCCAGCTGATCTTTAGTATGAACATGATGCAGAGAAATCAAACCTTTTTCATAGCAATCCCTCACAAAGTGATGTCTGATGTCAATGTGTTTGGTGGTTGAATGTGAAACTGGATTTTTGATGATATTTTCTGCTGCCTGACTGTCCAACATGAGAGGAGTCTTTAAGGCAGTGATACCAAAATCCAGCAGTTGATTTTTGAAGCCATAACAGTTGGGCTGTACAGCTTGCAGCAGCAATATACTCTGCCTCAGCAGTGGATGTTGAAACAGCTGTTTGCTTTTTGCTTTGCCAAGATACTAAGCAATCACCTAGAAATTGACACCCTCATGATGTGGACTTCCTTGTTGTTTTGCACCCAGCAAAGTCACTGTCTGTGAAACCTAAAAGCTTAATATTCCCATTAGCAGGGTACCAGATACCAAGTGTGGGAGCACTTTTTATGTATCTGAGTATCCTTTTCACAGCTATTAGGTTAGACTTTCTAAGGGCTGATTGGGATCTTGCACAAACACATGTTGCAAACACGATGTCTGGCCTAGATGCAGTTAGGTACAATAAAGACCCAATCATGCTTCTATATAAGGTTTGATCCACCAAATCATCCTTCTCATCAGTCATGACTAGCTTGGTGGTTGTCATGGGTGTACTACATGGTTTACAGTCATTCATCTCAAATTTGTTTAAAAGTTCTTTTGCATATTTACTTTGATGAATGAATGTACCATTTTGCAGTTGTTTTACTTGGAGACCAAGAAAACACTGTAGTTCACCCATTGCACTCATCTCAAACTCAGCTGTCATGAGTTGTCTGAACTCTTCACACATTTTAGAACATGTGCTTCCAAAAATGATGTCATCCACATAAATCTGGAAAATCATCAAGTCTTTCCCTCTCCATTTTAAAAACAATGTTTTATCAATTTTACCTCTTGTGAAACCAATAGAGAGAAGAAAGGTGGAAAGAGTTTCATACCAGGCTCTAGGTGCTTGTTTCAGGCCATACAAAGCTTTATTTAGCTTGTAGACATGATCTGGATTAAATGGATCCTCAAAACCAGGAGGTTGATAAACATATACCTCTTCTTGAATCTTACCATAGAGGAATGCACATTTGATATCCATTTGAAACACCTTTATGTTGTGGTTGACAACAAAGGCCAAGAACAGTCTGATAACTTCCAATCTTGCTACAGGGGCAAAAGTTTCATCATAGTCAATGTCCTCTTCCTGTCTGAAACCTTGAACCACTAGCCTTGCTTTATTCTTGACAACAATGCCCCTTTCATCAGTTTTATTTTTGAAGACCTACTTTGTGCCAATAGGACTCACACCCTCTGGCAGTGCTACAAGCTCCCAAACTTGTTGTCTTTTAAACTGTTAGAGCTCTTCTTGCATGGCTTCCACCCAACTGTTGTCTTTCAGTGCCTCTTGGTACTTGACAGGTAGATAAAGTGATAGAAAACCAGCAAAAAGACAGATGTTTTGGGATTGACTTCTTGTGAGCACCCCTTCACTGATGTTGCCAACGATTTGGTCTGGTGGATGAGACTTCAAGAAGATTAAATCTCCTTTGTATGGAACAATGGCATTTAAGGGTGAAGGCTGCAGATGTGAATTATCTGAGCTAACAACTGTTAGTGACTTTGATGATCCAACAGTGTCTTGAAATGGAGGTGGAAGAATAGGAGGAATTGGTGTGGAAACACGTTGACTTTTATCCACTGGTTGAATATTTTTATCAACAGTGTTTGATGATGTGGAAGCAGGGGTTTGTGGACTACTTTGGTCAATAACTATTGATGTAGCAGTGGATGAGCTTTGACAGATGTTTTGAACATCTGCTGCTCTGGCACTGGATTTGAATTTTGTTGTGGAATGATCACTTCATATCCGTTGTCTGCTGGAGGAGGTTGAGATGGACCTGCAATGTTAATCTTGACAGAAACATTTTCAAAGGTGAATTTATCAAAATCAAATAACTCAGCAGGATTTGCAGGGATTTTCATTGAAGAAAGTTCATTGAACTCTACATTCAAAGGCTCTTCCACTGTTTTAGTCCTAGTGTTAAACACTTTGTAGGCCTTAGCAGTGGTTGAGTATCCTAAATGGTATCCACTGTCTACTTTGGCTGCAAATTTTGAAATTGAGTCTTTTAAGTTCAAAATGAAACATGGGGAGCCAAATACTTTAAAGTATGAGACAGTGGTTTGATTTTATACAGAATTTCATAGACAATCTTTAGATGCCTGGGGTTGATCAAAACTCTGTTCTGGACATAGCAGGCAGTGTTTACAGCCTCTGCCCAGAAAGTTAATGGCAAACCTGAATCAGCAAGCATGGTTCTGGCAGCCTCAATCAGTGTCATGTTCTTTCTCTCAACAACCCCATTTTGTTCTGGTGTTCTTGGAATGCTGTACTGTCTTACAATTCCTTTTGACACACAAAACTCATCCAACTCCCTATTTCTGAATTCTGTGCCATTGTCACTCCTAAAGACATTTACTGGCAAGTCAAACTGCTTTTCAACCTGTTTGACAAAGTCTTGCAGAATGCCTGTAGTCTCATCCTTAGAATATAAGAAATAAGTCCATGTAAACCTAGAAAAGTCATCTATAATTACCAAACAATATCTTTTCTTTTTAAGACTCATGACTTTTACTGGGCCAAACAGATCCATGTTCAGCATTTGCAAGCACTTGGTTGTTTTGGACTCTTCAGTGGACTTAAATGAGCTTTTATGTTGTTTTCCTTTTAAACAAGAAACACAATGCTCAGGACAGGTGAACAGTTTTTGAGGAAGACCTCTTACAAGACCCTGTTTTGACAAAGCAGTGATTGTCTTGAGATTTGTGTACCCCAATCTCATGTGTCATAGTTCTGTCTCTTTGTTAGAGGCAGCTGAGAACAGACAGGCATCAGTCCTGGGGCTCTCTTTTGACAAATCAACTACATAAACTTTGCCACTCCTTTGAGCAACAAGTTGAGTTTTTCCAGTTTTTATTATTTCTTCAATCTTTTTGACCATTTCTGGTTCAACAATCCTACAACATTCCTTAGTAAAGAATGACCCATAACCCTTGTCACTCATTTGTGAGACACTAAGGAGGTCGAATTTTAGATTGTCAATCAGATTGACATTTTCAAACTTAACATTTCCAGACTGTATTGTACCAGAACCCATCACCTTCCCTTTACTATTATTACCAAAAGATATATCTCCCCCTCCATGAGTTTTGAATTCTTTGGGTAGGGCTCTACATCTAGTCATGTGCCTGGAGCCTCCACTATTTACATACCAAATACTATCTAAGCATGCAGAAGCTCCCTGCACATCAAGTAAATAATTAGTTCAGGAGGGTCTCCAAAGCCAATAAGGCTTTGGATGGGGTCTCAACAGTGTCTGTGTTAAGTTCAGGAGGATGGACAGTGGTTAGCTTAGGGGTTTTGGCAGTTTTTGAAACATTTTTCTCTAACCACTGTTGGGGGTCATTTCCCATCAGCTGTTGATAACTAAAGGGATGCCTGTTCACTTTTGGTTTAGAAGACTTTTTGTAAACCTCATAAACATGTGGGACCCTTGGGTATGGTGGTTGACCTTTACCTCTTTGGTATTGGTTAGCAGGGGGTGCATCTGTCACTTGAACCTCTTTTTTAATAGAGGTTTGGTTCAGCTGTTTTGTAACAGCTGTTTGGACAGGCACAATGAATGGTTGCTTTTTGACTTGTGATTTTGATGAACTCATGAGTGTTTTTGAACTGTACTCTTCCTTTTTGACCTCAAAGGATTTTAGATACACACACACACACTCCTGAGTGAGATGGTTGTTTTTACCACAGATGGTGCAGCTCTTTGAAGGCACAATGGTACTTGTTTTGTTAATGTCATAAGCTTTTAAATGAAAACAATCTTTGGTCAAATGATTTTTCTTTTCACAAAAGTCACAAAACAAGTTTTTAATCTTTTCTTTTCTTCTTTTCAGACTCCTTTGCAACAGAGTTTTGAACCACTGTTGGGATGTCCTTAAGAGGAATGACCTTGGCCTTTGGAGCTTTGACACCATCCACAGTTGTGAAGTCCATTGGTTTGAAGTTTTCAAGGATGTCACACTCATCAGACCATGTGGGTTTGAATTGGTATTTCTTAATTTCCTCAAAAGTTGAGGACCCCATAGATCTTTCTAGAGTGATCTTGTTGCCATTTTTATCAGTTATTTTAACCTCTTGGACATCCTTGTTGGTGGGTATGATTTCAATGGTGTTTTGAACAGATTTATTTGTAGCAGTGTTTTCAACTTGGTCATGTTTTCTGAACCCTACACCAAATTTTACATTGCTTTTAATCTGTTTCTTAAGCATAACTTCATAACCTTTGCAGGATTCCACACATTTCTCACATGTGATTTGGGTGGATTCCAACTCCTTTTTGCAGGACTGATATTTTTCTATCATTGCCTGAAGTTGGTCCTTGGTTACGCTATGCTCATGTTTGAGGCTGCAAATCTCATTTTCTTTTTCAGGCAATTTGATTTTCAATTCTTTTAAAGATTTTTCAAATTATACTTCATCATTTAACACTCTATCTCTTAGGTTTTCATTCACCTCCTTAATGTTTGCAAATGCTATGATGCATTTGTCTGAACAAAGGTTTTTAAGAACCTGGGGTGATACCTTAGTTGCAACCATCATGGCACAATCACAGACATGTTCACTTTCTTCTGGCTTTTTCTCTTCTTTTTCATCTTGTTTCTTCTCCTCTTCTTCAGCAGACCAGGGGCCAGACAGTGGTTCTAACAGGGGTTCTGAACTTTCTTCCAACAGTTGTTCACCAACAACAGCAGTAACCATTGCTTCAGCATTTGTATCCACTGTTTCAGCACTGGATGTTCCTTCTTCAATTTCCAACCCTTCTGGAATTGACTCTAATGCTGCAAAACAGAATTCATCACTAGAAACAACATTGTCAGCATATAGAGCAAAATTTTCATCACCTAGATCCTCAGGCAAGCTACTCCAATCAACAAAGCATTGGGTGAAAAAGCTTTGCTGATCTGCTTGAACAACTGTCTGTGTAGCTTGTTGAGGTGCAACTTGTTGCACCTGAACCTGAGGAGCTGGGGCTTGGACATACTGTATCTGAGGAACAGTGGTTTGGACATAGTGCACAGGAACAGGGGTTACAGGGTGTGCATAATGAGCAGTGTTTACATGGGTAGCATGGGTATATTGGGAATACTGCACAATGGTTTGGTTATTTTGTGGTCTAGAACTAGGGTGTATGATGATTGGTCCACTGTTTTGACTCCTACACTCTCTAGCAAAATGACCTAACCTATTACACTTGTAGCATTTGATCTTTGATTTATCCAACCCTACTTTCAAGTTCCCATGTAACCCTGGAAATTTTCTCCCTGTCCTTTTGTAAAACTTGCTGGTTCTAACACTCAGCAGTGCAAGTTGGTGCAAAATATCCATTTCTTCCAGATCAGTTGGATCAAAATGATGGAGATCATTGAGTTCAAAGGACAGATTTTCAGAATGCTGGTTTTCTCCATTAGCTGTGAAAGCATAATTGGATGAGTAAGAATCAGAGTTGTTAAAAGCTCCACCAGCTGTTATGTCAATGTAATGATCATAACTCTGATCCTTACTACCACCAAATTCTTCCTGACCCAAAAGAGCTGTGTTTCCAAATGAATAGTCATCTGCAACCTTCCAAGTCTCTTGTAGCTTCTTTTTCTGGTTCAACTCCCTTTCATAGGTCAGGAGTCTACCATGAAGCTGGGTTAGGGTCAGATCTTTGAACCCAACTGAATTCCTGGTTACAAAAGCAATTGTGTCCCATTTTTCAGGAAGTGACCTAAGAAACCTACTATTTTGTCTTGCATTAGCAAATTCAACCTTAACAAGTTTTACTTCACTTATGAGACAGCTAAAACGTTCAAACTGTTGTGTTAATGATTCACCCTTAGTGTGACAAAAGGTTTCATATTGTTGGTTCAAAATTTCCCTGTTATTTTCAATTACTTCTTCAGTCCCACCAAATTGTTCCTTAAGTGCATCCCACAATTCCTTGGCACTGTTACAATGTAACAACCCAGCATAAATTTCATTTGGGAGTGCAGATGCAACGATGCTAAATGCCTTGGCATCCAGTTCAATTTTCTGAAAGTCCTGGTCAGAATAGTTTTCAATTTTCATAGGTACAAGAACTTTTAGATCCTCAGCACTCGGCACCATTGGAACATGTGGTGCAAAGATAACCGACTTCCAACATCCGGTATTCTGTTGAGCTGGGATGTGACTCATCCTTCGCTCCCAGATGTTGTATTCAGATCTGACCAACATAGGTGGTTTGAAGAGTGAACCAGTGTTGTTTGTGTTATCTTGTGATTGTGATGCCATTTTGTTTGTTTTAAAGGTACTGAATAATCAACTTTGTACGTGATTACACCTTACTCTGTTTTTCAACTAAAAACGAACAATCGAAAGTATCAACGAAATTGAGCTGAACTTTTACGTCAAAATGACTGTTAAATCAAATTTGACTGTCCTAGCTCTGATACCAATTGTTAGGATCTAAGTTTCTTTTGATTGTGTTTGTTTAATTAGAAAGAAGATGAAACAGAGATGTATTGCAGTGGAATTAGATGAAATAAACTTTCAACGCACAATCAATGGAAGAATAAGTTTTAGCAAACATGTTTAATATATAATCGAATGATTGTATTTATTACAATAATAAATTACAATGCATGCATGCACTAATCTCCCCCTCAGCCTGAGCTCACTTGATTGTTCGTACAAAATGACTTGTGTGAAAAGAGCTAACAGAACAGTACAGGGTACTGTTCTATTTATAGTACTAAACAACCACTGAGTATCTTTGGCTGACGTCACCATGAAAGTGACATCTAACATCCTAATGAACTACAACTACTGCTACATGCAACCACTGATTACATAAAAATAATACAATGAATAAGTAAACCACTGATTCTTCATTCCACTGCTATAGCTCCAGCAGTGCTTTGGTCTTCAGCAGTACTTGAGACATATCAGTAGATTGAGCATCAGCACTTTGGTCTTCATCAGTCTTTATGGTCAGCAGCAGTTATGAAAAGCAGTACTTGAGTCCATCAGATGTTAGGAGCCACTGTCAAGGGGAAAGATTATGTACAAACAACTGCTTATTTTGGATCCACTACTCTGAACCAGTTTTGGCTTTATCAACTGTTCCTTTGTAGGGTTCAATCCCAACACTGTCTTGCCAGTACAAACAGTTGTTATGTCATCAAGCTCCTTCTGTAGTTGTTCTGTTGACATAGTTTGATGTTCTTGGGTGACAGGAGGAACAACAGATGTTCCACCTCTAACACCAGCAGAAAACACACTTGCTGCTGTTCTAAGGTTAAGAGGTTGGGAATATTCCCAATTCTCTATGCCCTTACCAGAATATTGAAACTCATTCAAATCCTGGTTTTCCTCATATCCTTGAACCTTTTCATATTCTCCATGAGTTGTTGAGAAACTCTTGTTTTTCTCATCCAGGTTTCCTTGATCATAAGACTGATCTCCACCTGTTGCCACCACATTCTCCTCCTCAGATTCTGATTCATAGAATGGGTCTTTGGATTTACTCACATCTTGTTTTTCAGAAACAGTACTTCTATGTGCAATTTCATAATTTCAATGAATTGATTGATCGGAATCACTTTCAGAATCATGAACAATATCAAGTTTAGAGTGTTGTGCACCTGTTTCTCCCATATGTGAGATTTCTGCATGATGCTCTTCTGCCACAGGACTCATGTACACATCTTCATCAGCTTGATGAGGTTCTGATTTAGCCTCCTGCTCTATTCTTGGTGCACTTGATTCTTGTGCATCATGCTCCATAGGGGACACACTATCAAAAAATTCTTTATTCTCTGGCTTCTTGCTTAACATCTTTAGATACTCTGCTCTGTAAGGTGAATCCTCTGGTATCAGATTCATCACACTTTCTGACAGAACAGGTACATCAAAATCTGATTTCCAAGACCCCACAGCAAACCAAGGTCTCATTATCTCTGTACTCCACATATTTTCTGATGCAGGAATTTCCATATTCCTTTCAGAAAATGCATCAGAAATTATGACTGACAGAAATATGGGAAAAGGTAGATGTGAATCTATCCTTCCAGTGTTGGTCAAAATTGATCTTCTGATCAGATTAAATATCTTTGTTCCAAAATCAATGTTTAACCCAGTGATGAGGTTGAACATGATTATCAGAACATTTTTATTTATTCGATCTGTACCCCCAATCTTTGATGATAAACACTTGTTCAGAATTTCCATTAACACTTGCCAGAAGGCAGGCAACTGATTTCTTTTGAATTCACTAATCTTTGAAATCTTTACCTTATATCCCATCACAACATGAAGCTGTGCAAACATATCTTCCTTTTCCAGTACTTCATCATAATTTTGACTGATGGGTAATTCCAAGCATTCTCTTATCTTCTCTGGTGTGATTGTGATGAAGATATCTCCCCAAACATATGCTGTGAGCTTGTTTGGATTTGAGAGTTTGAGTGTCTTCACCACTTGTTGTATAAGTTTTTCTGGTACCTCTCTGGTCTTTGTAAGAGCTTGAGCTATAGGACATCTAGTCAGAAATTCGATCAAAATTTGTCACTTTGTATCATATTCGTCTATGTTGTTGTTCATGGCTTCATTGTTGCTCTTTAAAGGTAAGAATTCAGCTTCAGTGATGATTTGAACAGAGTGTTCAACTGGTGGCATGTTGATGTTGATTGTAGCCATGGAGAATTGAGGTTTTTACTTCGAAAAAGGGTTTTTAGGGTTTTGATTTTGAATAGGAAGGTTGAAGGTGGAATTCTCTGTTTCTGAAGGATGTATTTATAGCGTTTTGAGACAGAGATTTTTGAGTGTTTTTCGTGGGTTGTTTGTATTTAAGGTGGTTTATGATACCTTAATGATGTTTTAATCCGTTTAGGAAACAACCGTTTTTAAAAAACCTTTGGTTTATCTCTAATTTAATATAAATCTTTTATTGAAAATCGGAGATTTCAAGGTTTTAGTAGATAAACACTAATGTCCAACTTGCACCTTTTCTTCATGTGGGACCCTTTTATTGTAAAAAGGTCCAATAGAAAACCTTTTTGACACTGTGTTTGTTCCCAAGTTGTCCTTTTGATGATGTATATCAGAAAATCTTTGAATAGAACCTTTGAGTGTTGGACTTTCTTCATACTTCATCAAAATTCATTTGATTCATATTTAGAGTTGGACTTTCTTCATACTTCATCAGAATTCATTTGATTCATATTTAGAGATTGAATCACCTCCTTTTTTTTAGATGAGAGGGAATAAGTAGTGTTTTGAAGATTTCACTTACATAGCATTTCTGAACTTCACATCTTTGTTCTGATCTTCAAGGAGTGTTGTTGTGCAAAAGATTTTCTCATTTTTTTCAACATTACAGTTTGTTTCATTCTTTTTGAAGATAGATTACCCAGAAAAATATTTTAATTTTGACAGAAACATTTTATAAATCCTTTTTTTATGTTGTCACAAGTTTCTTTGAATTCGGTTTTAAAGCAATGTAACCTGATATTTCTTCTCATTTTTCTGTTGATTTATCAGTTATTCTGGTTATCTTAACACTTTTCTGATGTATTAACATATTTTCTGATGTATCATCAGATTTTCTGATGAATCATCAGATTTTCTGATGAATCATCAGATTTTCTGATGTCTTATCAGAATTTCTGGTGAATCACCAGATCCATCAGATTTCTCTTGAACTTCATCAGATTTTTCTTGATTTTATCAGATATGCCATTTTAATTCCCCCTAGATCTATTGTGATTTTTTGAGAAAAACATAAAGCAAATATATATATTTTTCAAAAAAAAATTACAACTAAACAAACAAAAAAAAACTACTCATTGTAAATACCCTTAACATACAACCAAAGGTAGGTTGTATGTCCAATGTGATTAGGTGATGGAACAAGGGAGGGAATATTCATGTTTTCTTGTAAAGCCATCTGGGCCCTTGGGTACCAGCTCCCTACTCCTCCGAAGTCCAGTTGACTTTTTATCACCTTGGTCACAAAGCGAGGGTAGATCAGAAAAGGTTGACGGGTGTGCATGTTTGATTCTAAGTCTCTCATGAGAAACTTGGAAAAGTTGTACGGTTTCTCTTGTACAACTACATGAACCACCTCCATCATCCTGTAAGACAGCTCCTTGTAATGTCCTATCTTCTTTGAGAAGCAGACACTAAGCTGTGTTACCAAGTACTAGAATGGTTGAATGAAAGCAGACTTGCTAATCTGCCTGGAAACATTTGGTGTGCGATAACCCATATCCTTTAGAGTTTCTTCCAGCATCTCTCTCTTGAAGAAGGTGGTTTCTGGATCATCAGCCAGCTGGAGGGTATTCCTGAGAGTTTCCTCCTTTAGAATGATTTTGAAACCCATCACCTTGCTTTCTATCCACATGTTGGTTCCACTAAAGATGGTTTCAGCATTCCACCAAAATTCTTGAAGGAGTGCAGGGTAGATAGTGACATGTGTAGATACAACATGGCCCAAAGGACTTTGCTTAATCATGTTGTACACATACCTGCAATCTTCCCATGCAGGACCTTCCAGATTAGACCTAAGTCTAAGGTTGTGATGTTTGTGAAGAGGGAGAGGAAAGTGTTCTGATTTCATTTCGTTTGCCAAAACCATTTTTTTAAAATGAAATTTATGAGAAAGTTTTGAAGTGAAGGTTGTTGTGATGAAGAAAATATTCAAGAGTTGTTAATATTTATAGATGAAAGTGATAGTTATGCCATAAATGGTATTAGCAACCCAAGATTTTCTATTTCCTTTTCTTTCTCTTCATTTAAGATGATATCTGTTGCAGTGGGTATATGGCAGAGTTCGAAGCCCCCATTTATGAGTAAGCATTGAATAACTAGGGGGCTACTCTCATAGCCCCTAATCATTTTTATGCCTCCGTGTCTCTCTATTTCCTTATGAAGGATGACGTTGCATGCATTGGAAGTAGAAGAAAAATTCAATTTTCTGCAAAAAATTTTCCTATGATGGTTGAATTCCATGTTGTGGCTTTGAATTTATCTTTATGCAAGTTACTATCCCCCTTTTTGATTTTTTTTTAATTTAAACAAAGGAAAAAAAATTCAAAAACAGACTATCTACAGTTATGTGTTTATCCAAATATGAGATATGAATAAATGTTAGGATCTGAGTTTCTTTTTTATTGTGTTTTTGTTTAAGAAATGATGAAGATGAACAAGTAATGCAACGGAATTAAAATGAAAATAAACTTTGCACACAATCAAATAGGAGAAATGCTTTCAACACACATGTTTGAACATTGAACCGAATGCTTAAATTTATTCCAAACACCGATTACAATTTTGCATGCATGTAACAAACTCCCCCTCAGCCTGAGCTCACAGTGTTTGTTCGTACAGGAAGAAAAGTGATGAAGAGCTAATAGAACAGTACAGGGTACTGTTCTATTTATAGGCATGCTCAAACCACTGTGGCATCTTTGCTGACGTCACCATGAAAGTGACATCTAACCTCCTTACAAACTCTAACTACTGATCTAATACAAACACTACTATGCTAACTACCGATTACAATACATTACATAAGAAAGACTAAACTACTGTTTTATCCTTCCACTGTTGTGACTCCAACAGTACTTGATATCTTCAGCAGTGCTTGACCCATAGCAGTAGATTGATCAACAGGCTTTAGTCTTCATCAGTCTTTAACTAGATCAGCAGTTGTAAGTCAGCAGATGTTGTAAAGGATCAGTGGATGGAGGTCATCAGTTGATAGAATCACTTTCAAGGGGAGAGAATGTAAACATAACATCTTCTTATTTTGTATCCACTGCTCTGATCTGGTTTTGGCTTTAATCAACTGTTCCTCTGGTAGGGTTCAATCCCAACAATCTCCCCTGGAACAGATGATGCCAAAACCCTTCATTATTGTGGATCTTTATTGTCTCATCAGCAGTTCCCTTATCTGACCTTTAAGTTGTAACTCAAAGTCTAGGGCATCTGTATCATCTTCATCCCTGCAAAGTGGAAGATCAAGGAGATCCTGCAGATCTTCAACACTCAAGCCTAGTGCTTGTTCCCTTGATATTTTCTTCACTTCTCCATTGGATTTGATCAGAGTTAATACGTGGGACTGTTTGTCAGTTTTCCACTTTAGTATTTTTGAATCCAGTGGGTTTCTTGGGAGATTTTTATTAGATGAGGAATTTGGAGATGATGGCCTGGTGATGACTGACTAAGCAGTGCTTTGAGCTTTAGTAAGTTCAGGAATATCAGCCATCATTTGTTTGAGGACCATTTTTAAAACTTCATCACCTGCTGCTTGATCCTCTAGTGTTTCTGCATCCATCTGCTTTTGTCTTCTTCTTTGATAAAGAATGGCAACATGTGGAGCAGTGGATTTCCTGACTTGTAGGTTTGGTGGTCTTGTTGAAACCTCTTCTTCAGGATAGTCAGGTTTTTGTGGAATTTTTGGATTTGTCTTTCTTAGTTCTTCCAACCTTTTGTAGTTGGCCCTGACTTTGTCTTCTTTCCACCTTGTTACCTGATTTCTAGACCCAAAATCAGCAGTGATTAATTCCTCTTTCATTCTTTTGGAGCTCTAGTACCTTGTCTGGTACATTCTTCTTGTATTTTGCCCAATCTGGAGGAGTATGTTTAACCTTGTTTTTGATCATATCTTGAATCCTGGCTGCTTCACTTTCAAGCTCTTGAATGGTCCATTCTTTGTACATTTATTTTTCTCCCGTGTATTTCTTGTAAGCCATGATGTTTTCAAGATAGTCTTTTCTCAAGGATTCATCTGCTCTTTCTGATAGTTGCTGACATAGATTCTTTGCAAACTGCTCCAAAGATCTGACTTGTGTGAGCAGGAATAGATAATGCCTTTGAATTTCTTTGTCAGATTTTCCTTGTGAGTTTCTTTTAGAGATATCCTCTGCTTATTGAGCCTTAACTTTCAAGTATTCTTCAATGTTATTAGGCTTAGGATATCCTTCAACAGATGTCAAACTCCTTTTAGCAAGGTCATCTTCAAAGTAGAAAGATTTAATCTCTTCTCTGACTGCTATAAGCTCTAAAGGATATTGGACACATGCAGGAGTGATGGCAGGGTTTGGTTGTTGTACTTGGGCTGAAGAGAGAGGAACATGGTTTGGAATAGTAATAAGTGACAAAGGTTGTGAAGATATTGGTAGTGGTGGAGAATCATCATCTTTCAAAATGATCCTTCTCCTTTTTGGTTGAGGAGAGGCTGATGATGTTTTGGTTGGTTTAGTGGTGGTGATTTGAGTGGTGGTTATTGTTGTGGAAGTGATTGAAGTGGAAGGTTGCTGACTAACAATTGTTGAAACAACTAGTGTTTCAACCACTGTTGTCATTACAACTGATGATGTGTCATCAGCTGTCTTCTGCTTTTTGGTAGGAGGTGATGGTGGTTTTGTAGTTGTTTTAGGTGGTGATGGTATTTTTGATGGTGGTGGTAAAGCAGTGGTTGTGGTGTGTGTTGAAGTGGTAGCAGTTGTTTGGCTAGCAGTTGTTGAAACCACTAAAGTATCAACAGCTGTTGATACAACAGGAGTTTTAACAACTGTTGGTTTAGGAGATTGATGTTTGGAGCTTTTGCTAGATTTGGGAGTTTGCTTTATGGGTCTGGATGGTGTGTGTTTGGGTTGCCTCACTTGTCTAGTGGGCTGCTTTCTTTTTGGCACAGGATTTTCATCATCCTTAGGCTCAGAAGTACCCTGCTCATTCAGCTCCATAAAAGCTCTTTTCTCCTGTTCCCACCTGGCTTTATCCTTAGCCTCCTTATCCTTTTTAACATCAGCTATGGCATTTGTGGTAACATCAATCTTTTTAGAACCATCTGGTAAGGGTATGTCTGCAAGCATGCTAGAATTATCTGGAGCAATGTATAAGCCATCCTCATAACCCTTTTTCTTCCACTGCTTTATTTTCTCCCCCTTTTTGGCATCAGCTGGTGGTGATTCATCCACAAATATAATAGAGGGAGGAGTAGTGCCAGTGGTGTTCAACAGATGGGCCTTGATAGCCTTGATATCAGCCTGAGTATCTTTAAACCTTGACTCCATGAGATTTCTGATCTTTTGAACTTGAACCTCATGTTGCTGATCAGCTAATTCTCTTTGATGATGGAGCAGTGGTTGAAATAAACTCCACAGCTCATCTGTAGAAGGAGCAGATGATGGAGCAGCTGTTAGAGTAGGTGCAGCAGTGGGTGGTACCTTTTGAACTTTCAACAACTGTTGCAGCATTTCTTTGATTTCTACAACAGAAGTATCCAATTTGTCAACTCTAGCCGTCAATTCTTGGTACATTAAACCATCACCCAACTTAATGGGATCATCTGATTTCCCACATTCAGTGGTTGTAACAGTGGTTGACTCAGGAAATGTATTCCAAAAGTCATCCACTGATGCCCCTTTTTCTTGGAACTGTGGACTTCTTCCTTCAAATTGAGAAACACTTTTTAGTGAACCAGTGAATACTAGATACACAGCTGTTTCCAAAGAAGAAATTGCCTTCAAGGAAGTCTTATTGATGTAACCACTGTCCAAATGCAAACCAGTGGGTTCAACACTTGTAGTGGCTGCTTCACTTGAACTACCACCAAGAGTTACTTGTAACTCAAGGGGTGTAACCTCCTCAGGTGTTGTTGGTGGGTTAGCAATGATTGAAACATCAGACCCAGTCACTTGTTGAGGTATGTTCTCATTGACAGGTGATTAAGAAGGACTGGTTTGTGTCTGGTTCAAATCAAGAGCATCCAACAATAGCTTTGTTTGTGGGGGAATTGTGGCAGTGAGTATGGGTGTAGAAAGTGAATTTCCCCGGGCAGTGGGCTGTGGATGATGGAAGCAACTGATTCCAGAGCATCATATTGTGGTGTCCCTAATCTTACAACCTGTTATTTTTGAGAAGAAGCAGGAGGAATTTGAGGCATGGGTTGAGATCTTTCTACCATCTGCTATGAGGAAGTAGCAGCAGTGGTTTCTAGTAACTTTTGTGTTGTCAATGGCAGTTGCTCTGGGATCTCATCTTCCAGAGTTGCCTTTTTTGTAGGTTTGGGGGGCTTTTGTGTTTTCTTTTGTCTTGGCTTTTTGGTGATTTTAGGTGTGGGTTTCACAGCAGTTGTTTTGCTGTTGTGATCACCTAGAGCAGTGGGCTCAACAGCAGGTGCCTGAGGAGCAGTGGTAGCTGCTAAATTCTGCTCAGGAGCCTCTGCTTTTGTTTTGGAAGGTTTTGATAATCTTGTAAAAGTTTCAGCAGTTAAACTGTTTATTTGAAAAGAGTCACCTTGGGTGATCACATGAGCATCATCTTTTCCAAATTTCTTTTGAAAATAAAAGCTCAAAAACCTTGGAAACAGTAAAAATGCTTTGCTATTGACATTTTTGACCAAGTCATCAAAGATCTCATGGGAATAGTTAAAATTTTCATTCTGTAAAATAGCATAACCCAGGTATTGGATCTTTAATAGTATTTCGTTAAAAAAAGTTGTTTTATTTGAGACACACATCAAGAGGGTATGGAATAAAAATCTTGTTGCAGGAGGAAAGTTACCTTTTTGTAAGGTATCCCTTCTCATTTCTTCGGCATACCCCCTTTCAAGAAAATCAGTTTGATACTCGCTTTTAGGAAAAGACGTTTTACCTTGCTGATCATCAAGTTCGAATACCTCTGAGATGGATTGTGGTGTGATTTTGACTGTTTTACCCTTTAGAGAGGAATTGATGGCTATGACTGTCTCACCTTGAGATTCAAGTGTAGCATTTTTCCAAAATTCTCTCTGGGTTTTCAGATAAATCGGAGCATCAGCAGTCAACAAAGTTTTGTACTTTGTAGACAAGAGAGCGTCAATGGTGGAATTGAAGGTTTCAGTTTGAGTGGGTTTTGTGAGTAGACCCAAGTAATTGTGAGGAGCCTTGTATGGAATTTTGATGGCTTTTTCAGTGGGTTTTTCAAAAGATGAAGACTTTGATTTTGTCATTTTGAAGAAGAAGGAGGAATGATTGGAGAGAAATGGATGATAACTGCTTTGAGAAAGGAATTTTTGAATTCGATTCGACAGTAAAAACCCTGTTTAGGGGTCTTGCTCAGGGTTTTATACAGGAAAAAGTGAATGCTGACGTGGCAGCGGTTACAAAAAGATCTGACCGCTATGTACTGTCCACGTGCCAACCCCTGATGAGTAATGGAAGACAGTTGTTTTATGAAACCACTGATGGAGCAATACCAGTGGTTGCAACAGTACAATGAAAGCAGTGGGTGATTTAACTATCAGTGGATAGCTTATCAGTGGATGAAAACACTGATTTTGAAGAACAATGATTACAAATGAAATGAGAGAACAGGAGTTGACTTTCAGCAGTGGACAATATTAAACAGAACAGATGTTTTAGCAAAACAGTGGTTATGGCAGACTTTTAAGGATTTAATGAAAAATTCATTTTTAGCTATTTTAAGGATGGATTTTTGATTTTCTGAAAACATTTTAATGCTTTTATTCATAGAAAAACAGGATTTTGCCTGTTATTCCATGTTCAGCATGCCAATCCTAGAGATCAGGCTTTCAAAGGTGGATGTGTCTAATGCTTTGGTTAGCACATCTGCCAGCTGATCTTTAGTTGGAACATGGTGCAGAGAAATCAAACCTTTTTCATAGCAATCCCTCATAAAGTGATGTCTGATAACAATGTGTTTGGTGGATTAGTGGGAAACTGGATTTTTGATGATATTTTCTGCTGCCTGACTGTCCAACATGAGAGGTGTCTTTAGGGCAGTGATACCAAAATCCAGCAACTGATTTTGAAGCCAAAGCAGTTGGGCTGTACAGCTTGCAGCAGCTATATACTCTGCTTCAGCAGTGGATGTGGAAACAGCTGCTTGCTTTTTGCTTTTCCAAGACACTAAGCAACTACCTAGGAATTGGCACCCTCCTGAAGTGGACTTCCTTGTCTTGTCACATCCAGCAAAGTCACTATCTGAGAAACCTGAAAGCTTGATATTTCCATCAGCTGGATACCAGATACCAAGTGTGGGAGCACCTTTTAGGTATCTGAATATCCTTTTTACAGCAATAAGGTTTGACTTTCTAGGGGCTGATTGGGATCTTGCACAAACACATGTTGCAAACATGATGTCTGGCCTAGATGCAGTTAGGTACAATAAAGACCCAATCATGCTTCTATATAGAGTTTGATCAACCAAATCATCCTTTTCATCAGACATGACTAATTTATTTGTTGCAATGGGTGTACTGCATGGCTTACAATCATCCATCTCAAATTTCTTTAAAAGTTCTTTGGCATATTTGCCTTGATGGATAAAAGTGCCATTTTGCAGTTGCCTTACTTGGAGACCAAGAAAGCACTGGAGTTCACCCATTGCACTCATCTCAAACTCATCTGTCATGAGTTGCCTAAACTCTTCACACATTTTATTACATGTGTTTCCAAAAATGATGTCATCCACATAAATCTGGACAATCATCAAATCTTTCCCTCTCCAATTCAAAAACAATGTTTTATCTATTTTACCTCTTGTGAAACCAATGGAAAGTAGAAAGGTGGAAAGAGTTTCATACCAGGCTCTTGGTGCTTGTTTCAGGCCATACAAAGCTTTATTTAGCTTGTAGACATGAATTGGATTAAATGGATCCTCAAAACCTGGAAGTTGATAAACATAAACCTCTTCTTGAATCTTACCATAGAGGAATGCACATTTGATATCCATTTGATACACCTTGATGTTGTGGTTGACAGCAAAGGCCAGGAATAGTCTGATAGCTTCTAATCTAGCTACAGGGGCAAATGTTTCATCATAGTCAATGCCCTCTTCCTGTCTGAACTCTTGAACCACAAGCTTAGCTTTATTCTTGACAACAATACCCCTTTCATCAGTTTTATTTTTGAAGACCCACTTTGATTTTGTCATTTTGAAGAACAAGAACGAGGAATGATTGGAGAGAAATGGATGATAACTTCTTTGAGAAAGGAATTTTTGAATTCGATTCGACAGTAAAACCCTGTTTGGGGGGTTTTGCTCAGGGTTTTATACAGGAAAAGTAAATGCTGATGTGGCAGTGGTTACAAAAAGATCTGACCGCTATGTACTATCCACGTGCCAACCCCTGATGAGTAATGGAAGACAGTTGTTTTATGAAACCACTGATGGAGCAATACCAGTGGTTGTAACAGTACAATGAAAGCAGTGGGTGATTTAACTATCAGTGGATGAAAACACTGATTTTGAAGAACAGTGATTACAAAGGAAATGAGAGAACATGAGTTGACTTTCAGCAGTGGACAGTATTAAACAGAACAGATGTTTTAGCAAAACAGTGGTTATGGCAGACTTTTAAGGATTTAATGAAAAATTCATTTTTAGCTATTTTAAGGATGGATTTTTGATTTTCTGAAAACATTTTAATGCTTTTTATTCATAGAAAAACAGGATTTTGCCTGTTATTCCATGTTCAGCATGCCAATCCTAGAGATCAGGCTTTCAAAGGTGGATGTGTCTAATGCTTTGGTTAGCACATCTGCCAGCTGATCTTTAGTTGGAACATGGTGCAGAGAAATCAAACTTTTTTCATAGCTATCTCTCACAAAGTGATGTCTGATATCAATGTGTTTGGTGGATTAGTGGGAAACTGGATTTTTGATGATATTTTCTGCTGCCTGACTGTCCAACATGAGAGGTGTCTTTAGGGCAGTGATACCAAAATCCAGCAACTGATTTTGAAGCCAAAGCAGTTGGGCTGTACAGCTTGCAACAGCTATATACTCTGCCTCAGCAGTGGATGTGGAAACAGCTGCTTGCTTTTTGCTTTTCCAAGACACTAAGCAACTACCTAGGAATTGGCACCCTCCTGAAGTGGACTTCCTTGTCTTGTCACATCCAGCAAAGTCACTATCTGAGAAACCTGAAAGCTTGATATTTCCATCAGCTGGATACCAGATACCAAGTGTGGGAGCACCTTTTAGGTATCTGAATATCCTTTTTACAGCAATAAGGTTTGACTTTCTAGGGGCTGATTGGGATCTTGCACAAACACATGTTGCAAACATGATGTCTGGCCTAGATGCAGTTAGGTACAATAAAGACCCAATCATGCTTCTATATAGAGTTTGATCAACCAAATCATCCTTTTCATCAGACATGACTAATTTATTTGTTGCAATGGGTGTACTGCATTGCTTACAATCATCCATCTCAAATTTCTTTAAAAGTTCTTTGGCATATTTGCCTTGATGGATAAAAGTGCCATTTTGCAGTTGCCTTACTTGGAGACCAAGAAAGCACTGGAGTTCACCCATTGCACTCATCTCAAACTCATCTGTCATGAGTTGCCTAAACTCTTCACACATTTTATTACATGTGTTTCCAAAAATGATGTCATCCACATAAATCTGGACAATCATCAAATCTTTCCCTCTCCAATTCAAAAACAATGTTTTATCTATTTTACCTCTTGTGAAACCAATGGAAAGTAGAAAGGTGGAAAGAGTTTCATACCAGGCTCTTGGTGCTTGTTTCAGGCCATACAAAGCTTTATTTAGCTTGTAGACATGAATTGGATTAAATGGATCCTCAAAACCTGGAAGTTGATAAACATAAACCTCTTCTTGAATCTTACCATAGAGGAATGCACATTTGATATCCATTTGATACACCTTGATGTTGTGGTTGACAGCAAAGGCCAGGAATAGTCTGATAGCTTCTAATCTAGCTACAGGGGCAAATGTTTCATCATAGTCAATGCCCTCTTCCTGTCTGAACTCTTGAACCACAAGCTTAGCTTTATTCTTGACAACAATACCCCTTTCATCAGTTTTATTTTTGAAGACCCACTTTGATTTTGTCATTTTGAAGAACAAGAACGAGGAATGATTGGAGAGAAATGGATGATAACTTCTTTGAGAAAGGAATTTTTGAATTCGATTCGACAGTAAAACCCTGTTTGGGGGGTTTTGCTCAGGGTTTTATACAGGAAAAGTAAATGCTGATGTGGCAGTGGTTACAAAAAGATCTGACCGCTATGTACTATCCACGTGCCAACCCCTGATGAGTAATGGAAGACAGTTGTTTTATGAAACCACTGATGGAGCAATACCAGTGGTTGTAACAGTACAATGAAAGCAGTGGGTGATTTAACTATCAGTGGATGAAAACACTGATTTTGAAGAACAGTGATTACAAAGGAAATGAGAGAACATGAGTTGACTTTCAGCAGTGGACAGTATTAAACAGAACAGATGTTTTAGCAAAACAGTGGTTATGGCAGACTTTTAAGGATTTAATGAAAAATTCATTTTTAGCTATTTTAAGGATGGATTTTTGATTTTCTGAAAACATTTTAATGCTTTTTATTCATAGAAAAACAGGATTTTGCCTGTTATTCCATGTTCAGCATGCCAATCCTAGAGATCAGGCTTTCAAGGGTGGATGTGTCTAATGCTTTGGTTAGCACATCTGCCAGCTGATCTTTAGTTGGAACATGGTGCAGAGAAATCAAACTTTTTTCATAGCTATCTCTCACAAAGTGATGTCTGATATCAATGTGTTTGGTGGATTAGTGGGAAACTGGATTTTTGATGATATTTTCTGCTGCCTGACTGTCCAACATGAGAGGTGTCTTTAGGGCAGTGATACCAAAATCCAGCAACTGATTTTGAAGCCAAAGCAGTTGGGCTGTACAGCTTGCAACAGCTATATACTCTGCCTCAGCAGTGGATGTGGAAACAGCTGCTTGCTTTTTGCTTTTCCAAGACACTAAGCAACTACCTAGGAATTGGCACCCTCCTGAAGTGGACTTCCTTGTCTTGTCACATCCAGCAAAGTCACTATCTGAGAAACCTGAAAGCTTGATATTTCCATCAGCTGGATACCAGATACCAAGTGTGGGAGCACCTTTTAGGTATCTGAATATCCTTTTTACAGCAATAAGGTTTGACTTTCTAGGGGCTGATTGGGATCTTGCACAAACACATGTTGCAAACATGATGTCTGGCCTAGATGCAGTTAGGTACAATAAAGACCCAATCATGCTTCTATATAGAGTTTTATCAACCAAATCATCCTTTTCATCAGACATGACTATTTTATTTGTTGCAATGGGTGTACTGCATGGCATACAATCATCCATCTCAAATTTCTTTAAAAGTTCTTTGGCATATTTTCCTTCATGGATAAAAGTGCCATTTTGCAGTTGCCTTACTTGGAGACCAAGAAAGCACTGGAGTTCACCCACTGCACTCATCTCAAACTCAGCTGTCATGAGTTGCCTAAACTCTTCACACATTTTATTACATGTGTTTCCAAAAATGATGTCATCCACATAAATCTGGACAATCATCAAATCTTTCCCTCTCCATTTCAAAAACAATGTTTTATCTATTTTACCTCTTGTGAAACCAATGGAAAGTAGAAAGGTGGAAAGAGTTTCATACCAGGCTCTTGGTGCTTGTTTCAGGCCATACAAAGCTTTATTTAGCTTGTAGACATGATTTGGATTAAATGGATCCTCAAAACCTGGAAGTTGACAAACATAAACCTCTTCTTGAATCTTATCATAGAGGAATGCATATTTGATATCCATTTGATACACCTTGATGTTGTGGTAGACAACAAAGGCCAGGAATAGTCTGATAGCTTCTAATCTAGCCACAGGGGCAAATGTTTCATCATAGTCAATGTCCTCTTCCTGTCTGAACTCTTGAACCACAAGCCTAGCTTTATTCTTGACAACAATACCCCTTTCATCAGTTTTATTTTTGAAGACCCACTTTGTGCCAATAGGACTCACACCCTCTGGCAGTGGCACAAGTGTAAGGACCTTAAAAAATGTCTCAAAACGACCCATAAGTGAAAACCCAGACCCCTGAAACCCTACCGTGCATGAAAAATCAAGAAATCAAGATTTTTGGGTTTCAAGCGGGCCGCGTAAGCCTTAAGGGAAGCTTACGCGGGCCGCGTCAACCTTAAGTTGACCGGATAAGCGTCCAGATCCACGTGTCATCCATGTGGCGTACCTACGCGTGACACGGATGCCCTAATCTACGATATAGACCTCCACGAGGGCCGCGTAAAAATCAAGGGTGGGCTCACGCGGGCCGCGTGAGACCCAAATTTCACCTATAAATAGGTTGGATCATGAGCAGTCCTCTGGTGTCGAAACCATTTCACAAAAACGAAATATCACTGCTCAAAAGTCGAAATTTCAAATTAGCGAGGCGCTGCTACGATATAGGGTATTAACACGATCGCTGCTACGATTCAATGTCCGATCGATTGAAAACTATCCAATGGATGTTTAAGTGCTGCCCACATTAGGGTTATACTTTGTCATTCGTCGTGAATTCAATGGATGTTTAAGTATCGCACTATGTCATTCGTTGTGAGGGTTTTAATCTCGTGAGTTATCGTAAATGCTGTATTAGTTACTGACCTAGTTCGTGTACATGTTATTTAAATTAGGTTACAAGGCTAATCAGTAGGCTAGACTCTGCCCGTATAAATCTGCAATATGAGTCATTCTCTTTTATCAAAAGTATTTTACAATACTCCAATTATTTTCAAATGTTATAATTACAGGGATTAAGTCATGGTTAACTTGAATCACTGGCTAACAGGGTATTGTGCACATTACTAATTTCTCACGGTTAGGCTAATAAATCCTAACAGTGATAAACGTCACTACTTGGGGAAAGACCCAATAGTGGTATGACCATCGTCACCAGGTGACACGGCGCCAGATAAAAATAAGATAGAAGCCATTGTAATTGCTCTTATGCTGTAATTAATAACTAATGTGTCATTTTATCAATTTGAGTGACTCACCAGTATTTCCCCACTGACAAAATATTTTTAAAACATGTTTCAGGAGACCTGCTATAAATCAAGGAAAACGTGCTATGGAGCACTAATCAGCTTGAAGAGGTGGCTCAGTTAAAATAAATAAACATGTTTTATAAATCAGGGAATTTCCTAGTAAAATTCCTCTATTGTAAATTACGGGGTTTATCCCGAATTATGAAATAAAATAATCGGGCATTCCAAGTTTTAAAGATCCTGTTAAAATCTTCCGCTGTCGCATCAATTAACAAATACCACGCGAGTTCCTACCCCGCGGCTCCTGAACCGGGTCAAACCGGGACGGAGGGGCTGTGACAGGAAAAGGTGGTATCAGAGCCACTGATTTAAGCCTATTAAGTATTTAAAATACTTAATTTTCCTGATTATCGTCTTGTGATTATGTGTTTTTAGCTGACTATTTGTTAGTTACAGTATGGGTAAGCAAAGAATCTCGGATATCTATCTTAAATTAGATAGTTCACCAAAAGTTAAGGGAACTTCATCCCAATCAAATTCCTCAGGATACTCAGCAGATACTGAGGAGGGAATATTTGTTCGTAAAGCACATTATGAGAAACCTCTTACCCCTAATAAAAGAAGTTTGATTATTAGGAAAAGTCAAGAGAAAATGAAGAAGTCACAACCAATAGGAGTAGGCATCAACCCACCATGGGAAGATGAGTTAGATGAAAAATGGTCAAATCTCTATACATTAGCTACTACAGCAGTAAATGCTAACTTATAATTAAATCACCAAACCAGTATCATCACCTATGCTACATACAAGCCAGAAACTTTAATTTATTAAATAAACCACTAGTATATTTTAAAATATTCAGTTGTACTTTGTAGTAAACATATATGTAAAAATAGCAATGTATGCAATAATATTTGAATAGTTATAATTCATCTACGAAATTTTATTATAAAATTTTAACTTAGCATTTTGTGTGCATTTTGCATATATGCTAACCAGCATGAGTGAATTATCTGAAGCCCTTCAGAATCTCAATCTCTATCCCGTGAAAGTGGAAGTTTCCAGAGATTTTACTGGTTACATAGCCGATGTTGAGGAACCTATGGAATTCCAAGCTCCACCTCCAGAGAAACAAAAACCAAAGAAAAGAAGAAGATTTGTGGGTTGGAGGCGTGTGCGCAGAAGGAAACCAACAACTAGGAGAGTTCCCAAGATAGAAAATCCTATGGATAAAGGAAAAGGGATCGAGATTGGGGAAAGTTCTAAGAAAAAAGGAATAGAAATTGGGGAAAGTTCTAGGCAAATGGAGGAATTGCCATTGCAGGAGGAATTAGATCACATACTGGCAAATTGTGATATCCTTAGGCCTATTAATGAAAACCTCTTTCCTTATCCTGCTAAAACCTAATTTCCAATAAACTTGGAACCGGCTATTCCAGATCCTATTGTCAACACCCAACCTCTAGGAGAAACGGACGAATGGTGGACCAACGACTGGCAGTTTCAAAACCTCCTCAATAACCCTTATACCTTTTTCCCTCAATTTGACCCAGAACCCGTACCAAACCCACCAATGAGCAATGAGAACTTAGCTGAACTCCGCCATTTTGGCGAGGAGCTGGTGGATGCAGGGAATAGAATCCGGGAGGAGGGAGAACAGATCTCCTGGAAGTACGACGAAAGGGAACGTCACTTCTGAGGTACCAGCAGACGAGGGATATTGTGGTTGTGAAGCTGTGGTTGTATAATAATAATAATAATAACAACTATATAAGTCTGTAATATAATCATAAAAATATAACTATGTGAAATAACTTAAAAATAAAACTTTGTAAGATAACCAGTTTGTACGGATGCCTAATATATATAAAAGATCGAAAGTCGAAAGATCGACGATTTTGCTATAATTGTCTACATGATTATGTGCAATTATTTTGTTATGTTTGATTATTAATTATTTTATACTAATCACTTATATAAATTAATTACCAGATGGCAAACGCTGGTAATGAACAAGTTAACGAAGGTAACCAATCCAAGCACAACAATGAGGATCAATTTCTAAATAGGCAAGATATCGAAAATATCGTTGCTCAGGGAATAGCCAATGCTATTCCAGTAATCCTTGCTGCTGCTCGAAATCCAATTGAATCTCAACAAATTATTCCTAGTAAACGAACTCAGGAAGACAATTTCAGTAATAGTATAAACGGAGGCGGTAACCATACTAATAATAACAGCGATGGGATACAAGCTCCACTCCTTAAGAAAATGAAAGCTGCAACGCCTGGTTGCACTTATAAGGAATTTCTTACCTGTAAACTGGCTGAATTTGCAGGTAATGAAGGGGTGACTGCTGCACTGCGTTGGTTAGAGAAAACCGAAGCAGTAATTACAATAAGTAAATGTACCAAGGACGATAAGGTCATGTACGCGTCGCATATTTTTAAAGAAGGGGCGCTAGAATGGTGGAATACGGTACTTCAAGCCAAAGGAAGAAATATGGCCTATGCCATGAGTTGGGAAGAATTTAAGCGGCTAATGGAAAGAAAATTCTGTCCCGAATATGAAAAAGAACAAATGGAGAATAAATTTCTGAACCACCGGATGGTGGATGTAGACTGTCGAGGGTATACTTCGACATTCTTCGAGTATGCGAGAGTAGTACCTACTCTGGCTTCGCCAGAACAGGTACTTATTTCCCGCTATATATGGGGATTAATTGGTGAAATTCGCGATATCGTTAAAGCTGCGAGACCTCTCACAATTGACGATGCTGTGGAATTAGCTAACACCCTAACCGACGGGCTGATACGCACAAGAGAAGAAACCTGGAAAAAGGAAGTAGCCCAAAAGATTACCCAAGGATTCCGTATAGGTAATCGTAGTAATTTCAAGAGAAAGGGAACCGAGCAATCTTCCACTGTTCCATTTTGCAATGCCTGCAAAAGGAAGCATTTTGGAAGATGCAAAGGGTATTGCAATTTCTGCAAAATCCCGGGACACCAAGAAGAAGACTGTAGGAAGAAGAAAGCAACAGTCTGCTACAACTGTGGCGAAGCCGGACACTTTAGACCAGACTGCCCAAAACTGGACAAACCAGCTGATAACAAAGCCAAACCTGCAGAAGAAACTACCAAGAAGAATGCAAGAGCCTTCCAGTTGACTACTCAGGAAGCAGAACTAATTCCTGACGTGATAGCTGGTACGTTCTTAGTTCACGACGTTTATGCAAAAGTATTATTTGACTCTGGTGCAAACCAAAGTTTTATAAATACTTCATTCTGCCAAGCTCTTAACCTACCATTAACCAACATTAGGCAGATTTTTACAGTCAAAACGGCAGATGGGAATTCTGTTAAAATAAATAAGGTTGTACAAGAAGGAAAGATAGAACTTTTAGGACATAAATTTTCAGCAAATCTGTTACCTATGAATTTAGCCGGATTTGATGATGTGTTAGGAATGGATTGGCTAGTAGCTAATCATGCTCGAATTCTTTGTGATAAGAATTCCATAGAAATTCATACACCCTCAAGAGAATTAGTGGTGATTACAGGAGATAAGCCACGTAAGCCACTGAAATTCATTTCAGTAATGAAATTGGCTAGTTATTCAAGAAAACAAGAAGTGGTGTATATGATTTCAGTAATCATTAACACGAAAGGTAAGGAACTTAAGGAAATTCCAGTAGTATCAGAATACCTAGAGGTATTCCCAGAAGAACTACCTGGATTACCCACTGATAGGGAAGTAGAATTTAGAATTCATCTAATTCCTGGAACTACACCGATAGTCAAGACACCTTATCGGTTAGAACCCACAGAAATGTTAGAATTGAAAAAACAATTAGATGAATTACTAAGTAAAAGATTCATACAACCTAGTTCATCCCCTTGGGGAGCGCCAGTGTTGTTTGTGAAGAAAAAAGATGGTTCGATGCGAATGTGTATCGATTATAGAGAATTGAATAAAGTTACAATTAAGAATCGATACCCATTACCTAGGATTGATGATCTTTTTGATCAATTGCAAGGAGCTAGATTCTTTTCTAAGATAGATTTACGCTCCGGATATCATCAATTGAAGGTACAAGAAGAAGACATACCTAAAACGGCTTTCAGAACTAGGTATGGTCATTACGAGTTTACAGTCATGCCCTTTGGGTTAACAAATGCTCCAGCAACATTTATGGACATGATGAATAGGATCTGTAAACCATACTTGGATAAATTCGTAATTATCTTTATCGACGATATACTTATTTATTCCAAAAGCCAGGAGGAGCATTGTAAGCACCTGCATGCACTCTTAACATTGTTAAGAAATGAACAACTTTATGCCAAATTCTCGAAGTGTGAATTTTGGCTACAAGAAGTGCAATTTTTAGGACACATGGTGAATCACGAAGGTATTCACATAGATCCTTCTAAGATAGAAGCAATTACCAAATGGAAAGTCCCACAATCAGCTATGGAAATTAGAAGTTTTCTAGGATTAGCTGGTTACTATAGACGATTCATTAAGGATTTTTCCAAAATAGTTGTACCATTAACTAAGTTAACATATAAAGTAGCTAAGTTTGAATGGGGACCTAGGCAAGAGGAAGCTTTTAAGATTTTAAAACAAAAGTTAACAAATGCTCCAATTCTTGCCTTACCGGAAGGAACAGAAGATTTTGAAGTCTAATGTGATGCTTCTAAGTTAGGATTAGGATGTGTACTAATGCAACGTAAGAAGGTAATTGCGTATGCATCAAGGCAATTGAAAAAGCACGAGGAAAACTATACGACTCATGACTTAGAATTAGGAGCCATAATTTTTGCCCTTAAGATTTGGAGACACTATCTGTATGGAAGTAAGTTTACTGTCTATACAGATCATAAAAGCTTAAGATACATATTTGGGCAAAAAGAATTGAACATGAGGCAAAGAAGGTGGATGGAAATCCTAAATGACTACGACTGTGATATTCAATATCATGAAGGAAAGGCAAATGTAGTTGCGGATGCCTTAAGTCGTAAGTATCATGAGAAACAATGACGAGTTCGTGCTCTCAGATTAAGTTTACAATTAGACTTAATGGAACAACTGAAAAGCATCCAAGAGACAACAATCAAGGATGATGCTGAAGGAATGAAAGGAAGAATAAAGGAACTAGAACAAGGAAGTGATGGGATTTGGAGATTCCATAAGAAACGAATTTGGGTACCTAAACAAGGAGAATTAAGAAATAAGATTTTAGAGGAAGCCCATAAATCTAGGTATACCATACATCCTGGTAACAATAAAATGTACCAAGATTTAAGAAATAATTTCTGGTGGATAGAAATGAAAAAGGACATAGCTAGATATGTTTCTACATGTCTTACTTGTTCACAAGTTAAGGCAGAACACCAGAAACCATCAGGTCTACTACAACAATTAGAAATGCCTATATGGAAATGGGAACTCATAACAATGGATTTTATTACTAAGTTGCCCAAAACCAGAAAAGGTAATGACGCGATTTGGGTGATTGTGGATCGATTAACCAAATAAGCTCATTTTCTACCCATGAAGGAAACCTTTAGCATGGAAAGGTTAGCCAAGTTATATGTAGATGAAGTAGTATCCTTACATGGAGTTCGACTCTCCATTGTATCGGATAGGGATAGTCGTTTCACTTCCCATTTCTGGACAAGTTTCCAAGAAGCTATGGGAACTCGACTAAATCTAAGCACTGCATATCATCCTCAGATAGACGGACAAAGTGAAAGGACGATTCAAACCCTGGAAGACATGCTTAGAGCATGTGTGATAGATTTTGGTGGAAACTGGGATGACCACCTACCCTTAATTGAATTCTCCTATAACAATAGTTATCATTCAAGCATTGAAGCTGCCCCGTTCGAAACACTATATGGACGTAAATGTAGAACTCCAGTTTGTTGGGCAGAAATAGGAGAAAGCCAATTATCAGGTCCTGAAATAGTGCAGGAAACTACAGACAAGATCACTCAAATCAAGAAAAGAGTAAAGACGGCTCGAGATCGCCAGAAGAGTTATGCAGACAATAGGCGTAAACAGATAGAATTTCAAATTGGAGACAAGGTTCTCTTAAAAGTTTCTCCTTGGAAAGGAGTAGTTCGCTTTGGTAAGAAAGGAAAGCTAAGTCCAAGATACGTAGGACCATTTTCAGTAGTCCAACGTATAGGACCAGTTGCCTATCGCTTACAACTACCAGAGGAGCTAGCTGGGGTACATGACGTATTTCATGTATCCAATCTCAAGAAATGTCTATCAGACGAATCTTTGGTAGTACCTCTTCAAGATGTGGAGGTAAATGAAAAGTTAAAATTTGTTGAGAAACCTCTTCAGATAGAAGACCGAAAAGTCAAGTTTCTCAAACATAAACGATTAGTACTGGTCAAAGTTAAATGGGATTCAAAGAGAGGACCCGAGTACACATGGGAGCTAGAATCAGAGATGAAGTGAAAGTATCCTCACTTATTTCAATAAATCTCGAGGACGAGATTCTAAATAAGGTGGGGAAGATGTAAGGACCTTCAAAAATGTCCCAAAACGACCCATAAGTGAAAACCCGGACCCCTGAAACCCTACCGTGCATGAAAAATCAAGAAATCAAGATTTTTGGGTTTCAGGCGGGCCGCGTAAGCCTTAAAAGAAGCTTACGCGGGCCGCGTCAACCTTAAGTGGACCGGATAAGCGTCCAGATCCACGTGTCATCCACGTGGCGTACCTACGCGTGACACGGATGCCCTAATCTACGATATAGACCTCCACGCGGGCCGCGTAAAGATCAAGGGTGGGCTCACGCGGGCCGCGTGAGACCCAAATTTCACCTATAAATAGGTTGGTTCATGAGCAGTCCTCTGGTGTCGAAACCATTTCACAAAAACGAAATATCACTGCTCAAAAGTCGAAATTTCAAATTAGCGAAGCGCTGCTATGATACAGGGTATTAACTCGATCGCTGCTACGATTCAATGTCCGATCGATTGAAAACTATCCAATGGATGTTTAAGTGCTGCCCACATTAGGGTTATACTTTGTCATTCGTCGTGAATTCGATGGATGTTTAAGTATCGCACTTTGTCATTCGTTGTGTGGGTTTTAATCTCGTGAGTTATCGTAAATGTTGTATTAGTTACTGACCTAGTTCGTGTACATGTTATTTAAATTAGGTTACAAGGCTAATCAGTAGGCTAGACTCTGCCCGTATAAATCTGCAATGTGAGTCATTCTCTTTTATCAAAAGTATTTTACAATACTCCAATTATTTTCAAATGTTATAATTACAGGGATTAAGTCATGGTTATCTTGAATCACTGGCTAAGTGGGGTATTGTGCACATTACTAATTTCTCACGGTTAGGCTAATAAATCCTAACAGTGATAAACGTCACTACTTGGGGAAAGACCCAATAGTGGTATGACCATCGTCACCAGGTGACACGGCGCCAGATAAAAATAAGATAGAAGCCATTGTAATTGCTCTTATGCTGTAATTAATAACTAATGTGTCATTTTATCAATTTGAGTGACTCACCAGTATTTCCCCACTGACAAAATATTTTTAAAACATGTTTCAGGAGACCTGCTATAAATCAAGGAAAACGTGCTATGGAGCACTAATCAGCTTGAAGAGGTGGCTCAGTTAAAATAAATAAACATGTTTTATAAATCAGGGAATTTCCTAGTAAAATTCCTCTATTATAAATTACGGGGTTTATCCCGAATTATGAAATAAAATAATCGGGCATTTCAAGTTTTAAAAGATCCTGTTAAAATCATCCGCTGTCGCATCAATTAACAATTACCATGCGAGTTCCTGCCCCGCGGCTCCTGAACCGGGTCAAACCGGGTCGGAGGGGCCGTGACAACAAGCTCCTAAACTTGTTGTCTTCTAAACTGTTGGAGCTCCTCTTGCATGGCTTCTACCCAGCTGTTGTCTTTTAGTGCCTCTTGGTACTTGACTGGCTGATGGAGAGATAGGAAACCAGCAAAAAGACAGATGTTTTGGGATTGGCTTCTTGTAAGCAACCCTTCACTGATTTTGCCAATGATTTGGTCAGGTGGATGAGACTTCAAGAAGATAAGATCTCCTTTGTATGGAACAATGGCATTTAATGGTGAGGGCTGCGGATGTGAATCATCTGAGCTAACCACTGCTGGTGACTTTGATGATCCAGCAGTGGCTTCAAATGGAGGTGGAATAGGAGGAAGTGGTGTGGACACATGTTGACTTTGATCCACTATTTGAGGACTTTTATCAACAGTGTTTGATGATGTGGAAGCAGGGGTTGATGGGCTACTTTGGTCAACAACTGTTGAGGTAGCAGTGGTTGAGCTTTCACAGCTATTTTGAACATCTGCTGATCTACCATTTGATGCAGACTTTTGTTGTGGAATGATGACTTCATATCCATAGTCTGATGATGAACTTTAGGATGGACCTGCACTGTTAGTATTGATAGTAGTATTTTCAAAAGTGAATTTATCAAGATCAAACAATTCTGCAGGATTTGCTGGGATTTTCAGTGATGAAAGTTCATTGAACTTTACATTCAAAGTCTCTTCCACTGTCTTAGTCCTTGTGTTAAACACTTTGTAGGCCTTAGCAGTGGTTGAGTATCCTAGATGATAACCACAATCAATTTTAGCTGCAAACTTTGAGATAGAATCTTTTAAGTTTAAAATGAAACATGGGCAGCCAAAAACTTTGAAATATGAAATCAATGGCTTTATTTTATACAGCAGTTCATAAGCAGTCTTTTGATGTCTAGGGTTGATTAAAACTCTGTTCTGGACATAGCAAGCAGTGTCTACTACCTCTGCCTAGAAAGTTAATGGCAAACCTGAATTAGCAAGCATGGTTCTGGCAGCCTCTATCAAAGTCATGTTCTTTCTTTCAACAACCCCATTTTGTTCTGGTGTTCTTGGAATGTTGTCACTCCTAAAGATTTTTACTGGAAGATCAAACTGCTTATTTCTTGGAATGCCTTACAATTCCTTTTGACACACATAAATCATCTAACTCCTTATTTCTGAACTCTGTGCCATTGTCACTCCTAAAGATTTTTACTGGAAGATCAAACTGCTTTTCAACCTGTGTAACAAAGTCTTGCAGAATGCCTGCAGTCTCATCTTTGGAATGTAAAAAGTAAGTCCATGTAAACCTAGAAAAGTCATCAACAATAACCAAACAATATCTTTTCTTCCTAAGACTCATGACTTTAACTGGGCCAAACAAATCCATATGAAGCATTTGCAAACATTTGGTTGTTTTGGACTCTTCGATTGATTTGTATGAGCTTTTATGTTGTTTTCCTTTTAGGCAGTAAACACAATGCTCAGGACAGGTGAACAGTTTTTGAGGTAAACCTCTTACTAACCCCTGTTTGGATATAGCAGTGATTGTCTTGAGATTTGTGTGCCCCAATCTCCTGTGCCATAATTCTGTCTCTTTGTTAGAGGCAGCTGAGAACAGATAGGCATCAGTCCTGGGGCTCTCTTTTGACAAATCAACAACATAAACATTGCCACTTCATTGAGCAACTAGTTGAGTTTTTTCATTTTTTATTATTTCTTCAATCTTTTTAACCATTTCTGGTCCAACAATCCTTTGTGAAGAATGAGCCATAGCCCTTATCACTCATTTGAGAGACACTCAGGAGGTTGAATTTTAGATTGTCTATTGGATTAACATTTTCAAATTTGACATTACCAGACTGTACTGTACCAGACCCCAGAACCTTCCCTTTACTATTATTACCAAAGGATATATCACCCCCTCCATGGATTTTGAAATCTTTAAGTAGGGCTTTACATCCTGTCATGTGCCTGGAGCCTCCACTATCTACATACCAAAGACTATCTAAGCATACAGAAGCTCCCTGCACATGAAGTAAAAGGATTAGTTCATTAGGGTCTCCAAAGCTAGTAAGGCTTTGGATGGGGTCTCAACAGTGTCTGGGATGAGTTCAGGTGGATGGACAGTGGTTAGCTCAGGGGTTTGGACAGTTTCGGTACTGTTTTTCTCTAACCACTACTGGGGGTCTTGCCCAATGATCTGCTGATAACCAAATCGATGCCTGTTCACTCTTGGTTTAGAAGGATTTTTGTAAACCTCATAAACATGTGGGATCCTTTGGTATGGTGGTTGACCTTTACCTCTTCGGTATTGGTTAGCAGGGGGTGCATCAGTCACCTGAACATCTTTTTTAACAGAGGTTTGGTTCAGCTGTTTTGTAACAGTTGTTTGAACTGGCACAAACAGTGGTTGATTTTTAGTGAATTTGACAGATGATGTTGATGAACTCAAGGATGTTTTTGCAGTGTACTCATTCTTTTTTACATCAAAGGATTTGAGATACACACATTCCTGAGTTTTGTGGTTTGATTTACCACAGATGGTGTAGCTCTTAGCAGGTAAAATAACACTTGTTTTGTTGATATCATATGCTTTTAGATGAAAACAGTCTTTTGTTAGATGATTCTTCTTTTCACAGAAATCACAAAACAGGTTTTTAACTTTTTCTCTTCTTTTCTTCTTCTCAGACTCCTTGGCAACAGAGTTTTGAACTACTGTTGGGTTGTCTTTGAGAGGAATAACCTTCGCTTTAGGAGCTTTTACACCATCAGTGGTTGTGAATTCCATTGGTTTAAAATTCTCATGAATGTCACACTCATCAGACCATGTGGGTTTAAATTGGTATTTCTCAATTTCCTCAAAAGTTGAGGATCCCACAGATCTTTCCAGAGTGATTTTGTTACCAAGTTTGTCAATTATCTTAACTTCTTGGCCATTCTTGTTTGTTGGTGTGATTTCAACAAAACCAGCTTGTTTAGCAGCAGTGTTTTCAATTTCATCATATTTTCTAAACCCTATGCCAAATTTTACATTGCTTTCAAGCTGTTTTTCTAACATGACCTCATAACCTTTGCAAGATTCCACCCATCTTTCACAAGTGATTTGGGTGGATTCCAACTCCTTTTTGCAAACTTGATATTTTTCTACCATAGTTTGGAGTTGGTTCTTGGTTATGCTTTGCTCTTCTTTGAGACTGCAGATTTCCTTATCTTTTTCAGCCAATTTGTTTTTAAGTTCTTTTAAAGACTTTTCAAATTTGACTTCATCATTCAACACTCTATCCCTAAGGTTTTCATTAACCTCTTTAATATTAGCAAATGCTATGATTCATTTGTCTGAACATAGATTTTCAAGAACCAGAGATGATACCTTAGCTGCAGCCATCATGGCACAATCACAAGTATGCTCTTTCTCATCAGTCACCTTCTCTTCCTTCTCACCATGCTTCTTCTCTTCTTCTTCAGACCAGGGGTCAGACAGTGGTTCAATCAGAGGTTCTGAATTTTCCTCTAGCATATTTCACCAGCAACAGCAGTAACCACTGCTTCAGCAACTTCATCCACTGTTTCAGCACTTGTTTACCCTTTTTCAGCATCCAACTCTTCTGGTATTGACTCTAATGCCATAAGACAAAATTCATCATTAGAAGCATCATTAGTAGCATAGAGTGCAAAATTTTCATCACCTAGCTCATCAGGTAAACTGCTCCAGTCAACAAAGCCTTGGGTGAAAAAGCTTTGCTGATTTGGTTGAACCACTGTTGGTGGTGCAGCTTGTTTTGGTGCAACTGGTTGCACTTGAACCTGAGGTACAGGAGCTTGAAGATACTGAATTTGAGGGACAGTGGTTTGAACATAATGCACAAGAACAGGGTTTGCATAGTGTTTACACGGGCAGCAGGGGTATAATGGGAATAGTGCACAGTGCTTTGGTTTCGTGGTCTAGGGTTTGAGCTGGAATGAGTAATAATTGGACCAGTGGTTTGACTCCTACACTCCCTAGCAAAATGACCTAGCCTATTGCACTTATAGCACTTGATCTTTGACTTATCCAACCCCGCTTTTAAATTCCCGTGTAACCTGGGAATTTTCTCCCTGTCCTTTTGTAAAATTTGCTTGTTCTTACACTAAGCAAAGCCAATTGGTGCAAAATGTCCATTTCTTCAAGATCAGTTGTATCAAAGTGTTGGAAGTCATTGAGTTCAAAGCACAAATTATCTAACATCTGGTTTTCACAATTAGCAGTAAAAGCATAATTTGCGGAGTGAGGATCAGAGTTATTAAAGGCTCCACCAGTAGTTATGTCAATGTAATGATCATAACTCTGATCCTTACTACTGCTACTAGATTCTTCCTGACCCAAAAGAGTTATGCTGCCAAATTGTAGGATCGTGTACGGACCTGAACGAGTCGTTCAGAGGAGTTTTGATCAGTTACAGGTGCGGAAAACAAGTAACTGACTTAGAAACAGCTAATTCTTAACTTTAACTACTGATTGTATTGATTAGAACACAAATACATTCAGTCTTCACACCAGCAGCACTTCGGTATGGAATACAAGGGATGGCTACTGATTTCGCTCATGAGTGACCTATATATAGAGGTCTGATTCCGCCCGTAATGACATCAGACCATTTGGAGCGGAATTAGAACTTAGTGATTTCGGGCGGAATCACATACATATGAGGTTTCGAGCGAAATCAGCTTTTACAACACCCTAAACATGCTACTTTCTCGATCTACGAGCCCTGATCTATACAATCTAGTCTAAGACACGATACAAGACGAAGTCGACAGATGCATGCACCAACACAAATGAGTAGTCATCAGCAACTTTTCCAGACTTTTGCAACTTCTTTTTCTAGTTCAACTCCCTTTCATAGGTCAGGAGTCTATCATGAAGCTGGGTCAGTGTCAGATCTTTGAACTCAAGAGAGTTTCTGGTCACAAATGCAATTGTATCCCATTTTTCAGGCAGTGATCTAAGAAACCTGCTATTTTGTGTAGATTTAGCAAATTCAACTTTAACAAGTCTTAGCTCACTAATGAGACAACTAATCACTCAAACTGTTGGGTTGATGATTCACCCTTAATGTGACAAAAGGTTTCATACTGCTGATTCAGAATTTCCCTGTTATTTTCAATTACTTATTTAGTTCCCCTAAATTATTCCTTAAGTGCATCCCATAATTCCTTGGCACTGTTACAGTGTAACAGCCCAGCATAAATTTCATTGGATAGTGCAGATGCAATGATGCTAAATGCTTTGGCATCGAGTTCGAACTTTTGAAAATCAGTTTCAGTATAGTTTTCAGGTTTTTTAGGTTCGAACTTCTTTGTATCCTCAGTACTTGGCACCATAGGAACATGTGGTCCAAAAACAACAGATCTCCAACATCCGGTATTCTGTTGAGCAAGGATGTGACCCATCCTGCTCTCCCAGATGTTGTATTCGTTACGTTTCAGCATGGGTGGTTTGAAAAGTGAACTAATGTAATTCTTATCATCTTGTGATTGTGACGTCATCCTAGTTGTTTTACAGGCACTGATTAATCAACTTTGAACGTGATTAAACCTTACTATGTTTTCAACAAAACTAACAACTATCAGTATCAACGATTGTGAGCTGAACTATTTACGTCAAAATGATTGTTAGATCAAATTTGACTGTCCGAGCTCTGATACCAATTGTTAGGATCTGAGTTTCTTTTTTATTGTGTTTTTGTTTAAGAAATGATGAAGATGAACAAGTAATGCAGCGGAATTAAAATGAAAATAAACTTTGCACACAATCAAATAGGAGAAATGCTTTCAACACACATGTTTGAACATTGAACCGAATGCTTAAATTTATTACAAACACCGATTACAATTTTGCATGCATGTAACAAACTCCCCCTCAGCCTGAGCTCACAGTGTTTGTTCGTACATGAAGAAAAGTGATGAAGAGCTAATAGAACAGTACAGGGTACTGTTCTATTTATAGGCACGCTCAAACCACTGTGGGATCTTTGCTGACGTCACCATGAAAGTGACATCTAACCTCCTAATAAACTCTAACTACTGATCTAATACAAATACTGCTATGCTAACTACTGATTACAATACATTACATAAGAAAGACTAAACTACTGCTTTATCCTTCCATTGTTGTGACTCCTGCAGTACTTGATATCTTCAGCAGTGCTTGACCCATAGCAGTAGATTGATCAACAGGCTTTAGTCTTCATCAGTCTTTAACTTGATCAGCAGTTGTAAGTCAGCAAATGTTGTAAAGGATCAGTGGATGGAGGTCATCAGTTGATAGAATCACTTTCAAGGGGAGAGAATGTAAACATAACATCTACTTATTTTGGATCCCCTTCTCTGATCCGGTTTTGGCTTTAATCAACTATTCCTCTGGTAGGGTTCAATCCCAACACTAAAGATTGTGATTTTCATGAGATTGTCTGATAATCAAGGGTGTTTCCCATGTTTTAACAAAGTTTCTGATATTTTATCATAATTTCTGATGATTCATCAGATTTTCTGATGATTCATCAGATTTTCTGATGTTTTAACAAACTTTCTGATATTTTATCAGAATTTCTGATGATTCATCAGATTTTCTAATGATTCGTCAGATTTTCTGATGATTCGTCAGATTTTCTAAAGAATTTTCAGATATGTGATAATTTATCAGATTTTCTGATATTTCATCAGATTGATTGAATTCTTTATCAGAAATATGTTGTTTCATTTTTTGAACATCAGAATTTTTGTTTGTACTTTGATTATCATCAGTTTGGTTTTCAGTTTGTGACTTATTGTTTTCTGAAGCAACTTCATCTTTTAAGTTAACCATGCCAAGTTTGCTGATTAGAAAATTGTGTCTCTTTTCATCAAGAGGTTTTGTAAAAATATCAGCAATTTGGTTTTCTGTTGGAACAAAGTACATTTCTATGTTACCTTTTTCAACATGATCCTTTATGAAGTGATATCTGACATCTATGTGCTTGGTTCTAGAGTGATGAACTGGATTTTCTGTAATTGCAATTGCACTCTTTGAGTCACACAGAATGGGTATTTTTGTCAGATTTACTCCATAATCCTTCAGCTGAGTTTGCATCCACAACACTTGTGAACAGCAACTTGCTGCTGCTACATATTCAGATTCATCTGTTGATGTTGCAACACAGTTTTGTTTCTTACTTGCCCAACATACCAACTTTTCTCCCAAGATTTGACATGCACCAGATGTGCTCTTTCTATCAATCTTGCATCCTGCATAATCTGCATCTGTGTATGCAATTAATTCAATATTTGTATCTTTAGGATACCAGAGACCAAGTTCTGATGTGCCTTTTAGATATTTAAAAACCCTTTTGACTGCTTTTAGGTGAGATTCTTTAGGATTGCATTGATATCTTGCCATAAAGCATGTAGCAAACATAATATCTGGTCTGCTTGCAGTTAAGTATAACAATGATCCTATCATCCCCCTATAGGTTTTAATATCTACACATGTTCCATCTTTATCAGAATCAAGTTTGTTCCCTGTTGCCATGGGAGTTTTTGAAATTGAGCAATTTTCAAGTGAGTATTTGTGTAAAATTGTTTTTACATACTTAGATTGACTCAGAAATATTCCATCATTTCTTTGTTTGACTTGTAAACCTAAGAAAAAGGTTAACTCACCCATCATGCTCATTTCAAAGTGGTTGGTCATCAATTTTTGAAACTTTTTGCAGAACTTTTCATTTGTTGATCCAAATATAATGTCATCAACATAAATTTGGACTAACAAAGTGTGACATTTGCGTGTTTTAAGAAAAAGAGTTGTATCAATAGTACCTTTTGTGAAGCCAGAATTGAGTAAGAAGTTTGAAAGTGTTTCATCCCATGCTCTTGGTGCTTGGTTCAAACCATACAAGGCTTTGTTTAATTTGTAAATATGGTTTTGAAACTTTGGATCAACAAAGCCTTCAGGTTGATGCACATAAACTTCTTCCTCAATCTTACCATTCAGGAATGCTGATTTCACATCCATTTGATATACTTTGAAGTCTTTGGATGCAACATAAGCAAGAAAGATTCTTATTGCTTCTAATCTGGCCACTGGTGCAAAGGTTTCATCATAGTCAATACCTTCTTGTTGACAATAACCTTTGACCACTAACCTTGCCTTATTCTTGGTTATTATGCCATTCTCATCTGATTTGTTTCTAAATGCCCATTTTAAGCCTATGACTGATTTGTCATTTGGCTTAGGCACCAGATCCCATACCTTACTCTTTTCAAACTGATCAAGCTCTTCTTGCATTGCTTGAATCCAGTCTGAGTCATTAAGAGCTTCTTTGGCAGTCTTGGGTTCTATCTTGCTTAAGAACCCAGTAAATGCACACTCATGTGCTGTTGTAGATCTTGTTCTTACTCCATCTTCTGGATTTCCAATGATGTCAGAATGAACATGTCCTTTTATCCATCTCAACTTGTTGTGAAAAGTTGTTGGTTCTGATGGATTTGAAGTTTCCCCTGAACATTTGCCTCAGTTGTATTGAATGTATCGGAATTTTGATTGCTAGAAATATTTTCATTGTTCTGATTCAAGGTTTCTGATACATTTTCCATTTGTTCTGCAGGGTTAGTACATGAATTATCTTTCGATTTGTTTGTGATAGATTGATTATGTTCTGGGAAATCTTCTGTTATCATTTCAAAAAGATGTTCAAGTTTTTCTTGTTTATCAGAAAGGTTTATTTCCTTCATATATTCATCAGAAACTTTTGTTTCTGATGAATCATCAAAAGATACATAAAAACTTTCTCTGATTGTCCTTGTGTTTAGAATAAAAATTCTATAAGCTTTTGAGGACATTAAATAACCAAGAAAAATACCCTTTTCTACTTTTCTGTCAAATTTCTCAAGACTTTCAAAGTCATTGAAAACAAAACATCGACAACCAAATGTGTGTAAAAATTTTACACTTGGAATTCTTCCATTTATAATGTTGTAGGGTGTTTTATTATGTCTTTTGTTGATTATGGACCTGTTTTGGGTAAAACAAGCATTTGCTATTGCCTCTGCCTAAAAATGAGTGGTCAATTTTGCATGAGCAAGCATTGTTGTAGCTGCTTCCACTAAGGTTCTATTCCTCCTTTCTACCACTCCATTCTGTTGGGGTGATCTTGGAACAGAAAAGTCATGAGAGATTCCTTTGCTGAATTCTTAAATTCTGTTCCATTGTCTGTTCTGATCCTTCTGACTGTCAATTTTAACAGATTTTCAATTTTTCTGATAAAATTTATGATCAGATCAGGAGTTTCACTTTTCTTTCTTAAAAACTCTACCTATGTGTATCTGGAAAAATCATCTACAATTACAAGTATGTACTTCTTTCCAGAAAAGCTTTCAGTGCTTATGGGTCCACAAAGATCCATATGCAAAAGTTCTAAATTTTGTGTTATTAAAGATTCAAAAATTGTTTTGTGTGAGCTTCTTTTAGATTTACCCATTTCACAAGCCTCACAAATTTTATCCTTCTTTGAGGATATGAGAGGTAATCCTTTTACCAGGCCTTTGCTTGTTAATTTGCTTAAATTTTTAAAGTTTAAGTGGGCTAACCTTTTGTGCCACAACCAACTACTACCTTTGTTAATTTTTGAAAATAAACATAATTTTGGATGTTCATTTTACTCTTTAAAATCAAAATAGTAGATTGACTGTCTTATCCTTTTTCCACTTAAATAAATCTTATTATCATCCATACCTATTAACAAGCATTTTTCTGGTAAAAAGGTTACCTAAAAACCTTTATCACAGAATTGACCATAACTCAGCAGATTGTACTTTAAGCCTTCTACATAGGCTACTTTTTCTATGGTCAAACATCCATACTTTATGCATCCATACCCCAAAATCCTCCCTTTTACTCCATTCCCAAAATTAACCATTTTACCCAGTTTTGAAACAAAGTTACTGAGTAAGCTCCTGTCCCCAGTCATGTGCTTGGAGCATCCAGAATCGCAATACCAGATCTGCTGCACATGATGGTCCTGAAATGGAAAAATTAGAGGGTTTTTGGTACCCAGACTTGCTTGGGTACTTTTTCTGATGAGATTTTAATCAGATTATCTTCTTTTGATGAAATTTCATCAGAGTATCTGTTGCATGCTGAGCCATGAATAGATTTTTCAACTTTTATTTGGAGATGATGTTGAACAAGCTTCAGTATGCCAACACACATACATTATTAGAATTCTCTGATTTCTCTACATGTGATAGAATTGTTGGATAATTTTGAAATCTTGAGTGAATCACTTCTGGAGTTTTTAAACATTTTTGTTTTGATCCACTCCTTTTTGCTTTTAAGTTGAGTTTTGAGATTTCAAAAGAGTTCTCAGAACTTGTTGATCTGCATGATTCAGAATCAGATTCTGATGAAAATTTATCAGAAATCTGATGTGTTGCTTTCACAAAGGTGGTGGGTTTAATTTCACTTGTTTTTACATACCCTAAAACCTCACCTCTGTTCTTTGGTGTAGCTTCAATAAAGTTAATGAATTCCTTAGCTTGTTGAAAACCCTTTACATTTATTTCCTTATCATGAATTTTTTTTGTATAGATATTTTCTTTCTTTTTCATAAAATTCAATTTTAGCTCTGTGATCTAAGCTTTCTTCTATCAGTAACTGGTTTTCAAGTATAACTTTATTCATGGTTCTTTGCAACTCATCAGATTTTTTGCTATCTGATTTTTGTTTGTCTTGCAGATTTAGAAAATCTGACATGAGTTTATTTAATTTGTGTTCAAGATCAAGATTATCTATATTTACCTTTTGTTCTGATGTTTCAGATATTTCATCAGAAAGTGCCATAAGGCAGAAATTAGCCATTTCTTCTTCTTCTTCTTCATCAGAAGAGTCATCTGACAGCCATGTATCTGTCCCTGCTATCAAACTGACATGTTGTTGCTTCTTTGCTTCTTCCAGCTTCTTCTCATAGTATGCAACATCCTTCAGTTTCTTGGTTTTGCACTCTGATGCATAGTGACCCATTTGTTTACATTTGTAACACACAACTTCAGCCTTTCCCTTATCCTTTGATCTTCCTTCATCCATAGATCTTCCTTCCACCCTCCCTCTATCACTTTTCTGGTATCTTTGACCTCCTCCCCTTAACCTCTACTCAAAGGTTTTGGTGAGCAGTGCAATTGCTTCAGCAAAAGCTGAAAAATCTGATGATGTATCAGAATTTTCAATATTTTGACTGTTTGAGGTTTGTGGATCATTGGTAGGTGTTCTTTGTGAGTTTGAGATTAAAGCTAAAGATCCCCCTCTCTGATTTGATTCTTCAAATATTTCATCTTCTCTGGGGACCAGAATGCTATATAAGTCATGAAGACTCATATTACCCAGTTCTAAGGTTGAGGACAAAGTCATGGTTAGACTTCTCCATTCTCTAGGCAAGGCATCCAAAAATTTTATATTCCTTTCATCATTTGATTTTATAATCCCAATTTTCTTTAGCTCATTCAAATGTTTTGCAAATCTGTGATATGTTTCATATAGTTTTTATTTGGTAAATTTTGAATCTCTCATAAGAGGAAACATAGTTTGTTCTTTTGTTTCTTTTCATCCTTTCCCCTCCTTCACAAAGATTTTCCAACTGATCCCATATCTCTTTGGGCCCTTTCATCTGCAGCCACCAAGTCCTTGTCTTCTGGGCTCCAAAGATTTTCACTTTTGGGAGCCCGGGAGGCAGGGATTCCTGGTGATTGATCAGTTGCTGGAATAGCTGGTATTTTTGTCGTTGGTACATATGGACCCCTTTCAATGGATTGAAACAGATCTCGGTCATGTCCATTAAGGAAGTTGACCATCCTGATTTTCCATTGTGGGTATTCCTCTCTGACCAAGGTCGGAGGTTTAGACATTGAACCAATGATGAAAGCATTATTCCATGTTTGAAAGTTTGCCATATTTAGAGAAAAAGAAGATGAGCAAATGATCTTTTGAAAATGATTTATTCAATCTGCTCTGATACCAATTGTTGGTCCCAGTTTGGACTTAAAAACTACTTTTCACATAATATGGCAATTGATTTCAACAAATATGAAAATAGTGTGCGGAAATGGAAATCAGACTTTCAAGAAACAAGACCTAAAGAATTTTCAAGTTTATATCACTTTGAAACAAAATGGTTTACAAGGTGATTGTAAGATTATTATCTATTACAAATGAATACTTGTGTAATTCTAAGGTGAAAGGACAATGGAGTTTTGTTGTATGTATTGAATGCTTGGCTTAACTCACTGTTCTTTGCTTGATGAGCCTTCTATTTATAGAGAGCTCGGATACATGAATAAACATTTGTTTATTCATGTATATGTCCTATAAAAAGTAGCTTCTTAACATATTCATTGAATCCAATAATCAAGTTGCCTTTGTCATCATGATATCTAATAATGCCAGGTTGCTTCGGTTATTTGTGGCAGGGTAGAACTCATTTTAGACAAGTGGGGTTTTATCAGAATTTCCGATAACCACTTCATCAGAAATTCTGGTGAACAAATCATCAGAAAGTCTGATGATCAGAATTGCCAGAAACTGATGATATTTCATCAGAAATATCATTAGATCCATCAAAAGTGCCTTTTCTGATAATCTTCTTTAGTTCTTTGATCAGCTTCTGATTCTATGAAGTAGATGTTGTTCTTTTCTGTTGCCCTATCCGGTTTTCTTCTTGTTTTTTGATCTTCAGGACTTTATCTTCTTCATAGATCAAACTGAACTTGATTTTCTTCAATACTTACAAATAAAGTTTCCTAACAGGTTGTAACCGAATGACTATGCACGATGAGTATTTATGGCTTTCTAGAAGATCTACAGTTGTAAACCATTGTGCCTTTGTGATGTGCACAAAATGCAACATATAAATTACATTAATTGTGGCATAAAACTAACCCTTTTTTAGTACTAATGTTGGAAAAGTGTGTTTTTGTCTTCCTTTTGTATTTTCAGGATTAAATGAGCTCAAATGAACAAAAGAAGCAAAAAGGCAGCTAAATCTAACATAAATACAAGAAAAGGAACAAACGTGGCATGCCCGGCCTCCCCGACAGCATCTTCCCAAGCAAAACAAGAGAACAGAAGGCTGAACATGCCCCGTGCTCAATGAGCACGGGGGCGTGCCCAAGTGTCAGCAGAAAAGACAAAGCTGTAGAAGTTTCTATCACCCACCACGGGGGCGTGCCCAGCGGACACGGGGCCGTGGTCAACTCTAAGATTCGCAGAATCTGAGGAAATCTTGATAGTACAGATACGCTTCTGCACACGGGGGCGTGCCCAGCTGACACAGGGGCGTGGTCAACTAATGCAGACAAACTGCAATTAATGAAGAAAGAGAAGGAAGGTGGACACGGGGCCGTGCCCGAGTCTCTGTTCAGCCTATAAATAGGGGTGCTTGGCTCATTTGCAAACCATCCCTTGGCACACCACTTCTCTCACACTTCACCCACCACCCACCACCATCACAATACCATCATCCACCACCATCATCCATCATCCATCATAGAGTGTGTGAGTCATCTCGGGATCCAAGATTGATCGTAAGAGTTCTTGACAATCAAAGGCCATGTTTGCCTAAGTCTCTTACATCACTTGGTGAAGACAAGTGTCTAGTGTAATACTTTTTATTTTTAATCTTTTCGCACTTTTTATTTGGTTATGTATTAATGACTTTAATAACTAGTTTCTTATGTTGAAGGTGATTCTTCCTTATCGTTTGTCCGGGTGTCTTGGCATTATTTTACTGTCTATATAAAATAAAAGATTTTCACCATTCATATCTCCACGGTCTATATGGAGGTATGTTGGCTACCTGGTCGGGGATTAAGGGAACAGTTTGGTAAGAGTCTTGCCTTATTCAGTGTATAGATCCTGCAAGGACCTGGGTCAAATTTAGTAGGACCTCCTTCAATACCCACCGGTATTGGATGGCAGGGGTCCAAACTCTTTGATCCCCTCATATGTAAGCTACTATTAAAACTTTAACCCGACTACTTGGGACTGTATCCCTGCTGACTCAGACTACTTAGCCGAGGGTAACGTCACCTTCAAAAGAGGGGCCTGCCGCATTATGCATTAATAACTTAATTAATTATCTTTCGATAATCCGACCCTTTAGGATTGTATCCTTGCTGACTCAAACTACTGGGTTGAGGGTAACGTCACCTTCAAAAGAGGGGCCTACTACAATAACTAAGATAATCTCTTAAAAAGTGCAAAAGTGCGGAAATAATCAAAGGTTACACTAAACACGAGTCGGATCCAAGTGATTCATCTTGTCTATCTGTTTTTATTTTATTTTACAGCATTTTAGTTAGTTTTTATTTTTCTAATTTAAAAACCTTTTTCTAATTTTTGATTTGATTAGACGTTGAGGATAAACCGGTACTAAAAGCTCTTGTGTCCTTGGACGACCTCGGTATCTTACCAACACTATACTACGCTCACGATGGGTGCACTTGCCCATATGTGTGTTTAGTGTTAGTAAATATCGTGTTTTATAAATTTAAAACTTGGCTAAAAAGTGTAAAAGGGCTTAAATTATACATTAAAAACCTATCACACCTAACGCACATCAAGTTTTTTGCGCCGTTGCTGGGGACACAAGGATTTTAAGAAAGCTTAAAATCGACGGCCTAATCAGTTTTTTTTTTCAAAACCTTTTCAAAACGCGCGCACATTTCTCTGCATTCTAGTTTAGTTTTGCATTTACAGTAGGTTGAACACGGGTCGTGCTCACTGAACACGGGGCCGTGCTGCACATTTTTCATAAAACACCCAGATACAGAGCCTGAACACGGGGTCGTGCTCACTGAACACGCCCCCGTGCTCAACGAAATCAGTAACTTTAATTCAAACGCCCATATACAGAATCTGAACACGGGCCGTGTCCACTGAACACGGGGCCGTGTCCAACCTCTGTTTCCGTTTTTATTTTTGTTTTCTGGTCTCGAGACTCTGTTGTGGTCTGCTGAGTGATTCTTATGGATCAATATTCAGGAGGCTACAACTACACCTATGAGGAGGATGATTATAGGGAAAACTATTGCACCAATTGCGGTAACACTCACTCGGTACAATATTGTGACTTATTTCAACCTTCCACTTCATACACCTACTATGAGGAGCCCAGGTACTAGCCATCAACTTCATACACACCCTATGAAGACCAAAGGTATGAACCTTCTCCCTCATACTCATATTTTGATGAACCAAGGTATGAGCCTTCATACTCATACTTTGAGGAACTAAGATATGAGCCACCACCTTCGTATACTTATTATGAGGAACCATGGCGTGAACAACCCACCTCATATGAGTATTATGAAGAACAAAATTACGACCCTTATCCATCATATACTTACAATGAAGAAAAATGGTGTGAACCATCTACTTCCTATGAGTATTATGAGGAACAAAGGATCGAACAACCGGATTCAAGCTTTCAAAATCCCGATCCTTACTCTATCACCGAAGTGAGCGATAGGATATTAGAACACCTTAAAACTGTCGAACGCTACATAAAAGAATCTCGCGCAAGGGAAGAGGAGTCCCGCGCAAGAGAAGAATTAAATAAAGAAGAGATAGTTAAAAGTGTAAAAATGGAAGAACAATTAAGTGAAAAACCGATACATGAGTTAAACAACGAAAAAGGTGAGTCCGTTAACGTTAAAATTCAAGAAGAGTCTAATTTTGAAGAAATTAATCTCTTGTCACCTTCTTTTGAAAATCATTGTTTAGTACCCACTCATGCTAAGTTTTTAAAAGAGTTAAACACTAACACTAAAATTGACGAAACGGTAAGCATTAAGTTAACAAATGATCAAACCTCGCTAATAAAAGAAGACCCATTTGAAATCAACATTACATCGGCTCCATGTTTTTTTTCAAAACTCGTTTATTAGTAATGTCACAATTGATAAAGATCTTTGTGTTAACATAATGTCCAACTACATTTTCAAAAAATCGAGTATTAGTGATTTTTCTCCACTTCAAATACCCATTTTTCTATCCAATCAGAAAATAATAAAATCAATCGGCGTAGTTGAGGATGTCTTGGTTCAAACAAATCAAATGGTAATCCCAACCAACTTTGTCATCCTCGATGACGCTCCTCTAGTGTTGGGACGACCTTTTGTAAAAACCCACGAAGCTTTGAAAAACCGGAAGTACAAAAATCTATCTATTCAATTAGGGGCGTTTAAAAAGATTGTCGATCTTGAGCGATCAATGAAATATCCTTTCGGCAATAATGACCCCCTAATTGAAGATGAAGATGAACCACCCGATACAAGTGAAAAGATTGACCACTTTGTTGAAGAAGAGGTCGCCATAGAACAAACTTTTAAAGTTCTTGATCAAAATGAGCAACCAAATAAGGAGTCTTCTAAAGACCCACCGCTTGAGCTCAAATAACTTCCAAAAGGTTTGGAATATGCTTTTCAAGACAAAGATGGTAAATCAACTGTAATTATTTCGTCTAAATTAGGTAGTTTAGAAAAAGAGAAATTAATTAAACTTTTGAAAAAACACAAAAATGCGATCGCTTGGAAGCTTGTAGACATTAAAGGAATAAGTCCTTCCATGTGCACACACAAAATTTTAATGAACGATGACTACAAGTCGGTAATACAACCACAACGTCGAGTAAATCCAAATGTTCAAGAAGTGGTTAAAAACGAAGTCATCAAATTACTTGACGCCGGACTTATTTATCCTATCTTCAATAGTCCTTGGGTAAGTCCCGTACAAGTAGTTCCAAAGAAAGGAGGTATGACGGTAATAACTAACGAAAAGAATGAATTAATACAAACGAGAACCGTCACAGGATGGAAAGTATGTATATATTATAGACGATTAAATGAAGCAACAAGGAAAGATCACTTTCCTTTACCCTTCATTGATCAAATGTTAGAAAGATTATCCGGTCATAAATTTTACTATTTCTTGGATGGTTTTCCAGGTTACTTTCAAATCCCGATAGCACCCGAAGACCAAGAAAAGACAACCTTCACATGTCCCTATGGAACTTTTGCTTATCGTCGCATGCCATTTGGTCTATGTAATGCCCCCGCAACCTTCCAACGTTGCATGGTAGGCATCTTCCATGACATGATAAAAAAGACAATGGAAGTCTTCATGGACGACTTTTCTATCTTGGGGATTCATACGACCAATGCCTCGATAACCTTGAGCGAATGCTATCCCGATGCGAGGAAACTTGTAACACCCTGACTGGAGGCGGAAAAGTCAAAGGGCATCACGAAACAGGCAGAATGCAATTGAGCACATGGAGATTATATTAAGTTGAAATATAGTTTAAGTTCAATTCAATAGATTGCATTCACATCTGAAAATATAAGAGTACATAATCAAATACAACATAAATTGTTTCACAAATGGTAAATTCGGATTTAATCTAAGGCATAGGTCTTGATCAATCCTATATGAAATATTCTTGCAAATCATGGTATCAAACATTGTCACCTGAAACATATGTTAGGAAAATATTGGGTCAACAAACGGTTGAGTGAATTCATAGGTTTTGTTAGGCAAAAATAACAATGTGATATGAAAATGAGTTTACACTGTGGCATGTGATATGTCTTTAAGCAAAAGAGTAATACAAGTAGTCACTTAGTGGTACATTCAAGCCTGCGTTATGACGTAACACGGGTCTATCATCTCACTTCTAAGCAAAACAACAACTGCAACAAAATGAGAAGTGGGATGGGGCGTCAATCCTATAGCGCTATAATATAACCGTTGGGCTTTTGCAAGTTAATGAACGTAAACTTCTTAAAGAAACAACAACAAGTATTAAGCAAATGCAAAGGCAATCGGGGGAAACCACAAAATAGCAAATAGTTTGTATCACATTGTAACATATGTGTCATCCCAAAATAATGTAAAAAGGGACTATGAACTCACCTTGATTTCGGGTAGGTCCAAACAAGTAAGCAAGTGTGAGAGTTCTTGGAAATAAGATTCCACGTCACTCTAATTGATTGAACATGCAACAATATAGAATATGTATCAACAATAATGTTTAATTGGATAATTGGAAATCCTAAATCTATAGGATTCGGTAGTGTTTTGTTTAAATGGTAATTATGTGGTTTGGATAACCTAACAAGAGGACTCGAAAAAATGAATATGATGTAAAGGAATTATTTATGAAAAATATTAATTTAACAAAAATAATAAAATTGCAAAGATATGTAATTGTTTTAATATAAACATTTGAAATAATAAATCAAATCTAATTAGTATTATTAAATAACATAATTAAATATAATGATTATTGGTAAAATATTGTACAAGTGATATAATTAATTTATAAAGATTATATATTAATTTAGATGGTTAAAATATATATTATTTGATAAATAATAAATATTTTGTTTAAAAGAATAAATATGATAATTATATGATTAATTATAAAAAATAATTATATTAAATCTGAATAATTAAAAATAACATTTTTAATTATTGAACTTAAATATTATTGATTTAAAATAATTATTATGGCCTTGGAATCATTTTAAATAAATAAAATGAATTAAAATGGTTAAAATAACAATAAATAAGTTTATATAAGTTTAATTATCTAAATAATTAAATGTAATAAAAATTCAGACTCTAAATTTATATAAACTCAGTAACATGTATATTTTGTCATAAAAAATAATTTCGGATAAATATTATCTAGTTATATAATTTAAATATATTAAATTAAGCTATATTTATAAGTATAAATACTGATTTAATTATATAAATATCAAAATTATATAAAATATTAGTAACAATATTATTTCTGTAAAGTTTATCACTTAAAATAATTAGTATAAAAATTTCAGTATTTATTTCTTAAAAATTGATTTATTATGAATTATTAAATATTAAACTGTTTTAATATTATAAAAATTAGTTTTATAAATAATTTTACAGATTTTATATTCTTAATAAGAGCAACAATATATAATAATGTTATAAAAATTATGAAAAGTTAAAAAATGATTAAAATAAAAGAAATAAAAACAAATGCTGACCCCTGGGTTCGAACCCGGGTCTGTACTGAAGACAAACACACACACAACCACTGGGCTATCCAGTGGTTTGTGTTTTATTTTAGATTAAGTAAAATATATACAGAAGTCGAACGTGTTATCTTCCCCAAATAAGTCAACAGGAAAGTCAACTATCGCGATTCTTGATCAAAACAGGTTTATATTCAAATTAATTCTAGAGAAACATTGTATAAGCATAAACAAACTAATTGAATGATTAAAAACGAACCGGTATAGGTTGGAACAACGTATCGACTAGATTCCGGCGACGGGTTATCTCCGGCGAAGTTGTTCCGGCGTTCTTCGACGTTTTTGAGCAATGTGAAGGGTGTACGAGTTTAATGGGAGTTTGAGGAGGTTTATATAGCCGTTCAGTTCGACACAAAATCAACAAAATCAGTTGATTGATTTGTTTTTAATTTTTTTTTTATAAAAAGTCCGATTTTGCAGCAATGTCGGCACGAAAATGTGTCGATTAAAGTGTGAAATGGGTTGGCAATGGGTTGGGAACATGTGGGTAAGCTTTACAGGTCAAAAGAATGGATTAAAAGTCGTTTTTGGTGAGTTTCGGCCGAAATCCGCGACCTGCGGTTCTGATTATATAATCAGATCTGATTTCAATGTTTATATATATATTATACGATTCAGGTTATAACACATGTGGCTGGTTAGTCCAGCCGGTTTGTGCGTGTTGCTTTGTGCGGACAGACGCGGGTTCGAGTCCCGTGTCTGGCCGGTTTTGATGAGTTAAAACCTTTTTAATTTCTGAATTTAATTAATTAAAATATTAAAATCCTAAATAGTGTATATAAGGAATAAAATCTATAATCTTTCAGCTCCTGTACAGGAGGATAAACTGGTTGAGGCGTTGCGGTTGTAACGGAGAGGTGACGAGTTCGATTCCCGGCAGGGGCCGGTCCGATACAGAAGTACCCCCCCTTTTTAAACAGATTTTTGGATATTTACACTTTGGTCCCTGTAGTTTCATTTTGTACAAAAATGTTCCCTGAACTTTCAAAAAGTTACAAAAACAGCCCCTAAACTTTCATATAAAATACGTAATTGGTCCCTGAAGTTTCAAAAGTTGACATAAATGGTCCCTGAACTGTTCAGTTAAATAAGTTAACTGAGTTAGTGTTTAAAGAAGAATTCTTTATATAAAAGTTAACCAAGTTAGGATTTTCAGTTAAAATGAGTTTATAAAAGTCAGTTTTAGTCCATGAAATATAAGTTTCATTAAATGACCAAATGAACCCTGGACTTTTAATTTAAAAATATATGTATTTATTTTCTTTAAAACAAGTTTCAAGAATTACCAAAAGAACCCTAAACATGTAGTTTTCAATAATTGCACTTTTAACCCTTGTACTTATATAGTTTCAAAATGACAATTTAGTCCCTGGACTTAAAAGTAATAGATTTCAAGTAGGTTTCAAAGAACTTCCAAAAGGTTTGGAATATGCTTTTCTTGACAAAGATGGTAAATCACCTGTAATTATTTCGTCTAAATTAGGAAGTTTAGAAAAAGAGAAATTAATTAAACTTTTGAAAAAAACACAAAAATGCAATCGCTTGGAAGCTTGTAGACATTAAAGGAATAAGTCCTTCCATGTGCACACACAAAATTTTAATGAACGATGACTATAAGTCGGTAATACAACCACAACGTCGAGTAAATCCAAATGTTCAAGAAGTGGTTAAAAACGAAGTCATCAAATTACTTGACGCCAGACTTATTTATCCTATCTCCGATAGTCCTTGGGTAAGTCCCGTACAAGTAGTTCCAAAGAAAGGAGGTATGACGGTAATAACTAATGAAAAGAATGAATTAATACCAACGAGAACCGTCACAGGATGGAAAGTATGTATAGATTATAGACGATTAAATGAAGCAACAAGGAAAGATCACTTTCCTTTACCCTTCATTGATAAAATGTTAGAAAGATTATCCGGTCATAAATTTTACTGTTTCTTGGATGGTTTTCCAGGTTACTTTCAAATCCCGATAGTACCCGAAGACCAAGAAAAGACAACCTTCACATGTCCCAATGGAACTTTTGCTTATCGTCGCATGCCATTTGGTCTATGTAATGCCCCCACAACCTTCCAACGTTGCATGGTAGCCATCTTCCATGACATGATAGAAAAGACAATGGAAGTCTTCATGGACGACTTTTCTATCTTGGGGATTCATACGACCAATGCCTCGATAACCTTGAGCGAATGCTATCCCGATGCGAGGAAACTTGTAACACCCTGACTGGAGGCGGAAAAGTCAAAGGGCATCACGAAACAGGCAGAATGCAATTGAGCACATGGAGATTATATTAAGTTGAAATATAGTTTAAGTTCAATTCAATAGATTGCATTCACATCTGAAAATATAAGAGTACATAATCAAATACAACATAAATTGTTTCACAAATGGTAAATTCGGATTTAATCTAAGGCATAGGTCTTGATCAATCCTATATGAAATATTCTTGCAAATCATGGCATCAAACATTATCACCTGAAACATATGTTAGGAAAATATTGGGTCAACAAACGGTTAAGTGAATTCACAGGTTTTGTTAGGCAAAAATAACAATGTGATATGAAAATGAGTTAACACTGTGGCATGTGATATGTCTTTAAGCAAAAGAGTAATACAAGTAGTCACTTAGTGGTACATTCAAGCCTGCGTTATGACGTAACACGGGTCTATCATCTCACTTCTAAGCAAAACAACAACTGCAACAAAATGAGAAGTGAGACGGGTCTCGCTTCTCAGCAACGAAATGAGAAGTGAGATGGGGCGTCAATCCTATAGCGCTATAATATAACCGTTGGGCTTTTGCAAGTTAATGAACGTAAACTTCTTAAAGCAACAACAACAAGTATTAAGCAAATGCAAAGGCAATCGGGGGAAACCACAAAATAGAAAATAGTTTGTATCACATTGTAACATATGTGTCATCCCAAAATAATGTAAAAAGGGACTATGAACTCACCTTGATTTCGGGTAAGTCCAAACAAGTAAGCAAGTGTGAGAGTTCTTGGAAATAAGATTCCACGTCACTCAAATTGATAGAACATGCAACAATATGGAATATGTATCAACAATAATGTTTAATTGGATAATTGGAAATCCTAAATCTATAGGATTCGGTAGTGTTTTGTTTAAATGATAATTATGTGGTTTGGATAACCTAACAAGAGGACTCGGAAAAATGAATATGATGTAAAGGAATTATTTATGAAAAATATTAATTTAACATAAGTAATAAAATTGCAAAGATATGTAATTGTTTTAATATAAACATTTGTAATAATAAATCAAATCTAATTAGTATTATTAAATAACATAATTAAATATAATGATTATTGGTAAAATATTGTACAAGTGATATAATTAATTTAGAAAGATTATAAATTAATTTAGATGGTTAAATATATATTATTTGATAAATAATAAATATTTTGTTTAAAAGAATAAATATGATAATTATATGATTAATTATCAAAAATAATTATATTAAATCTGAATAATTAAAAATAACATTTTTAATTATTGAACTTAAATATTATTGATTTAAAATAATTATTATGGCCTTGGAATCATTTTAAATAAATAAAATGAATTAAAATGGTTAAAATAACAATAAATAAGTTTATATAAGTTTAATTATCTAAATAATTAAATGTAATAAAAATTCAGACTCTAAATTTATATAAACTCAGTAACATGTATATTTTGTCATAAAAAATAATTTCGGATAAATATTATATAGTTATATAATTTAAATATATTAAATTAAGCTATATTTATAAGTATAAATACTGATTTAATTATATAAATATCAAAATTATATAAAATATCAGTAACAATATTATTTCTGTAAAGTTTATCACTTAAAATAATTAGTATAAAAATTTCAGTAATTATTTCTTAAAAATCGATTTATTATGAATTATTAAATATTAAACTGTTTTAATATTATAAAAATTAGTTTTATAAATAATTTTACAGATTTTATATTCTTAATAAGGGCAACAATATATAATAATGTTATAAAAATTATGAAAAGTTTAAAAATGATTAACATAAAAGAAATAAAAACAAATGCAGACCGCTGGGTTCGAACCTGGGTCTGTACTGAAGACAAACACACACACAACCACTGGGCTATCCAGTGGTTTGTGTTTTATTTTAGATTAAGTAAAATATATACAGAAGTCGAACGTGTCATCTTCCCCAAATAAGTCAACAGGAAAGTCAACTATCGCGATTCTTGATCAAAACAGGTTTATATTCAAATTAATTCTAGAGAAACATTGTATAAGCATAAACAAACTAAAGTGTGAAATGGGTTGGCAATGGGTTGGGAACATGTGGGTAAGCTTTACAGGTCAAAAGAATGGATTAAAAGTCGTTTTTGGTGAGTTAAAACCTTTTTAATTTCTGAATTTAATTAATTAAAATATTAAAATCCTAAATAGTGTATATAAGGAATTAAATCTATAATCTTTCAGCTCCTATACAGGAGGATAAACTGGTTGAGGCGTTTCGGTTGTAACGGAGAGGTCACGACTTCGATTCCCGGCAGGGGCCGGTCCGATGCAGAAGGACCCCCTCTTTTTAAACAGATTTTTGGATATTTACACTTTGGTCCCTGTAGTTTCATTTTGTACAAAAATGGTCCCTGAACTTTCGAAAAGTTACAAAAACAGCCCCTAAACTTTCATATAAAATACGTAATTGGTCCCTGAAGTTTCAAAAGTTAACATAAATGGTCCCTGAACTGTTCAGTTAAATAAGTTAACTGAGTTAGTGTTTAAAGAAGAATTCTTTATGTAAAAGTTAACCAAGTTAGGATTTTCAGTTAAAATGAGTTTATAAAAGTCAGTTTTAGTCCATGAAATATAAGTTTCATTAAATGACCAAATGAACCCTGGACTTTTAATTTAAAAATATATGTATTTATTTTCTTTAAAACAAGTTTCAAGAATTTCCAAAAGAACCCTAAACATGTAGTTTTCAATAATTGCACTTTTAACCCTTGTACTTATATAGTTTCAAAATGACAATTTAGTCCCTAGACTTAAAAGTAATAGATTTCAAGTAGGTTTCAAAGAATGACAAATAGGTCCTTATAGTTTATGTAGCCTTGTTTAATAGTATAAAACTCAACAAATTTGCAATTGTTTCATGTGTTTGTATTCGTATAAGCATGTATGAGCACAAAGCAAGTATGTTCAAATAAGTTTCATTTCAAATATGGTAATTGTTACAATGCAAGTTAAAACAAAACATGTGTGAAAACCAGGGTGGTTACAGTCTCCCCTACTTTAGAAAATTTCGTCCCGAAATTTATTCGAAAGAGACCGTAGAATGTAATTGTAATGATTAAAAAGATAAGCAAGGCGTTAGTTTCTAGAGCATTGTTTGGTGTTGATAATTTTGAGGAATCTACGAGGATCATTGTATAGAAATTGTTTTGCATGGCACTTATGTTATGCTTAATTTGTAATGTAAATATTAGGCAAACAAATGGGTGCACAAATAAACAAATAATGGATAATCACATAACCACATAATGTTTTTATATGCCACCGTACTTAACAAGGCTTACTATGATTCTCATGCGTCGAACCTCGTAATTAAGTGTGCACCCAAAATTACACGTTTCGTCGCATGGTCCACACAGCACTTCTAGTTAAGTGAGGAAAACAAATAAGATTGAGGTATTGTTTAAATCAAATAAGCATCAATATAACACAACATCAATTGAATCAAAACGTATTTCACATTAGCAATGGTAACATTGTTTGTTTGATAGTCTATTATGATGTGAACAATTTACATTGGAAATAAGTCATGAAATGGATCAAATTCAGGCTCAGAACTATAAGGTGGTGGAGGTGGTAGAGGCAGTTGCATATGATCAGTTAATTGTCTCAGCATGCTTTCCAACCATTGATTTCTTTCTGTCAGCCATTTTATTTGTTGAGACAAATTTCGAACCTGATTGTTTAACCTAGTTGCTTCGACTCCCATTGCATCTGGATGTAGATGCATTTGAGGCACTGTACTTGGGCCTGCTATATCAGTTGGTGGCAGTTGTTGTTCCAGTTCGTTTAATAGCGACTGAAAAGACTGTGGCAACAATGATTCTGATGCTAACTGTTCTTGGAGCATCATGTTTTCATAAGTTTCTTGCATCGTTGAATCCTCCTTGAAAATTAAGGGTGAGAAGCTTTGTGCGTCGTTTGGTGTTAATGGTTGGAATAGGTTAGTTGTAAGATGTTCTTGTATGTATGGCAGCTGTGGTTGTATATCATATCGATAGAAAGACGATTGAGGAAATTGCAACAATGCTTGTTGTAAGTTTTGTGTGGAGGTACTTTCTAAGATAAATGGAGCTCCCTCCGACTGGAATGGTTGAGTTGGTGCATAATTATGAACAGGGGTAAGCCTAATGATGTTACAATTTACAATCCCAGTTGCCTTCGGTGGTGATAATCCTTGGATAATCTGGTCACTTAAGACACCTAATGATTTTGCTATTTTTGTAATGTAAGACCCTCCCATGAGACTTTTCAGGGGATTTGTTTGTTGATTAGAAAAATATGCAGCAAGTTCGTGGGCAATAATACAATGAACTTGCTCAAAAATACTATGCAGATGGGAGAGTTCGGGAAAACTAACCCTTTGTTGATTAATTTGGCGCCCCGTGATAGTGTTGGCTAGAACACGGTGCATATACCGATAACGAGGGTCTGTGAAGTTTATAGAATTATTGTTGCCGCACCATGCTTTTGATGGATGGCGTTGCCAATATTCTCTCATTTTCACGGAGGAATAAGAGGTTGATGCCTTCGTAAAAATGGGTTGTTTAACTTCTTCATCGGTATATATACCCAGATGAACTGCGAATTCTGTTAATGACATGTTATAAGGTTGTCCACAAAGCCGGAAATGAATGGATTCATCGGTAAGACTTCTATTATATTTGTAATAGAAAGTGGACAAGAACTCATATACCAGTTCATCATATGATGGTTCTAGGATGTCGAAGAAACGGCGCCAGGGTGTATTGTGTGGTAGTAATCTTGCCAGTGAACCACTGGGGTCAACCATTCCTATTCGATGCCAATCAATGCCGCTAATGGTAAAAACCTCAAGATACTTGAGTTTTTGTTACCTCTCACGAGTGGGTAAGTCAGCAAACCAAAGGAATGGGTGAATTTCTGCTGCATTTGAAGATTCAACATATGCTACTGAGAAATTTGCCATTTGAATATTGGGTTTTGCTGAACTAAGAAAAGCTTGGGTATGGGTTATGTTGGATTATATAAGAGGTTGTAGTTCTTTGGTTAGCTCGAGTAGGGAGTTTCCCTGATGAGCTTGCTTATCCGATGAGTGTGTGAGTGATATGAAAAGAATGGAGTTTAAGAGGGTGTTGTGGTGATGTGAGGAGGTAGAACGGTTTGGTTTTTATAGCTCTTGCAAATCTCGTAAAGTCCGGAAATGATTTATGATGAGCCGTAAATGTGCTACCAAAAGTCTAGGTTCACATTGATCGACAAATTGGAAACGCGGATTCTAATCAATTACCGAGAAATCAGGAGCCGGAAAAAAATCGGCGACGATAAGTTTGAAAAAGGAGACGGTTGTTGCTGTCAGGTTTTTGGCGGCAATTTTTAAAAGAATTTACGAAAAAAAACTATAGAAAGGATAGGTCGTCTCTATATAGCTTATATGTTTTTATTATATATATATATATATATTTTTTAAAGAGAACCTATAGAGACGACTATAGGTGAAAATATATTTTTTTATTATTATTTTTTTTAAAGAAAAACCTATAGGGACGACAGATGGTCATCCGGACGGATGGTCATCCGGTCGGATGGCCATATGGCCCAAATGGGACCCATTCGATCGGACGGTCATTCGGATGGTAGTGTGTTTCAAAAATGTTTCAAACTTTTGAAGTTTTCATTGTTTATACGTTTTAAAATAGTTTACCGTAGCTAGTTTGAAATTTTGAATTTGAACATGTATGATCCCGAAAATAATTTGAATTTGAAAAGAGTTTTGGTAAAACGATCTTATATTATTTATAAGACCTTGTAGACATGCGAGAAAAGTTGGTTTGGTTTCTGCTTGATAGTGGATATCTTAAGTAAAATGATATAGTGTGATCGTGTTTTAATGACTATGTAAAATAGGAAATTCATGGGCAAGAGAGTCATTGGACCAATTAAGTATCAACAAACGGTAGGGGAAAACATAAGATCATAGGAATCAAATGGAAATGTTTTTGGTGGAATAGTTTTATGAAATCAATGACGAGGATAGAAAACACATAATAAGATGGATATCGAATAAACGACATCAATGGCAAATTAAAGTTGTTGGGTTCTTATAACATAGTGAAGTCATGTTTTAGCCTATAAGTGGATACTCATCTCAAGAGTTCCCAGGTAAGCACAACTGGTCCCTCGAGTTGGGATTTATACGAAGTGCTTGCCTAGACAGAAAACTCGGGATACAGGCGTCCACCCTTCCAGATTGCACGAGTTCGTTATTAGAGTCCAAGACTTTGATGGGAATTTACAAATCAGGAGAGGTTTTGAAAATAATCACCTAAGGATAGGTGATGAGCATTTGTAAAATCTAAAGATTCTAAAGATGAAACCCTTGGTGATGAGGCATTGGTTACAAAAGATAAGGTTAAGTATAAAGATAACAACGCGGAATGAGTACTAATGGATAGGAGTCCTAGGTAAGTTATAGTCAAGGTCAAAAGTAATTTCTAATAACCTAAAACCATATAACCATGGCTCTGATACCAATCTGTAACACCCTGACCGGAGGCGGAAAAGTCAAAGGGCATCACGAAACAGGCATAATGCAATTGAGCACATGGAGATTATATTAAGTTGAAATATAGTTTAAGTTCAATTCAATAGATTGCATTCACATCTGAAAATATAAGAGTACATAATCAAATACAACATAAATTGTTTCACAAATGGTAAATTCGGATTTAATCTAAGGCATAGGTCTTGATCAATCCTATATGAAATATTCTTGCAAATCATGGCATCAAACATTGTCACCTGAAACATATGTTAGGAAAATATTGGGTCAACAAACGGTTGAGTGAATTCATAGGTTTTGTTAGGCAAAAATAACAATGTGATATGAAAATGAGTTAACACTGTGGCATGCGATATGTCTTTAAGCAAAAGAGTAATACAAGTAGTCACTTAGTGGTACATTCAAGCCTGCGTTATGACGTAACACGGGTCTATCATCTCACTTCTAAGCAAAACAACAACTACAACAAAATGAGAAGTGAGATGGGGCGTCAATCATATAGCGCTATAATATAACCGTTGGGCTTTTGCAAGTTAATGAACGTAAACTTCTTAAAGAAACAACAACAAGTATTAAGCAAATGCAAAGGAAATCGGGGGAAACCACAAAATAGCAAATAGTTTGTATCACATTGTAACATATGTCTCATCCCAAAATAATGTAAAAAGGGACTATGAACTCACATTGATTTCGGGTAAGTCCAAACAAGTAAGCAAGTGTGAGAGTTCTTGGAAATAAGATTCCACGTCACTCTAATTGATTGAACCTGTAACAATATGGAATATGTATCAACAATAATGTTTAATTTGATAATTGGAAATCCTAAATCTATAGGATTCGGTAGTGTTTTATTTAGATGGTAATTATGTGGTTTGGATAACCTAACAAGAGGACTCGGAAAAATGAATATGATGTAAAGGAATTATTTATGAAAAATATTAATTTAACATAAATAATAAAATTGCAAAGATATGTAATTGTTTTAATATAAACATTTGTAATAATAAATCAAATCTAATTAGTATTATTAAATAACAAAATTAAATATAATGATTATTGGTAAAATATTGTACAAGTGATATAATTAATTTATAAAGATTATATATTAATTTAGATGGTTAAAATATATATTATTTGATATATAATAAATATTTTGTTTAAAAGAATAAATATGATAATTATATGATTAATTATAAAAAATAATTATATTAAATCTGAATAATTAAAAATAACATTTTTAATTATTGAACTTAAATATTATTGATTTAAAATAATTATTATGGCCTTGGAATCATTTTAAATAAATAAAATGAATTAAAATGGTTAAAATAACAATAAATAAGTTTATATAAGTTTAATTATCTAAATAATTAAATGTAATAAAAATTCAGACTCTAAATTTATATAAACTCAGTAACATGTATATTTTGTCATAAAAAATAATTTCGGATAAATATTATATAGTTATATAATTTAAATATATTAAATTAAGCTATATTTATAAGTATAAATACTGATTTAATTATATAAATATCAAAATTATATAAAATATCAGTAACAATATTATTTCTGTAAAGTTTATCACTTAAAATAATTAGTATAAAAATTTCAGTATTTATTTCTTAAAAATCGATTTATTATGAATTATTAAATATTAAACTGTTTTAATATTATAAAAATTAGTTTTATAAATAATTTTACAGATTTTATATTCTTAATAAGAGCAACAATATATAATAATGTTATAAAAATTATGAAAAGTTTAAAAATGATTAAAATAAAAGAAATAAAAACAAATGCAGACCCCTGGGTTCGAACCCGGGTTTGTATTGAAGACAAACACACACACAACCACTGGGCTATCCAGTGGTTTGTGTTTTATTTTAGATTAAGTAAAATATATACAGAAATCGAACGTGTCATCTTCCCCAAATAAGTCAACAGGAAAGTCAACTATCGCGATTCTTGATCAAAACAGGTTTATATTCAAATGAATTCTAGAGAAACATTGTATAAGCATAAAGAAACTAATTGAATGATTAAAAACGAACCGGTATAGGTTGGAACGACGTATCGACTAGATTCCGGCGACGGGTTATCTCCGGCGAAGTTGTTCCGGCGTTCTTCGACGTTTTTGAGCAATGTGAAGGGTGTACGAGTTTAATGGGAGTTTGAGGAGGTTTATATAGCCGTTCAGTTCGACATAAAATCAACAACATCAGTGGATTGATTTGTTTTTAATTTTTTTTTTATAAAAAGTCCGATTTTGCGGCAATGTCGGCACGAAAATGTGTCGATTAAAGTGTGAAATGGGTTGGCAATGGGTTGGGAACATGTGGGTAAGCTTTACAGGTCAAAAGAATGGATTAAAAGTCGTTTTTGGTGAGTTTCGGCCGAAATCCGCGACCTGCGGTTCTGATTATATAATCAGATCTGATTTCAATGTTTATATATATATATATTATAAGATTCAGGTTATAACACATGTGGTTGGTTAGTCCAGCCGGTTTGTGCGTGTTGTTGTGTGCGGACCGACGCGGGTTCGAGTCCCGTGTTTGGCCGGTTTTGATGAGTTAAAACCTTTTTAATTTCTGAATTTAATTAATTAAAATATTAAAATACTAAATAGTGTATATAAGGAATTAAATCTATAATCTTTCAGCTCCTGTACAGGAGTATAAACTGGTTAAGGCGTTGCGGTTGTAACGGAGAGGTCACGAGTTCAATTCCCGGCAGGGGCCGGTCCGATACAGAAGGACCCCCCCTTTTTAAACAGATGTTTGGATATTTACACTTTGGTCCCTGCAGTTTCATTTTGTACAAAAATGGTCCCTGAACTTTCGAAAAGTTAAAAAAACAGCCCCTAAACTTTCATATAAAATACGTAATTGGTCCCTGAAGCTTCAAAAGTTGACATAAATGGTCCCTGAACTGTTCAGTTAAATAAGTTAACTGAGTTAGTGTTTAAAGAAGAATTCTTTATATAAAAGTTAACCAAGTTAGGATTTTCAGTTAAAATGAGTTTATAAAAGTCAGTTTTAGTCCATGAAATATAAGTTTCATTAAATGACCAAATGAACCCTGGACTTTTAATTTAAAAATATATGTATTTATTTTCTTTAAAACAAGTTTCAAGAATTACCAAAAGAACCCTAAACATGTAGTTTTCAATAATTGCACTTTTAACCCTTGTACTTATATAGTTTCAAAATGATAATTTAGTCCCTGGACTTAAAAGTAATAGATTTCAAGTAGGTTTCAAAGAATGACAAATAGGTCCTTATAGTTTATGTAGCCTTGTTTAATAGTATAAAACTCAACAAATTTGCAATTGTTTCATGTGTTTGTATTCGTATAAGCATGTATGAGCACAAAGCAAGTATGTTCAAATAAGTTTCATTTCAAATACGGTAATTGTTACAATGCAAGTTAAAACAAAACATGTGTGAAAACCAGGGTGGTTACAAAACTAACCCCGCCCTTAACTGGGAAAAATGCCATTTCATGGTAACGGAGGGAATAGTACTCGGTCACAAAATCTCGAGCGAAGGAATGGAGGTTGATCTTGCCAAAATAGACACTATTTCTCGAGTACCACCCCCATCCTCCGTTAGAGCTATCAAAAGTTTCCTAGGGCATGTCGGATTTTATAGGCGGTTTATCAAAGACTTTTCTAAAATTTCAAGGCCTCTAACAAAATTACTTGAAAAAGATGCCCCTTTCATCTTTGACAAGGATTGCAATCAAGCATTTCTAACCCTAAAGGAAATGCTGGTCAATGCACCTATCATGATAGCGCCTGATTGGAAATTTTCTTTCGAAATCATGTGTGATGCAAGTGACTTTGCAGTCAGGGCTGTCCTAGGACAAAGAAAAGAAAAACATTTTAACCTAATTTATTATGCTAGTAAAACACTTAACGATGCACAAGAAAATTACACAACAACTGAAAAAGAGTTACTAGCTGTGGTATTTGCTTTTGATAAATTTCGTTCTTATCTTGTTCTTTCTAAACAATAGTCTATACAGATCATGCAGCCATTCGATATCTCTTCAAAAAGCAGGACGCAAAACCACGTTTGATTCGGTGGATTTTACTCCTCCAAGAATTTGATATTGAAATCAAAGACAAAAGAGGAGTTGAAAACACCGCAGCGGATCATCTTTCACGCTTAGAAGACCCAGCTTTGGAGGCAACCATGGACGAACAAATCAACGAAAAATTTCCAACGGAGTCCCTAGAAATGGTGGAATACAGAGAAGAGCCATGGTACGCCGACTATGCTAACTACCTAGCTAGCGGTATAGTCGCAAAAGGTTGGCCACATCATCAAAGAAAGAAATTCTTTGCTGATGTAAAACATTATTTTTGGGAAGATCCTTATCTTTTCAAAATGTGTGCCGACCAACTCATCCGACAGTGCGTCCATGGTAGCGAAGCACGAAGAATTCTCCGCCATTGTCATGAAGGTCCATACTGAGGACATAATGGTGCCGCTAGTACCGCACGAAAGGTATTTGATTAAGGGTTTTATTGGCCAACCATTTACAAAGACGCCCAAAGTCTTGTCAAGACATGTGATGCTTGCCAAAGAACATGTAATATTTCTTCCAAAAATGAAATGCCACAAAATGGCATTCTTGTTTGTGAAATTTTTGATGTGTGAGGACTCGACTTTATGGGACCTTTCCCACTGTCAAAAGGAAACAAATATATACTTGTGGCAGTAGATTACTTGTCTAAATGGGCTGAGGCCGAGGCACTTCCAACAAATGATGGAAGAGTTGTGGTAAGATTTCTGAAAAAAATTATTCTCTCGTTTTGGTACACCTAAAGCATTAATAAGTGATAGAGGTACCCATTTTTGTAACCATCAACTTGAAAAAATCTTAACAAGATATGAGGTCTATCATCGGGTCTCAACAGCATATCACCCTCAAACAAACGGACAAGCCGAAGTGACTAATAGAGGTTTAAAACGGATACTTGAAAAAACCGTAGGGTTAAATAAAAAGGAATGGGCCGATAAATTAGATGATGCTTTATGGGCTTTTCGAACTGCTTATAAAACAACAATAGGTACAACCCCATATAAGCTCGTCTATGGAAAAAGTTTTCATTTGCCAGTAGAAATAGCTCACAAGGCCTACTGGGCTATTAAAAATGTAAACTTAGATTTAGAATTTGCCGGTAAAAATCGATTTTGTCAATTAAATGAATTAGACGAACTAAGGAATTATGCATACTCAAACTCTGAAATTTATAAGGAAAGAATGAAATATTTGCACGACAAACACATTAAACCTAATGAATTTCGAGTAGGAGATCAAGTTCTATTGTTTAATTCACGACTTCGATTGTTTCCTGGTAAATTAAAGTCTAGGTGGTCAGGACCTTTTTCCATCACCTATGTTTTCCCACACGGTGCAGTAGAAATTAAATCTCGGAATGGAATTCCATTCAAAGTCAATGGCCAACGGCTGAAGCTCTATCAAGGATTCATTGAGGATGAGGAGGAAGAAATCTCGCTTCAAACGGTCGAAGAATAAAGGCATCAACATCATACCTGGTAAGTTACGAACAAACGGGTTGACTTCCAAATCGGTAAGTCTTCTAACCAAGTTTTTGGGAAACAAGGGCACTCACACGAGCACAAAAAAAAAAACTTTGCCCGGCACTGGGCCGTGTCCGCTGGACATGGGGCCGTGTCCACGCGACTGTCGGGATAAAACCCCTTTTCTCAAATAGTTTCTTCATTCCACATGCCCCGTTTCCCCAAAAACTCTCTGGTTCAGGCGATTCTTCCGCAGAATTCCGACGTCTCCTCTACTTCTAACTGTGGCAACTGTCACTTTTCCGTACATTCCGTACACTAATTGAACAGTAATTTGTGCTTTAATAATTGTGCATGATCTAGTTTACAAGACATATGAAATTCTTATTACTGTTATATACATACAATGGCATTTCATGTTGCAAGACTTTTATCGTTGCTACATGCAACACGAGATAGTTCTAATAATGCACAGAACAGAATTGGCACCATTATCAGAGAAACTAAAATGCTGATGAAGTTCAGTACATAGACATACAGTGTTTTGAGGCCCAGTATGAGCCAGAGACCAAGTGATACACTAGTATAGCGTGTAGGAAAGTAAGGATTATAAAACTGTATTTCTAAGTGATAGTTTAAGTGCCGGGAAGTGCCTAAAACACACTAAAAGAGCATAATTCTGCAGAAAATAACCAAAATTCAGCTATTTTCAGCATTTAAACTCCGAAATATAAAGCAGAATTATGGTTTAATGGTCCTAAATGCTTTCCTAAGTGTCGGGAACTAAAAGCGCTACAAAAGGGTACATAAAGAACACTAAATGGATTGGTTTGACACTTTAACGAACTGGTATCTAACCAAACAACCGGACATTACCCGGAATACCAAAATATTGCTAGAATCATTATTTTATTATTTCTTGGCTAGTTATGATCCCCGAACACCCTAACATACTACATAATGCAAGATACACATAAAACACTAGACTTTACACTTAACACCCTAGCCAATTACCCACTTACCATCAAAATTTACACATGGACCCCCTCCCCCTCCATATTTACGGTTGAAAGGGGTGGCCCCATCATCAAGATCTTTGGTTGATTTTATTAGATATTGTTTGATTCACCAAGATTTATTTTGATATTTCTTGGATATGGAAGATTTATTTAGATATCCTTGGATATTATAAAGATCATTTCATATCTCACAAACTCACTCCACTCCCTCATACTCTCTCTCTCCCTCTCGGCTCTACCTAGTGCCGCCACCACCACCACCTTGCAACCACCATTCACCCATTTCAAACTCATTTCAAAGTGCAAGGAGGTGATTCATGAAGCTTGAAGCTTGTGGAATTTGAAGAACCTCCATCCATTGCTTTCACCCACCATTTTCATCATCATTTTCTCTTGTGATCTTCCCTAGCCTTTGAGCTAGTTGTAAGCTTCTTGTTACTAGTTTTTACTTCTCTTTTTATTGGTTAAAAAGATGTACATTGTTATAAATCACAAGAACACTAAAAGACTTGAACTTGAATCATGAACATAAAGCTTACATATGATGACATATGGATGAAATAATGTTGTTTAAATACATGCATGACACTTGATTGTTATTTACTTGAAATTATGATGTTGAACATCATAAGTGGCTTGCTAGATTGTGATTAAACACATGATCTAGCAAGTTAGAGGATGATTATGTGTTAACCAAAGAAGATCATCCTCACTTATAAACATGAACTTGAAAATAAAACGATTTCTTGAAAAATAGTAAATAAAGTGAGCTAGTAATCTTATGAATCTAAGATTCATGTATGATTTTCCAAGAAAACGAAGTTCAAAATATGATTTTTAGTAGAACTCGATTCTTACTTAAATGTACAATATTTTTGTTGATGAAATAAGTGTAAGAACACTTTATTTACAAGAAGAGTTCAAAAGAAAATTTTTTGAAAGGATCCTCTAACAAGTTGTAAACACCTAGTTTTTGTAAGAATGAGTTTTGTAAAGTAATAAACGCACTTTAAAGGGGTAACTAAACCCACTAAACACTTTACCAAGTTACTACAAGTTTTTGTGAAACGATCAAGTTGATGTTGTTATATAAATTGTATAGTTTTTGCACTTGGGAAGTGTAGTTTGATTATTGATTGTTGGGTTGATTTTTGAAAAAAAATGATATGCTTTAATAGCATGGACACCTCCGTTTTTAGAGGAAGCTATGGCAAAATTTTCTAAAAATATAAACACTTAGAAAAATATTTGCTAATAAGTATTTACAAGTATGTCTTAAACTATGATTATCAATAACGAACTTTGCCATAATTTTTCTTGCAACAAAATACAATTATTGGAAGTTGGTTTTTATAAACAAAATGGGTAAACATATATATATTTAGAATATATATACATACTAAAACACTTGTGTGATTAATTGTATACTTGGTGAAATGATTATATTATTTTAGAGTAAAATAATATCACCTAACAGTACTGTGAAATTAACTATCTAAAACAATACCGTTACATATGTATTTTGATAAATATTATTGTGGATACAAATGGAATGAAAGTATGATTTTATTTATTATTACAAGTTATATCATACTTTGACAAAAGGGAAAATATTATTTTGCGGAAGTTAAAATGTATTTTCTTAGTATATTTAGAAAATATATGATTTTTGGGAAAAATATATATTTTCATGAAATACATTATTTCGGAAACTACTGTCACACCCCAACCGATGGCGGAAACATCGGGATGAGACGAACAAATCGCTCAAAAGCATCATAACACTAATTGTGACAATATAGATTAAATTAAATTTCATAAATGACTAAATTCAAATACATTGTTTCAAATAACGACAAATTACAACAAACATGGTTTATTATTAAAATGGGTATCTAGTCCATCCTAACTTGATTCCTTCATCATCTTGACTATCAACCTGCAACATGTATTAAAATAAAATCAACAAAAAATGTTGGCGAGTATACAAGTTTGATACATAGCATAGTAGAATAAAATAGTTTAACGTGCTCATATCCAACATGAATAAAATGATTTCTAGTTAACAGTATATGCTCGAAACGATGTTACTCTACATGCTCAAACCAAAGTTTCCAATGCAATTAACATAGCCTATCCCAAGAGTTTAGCGGGAGGTAAAAATAGAATAAACTTAACAATACCCAAAAGAATAACGGGCGGGGCGTTACAACCTATAGCGCTATAATTGTTAAGGTAGGCTTGATCGAAGTTAATGAGCATATAGTCATGAAGTGTTTACATTAGCATCACATGTATAACAAGAATCAAACATTTCATGTGTAATTTGGATAGAGTGTGAATAATTAAAGTTTAACGTGTTTGTGAAATTTGCATAAGAATACAAGTTGCACCCAAAAGTGTTTAAAATGAAAATGGGATCATGTATACTCACAAAATTGATAAGTCTTCCGATTATCCAATTGTTGACGAGTGTATGAGATTAGGAGGATGGAACACCGAGATCACCCTATGTGGGTAAACGAAAGTGCATGAGTGATTGGAATTAATGACGGAAGTTTTGAATTGGAATATAGAGTATGAGTTTATAAAAAATATATATTGTTAGTAAATGTATGTATATGGATATATAGTATTTCTGAGCTAAGTCCATCAAGAGTATGTTAGATTGTTATGTTAGATAAGTTAAGCATGAAGAATTAACCTCATGGTATGATTCACCAAACACAAACCTTGCCACATTATCTTATGGTAGACTTTGGTTGGTTTTACCAAAACACGTGTCACCACAAGAACTACGGTAGATTTGGATGGTTTAATCATTTGTAGGTTGTATTAGACTTTGTTAACAGAATGTTTAGAGTGTTTTCACACCCCTAAACTCATAAGAATTAACCACACATAAGCACCACAATCATGGTTTTGATTATGGGCAAAGTAGGTACAAGATTCATGTAAGTAAGTTAAGAGTTTAAGAAGGTTAGAGTTTATTCTTCAAAAACAGGAAGTTTGGACCTCAAAATGATGTTGTTTTACCTTAGATTATCGAAGTAATCTGATGTAAACAATCTTAGAGGTGTTCCAGGCTTTGTAGAAGAAGAATTGATGCAGAAAAGATGAAGAAATGTGAGTTTGAACTTCACTTTCGGTTCTTGAGAATTCTGCCTTGTTCTTGTAAAATCAAAGAATTTGGGAGTGTTTGGAGGTTATAGAAGTGTTTATCAAGCTTAAATGGAAGCTAGGAAGGGTCTATTTATAGATGGGGATTAGAAAAAACCGTTTGGATGAGCTAGAAAGTCACACAAGTGGACAAATGGGTCAAAGCGGCTAGTTTTTGCAACCTTCTAGGAATCAAAACGGCTTAGATACCCTTACGGACCGTAAGGAACTATTCACGGTCAGTAAGGCACTATTCACGTTTTTTTAATTCTAGAAATTAAAACACGCACTTTTTACAAAAGGGACCTATGCTAGAAAAATTTCTAAAAATTATTAAAAATCCTTTTTGTAAGATTTTACGGTAAAATCCTAAAAATTATAAAGGAAAAATCTTTTGTAATGTTTTTCGGTTTCGTATAAAATCATGTGATTGAAAATGTATTTCCATTATAATTAACGCCTAGAAAAATAAAATACACATATGAACTTTAGAAAATAATAATACGGAAATACGAGGCGTTACAGTCTCCCCTACTTTAGGAAATTTCGTCCCGAAATTTATTCAAGAGGAAGACCTTGGAGAAAAAGCATTTTGGCTAAAAGAATGATTGTCTAAAATCGAGGCTTGGAAGTTTTTGAAATATGTTGAAAAGTATGTGTTGGTGCATACATCTGTCGTCTTCGTCTTATATCGAGTCTCGGGTTCGTTGCTGATCTGATCAAGAGTGATGTCATCATTCTTGATGATGACATCATCTAATGACATCATCATTGCAACATATTCACAAGAAGACAAAACATAATGTAAATATGTTTGACTTTCGTTTGAAGCATGCATGTACGTTTGAAGCATGCATTTCGTTTGAAGCATGCATGTACGTTTGAAGGAGGGTTCCGTTTGAACATGTCCGTTTGAAAGGTGTCATGTCACTTTCAAACGGAAGGGCTTGGCCTATAAATACCCTTCAAACGATTTCATTTGTAACAGATTTCAGTTTCGATACCGAGGTGCTGCCGTTATTCCTTTTGATTGTAAACATTGTTAATTCAATATACAAGAGGTTTAAAGTGTGAATCAAGCTGTTTTCACATCCGTTTCTCTGTTTCCGCCTCTGAAACGGATTTGAGCTCTTCCGAACGACTCATTCAGGTCGCAATTCGATCCTACAAGTGGTATCAGAGCTCAGGACGAGCAGTTCATACCAACACAGCCTGTTTTCATCACAATTTCTAACTTCTACACCTTCTTTTTAAAACTGAACAAGTTTTCACGGTTAAAATCGGCAAAACTTTCACAATGTGTGTGTAATTATATTTTAACAAATCCTTGAGAATATCAGATTAAAACTCGAGATAAAACTGGTAAAAATGGACTGAAAACTGGTTTCCATTTGAACGAGGCCTGGTGTTCCGTTTGAAAACTGACCCTTCTGTTTGAAATCTGACCTGTTCCGTTTGAAGTTGACCGTTCCGTTTGAAATTGACCTATTGCATTTGAAGTTGACCGTTCCATTTGAAAAGTGTGAACCGTTTGAAAGTGCATCGTGTTGTGTGAAACATTAAACGAGGTGTCAGTAAGTTGGAATAGGAATCACAAGTTGGTCAGTTTGCATGTGAACAAATCAGTTCTCCCATGTGAATATATCAGTTTGCATGGGATTCAAAGTGAGGTCCAATTAAAACTTTGTATGAATTGATGTTGTCGACAAAAGTGCTTTGATTATACCAGATTGCATGTGTTGTTGTCAGGCTCATTGATTTCTCTGGTATACAAGTCTCGGCCCAACATAATTATAGAATCTCGGTCCATGTGATGCTTATAACTAAGGCCAAATTGTGATTGGGTTATTAAAAGGCCCAATTAGATTGACTTTAAAAAGTGTTGTCGGCCATTTATAATTGAATCAAGAATTTGAGATTAAGTGGGCTTGGATAAAAGCTTTTGGGCCGAAAATTGTAGAAATTGAGCTGGTGTTTTCATTTGAATCGAGATTTTGAGATTGGGATACAAACGGTTAGTGTGACTTGTGAAAAGTTGAATTTAAGAAACTTTGAAAATCAAAACATGGATTTTGAAGAATTATTGGCGTATATGAATTATGAATCTCAGCAGTATATTCCGATAAAGCAAGAAGGAGAAACAGTTTCAGCAAAAGAAGTTGTGGAAAAAATTCCAGTTTTTGATTATTCGTCTGATGAAGAGAATGACAAGTATGAAGAAGAAATCCAAAGACTTGAAAATCTTAAACAACAACTTCCATCTGATCAACGTAGTGGAAAGTTATTTTATGCTGATAAAATTGAAAAATTGAAAGAAAAACAAGATGCAAAAAGAAAGAATCAAAAAGCAGTTATTGTTAAAGAAGAGATCAGAGCTGAGAAAGAAGTAAAAGCAGCAACAACAGAAAAGCAAATCAAACCTAGTATGAAAAGGCAGGTTGAACAAGTTCCAGCGGTCAAGATTGAGAAAGTAGAATCTGAAAAACCTGTATCTGTGAATCCTGAACCAGTATTAAAGAAAAAGGTTGTAAAAGATGCACCTATCTTTGATCATTCATCAGAAAAAGAGAGTAAGGATGAAGGTGTTCATGAGGAAAAGAAACAGGTTGAAAATATTTCAGCTTTAAAGGTTGAGACAAAAGCTGATGACAAAAAGATTCTTGTTTTGCTGAAAAATTGTGAGAAGTTGACATCTGAAAATGACAAACTCTTGAAGGAGGTTGAGAGTTTGTCATTAGAAAACAAAAATCTTAAAAAATAAGAAAATGTTTTGAAAAATCAAATACACAATTTGGAAAATGAAAAAGTAAAGATTGAAAAAGATTTTCAAAGTCAAATAAAGATTCTTGAAGATGGGAGATCTGTTTTTAGCAAGAATAACATTGAAAAGCAAAAATTGATAAATTCTCATCTTCAGACGATTATTCGACTTGAAAAAGAAGCTGAATGTGCTCAAAAGAAAATCAAAGAGTTAGAAGGTAAAATCAGGGAATGGGAAGAAAAGTTGAAGGTTTTTGTGAATACTTCAGCTATTCCCTGCCCAAAATGTAACACCTCGAAAATTCACGTCCTATAATGTATTGACACGTGTCATAAGCTTGAACGTGTGAAAGAGTACTCTAGAGGGACTAAAGTTGACAAACATGAAAAGTATGTGAATATAAGGGTTCAAATTGTCAACAATGGATACATATACTTTACAGTAACCCTACATATTGCTCATACCTTCAAACGAATAAATCATGGATCATACGAAGCTAAATATGAAAGAAAGTAAGAGATTACAAACTGCAGGGGTTAAATGTGTCAACATGTTTAAAGTATACCTCTAAGTGACCTTTTAGCAAACCCGAAGTTTTGTAACGGTTAATTATACTCACTAAGAATGCACGATATAAATTTCATAAAGTTTCGTTATCATATAAGAAACTTATGATCAAATTCGTATACAAGGGGTTAAAGCGTCAACATTTAAAATTATGACTTTTTGGGTAAAGATGAAGTGACCAAGGACTAAACAAAGAGGGTATAAGTCTTAAAGCTCTTATAGGTAATTTTGGAAGGTTCATAATGCAAGAAATAAAGTTCGAGTGACCTTTGGAAGGGCCAAGAGACAAGTTGCAAAAGCTTTAAACTTTAAAACCTGAGCAGAAGATCCATACGGGCCGCGTAAGCCATGCCAAAGGGCTTACGCGGGCCGCCTGACCTGCCCAGATACAGAAAATGACTGACAGCAGCCTGTTATGCCTTCCAACCGACCTAAAACCGATTTTTCACATCTTTGGACGACCCCTACATGCTTTTTAGACCTAGGAGACATGTGTGGATGATTCATGGCCATTGCTAGGCTTGTGTGTCAATCATCTATGAGATCAAGAGCACTATATAAAGGCCTTTAGTTGCAACTTTTGATCATACCTTCACCACTCAACTTCTGATCAATTTTGGAGCTCAAGACCACTTTCTAAGGATCACAAATCGTGCATAGGACTCTTGTAAGTATGCTTAACCTTCCCTAATCGCGTTTTGCTTTGTTTATAGCTTAAAAGTCAAACCGTCGTAATTACGGTTGACTTGGAGATTAATCGCTAATGGTCCAGCGATTGGTCAATGTAAAGGTAGTTATAAGTTGGTAATTATGTGGGCAATAAACCCTTAAAAGGGCACCCGCTGATTCCCGCTCTAACTAGATCATTTGTCGAGTCAAAGTTGATTAAAAAAAGTCAACAGAATGCTAATCTTCGAATTAACGCGTAATTAACAATGTAGAAGGCGTATAACCTATTTCATCATTCATATAACTTGGTAATAAGTATAAGAACTGGTCTAAGCTTGTTTGGTTCGATAATTTTCTGTTTAGACTCGGTTCGGAGCCGAAAGTCGCAAAACTTTAACTTTTGCTTTGACTTCAGTTCTGACCCGATTTAGGTGGGTTTAGACATGCCTTAAAGTCCCATTAGGACCTGGTTACATGTTAGTATAACCCTCTGTACTTGGTTCGTTGAATGTCCGATTCGTTTGCGCGTTTCCGTTAATTGTTTAAATGTTGACCATAATGCCCTTTCGACCATAAAACGAAATTTTTGATAATATGAAAAGACAAGGATCTTGTCTACTGATTATTAAACATGCCCTCAAAATTTGACATCAGTTGGAGGTCTAGATTAGGAGTTATGCTCATTAGCGTAATTAGAACGCCTTTTAGTAATTAAACGGCGTCATTAGCATAAACCCTATCTAAACCCAATTTTTGACACCAAAACTTTTACCCACTGATGTAATATAATATTTTGGGATTTTTGAAGATTTTTAATTATTTTTAACCTGCTCATAACCTAAGGTTATGACATTAATTCGGTAAATACCGAATATGCCCTTTTAGGCCATAAAATGAGTTTTACAAATCATTTTGATACAAATCCAATTGCTACTGATCTTATTTAACAAATGAAGTGTTTTGAACTTGTAAACTGACCCGGAAACTCAGATTTCCTGTTATAACCCGGAAATCGCTCAAAACGGCTTTTTACGCATATTAAACACCTAGTGTTGGGTTTAAAACCATTTTGTCACATAAGACTTAACATCAACTAATATAACCTGTTAAAATAAGTTATTTTACTGATTAATTCAGACCCGTATCACAGAAGTCTAATTAATCTCTTTTATAATCTTTAAAATGACCAAAATACCCCTACAGGGCTTATTTTGAGATTAAACTTGTTTTGGGCATAATGAAAGATATCCTACTGATATCACAACATATTTAAGGCATATTAACTCAGGAAACCCGTAAATAACTCTTATGGTTACCCGTTACGCCTCTTACGCGTTCGGTTCGGTTTTTGTAACTAGTTTGCATAAACTAGCCGAAACGGGTCAAACCTTATCAATTTTATCTCAAAATCCAGAATGTGTTTAGATTACCCATATAAGACAAGTCTTTAAACTTGTCGGGTCTAAATCACATTCTATTCCGGTCTTCGCTTAATCAGGCGTTCGAACCGTATCGTTCCTAAAAACTAACCGGTCTAAGCTTAAGCTTAACTAAAGACCGTTAGGATTCTAATAGGTTATTATAAACCTTTGTTCCAGAATAGGAGAACCGGTAAAAGCTACCCGCAATTTCTAGTTGTGATTTATACTTGCAAAGGTAAATACTTTTAACTTATTTTCCCTTATACGGGCTTGGGGTACGGTATATAAAATACCGCTTGGTTGGGCATTCGACCTTAATCGATTGGTGGTTAAGTATTATCGAGATGACCCGTTTAAATTGTTTTGTTTGCTTAAAGCCTTTGGGAGGTTAATGACCATGTCCCGGATATCCTTGGCATCATTTTACGAAATGGCCACGACCTAAGCGCGGGGTGTCGGCGTACACCCGTCAGTGCCAAAATAAATAATGTGGTGTGTCTATTGATCTTTAACCCGGCACGATCCGGGCTACTGAACGCATAAGGAACATGTAATACTTTTACAAGTTTATATATTTAAATAATTATCCCAAGTTATAAAATCTTTGTGCCATGTGCATCCAAATAAATTTTTAATCATTTTAAAAATGAGTCGGTTAATTGTATTTACCTGTGTAAACTGACGTATTTTCCCAAAAAGATTAAGTGAAGGTACTACTCGTAATAGGATGGAATTCTCCTTAGCATCAAAAGAGTCTCGCAAGCTTAAGATGCCTAAAGTCTGTTGAACTACTGTTTCCTATTTGTTTTTTTTATCCACCTGTGGATTAATTTCAACTGTCGTGATACTTGATATTACAAATTATATTCGGTTGAAATATATCTTTCATTTGCTTCCACTGTGCATTTAAATATTGTGTTGTTCGACTGTAACGTTGCCAACCACGTCACGATAATCCCCACCGGGCCCACCGGTCAAACGTGGAAATATCGGGGTGTGACAGGTTGGTATCAGAGCCAACACTGAGTGAATTAAACACTAGCCTTTTGTGTTTAATCTCAGTTACACAATTGCACATTCCTAAATTTTCGAGTCTAGACAAAGAACATAGGAACAATCCAAATTGTTTTAATTTTAACTTTGTCTCTTATTTTATATATTCCTTGTTGTTATCTTTGTTTATATTGACAGGTTTAACAATGCCGCCAAGATTTTTCAGACGAAGAGGACGAGGCAAGGGGCCAATCACCGCCCCCAATGATCACGAAGCCGGGCCGTCGCACATGCGAGCCCCTTCCACCACTGCAAGTGCCGATCCTCAAGAGAACAGGAGGAACCTTTTTGAACCTGCTTGACGGTCTGTCTCGCACAGTTCAACGCCTCCCTATCATAACTCCTATGGGCCACAGTCAGAAAATGAGCCTGATAACCCACAACTTTCCTATATACCTCTTCAGCGATCCCTATCGCACAATTCCTTTGGTAACCCTACACCTGTTTTTCAGGGCCGGTTCAACCCGGCAAATTATATACAAGAACCAGTGGGTTTTAACCCATTGGGACCGGAGGACCACTTCTCGGAAGATAATGCGATGGACATGGACGAGGACACGGATCCAGTCGCTCCTGCAAGTGGTACCCCTAACCATCCCATCGAGATCTCGGATGGATCTTCTTTCCACGGATCACCCTACGGTGGCCCAGATAGTTATCAAGCGAGGTTTCACCAGCACGAATGGTACTTCACACCTTCTCACCATTCATCACCCCACCAGCAGCACCAGCAGCAGCAGGATCCCTCTGGGGATTCACGATTCGTGGCAGTCACGCCACCACCTCCACCGCCGCCAGTTCATCTAGCACCTCCAGAACCACCAAGGCGTAGGAGAACGGGCGCACGCATGTCTGCGCGAGGAGGGGATTTCCATTTTAGCACCCCTCGACACTCCAGTAGCAGTCATTATCTGCCACTGCATGAGGACCCACAACTGGGTGGGCCCTCAAACCCAGTTCCAGAAAGGAACTCAGCACCGGTTGCACCACAGCCACCACCGATGGGTTTTGATAACCTGATTCCAGCATACACCGGGTCGATGGCGTACAACCCGTTTGAGCAGCCGGCTCACACCAACTATAATTACGCTGAAGCTGACCCATACATGGTAGCGGCCAATTACAACGCCCTTCACCCGGAAGGACCGTATGGAGCTCCTTGGGGAGTAGGGTACCCAACTCATGGGTACCAAATACCTGCTAGACCGATAATTCGGCAACAATCGCAGCCGCCACGGTTTTCCCCGCCAGAACGGGAAGAAATTCTTCAAAGATTGGACCAAGTCGAGCGATACTTTCACAGAGATCACAGGGAACGACAAGGTTTCCTCAAAGGCTTAGCAAGCTTGCTAAAGGGGAAGAAGAAAAGGGATCATTAAATCCCTGCATGTATTATTGTATTTTCTATTTGCAATCTAGTCCCTGCGTGGACATCTATCTGTGTATTTAGTCCCTGCGTGGACATATCTTTTTAGTCCCTGCAAGGACATCTATTCTAGTATTTGGTCCCTGCGTGGACTTGTATTTTAGTTAAACCCCTGCGAGGGTAATTTGTCTATTAAAAGTCCCGTTTAGGGCAAAGTGTACTCTTTTAAATGTTAATGGAAGGCTAAGATTTTTAAATTTTATTTTTGTCACTATGTGCATAAATATATTATACATGAAATAAATAAATCAAAAATCATTCCGTTATAAATAATCCGCCTATTTAAATATTAATAAGAATCTTAAAAAAAAGGGTAAAACCTAGCTTGTAGGTCATTATAAAGACTTAGCCAATACGGTAAAACCTGTTTAAAAAGATTCGGATCCCAGTTAACATCTGAAAACATGTTGACACTCCTGGCAGACGTGATTCGTTAAAATCACACACGTCATTCTTATATAAGGATTCCTCAAAAGATTCCTAACCTAACTTAATGATCTATGAATCATGGGTTTAAATCATCAATAAAGATGATCACTTATTAAACATCCATTAGTGATGTAGTGCCTACGGGCCATACTCATTGTCATTTAAGACAAAAGACAGTGGTAGTCTACGACTCTTTGTCAGAGAAAGGTAATGAACTATGTGCAAACCTTACATGCCTAGATTCTCTGAAATCGTGGCCTATAATTTAAAAATGTCCATGTGACTAGGCCTTTTATGCCAATAATACTGTTATTATAATTAGGATAAGTTATAGTAAAATCCTAAATGAATGCGAGTAACAAAAATTAACCAAATATGGTCTATGTTTACCATAGTTAATAAATTGTCATAAAAGACAATTCCAGAATAAACTCCCAAATAAATTATTGTCAATCTTTTATGTAACAGTTCCAAACTGCAAATAGCTGACTCGGATGAAATTAATAGTCACCCAAGGGAGAATAATGATAATGCCTGAATTAATATAACGGGTGCTGAACTACAAGCGTTGATAGACAACGCCGTTACAAAGGCCATAGAGCAGCAATATGATGAATATAGCGGGACTCGAAGTAGGACCCTATCTACACCGCATTCAAAGCCTAAAACACATTCTGAGGCTCACAGCAAGCCACCCTCCAAAAAGGAAGAGCGAAAGAAAGATGATGATCGACACTCCTCAAACCGAAACAGTGCTCCATCTCAAAAGATTGTTTTAAATCAAGGACCCCGTGACAAGGGTTGCTCTTATAAATACTTTGTTTCCTGCAAACCCCGGGATTTCACTGGGGAGAAAGGAGCTATTGACTGTATGACGTGGCTGGATGAGATGGACACAGTAGTTGATATCAGCGGATGCGCTGAAAGGGATGTGGTAAAGTTTGTGTCTCAATCGTTCAAAGGCGAGGCCTTAGCCTGGTGGAGAGCGTTAATACAGGCTACTAGAAAGATCCCATTGTACAACATGACATGGGAACAATTTGTTGCCCTTATCAGGGAGAGCTACTGTCCTCAGCATGAGGTCGAAAAGATTGAGTCTGATTTCTTATCGTTGGTTATGAAGAACCTCGACTGTCAAGCTTACCTTACGAGCTTCAACACCTTGTCAAGATTGGTTCCGTATCTGGTGACCCCAGAACCCAAACGAATAGCTCGTTTCATTAGGGGTTTAGCCCCAGAAATAAAGGCAAGCGTGAAGGCCTCTCGGCCAACTACTTTCAGATCTGTAACTGATATATCTTTGTCCTTCACACTGGACGCGGTCAGACAGAGATCGCTGAGGAACACAGATACCGAGAAGACGAAACGTGAAGATGACAGTTCACGAAGGTCAAACAAGAAGCACCGAGGAAGCAATGACCATAGGAAAGGGTCTGAGTCTAAAAAGGATGGGCATCAGTCTGGTCATAAGCCCAAGTGCAAAGTCTGCAAGAAACAGCACTTCGGGAAGTGCAGGTTTGAATCGAACTCGCAAACTCAGTCAAGAACTTTTTCATGTGGTATATGCAAGTCCAAGGAACACAAGACCTTGGATTGCAAGAAGCTGAAAGATGCAACGTGCTTCAGTTGCAACGAAAAGGGGCACATCAAGACAAATTGCCCGAAATATGCAAAGAAAGCCGATGAAGGAAAGAAGACCAATGCTAGGGTCTTCAGGATGGATGCAAAGGAAGCGGTTCAAGACGACAATGTGATTACAGGTACTTTCCTTGTGAATGATGTCTATGCAAGAGTACTTTTTGATTCAGGCGCTAATAAGTCTTTCGTAGATAATAAGTTTTGCAATCTGCTGAATTTACCTGTTAAAACCTTAAGTGAAAAATATGAAGTGGAATTGGCAGATGGCACCATAGACACCGTCTCAACTGTGTTAGATGGGTGTGTTATATCCATTAAGAACCACTCTTTTCCTTTGTCCCTACTTCCCTTTAAGTTAGCCGGTTTTGACATAGTTTTGGGCATGGAATGGTTATCTCATAACCAGGCCCAGATTGTCTGCAACAAGAAACAAGTGGTGATCAAGACTTCGTCTGGTGAATCACTTACCGTTCAGGGAGATACCCAGTATGGACTGCCTGAGCAAGTGACTATGCTCAAGGCCTCTAAGTGTTTGAAGAAGGGTTGTGTCATCTACATGGCACAAGTGACTATTGACGAGCCGAAGCCCAAGATTAAAGAAATCCCCATCATTTCTGAATACCCAGAAGTCTTTCCAGAAGAACTACCTGGTTTACCACCAGATAGGCAAGTGGAATTCAGAATCGACATCATCCCTGGAGCAGCACCTGTTTCTAGAGCACCTTATAGGTTGGCACCAACAGAGATGAAGGAATTAAGGGCACAACTAGAAGAATTGTTAGCCAAGGGTTTCGTTAGACCAAGTTCGTCTCCTTGGGGAGCGCCAATCCTGTTTGTCAAGAAGAAGGATGGATCGATGCGTCTGTGCATCGATTACCATGAGCTTAATAAAGTTACAGTCAAGAATAGGTATCCATTGCCCAGGATCGACGATTTGTTCGATCAACTTCAAGGGGCAAGTTACTTCTCCAAGATCGATTTGAGGTCAGGCTATCATCAATTGAAGGTTAAAGATGAAGATGTTCACAAGACTGCATTTAGGACTCGTTATGGTCATTACGAGTTCCTAGTGATGCCTTTTGGGCTCACTAATGCACCTGCCGCATTCATGGATCTCATGAATCGCGTCTGCAAGCCCTACTTGGACAAATTTATCATCGTCTTCATTGACGACATCCTCATCTACTCGAAGAACCAAGCTGACCATGAGAAGCATCTTCGATGTATTCTGGAACTACTTCAGCAAGAGAAGCTCTACGCCAAGTTTTCAAAGTGTGAATTCTGGCTTCGTGAAGTCCAATTCCTTGGACATGTCGTTAGTGAGCGTGGTATCCAAGTGGATCCCGCTAAGGTTGAAGCCGTCATGAATTGGCAGGAGCCAAAGACTCCCACAGAAATTCGTAGTTTCTTGGGATTGGCAGGTTACTACAGGCGTTTCATTGAAAAATTTTCAAGGATTGCTGCACCCCTAACTTCATTGACTCTTAAGAAAGTAAAGTTCGATTGGGGTCCTAAGCAGCAAGAATCCTTCGATATTCTTAAACAGAAGCTAAGCAATGCTCCTGTGTTGACATTGCCAGATGGAATCGAAGAATTTGTGGTTTATTGTGATGCATCACACACCGGGATGGGGTGTGTGCTTATGCAGAAAGGCAAAGTTATTGCCTATGCTTCACGACAGTTAAAGGTGCATGAAAAGAATTACACCACCCATGACTTGGAGTTAGGTGCCGTTGTATTTGCACTAAAGCTTTGGAGGCACTATCTATATGGTGTCAAGTGTGTGATCTATTCTGATCACAAGAGCCTCCAGCACCTGTTTAACCAAAAGGATTTAAACATGAGGCAGCGCCGATGGATGGAGATGTTGAATAATTATGATTGTGAAATCCGATACCATCCAGGCAAGGCAAATGTGGTTGCTGATGCCTTAAGCAGGAAGGAAAGAGTGAAGCCAATTAGAATCAATGCCAAGAGCATTGAAATAAAGAACCGTTTGATCGAAAGGTTGTTAGCTGCACAGAAGGAAGCTGTGTTGGAAGCTAACTATCCTAGTGAAAAGCTCGGGGTAACTGAAGAACAGTTATCTCAGGACAAGGACGGAATTCTGAGATTGAATGGACGAATATGGGTTCCAGTTTATGGAGGACTTCGGGATGTTATCCTCCAAGAAGCCCATAGTTCCAAATATTCCGTTCATCCCGGAGCTGATAAGATGTACCAGGATCTAAAGGCAAACTATTGGTGGATAGGCTTGAAGAAGTCTGTAGCTGCCTATGTAGCAAAATGCTTGACATGTGCGCAAGTCAAAGCAGAACATCAAAAGCCGTCAGGTTTGCTACAACAGCCTGAACTTCCCACGTGGAAGTGGGAAATGGTGACGATGGATTTCATCACCAAGTTACCGAAAACAAGGAAAGGAAATGATACGATATGGGTGATAGTTGATAGACTGACTAAGTCAGCACATTTCCTACCCATCAAGGAGACCTATAGCTCCGACATGTTAGCCCAATTATACGTAGATAAGATTGTAGCTCTACATGGCGTACTAGTAGCTATTATCTCTGGTAGAGATACTAGATACACGTCCCATTTTTGGAAAAGTTTCCAACAATCTGTGGGCACGCGCTTAAATTTCAGTACGGCTTACCATCCTCAGACGGACGGACAGAGTGAGCGTACTATTCAAACGTTGGAAGACATGCTTCGTGCATGTGTGATTGACTTGGGTGATAGTTGGGATAACCACCTACCATTAATCGAGTTCTCGTACAACAATAGCTACCATACCACTATCAAGGCTGCACCTTTCGAGGCCTTATACGGTAGAAAGTGTAGAACGCCTGTTTGTTGGGCGGAGGTTGGAGATGTCCAACTATCAGGACCGGAGATAGTCTTTGAAACGACGGACAAGATTGTCCAGATTCGAGACCGCCTGAAAGCTGCCAGGGATAGGCAGAAAAGCTACGCAGATTTAAAGCGTAAAGCTTTTAACTTCGAGGTAGGTGATAAAGTGTTGCTTAAAGTATCACCCTGGAAGGGGATGATGCGATTTGGTAAGAAAGGCAAGTTAAGCCCGAGATACATAGGACCTTTCGAGGTCATCGAACATGTCGGATCGGTTGCCTATAAGTTGAACTTACCTGAAGAGCTCAGTAGTATTCACAATGTATTCCACATCTGCAATCTGAAGAAGTGTTTCGCTGATGAATCACTGGTCATACCACATATAGATGTGCACATAGAAGAGAGCTTGAAGTTTGTTGAAAAACCTGTATCGATCGAGGATCGACAGGTTAAGAAGCTTCGAAGGAAGCATGTACCTATTGTAAAGGTAAAATGGGATGCCCGTAGAGGTCCTGAGTACACGTAGGAGGTACAGTCCACAATGAAAGAAAAGTACCCTTATTTGTTTCAGTAAATCTCGAGGTCGAGATTTTCTTTTAAGGGGGTGATGATGTAACACCTCGAAAATTCACGTCCTATAATGTATTGACACGTGTCATAAGCTTGAACGTGTGAAAGAGTACTCTAGAGGGACTAAAGTTAACAAACATGAAAAGTATGTGAATATAAGGGTTCAAATTGTCAACAATGGATAAATATACTTTATAGTAACCCTACATAATGCTCATACCTTCAAACGAATAAATCATGGATCATACGAAGCTAAATATGAAAGAAAGTGGGAGATTACAAACTGCAGGGGTTAAATGTGTCAACATGTTTAAAGTATACCTCTGAGTGACCTTTTAGCAAACCCGAAGCTTTGTAACGGTTAATTATACTCACTAGAATGCACGATATAAATTTCATAAAGTTTCGTTATCATATGAGAAAGTTATGATCAAATTCGTATACAAGGGGTTAAAGCGTCAACATTTAAAATTATGACTTTTCGGGTAAACATGAAGTGACCAAGGACTTAACAAAGAGGGTATAAGTCTTAAAGCCCTTATTGGTAATTTTGGAAGGTTCATAATGCAAGAAATAAAGTTCGAGTGACCTTTGGAAGGGCCAAGAGACAAGTTGCAAAAGCTTAAAACTTTAAAACCTGAGCAGAAGACCCATACGGGCCGTGTAAGCCATGCCAAAGAGCTTACGCGGGCCGCCTGACCTGCCCAGATACAGAAAATGACTGACAGCAGCCTGTTATGCCTTCTAACCGACCTACAACCGATTTTTCACATCTTTGGACGACCCCTACATGCTTTTTAGAGCTAGGAGACATGTATGGATGATTCATGGCCATTGCTAGGCTTGTGTGTCAATCATCTATGAGATCAAGAGCACTATATAAAGGCCTTTAGTTGCAACTTTTGATCATACCTTCACCACTCAACTTCTGATCAATTTTGGAGCTCAAGACCACTTTCTAAGGATCACAAATCGTGCATAGGACTCTTGTAAGTATGCTTAACCTTCCCTAATCGCGTTTTGCTTAGTTTATAGCGTAAAAGTCAAACCGTCGTAATTACGGTTGACTTGGCGATTAATCGCTAATGGTACAGCGATTGGTCAATGTAAAGGTAGTTATAAGTTGGTAATTATGTGGGCAATAAACCCTTAAAAGGGCACCCGCTGATTCCCGCTCTAACTAGATCATTTGTCGAGTCAAAGTTGATTAGAAAAAGTCAACAGAATGCTAATCTTCGAATTAACGCGTAATTAACAATGTAGAAGGCGTATAACCTATTTCATCATTCATATAACTTGGCAATAAGTATAAGAACTGGTCTAAGCTTGTTTGGTTCGACAATTTTCTGTTTAGACTCGGTTCGGAGCCGAAAGTCGCAAAACTTTGACTTTTGCTTTGACTTCAGTTCTGACCCGATTTAGGTGGGTTTAGACATGCCTTAAAGTCCCATTAGGACCTGGTTACATGTTAGTATAACCCTCTGTACTTGGTTCGTTGAATGTCCGATTCGTTTGCGCGTTTCCGTTAATTGTTTAAATGTTGACCATAATGCCCTTTCGACCATAAAACGATATTTTTGATAATATGAAAAGACAAGGACCTTGTCTACTGATTATTAAACATTCCCTCAAAATTTGACATCAGTTGGAGGTCTAGATTAGGAGTTATGCTCATTAGCGTAATTAGAACGCCTTTTAGTAATTAAACGGCGTCATTAGCATAAACCCTATCTAAACCCAATTTTTGACACCAAAACTTTTACCCACTGATGTAATATAATATTTTGGGATTTTTTAAGATTTTTAATTATTTTTAACCTGCTCATAACCTAAGGTTATGACATTAATTCGGTAAATACCGAATATGCCCTTTTAGGCCATAAAATGAGTTTTACAAATCATTTTGATACAAATCCAATTGATACTGATCTTATTTAATAAATGAAGTGTTTTGAAGTTGTAAACTGACCCGGAAACTCAGATTTCCTGTTATAACCCGGAAATCGCTCAAAACGGCTTTTTACGCATAATAAACACCAAGTGTTGGGTTTAAAACCATTTTGTCACATAAGACTTAACATCAACTGATATAACCTGTTAAAATAAGTTATTTTACTGATTAATTCAGACCCGTATCACAGAAGTCTAATTAATCTCTTTTATAATCTTTAAAATGACCAAAATACCCCTACGGGGCTTATTTTGAGATTAAACTTGTTTTGGGCATAATGGAAGATATCCTACTGATATCACAACATATTTAAGGCATATTAACTCAGCAAACCTGTAATAACTCTTATGGTTACCCGTTACGCCTCTTACGCGTTCGGTTCGGTTTATGTAACTAGTTTGCATAAACTAGCCGAAACGGGTCAAACCTTATCAATTTTATCTCAAAATCCAGAATGTGTTTAGATTACCCATATAAGACAAGTCTTTAAACTTGTCGGGTCTAAATCACATTCTATTCTATTCCGGTCTTCGCTTAATCACGCGTTCGAACCGTATCGTTCCTAAAAACTAACCGGTCTAAGCTTAAGCTTAACTAAAGACCGTTAGGATTCTAATAGGTTATTATAAACCTTTGTTCCAGAATAGGAGAACCGGTAAAAGCTACCCGCAATTGCTAATTGTGATTTATACTTGCAAAGGTAAATACTTTTAACTTATTTTCCCTTATACGGGCTTGGGGTACGGTATATAAAATACCGCTTGGTTGGGCATTCGACCTTAATCGATTGGTGGTTAAGTATTATCGAGATGACCCGTTTAAATTGTTTTTTTTGCTTAAAGCCTTTGGGAGGTTAATGACCATGTCCCGGATATCCTTGGCATCATTTTACGAAATGGCCACGACCTAAGCGCGGGGTGTAGGCGTACACCCGCCAGTGCCAAAATAAATAATGTGGTGTGTCTATTGATCTTTAACCCGGCACGATCCGGGCTACTGAACGCATAAGGAACATGTAATACTTTTACAAGTTTATATATTTAAATAATTATCCCAAGTTATAAAATCTTTGTGCCATGTGCATCCAAATAAATTTTTAATCATTTTAAAAATTAGTCGGTTAATTGTATTTACCAGTGTAAACTGACGTATTTTCCCAAAAAGATTAAGTGCAGGTACTACTCGTAATAGGCTGGAATTCTCCTTAGCATCAAAAGAGTCTCGCAAGCTTAAGATGCCTAAAGTCTGTTGAACTACTGTTTCCTATTTGTTTTTTTATCCACCTGTGGATTAATTTCAACTGTCGTGATACTTGATATTACAAATTATAATCGGTTGAAATATATCTTTCATTTAAAAGAAATATTTCAAGAAACTGTTTCACAATCAACTGAAAAGGGAGAATGCTCTTAGCAAAAACCGTTGAAGAATAAAGTGGAACAAAAACAAAAAGAGAAAATTTTGAAAAATGTTCAAAAAGAAAATAAAAGTTCATCAGATCAATCATCCAATCGCAATTAAAAATTACAAAAAGTAAAAATTCAAAATTCAAAATTTGTTGGTAATGAGTGGTGCAGGTTGGATCACAGTGCTCAAAAGGCAAATCCAGCAAACAAGAGGAGGAAAGATTATCACCAAGCCAAACAGTGCTTTGATCTAAATGTTTGGACTGAAAATGGTGATTGGTACGATAACAGAGTGTGTTACAGATGCGGCTATCAAGGACACATTGCTGTTAACTGCCAGAGTTGGAGGTTTGAGTCAAGGAGATGCTTTAACTGCAACATGATTGGCCATATTGCTAGAGATTGCTCAATGAGATCAATGAGAAGATCGAGGGCTAAATCTCAGAGGCAGGTGAGGAAACCAGTCAATGTCAAGCCCAAAGAACAGAAGGTTCAAGAATCTAAAGCTCAAGAAAAAAAAGTGAAGCTTTCTCAAGGGCAGAAAGACAGACTGAGGAAGAAGAGGAAGAAAGCGAGAGAATATCTTGAAAGGATTTTGTCCTCGGATACAACTGGTAAAATAGATAAAAGTTCTGATAAATCGTCTTGCTCGCCAAAGAATGACAAATCAAGCAAAACAGATTTATCAGATACAAATCTGAGGACGAAAGAGGGAAAGAAGAAAAAGAAAGTGGAGAATTCACTTCCTGGTGATGAATCTGTTTCTTCGGAAACAAAGGAGCCAGTTGTTGGCAATGAATGTGACTCATCAAATTCAGACAAGCCAAGTTCAGGCAATGAATCTGGTGTAGTAAAGCCAGAAGAGCCGTGTGTTGAGGTAAAAGTTGAGAATTCTGGTCTAACAATGGATGATGTAAATTTTCCACCATTGTTGAACAAGAATTCAAAATCACCCAAGGACAGTCAGGCTTGGGTGAATCTGTTTAAATGAAAAACCTAACTTGCCGGAGCTCCCAAGTTGGTAATCGTGGAGTAGGAATCGGCATCTTTCTTATAATTGTGGATTGATCTTAAAAATGTTAGTTTTTACAAGTAGTTGAAGAGAACAAGGTGATGAATGATCCCCATGTTTGAGAAATGACTCACAAAACTAATTTTCCGGAAAAACCATTTTGATTAAAATAAACTTCAGTGTTTTGAAATCACTATGGGAAAATGGTTTGGTGTCAGGGGGAGTTCTGATTGTTTATGCCAAATGAATGGAGAATTGAAGTGATTCTCATCATGTTGTCACATTTCTTGTACAACTTGTTTTCAAATTTTCTCAGAAAATCAAAATTGAGACATATTTTGATTTTAGGGGGAGTAAAAATTTAAAAAAAAATTAGAAAATTTGAAAATGTCAAAAACATTGAAAAATGCAAAAATGAGTTTTGTTGTGAAAAAGAGGAAATGATAGTAGATCAGTTGGACTGTCACAGCTTGCTAAAGAAATGGAAAGATATAATGTAATAAACGATCTTACTAAAGATGTCACGGTAGGCTCAGCTAGACTAGTAGAATTGCGATAACGATACAAACCTAAATGAAAAAGCCAAGTTCTAGTGGAAAACATGGTTGAAAGCATAGTACTTAGTTTTTGTCCTTCTTGACTGTGTGCCTACTCAGTTATCGCTGATTGTCGAAAGACATAAAACTGGTTAAGTTTGTGAACTTTCACAACTTTGCTAAAAAGTCGCTGTGATTGTGCATTTCATTTTGCAAAGATTTAAACTTGTTTTATTTCTTTATTTTGTTTAAGCATTGGACATCCTCTGCGTATACGTGAGTATCGACCTGGATGTTATTGCCTAAACGTTCTGCTTTATTTTCTTTGGTGTTTCGTTTAAGCTTTGGATCACCTCTGCGTATACGGGAGTATCGACCTGGTGGTTAAAGTCTAAACAACTTCAACTTGTTTTATTTTTCTTATTTTGTTTAAACATTGGACTTTCTCTGCGTATACGGAAGTATCGACCTGATTGTTAATGTTTAAACATTCTGTTTTGTTTTCGCACAAATCACAGTTGATAAAAGTTTAAAGGCATTACTTGAGATAGTGTATTGCATGATGAGGGGATATGCTGAGATCGTGGGGTCCATAAGAATTTAGTGCAAAATTAATATACCCTAACGTATCGGTAAGCATTTCGAAAGTTTTTAGATTGAGTTTAAGTGGACAACAATATCGTCAATCTACGTGAATCGTTTAGAACTGAAAATGTTTAAAGCTTAACGATGCTAGTGATTGGTCAAAAACTGATATGATCCTCTTACGCAAACTCACAAAAATATTGTTTGTATATATTTCTTTAATGCATTCCTTTGTTATAAAAAATTCAAAAAGATTTTAGAGTGTTTTAGCATAAATTTTTGAAAAATACAAAAAGATTTTCGACAACTGATGATGAAAAGCTGATTTTCGAAATTCCAAGTGCTGAACATGATGAACAGGTTTGGGAGTGTGTGTGCTGAATTGAAAAATTTTTGATTTAAGAAAGTAGTTTGATTAGTTAATCAGGGTCATTAATTTGAACTTGATGTAACTATTACTAGTAAGTTTTTCTTATTGATTTAAGTAAAAACTTATGTGTTTGTGAGAAGATTGTGAAGGAGATGAGCTTAAACAGAGTTAAAGCCAGGATGCAATCTCAAGACGATAGCTAATTCCAGACGGCGATCCCATCATAATGAAAGGGGGAGTTTGACGAGGCTAGAGCCAAAGAGAAGATCCTGGTATATGCTAAGAAAGAAAAGAGACTGATAAAGACTGATGACGCGAAGACTCGACACTTAAGACTCGTCAACATCTGAGGGGGGGTCTGTTGGTGCATACATCTGTCGTCTTCGTCTTATATCGAGTCTCGGGTTCGTTGCTGATCTGATCAAGAGTGATGTCATCATTCTTGATGATGACATCATCTAATGACATCATCATTGCAACATATTCACAAGAAGACAAAACAGAATGTAAATATGTTTGACTTTCGTTTGAAGCATGCATGTACGTTTGAAGCATGCATTTTATTTGAAGCATGCATGTACGTTTGAAGGAGGGTTCCGTTTGAACATGTCCGTTTGAAAGGTGTCATGTCACTTTCAAACGGAAGGGCTTGGCCTATAAATAGCCTTCAAACGATTTCATTTGTAACAGATTTCAGTTTCGATACCGAGGTGCTGCCGGTATTCCTTTTGATTGTAAACATTGTTAATTCAATATACAAGAGGTTTAAAGTGTGAATCAAGCTGTTTTCACATCCGTTTCTCTGTTTCCGCCTCTGAAACGGATTTGAGCTCTTTCGAACGACTCATTCAGGTCGCAATTCGATCCTACAGTATGAAGTTTCGAGGAACGAAAAGATAGGTTTGTAAACAGGGTTCGTATAAAAGAAAAGAATAATGGAGAATAATAGGAGTATAAAGGTGAATGATTGATTAAACGAATGCGAGTATAAGAATAGCATAAGTATTGGATAGACGAAGGTGATGTGTTAAGATTGAAGTCTCGTCGTGGATAATCGGATATAATGCGTTTGTGAGTTGTTTAAAATTTGTATTAGGTCCCAGAAGGTCTTCAAAACACTGAATTTCTCATGGCACGTTTCACGAAAGTTTGGTAACATGGTGAAAAAACTTATATATAGGAAGTACCAGCGGCGTATCCACCATGTTTTGACCATGTTACGTCCGTTTTGTTATTCGGTTTCATGTTACGTTCCATGTTTTACCATACATAGTAGTACACACTATGATTCTCATGCACCTATCACTATAATCCCGTGTGCACCAGCGATTATATTGATCGTCGCATAATCCACATAGCTTGTACTAGTTGTGTATGAATCAGGGTATATATTATTTTGAAAATAAGGACGTGTACGCATAAAAATGTAGTATATAAGCATGTTCAAGTGTAGGTATGTATGTGACCCACGCAAGCGAATCCCTCAGGTTACGCTCACGTATAGGTACGAATGTATGAATATGAGTATAAGTATGAGCATGAATATGAGTATAAGTATAAGTGTGAAATGTTTGATTATGAATATGAAACATTTGTATAAGTATAAACATAAAACGTATGAGTAGTATTAGTATAGGTATAGACATAAAATGTATCGTTATGAGTATGAGTGTAGGTATGACTAAGAAGGATTACGTATATAGTATATGCTGGAACATAACGGATTTAAGCGTATAAAAGCATTCAAAAGGTTGAGTATGTAAATACGAACAATATAAATGAACCTATCACGAGATATCGACTAAAACATGTACGATGATATGCATGTATAGTTGTTTAAGCAGAACGTTGAGTTTATCGAATCAAAAATAGATTGAGTTGGATTGGGAAGGTAGAATATAGTTAGTAAATGTAAGACAATATAAAGTATTCATTGGTTATGCATAACGTATTTTGAAATCGGTATAAGTAGGTATTTTGAATAATGATAACGATTTAGGTATAAACATGATCGGGTTGCATAATAAGATATTTTGAAGGAAAATTGTTGGTAATGATCACCTAGGTAAGGGAATCACCCCTAACTCGTTGGTGAAGTCGTTTTAAGAAAGAGGGAGTGGAGTTAATCGTCAAGGTAAGGAATTCACTCCTATCTTGATGATAAGTTTCCATTCTTGGGAATACGAGTAGTAGCATATAATGTAGAACAATCCACATGACATACTTAGTTAACAAGATTAACGTATCACTGGCATGTGAATAAACAGGTCAACCCATCGTGTACCGCAATTGAATGACTTAACATGACCTCTCGTTCACGGGTGGTGCGCTACTCCTATAACACTACGCATAGTGCTATACATGTTAAGGCGTGGGTTAAAAGACAAGTTCATTACATAAGAATCACCCAGTGACACGAATCTAGTATAACATACTAGCATGCATGTAAAACACAAAAAATTGAAATGATATATCGTACAAATGTAAAACACATTAAAATTGAGATCGCATAAAAGAGATTTAACATAAAAATTGGATTGTCACGGAACGTAACATATGACTATTCCAAAGTAAATCGAAGTCCTTTTCGAATTAAGGGAACGTGCTTTGGCCTAATAGACAAATACTCTCATCGAGAAACGACTAACGATATTTCTCCTTCCAGTTACTACACATCCTTAATCGATTGGGAAAATCGAAACTTTGGCGAAATTGAAAATCGAAGAGTGAGACTAGTTAACAATGTGCGAGTTTCACCTCTAACTTGATAACATCGTACCCTAATGTGGTTGGTACTCGTCGGGTCAAAAGTTAATATCGACACTTTGACGAGGGTCCACTAGAATTTGAAATTTGAATTTCTCCATTAAGGTGAGGATTTCACTCCTAACTTGATGGTGAATTTTGTGTAAAAGAAAGGTAGATGGATTGAGAATTGTTCACCAAATTGTGGGTTTCACGCCTATTTTGGTGAAGTCGTCTCGTTTGTGTATTATGAGTGTTTGTGGAATTTGAATAGTCGAGTAAAATGTATGAAGAAAAGCGTATGTTGAAGATTAAACAAACAACTATAAACATGTCAAGAATGGCACAATAAGAATGAAGTATTAAAACAAATATTAACACATAATAAAACATGTATTAACACATAAGAATAGTATGTCAAGTAGTAACACATAAGTGGCATATATGTTTAAAGGTCAAAAGAAAATAAATAATGGGCAAATAAAGTAACGTGTAAGTAGTTCAAGCAAAGCATGAGAATAAAGCTCTAGAACTATATACTAGGTGAAAATCATGGCAATTTTTCCTAATTCCCTATAGTTATGGCTCTGATACCAATCTGTCACACCCCAACCGATGGCGGAAACATCAAACATCATAACACTAATTGTGACAATATAGATTAAATCAAATTTCATAAATGACTAAATTCAAATACATTGTTTCAAATAAAGACAAATTACAACAAACATGGTTTATTATTAAAATGGGTATCTAGTCCAACCTAACTTGATTCCTTCATCATCTTGACTATCAACCTGCAACATGTATTAAAATAAAATCAACAAAAAATGTTGGCGAGTATACAAGTTTGATACATAGCATAGTAGAATAAAATAGTTTAACGTGCTCATATCCAACATGAATAAAATGATTTCTAGTTAACAGTATATGCTCGAAACGATGTTACTCTACATGCTCAAACCAAAGTTTCCAACGCAATTAACATAGCCTATCCCAAGAGTTTAGCGAGAGGTAAAAATAGAATAAACTTAACAATACCCAAAAGAATAACGGGCGGGGCGTTACAACCTATAGCGCTATAATTGTTAAGGTAGGCTTGATCGAAGTTAACGAGCATATAGTCATGAAGTGTTTACATTAGCATCACATGTGTAACAAGAGTCAAACATTTCATGTGTAATTTGGATAGAGTGTGAATAATTAAAGTTTAACGTGCTTGTGAAATTTGCATAAGAATACAAGTTGCACCCAAAAGTGTTTAAAATGAAAATGGGATCATGTATACTCACAAAATTGCTAAGTCTTCCGATTATGCAATTGTTGACGAGTGTATGAGATTAGGAGGATGGAACACCGAGATCACCCTATGTGGGTAAACGAAAGTGCATGAGTGATTGGAATTAATGACGGAAGTTTTGAATTGGAATATAGAGTATGAGTTTATAAAAAAATATATATTGTTAGTATATGTATGTATATGGATATATAGTATTTCTGAGCTAAGTCCATCAAGAGTATGTTAGATTGTTATGTTAGATAAGTTAAGCATGAAGAATTAACCTCATGGTATGATTCACCAAACACAAACCTTGCCACATTATCTTATGGTAGACTTTGGTTGGTTTTACCAAAACACGCGTCACCACAAGAACTACGGTAGATTTGGATGGTTTAATCATTTGTAGGTTGTGTTAGACTTTGTTAACAGAATGTTTAGAGTGTTTTCACACCCCTAAACTCATAAGAATTAACAACACATAAGCACCACAATCATGGTTTTGATTATGGGCAAAGTAGGTACAAGATTCATGTAAGTAAGTTAAGAGTTTAAGAAGGTTAGAGTTTATTCTTCAAAAACAGGAAGTTTGGACCTCAAAATGATGTTGTTTTACCTTAGATTATCGAAGTAATCTGATGTAAACAATCTTAGAGGTGTTCCAGGATTTGTAGAAGAAGAATTGATGCAGAAAAGATGAAGAAATGTGAGTTTGAACTTCACTTTCGGTTCTTGAGAATTCTGCCTTGTTCTTGTAAAATCAGAGAATTTGGGAGTGTTTGGAGGTTATAGAAGTGTTTAGCAAGCTCAAATGGAAGCTAGGAAGGGTCTATTTATAGTTGGGGATTAGACAAAACCGTTTGGATGAGCTAGAAAGTCACACAAGTGGACAAATCGGTCAAAACGGCTAGTTTTTGCAACCTTCTAGGAATCAAAACGGCTTAGATACCCTTACGGACCGTATGGAACTATTCACGGTCAGTAAGGCACTATTCACGTTTTTTTTAATTCTAGGAATTAAAACACGCACTTTTTACAAAAGGGACCTATGCTAGAAAAATTTCTAAAAATTATTAAAAATCCTTTTTGTAAGATTTTACGGTAAAATCCTAAAAATTATAAAGGAAAAATCTTTTGTAATGTTTTTCGGTTTCGTATAAAATCATGTGATTGAAAATGTATTTCCATTATAATTAACGCCTCGAAAAATAAAATATACATATGAACTTTAGAAAATAATAATACGAAAATACGAGGCGTTACAACTACAATTACAAGAATACGAAAAATCACGTATGAAATACTCCCATCCTTGGGAAGGAAATACGAAAATAAATACTTGAGAAGTATTGTCACGAAACCTTGAAATAATATTTGAGACATAAAAGAAACGTAACTCAAAACATGAATACTAAAGCAAAGGCACGGCCGTTCCTCTAATAGACGTTAGTACACTGTAGGTAGTCGTGTTCGTTGAGGAGATTGGGTTACGATTCTGAAGACGCAAAACAGTGAGTTCATGCACCCCTTTTCTCTTAATTGTTTTTGGTTTATAACTCTCGGGGGTGGAATACATGTTACGAATGCTTAAACGGTATGAAATGCCTATGAAATACTAGATCATGTGAGCATAGACTTAATATTGAAATGCCATTAATACTTAATTAGGGACGAGGGTTAGATCTAACGGGTACGGCCGAACCCCACTCATGGTCACAACTAGTACCAAGCAGTGCTTCAGAGTCCCAGTCGAGGGAAATCGACATAGTCAAGGGAAATTGACATAGTCAAGGTAAATTGACATAGTCGAAGGGAAATTCGACATAGTCGAGGGAAATCGACAAGGGTATAAGCCTACTCATTACGAGTGCTCCCTATGTCCTCACATGCCTTAAATTCCTTGTAAAACAATTATGTTCATACACGCTTTTCATACCTGTTTACAAAGGAGTCTCTCAAAGATTTACAAGATTACAGTACTCACACAAAACGCATGAACTCGCTCAACTTTTGTTGATGCTTTCCAAAATTATATGTATGTCAGGTGACAGGTTGGATCTTGGGCGCGGGTGTTGTAACTAGAAGTAGACTTCAAGTTTAGATGTCATCCACTTTTGTTGGTTTGTAACCTAGTCAAAGGTTATGTTTTAAAACTTATATAACCAGTGTTTGTAATACTCAAATTTTATGAATGGATGAACATTGTTTTAATCTTGTAGTTGTTTATTACGATTGAATGCAATAATATTAAACCAGTCACACATCATACGCTTCTGCAATATTCAGGGTGAGTTTGGTATCAGAGCTTCGATTGTAGTGAACTAGGATTCCTTCTCGAGTCTAGACTAGGATCACTAGAGTTCTCTCGCAAAAACATTTTACAAAAAGGTTTTTCATTTCATTCACGTAAGCGTCAAGATCCATGAGTCAAACATTTTTCAAAGAAGAGACAAGGCAAGGACATTAGTAGGGAATACCCTCAAGATAAGGTGCCAACTAAGGCATAGTCTACACGAGTTAGACTTGCCAAAGACAAAATGACCCCCCAGAGGATAAACGAGAGTTATATGTGATATGATGCATCGAATTGCCTGTTTATGCTAAGTAACATATTTGTTTACTGATATATACATACGAATAAGTGTACGGAATGATTATTGACGTGAATAAGATACTTTCGACTCCGACTCCTATTACTGTACTTACCCGCACGATGAAGCTATCAACCTCGCGTTCTTTGCAAAGCTCATGGTTGGAGTGATTACCAAACGAGATTCTGAGCTTGCTTCTGTAGGAAATGGCTGCTCTTCTCTCTCGATCGTGAAAGTGCCTGACTATAGTAGTGCCGGCGAGGCAGAGGCGGCAACCTTGAACAACTTCTTAATCAGCGGGACGAGATCCCTGCGGCTTTTGTGAAGCGAGATTGACGACACACTTGACCAGAAAAGGAAGATGAAGTATTCATCTCAAAGGTGCCCCTCCAATTACTAGGAAATTCCCCTTATTCCTATTTCGTTTAATCATCGTACCAACTCGCGCGTAACGATAACGAGTGTTAGCGCGTGGACCACTGCAATGGTCCTGTCCATGACGGAGATATAAGGACAGTAGTGTCCCCTCCTTGGTTGATCATCTGCTTGGACGAGAGAAAATTAGGGTAACTGTGCAAAACAATTTATTATTATAGGGGCCCACGTAATAACAACTTGTAGTGCATGGAAATCCTGGTGGACTCTACGGGTCAAGTTAATGATCACCATCCCTTCAAAAATAATCTATAGGTGTTCACACCTTCATATGGTAGAACAATACATAGACCATTGCTTTAGCACTTTATAAAGTAGGAAACCTGTCTTTGCCTACTTCGTGTCTGACACTTCTACCCGTGTACAAGACGTTTGAGAACCGATATTTAAGCAAGTGAAGATGGATAACATTCAGAAGGATTCAGTAACGTTACACTCTCTATCACCCCTACATAAACAACCCCCATCTCAGGGAAAGTATACCCGTCTTGTGAAGCTAAAGACCAAAGAAAGCAAACGTAGGAGGAAAATCACTACTACCTTATGAAAACTCAGTAATTGTTTCCTCACTCGTACATTATTGATTATATAAGCATGTGATACTGGGTGATTACATGATTGCTTAAGGTACGGTGTGCCTCGTAGACAATTATGGAATGTTGTCTAACTTACCTCATACCTTTTGACAGAAGAAAATGCCGCCCATACGTGACACAAACACCAGTACATTACCAAGGACAGAAGCCGAGCTTCAAGAACGAATCTCACAGGCAATTGCACGACATGAAGCCCTCCGCTCCGAACACAGCGGTCACTTCCCGAAATAACCCTCCAACTGGCTGCACCAATAAACAATTCCTGGACTGCAAGCCATTGAATTTTAATGGCACAGGAGGTGCCGTTGCATTTGTTCGTTGGGTAGAAAAGACTGACTCCATTCTAAGAATGAGTAACTGTACGCCCAAACAGAGTGTTGCCTATATCTCAGGGTTGTTTTTGGATGGCGCACTCTCCTGGTGGAACCTTTAGGTTCAGACCCTTGGTGCAGATGCTGCTTATGCACTGAGCCGGGACGAGCTCAAGGAAATGATGGAAAAGAAATACTGTTCTAGGGCCGAAATCCAGAAGCTTGAGGTGGAGTTCTGTAATTTGAAAATGGACGGGCCGAAGATTTCTGAGTACGTCCAGCGATTTCACGACTTGTCTAGGGTCGTCCCCTACTTAGTCAAACCGGAATTCAAGAGGATTGAGCGATTCATTTGGGGACTTGCACCTCAAATTAGGAGCATGGTTACTACCCCAAAGCCCCCGACCATCGTAGAGGCTATCGATTTGAGTGTCACTCTTATTGAAGAAGCTCTACGCATGGGAAAATTCTCGGAATTTAAGGATAATGAGAAAGAGACTCATGTGGAGTCATCAAGCCACAAGAAGAGGAAGTCTTCAAACCTAAAGTCAAGCACCCAAGTCAGCTATGGAAGCTCTAAGGAAAACAAAAGAAAGGAAGTAAACCCGCCGCATGGCAGGAAAGCTTATGGAGCCACTAATAACGCTGGTGATAAGGTTTACTTGGGGACTAAGCCAAGGTGTGAGGAATGCAATTTTTACCATGAAGGTCAATGTCTGAGGCCTAAGTGTGGGTAGTGTGGAGAGGAAGGACACAGCAAGGATGCTTGTTGGGCGAAGGAACCAGATGGAAGAAATGATGGTAGAATACCAGGTTGCTACAAATGTGGTGAAGCAGGGCACTTTAGGAAAGATTGCCCTAGGAAGAACCAAGCAAGGAAGGGTTTTCACGATCGAAGCTCGTGAAGCACGCAAGGATCCAGATGCGGTTACGGGTACGTTCCCTATTAACCAACCTTATGCATCTATTTTTTATTAATACTGGCACCAACTTTAACCTTGCATACTTAGAACTTAAGAAACTGCTTGACCTAGTTTCGAGTAGAATTGACGCCCCGTATTCTTTAGAAATGGGCATATAGAAGGCTAGTTTAAGCAGACGAAGCAATTAAGGATTATATTTTGGGGACTCAGAAGGCCGGAACTTTCTGTTACCATTGCCTTGGAAAGTCATGATATGATAGTCGGCATAGATTGGAAATCCAAGTTTAGAGCTGAAGTCATTCGATATAAGGAAAATCAGTCGCATCCCTCTTGCGAATGATGAAACATTTATAGTGCACAACCTTCTTGCAATAGTACTAGACCGTGGGTCTGCGACATCTCTCATTGGTCGAAACGACACAGAAGCGCCTCCAAGTAGACTGAAGGGCCTGAGAACATCCCCGTGACGGAAGAAGTTCTAGTAGCCATTCCTGAAGATTTAACAGGAATACACCCCCCCTCATTGACAAGAGGAGTTCAGGATGAACCTGATGCTAAGAGCGACACCAGTGACAAGGTGACGCCTTACCAACTAGCGTCGTCCGAGAAGCATGAGCCTCCGATATAACTGCAAGAGCTGCTAGACAGAGTAAATTAAGGACATGACACCCTTAGTTAAGGGAACGAGTCCTCAACTGTGAATACAAGAAGGAAATACCCCTAAAACGACCTTTAGGACTCGCTTCGAGCATTATGAGTTCCTTGTCGTACCATTTGGCTTAACACATACATCGACAATATTCATGGACCTCATGAATCGAACGTGTAAGCCATACCTGGATAGATCATGATTATATTTATTGACTATATGCTCAACGACCAAGTAAGGTCATGAGCAACATCTGCAATTTATCTTGCAACTCTTGGAGAAAGAACACTTATGTGATAAGATGTCGAAAAACGGATTTCGAATTCGCAAGATAAGAACTTTAGGATACATGGTGGATAAAAACGAGAGTCATGCCAACCTTGCAATCAAGAGCTAAAGAGTTAGAGTTGCAATTATGTGACGCTTCTTGACAAAGTCTCGATTGCGCGTCAATGCAACGAGACCACGGCATTGCATACGCGTCACGTTGATTAAAGGACCATGGGAAGAAACCATGATCCAGATACAGTGATTGCGCGCCATAAATTTGACAACATTACTTGTAAAAAAAAACGCTGCACGACCTTCACTAATCACAAGGGTTGCAGCACACCGTTGATCGTAAAAACTAGAATATTAACGTAGATGGACTAAGCTACTGAACGATGCAGACTTTATGGACACGATACGTGCTTGTGTGATAAACTTGATGAAAAGTTGGAACACTCACTTGCCCTTAGTGGAGTTTTCCCACAACAGTATTTATCACACCACTGTTTAAACCGCTTCGTGTGAAGCTTTAGATGGAACATAATAAATCGATCCCCATTGTGTAAACAGAGACCGGAGATAAACGATCTACTGGCCCAAGTTGGTTCAGGAAAAATTACAGGCAAGATCGATCAGATATGTGATCATATCAAGACAGCCCGCAGAATATAGAAGGATTGCGCCGACGAACGACTGAAATCGTAGGAATTCGAAATAAGAAGTATGGCTTTAATTGGGAGCCTCGCCTAGAGAAGGCTTGGTGTGATTTGGAAAACGTAAAGGTTGGACCCCCGGTGTAGGGATCAGAACCATTGCTCACAAATTGAAACTTCCAGAAAAAGATCGGTAGTGATCACGACACAATCCACGTGTCTAGTCTTTAGAGGAGTCTGACTCAAGGAACAGTCGTTGTTCCCACAAAGAAAGATACACGTCAACGAAATTACTATAGAACCTGTTAAGGTTACAGACCAAGAGTCCACAAAACACAGAAAAGACGTAATTGATTTACTTGAGTACGATAGAATTCATATCATGACCCAGAGTTACATGGGAACATGAAGACAAATTTTAAACCTAAGTGACCACATTTGATTTACAACTCCCCTGCGACCGATGGCATCGCTTGAATTTCTGGACGAACTGGTATCTAACCAAACAACCGGACATTACCCGGAACACCAAAATATTGCTAGAAGCATTATTTTATTATTTCTTGGCTAGTTATGATCCACGAACACCCTAACATACTACATAATGCAAGATACACATAAAACACTAGACTTTACACTTAACACCCTAGCCAATTACCCACTTACCATCAAAATTTACACATGGACCCCCCCCCCCCCTCCATATTTACGGTTGAAAGGGGTGGCCCCACCATCAAGATCTTTGGTTGATTTCACTAGATATTATTTGATATTGTTTGATTCACCAAGATTTATTTTGATATTACTTGGATATGGAAGATTTATTTAGATATCCTTGGATATTATAAAGATCATTTCATATCTCACAAACTCACTCCACTCCCTCATACTCTCTCTCTCCCTCTCGGCTCTACCTAGTGCCGCCACCACCACCACCTTGCAACCACCATTCACCCATTTCAAACTCATTTCAAAGTGCAAGAAGGTGATTCATGAAGCTTGAAGCTTGTGGAATTTGAAGAACCTCCATCCATTGCTTTCACCCACCATTTTCATCATCATTTTCTCTTGTGATCTTCCCTAGCCTTTAAGCTAGTTGTAAGCTTCTTGTTACTAGTTTTTACTTCTCTTTTTGTTGGTTAAAAAGATGTACATTGTTATAAATCACAAGAACACTAAAAGACTTGAACTTGAATCATGAACATAAAGCTTACATATGATGATATATGGATGAAATAATGTTGTTTAAAAACATGCATGACACTTGATTGTTATTTACTTGAGATTATGATGTTGAACATCATAAGGGGCTTGCTAGATTGTGATTAAACACATGATCTAGCAAGTTAGAGGATGATTATGTGTTAACCCAAGAAGATCATCCTCACTTATAAACATGAACTTGAAAACAAAACGATTTCTTGAAAAATAGTAAATAAAGTGAGCTAGTAATCTTATGAATCTAAGATTCATGTATGATTTTCCAAGAAAACCAAGTTCAAAATATGATTTTTAGTAGAACTCGATTCTTACTTAAATGTACAATATTTTTGGTGATGAAATAAATGTAAGAACACTTTATTTACAAGAAGAGTTCAAAAGAATAATTTTTGGAAGGATCATCTAACAAGTTGTAAACACCTAGTTTTTGTAAGAATGAGTTTTGTAAAGTAATAAACGCACTTTAAAGGGGTAACTAAACCCACTAAACACTTTACCAAGTTACTACAAGTTTTTGTGAAACGATCAAGTTAATGTTGTTATATAAATTGTATAGTTTTTGGACTTGGGAAGTGTAGTTTGATTATTGATTGTTGGGTTGATTTTTGAAAAGAAAATGATATGCTTTAATAGCATGGACACCTCCGTCTTTAGGGGAAACTATGGCAAAATTTTCTATAAATATAAACACTTAGAAAAATATTTGCTAATAAGTATTTACAAGTACGTCTTAAACTATGATTTTCAATAACGAACTTTGCCATAATTTTTCTTGTAACAAAATACAATTATTGGAGGTTGGTTTTTATAAACAAAATGGGTAAACATATATATATTTAGAATATATATACATACTAAAACACTTGTGTGATTAATTGTATACTTGGTGAAATGATTATATTATTTTAGAGTAAAATAATATCACTTAACAGTTCTGTGAAATTAACTATCCAAAACAATACCGTTACATATGTATTTTGATAAATATTATTGTGGATACAAATGGAATGAAAGTATGATTTTATTTATTATTACAAGTTATATCATACTTTGACAAAAGGGAAAATATTATTTTGCGGAAGTTAAAATGTATTTTCTTAGTATATTTAGAAAATATATGATTTTTGCGAAAAATATATATTTTCATGAAATACATTATTCCGGAAACTACAATTACAAGAATACAAAAAATCATGTATGAAATACTCCCATCCTTGGGAAGGAAATACGAAAATAAATACTTGAGAAGTATTGTCACGAAACCTTGAAATAATATTTGAGACATAAAAGAAACCTAACTCAAAACATGAATACTAAAGCAAAGGCACGGCAGTTCGTCTAATAGACGTTAGTACACTGTAGGTAGTCGTGTTCGTTGAGGAGATTGGGTTACGATTCTGAAGACGCAAAACAGTGAGTTCATGCACCCCCTTTTCTCTTAACTGTTTTTGGTTTGTAACTCTCGGGGGTGGAATACATGTTACGAATGCTTAAACGGTATGAAATGCCTATGAAATACTAGATCATGTGAGCATAGACTTAATATTGAAATGCCATTAATACTTAATTAGGGACGAGGGTTAGATCTAACGGGTACGGCCGAACCCCACTCATGGTCACAACTAGTACCAAGCAGTGCTTCGGAGTCCCAGTCGAGGGAAATCGACATAGTCAAGGGAAATTGACATAGTCAAGGTAAATTGACATAGTCGAAGGGAAATTCGACATAGTCGAGGGAAATCGACATAGTCGATGGAAATCGACAAGGGTATAAGCCTACTCATTACGAGTGCTCCCTATGTCCTCACATGCCTTAAAGTCCTTGTAAAACAATTATGTTCATACACGCTTTTCATACCTGTTTACAAAGGAGTCTCTCAAATATTTACAAAATTACAGTACTCACAAAAAACGCATGAACTCGCTCAAATTTTGTTGATGCTTTCCAAAATTACATGTATTTCAGGTGACAGGTTGGATCTTGGGCGCGGGTGTTGTAACTAGAAGTAGACTTCAAGTTTAGATGTCATCCGCTTTTGTTGGTTTGTAACCTAGTCAAAGGTTGTGTTTTAAAACTTATATAACCAGTGTTTGTAATACTCAAATTTTATGAATGGATGAACATTGTTTTAATCTTGTAGTTGTTTATTACGATTGAATGCAATGATATTAAACCAGTCACACATCATACGCTTCCGCAATAGTCAGGGTGTGACACTAACAACATCAAGGTATGATTCTATCATCATTAGTAGTTAGATTAAGCATTTGCATGTAGTTAAAACATAAAAAATTTGGGGGAAAATCTAGGGTTCTTGAACTTCATCCTGATCGAACATCAAATTTTTGGATAAAACTGTTAGCATTAGTTTAGATTCATGTTATAGGAAGTAAATCCACTTGTATTGTTCACAAATTTGCCCGATTTCTCACAAAAACCCCCAACCCTTGTTTTTGAACCGAAAAAGATAAAATCGAAGGGGTAAACGGTTTGTTTTGGGAAAAACGGCACTTGGGGTTTCATTTTCAGGGGAAACCGCCCCTACTACACCAAAAATTTTCAAGTTTTCGGGACCAGGTCGAAAAATGTGATTTTTGGTAAACAGACGCCTAGACACGGGGTCGTGCTCGCTGAGCACGGGGGCGCGTCCAGCTATTTACTGACCAACATGGGGCGTGTCCGCTGAACACGGGGTCGTGTTCAGCCGACTATTTTCAGTTTTCTCCGAAATTTTCAAATTTTTCATGCTAATTGTTTGGTGTTTCCTTTCAGATGTCGAAGAAGTTCACACGGTTCAATGCAAACGAGTTGGATGCTAAGGCAAGATACGATGTGCTTCGAACCAGACCAGAAGAATACCCAAGACAAGTATGCATGGATCTTTTAGCTATGGTGAACCAACTTGACAGGTTTAACAACCTAGTCACCGGCCCCCTAAGAGCCGCCCTAACCACTCGACTTCGCTCAGTCCATGAGTATAATCTGGAATTCTATAGCACTTTCGTGTTCAATTCAAGATCCGACCCATTTGATAATGATGGGGTAGAATTCAGATGTGGAGGGACTACGTACTCTATCTCGATGGCACAGTTTGGGTCGATAGTGGGGTTGTATGCGGAGGAAGATGCGGGTAATGAAGAGAACACCGGATGGTTACGTGAGCTATCAGAAAACGAATGCCAAGCCGGTTGGGCTAAAATAGGAGATGGAATCTACAACCCAAGTAGCACTAAGAGCACTAAGTTAAGGGACCCTTTTTACCGTTACATCCATAGGGTCCTCACTTATTCTCTTAGCCAAAGGCACGATAGCAGTGGCGTTATAGGGTTGAGAGATTTGGTGGTCCTTCATTGCATTCACAACCACAGAAACCTCGATGTTCCGTACCTCCTGCTCCGAAACATGCATTGGAACCGACTTGCTTCTCCATTAACCCCTATCTTCTTCGGGGGGTGGATATACCGTCTCTTTCAAGCATTTTGTGAACATGCCCAGATCTTTCAAAAAGAGCCCATGGTCGGGAAGAGTGGACATACACATCTGCCGTTCCATGAATCTGATTTATGAAGCCGAAAACGGGACGATAAGCTTCCAAAGAGTCCAGGGGCATGCATGGAACCCGCAAGAGGCACTCGCCCTTCACGCTCCATAGTTCCAACATCCTCCTCAACACAAATACCAGCCCCACGGTGATCCGGGCCAATCCTCCTCACTAGGAGGCAGTTTTCCTAATTTTCAAAGTTTACATGATTTAATGCAGGAAAACCTCATGTGCACCAGGAACACCTACAACCTAGCCAGCAACACGTACAACCGGGTCGGAGCAATAGAGAGAAATATATCCGACATACAGGATGACATTAGGAACATCCGGGAGTACATGGCGGGGCACGGAGGCGGTGGTGGTGACGATGATTATGAGGACGAGGACATGGACTAGGCGGGAGGAGCGGAGTTAGGAGCAGCTGGTTGGAGCTCCACAGGTTAATCCCTTATCTCATGAACAATTTCCGGCCTGCGTGCCGTGTGTTGAACAATTTACTTTCCTTTAACTCTTTTTACTTTCTGCATTATTTTTTCTTTTTAACTTTGTGATGTGGATGTTTAAACAATGGTAATTTAGGATGTTTGCTATGGTTTGGTGTAGTGTTTATTGATGAAACAGGTACATACGAGGCTTAGAGTACTAAACATTAGTACTACTAAAGCAGGGACAGGAAAAACGAAGCCAGAAACCTGTTTTTCACCCTTTGCAGACTGTCTACACGGGGTCGTGTCCAGCCGACACGCCCCCGTGCCCACTACCTCAGACCTGCTGTTTGTTTTTTCCTGCGGATTTTACCCAGACACGGGGTCGTGTTCAGCCGACACGCCCCGTGTCCATCTTCTGTAAGTAATTGTTACTGGCATTCTGACCACGGGGTCGTGTCCATTCGACACGGGGCCTTGTCCAGACGCCCAGTAACATAAATTTTTGCTTTTTCACATCTTTTTACACATTCAATCAACCTAAAAACTTATTTTTGGGACACATTGAGGACAATGTGTAATTTAAGTGGGGGGGGGGGGGATGCTAAAACCTTGAATCTTGCGAGTCCTAATTACAAGCCTTACACAAAACTCTATTGGAATCGCTAATCACCCCAATTTTTTTCAAAAAAAAATCATTTTTTTTACTTGTCTAGGTTTAATTTGGGAATTTCAAGTTCTAAAAAAAGGTTATATTTTTACAAATTTACAACAGATAGCGTCGTGATAAAAAGAACCACCATAAGAAAATTATGAAACGACATGACAAGATTGATTAAAATTTGATTATATATACTTGATCACATAAAAACCCATTCCCACAAAAAGTGAGTTTTGAGCCTTTATTGAGCATACAAATATATATCTTTAAACTAAATGCTCATTTTTCGTTTCTTGTGTGAATAGCCGCTTGGTTCTTACAACTCTAGAACTTGCCACGACGATACATTCCCGGTCCTTACCAACTTAAACCCGAGTAAGTAAATGACGGAGGCATTAGGACTAACCCTTTTTATTTCTACACCATTATTTTTTCTTTTTTTTACCACCTACCCAAAATCCCCCTAGTTAACCCCTTTGAGCCTAAACCTTTTCATCTCATAACCCAAAACAAACACCCTTTCACTCACCAAAACCTTTTTATTTTTAACCCTTTGTTTTAGTAACAAGCTCGGTTTTTCTTATGACTTTCAAAAAAAAAATGATGATGATGAAGCAAAGGAGAAATAAACAAACAAGTTTATCAAAAATAACTTTGTTTGAATAATGGCTTCATCAAAAATAAAAAGTCTTACGAAAACCGACGCTTTTTACGTCTTTCGCCCTTTACTAACCACTAACCCAACCACCTACCTTTAGCCCAAGCCTAACCCTTCACCCCAAAAGTCCTCTTGATATTTACAAAGGTGTATAGTTAAAAAGGAGGAGTATTGATTGCTTGGCAAGCTTATGGTAGGAGTAAGTTCCATGCCGCTCTCGAGTGATTCACAAAAATACATCTTTGGCCGAGTGTTGAGTGATCCCCCGTGAGGTATGTGAACTTGTATATAAATGGAATTTTAAAAAGGCATGTTATGCCCTAATAAGTAATTTATGTTATGTAATGTTTTAAATAAATCATGACGAATAGGATTGTAAATAAATAAAAATAAAACTTAATAAAGAATCTTGGAAATCCCGACACTCTATGACAAACCCAAAAAACTTTCTCTTCTACCCATTCCATTTGGGAGTGTAAAGCCACATTATAAAGAGTTTTGTTTGAGGACAAACAAAGATTCAAGTGTGGGGGTATTTGATGTGCTCAAAATGCAACATATAAATTACATCAATTGTGGCATAAAACTAACCCTTTTTAGTACTAATGTTGGAAAAAGTGTGTTTTTGTCTTCCTTTTGTATTTTCAGGATTAAATGAGCTCAAATGAATAAAAGAAGCACAAAGACAACTAAATCTAACATAAATACAAGAAAAGGAACAAACGTGGCATGCCCGGCATCCCCGACAGCATCTTCCCAAGCAAAACAAGAGAACAGAAGGCTGAACACGCCCCATGCTCAATGAGCACGGGGGCGTGCCCAAGTGTCAGCAGAAAAGACAAAGCTGTAGAAGCTTCTATCACCCACCACGGGGGCGTGCCCAGCGGACACGGGGCCGTGGTCAACTCTAAGATTCGCAGAATCTGAGGAAATCTTGATAGTACAGATACGCTTCTGCACACGGGGGCGTGCCCAGCGGACACGGGGGCGTGGTCAACTAATGCAGACAAACTGCAATTAATGAAGAAAGAGAAGGAATGTGGACACGGGGCCGTGCCCAATGGACACGGGGCCGTGCCCGAGTCTTTATTCAGCCTATAAATAGGGGTGCTTGGCTCATTTCCATCCCTTGGCACACCACCTCTCTCACACTTCACCCACCACCCACCACCATCACAACACCATCATCCACCACCATCATCCATCATCCATCATAGAGTGTGTGAGTCGTCTCGAGATCCAAGATTGATCGTAAGAGTTCTTGACAATCAAAGGCCATGTTTGCCTAAGTCTCTTACATCACTTGGTGAAGACAAGTGTCTAGTGTAATACTTTTTATTTTTAATCTTTTCGCACTTTTTATTTGGTTATGTATTAATGACTTTAATAACTAGTTTCTTATGTTGAAGGTGATTCTTCCTTATCGTTTGTCCGTGGTGTTACTGTCTATACAAAATAAAAGATTTTCGCCATTCATATCTCCATGGTTTATATGGAGGTATGTTGACTACCTGGTCGGGGGTTAAGGGAACGGTTTGGTAAGAGTCTTGCCTTGTTCAGTGTATAGATCCTGCAAGGACCTGGGTCAAATTTAGTAGGACCTCCTTCAATACCCACCGGTATTTGATGGCGGGGGTCCAAACTCTTTGATCCCCTCATATGTAAGCTACTATTAAAACTTTAACCCGACTACTTAGGACTGTATCCCAGCTGACTCAGACTACTTAGCCGAGGGTAACGTCACCTTCAAAAGAGGGGCCTACCACGTTATGCGTTAATAACTTAATTAATTATCTTTCAATAATCCGACCCTTTAGGATTGTATCCTTGCTGACTCAAACTACTGGGTTGAGGGTAACGTCACTTTCAAAAGAGGGGCCTACTACAATAACTAAGATAATCTCTTAAAAAGTGTAAAAGTGCGGAAATAATCAAAGGTTACACTAAACAGGAGTCGGATCCAAGTGATTCATCTTGTCTATCTGTTTTTATTTTATTTTATTTTTCAGCATTTTAGTTAGTTTTTATTTTTCTAATTTAAAAACCTTTTTCTAATTTTTTATTTGATTAGACGTTAAGGATAAACCGTTACTAAAAGCTCTTGTGTCCTTGGACGACCTCGGTATCTTACCAACACTATACTACGCTCACGATGGGTGCACTTGCCCATATGTGTGTTTAGTGTTAGTAAATATCGTGTTTTATAAATTTAAAACTTGGCTAAAAAGTGTAAAAGGGCTTAAATTATACATTAAAAACCTATCACACCTAACGCACATCACTTTGCCATGTGTCCATTCTGTTATAACAGAAAAGATTCCTTTGTTCAAGTCTTGATTTCATGCTCGCGGAGATGTTTAGGAGTTTATCTTCAAGGCTAACTGTACTTTTGCGCGGGCCCGCGCAAAGGTGTTAATTGAGTATTTGTCCTTCTTTTCTCTGGCGCATGGTCATCAAAGACTGTTCTTTCCCCAATCTTGTTTATAACCGCTGCGCGGCCGCGCAGGGTCTTATTTAAGATGTTTTTGGAATAAGATTAGGGTATGGCCCTATGCGCTTGCGCAGGGTTTTTAGGACCATACCCCTTCAGTATCTAGTAACCGGTACCCAATACCAGATGCTCATTGTGACATTTGTGCTCTGTAAACACTGAACGATGTAGAACAATATCAATTATCAATGAAACAATGTGTTTTGGTCTCAATATTTGTTTATTTGTGTTTGACGATTTTACATTTTGATTCTAGTTCGATTTCAAGCTTCTAATCGCCTTCTGGAAAGTTATACGCAAACTGATGCGTAAACGTAATCAGTTTAACGCGAAAAACACTCCGGAACAGTGACTTAAGCTTAACATACCTTAAATAACCTTTACATAACTTAGAAATAAGTTTTGAAGGGTTTGGTGTGTCAAAAACAAGTTTATTCGATCAGAGGGACTATTTGCGACAAACTGCAAAAGTCTGCCGATTCGTATAGCAACGTACACTCTGGAACAAGATCATAAGCTAAACATACCCTAAATATCCTTTACATATCTTAGAAATAAGCTTTGAAGGGTTCGGTATGAGAAAATGCGCTTATTTGATCAATATGGACTAAAAGTTTCAAAAAGTGCATTAGGTTGCATTTACGCGCATATCTTACGTTCTGACCATATCCGGACATCAAAAAAATTTTTAATCACTAAAATATGGTATTTTAGTTATTGGAATGCAAAAATACCATTCGTCTCTTAATTTGGATCGTTTTCGCGTTCGTTCGAGTTTCGTAGTAATTAACCGAATAACGCGACCGTACGACCAAACGAACCAACATCCGAGATATTTCCAAGAATATTTCAAGTCCCTTATGCTTTGACATCCTTGTAGAGCCTTAAAATTGGCTTAACGGGGTTTAAACACGTCGAAAATGGCCTAAAGAGTGTGCAGGGACCAAAGTTGTAAATTCTGAAAGTCTGATACACGAGTTCGCGCCGCGCGACGGCTCAGTGAGACCTCTGTCGCGCCATGCAACAGTCCTATCTGGGCAGAATCTTGTTTGCTGCTTCTGCAGCTATGTGGCAGCCCCAAATTCAATGTTTTCATGACTAATAACTCGAATTTACCACCATTTAACCTGCTTTTAACAAGTGTTTAAGCCACCAGAAGATCATGACAACACATGGGACACTTGTAATGATCTTGAGGCTTCAAAAAAACTATAAATACGCTTCAAAATCTACTCATTCATTGCTCATTCCATTTCTTTCTTTCACTAACACTCAAGAGGAGTTGCTACCTTCTTAGGAGGCCTCCCAACTGAGTTTTCTAGTTGATCTTTTATCCATTGGAAGCATTGTAAGTGTTCTTTCATGGCTTAGTCATTTATTTCAGCAATTAAAAGCTGAAAGTCAAACAGTTTGACTACTGTTTGACTTTCGGTTTTGACCACGAATTGGTCAAATCAAAGTTCGCTTGAACTTTGCAACGTGAGCGTAATCACGATGGTTATAATCCCTTGCGATTATACCTACTGATTACCATGTTGACTAGTCGAAGTGACGAGTCAAAGTTTGGGTAAAAATGCACGATTATGTGCATTTTGCGACGAAACTATTTTCGGGTATCAAAACACTTTGTTTTGATATCAAATCAGTTTTCTAACTTAGTTAAACATGTTTTAACATGTTTAACTCGTCACTTTTAGTGTAGTGCTTGTTTAGGGTCGTGAGTCAAGCGGTCTAAACAACCGCTTAGACTTTCTAACCCGACCCGTTTGGTCGGTCGTTAGGATCCGACCAAACATATTTTGTGACCATAGTTGTATAGGGAATAACCTTCCGTGGTTATACCTTATGGTCACTTAGTTTAATTAGTTGTATGGTAGGTAGTTTAAATGCCTTAGGTAAATGACCAAAATGCCTTTTTCATGCATAATTTGAATTTAAGCATATGTAACTAAATTTTTTGACACTTAAACTGATTATGCAATGTTATTAAACATGTTAGGGCATATAATACCTGTCATAGGACTAGTTAGGCGTATCGAATGCGCTTTTGCGCAATTGACACGTTAAAGTAGCGTAGACTACCTTAATGGGTCATAACGGGTCGTAAGCACTTAGGATAGGTTCCGAATCAGAATGTAGGATTTGTTAAACCATATCACATGAGTTCCAATACTCATTTGGGTTATGAGACCTCATTCTATCCGATCTCCCGATTTAAGTGTCAATTTATTAACATAGTGATCCGATACTAGGTACCACTTGATTCCTTGATTGCCCGAGCTTGTTAGTTCACTTTAATCGAGGATACCTTGCAATCTCAAGTGAGTACATAGTTCCCCTATTTTACTATTTTTCAATTGTTTTGGGGTGATTCATATGTGCTAAACGATTTCGATGTTTTCAAAACGAATACTATGGTTTATATTAAACACAACGATTTCGATAATGTGAAAGAACTTGTTGGGACGTTATTACATAACACGAATGACATTCATTACCAATGATCAAGCCGACCAGTAGTATGTTATGGAACCATAGGATCTGACAAATCCCGTTATCGGACTATCGCCATGGTTATGTATGGGGGTAATGTGGGTAACGACAGAACCTGATGATTGTTAACTTACCCTTTGGTGGTTTGTTAATACGAGTTGAACGATGGACGAGTCACACAGGTTTGAATGTATTCGACGAGACAACCAAAAGTTAGTTTTCACAATTAAAATACGAACGATTTGAACTATTTGAACGATTGAATGATAGTTTATAATACGAACGAGTTGAACGATTTGAATGATTGGTTTTAATAACACGAACGATTTGAGAACAAGTACAATTGAACGATTGGTTTTTGGTATGTGATTGGATAACGGGACGGGTGTAATGTGATAAAAGCATGGTAGATACGCCACTGGTACTTCTTATATATAAGTGCTTTTATCATATTACATTCCGTGGCATTATTTAGTTCACTTGAACTATTGATTTCAAACGATGACACGCAACAATGTTTACTAAATGATATAAACCATACGAGTTTTATTACAAGAACGATTTACAATTTGGTTTACAAGAACAAATGTTTTAGTCAAGATTCATGGCAACAAAGTTTATAAACTATAACCAACTCGTTTTAAGTTGGTTAATCATATTGCAATACAAAACATTTTTTTTAAAACAATGTTTTCAATTATCGACTTTTGTAGTCGTACGAGGTATTGCAATACTTATACAAGCCATGAATCTGACACACTCATAAAACCTATGTGCTCGCCGGCATTTTTATGCTGACTTTATTTTCACATATGTTTCAGGTGGTGTTTGATGATGACTAGGATGCATGTTCATATAGGATCAGACGAGGCCTTAGTGACTTAATAACGATGATAGATAATATGTTGAATTTGTTTGTTCTATTTCAAGACAATGTTAACACTTAATATTTAAATAAAACGAAACTTTAATCCATGTGTTGTGAAACAATGATTATGTTACTCCACTCCCCGACGATTCCGCCGCGGTTTGTTGTTTTACGCGGTCGGGGTGTGACACTCATCCCTACATGTGAGTGCAGAAATGAGACCATCTGAATATGTACTTGAACAAAAAGGTTATTTGGCATATGCACATATATTTTACACCCAACTGCAACCCATGTTTGAGTTATTATATTCACAATTTCTATATAACAAAAGAAAATTAGCCAACTTAATATTGTTCACATTCACGTTTATTTTAATGGGTGAGATAAACGTAAGCACCTAAACGCCTTGTAATTAAATTATTAAAAATAATCACTTTAAATACACATATCCAAACACTCTTGAATTCTCAATTTAAGCTCGTTGCATACAACAAAGTGAAAAACGTCATATGATTCACACACTCAAGATTAAATCATGGCAAAAAGGATTCACATAAGTAAACCTAACAAAGATGAGTTAATTATTTGATAATCGAACTAAGTACCTTATTAATGAACCCAAACATCATAGATGAACAAACATTGATTGTATAGCCATCTCTCTCATAGAACGTGAAAGAGTATAATCCGTTGCCCTTTTCTCATTCATTCTCACAATATATATAATTTACAACGAATCTCCTATAGTGGTGGAGATATTTACATGCCAAATATTACTGATATGCTTTCCTAATTTATACAATGTATGTATTGTCTATTACACCCCCGCAGTCGAAGCTAAAGGATGGAGAATGCTGAGACTGGACCGGAAGTCATCAAATAAAACTTTAGGCAGTCCTTTCGTAAATATGTCAGCCACTTGAAGACGCATAGGAAGGTGAAGAACATGAACAGTACCTCCTTGAACCAGATCACAAACAAAATGAATATCCAGCTCAATGTGTTTTGTACGTTGATGTTAAACTGGATTTCCGGACAAGTAAATTGCACTGATGTTGTCACAATACACAAGACTGGCCATGGTTACGGGTTTGTGTAATTCCAGCAAGAGATTACAAAGCCAACAGATTTCAGCAACCACATTTATAATGCCCTTGTATTCAGCTTCAGCACTGGATCGAGAGATAACAGACTGGCGTTTAGACGACCATGATATAATGTTCAAGCCTAAATAGACACAATAACAGGAAGTGGAACGTCTCGTATCTGGACAACCAGCCCAGTCAGCATCGGTATATGCACGTAAAATGAAATTCTCAGAGGCACCTATAGTGAGGCCATGAGAGGATGTACCTTGAAGGTATCGTATGATGCGTTTAAGAGCATTCTAGTGATCCACTTTTGGTACGTGCATATACATGCAAACTTGCTGGACAGCGTAACAAATATCGGGTCTCGTGAACGTTAAATATTGAAGGGCTCCGGCAAGGCTACGATATAGTGTGGGTCTTCAAAATTAGCACCCGAGTTTAAACCAAGTTCCGGCTTGGTATCGATTGGCGTTGCCACAGGTTTACACGAAGACATGCCAGCTCGATCGATAATATCTTTTGTGTAAACCTGTTGAGAAAGAAACATTTTGGCACCTTGCCTTTGAACTTGTATGCCCAGAAAATGACTAAGTGGTCCGAGATCTTTCATTGCAAATTCATCTAGAAGCCGAGACATAAGGTTCATGCGTAGGGAGTCTGTCGACACCTTGATAATTATTTCGTCAACATAGATAAGCAGATAGGCAGTAGTTCCGTTGTGACGGTATGTGAAAAGAGAGTTATCACATTTACTCTATTGAAACTCCAATGAGAGAACACGATCTGTAAATCGTTGGTGCCACGCACGAGGAGCCTGTTTCAAACCATAGAGAGATTTTTTTTAGTAAGCACACATGGTCTGGATATCGTTGATGACGAAACCCCATAGGTTCATACATATACACCGTCTCGTTGAGGTTACCATGAAGGAACGCGTTAGTAACATCTAGTTGATGAATTGGCCAAAAGTGTGACAAGGTAAGAGATAACACAGTGCGTATGGTAGTGGGCTTCACAACAGGACTAAACGTTTCACCGCAGTCCACCCCAATTTGTTGATTGCTCCCATTACAAACAAGGCGAGCCTTATATCGTTCCAAAGTACCATCCGACCGAAATTTGTGGCGAAAAAGCCACATACTATGCAACACATGCATATGAGGTTGCCTCGGGACTAATACCCAAGTCTTATTTTTAATAAGAGCATTAAATTTTATGGTTATAGCGTTATGCCACTCCGTGGTGGACAAGGTGTCCTTTGGGTTTTTAGGAATGGGGATGATGGTCGAGGAGTGAAGATTAAGAATGTGTTTTGGTTTAGTTATGCCATCCATAAATCGAGTACGGATGGTTTGAGTTGGTGGTGGAGGAGTGGTAGGGGTAGGTTGAGATGAAGGAGTTAATTGTGGAGTTGAGGTTGGGCCGTGAGGTAAGGTAGGTAGTGAGCTGGTAGGAGACGAAGGTGGGCCGTGAGGTGATGTGGGTAGTGGGCTGGAGGGAGTCGAGTGTGGGCTGTGATGTGATATGGGTAGTAGGCTGGAGGGAGTCGAGTGTAAGGATGAGGCAGGGCCGAAGGAGTGGGTCGGTTCAATTGGAGTAGAGATGTTGGGTTGGACAGGAGCTGTAGTTGGAGAACTAGGAGAAATTGGAGGAGGGGTAATAGTGTTGGACCCGACATGATGCAAGTGTAGGGGATGTAGGGTATCAGTGAGAAACTCATAAGAGTGTAGAGAAGGTTTTGGATGATTGGCAAAGGGGAAGACGCTTTCGTCAAATATAACATGACGGTTAATTATGATTTGATGTGTGTTGAGGTCGAGGCATTTATAACTCCGATGATTGGTGGGATAGCCAAGAAAGACGCATGACATGGACCGATATTTGAGTTTATGAATATTGGTGTGAGGGGTGAGAGGGTAACATAGACAACCAAAGACTCGTAGATGAGAGTACGATGGGATGCGTTGATATAATTTTTGGGTAGGGGAAATGTTGTGGAGGAGCTTGCTAGGTAGAATGTTTTGAAGATAGGTTGCTACCTCCAGGCATGTTGCCAATATGTATTTGGTAAGGATGAGTGAGCTAAAAGAGTTCTAATAATGTTATTAATGGACCTTATTTTTCTCTCCACTTTTCCGTTTGGGGATGAGGTATATGGGCAGGAGAAACGGAAATGCATTCCATTTAGTTTGCAAAATTGTTGGAACATCTGATTTTTGTATTCCTTGTCGTTATCACATTGAAATTGTATGATTTGATGTTCAAATTGAGTATGAATCATGTTGTAGAAGGTGGTAAAGGTAGAGAAAACTTGAGATTTGTTTGTGAGAGGGTACGTCCATAGAAAATTAGAGAAATCATCAAGAAAAAGGATGTAATAACGGTGACCCTCCGTACTTAGAATCGGGGAAGTCCAACGATCACTGTAGATAATATCAAACGGCATTTTCGTAATATTATTAGAATCAAGAAAGGGAAGTCCGAAGATCACTCAACAAGACAGGTTAAAACAAGGAAATAAAGTAAAACACAGAGTAAATTCACTATCAGAGCAGACCTTCATCTAAGTTTAAAATGTTTCGGGTGTTAAAATTTTATATTTGGTTCTTTCAATTTTCTAATCCCTTATAGTTATTCTAATTCATTTTTCTTTATTTCTTGCATGTTGGGTTGACTTCTTGTGGATCCCTTTTAGTTCTTCTAATTTCCTTTTCTATTTCTTGCATGTTGGGTTGACTTCTTGGGCTATTCGGCCCGTAGGGGTGTGGGGTGGGCGACGGCACAAGGCCCAAACCCTCTGAGAGCCCAAATCTTTTTAATTTTGTATAGAATTTACGTTGTACAAGATATAATATATATGTACTGAATCATGAGATAACATAAATGACCCCTTGTACTACTTGTTACTGCTTTGCTTAAATAACAACGAGACCCGGGTTCTAATCCTTGCATCTCCAAATTCTTTATTTTAGCTTATTTTTTGGTTTTTTTTACTCACATTTAATGCTTAATTTTGTCAACTAGATCTTTACCTTTAATCATGGTTGCAAAAGTCGCTAGGCGCTCCCTAGTCGGTCGACCGGGGAGTTGAGAGTACTCGGGGAGTACTCGGAAATGTTAAATTATAAAGAAATTACTTTTTGGAGATTAAATATATGTCAAATAACACAAATTTACTAATATTCATAACAAAATACGTGAAAATGATATTCATTTTTTAATTCTTTAATATGATATGCATAGAAATTATGTTATATTATTATTTAAGTCAAACTAGGCCCGAATTGACTTACTAGATCCAATTCTGGCCGAGGTTGACCGCGTTTGACCGACTCCGAGTAATTAGGCGGAGTCAAAGAAAGTCGCCTCGACAGCGTGCCTTGTAGCGACTACTCGGGGAGTACTCGGCCTTGGAAACCTTGTTTTACAACCATGTCTTTAATTAATAAATTACTTTCCAAACTCAGCTAAAAAGAATTATTTAAATTACATACACATAATTTTAGTGATTGATGAGTTTATATTAAATAGAGATTTTCGAATAGGACCCAAATTTTTTATCTCGCATAAGACCAAAATTTTGTTTATGATTTTCGAAAACGGCCCTGGCTCATTGTTTTATCTTTCTTTGGCCATCCTTTTTCATCGCTTGATAAATAATTCTGGAGCCCTATCTTAATAGTCAAAGTCTCAAAGTGGAAGATTGGAAACTTGTGCACACTATCTTCATCTTTACATCTCTTTGTGTTCTAAAAACCATTTTTGTCTGTGTTTATCGCTATCAACATAATCTGTGTGATTTCTGTTTGTTTGTTAATTTTAGAATAATACCATTTGGTTTACCTGTTTATAACATCGAGTATACCCATTTTTGTTCCAAACCCATATACGGAACCAATATATTTTGGTTTAACTGAAACCCGAATCAACCTCCGTGTTATCCAAACCGAACTACCCTATTATGATTACTTTCGGGTCGGTTGGGCTAATTGATTATTGGCAATTTCGACACCCATTAAAGAAACACAATGATATGATTCACAAGCAATTCTCTCTCAGACACACTTAAGAATTACTAGAAATTCTTAAAGTTTACAGTAAGATCTTTACATTTAGAAATAACAAAATAGGATATTTATGATTCAGTTGTAAATTTAACTTCATAATCCATAATGTTTTAACAAAAATTCTAAAGCATATTGTGAGTCCTGTCGAATCTCTATGTTAGGTGTGTAAAGAGAAAAATCTTGTTCTTCTTGTGTTGTTGATGTTTCTGTTGGACCGTTTCCACTTTTCTTAGGAATTAGTCTAACCCCAATCCCATGACATGGGTAAATAGGGAAGCACCCTTTTTCAAAGTAAAACAAGACCTCTTTACGCGTCTCATCCCACCATTTAGTGTGTCTCAATGAGGCAAATGAAACATAAAGAACCACTGTTTTTGATTGTACATCATCATCATCACTCCCCTCCCAAACCCCATCATTATGAGAATCCATACCACTCATGACCTGCCCTATACTTATTATCATGTGAGGAACTATGAAGGAAAAGCGAGCATCCACAACACCACACAATAAGAACCCAGAAAAGTTATTGCACCAATTATCCGGAAGTTCCAACGTATAGCTACCCTCCCTAAGAAGAGGAGGTGTAAACTCCTTTGCAATCTTAAGACCTTCAAGTTTAAGAACCATACAATGATTTTCCACAGCCTTTCCCTATTTAATTGACACAAAGTCATTATTACCATGAACAATATTGAATATTGTGTGTGTCAGTGTGTGTGTATATATGTAAAGCGTTAATTATTAATATTCAGAGAGAGACAGAGATACCTGAAGCATGGATTCTAGTAATTGGTCGTCATCATTTATAGTTCTCACTCTCAAAATTGAAACGTCACATAAACATTTACAATATGTGTAAAAATCTGTAACGATTGTAAGTGAGTAGCAATCTTCTGCTCTAAGGATTATTAAACCTGACGGGAGCTCCGGCAATTCTAGAAGCTCTGTGCAGAAACTCAGGTTGAGGACTTTGAGCCTAGTAAGTTGTGAGAGGCAGAAATCTAATTTTGTAACATTATTATAACTTAGATCTAACTCTTCTAAGTTGAATATCTCGCCAATCTCAGATGGCATTGCTGCATCTGTCAACCAACAAAAACTCACATTCAATTTCCGTAAACGTGTGAACTGTGGGAACAGGAACGGTGGCCAAATAAATCTTCCACGATCAACTTTAATAATATTTAACCAGAAGATACAAAAAAGATTGCCACCTTCCAGCAGATAACGTAAGCCATTTATAGTGAACTTTTCCAGATGTCTTAATCCATCAAAGTTGGCTATGGTCTTCTTTATACAACAGTCTCTCAACTCTACCGAAATAAGGTTGGCACATCGCTCACCAATTGATGAGAGTAGAGTATCTATATCCATACATTCCAAAGATAACTCTACCAAGCTTTCCATGTTTGATTCGACCTTTGGGAACTTCATCTGATAATTGTCGTAGGAAGAGTGGATTTTAAGAGTCTTAAGCTTTCCCATATGAACAATCTTAGGAACCATTCTTAGCTTCCAACAATGGGTTATACTTACGTATTCTAGACTTTTGTGATTTCCAAGTGATGAATGAATCTTTTTTAACCTTCCACAGTTATCGAGTATCAACTTTTCAAGGCATGGAAGTTCATCAAAATCTGGTGTGCTAAGTAGATTCCACATGTCACTAAGCAGAAGCACTTTCAAATTTGGTAGATGCTGATTAAGGTATAAAAGAATAGATAAGTTAATATCATAATTTAATGGAACGAGTATGATACAGTTAAGATCGCATAACTCAATGATAGAAATGGGCAAAGAAACGGTTTGTACAACACCATGATTAAGCGTTGTATTAATACATTAGACCATGTGTAGTGGTAATGCCCCTACTCTTGAGCGTTTTGCGTCATGTGGCAGCTCAGTCAGCAATGGGACATTATGAGACGTTTTCTAAAATGGGTGTAGTGGAGATGTGAGGCATTATGTTAAAAGGGGTTTAATAGAATTAAATAAAAAAAAACTATCAAAAAAATGTTATTGGACAAAAAACTATCAAAAAAGGGTCATTGGTCAACACACAAGGAGCTTGGGCGTGAAAAAAACAACGCCAAACCAAATTTTGTTGAAAAAACGCCCAGGGGGTGGGAGTTGGGCATTGTGGGGCATTTTTTAAGGGAAAAACGCACCAAAAACCCCCCGCTATGCATGGTCTTACAATAAAGTATTAGACCGTAATGTATGTTAGTTTTTTAAGTATTGGGCTGCATAGGTAATATATTATTATTATTATTATTATTATTATTATTATTATTATTATTGTTATTATTATTATTATGTTAATACACTATTTATAATGTAACTGGACCAAAAGACCTCCTTTCCTCACACAGGTTTACAACCTACATATCCCTCGCTCATCATTCTGTAAAAACAATTCCAGATTGTGTATACTTCACGTTCAATTCCTTTCTCTCACTCTCTATTTTTCATATTTCAATCCAATCATATATCAAAATGTTGTTGCTTGTGATTCTGTTTGTGTCAATTATGAATCCTGTGAAAAATCCCAATGATTCTGGGAACCATTGTGCTAACATAAAGTTACAGTCTACATTAGTCATTTATAATGCATGAATTTTATATGCTAAATACCAATTGATATACCTTGTAACCCTTCCAAAGTTTGTTTTGCAAGCTGTATTGAAGTTTTAAAGTAACAAGCTTCATTGGTTTGAAACTGTTTGGGAATGGACTTCTAGGATACCCCTTCCATTCTATATAGCACAACTCATTTGAAAGAAAACTAGGCGCTTCGGTATTCTCATCAATGTTATCCTCTGTAGTCAGTACTGCTTTAAGGTACCTTAGGTTCTTCATATTTGAAACATTCTGGCAGAAGCGCGATAAATAACCATGACGAGGATATAAATATTGTATCGCTTTGATCTTATCATTTTCCTGCAAGTAGGAGAAAAAAAATTGTTAAGACTGGATTCACATATTCTATCAGTATACAAATGTGCATCAGTAAATACAACATATAATGTATATTTTTTGAAAAGTTAATTAGCTTTACCCTTACCATTGTTGTATCCCCAAGATGCATGTTTTCTATTTCATCACGTTTCCAAACTCGACTATGCTTTTCAGGATCATTAGGATGTTCGTGTGTAACAATGTAATGACCCATATCTTGAATGAGATCATGCATAATAAACCTACCATTCACAATAGTTATTAGAGCTTTTTGTCTCAACACTGTTATGTCTATACCAATACCGGGGCCATAACCACAGGCTTCAAATACCTCCATTGCATGAAGTGTGCTTTCCCACCTGAAGAAGCATGTGATATCTAAGAATAACTGTTTCTCCGAAGGTTCAAGCCCATCATAACTAATTTTGAGGATTTCCACAATTTTCATATGTGGTTTTTCTTTCAGTCTAGCCAAGGTACACCTCCACTCCTCCTCGTTTTTGCCACATAGAGAAGAACCTATAACTTTGAGGGCTAATGGGAGCCCAGCAGCATATGAAACCACACTTAATGAAAGTGAATCATAATCTTTTACAGGCTTGTTTTTGTTATATGCTCTTTTATTAAAAAGTTGAATAGCTTCTTCACGTGATAACAATGTGACAGGACATACTTGGACTTCTTTGTGGCTTATTAGCAATTCTTCATTTCTTGTTGTGATTATGATTCGGCTCCCATTGCCAAACCAATCACGCGATCCGGCTAAAGCATCTAGTTGGTCAATGTGATCGACATCGTCAAGAATTATTAAAACATTGCTTTGACTTAACCTACTTCTCATAATGTGCTTTCCTTGTGCAACACTCTGCACCCTAGTCTGTGTTTTCAAAAGACACGATAGAATATTTTCTTGCAATGTTTTTAAACCATATTTGGCTGATTCCTCTCGAATATTTTCAACAATACAATAACCTTGAAAATAACAAGAGATTCTCATACAAAGAGAAGTTGCAAGAGTAGTCTTACCACTGCCCCCGAGCCCCCATATCCCAACCATGCGCACATCAGGCGACTTGATATCTAGTTTTGCTTCCAGTTGTTGCAGGCGAACCCCCATTCCGACAAGGTCTTCCTCAACATCTGAAGTTAAGGAAAACAATGTCTCCAAAATTGTATCAACAATTTGGTTGATGGCTTTCATTTCATGGCTGCAAATTGGATATATATGGATAATTAGTTATGTTATCATCAATTTACAAAGTGGCCATTTAGCCAACAAAATGAGGTGATGGGTTATGTTTTATCATAGATTTGTTTATGAAATATAATCACTCACAAAAGCCAACATTACAAATACTCGTTATGAGTTATGACCAACATTGTCTTATTGTCCTCCACAAATGGAAATGTGAGTATATATAAACTGCAACAATTAATTTTGTAGAGAACAACAGTTTCAAATAATGGCTGTACGCGCATGCAATGGAGCACATGTAACACAAGCCCCAAGTTATAAACTAACCTAGTAACTTCACATATGAACTTTAAAACCATGAAAGAAAGTATTGATAGCCTAATGCAGTGTTAAACTACGTATCTTTAAGTCATGTGTGAGGTGTTAAACTAATCTTCAAGTCATGTGTGAAAGGTTGTTAGAGCATGTCATTCAAATCTCGCAGGATTCATTTTATTGCGAAATCACGAAAGTTCTTATCAAACATGTTTTATAAAAGTCTAATAAACACTTATCAATTTCCTATACGACCTACAAATAAGAAAGAATTATTTTTATTGTGTAAGTAGCTGAAATCGACCCAAACATTGGCCTTTTAGAGCCGTTTGAAGATCTAATCCCTTCACATCCTAAGTATAAGGGTTGTTCTGTAAATGGTAGATAGTTAGTTTGGAAGTGATAAAGTGGAAGATTATAACCTACTACTATGGGAATCGACGTCTCTCCATCAGATATATGCATCAATTCAGAAGGCTGCAAACACCGCAGAGATCAAGAGACGTGACATTTCAAGAGGATACACATCCATTCATTCGCACCTCTTTGATTAGTATAAATAGGATTTAGATTTCTCATTTGTAATCAATATTCATTCATGTACAAAACATTCAGATTATATACAAGTTATTTCATTGTTCTAGAGATCAAAGATCAAGTTTAGGGCAACAATTGGTATCAGAACATTAGGCACTAGACACCGGGAATCGCAAGGAAAGGAGAATTGCAGAAGTCATTCCCAATCACAGGTTTCAGTTTTATATTAATTCGCAAAAATCAGTTTTTTGGTTCAAGGTTAGGATCAAACTAGGGTTCTGTTCGAAATCAGATTAGGGTTTTGGTTTCGGGTCATATTGCGAATTAGTTAATCACAGGAATTTGGTATTACGCAATTCAGTTATTCATCGGTTAAAGAATTAGAAGGTTTATTAAATTCAAGGGAATGAATTTACTAGTACAATGGTTTGTATTGGTGGTCAGGAATTTTAAGAAACAAGAAAGTAAGATTGTTTGATTACAAGTTTTTGTTAAAGTGAAAATCGCTCGGTCAGAAATCATGTCAGGAACAACAAGGCCAAATCAAATACACGGTTCACATAAAAACCGTATTAGAAGCGAATGGACTTTGGAACATGATTGAACCATTAGAAATTATACAACTGGATGTAAAGAAAGATAAGTCATCAATCACATTTTTGTTCCTAGCAATACCAGAAGATGTTGTATTGCAAGTTGTAAAAATGCAAAGGAAATTTGGAACACGTTGAAAATAAGACACGTTGGCGTCAATCGAATACAAAAGGCTCGTTTGTATACACTCATATCAAAATTCGAGTTATTGCACATGAAGGAAGACAACACTGTGGATTCTTTCTCTGCAAAGATAAACAATGTTGTTACAAGGGCAAGTGAACTTGGCAGAACACTATGACATCTCGGAAAATCAGATATCTTTCCTAATTCGATTCTCGTTATGTTTTATAATTTAGTTTATTTTATAAAATATAATCAAGAAGTGTGTTACGTATTATTTAAAACTCGAAACGAAAACCCAAAACACGTTCGACCCAACTTACTCTATGTTTCACTCGCGGCCCAACCCGAAACCCGAACAATGTGCGCGCAGCCCAACCTCACCCCCTCCCTCACTCTCGGCCCAAACCGGGATAACCCACCCCGCCCCGTATACCTCCTAAATCCCCAAAACCAGTACGTGCGTGTATATTTATGCATGCAACAAGGCCAAGTCTCAGACCCTCACTGCCTCCATCTTCATCTTGCCACTCTCCTTCTTCTCTTGCTCCCGTCGACGCGAAACAAGACCCAAAGAACTTCAACTCTTCTCTTGCTCCTATCGACGCGAAACAAGATCCAAAGAACTTCAAGTTCTCGGTTTCTAGGCTTATCGGATCCCCTTCACTGCTAGGTATCTAGTTCTTGTGCTTTTTGCGATAGTTATACGTTTTTATGCATGATGTTACATATATATCGCGTCTATGTTTTGGTGTATCTTCTGGATTTGTGATGTTTATAATGATAACTGATAGTTCTATGTTCATAAAAATCAAGTATGATGCTTAGTATCATCGATTATGTTTGCGTAGACACATATATATGGATTAGGGTTTATGCTCTTGAAGATCTTGATGTACTTGTTAATGAATCTGATATAAAAAAACCATTAACCTGCTATGAATAATGAAGAGGCATTATATAACGGTAAAACACGATAGAGAAACCCGGAAACTCGTTTTATTAAAGTATATGTGAAATATAGCTTTTGTCCAATCGTTACAGCCGACTTTGATTGGCTGTAACCGGGTCATAACATAACGACAACTGGATTTTCTTGAGTCTAAAATATGGTATTTCGAAATACGCCTCTAATGGCGCCGGAATCACAAGTTTTGGATGCCGTCTGATATTTTAAACAAATTATTTCGCTTCAGTGGTCAAAGCTGCATTTTTCTGTAGAATTTATGCATTGTCTTTTACGTCATATCTCTGTGAATACTTAGAGTTAGATCATGAAATTTATACAGTAGATGGTCTGTGTCTATACAAATCTATAAGTGGAATTATGTCAATCGGGCAATCGAGGAATTTTAAATAAACTTTTCCTTAAGCTGCAGTCAGAAGGTGACGAATCTCGCCACTGCGTAGTAAACGATTTTTCTAAATTTTTCGGTAAATAATTAGGCCTTAAAGATTTAACACAAGGACAACCCCACCGAGGGGTACATCCCAAAAAGAGATCATAATTTTTTCAACATCGTAAGTATTGTAAACGAGCTTCCTAAAACAGCCTAATTTCAGTGAATTTGCTATGCGTGATTGATAAACTTATAAGAGTCGAAATTGTTATTTTAAGTGCACGCACTTAGTTAGCTATTGTGTAAATGATATATGACATGTCATAGGTTTTATTATGAAATGTGGATGAAAACCACAAGGTAAAATATCTTATGACAACATGTTCGCATTCTATGTGTGCTAGATGAGTGTAGAACTTATGAACTTTGTATAAACACACTAATAACCCTATGGGTATGATAATAGGTCGTGGTTGACCACATAAACTTATAACGCATTTAAGTCTTACCGAGCAAAACTAAGATAAGTTCACAACTCTTTACTAAAAGCATGCGTCCCTGGTTTAGGACAACACACTTATTTCCCTGGTTTGGGAAACACATACGGTACCCCTGGTTTGGGGCTACACACGCGTTCCTTGTTGGAACCACTGAAACATACTATCCACTGGAGGTGGAGTAGTACACTTGGACTAAACGAAAAACTCTATCATGAAAGTCCCTACACATTATACCGATTAGCTTGCCAGGTTGGCAGACGGGGTATTAGTTGATAGCGCTATTGGGGTTGACAAATGTCACACCATGCTGGGAGCCGAGCGTGAACTATTGACCTTTCCTATTGCATCAATTCAGATAGACATTGATGGAGGGCAAAAACACTTACTATGTCATCTTTTGGTATCTACACAGTTTAGTCATGTGATGGGGTTAGCTACCCGAGTCATACTTATAACGTTTTTACATGTGAAGTTACGCTTAAGCTCTACGCTTAACTAAAACCGTGAACCCACCAAATTTATGTTGACACACTAATGCATGCTTTGAAGGTCGTTAGGTACAGCATGGGAGCTTGCAGCATTTGGAGTGTCGTGGCTACAAAAACTTTTGGTTTTAAATTTTATTAAACATTGTGGGTTTTAACCCATGTCTGGGTTTTTACGTTTAGCTTCCGTTCTTGGTTTAAACTATGTTTTGGACATTTAAATATTAATCACTAATCGTGATTGTGATGGTTTTTAATAACTTAAATATTTGTTCAACATGATTAGTGGCTTGATCCTGGTCAGTCGCACTCCTTGCGGTAAAAATCAGCATGTGGATTTTGAGGATGTGACAGATTGGTATCAGAGTCGTTGGTTATAGTGAACTTGGTTTAAAACTTTTGAGAAAAACCAGCCTATAACCTCTTCTGTACCGAAAAAGCCGCAACGATACTACACTCCAAAGTGCAATTCCCAACATCTTAACTGCCAATACTACATATGTGCCTACTTGATATTTATACATGCATTGCATTAGTTACGCATACGCACACATTTGTTTGACATTTATGCATGGCATTCCCACATGTTATACTTATAGGAATGTCGATTTCGAGTTCGCCTCATGCACCAAGCAAGGAACCGGTCGTTCCTGAACCACCACCTCAATCGCATTACCCAACCTATTTACTCCAAATCAAAAGGTTGCAAGCTCGGCTTAAAACCGTTCCAAACCATACAACTAACGCGTCCATTCGCGTACGATAGCCATGATATAACGTTACCAAAAACGTTCCCAAAAACCATCCTCGACATTTTTCTCACATCCCAAAATAAACCCCAACAATGAATATAAGTTTCTACAGAGACATACCTTTGCGCACGTGACGTCCTTGGCACGTCTATTTTACTCTAAACACTTGACACAAAATGCGAGTAGAATCTTGTTTCACCCATTACTCGACCATACGGAATCCGTTTCATGTGTTCTACCTATCTACGTGATCGTCTCAACATACCTAACATTGAAAAATTATCGGCGTCATCCACTAACATCGCTGCTGCTGCCAGAATACAGATCTGACCCTCCATGTGTTCGGTTTTGCGTGTCAATATTCGAGTAGACCAAAACCTGCTTAAACGAACTCGGATTTAGGCGAATGATATTTCCACGCGTTCGTGTCGATGAACCACATCATCTCCACCTGTTGTCAATGGAAACCACCGCTAAGGTCACTGGAAAACGAAACAGTGGCTAGAAGTCGCAGTTTTGCGCGTTTGTCATCGCACAGCTCGAAACCCTACCTTCCAAACTCCGTTTTGGACAAACGATATATCCACATGACCTTGACGCAACGAACTTTCATCCCATGCCATTGCCGTTTCCAGCCGCTGCTGGAGCTGCCGCCGATGACCAGAATAGTTGTCGGAATTCTTCAGTTACTTGCCGGATTCGTTGTTTTTCTCTTAATTCTTCGGCGGAGCATCACCACCCACCCGTTCCTTAGATCCACAACTGAAATAACGAAACACTAACAACTGTATCATAAGGCTGCCCCCCGATTACTCTATTATATGGTTAATCCTTGGTCTAACTTAATTTACACCTTAGCATATCCAACTTCGCAAACGGCTCTTCCCCCAAATGGTTTGATGGTCTCAGGTTTATTGGGAGACGGAGATACAAATTATTCAACCCATAGATGGGCACAATAACTTAAACATCTACTTTACCCCTTTTATTACAAGATTCGTTATCCCATAAGAGTTTTTCTTTTTATGCGAATTTTTTTTCTCACTAGCCTTTGCGTTGGCTGATGCTTAACGTTTCATGTGATATCTAGTTACTTTTATCGACTTAGACAAATCTATCATTCCATTATCACGGTGACACTGCATCTTCGCTTCTCCATGCAGAAACTACAATAATATTGCGCTCTAGCTTAGGGAAGTTGTTAAACTCGATTTTCGATCCTTGATGATCACTTCTTGAACTATGAAGATGGTGATATATATTGTTAATATGACTATACCATTTCGATCTTGTTTTCGCGTCCTCGTAATGAAACCTCTTGACGACATATGTGTTATTTCTAATTCATGCACACGACTTAGTTCAACCCTTTCGAATTTGGTTGCTTACCGGTTTGACTAATTGCAAACTCATTCAAGTTCGTGGATCATAGTGAATATATCCTTACTCGCACACAGGCAAACTCGACAACTTTGGCCGACGATTCTGTTGAACCTAGACACTACAAACTCGGACAACAACTATTTTTCTCTGGTTAATTCTTGTTGTGCCAAGACCTTTAACGTAACACTTCCATCGACGAATAACACCACTTGCGTACGACCAACCATATCCTCGTCATCAGGTAAATCTTTACTGATGATTCTAAAGCAATTATGTATTACACTGAGTGGAACACATTGATAGCGGCCACACTTTAGTATGTTTTCCACGTCTTATCCTGTTGTACAAATGAATACCAAAGTTCTTGTCTAACTATGTTATGAGCGAATCCTCACTTGGTTAAATCACTATCTGCGAACGTTACTCGGGGAGTAACGAGCCATACTTAAGTTCATCACGTGCAGGAGTACAAAGTAAAGCTTCTACTTCAGTGAGGTATGTCGAGGTCAACACCATTTTCGCGTGAAAGCACCATACTTATGTATAACCTCGTCTTCATTGACCTCTTTATTTCCGTACTTATTCCCTCTGAGACCGGGAGCTGGTCATCTACTACAGTCAACCACAACCGATATAGCATGATCGATATCTACCAAGATAATGCACCTGCGGTTTTCATGGATCGTATGTACCGTGTGTGCAAACCCTACCTCGACAAGTTTGTCACCATCTTCATAGATGATATCCTGATCTACTCTAAGAACAAGGAGGAGTACGCAGAGTATTTATGCCTTATCTTAGAGCTTCTGAGGAATGAGTAACTTTATGCAAAACTATGGAAGTTTGACTTCTGGATTCAGGAAGTGCATTTCCTTGGACATGTAGTCAATGAAGCTGGAATACACGTCGACCCATCCAAAATCGAATCCATCCAAAATTGGCCTTTGCCTAAACCTCCAACTGAAATCCGCCAATTCCTTGGTCTAGTGGGTTATTATCGTAGATTCATCGAGGGATTCTCCAAGATTGCCCAACCTCTCACTACTTTGGCATAGAAGGGTACCATTTGCAAGTGAGGTGATACCCACGAGTCTGCTTTCCAGTGGTTAAAACAGAAACTCTGCAGTGCACCTATCCTTACTAGAAGCTGTTGACGATTTTGTTGTGTATTGTGACGCATCTATCCAAGGTCTCGCTTGCGTTCTGATGCAACACAAGAAGGTAATCGCCTACGCATCTCGTCAGCTCAAGGTTCATAAAAAGAACTACACTACCCACGATTTGGAATTGGGAGCCGTAGTTTTGCCCTCAAAATCTGGTGACACTACTTGTATAGTACTAAGTGTATGATCTACACCAACCACATGAGTCTTCAGCATATTCTCGACAAAAAGGAGCTCAACATGCAACAACGTCGTTAGGTTGAACTCCTGGATGACTACGACTGTGCGATCAAGTACCATCCGGGTAAGGTTAATGTGGTAGTTGATGCCCTCAGTCGGAAAAGAACCAGACCCAAGCGAGTTCGAGCATTGCAACTTACTATTCATTCTAACCTCCCTGATCAGATCCGTGCTGCAAAAACCAAAGCATTGAAGGAGGAAAACCTTCAAGCTGAGTCCATGCGGGGCATGTAAAAGCAACTTGAAACCAATCGGACGGTATTCGCTATTTCATGGAGCGAATATGGGTTCCACTACACAGAACTTTGAGGGATCTCGTTAGGGATGAAGCTCAGAAATCTCGCTACTCTATTCACCCTGGCTCTAATAAGATGTATCCCCGACCTAAAGACCCTATACTGGTGGCAGAATATGAAAGCTAACATAGCCACCTACGTGAGCAAGTGCTTGACCTGTGCTAGGGTCAAAATAGAATACCAAAAGCCATCTGGGCTAGTGCAACAACCAGAGCTACCAATGTGGAAATGCGAGCAAATTTTCATGGATTTCATTACCGGTTTACCCAGGACTCAGAGCGGGAACGACACCATTTGGGTGATCATGGACCGTCTAACTAAGTCTGCCTACTTCCTCGCGATCAAAGAAACCGACAAGTTTACCAAACTTACCAGTATATACTTGAAGGAAGTAGTCTCTCGGCATGGAGTGCCAATCTCCATCATCTTCGATCGTGACCCACGTTTCGCGTCTGATTTGTGGCAAGCTATGCATAAATCATTTGGCTCGCGTCTAGATATGAGCACAACCTATCACCCACAAACCGATGGTTAAACCGAACATACCATTCAAACTCTAGAAGACATGCTACGAGCATGTGTCATTGATTTCGGTAACGGTTGGGAAAGACACCTACCCCTGGTGTAATTCTCTTATAACAATAGTTACCACACAAGTATTCAGGCTGCACCGTTCGAAGCATTGTACGAACGGAAATACCGGTCACCTCTATGTTGGGCTGAAGCTGGAGATAGTCAAATCATTGGCCCTGAACTCGTGCTTGAAACTTCGGAGAAGATTGTTCAAATCAAAAACCGTATGGCGGTAGCTTGTGACCGTCAGAAAAGCTACGCTAATAAGCGTAGGAAACTATTGGAATTCCAAGTTGGTGACAGAGTCTTGTTAAAAGTCTCCCCTTGGAAGGGTGTTGTTCGTTTCAGTAAACGGGGCAAGCTCAATCCGCGTTACGTCAAAACCTTTGAAATTATAGAAAGAATTGGTACCGTGGTGTATAGACTAAATCTGCCTAAGGAACTCAGTGGTGTACACAACGTCTTCCATGTCTCTAATTTAAAGAAGTGTTTATCTGATGAGACCCTTGTGGTTCCAACCAAGAAGTTGGAAATCGATGAACAACTCTGTTTTATTGAAGAACCGGTTGCAATAATGGACAGAGATGTCAAAAATCGAAGGCACAGTAAGATCCCTATAGTTCGAGTTCACTGTAATTCAAAGCATGGACCGGGGTTCACATGGGAACGAGAAGATCAAATGATACGCAAGTATCCCCATTTATTTGGAAACATTACAACAAGCACTGAAGCTACAACCAAATTTCAGGACGAAATTCCAAATCAACTTGGGGATGATGTGGCACCCCGAGAAAGTTCTCAAACACACTAATTTCTTCAGTGACAACTTACTAAATTTCAAAATGAAATTTCTTTCAACTTGGGGATAATGTGACATCCAGAAAAATCAGGTATTTTTCCTGATTCGATTCTCGTTATGTTTTATAATTTAGTTTATTTTATGAAATATAATCAATAAGTGTGTTGCGTATTATTTATAACTCAAAATGAAACCCGAAACGCGTTCGGCCCAACTTACTCTATGTTTCACTCGTGACCCAAACCGAAACCCGAACCATGTGCACACAACCCAACCCAACCCAACCCAACCTCACCCCCTCCCTCACTCTCGGCCCAAACCAGGATAACCCACCCCGCCCCATATACCTTCGACCCAAAACCTTTAAATCTCGGCCCCAACCTCCTAAATCCCCCAAATCCGTACGTGCGTGTATGTTTATGCATGCAACATGGTCAAGTCTCAAACCCTCACTGCCACCATCTTCATCTCGCCACTCTCCCTCTTCTCTTATCAGATCCCCTTCATTGCTAGGTATCTAGTTCTTGTGCTTTTTGCGATAGTTATACATTTTTATGCATGATGTTATACATATATATCGGCTGTGTTTTGGTGTATCTTCTGGATTTGTGATGTTTATAATGATAACTGATAGTTCTATGTTCATAAAAATCAAGTATGATGCTTAGTATCATCGATTATGTTTGCGTAGACACATATATATGGATTAGGGTTTATGTTCTTGATGATCTTGATGTACTTGTTGATGAATCTGATATAAAACAACCATTAACCTGCTATGAATAGTGTAGTGGCGTTATATAACGGTAAAACACGAAAGAGAAACCTAGAAACTCGTTTTATTAAAGTATATGTGAAAAACAGCTTCTGTCCAATCGTTACACCCGACTTCGGTTGGCTATAACCGGGTTATAACATAACGAAAACTGAATTTTCTTGAGTCTAAAATGTGGGATTTCGAAATACGCTTCTAATGGCGCTGGAATCACAAAATTTTTGGATGTCGTTTGATATTTTAAACAAATTATTTTGCTTCAGTGGTCAAAGATGGATTTTTTTGAAGAATTTGTGCATTGTGTTTTACATCATATCTCGATGAAAACTTGGAATTAGGTCATGAAATTTATACAGTAGATGGTCTTAGGTGTTTGTACAAAAATCCAAGTGGAATTGGGTCAATCCGGTAATCGAGGAATTTTAAATAAATTTTCCCTTAAGCTGCAGTCAGAAAGTGATGAATCTGGCCACTGCATAGTAAATGATTTTTCTAAATTTTTCGGTAAAGAGCTAGGCATCAAAAATTTAACACAAGGACAACCCCACCGATGGGTACGTCTCATAAAAAGATCATAATTTTTGCAACATCATAAGTATTGTCAACGAGCTTCCTAAACATCCTAATTTTAGTGAATTTGCTAAGCATGATTGATAAAATTATAAGAGTTGAAAGTGTTATTTTAAGTGCCCACACTTGTTTAGTTATTGTATAAATGACATATGACATGTCGTAGGTTTTATTATGAACATGTGCATGAAAACCACACCGTATGACAACTTGTTCGCATGCTATGTGTGTTAGATGAGTGTAGAACTTATGAACTTTGCATAAACACACTAATAACCCTATGGGTATGATTATAGGTCGTGGTTGACCATATAAACTTATAACGCATTTAAGTCTTATCGATAAAAAATAAGGTGAATTCACAACTCTTTACTAAAAGTATGTGTCCCTGGTTTAGGGCAACACACTTATTTCCCTTGTTTCGGTAACACATACGCTACCCCTGGTTTGGGGCTACAGGCACGTTCCTTGTTGGAATCACTAAAACATACTGTCCACTAGAGGTGGAGTAGTACACTTGGACTAAACGAAAAACTCTCTCTTGAAAGTCCCTACACATTATATCGATTAGTTTGTCGGGTTGGCAGAAGGGGTATTAGTTGATAGCGCTATTAGGTTTGACAAACCTCACACCGTGCTGGGAGCCGGGCGTGAACTATTGACCTTTCCTATTGCATTAATATGGATAGAGATTGCAAAAACTTACTATGTCAGCTTTCGGTATCAACACAGTTTAGTCATGTGATGAGGGTTAGTTACCCGAGTCATACTTATAACGCTTTTACATGTGAAGTTACGCTTAACTAAAACCGTGAACCCACCAACTTTATGTTGACACACTACTACATCCTTTGAAGGTCGTTAGGTACAATATGGGAACTTGCAGTATTTGGAGTGTCGTGGCTGCAATAAACTTTTTGTTTTAAAATTTATTAAACATGGTGGGTTTTAACCCATGTCTGGGTTTTTACGTTTAGCTTTCGCTGTTGGTTTAAACTATGTTTTGGACTTTTAAACATTAATCACTAATCGTGTTGATTGTGATGATTTTTAATAACTTAAATATTTGTTCAACATGATTAGTGGCTTGATCCTGGTCAGTCGCACACCTCGTGGTAAAACTCTGCATGTGGATTTTGAGGGTGTGACAAACACTGAGTCAACCGAATCTAGTATGCAAACTTCTAAATGTTGTACTAGATATATTCACTCAGATTGTCGCCTCTATATAACAATACTCTGATTTGGATACAATGAAGCTAGAATAAGCAGTTGAAAGACTAAAGACTTACGAAAAGATACTTGGGTTAAAGAAAGGTAGTGGAGGAGATAACCAAGACAGATTGATGTTTACATATCAAGATAACAATTCTATCAGCAGAAGACGGTTTCGAAATCGTAGGAGTGGCAGCTTTAGCTAACCGCATGGAAACTAGTGATGTGTGTAAAATACAACACATAAATTACATCAAATGAGGTAGAAAACTAACCCTTTTTTAGTACTAATGTTGGAAAAAGTGTGCTTTTGTCTTCCTTTTGTATTTTTAGGACCAAATGAGCTTAAACGAACAAAAGGAACAAATACGCAGTAAAAACTAACATAAATACAAAGAAAAGGAATAAACGTGGCATGCCCGACCCCTCGACAACATCTCCACAAGCAAAAACAAGAAACAGAAGGCTGACCACGACCCGTGCTCACTGAACACGGGGGCGTGGTCAGATGTCTGCAGAAATGGACAAAGCTGTGGAAGCTTCTACTCCCACCACGGGGGCGTGCCCAGCTCAACACGGGGCGTGGTCAACGCTAAGATTTGCAGAATCTTGCAAATCTTGATAGTACAGATACGCTTCTGCACACGGGGCCGTGCCCAGCGAACACGGGGCCGTGTGGAGCCTAATGCTGACAAATGCAATTAATGAAGAAAGAGAAAAGGGATGGCCACAGGGGCGTGTCCAGCGGACACGGGGCCATGGCCGGGCTTCTGTTCAGGCTATAAATAGGGGTGCTGGGTTCTCTTCAAAGGCATCCCTTGGCAAACCACATCTCTCTCACTTTGCCACCACTCCACCACCACTACAACACTCACATCCACCACCATCATCCATCATCCACCTTAGAGTGTGTGTAGTAGTCTCGGGATCCAAGATTGATCGTAAGAGTTCTTGTCAACCAAAGGCCATGTTTGGCTAAGTCTCTTACATCACTTGGTGAAGACAAGCATTTAATGTATTACTTTTGATTTTTAATCTTTTCGCACTTTTTATTTGGTTTTGTATTAATGACTTTAATAACTAGTTTCTTATGTTGAAGGTGAAACTTCTTTATCATTTGTCCGTGGTGTCTTGACATTACTTTACTGTCTATAGAAAGTAAAAGATTTTCACCATTCATATCTCTACGGTCTATATAGCGATATGTTAGCTACCTGGTCAGGGGTTAAGGGAATGGTTTAGTAAGGTTCTTGCCTTGTTCAGTGTATACATCCTGCAAGGACCTGGGTCAAGCTTACTAGGACCTCCTTCAATACCCACTGGTATTGGATGGCGGGGGTGCGAATGGCTTGATCCCCTCAGATGTAAACTAATATTAATACATTAAACCGGCTACTTGGGATTGTATCCCTGCTGACTCAAACCACTTAGCCGAGGGTAACGTCACCTTCAAAAGAGGGGCCTACCACTTTTCGCATTAATAACTTAATTAATTATCTTCCAATATTCTGACGCTTTGGGATTGTATCCTTGCTGACTCAAACCACTGGGTTGAGGGTAACGTCATCTTCAAAAGAGGGGCCTACTACTACAACTAAGATAATATCTTAAAAAGTGTAAAAGTGCGGAAATCATCAAAGGATACATTAAAGGCAAGTCGGATCCAAGTGATTCATCTTGTCTATCTGTTTTATTTTTATTTTTATTTCAGCATTTTTAGTTTTTATTTTTCATGTTTAAAATCTTTTTCTCAAAAAATTTGGTTTGATTAGACGTTGAGGAGAAACCGATACTAAAAGCTCTTGTGTCCTTGGACAACCTCGGTATCTTACCAACGCTATACTACGCTCACGATGGGTGCACTTGCCCATATGTGTGTTTAGTGTTAGTAGAATATCGTGTTTTATAAATTTAAAACTTGACTAATGTGTAAAATGGGCTTAAAATATTAATAAAAACATATTACACTCGACACGCATCAAGTTTTTTGGCGCCGTTGCGGGGGACACAAGGATTTTAAGAAAGTTAGGAATCAACGGCCTAATCATTTTTCTTATTTTTCTGTTTTTTTTAGGATTTTCCTAAATTTTCCAGCTTCTGCAGACTTCAGCATGGGGTCGTGCCTGGTCGGACACGGGCCATGCCCAGCATCCCTGGCAGTTTTTATTTTCTGAGTTACAGAAGGGTTACCACGGGGCCGTGGCGGTGCAGCACGGGGCCGTGTTGAACCCTCCAGTAACTGGGATCCAGAAAACAATCACTGTACCCACGACCACGGGCCGTGGTCAGTGACCACGGGGCCGTGGTGAGACTTCTGACCAACAATCTTTTTTGTTTTTATCGCAGGACTTGGAACCCAGGCATAACACCTGAACTTCCTACGCAGTGCATGAGCTCCAGTTCCAATAAGGACATAAAAGAACCTCTAGACGAACCCGGACGCTTTCTAAGAAAAAGACTTAAAGCTAAAATCCAAGAGAAAGTTTCGGGGGACCAACTTACAATGGCGGATCAGCGTACCCTAATGGATTACCTACGGGGCATCAAACGATGCCATCCGCCTCTGGATGTTCCCGTTTTCACTAAAAGACCGAGCTAAGGCTTGGCTTAACACCCTCTCAAGTGGTTCGGTCAACACTTGGGATGAACTAGCCCAAAAGTTTCTATATAAGTATTTCCCTCCTTCTAAAACGGCTAAATTAATGACTGAAATTAATACATACTCACAAGAGGATGGGGAATCCTTATATGAAACTTGGGAAAGGTTCAAGGAGCTATTAAGAAAACGCCCTCATCACGGTCTTGCAGTTTGGCAACAAGTATCTACTTTCTATAATGGGTTGATGCCACACACGAGACAAACACTCGACTCTAGCTCCGGGGGACTTCTAGGTAATCGTCGCTCAAATGAAATTTATAATCAAATTGAGGAAATTGCTCAAACCAATTTTCAATGGCACATTCCCCGAGGCACAAAATCTATTGCCCCGGGCTCCCATAAGGTTGATGAAAGCACTTCTTTACAAGCCCAAATCGAGGCCCCCTCTTCGAAAATCAAAAAGTTAGAAATGGCAAAAACGGCCTCGGATATGGCTTGTGAAGGGTGTGGTGGGTCACATGAAAGTTGGAGTTGTATGAAAGAAATGGATAATCAAACGGAAATGGTAAACTACATTGATAATAGACCTAGGCCGTCGGGTCCTCCAACGGGTACCTACAACCAAGGATGGCGTAACCACCCTAACCTTGGTTGGAGAAAACCCGAAAATAGTAGTAACCAACAAAACCAAAACCAACGAACAAACTTTCAACAACAAAGAAATGAGTCACAAAATTTCTCTCAACAACAACAAGGGGGACGAGAGAGGCTTGAAGATACTATCTCACGCCTCATCTCTGACACTGAAAAGAAAAACTTGGATCGATTCCAACAAATGGAATCAAGCTTTAGAAATCAACAAGCTGGTATTCAAAACATTGACAACAACTAAATCAACTAGCTCAAAATTTCTCCAAGAGACCACAAGGCGCGTTACCCAGCAATACCGAAACCAACCCAAAGGATCAAGTGCATCTCATAACACTAAGAAACCGTACCGTAGGTCCCAAGGAGGCTCCGCTACCTCCATCCGACAAAAGTCTACCCATTCAAACCACGACCTCATCGACAACCCAAAAAGAAACAACTCCTCCGCCAATTCACGAACCTACCAAGAACCCCTCAGTGCCCTACCCCGGTCGGTTTCTTCGCCAAAAGACTGATGAGCAATTCACAAAATTCATAAACTTACTAAAACAATTGCACATCAATCTTCCATTTGTGGAAGTCCTCATTCAAATGCCTAAATATTCCAAATTTATGAGAGACTTTCTCACCCACAAAATGAAAATTGAAACATTGCAATTAGCTAACCGCATGGAAACTAGTGATGTGTGTAATGTGCAACATATAAATTACATCAAATGAGGCATAAAACTAACCATTTTTTAGTACTAATGTAGGAAAAAGTGTGCTTTTGTCTTCCTTTTGTATTTTCAGGACCAAATGAGCTTAAATGAACAAAAGGAACAAATATGAAGCAAAAACTAACATAAATACAAAGAAAAGGAATAAACGTGGCATGCCCGACCCCTCGACAGCATCTCCACAAGCAAAAACAAGAAACAGAAGGCTGACCACGGCCCGTGCTCACTGAACACGGGGGCGTGGTCAGATGTCTGCAGAAATGGACAAAGCTGTGGAAGATTCTACTCCCACCACGGGGGCGTGCCCAGCTCAGCACGGGGCGTGGTCAACGCTAAGATTTGCAGAATCTTGCAAATCTTGATAGTACAGATACGCTTCTGAACATGGGGCCGTGCCCAGCGAACACGGGGCCGTGCCCAGCGAACACGGGGCCGTGTGGAGCCTAATGCTGACAAATGCAATTAATGAAGAAAGAGAAAAGGGATGGCCACAGGGGCGTGTCCAGCGGACACGGGGCCATGGCCGGGCTTCTGTTCAGGCTATAAATAAGGGTGCTGGGTTCTCTTCAAAGGCATCCCTTGGCAAACCACATCTCTCTCACTTTGCCACCACTCCACCACCACTACAACACTCACATCCACCACCATCATCCATCATCCACCTTAGAGTGTGTGTAGTAGTCTCGGGATCCAAGATTGATCGTAAGAGTTCTTGTCAACCAAAGGCCATGTTTGGCTAAGTCTCTTACATCACTTGGTGAAGACAAGCATTTAATGTATTACTTTTGATTTTTAATCTTTTCGCACTTTTTATTTGGTTTTGTATTAATGACTTTAATAACTAGTTTCTTATGTTGAAGGTGAAACTTCTTTATCATTTGTCCGTGGTGTCTTGACATTACTTTACTGTCTATAGAAAGTAAAAGATTTTCACCATTCATATCTCTACGGTCTATATAGCGATATGTTAGCTACCTGGTCAGGGGTTAAGGGAATGGTTTAGTAAGGTTCTTGCCTTGTTCAGTGTATACATCCTGCAAGGACCTGGGTCAAGCTTACTAGGACCTCCTTCAATACCCACTGGTATTGGATGGCGGGGGTGCGAATGGCTTGATCCCCTCAGATGTAAACTAATATTAATACATTAAACCGGCTACTTGGGATTGTATCCCTGCTGACTCAAACCACTTAGCCGAGGGTAACGTCACCTTCAAAAGAGGGGCCTACCACTTTTCGCATTAATAACTTAATTAATTATCTTCCAATATTCTGACGCTTTGGGATTGTATCCTTGCTGACTCAAACCACTGGGTTGAGGGTAACGTCATCTTCAAAAGAGGGGCCTACTACTACAACTAAGATAATATCTTAAAAAGTGTAAAAGTGCGGAAATCATCAAAGGATACATTAAAGGCAAGTCGGATCCAAGTGATTCATCTTGTCTATCTGTTTTATTTTTATTTTTATTTCAGCATTTTTAGTTTTTATTTTTCATGTTTAAAATCTTTTTCTCAAAAAATTTGGTTTGATTAGACGTTGAGGAGAAACCGATACTAAAAGCTCTTGTGTCCTTGGACAACCTCGGTATCTTACCAACGCTATACTACGCTCACGATGGGTGCACTTGCCCATATGTGTGTTTAGTGTTAGTAGAATATCGTGTTTTATAAATTTAAAACTTGACTAATGTGTAAAATGGGCTTAAAATATTAATAAAAACATATTACACTCGACACGCATCAAGTTTTTTGGCGCCGTTGCGGGGGACACAAGGATTTTAAGAAAGTTAGGAATCAACGGCCTAATCATTTTTCTTATTTTTCTGTTTTTTTTAGGATTTTCCTAAATTTTCCAGCTTCTGCAGACTTCAGCATGGGGTCGTGCCTGGTCGGACACGGGCCATGCCCAGCATCCCTGGCAGTTTTTATTTTCTGAGTTACAGAAGGGTTACCACGGGGCCGTGGCGGTGCAGCACGGGGCCGTGTTGAACCCTCCAGTAACTGGGATCCAGAAAACAATCACTGTACCCACGACCACGGGCCGTGGTCAGTGACCACGGGGCCGTGGTGAGACTTCTGACCAACAATCTTTTTTGTTTTTATCGCAGGACTTGGAACCCAGGCATAACACCTGAACTTCCTACGCAGTGCATGAGCTCCAGTTCCAATAAGGACATAAAAGAACCTCTAGACGAACCCGGGCGCTTTCTAAGAAAAAGACTTAAAGCTAAAATCCAAGAGAAAGTTTCGGGGGACCAACTTACAATGGCGGATCAGCGTACCCTAATGGATTACCTACGGGGCATCAAACGATGCCATCCGCCTCTGGATGTTCCCGTTTTCACTAAAAGACCGAGCTAAGGCTTGGCTTAACACCCTCTCAAGTGGTTCGGTCAACACTTGGGATGAACTAGCCCAAAAGTTTCTATATAAGTATTTCCCTCCTTCTAAAACGGCTAAATTAATGACTGAAATTAATACATACTCACAAGAGGATGGGGAATCCTTATATGAAACTTGGGAAAGGTTCAAGGAGCTATTAAGAAAACGCCCTCATCACGGTCTTGCAGTTTGGCAACAAGTATCTACTTTCTATAATGGGTTGATGCCACACACGAGACAAACACTCGACTCTAGCTCCGGGGGACTTCTAGGTAATCGTCGCTCAAATGAAATTTATAATCAAATTGAGGAAATTGCTCAAACCAATTTTCAATGGCACATTCCCCGAGGCACAAAATCTATTGCCCCGGGCTCCCATAAGGTTGATGAAAGCACTTCTTTACAAGCCCAAATCGAGGCCCCCTCTTCGAAAATCAAAAAGTTAGAAATGGCAAAAACGGCCTCGGATATGGCTTGTGAAGGGTGTGGTGGGTCACATGAAAGTTGGAGTTGTATGAAAGAAATGGATAATCAAACGGAAATGGTAAACTACATTGATAATAGACCTAGGCCGTCGGGTCCTCCAACGGGTACCTACAACCAAGGATGGCGTAACCACCCTAACCTTGGTTGGAGAAAACCCGAAAATAGTAGTAACCAACAAAACCAAAACCAACGAACAAACTTTCAACAACAAAGAAATGAGTCACAAAATTTCTCTCAACAACAACAAGGGGGACGAGAGAGGCTTGAAGATACTATCTCACGCCTCATCTCTGACACTGAAAAGAAAAACTTGGATCGATTCCAACAAATGGAATCAAGCTTTAGAAATCAACAAGCTGGTATTCAAAACATTGACAACAACTAAATCAACTAGCTCAAAATTTCTCCAAGAGACCACAAGGCGCGTTACCCAGCAATACCGAAACCAACCCAAAGGATCAAGTGCATCTCATAACACTAAGAAACCGTACCGTAGGTCCCAAGGAGGCTCCGCTACCTCCATCCGACAAAAGTCTACCCATTCAAACCACGACCTCATCGACAACCCAAAAAGAAACAACTCCTCCGCCAATTCACGAACCTACCAAGAACCCCTCAGTGCCCTACCCCGGTCGGTTTCTTCGCCAAAAGACTGATGAGCAATTCACAAAATTCATAAACTTACTAAAACAATTGCACATCAATCTTCCATTTGTGGAAGTCCTCATTCAAATGCCTAAATATTCCAAATTTATGAGAGACTTTCTCACCCACAAAATGAAAATTGAAACATTGCAATTAGCTAACCGCATGGAAACTAGTGATGTGTGTAATGTGCAACATATAAATTACATCAAATGAGGCATAAAACAAACCATTTTTTAGTACTAATGTAGGAAAAAGTGTGCTTTTGTCTTCCTTTTGTATTTTCAGGACCAAATGAGCTTAAATGAACAAAAGGAACAAATATGAAGCAAAAACTAACATAAATACAAAGAAAAGGAATAAACGTGGCATGCCCGACCCCTCGACAGCATCTCCACAAGCAAAAACAAGAAACAGAAGGCTGACCACGGCCCGTGCTCACTGAACACGGGGGCGTGGTCAGATGTCTGCAGAAATGGACAAAGCTGTGGAAGCTTCTACTCCCACCACGGGGGCGTGCCCAGCTCAGCACGGGGCGTGGTCAACGCTAAGATTTGCAGAATCTTGCAAATCTTGATAGTACAGATACGCTTCTGAACATGGGGCCGTGCCCAGCGAACACGGGGCCGTGCCCAGCGAACACGGGGCCGTGTAGAGCCCAATGTTGACAAATGCAATTAATGAAGGAAGAGAAAAGGTATGGCCACAGGGGCGTGTCCAACGGACACGGGGCCGTGGCCGGGCTTCCGTTCAAGCTATAAATAGGGGTGCTTGGTTCTCTTCAAAGGCATCTCTTGGCAAACCACCTCTCTCCCACTTTGCCACCACTCCACCACCACTACAACACCCACATCCACCACCATCATCCATCATCCACCTTAGAGTGTGTGTAGTAGTCTCGGGATCCAAGATTGATCGTAAGAGTTCTTGTCAACCAAAGGCCATGTTTGGCTAAGTCTCTTACATCACTTGGTGAAGACAAGCATTTAATGTATTACTTTTGATTTTTAATCTTTTCGCACTTTTTATTTGGTTTTGTATTAATGACTTTAATAACTAGTTTCTTATGTTGAAGGTGAAACTTCTTTATCATTTGTCCGTGGTGTCTTGACATTACTTTACTGTCTATAGAAAGTAAAAGATTTTCACCATTCATATCTCTACGGTCTATATAGCGATATGTTAGCTACCTGGTCGGGGGTTAAGGGAATGGTTTAGTAAGGTTCTTGCCTTGTTCAGTGTATACATCCTGCAAGGACCTGGGTCAAGCTTACTAGGACCTCCTTCAATACCCACTGGTATTGGATGGCGGGGGTGCGAATGGCTTGATCCCCTCAGATGTAAACTAATATTAATACATTAAACCGGCAACTTGGGATTATATCCCTGCTGACTCAAACCACTTAGCCGAGGGTAACGTCACCTTCAAAAGAGGGGCCTACCACTTTTCGCATTAATAACTTAATTAATTATCTTCCAATATTCCGACCCTTTGGGATTGTATCATTGCTGACTCAAACCACTGGGTTGAGGGTAACGTCACCTTCAAAAGAGGGGCCTACTACTATAACTAAGATAATCTCTTAAAAAGTGTAATAGTGCGGAAATCATCAAAGGATACATTAAAGGCGAGTCGGATCCAAGTGATTCATCTTGTCTATCTATTTTATTTTTATTTTTATTTCAGCATTTTTAGTTTTTATTTTTCATGTTTAAAATCTTTTTCTCAAAAATTTTGGTTTGATTAGACGTTGAGGATAAACCGCTACTAAAAGCTCTTGTGTCCTTGGACGACCTCGGTATCTTACCAACGCTATACTACGCTCACGATGGGTGCACTTGCCCATATGTGTGTTTAGTGTTAGTAGAATATCGTGTTTTATAAATTTAAAACTTGACTAATGCCATTTTAAAATATTAATAAAAACATATTATACTCGACTCGCATCAACTAGCGAGATATTAAAGATAAGCAAAGCACTAAGAATGAAGGATCCTCATACAGGCCTAAAGGTGGAAATTATAGAAATTGGAGGAAGTTTGCAAGGAACCAAACAGACCCAAGCAAGATCCAGTGCTTCAACTGTTAGAAGTTTGGACACTCTAAGAGAGATTGTCCCCAGAAGGAACTTGTATAAGAACATTCAAATCTTGTGGAAGAAGATGAAGTACCAACATTGTTGATGGAAATTAGTGAAGACAATGAAGTCCAGAATGAGGTTTAACTAAATGAAGAATGCGTAGAAGCAACAAGGTATGCCACAGAAGGCGAATGTCTATGGTACTTAGTCAATGGGGCGAGTAACCACATGACAGGTGTGCAAAGTCACTTTAGAGAATTAGATGAAAAGGTGACTGGACATGTACGTTTTGGTGTTGGTTTCCATGTAGAAAGTAAAGGCATGGGTTTAATACTACTGGAGTTTCAGAACCAAGAACAGAGAATTATTTCTCAAGTGTATTACATTCCAAGTCTGAAAAGCAACATATTGAGCCTTGGACAACTCACAAAAAATGGTTGCAAAGTGATTATGGACGGAGATCTACTAACACTCCTTGATTGAAATATAAAGTTACTAATGTGAGTTAAGAGAAAGAAGAATATGCTATACAAGGTTAAATTTAAGATTGGGAGGCCAATCTACCTGCTCTCTAACACGGAAGATTTAGCATGGTCATGGCAAACAAGGTTGGGTCATTTGCACTTTGATGCTATCAAAGAAATGACTCGAAAGAACTTGGTACAAGGAATTCCTCAATTAAGTCATGCTATTTAAATATGTGACGCATCCTTACAAGGGAAACATAGTAGGACACCAATTCCAAATCAGTCTATGGAGATTTGTGTGGTCCTATATCCCCATCAACACATGCGAGGAAGAAGTATGTATTTCTACTTGTAGACGATTGCACTCGCTACAGGTGGACATATCTACTAACTTCCAAGGATCAAACATTTAAAACTTTCAAGGAGTTAAAAGAAAAGGTGGAGACAGAACCGCGAACCAAGTTAAAGATGCTAAGGACAGAAAAGGTGGAGAATTCACGTCGGCTGAATTCAACCAGTACTTCAAAGATAACGGCATAGCAAGGAAACTTACAACACCGTATTCCCCATAGCAAAATGGAGTAGTAGAAAGAAGAAACGAGACGATGTTATTCACTACTCGCAGCATGCTAAAGGCAATGAACATGCAGCATAGTTTTTGGGCTGAAGTGGTACTGGTGTTGTTCACGAGCCGAGCCGAATCGAGCAAACCTTTGCTCGTGCATGGCTCATTTACAAATCGAACCGAGCGGAGAGGCTGGTTCAAAACCAATCCTCAAATCAAACGATCATTTTCTAAGCAATAAAGCGGAGCGATTTTCATGCGAACTTCGAGCGATTTTGACAGTTATGTCGTCCGATTTAAATTTGCGGAGAGAGATAGTGACAATGTTGGGTCTCAAGTTTTTATGTTTATAAAAACATACACATTTCATGGCATAGTATTTTTTCTTATGAATAACAATGTTACGACTGATGAGGCAATGATCATATTGCACGAAAAATGACGTTGAGAGCAGGTTACAATAGACTTAGGGTAACAACATGAGACATTAAGACGATGAGTAGACTTTCATTTAGTGGTTTAGGCTTTAACTTTTAGATTTGGTGTTAATTTTGTATATTGGTGTGATTAAGCTAGTACGAATAGATATAGTTGTAAATTTGTATATTGTGGACCAAAATCTAATAGAGTGGTATGTATAAAACTATAAATTTAACTTATATTTATGTATGTATATGTGTATATATACATGTATAATTTATATTTGTGTATACATGTATATATACGTGTTTATATATGTATGCGTGTATATATATGTATGTGTATATATATACTAATTAAAAATAATAATTCGAGTCGGACCGACCTTTGCTCATGCTTGGCTCGTTTACAAACCGAACAGCGTAGAGCGGCTCGTTTACAACCGAGCCTCAAATCGAACGAGCATTTTCCTAGCAATTTCTGAGCGAGCGGCTAGCGGTTTGGATGACCATAAGCAACACGACATGCAATATACCTACTAAACAGGGTTCTAACGAAAGCCTTAGTGAACAAGACACCATATGAAGTACTAAAAGGAAGAAAGCCGAATCTGGAACGCCTATAGGTTTCTGGTTGCACTGCATATGCTAAGGTATTACCACGTCAACTCAAGAAGTTAGATGATAGAAGCATGCATGTGGTATATCTTGGAATAGAAGAAGGATCAAAGGCATTTAGATAATACGATCCAACAAAGAACAAGATATGTGTCAGTAGAGATGTAAAGTTCATGGAAGGTTAACCATGGAATTGGAATACCTAAATGGAAGGGGTAGAATCAAGAAATCCCGAATGGACAAACTTTATCATACAAGAAAACGACGACCCACCAGAATTAGAAGAAGACGCACCAAGTAGTCCTGATAATAGTGGGCCACACCATGAAGATGCAGGAATGGATCAATCAGAAAACAATCCAGACTCCTTGTAACTTCAACAGCCTACTGGTACAATCCGAACTCTTCAGGAACATCTAGCAGCTTATCAACAAGTAAAGGTCAATCTACATCTGAAAATACAACCAGGAGTATTAGTGACACTCCAGTACGACTAAGAAGTCTTGACGAATTATATGATGAAACACAGGAAATTCAAGTAGATCCATATGAATTACTACGTTGAAGAAGAACCAAGAAATTACAAGGAAGCATCCATTGATAGCAAATGGATTGAGGTAATGGAGGTAGAGTTAGACTCAATAAACTAGAATAATACTTGGAGGATGACAGAATTACCAAGAGATCACAAGGCAGTAGGATTAAGGTGGGTATTCAAGACTAAGAAAGATGCAAATGGAAAAGTCCTCAGACACAAAGCAAGACTGGTAGCAAAAGGTTACGTCCAACAACATGGGATAAATTTTGAGGAAGTATTTTCACTAGCGGCATGTATCGAGACACTTCATCTCATGTTGGCTTTAGCAACATATCATTGTTAGAAGGTACATCACTTAGATGTTAAGTCTGCATTCCTATATGGAGATCTCAAGGATGAGGTTTATGTCTCATAACCGGAGGGATTTATAACGCCAGGAGATGAAGGAAAGGTTTACAAACTATCAAAAGTTCTGAATGGATTGAGATAAGCACCATGTGATTGGAACATGAAGTTAGATCAAACACTAAAGCCACTTAACATCAAGAAGTTGACTTTAGAACAAGCAATATATACAAGGACAACTAAGACTTCTACACTGATTGTTGGAGCTGATTGTTGGAGTCTACGTTTATGATTTGATAGTCACTGGAACTTCAAAGAAGGAGCTAAATATTTTCAAGTGTCAGATGGAGAAGAAGTTTGAAATGAGCAATCTAGGACTGCTAGCATACAATCTAGGAATATAAGTCACTCAGGCAAGGGGTGAAATAGCTATAAAACCGACATGGTATATAAACAAGTTACTCAAAGATGCCGATATGTTAACCTGCAATGAAACAAACATTCCTATGAATCCTTAAGACTGTTAACAAAGACTGAAGAAAGATATCTAGAACATGCATCACATTACAGAAGCCTGATTGGTTCTCTCAGGTACTTACTGCATTCAGGGCTAGATCTATGTTACCCAGTCAGTTTGCTTAGTAGATTCATGCGAGAACCAAAGGAGCATCACTTGAAGGTAGTCAAGCCGGCCAGTACTACGTTGTATCAAAGGAACTAAGGAGCATGGAACATTTACAAGAAGCAAGGGGGATGTAAGATTACATGTTATAGTGATAGCAATTATGGTGTTAACACAGACCAAGGAAAGGCACAAATGGTCTGGTATTCTACTTTGGAGAATCACCTATAACTTGGTGCACACAAAAGCAACAAACAGTGGCACTTTTGTCATGTGAATCTGAACTCATGGCAGCCACTACGACAGCATGCCAAGCACTATGGCTTAAAAGGTTGTTAAGTGAAGTTACAAGCTGGAAAGAAGAAAAGATAACACTAAGGGTGGATAGTATTTCTGCAATAGCACTCATGAAGAATCTAGTCTTTCATGGAAGGAGCAAGCACATAGACACACGTTATCATTTCATAAGAGAATGCTTGGAGAATGAACACATCAATGTGGAACACATCAATGGAGAACTTCAAAGGGCAGACACATTAACAAAGGCACTAGCAACGGTCAAGTTTGCTACAATGCGCGAACTGTTCGGAGTTCAAGACCTATAACAACTCAAGGATGTTCGTGATTAGCGGGTGAATGAAGATCAAATCGTTTCACATCCTAAGTCTAAGGGTTATTATGTAAATAGTAGATAGTCAATTTGTATTGTAATTAGATTAGTTTCAACAAGTGCGAGGACCGGAAGTGCCAAAGTGGAAGATTATAACCTACTAATAAGGGAATCGACATCTCTCCATCAGACGAATCAATTTAGAAGGCGGCAACACCACATGGATCAAGAGACATGACGTTTCAAGGGGAGACACATCCATTCATTCGCACCTCTTCGATTAGTATAAATTGGCTTTAGATTTCCCATTTGTAATCAATATTCATTCATGTACAAAACATTCAGATTATATACAAGTTACTTCATTGTTCTGGAGATCAAAGATCAAGTTCTGGGTAGGGATGAGATCGGTACGATACCGGTACCGGTACCGATACCGTAAATACCGTTACCAAAATTGAGGAAATGTGGATACCGATTACCGTACCGTATTTATAGATTCGGTACCGGTATCGGTACCGGTATTTCGGTACTTTACCACATTGGTACCGCTTTGGTATCATCCATTGTTTTACCTAAAAAAATATCATGTGCAACCCATCCATCCATTATTAACTGGACTAGAGTAATATATAGAGGAATGTAAACAAAAGGTAAACATATTAAGTAGTCAAAAAAATCAAAAGGTAAACATCCATGGGTTCGACTTTTAATTCCAAAATATTCTAAAATATTTCACCACATAAATTGAAACTATGAGAAATCCATTATAAAAATTGTATCTTTTAATCAATTCAATTGCAAAAATTCAAAATTTTGTTATTAATTCTAAACTCCGTTATCTGCTGTTAAAAACTTAAAATTGATCTGTAGGCAAATTGGCTTTTACTCTTTTAGCATTTTTAAATCTCCGTTTGTGCCCATGAATATTGGTTATCATTGTGCTCAGCTTTGGTGTTGCTAACTTGCTATCATTGCAAATTTGCAATCAATAGTGTTGCAAAAGTGGTATAATCAGAGAATTCATGGTCAGTATTAGAAGAACTGTTTGGAGTTTCTTTATTGTTTTCAATTGCTATCATCAGTGTAATTGTGAATGTTTAGTTAAGATTTTCCCTTGTAGTTAGTGGTTACATTGGTTATATGTGAAAAGGTGGAAACTTTAAGACATTTGTAGTTTGTTTTGGATACAGTTGTCTAGCGGCTATAGCGCGCAACATAGCGTTTGTAATATGTCGCTTAATAGTATATAGTGATAAACAGCGACATTTTTATTTATTTATTTTTTTCTCATCTCCACTGCTCGATATACAGGTTTGGTCTTCGTAATCCAACCTAAAAACCCCTTGGAATTCATTATTAAATTCGGTATTAATACCGGTATTTACCGAAAAATATCTTTACCGACACTGTTTTTTACCGATACCGAATTTTAAAAAATCTATTACCGATACTGGTACCGTTTATGATTGGTACGGTACGGCATCGGTACGGTACCGGTATTTCGGTAAAAAATCTCACCCCTAGTTCTGGGCAAGACCGTTTATCGAGCTCAATATTTATACAATTATACATAAAGAAAGCGGAGCTTGAGTTCTAGTTTAACGTTTTGTCAAGCTCGGGATATAGTAGCCCCCCTCTGACATAAGGTATAAGTTAATATATAAATATGTGACTAGAAACCTATATGGGACAAGTATATTTGAATTATGTATAAATGTCTTAAACACACATGTTAACTTTAAAAATAAATCTTAAATTACCCGTTTGCAATGTTTTTGGGTTCCCATCCAGCAATTTCACTTGCACCAACAAGTGCTTTTCTCCATGATTCAACCTTGTTGTTGTTCTCTATCTTGTGTTTGGCAAATGCTTCTTCGAATTTTCCCTTCTGTTTTCTCACTTCTGAGGGATCCACACAATAGAATACGGGCATAACAATTAGCTTTCTCTCTTCCCTGCATTTCATAATATGTGCAAGTTCATCTAGACACCATGAAGAGTCCGCGTATTTTTCTGAGAATATAATGACAGCGATTCGTGACCCTTCTATAGCCTTGAAGAGGGATGGACGGATGGATTCACCTCGGGGAAGTGCTACATCGTCCTTGTAAGTAGAGATCAGCCGATCCTCAAGAGTGGAGTAGAGATAATCTACAAAGGTTTTGCGGGTATCTTCTCCTCTAAAACTAAGAAATACATCGTAATTTTTACACAAGTGAGAAGAATAAGAAGAAGATGCCATTGATGTGTTGTGAATCAACATAAGTGAAGACACATATAAGTTAAAATGAAAGAGTAATGTGATTTGGTTTGTTTTGCCTATGGAAAGTAGTTGAATATATAGATGGGCTGATGGGGTGGATGACGTACATGTGGTTCTCCTTCCTATCTTTCACACTTAAATTTCCTCCAACTTTCTTCTTACAATATCATAAATAACAATTGTTTGACATTTTGACTTGAACCCAAGACCTTCCCCTACAATACCGAGGTGTTTAAATGTTTTGTCTTTCTTAATGGACTATCATTGATCATCATTGGTATTAGGTTTATAGGTATAATGTATAATAAATAAGTAATAATACAGAGATACAGAAAAGATAGAGAAGTGGTAATGATAAAAACTACATAATGATATAATGTATAATAAATAAGTAACAATACAGAGATACAGAAAAGATAGAGAAGTGGTAATGATAAAAACTATATAATGATTTAACATGTATGTATTCTATATTGTAGGAATTAAAAATTAATATTTGAAGTAAAACTAATGTAAAAGATAAACGTGTACTAACAGGTGATATTATTTGAAATCATTTATTATAATAGGAATTTTAAAGAGAATAAAATCAAGGGCGTAGCTTTGTGTGGGCGGCCGACCCCCCAATTTTTTCACTCAGTAGTGGAGAGTATGTAGTTTTCGTAAAGATATTTTTGGGTATATACTTTTTTAACCCCCGATTTTATAGAAATTTTTGCTATATACGTCTTCGACCCCCCGATCGGAAATCTCAAGCTTCACCACTAAATAAAACTATATGTTACTGTGTACTATTATTTTCTAGCAATTGAATAAATGAAATTGGTTTTTTTATCTTTTAAAACTTGTCTTATGAGAAAGGTGTACTGTTGGCGAAGACACTGGGATATAACATCACTCATTTTTAATGCCTGTTTCAGGGAAATTTCCTTTTAGCAACATAATAATGAATGAATTTCTTTAAAGTAACTAAGCACGAAAAGGGATTGAAAAGAGGAGACACATCAATGCCATTGATTGACAAAGAGTAAAAGACAATTAATTGTAGTGCAATCCATTGAAGACTAATGTTAAATTTTGTGCTTCGTTTTAATTTAATATTGTAATAAAAATGTATCATGTTACAATTACAATATAACATACCTACTTCAAATCTTTAACTAACTAGAAAATCAATCTCATTAGACCATGCGTAGTGGGCGTTACCCCCCCCCCCTCCCCTAATCACGCCCGAAAACGCCAAACACCCACCCCTGGGCGTGTTTAGGCGTGTTTTTGCAAAAGAAGCCCCTCGGCGTGTTTTAAATCACGCCAAATGGGAGAATCAATTGACCAATCACATTCAACTTCATTTGTTTTGTCCAATAAGATTTTTAATGTTTTTTTTTATTTAATTTTATTACAATCATAATGCCCCACAATCCCCACATCCCCACTACACCTATTTTAGAAAACGCCTCATAATGCTCCATTGCTAACTGAGCTGTCACATGACGCAAAACGCACAAGGGTGGGATGTTAACCACTACACATGGTCTTATATAAACATCTTTTGTCCTAACACCTAATTTGTTTGTAAAACTACAATACATAATGTTCTTCAAATTACCTTCAACAATCATTCACTTTTGAGTTTGATTTTTCAAGACTGGTTGGTTAAATTAGTAGCATTCTTCATAAAGAGAATGTTTGAGAAATTTACTAAAGGAATATAGTTGTCAAGAACGACATTAACGTACAAAGTAATACCATTAATGGGTCTTAATGGTTTTATCATGTGTTAGTGATTTGTTTTGGTTTACACTAAGTCCTTTAAGTTAAAGCAAGTCATTCATGATTTTTTTTGAACGGCTAACGAATCCTCCAAATGGGTTACTGGCGAAATTCACCACATCAGGATACACTCGTCTCCGAACCACCCATTTGGAGGATTCGTTAATTAGCGGTTCAAAAAAACACATAGCATTTAGGTGCTAATGAGGTATATCTGATTATAAGTCCACTAATCGCCATCAATAGGAATTATCACGTTAATGATTTAGATTGCATCAAGTCTTTTAAGGTTAACACAACTCATAATTATGTTACACAATTTATCATATATAACATAATTAAAAAATATATAAATAATTGTGTACTACCTTTTATTCATTACTACACAAAACCTTCCCCTACAATACCGAGGTGTTTAAATGTTTTGTCTTTCTTAATGGACTATCATTGATCATCATTGGGTTTATAGGTATAATGTATAATAAATAAGTAATAATACAGAGATACAGAAAAGATAGAGAAGTGGTAATGATAAAAACTACATAATGATATAATGTATAATAAATAAGTAACAATACAGAGATACAGAAAAGATAGAGAAGTGGTAATGATAAAAACTATATAATGATTTAACATGTATGTATTCTAAATTGTAGGAATTAAAAATTAATATTTGAAGTAAAACTAATGTAAAAGATAAACGTGTACTAACAGGTGATATTATTTGAAATCAATTATTATAATAGGAATTTTAAAAAGAATAAAATCAAGGGCGTAGCTTTGTGTGGGCGGCCGACCCCCCAATTATTTCACTCAGTAGTGGAGAGTATGTAGTTTTCATAAAGATATTTTTGGGTATATACTTTTTTAACCCCCCGATTTTATAGAAATTTTTGCTATATACGTCTTCGACCCCCCGATCGGAAATCTCAAGCTTCACCACTAAATAAAACTATATGTTACTGTGTACTATTATTTTCTAGCAATTGAATAAATGAAATTGGTTTTTTTATCTTTTAAAACTTGTCTTATGAGAAAGGTGTACTGTTGGCGAAGACACTGGGATATAACATCACTCATTTTTAATGCCTGTTTCAGGGAAATTTCCTTTTAGCAACATAATAATGAATGAATTTCTTTAAAGTAACTAAGCACGAAAAGGGATTGAAAAGAGGAGACACATCAATGCCATTGACAAAGAGTAAAAGACAATTAATTGTAGTGCAATCCATTGAAGACTAATGTTAAATTTTGTGCTTCGTTTTAATTTAATATTGTAATAAAAATGTATCATGTTACAATTACAATATAACATACCTACTTCAAATCTTTAACTAACTAGAAAAGCAATCTCATTAGACCATGCGTAGTGGGCGTTCCCCCCCCCCCCCCCCCCCTCTAATCACGCCCGAAAACGCCAAACACCCACCCCTGGGCGTGTTTAGGCGTGTTTTTGCAAAAGAAGCCCCTCGGCGTGTTTTTGCAAAAGAAGCCCCTCGGCGTGTTTTAAATCACGCCAAATAAGAGAATCAATTGACCAATCACATTCAGCTTCATTTGTTTTGTCCAATAAGATTTTTAATGTTTTTTTTATTTAATTTTATTACAAACATAATGCCCCACAATCCCCACTATACCTATTTTAGAGAACGCCTCATAATGCTCCATTGCTAACTGAGCTGTCACATGACGCAAAACGCACAAGGGTGGGATGTTAACCACTACACATGGTCTTATATAAACATCTTTTGTCCTAACACCTAATTTGTTTGTAAAACTACAATACATAATGTTCTTCAAATTACCTTCAACAATCATTCACTTTTGAGTTTGATTTTTCAAGACTGGTTGGTTAAATTAGTAGCATTCTTCATAAAGAGAATGTTTGAGAAATTTACTAAAGGAATATAGTTGTCAAGAACGACATTAACGTACAAAGTAATACCATTAATGGGTCTTAATGGTTTTATCATGTGTTAGTGATTTGTTTTGGTTTACACTAAGTCCTTTAAGTTAAAGCAAGTCATTCATGATTTTTTTTGAACGGCTAACGAATCCTCCAAATGGGTTACTGGCGAAATTCACCACATCAGGATACACTCGTCTCCGAACCACCCATTTGGAGGATTCGTTAATTAGCGGTTCAAAAAAACACATAGCATTTAGGTGCTAATGAGGTATATCTGATTATAAGTCCACTAATCGCCATCAATAGGAATTATCACGTTAATGATTTAGATTGCATCAAGTCTTTTAAGGTTAACACAACTCATAATTATGTTACACAATTTATCATGTATAACATAATTAAAAAATATATAAATAATTGTGTACTACCTTTTATTCATTACTACACAAATAAGACTGAAGGGAGTGGGGCGTCTCCCCTACCCTTGCCGCCCAAAGCCGCCCCAAACACCGCCCCCCATCGGCGTTCTAGGGGGCGTCCCACTAGATGGCGTCCTCTTCTCGTCGCCTGCTTCCTCACACACATCCTCACACACATCGATTTTTGGCACAAAGTTTCAAGGATTCCCCCTCCAAGACGCCACAAGCCGCCCCAAACACCACGCCCCCTTTTTTGCTCAAAATCTTCTGATCTGACGTGGCGCCACGTGTCGCAAGACGTCCCCTCTAAAGGACGCCCCCTCCCTTCAGTCTAAGTATCACCGACAACAATTCACCAATGGACGGATTTGTCGGTAAGTACGGATGAAAAAAAAAAAGAAAAGGATAAATTAAAAAAACATCGGCAATTCATTGTTGATAATCACTAGATTGCCAACGGACACCACACGACCTATGAAAAAAAATTGCCTACAGCAACCCAATGCAGGTAAGTCTGGCTCTACTTGTTTTATGGAAACTTTTTATCACAAACGGTCTACCGTGAATTTCGCTAATGTTAAAATAATATCATAGAGGAGATTCCCGACTAGGCTTCTCAGTCCTTTGTTGAGGAAAAGATTTTAGAGAAGACTCCCATACATAATTTTTAATCATTTGTCGGTAAGGGTAGTTTGTGACGACCACTTTAGTTGGTAAAATTTATACTTATAACTAGATGGAAGCCCTTCAAAAAAAAAAAAAAAACTAGATGGAAGCCTTCCGACGCGATGCGACCGGGTGCTTACAAATTAAGACGTAAACAAATGAGACCTAAAAGGGACCTACAAACGTAGACGGAAACAGTGGCGAAGTTTGACCAAAAGTTTTGAGGGGGCGTAAAGTGATGGGACCCCAATTTTTTTTCCTATCGTTATGTTTCGGGTCGGGTCGGGTCGGCTATTCGATTCAAGTCGGGTCAAATAATAATAGTTCCAAATAAAACTAAAAAAACTTAATTCATTCAAAGGACCCGTTCTTGCAAATAGAAAAACTAAATATTGTATAACAAACAGAAGACCTATATATATATATATAGGGTAGGGTTCAGAGTGAACACTAGGTTGAGAGTGAACTGTGTGAACTAATCTGGGTCATTGGATTACATAATCTAGAGATTTTTAAACAATGGCAAGATTGTAATTATAATTTTGTAACTTCCCTTTAAAATAATTGACAGAATGGTATTTGCGTCTTTTGTAAATTGCATTTATTAAACAACATAATCAAAATCCCTAAAATCTCGCTAGTTTCCTTATATACAAGATACACAGTTGTTAGTGTATACACATGTGTACAGTCTCGCTAGCATTAGTTTATACAAGATATACAGATATTAGTTTATACACATGTGTACAGTCTCGCTAACTATCAGTTTATACAAGATGCACAACTGTTAGTTTATACACGTATGTCCAGTCTCGCTAACTATCAGTTTATACATGATACACAGTTGTTAGTTTATACACATGTCTATATTCTTTTATAAATCTGTGTATTATATTCAAAAATGGTTACATATGTGTATATTAACAACATATAGTATATTATACATGCACCCGAGTAGATTCATATAAAAATTATGAAATTAAGGAAAACGAAACATATCACATGTATGCAAAAATAAACAACTTCATCACATATTCAAAAAAAAAAGTTAATGCCCAAAAATAATTACAATTTCAATCTGAAATAAATTTTTCAATATTTATTGAAAATTATAAAAAGTTAAAAACAATATATCATGATATCTATATATACGGATAATAAAAGAAAAACAATATTCAAGTTAAAATTAAAACAAAATCTATGGATAAAGAAATGACGGAGAAATAATTAAAAATGAAAGAGAGAGAGAGAGAGAGAGAGTTAAGTGATGAGAAAATTAAGGATTATAATTAAACATATTTGGCTAATGTCAATCTTGCCCTTTAAATCTAAAAAATGATTAAGGGTCAAAATTAGTTCACTCTCAAGAAGTTGTTCACTCTTGAACCTAATCCTTTGTGTGTGTATGTGTATATATGGTAGGGTTCTAGAGTGAACACTAGGTTGAGAGTGAACTAATCTGGGCCATTGGATTACATCATCTAAAGATTTTTAAACAATGGCAAGATTGTAATTATAATGTTAAAACCTCCCTTTAAATTAATTGATATAAGGGTATTTGCGTCTTTTGTAAATTGCATTTATTAAACAATATAATCAAAATCTCTAAAATCTCGCTAGTTTCCCTATATACAAGATACACAGCTGTTAGTATATACACATGTGTACAGTTTCGCTAGTATTAGTTTATACAAGATATACATATTTTAGTTTATATACATGTGTACAGTCTCGCTAACTATTAGTTTATACAAGATACACAACTGTTAGTTTATACACATGTGTACAGTCTCGCTATTAGTTTATACACATGTGTACAGTCTTTTATACATCTGTGTATTATATTAAAAATGGTTACATATGTGTATATTAAAAACATATAGTATATTATGCATGCGCACGAGTAGATTCATATAAAAACTATGAAATTAATGAAAACGAAACATATCACATGTATGCAAAAATGTAGATCCCAATATCAATCCGGATCACAGTGGTTGATTGTTTTAGTCCAAAACACCTATTGATTAGGTGTTTGCACTTATGAAAATGTTAAGAAACATCATAGAATGAAGATGAAGCTAATGGTTTGATAATTACAACAAGTGTTGTATTGAATCCAAACAAGTAAATAAGCAATAAAGCACTTGGAAATCTGATTAAGCACTATCACAATGATCAAAGATAAACAACACAAGGTTTTCACCAAAACTAGCCAAAAGCTTGTGTCACACCCTGATATTTCCAAGTATTGCTGGTGGGCCCGGTGGGGAGTATCGTGACGTAGTTGATATCATCATAGATAATTTATCACAGTTTATATACACAGCGGAAGTCGAAAGATAAAAACATTACAAACCGAATGAAAGTAATATCATTTATTACAAAAACGGTTGTAAGGGATCCACAGGCGGATCAAAGTTAAAAGAAACATTTTTTAGCAGATTTATGAACATCTAAGCTTGCAAGACTCTTTATTGATGCTAGGAGTAGCCAGCCTATTCCGATTAGTACCTGCACTTAACCTTTTTGGAAAATACGTCAGTTTTCACTGGTAAATACAATTAACCGACTCATTTTGAAAATGTTAAGAAAATTGATTTTAATGCACAAGGCACAAAATATCTTTTATAACTTGGGATAATTATTTAAAAATAAACTTGTTAAAGAATTACATGTTCGTTATACGTTCAGTAGCCCGGGCTGAACACCGGGTTAAAGATTAATTGACACACCACATAATATAATCCCGCGTCGAGATATTCTCGAACGACGGTTATATCTTTTTTATATACGCACAGGCAGGTGTATGCCTACACCCCGTGCTTAGGTCGTGGCCATTTCAATGAATGATGCCAAGGATATCCGAGACATGGTCATTAACCTCCCAAAGGCTTTAAGCAAACAAAACAAATTAAACGGGTCGTCTCAATAAATTAACCTTCATATGATTAACAATTCAATGCCCGACCAAGCGGTATTTTATATACCGTACCCCAAGCCCGTATAAGGGAAAATAAGTTAAAAGTATTTACCTGAGCAATTTATATAAATTTATCCCAGCCGTACAAATCAGCAAGTGCAAGTATTTTTTACTGGTCTCCTAAATCTGGAACGAAGGTTTTAATTAACCTATTAGATTCCTAACGGGTCTCACTTTAGACCGGTTAGTTTTAAAGAAAGATATACGGTTCAAACGCAAGATCAAGCGAAGACCGGATTAGAGTGTGGTTTAGACCCGACAAGTATGAAGAATTTTATAATATGGGTAAACTAAACACATTCTGGATTTTGAAGTGAAAATGATAAGGTTTGACCCGTTCGGTTAATTTATGCAAACTAGTTACATAAACCATACCGAATGCGATAAATACATAACGGGTAGACAAAAGAGTCATGAACAGGTTTCCTAAGTTAATATGCCTTAAATATGTTGTGATATCAGTAGGATACCTTCCATTATGCCCAAAACGAATTTAAACTCAAATTAAGCCCCGTAGGGGTATTTTGGTCATTTTAAAGGTTATAAAAGAGATTAAATATAAATCTGAGGTTCAGGTCTGAAATAATCAGTAAAAATATTTAATTTAATAAGTTATATCAGTAGGGTATTACATATATGTGAAATTTATCATTTATAAACAAACTATGCACCGTAGGGGCATTTTGGTAATTTCACATAAGCTTTAAAGGTCAAAACTGGAAATCTGAGTTCAAAAACTTTTCTTACTGTTAAAGTATAAAAATTTACTTAAAACATCAGTAGGTATTAAGTTTTATATGCCAAAAATAGTTTTAACTTATACTATGCGTTTAAAACGCGTAAAAGTTGGTTTTAAGCGATTTTCGTGTTAAAATAGGAAATCCGAGTTTTTGATCAGTTTATAAAGTTCAAAGTATTTTATTTATCATATAAAATTAGTAGCAAAAAGTTTGGTATCAAAAAGTTTTGTAAAACTCATTTTATTAGCAAAATGGCAAAACCAACAATTACCGAATCAAGGCATGAATCCTATGCCATGATCAGTTTAAAAATAAATAAAAATCTTCAAAAATCCCAAAATATTATATTACATTAGTGGGTAAAAATTTTGGTGTCCAAATTTGGGTTTAGATAGGCTTTATGCTAATTATGTCGTTTAATTAATAAAAAGCTTCTTAATTACGATATTGAGCATAACTCCTAATCTAGACCTCAAACTGATGTCAAATTTTTAGGACAAGTTTATAAATCAGTAACAAGGTTTTTGTCCTCTCACATTTTCAAAAATCTTGTTTTAAGGTCAAAAGGGCATAATGGTCAACATTTAAGCATATAACGGAAACATGCAAACGAATCGGATAATTAAGGACCTATATTGTATAATCTCAGAGGGTTATACTAACATGTAATATGGTCCTAATGGAAGCTTAAGGCATTTCTAAAACAATCTAAATCAGGTCAGAACTGAAAGTCAAAGCAAAAGTCTACTTTTGCGACTTTCAATTCCGAACCGAGCCTAAGTTCAAAATTGTCGGGTTGAACATGCTTAGACATGTTCTTACATTAATTGCCAAGTTATATGAGTGATAAAACAGGTTTCATAGCTTCTACATTGTTAATTACAAGTTTATTTGCAAAATAGCCTTCTGTTGACTTTTTATAATAAAGTTTGACCCGACAATTGACCTAGTTAGAGTGGGAATCAGAGGGTGCCCTTTTAAGGGTTTATTACCCACATAATTACCAACTCATAGCTACTTTCAATTCGAGAATTGACTGGACCATTAGTGATTAATCACTAAGTCAAACCTTAACTACGACGGTTTTGACTTTAGGCCATTAAACTAATAAAACATGAATTAGGGAGGTCAATGATGCTTACTGAAGTACTTAGCACGATTTAGAAGCTTAGTGAATCTTGCTTGAGGTCCAGAGAGCTCCAGAATAAGAGTTAGAATAATTTTCAAATGCATGTAAAAATGTTGCAACTTGGAACTCCTTATATAGTTATTTTGATTGCATGAGATCCTTACACACAAGTCTAGGATTGATCCCAGATGAGTCCAAGTTCTCCCTATGCATGTAATACCACTGGTGCAGCCCCTGGGATCGAATACCATGCATATAAGTCGGTTTAACCTGCTGAACAGGCACCTGCCATGCATTTTGGATGCTGGCAGGTTTTAGGCGGCCCGTGTAAGCCCCATGAGGATTCTTACGCGGCCGGTATGAAGGCCAAATCCGGTCAAACTAGTTTCAGCAATTGCACATTTGGTCCCTGGTCCTCCAAAACTTGATTTTAACTTGTTTTATTGCACTTTTGACCCCCAAACTTGACTTTTAAGGACTCTAAGTCATAAACCAACTTCGTTAAGTCCTCGGTTAGCTTTACGATCACCCGAAAAGTCTTAAATTTCATCGTTGATGCTTTTAACCCCTTACTTACGAATGTTAGCGTATCTTTCTCACACGATATCGAAACCTTGTGAAATTTTTATCACTTATTCTAGTGAGCATAATTAATCATTACAATGCTTCGGGTTCGCTAAAAGGTCACTCAGAGGTATAAATTAAACATGTTGACACATTTAACCCTTGCGGTTTGTAAACTTTCACTTTCTTCCACAAACGGCTTCATATGATTCATAATTCATTCGTTTAAGGGTATAAACATCTGTAGGGTTGTTGAAAGGTATAATTATCCAATGTTGACACTTTGAATCTTTTTACACACATACTTTCTTTGTTTGTCAATTTTAGTCCCTTATATTCAATCCATTACACGTGTCTTCATTATATTGGTCGTGATTTTACGAGGTGTTACAGCTTGGCTAGGGCAACATCTCATTAGCTTATATAGTATCTGACTTGCCAGCATAATCAACATCTCATTAGCTTATATAGTATCTGACTTGCCAGCATAATTATAATTATGCTGGCATATTGATTACACCAAGTCAGATTTTCTACTTACAAAACATTACAACTTTAGTCCCTAGACTTTAATAAAGCTACAAACTATAACAAAATCAATCCAGTACAAGTATCAACGATCTCACAAGATCCAACAATATCCCCCCTAGATCGTTACATACTTGTTTAAACTTTCATTCTTTAGTTCTAGCTTCTGGATTGCTTGCAGCTTCCTTTTCAGGTTCTGGTGGGATCTCTGCAGTTACTGCTGTTTGCTGTGGCGGTGGAACTTCATTTGTTGTTGCTGGAGTTTCTTGAATTAAGATAGCTTCATTGTTTGTTGGTGGGTATGTGGATGAGGCCGGAGGTTGTTGTTCTTCATGGGGAGTTGACGAGGATTCTTTTGTCTTGGATGAAGACTTATCTTTCTTCTTGTCGAGCTTATTCTTTTTCCTCGCTTCCTCTTTCTTCTTTGCTTCTGCTGCTTCTTTGTTCTTCTCAATTTTGTCGATAATGTCGAGCATATCACGTTTTCTTTTCCATGCTCTCTCTACGGCTCTTTGAAACAGCATAACCTCTTCCATATTGGCGTTACCAGCTCCGACATTAATGCGCTTAGCATTCAGCACATTCAAATCAGAAAGTCCAAACATGAAGACGTCCATAGGATCCAGTATTCTAATATCTTCATTTGTATTTGATCGGATTACTGCTTCACCTGTCTGACTGTCATAAAACCACTTTTTGAAGTTGTTTAGGCAGACGGGGACTTCTGATGGGAGCTTGATTCTAGTGACTACTTTAGCTGGGTTGATAATCCAAGTCACTTTTCCTTTGCTCGTAATGGGATCCCTTGTAGTTTTAGAGACTCTTCTTCGAGGACGCTGTGGTTTGAATACTTCAAAACCTTTGTTGCATTCCTTAGCAATGATACGTTCAAAATTTGCCCCGAGGCTGCTACGATCTGGATTTAGCAAGTCCAGTCTACCAAGCTCCCTCACATCCCATCTTAGTAGAGAAAACAAATCGTACCCGGTCTTGAAATACTGAATTACACCTCCTCTGCGCTTAACCACGAACATCCCCCCTAAAGTTGCTATACATCCAGCTGATGATTTTATCAGTAATCTCTGTCTTGTCTATAGTGATTACTTGATAAAAGTCTGAAAGCTTTTCTCTTTCTTTTCTGAACCACTCAGGATGTTGTGGAGTGAACGTTTCTCCATCTTCCTGCTCATATGTGACTTCTTCTTCTAAGCCCCATTCAATGAACCTTGAGGGCATCTCATCCCTGTCAACTTCCTCTTCGTCACTCTCATCACCTTCGGTGACTTTTTCAGTAGATTCCGGACGCCTCTTCTTCGCATCCACCTCTTTGGCCTTTCTTTCTATTTCATCTTGTTTGAATTTCTCGAAGTCGAAGAGCTCAGCAAAGGAGAACATAGGTTCTATTTCAATTTTAGCGCATATTTTCTTCATCATTCGATACAGCTTTTCAATCCCATGTTGTTGAAATCTTATAAACTTTGATTATTCAGAAACATAGGTGTGCATTTCTCTATTCTTCTTCCTCTGCTCTTTCAACGTTTCTCTCAAAATATTAGTATCATTCACCTGGTGCTTGAGAATACAGATTTCTTTAGCTGGACCTGCACCGATGTCTTTAACCAGCTTATCGTACAAGTCTTGAAACAGTCGGATTCTTTGTGATGGGGCTGCAGGTTGTGAAATCCTTGTTGGTTTCACTTGAGGATGCTTTGAAGATCCTTCATCTGTTTTCTTCTTCTTGGATGGAGGTGTTTTGCTTGCCGATGGTTCGTCTGGATCGATCAACAGATTATCGACAAAATCTTCCAATCTTTCTTCTTCCTCTGTCACTGTAACAGGGGTCTCAGACTTTGTCATTTGTCGTCTTGCAAGTTTCTTTTCTTTCTTATGTCTCTCCTCCATTTCATGGATTGCACGCATATCTTGAATGTGTTGTCTATGTTCCTGAGAATCCGCAGCCCTAAAGCTTTCCCCCATAAGTCTTTTGGGGTTCTGTGTTGATTTCTTTTTCTTTGAAGGCTCTTCGTCAGCCGTTTGTTTTCCTTTCCTCTTTCTTTTTAATTGTTCCTCTTCTTCTTCAACTTCTTCTTCTGCTTGCACATCTTTCTGTTGCTTTGTTTTGAGTGCTTCCCTATACTTTTTGTACGCAGCTTTGACTAAGGGAAGTCTTTCTGCAGGGTACATCCAGTCATGTAACATAACCCATTCGTTTGTTTTGATCTCGGTAAGCTGATGACTAGTAGTAACATGGAAGCTGTAACGACCTCCCTCATGTGGCAACTCGGAATGTTGATCATTGATAAGCATCTGAATGATCCTAGGGTACATTGCCCATGTGTTCCCTCTTGAATTTTCGATCATGTAATTAAAGATTAGTCCTGAGAAGTTGAACTTTTGGTTTAAACACAAGTTCAACATAGCTCCAGACCATTCCAGATTTAGACCGTTGTATCCACCTTTTCGATGAGCGATACTCATTGCAATCACATGTAAAATGAACCTCCAATCTCTTGTGAGGCCGTTCCTTTTAATCTCCTTCTTTTGCCTGAAATCTCCTACATACCCCATTCCACGAAAACCATCCAGAATATCATCTTTGTTTAAGCTAATAGGATCATTATGTTCATCATCAAACATATTAGGATTCTAGCGTTTTTGAAGGGTTTATCATGAAATTTTTTATGAGAGAGAAAATACGGATGAATGCAGCGATGAGTTTGGCGAATTTAAACTTGATCAAGGAATCTCAAAAGTCTTGAACGCGAGTTCGAGCAACCGGCGAAATAAATTATTTCGCCGGTAAGACTGCTTAGACTGTTGTCTACGCTGCTCGCTCGCTTCGAGAACAAACTCTGTCTTCGCCGACAATTTACAGCGAATTTAACAGGCTTGTTTATCTCTGCTGTCGGCGAATTAACACTATTGCCGGCGAAATTGTTCATTGTTTCAGTCCAAAAACCTATTGATTAGGTGTTTGCACTTATGAAAAATTTAAGAAACATCATAGAATGAAGATGAAGCAAATGGTTTGATGATTACAACAAGTGTTGTATTGAATCCAAACAAGTAAATAAGCAATAAAGCACCTGGAAATCTGATTAAGCACTATCACAATGATCAAAGATAAACAACACAAGGTTTTCACCAAAACTAGCCAAAAGCTTGGCTAGGGCAACATCTCATTAGCTTATATAGTATCTGACTTGCCAACATAATTATAATTATGTTGGCATATTAGTTACACCAAGTCAAATTTGCTACTTACAAAACATTACAACTTTAGTCTCTAGACTTTAATAAAGCTACAAACTATAACAAAATCAATCCAGTACAAGTATCAACGATCTCACAAGATCCAAAAAAAATAGATAATTTCATCACATATTCAAAAAAAGAGGTAATGCCAAAAAAATAATTACAATTTCAATCTCAGAGAAAAATTTCAATATTTATTGAAAAATATAAAAAGTTAAAAACAATATATTATGATATCTATCTCTCTCTCTCTCTCTCTATATATATATATATAGATAATAAAAGAAAAACAATATTAAAGCTAAAATTATAACAAAATCTATGGATAAAGAAATGATAGAGAAATAATTAGAAATGAGAGATAGAGAGAGAGAGAGAGAGAGAGAGAGAGAGAGTTAAGAGAGGAGAAAATTAAGGGATTTTAATTAAACATACTTGGTTAATGTCAATCATACCCTTTTAATCTAAAAAATGATCAAGGGTCAAGATTAGTTCACACAGTTCACTCTCAAGAAGTTGTTCACTCTTGAACCTAATCCTATATATATATATATATATATATATATATATATATATATATATATATATATATATATATATAATGATACGAGATAAATGGAACCTGGAAGAAGAATTACAACTCAACCCGGCGACCTTAAAGATTTTTGAATTCATCAATTATGTCTTCCGAATCAAACTTATCAGCAATTTCTTTTTCTATGTAAATCACCAAGCTATTTGTGAGATATTCATCTGCCATTTTATTGCGAAGACGATTCTTGAGTATTTTCATTGCTGAAAATCCCCGCTCTGTTGTTGCAGTTGAAACTGGAAGTGTCAAGATTAGCCGAACCACTCTATCAACCAAAGTGTACTCCTCTCGTTTGTTAGTTTTCACAAGATTTTTGCATAGATAAGAAAGAGTTGATACACTAATTAGCCTGATATTCTTTGACAATTCAACATTAAAAACCTCTGACTGAGTTCGTAACCCAGTCCACTCTTGGTCCATAAAATCTTCAGGATAAAACTTCTCAACTAAAAGACAAATCTGATCAATGTTAATCACTTTTGAAACTAGACTAGAATTAAGAGATAACAACTCAATCGTACGCTCATTGAATCTACTATTTAACTCGTGTATCTGTTTATCCAATGTGGATGTAAACAGATCTACTCGGTAATAATGTTCAAATGTAAATTGAAGATCGTTTTTACGACCCCGATACCGAGTAGATGTAAATGGAGCGTTTATATCTGGAAATTCTATTAGATGTTTGTTACAAAACAAAGTAACTTCTTTAATTAAAAAATCCCATCCATCGTTTCTGTAATTATTTAGAGTAATCTTTGTTGCCGAAACTAATTCCATGGCATTCAGAATATCTTGGGATTTCTTTTGTAATGCTTGAGAAAGTATATCGGTTTTTCCCATTACTTTCTCTATCAAGTGAAGAATAAAGACAAACTCAAATGATTGCATGTTATGCCAAGCTCCTTCAGCATCTCCATGTTGAGCAAAAGTAGTATGAGCTACGTCATCAATTATTCCTGCGAGAACAACACGAGTGGCATCAAACATCTTAATCAAACTACAAACGGAATTATAATGAGACCCCCAACGAATATCACCAACTCTTCTTAATGTCCCAAGTTGATTCTGTCCTTTCTCCGAATTGATTTCACCCAGTTCCAATAACCTTTCAACTTCGCTTGCCTTTTCCTTTTGTAATTCATCATGCCGCTTACTAGAAGCACAAACCACATTAACTATGTCAACTAAGTATGTAAAGAATTGGTGTACTGGAATAACTTCCCTTGAAGCACAAGCCAAGGCAAGTTGTAACCTATTAGAAAAAAGCAAAACCGTAATAAGCATAAAAGTATTTTAGTCAAACTGAATAATGAAAGAAAAAAATAACCAAGTAACTAACCTGTGAGCAAAGTAATGAACATAATACGCATAAGGACATTCTTCAAGAACAAGTGCTTGTAGGTCCGTTCCATTTCCCTCTCATATTGCTAGCACCGTCATAACCTTGCTCACAAATTTTACTAACATCAAACTGATAATGCAAAAGTTATTTCCACAAACTTGTTTTTAGGGTTACTGATAAAGTATCCCTAACATGAACCAAATCCAAGAACCTTTCTTGTATCATCCCTTCTTCATCAACAAATCTCACAACTATGGCCATTTGCTCTTTCTTTGACTCATCTCGTGACTCATTAACCATGACACAAAGGGCCGAATCCCCCACTTCACTACGAATATGCTTTCGAATTTTATTTGCAATAATACTAAGAATTTATTTTTGAATATCTCTAGAAGTATACTTTGCATTATAAGGAGCATTCTCTAGTATAACCTTTGAAACTTCATCATTATAAGAAGCAAGAAGTGTTAGCAATCCAAGAAAATTACCTCGATTTTTAAAACTAGCAGATTCATCATGTCCTTGTAAAGCACAGGCTTGGTATGTGAACCAACGAACTACATCAATAGTAGTCTTTAATCGTAAACGGTTCTTCATAATTATCTCCTTATTTGGCTTCGATATGGAATTATCAACGTGTGCTTCTTGGTTCAATAAGTTTTGACTGAATAAAAAGGCGTCTCTATGATGTGAAGTTTTAATGTGCTTCATGAATGCACATTGTTTCCCACAAACTTTATTCCAATTATCAAACCCTTTAACTGTAAATGTATCATGACCATGGCTCATATTTGGTTTATCACAAAAAAGATAACATAGAAAGCAATAAGCCGAATGTGTTGATGGAGAATACTCTAACCAATTAGGGTTACGTTTGAACCAAGGATATCGGAACCTACGAGCTTGCTTCTTTGTACCATTAACTTTATATTATGTAAGTTCTATTTGGTAAGGTCCAAAAGAAAGATAAGCACGTCTTACTTGTTCTCTTAAATTAACCGGATGCTCCCACATTGGTTTTTGTTTACTGGGATCTCTTTCTAAAAGAATAACATCAACTTCATTAGTGTCTGATTGTGGTTGTGGAGCTTCGTTTGAGTTTGATTGTGGTGGTGGAGCTTCGTTTAGAATTGTGTTTGATTGTGGTGGTGGCGCTTCATGCTCTTCAGGCTCACTAGTTGAAGCTTTCTGATGTTTACTCTCTTGTTCATCATCCTTTCTTTTGAAAAAAGAATGAATAGTTTTCGCCTTTCCCATGAATTTACTACATATACATTTATAAGTTGAGTGAATAGTGCTAGGCAGCTTGCCTGGCACTTCCCTATTGGACTAACCTATTTTTTATTTAATTTTCTTTCCAGTTTAAAATTACGCTTTTATCCTTGGTTTAAAATTACGTTTTTGCCACCAGCTCAAATTAAAATTATAATTTTGCCCCTAGCTTAAAATTACGCTTTTGCCCTCGGGTCAAAAACTCATTTTTAATTTTGTTCCCAGTTTAACATTACGGTTTCGCCCTGCGTTTAAAATTTGGATTTTGCCCCAGTTCAAAATAAAATGTTGTTTTTCCGTCTAACTCAAAATTACGATTCTGCACTCATCTCAAAATTACGTTTTTGCTCACAGTTCAAATATTTTCAAGTTGAGGGAATAGTGCCAGGCAGCTTGCCTGACACTTCCCTACTGGACCAACCCATTTTTTATTTAATTTTATTCCCAGTTTAAAATTACGCTGTCGTCCTTTGTTTAAAATTTCGTTTTTGCCCACAGCTCAAAATAAAATTATAATTTTGCCCCTCGCTCAAAATTACACTTTTGACCTCGGTTCAAAAACTTATTTTTAATTTTGTTCCCAGTTTAAAATTACGGTTTCGCCATCCATTTAAAATTACATTTTTGCCATCAGTTCAAAATAAAATATTGTTTTTTCCTCTAGCTCAACATTACGATTCTGCCCTCAGCTCAAAATTACGTTTTTGCCCACAGTTCAAAATAAAATTATGTTTCCCCCCTAGCTCAAAATTATGATTTTGCTCTCAGTTTAAAATTATAATTTTGCCTCCAGTTCAAAATATAATTACGATTTTTCCCTCTGTACAGATATACATGTTATGAGAGAGAAATATTCAGCTTATTGCCCCGCAACGCGGACTGGGCAAAAACTAGTTCCTAACAAAAAGAAAACAATGAATAGGAACATTATATTAATATTATGGACTAATAATACATAAAAAGTATATTAATATCATATATAAAATAATTGAAGTAATCATCAATGACTAATACATGAACAATATATTAATATCATGTCATCAAGTACTAATAAATAATACATTAATTAATTCATCATCAAGGTATCAAGTCCTCTTTAACTATTAAGTATTTTAGAGCTATTATGTAATTATGATTCTAATTCATGAATAAAGATAAACGATAAAAGAATAAAGAATTGTTTCCCAAAATGTTGGTGGAAACTATGAATTGGAAAAGGATAAGGAATGGCAGCACTCCCCAAATTGGCCCAAAAGTGTTGCTGGAGAATTGCAGAAACAGAACCAAAAGTCTTGCGGCAGAATTGCAGAAACAGAAAGCTACGACTGGGAAAAAGATTAATGATATTTGATAATTAATAATTTGGTTTATTGTGTGGTGGGTAATCTAGGGTTAAACAAATAAAATAAAAGTTAAAATATATTTACCAAACTACCCATCATTTAGGAAATGTAATCGAGGGGGGGGGGGGCGATCTTATATAAATTTAAAATTTCCGGACGAAAAATCGGACCATATACACTTCTAACCGAAACATGGGGGGGGGGGTTGCACCCCCGGGCACCCATTATACTTCGCCCATGGACGGAAAATATACGAATTTATGCGGCCGGGTTTATTAACAAAAACGTTTATTTATCTACCAAATTTATGATAATTACACGCAACAAACATACCTCTACCACGTAATATAACAAAATTATTTATCTCACTATAAACTAATTAAAATTCAATAAAAATAAATTGTCGTAACCCCTGACCCCACCCAGGGGGAGGGAACCACGAGCATGAACCAGTGGTATCGGTGTTTATTAATTTAGCAGCGGAAATGAGACATCAGGATCGTAATTAGGAAATAAATTCAGAGTTTGCAAAACACCAAACTTTTATATTAAACAAATGGGATAAAAACCCATATTTCATTTATAATATTTTTTTCAGGGATAAACCCTAACTTGCTGAAAACATAAATTCTTCTTTTATTCCGGTAGGTTATAGCCACTTTCTTTAAGTCTTCAGTGCTTCATAGCTGGTTTCTTATAGCTTCACATTAAGTTACCTGAAACGCATTTTAAAAATATTTTATCAGCAAAAAATACTGGCGAGTACATTCCAGTTTATAAAAGGAAGCTTTTATAACTCTACTGTATTAAGAGCGATTACAATGTTTATATCTGCCCAATTACTCATTCAGTATTTGTCACGTTGGCAGTTACAATGACCGTGGTCATATTACTGTTGGCTAACTCTTTGTCCATTAGTAACGCTTGATTAGTAGTGTATACAAAACCTCACACACCGGTAGTAATTGTAGAATACAAAGACTTAATCACTGTAATTATAACTGATAAACATTTAGGGTTTTGAAAAACATTTTAATTATAACTGTATCACAAAAATGTGATAAAAAGGAGAATGACTCACAAATTGTGAGAAAATATAGTGGACTCACATTGTAAACTTAGGTATTTCTCCAGGCTTCCTGGTGATATTTTCTACAAATTTTCTTGAGTTCCTATTAAAAACATACAATGCACGCGTGTTAGTAAAATAACCCAAATCACTTTAGCCATACATCACGAGACAAAACCCCAACGTACTTAGTTAAGCAGAGCCTTGACATGCATTGCTGGGTCCTAGATCAATCGGGTAGGGTAATGAATTATTGATCGGGGGTTAAAATACTTACAAAAGGACAGAGTTTTATGAATTAGGGGTGCACTACTTTGAAAGAAATAGAGATACAGAAGAACGGAAATTTTGAAATTTGATCGAAATGGTGCAGAAGATCCAGTCCCAAGCCAGACTTTATATAGCCAAAATTGTTCATCCCCACGTGTCACAACAGGATCCTAGGATCCTTCCGCGTGTCGCGGGAGCGGCCTATTTGGCCTAGACTAGCCTTGTTGTGTTTCTAGCCCTGTGGTGTCAAGATTATCTGGTTTGACACGTCCTAAGTGCCTTTCGCATGTCGCGGAAGGTTTAGGGGTACCCCCCCATGACCCCCCTAAACCCTAAACCCTAAATCCTGATTTTCGTTTAGGGTCGCGTCGTAGATGTTTTGGGGTATCAATTAGGGTTCCTCGTAATATGTTTTTGAGTGTTGTTATATCCTCCCCACCTTGTTTTAAATCTCGTCCTCGAGATTCACTAGAATAGGTATGGATACTTCATTTTCATTTTAGATTCTAGTTCCCAAGTGTATTCGGGTCCTCTCTTTGAATCCCATTTTACCTTGACTAGAAGTAATCACTTGTGTTTGATATTCTTGATCTTTTTATCTTCAATTTGGATTGGTTTCTCCACAAACTTAAGCTTCTCATTTATTTTTATGTCTTGAAGAGGTATCACCAGTGATTTGTCTGCTAATCATTTCTTGAGGTTACATACATGAAATACATCATGTATTCCTGCCATTTCTTCTGGTAACTGTAGCTGATAAGCTACTGCCCCTACTCGTTTGATAATTTCAAAAGGTCCAGCATACCTTGGGCTTAGCTTTCCTCTTTTACCGAATCTTACAACTCCTTTCCAAGGTGAAACTTTTAATAATACCTTATATCCAACTTGAAATTCCAACGGTTTGCGTCTGTTATCTGCATAACTTTTCTGTCGGTCTCGTGCGGCTTTCAGTCGTTCCTTGACTTGAATAATTTTGTCAGTTGTTTCTTCCATAATCTCAGGACCTGATAGTTGCTTTTCTCTGATTTCTGCCCAACATACTGGTGTTCGGCATTTTCATCCATATAGGGCTTCAAATGGTGCAGCATTAATGCTAGTATGATAGCTGTTGTAGTAGGAAAATTCTATTAAAGGTAAGTGATCATCCCAATTTCCTCCAAAATCAATTGCACAGACTCTAAGCATATCTTCCATTGTTTGGATTGTCCTTTCGCTTTGACCGTCTGTTTGAGGATAATAAGCTGTACTTAGATTTAATCTGGTTCCCATAGCTTTTTGGAAACTTATCCAAAAATGAGAAGTAAAATGACTGTCTCTGTCAGACATAATAGATGAATGAATCCCATGTAATGAAACTTGTTGGGATTGAACCCTACTAAAGGAACGGTTGATAAAGCCAAAACTGGATCAGATCAGTGGATCCAGAATAAGCAGTTGTTTGTACTTAGTCTTTCCCCATGAAAGTAATTCTATCATCTGCTGTCCTCTAAGTACTGCCCTTCTCAACAACTGCTGATGACTAAAGACTGATGAAGATAAAGGATTGTTGCTCAATCTGCTGCTATGGTTCAAGTACTGCTGAAGACACAGGGCACTGCTGGGGCTAAAGCAGTGGAATGAAGAAGCAGTAGTTAGACTTGTATTTGTATTTGTATTTGTTTATTGTAATCAATAGTTAGAAAGCAGTAGTTGTAAAGAACAGTTGTTAGAGGTTGTTAGGAGGTTAGATGTCACTTTCATGGTGACGTCAGCAAAGATGCCACAGTGGTTTGTTCTGTACTATAAATAGAACAGTACCCTGTACTGTTCTATTAGCTCTCTTCATCACAAGTCATTCTATACGAACAATCACTGTGAGCTCAGGCTGAGGGGGAGTTTAGTGCATGCATGCATAGTTGATCACTGTAATAAATACAATCTTTCGATTATGAGATAAACATGTTTGCTAAAAACTATTTCTTCCATTGATTGTGTGTTGAAAGTTTATTCCATCTATTTCTGCTGTAACTATCTCTATTTCATCTTCATTTTGTTAAACAAACACAGTCATAAGAAACTCAGATCCTAACAACTGGTATCAGAGGTAGGATAGTCAAATTTGATCTAACAATCATTTTGACGTAAAAGTTCAGCTCAATTTCGTTGATACTTTGAATTGTTCGGTTTTAGTTGTAAAACAGAGCAAGGTATAATGACGAACAAAGTTGATTATTCAGTGCTTGAAAAACAACCAGAATGACGTCATAATCACAGGATAACACTAATAACAACATTGGTTCTCTCTTCAAACCACTTATGTTGGTGAGATCTGAATACAACATCTGGGAGAGAAGGATGGGTCACATCCTTGCTCAACAGAATACCGGATGTTGGAGGTCGGTTGTCTTTGGACCACACGTTCCATTGGTGCCGAGTGCTGAGAATCCAAAAGTTTTTGAACCTAAGAAAATTGAAAATTATACTGATCAGGATTTTCAGAAATTGAACTCGATGCCAAGGAATTTATCATCGTTGCATCTGCACTACCCAATGAAATTTATGCCGGGCTGTTACACTGTAATAGTGCCAAGGAATTGTGGGATGCACTTAAGGAGCAATTTGGGGGGACTGAAGAAGTAATTGAAAATAACAGGGAAGTTTTGAATCAACAGTATGAAACCTTTTGTCACGTTAAGGGTGAATCATTAACAAAACAGTTTGAGCGTTTCAGCTGTCTCATAAGTGAACTAAAACTTGTTAAAACTGAATTTGCTAAATCAACTTTAAACAGCAGGTTTTTAAGGTCGCTTCCTGAAAAATGGGACACAATTGCTTTTGTAACCAGAAACTCTGTTAGGTTCAAAGATCTTACACTGACTCGACCTCATGGTAGACTCCTTACCTATGAAAGGGAGTTGAACCAGAAAAAGAAGTTACAAGAGTCAGGGAAGGTTGCTGATGACTATACTTTTGGTAGCATAACACTTATGGGTCAAGAGGAGTATGGTAGTAGTAAGGATCAGAGTTATGATCATTATATTGACATAACTACTGCTAGAGCCTTTAATAACTCTGATTCTTACTCAAACAACTATGCATTCACAGCTAGTAGTGAAAACCAGATTTCTGATAACCTATCTTTTGAACTCAATGATCTGCAACATTTTGATTCAACTGACTTAGAGGAAATGGACATTTTGCATCAACTTGCACTTCTGAGTGTTAGAACCAGCAAGTTTTACAAAAGGACAGGGAGAAAATTTCCAGGGTTACATGGGAACTTGAAAGTAGGGTTGGATAAGTCAAAGATAAAATGCTACAAGTGTAATTGGTTAGGTCATTTTGCTAGAGAGTGCAAGAGTCAAACCAGTGGCCCAATCATCACACATCCTGGCTCTAACCCTAGACCACAAAACAACCAAAACACTGTGCATTATGCCCAATATGCCCCTGCTGCTCATGTAAACACTGCTCAGTTTGCACACCCCGCAACCCCTATTCCTGTCCATTATGTCCAAACCATTGTTCCTCAGATACAGTATGTCCAGGACCCAGCTCCTTAGGATCAGGTGCAACAAGTTGCACCTCAACAAGCTGCACCAGCAGTGGTTCAACCAGATCAGCAAAGCTTTTTCACCCAAGGCCTTGTTGACTGGAGTAGCTTACCTGAAGAGCTAGGAGATGAAAATTTTGCACTTTATGCTCAAAATAATGCTTCTAGTGATGATTTCTGTTTTGTAGCATTGGAGTCTATACCAGAAGGGCTGGAAACTGAAGAAGGACAGTAAAGTGAAGAAACAGTGGATACAATTACTGAAGCAGTGGTTACTACTGTTGCTGGTGAAATACTATTGGGAGAAAATTCAGAACCTCTTTTGGAACCACTGTCTGACCCCTGGTCTGAAAAAGAGGAGAATAAACAAGGTGAAAAAGAAGAGAAAGTTCAAGAAGAAAGTTAGCATACCTGTGATTGTGCCATGATGACTGCAACTAAGGTATCACCCCAGGTACTTAAAAACCTTTGTTCAGACAAATGCATCATAGCATTTGCAAACATTAAGGAGGTGTATGAAAACCTTAGAGATAGATTGTTAAATGGTGAAGTACAATTTGAAATTTTTTTAAAAGAATTGAAAAACAAATTGTCAGAAAAAGAAAAAAAGATTTGCAGCCTCAAACAAGAGCAAAGCATAACTAAGGACCAACTTCAGACAATGATAGAAAAATATCAGGTCTGTAAAAAGGAGTTGGAATCCACCCAAATCACATGTGAAAAATGGGTGGAATCCTGCAAAGGTTATGAGATTATGCTTGAAAAACAGATTGAAAGCAACGTAAAATTTGGCATAGGGTTTAGAAAAAAATGATCAAGTTGAAAACACTGCTACAAATCAATCTGGTTCTGTTGAAATCATACCCACAAAAAAAGGATGGTCAAGAAGTTAAAATAACTGATAAACTTGGCAACAAAATCACTCTGGAAAGATCTGTGGGATCCTCAACTTTTGAGGAAATTGAGAAATACCAATTTAAACCCACATGGTCTGATGAGTGTGACATCCTTGAAAATTTTAAACCAATGGATTTCACAACTGTGGATGGTGTCAAAGCTCCAAAGGCCAAGGTCATTCCTCTTAAGGATATCCCAACAGTGGTTCAAAACTCTGTTGCTAAGGAATCTGAAAAGAAGAAAATAAAAGAAAAGAAAAGGTTAAAAACTTGTTTTGTGATTTATGTGAGAAGACAAATCATTTGACCAAAGATTGTTTTCATCTAAAAGCATATGATATTAACAAAACAAGCATCATTGTGCCTTCAAAGAGCTGCACCATCTGTGGTAAATCAAATCATCTCACTCAGGAGTGTGTGTATCTTAAAACCTATGATGTAAAAAGGAATGAGTACACATCAAAAACACTCATGAGTTCATCAAAACCACAAGTCAAGAAACAACCACTGTTTGTGCCAGTTCAAACAGCTGTTACAAAACAGCTGAACCAAGCATCTATCAAAAGAGAAGTTCAGGTGACTGATGCACCCCCTGCTAACCAATACCAAAGAGGTAAAGGTCAACCACCATATCCAAGGGTCCCACATGTTTATGAAGCCTACAAAAGGCCTTCTAAACCAAGAGTGAACAGGCATCCTTATGGATATCAAGAATTGATTGGAAATGGTCCCCAAAAGTGGTTAGAGAAACAAGTTTCAAAAATTGCTCAATCCCCTGATCTAACCACTGTCCATCTTCCTGACCTTAACATAGAAACTGTTGAGACCCCATCCAAAGCCTTATTGGCTTTGGAGACCCTCCTGAACTAATTATTTACTTGATGTGCAGGGAGCTTCTGCATGCTTAGATAGTCTTTGGTATGTAGATAGTGGAGGCTACTGGCACATGACTGGATGTAGAGCCCTACTCAAAGAATTCAAAACTCATGGAGGGGGTGATATATCTTTTGGTAATAATAGTAAAGGGAAGGTGATGGGTTCTGGTACAGTACATTTTGGAAATGTTAAGTTTGAAAATGTCAATCTGATAGACAATCTAAAATTCAACCTTCTTAGTGTCTCTCAAATGAGTGACAAAGGTTATGGCTCATTTTTTACTAAGGAGTGTTGTAGGATTGTTGGACCAGAAATGGTTAAAAAGATAGAAGAAATAATAAAAAATGGAAAAAACCGAACTTGTTGCTCAAAGAAGTGGCAATGTGTTGGTGCACAAATATCTGTTAACTTCGTCTTTATAGAGTCTTATGTCTAGATAGGATAAGCTAGCACACAACAGGTTAAAAGCTAGGTTTTGTGGGAAAGTGGGTAATTTCGCATGAAATGGCCACTGACCATTTCAAGCGAAATTAGACAATGTGATTTCGTTTGAAATGGTCATGCCACTTTCAAGCGAAATTAGCTCAACTATAAATAGGTGTGTTGCTAGTTCATTTGTAACTTTTCCGATTCAGAGCCAAGGTGCTGCCGATTTGTCAAACGATCTGTAAAAGCTTTGGAATCAATAATAAGAAGATAATTAAGAGGAATCAAGCTGTTACACGTCTATTTCTCTGATTCCACCTTTGAAATAGATAGTAAACTCTTCTGATTGACTCGTTAGGGTCACACATCGATCCAACAAGTGGTATCAGAGCTCAGGACGAAGAGTTTTTACCAATTCAGCTTGTTTTCATCACTTCTACTCCTTCTTTTCAAATTTAAACGAGATTTAACGGACAAATTTGACTGATTTTCACATATATCATGTAAAACACTGTTTTAATGAATCCTTGAGAGAATTGGACCAAAATTCGAACAAAACCCGGATCAATTTGACAAAATGGTGGTCGATTTGATGATGTCATCATAATTCCGCTCGAAAGTGTCATCTACTATTTCACATGGAATTACTTTTTGGGTTAATTTCGTTTGAAACTGCTGTTGTTTCACATGAAATCATTAATTTCGTTTGAAAGTGCTATTTGATTTCACACGAAATCAGATTCCGTTTGAGAGTTCACACGAAATTAGCTATTTCGCTCCAAAGTGACTTGATTCTGTTTGAATCCAATCTGATTTCGCACGGAATTAGATTTTGTTTGCTGATTTCGCTTGAAAAGAGTAATTTCGTTTGAAAAATCCCTGATTTCGTTTGAGTTGGGGATTTCGCTTGAAAAGAGTAATTTCGTGTGAAGCATTATTTTGCGTGAACTGATTTCGCGTGAAACTGTTGTTGTTAAATCCAAAAATTTTTCTAAGTGTTTGTTGATTGTTTCAGATACGTAAAAATGGATGAGTTCATGAATCCGTTCTGTGACGTTTTTGCTTTCGCGGGAAACGGTGGAGATGATACATCAAACAACACAAATAAGAACGTTTCAACTCCGAGTGCGAAGAAAACTCTTTCTGATGCTTTAAGTGTGGAGAGTGCTTATGGGACGTACAACAAACCTCCTAAGCTAATGGCAATTGAAGAATATAATAGATGGGCTAAAAGGTTTGAAGAGTGGTTAAAAGCGTTTGCGTATCCAAGTTGGAAGAGCTTGAAAAATGGTTTCAATATGGGAATATCGGATTATGAAAATATGACAGAAACTGATGATATAGAAAGATATGTTGCTAAACAAAAGTGCATTGCATTGCTTCATCAGTCTGTGAGAGATGACATAATATCGTTAATTGAGTACACAGATGCAAAAGATCTATGGGAGAAATTGAGAGTAAAATGTGTGGGTAGTGCTGAGATAGTTAAAAACAAAAAGAAGTTGTTAAGAAAAGAATTTGATTTGTTTGGATGTTTGAAAAATGAATCTGTGTAAAAAATGATTGAAAGATTCGGGCATTTGAAGATGGAGCTTGCAAGACATGGAGTCATATATACTCGAGAAGAATTGGTTGACAAATTGTTTGACTCGCTGCCGGATGATAAAGACTGGCAATACTTTGCTTTAATGCTGAAGAATACAATTGAGTCGGAGAAACTGACGGTTGATCTGTTAATTGAAGGACTGGAAAGTCATGAGCTGGAGATCAAGAAATCATACAAAGTCAATCATTCCTCATATCAGCAGAATGTTGAGCTATATTACCGAGGAAGTATGATACCGAAGAATGTGTCTCCTAAGACAGCTTTTTCAGCCGAAAGTTCTAACATGTCGAATCAAGAAAGTTCAAGCAGTGGTTTTCATAGTGGTTCATTGTCAACTACTTCAAGTCAATCAGTTCCGAATAATCTGTTTCAATGTAATACTGTTGTGGATCTGAAGAATGCACAAAACTTTAGTGAGGAATCCGCAAAGCAGCAAATGGTGTTTTTAGCATCTGTGCTAGAATCATACGAGAGTCTTGTTGCAGGAAAGATTGGAAACACTAATATCACCAAGGAGAATTATGATCAGATCGACCCAGAAGAGATGGAGTTGATTGATATTAGGTGGTGTATGGCTAGTGTAGTTAGACGAGCTCAAAGGTTCATGGAGATTACAGGCAGACATTCAATTAGAGGACCGTCCACAAAACTTGGTTTTGATAAATCAAAGGTCACGTGCTTCCGATGTAAACAAAAGGGACATTTTAAACATGAATGTCGAAACGCACCTGCTGATGATACTGCAAATCCATTCAGAGAGGATTACTACAAAAGAGCAATCTATCATCAGAACAAATCTAAACCTCCCAAAATGAAGCAGCTTGAAGATAACCCCAAAGAAAAATCAAGAGCTCTTGCAGTTATTCATGATGACGAGGGATACGATTGGAGTGAACTACTACCAGAAGAGGATGCAGTGGGCTATGCGTTTGTGACAAGAATTGTTCCTTTCAAAGATAGTCGAACAGAAGAAGAGAAATATATCAACAGAAAGATGAAAGCCCAAGACAGGAAGATTAGAATCAGTTATATATACAAGGAAGCAAAACAGGGGAAAAGATGGGATGCTGATAGAGAATGTTACCTAGATCCCAAGGGTAACATAGCTGTTGATCCAAAAACTGTTGATGTTGAAACTCTCACCAAACAAATTGCTGACGAAGAAGAGGCCAGGCAGAGAGAATGCTGGGGAGGAGGAGAAGCTGAAACAAATGAAAAAGAAAAAGAAAAAGAAAAAGAGAAAGAGCAACAGTCAAAGAAAATTGATGACGGGACTTTTGACACATCACAAGAATTTACTGCTGAAAATTTGAAGAAGATGGCTGATAAAGTGTTTGCTGCAAAAGAGCTGGAGGTAGTTTCTGGTTCTGGCACTGAGTCTAAAAGCAAGGTCAGTCAGAATGATGCAATCAATGAGTCAGGTAAGAAGGCTAAAAATGAGAGTGACTACAAAAATTGCATGAAAGATTGCAAGGTTTGTAGTACACTTGCTTACCTCAGTGGTAAAAAGGTTGAAGAACTGACAGGAAGAGTCAGAGATGTTGAAAATCAGATCTTAAACCGTGATAAGATGTTGAAAGCTTCAAATGGTAGATTAAAAGAATTGACTGAGAAAATTGAAAATGATAAAAGTGACGTAGAAAGAATTAGGAAAGAAAATGAAAAATTGATTCCTGAAAATCGTCAACTTTCAGAAAATTTTGAGAAGCTAAAACGAACGGTAAAAGATTCTGATGATAGAAATGGTAAGACAAATAAAGAAAATGTTAAATTGTCAGGTGTTCTTAGGGTAAAAGAAGAGCTAATCAATCAACAACTGGATGAAATTGCTAAGTTGAAGCTTCAGTTTCAAAAAGCTAAAATTGAAAATGAACGAATTCAGTTGAAACTGAACAGTTACAACTTCGCAATTTTGTTCTTCAACATATAGTTCCTAAACGAATTGGAAAGAACAAAGCAGGCGAAGATGTTTATTCGGATGGAACTGGGGTTGGGTTTCACCAGGTTCCACCTCCAGTGTTAAACAATTTTTCAAAGAAAAAATCAGGGTTGGTTAATGATGAAGAAGAAAATGAAGTTAAACTTCCAGACACGATTGATGTCATATTTACCAAATCATCTGATGAAGATAGTATCCAATCTGAAGTTGTGAAAAGCATGGTTGAAAATGTTTTAAAATCTGAAAGTGACACTACTGAGGATGATGAATGTTTTCTGGACAAATACATTACAAAATCAAAATCCAAAAACAACTTAAATGAAGAACCTAATCTTGTGATGTACAAGATGGCGGGATCTGATAAGTTGTATTCGGATTATGATTTTCCTTTGGAAAATGTGAATGTGGATAAATTGAAAAATGTTTTTAAACTGATTGAGATTGATGTGTCTGAGATCGAAGGTTTGAAATGTACAAAGAGGCATTTGAATTTTGAAAAAGATAAGTCTTATTACAAAAAACCTGTTGTACTGCCGCGTTTTCTAACAACAATCAAAACAAATGGTCGGGTGGTTATAAAGGTGGTAAGAATTATCAAAGAAGAAATTTTCAAAACAAGAATTTTGTTGAGAAAAAGGTGTTTGTGAAAAGTTCGAGTTCTCATTCTGAGCAAGAGTCTGAGAATTTTTCAAAATCAAATGAAGAGTTTTTTGAAGAAAAGGCCTCACAGCCTCAGACCGAAGGTACAAGTCGGGTAGTTGATACTCGTACAGGCTTTAAGTGCAACAAAGTTGGACACATTGCACGAAAGTGTACCAACTTAAAGCCTAAGTCTGAAGTTGCTGAGAGTCAGAAAAAGAAAGCTGATGCAAAAGGCAAAGCACCAATGATTGTTGAGAAGAAAGTTTTAAAAAATGAAAATACAAAAATTAAAACTGAACCAGTAAAGAATGTGATAACTAAAACTGATAAGTTTTACAAACGGGTTGCTTTGCTTCAACAAGCATGGAAACCAAAATCAGTTGACAAGAAATCAAGTTCTCTAAAACCAAAGGTTTCTGAGATGGAAAAACAATCATCTTCTACCACTTCGGTAAAGATGAATGTTCCTTTGGATTACTATGAGAAACTTGAAAAACAAGAGTCTGTTACTTCTGAGAAAAAGGTTGTTTCGAAGAAAGACCAATCATCTGGTCAACCTCAAAAAGTCGAATTTTTCTTGTATACAGAGGTTGAGGTTGGGTCTGCAGAGAGCTTAAAGATGAATGATAAAAATTTTCCGCCACTTTATGTTGTAAAAACTCACCTCAATGTCAAGTTACCCGAGTCGAAAGAGGCCTGGGTGGTATCAAAATCTAATTAATTGTTTGTGATATGTGCAGGAGCTTCCAAGATCCGTTTCACGTTGGATTATGGATAGTGGAGCTTCTCGGCACATGACGGGGAAGAAGACCCTTCGGTACGATGTTAGAGGGTTTAATGGAGGTTATGTAGGTTTTGCAGGAAATCAAGGTGGTCAAATAGTTGGTGAAGGAACTTTATCGAACGGTATTGTCACGTTTGAAAGAGTTAACTACATCGCCGAGCTTGAAAACAATCTTCTGAGTATTTCTCAGATATGTGATCGTATGTATACAACGCACTTTACAGACAAAGAATGTTTGATCTTGAAACCGGGGTTTGTTGTTCCCAAAGAGTGGGTTATCATGAAAGCACCTAGAGTGAATGATCTGTACGTGTTGGACATGAGTGTAGCAACTACTACCATGGGTCAGGCTCACTATTTTATGTCAAGAGCAACGGAAAAAGAATCGCAATTGTGGCATCGAAAGATGGGCCACATTCACTTGCGAAAAATGAATCACCTGGTGCATAACGACTTAGTTATTGGTGTTCATGTAAAAGGTTTTCATCTTGAGGGGGAGTGCATTAGCTGTGTCAAAGGCAAGCAAAAGAAGAAATCTCACCCTGGAAAGAAAGTTAACTCAGTCTCAAGACCGTTAGAGAGACTTCATATGGATCTGTTTGGTCCAGTAAATATCAAAAGCATAACTGGAGATCTCTACTGTCTAGTAGTAACATATGATTACTTGAGATTTTCTTGGGTATCATTTCTGAAGACAAAAGATGAGACGTTTGAAAGTTTGATGATGTTGTTCAGGAAAATTGAAAACTTGTACCAAACTCGAATCAGAAGAATCAGGAGTGACAACGGTACATAGTTCAAGAACAACAAGATGGAAGAATATTGTGATAAGAAAGGTATATTGCAAGAATTTAGTGCTCCTTACACTCCGCAGAAGAATGGAGTAGCTGAAAGAAAGAACATGACGCTAATAGAAACGGCTAGGACGATGCTTGCTGATTCCAAATTACCAGTCAACTTTTGGGCAGAAGCAGTATCAGCCGCTTGTTATACACTCAACCGGGTTCTTACAGTGAAGAAATTCAACAAGACATGTTTCGAGCTGATCAATAACCGTAAACCAAACCTGAAGTATTTAGAACCATTTGGGTCTCCCTGCACAGTTCTAGAGCCTTTTGGTAAATTTGGTGCAAAGAGCATTGAAGGAATTTTCGTGGGTTATGCAAGTCCATTGAAAAGAGTCTTTGTTCCAAGCATGAAGCGGATCATCGAAGCACACAATGTTGAGTGTCAAGGTTATACCATGCCACCACAGAATCCAGGCGACTCATGGCGTTTTAATTACGATACACTGTGGGATTCGTTTGACATTGAAGAAGAACAAGATTTCGTTGACGAGTTAGATATTTTGAGAGAATATGAAGAATCGCAAGAAAGATTCCCAGCTGAGTATTCTAGACGTCAAAATCGAGCTTCCAATGACGATGAAGCCGGTCCTAGTAATGCAGGAGAACATGATGATATTCAACAGTCCTCAGAAAATGCTCCTGGCAATCAGACGGCAGTCAATGATAATCAAGAATCTGATGATAGACCTATATTTGATCGTGGTGATTCAGATTCTGAGGGGGAGCAGATCCAGATTTCAAGTCAAACTATTCCAGTCAGTGAACAAGGTGCAAATTAGAATGTTACAAATTTGGAAGGTGAGGTAGATGTTCCAGGCGAGGTGATGCCGAGAACCCTTTCGTACCATCCAGAAGAACTGATTATTGGAGAATTACAATCAGGCGTTCGCACTAGACGTTAAATTGACCAAGGTCTTACTTGTTTTTATTCTACAGTTGCTCCGTTACAAACTGAGTTTTCACTTAGCTGTTTTATTTTGCAGATTGAACCGCGAACATACAAAGAAGCGCTAACTGAAGATTCTTGGGTCAACGCGATGTAAGAGGAGTTGAGTCAGTTTGAGAAGTTAGGAGTGTGGAAATTGGTAGACTTGCCTGATGGCCACAGGAAGATAAACACCAAGTGGGTGTTCAAGTGCAAGAGAGACGATCTAGGGGTTATTATTCGTAACCAAGCTCGACTCGTAGTCCAGGGTTTCAGTCAGCAGGAGGGTATAGATTTCACTGAAGTGTATGCTCCGGTTGCTAGACTTGAAGCAATCAGAATCTTCCTAGCATTTGCATCTTGGAAAAATTTTAAAGTTTATCAGCTAGATGTTAAATCGGCTTTTCTCTATGGGAAGGTAAAAGAGGAGGTATATGTCAGACAGCCACCGGGCTTCACCGATCCAATCCACAAAGATAAGGTCTATTTACTTGATAAAGCGCTGTATGGTTTACACCAGGCCCCGAGAGCTTGGTATGAGACATTGTCTCAACACCTGCTAGTCAACAATTTCATCCGTGGAAAAGTGGATGCCACTCTCTTCACCAAAGAAGTCGACGGACATCTTCTGATAGTTCAAATATACGTGGACGACATCATATTTGGATCTACAAATGAAAATCTGTGCAAAGATTTCGAAAGAGTTATGAAGCAAAAATTTGAAATGTCATCGATGGGTGAGATGAAATTCTTATTGGGACTTCAGGTTGATCAACTGCCTAAGGGAATTTTCAAACATCAAACGAAGTATATTCGTGATATCTTAGAGAAATTTGGGATGTCAGGTTCTACTCCAGCTTCCACCCCATTAGCGACGAACCATGGGATAAACCCTGATCTCATCGGAGAGAAGGTAGATGAAACATTGTATCGTTCCATGATCGGATCGCTGATGTACTTGACAGCTTCAAGACCCGATATTATGTATCCAACCTGCTTTGCAGCAAGATTTCAATCTAACCCGAGAGCGTTGCATATGATAATTGTCAAAAGGATATTACGCTACTTGAAAGGAACTCCATCACTAGGGTTGTGGTATCCAAAAGATGACGAATTCATGCTCGAAGGGTATTCCGATTCTGATTTCGGATGTTGCAAAGTTAACGCTAAATCAACAACAGCGGGGTGCCAGTTTTTCGGACCACGATTGGTTACCTGGCAATGCAAAAAGCAGACCTCTGTGGCTTTATCCACATGTGAAGCTGAGTATGTATCTGCTAGCAGTTGCTGCTCTCAGATCTTGTGGATCCAGCAATAGATGCGCGACTACGGTTTGCAATTTCTTAACACCCCTATCTTTGTTGATAATGAGGCAGCGATTAACATTACAAAAAATCCTGTTCATCATGCTAAAATAAAACACATTGAAATTCGACATCACTTCATTCGAGATTGTTTCGAGAAGAAGTTGATACGAATTGAGAAAATCCACACTGACGAACAAAAAGCTAATTTACGTACCAAAGCGTTTGATAAAAATCGTTTTCAATATCTTTTAAAATTGAACGGTATGAAGCTTTTATCGGTGTCGGAGGAGATTATTGGCGTTGATGTAGGTACCACTGTAGATGATGTTGAGAAGCAATCTGCAATGGTTTGTCGATTTTTTACTTGTTTTGGTATTTAGGGGGAGTATAGGGTAATATTTTCAGAAAATACAAAAACAATAAAAATTTCAAAAATTCAAAAACATGAGAAATTTAAAAATTCAAAAACAATAGAAAACCGGAAAAGAGCTTGTGTAAAAAGGGAAAATGATAGTACATTGGCTTGACAGTTACAGTATGCTAAAGATATGTAAAGTTTAAAATTCTTAAGCAGTATGCCGATAGGTTTTTACACATTTAGTAGATTTGTTCGGGATATAAACCTAAATCTTTACTTACTTATTTTGTGGGGAACACTACTTGGATATATAGGTAACCCCTGAAATCTTGTTTGAAAGATCCCTTTTTCTGAGATACTAGGTCTTTATACTCAGTGATATCTAGGGTATTATCCGGGTACTTCTGATTTTGCGGAAGCAATGGCCTAGTCCCCGTATAATACTTTACCGCTTGCTTGAAATTTAGCATCGCCCTCAGCATAAAAAATGATGAAACACTGAAAAATGCTAATCATGTGCTGTTGTAAAAAAGATCCTCTAAAGGGGACACACGAAAAGTCGAAGCCGTCATCTCTTTGCTGAACGGAAGTTCTGACCTGAGCTCTCACGGCCCTCGCATTTAACCCCTTACAGATATCATCTGTGGTATACTCACCTGTAAGACTGAATATTGGGATTTTGATACGAGAGTATATTCAAGAGGTGGGACACATGAATGAGTTTAAGTTCTTAATTCACCTAATTCGTATCCTGGACAGATTGAAAATTGTGTGAGAATTTAAGTGGATCAGTATATCGACAATCTAAGTGACTTGTTTAATTCTGAGTATGAAATCAAAGCTTAACGGTATTTGTGATTTGTCGAATAGCTGATATGATTCCCTAACACGCTCACCAAAAATATGTTTGTAAATAGTTTACATTTACTGCATTTCATTTCTGTAATTCATTTCTAGTTTAGAAACTTTATTCAAAATACAAAAAGATTTTACATTTCTGCTTTATTTTCCGACAAATCAAAATGGAAAGCTAATCTTCAGATTCGAAATTTGAAGCAGATGCAGGAAGTTTCTGAGCTGGAAGATGAGTTGTTAGCTTAATCTTGTTAAACTTGTGAAATTGAAAAGTCAAAACAAGTTCATTAAATTGAGACTTGTAAATTTCAGAAAATTGTTTGATCTAGTTTGTACAAAATGTCAGTGTGATTTATCTAAGGTCAACCAAGGTCATTAAGTTGGACTTGGTAGACAAATTGAGTAATCAGGGTCATTAATTTGGACCTGGATACTTAAGTGGATTTTTAATTCTGACAAAACCAACAAATGAAGTTAAATGGTAAGTTTGGATTGAAATTGTCATAATCATAAATCTTATGTTAAGGTAGAGATTGTGCAGATAAAAAGTTTGTTATTGAGAAAGCAGCTAAGCAAAATCCCAGCTAACTGATAGGGGAAGTCTGAAATTTTAAAAGTCAGATATAGTTCCTGAATCTACAATCAAGGGGGAGTTTGAAAGTTGTTAAAGATTCAGATTCTGTGATTCATGCTAGTTGTTGATAGAAGAAGGGAAGATTTGAAGGAAGCATACATTGTTAGACAAATTGGACAGAAAAAGAAGATGGACAAAGACTAAAGACTGAAGATTTGATGCTAAAGACTTCGTCAACATCCAAGGGGGAGTCTGTTGGTGCACAAATGTCTGTTAACTTCGTCTTTATAGAGTCTTGTGTCTAGATAGGATAAATTAGCACACAGCAGGTTAAAAGCTAGGTTTTGTGGGAAAGTGGGTAATTTCGCATGAAATGGCCACTGACCATTTCAAGCGAAATTAGACAATGTGATTTCGTTTGAAATGGTCATGCCACTTTCAAGCGAAATTAGCTCAACTATAAATAGGTGTGTTGCTAGTTCATTTGTAACTTTTTCGATTCAGAGCCAAGGTGCTGCCGATTTGTCAAACGATCTGTAAAAGCTTTGGAATCAATAATAAGAAGATAATTAAGAGGAATCAAGCTGTTACACGTCTATTTCTCTGATTCCTCCTTTGAAATAGATAGTAAACTCTTCTGATTGACTCGTTAGGGTCACACATCGATTTAACACAATGTTTATGTAGTTGATCTGTCAAAAGAGAGCCCCAGAACTGATGCCTGTCTGTTCTCAGCTGCCTCTAACAAAGAGACAGAACTATGGCACAGAAGATTGGGACACATAAATCTCAAGACAATCACTGTTGTATCAAAACAGGGCCTTGTAAGAGGTCTTCGACAAAAAGTTTTCACCTGTCCTGAGCATTGTGTTTCCTGCTTAAAAGGAAAACAACATAAAAGCTCATTTAAGTCCATTGAAGAGTCCAAAACAACCAAGTGCTTGCAAATGCTTCACATGGATCTGTTTGGCCCAGTACAAGTCATGAGTCTTAAAAAGAAAAGATATTGTTTGGTAATTGTAGATGACTTTTCTAGGTTTACATGGACTTATTTCTTACATTCCAAAGATGAGACTGCAGGCATTCTGCAAGACTTTGTCAAACAGGTTGAAAAGCAGTTTGACTTGCTAGTAAAAGTCTTCAGGAGTGACAATGGCACAGAATTCAGAAATAGGGAGTTGGATGAGTTTTGTGTGTCAAAAGGAATTGTAAGGCAGTACAGCATTCCAAGGACACTAGAACAAAATGGGGTTGTTGAAAGAAAAACAGAACATTGATTGAGGCTGCCAGGACCATGCTTGCTGATTCAAGTTTGCCATTAACTTTCTGGGCAGATGCTGTAAACACTGCCTGTTATGTCCAGAACAGAGTTTTAATAAACCCCAGGTATCAAAAGACTGCCTATGAAATTCTGTATAAAATCAAACCACTGATCTCATATTTCAAAGTTTTTGGCTGGCCATGCTTTATTTTAAACTTAAAATATTCAATTTCAAAGTTTGCAGCCAAAATTGATTGTGGTTATCATTTAGGATACTCAACCACTGTTAAGGCCTACAAAGTGTTCAACACTAGGACTAAGAAAGTGGAAGAGACTTTGAATGTGAAGTTCAATGAACTCTCTTTAATGAAAATCCCTGCAAATCCTGCAGAGTTATTTGATCTTGATAAATTTACCTTTGAAAATGTTTCTGTCAAGACTAACAGTGCAAGACCATCTCAAAATCCTCCATCAGACTATGGATATGAAGTCATCATTCCACAACAAAAGTCTGCAACCATGGCTAGAGCAGCAGATGTTCAAAACAGTTGCCAAAACTCAACTACTGCTACCTCAATAGTTGTTGACCAAAGTAGCCCTTTAACCCCTGCTTCCACATCTTCAAGCACTGTTGATAAAAATCTTCAAACAGTGGTTAAAAATCAACATGTTTCCACATCACTTCCTCCCATTCCTCCACCTCCATTTCAAGACCCTGTTGGATCATCAAAGTTACCAACAGTGGTTAGCTCAGTTGATTCACATCTGCAACCTTCACCATTAAATGCCATTGTTCCATACAAAGGAGATTTAATCTTCTTGAAGTCTCATCCACCTGACCAAATCATTGGCAACATCAGTGAAGGGGTGCTCACAAGAAGCCAATCCCAAAACATCTGTCTTTTTGCTGGTTTCCTATCACTTCATCAGCCAGTCAAGTACCAAGAGGCACTAAAAGACAACAGCTGGGTAGAAGTTATGCAAGAGGAGCTCCAATAGTTTAAAAGACAACAAGTTTGGGAGCTTGTACCACTGCCAGAGGATGTGAGTCCTGTTGGCATAAAGGGGCATTGTTGCCAAGAATAAAGCAAGGCTAGTGGTTCAAGGGTTCATATAGGAAGAGGGCATTGACTATGATGAAACTTTTGCCCCTGTTGCAAGATTGGAAGCTATCAGATTATTCCTGGCCTTTGCTGTCAACCACAACATAAAGGTGTTTCAAATGGATATTAAATGTGCATTCCTCTATGGTAAGATTTAAGAAGAGGTATATGTTTGTCAACCTCCCGGTTTTGAGGATCCATTTAATCCAAATCATGTCTACAAGCGAAACAAAGCTTTGTATGGCCCAAAACAGGCACCTAGAGCCTGGTATGAAACTCTGTCCACCTTTCTTCTCTCTATTGGTTTCACAAGAGGCAAAATAGACAAAACACTTTTTTTTTAAATGGAGAGGGAAAGACTTGATGATTTTCCAGATTTATGTGAATGACATCATTTTTGGAAGCACATGTTCTAAAATGTGTGAAGAATTTAGAAAACTCATGACAGCTGAGTTTGAGATGAGTGCAATGGGTGAACTACAATACTTTCTTGATCTCTAAGTAAGGCAACTGCAAAATGGTACTTTCATCCATCAAGGAAAATATGCCAAGGAACTTTTAAAGAAATTTGAGATGGATGATTGCAAACCATGTAGTACACCCATAGCAACCACAAAGATAGTCATGTGTCATGAGAAGGATGATTTGGTTGATCAAACTTTTTATAGAAGCATGATTGGGTCCTTATTGTACCTGACTGAATCTAGGCCAGACATCATGTTTGCAACATGTGTTTGTGCAAGATCACAATCAGCCCCTAGAAAGTCAAATCTTATCGCTGTAAAAATGATATTCTGATACTTAAAAGGTGCTCCCACACTTGGTATCTGGTATCCAGCTGATGGAAATATCAAGCTTTCAGGTATCTCATATAGTGACTTTGCTGGATGTAATACAACAAGGAAGTCCACTCAGGAGGGTGTCAATTCCTAGGCAGTTGCTTAGTGTCTTGGCAAAGTAAAAAGCAAGCAACTGTTTCAACATCCACTGCTGAAGCAGAGTATAAAGCTGCTGCAAGCTGTACAACCCAACTACTATGGCTTCAAAATCAACTACTAGATTTTGGTATCACTGCCTTAAAGTCACCTCTTATGTTGGACAGTCAGGCATCAGAAAATATCATCAAAAATCCAGTTTCACATTCAACCACCAAGCACATTGATATCAGACATCACTTTGTGAGGGATTGCTTTGAAAAAGGTTTGATTTCTCTACACCATGTTCCAACTAAAGATCAGCTGGCAGATGTGCTAACAAAAGCATTAGACACGTCCACCTATGAAAGTTTGATCTCTAGGATTGGCATGTTGAACATGGAATAACAGGCATAATCCTGTTTTTCTATAAATAAAAACATTAAAATGTTTTCGGAAAATAAAAAATTCATCCTTAAAAATAGCTAAAAATGAAATTTTCATTAAATCCTTAAAAGTCTGTCATAACCACTATTTTGGTTCAAACATCTATTCTGTTAATCTTATCCACTGCTGAAAGTCAGCCTCTGTTCCTTCATTGTCCTTGTTAAAAACTGTTGTCAAACATCAGTGTTTTAACCCACTGATGGCTATCCACTAATAGCTTAAACTCAGCCACTGTTTCATTTTCACCACTGTAAACCACTGATATTGACCATCAGTGGTTTCCTAAACAATTCTCTTCCATTATTCATCAGAGGTTGGTACGTGGATAGTACTTAGCCGTCAGATCTTTTGTAACCGCTGCCACGTCAGCATTCACTTTTCCACCTTATAAAACCCTGATCAAAACCCCAAACAGGGTTTTCACTGTCGAATCGAATTCAAAATCCCTTTATAAAGCAGTTACCATCAATTTCTTCCAAATCATTCATCGTATTCTTCCTCTTGCAACAAATCACCATGGGTCTCCCATTCAAAACTCCTTACAACTACTTGTGTATACTTGAGAAACCAAGTCAAAGCATAACCTTCAACTCCGTCATTGATGCTCTCTCTTCTTCAAAGTGCAAAACTTTGTTGATCTGTAATGCTCCCATCTACCTGGATACCCAAAGAGAATTCTGGAAAAATGCAAAGCTTGATGTTAAGGACAAAAAGCCCTTAGCTATAAATTCATCCATAAGGGGAATTCCAGTTACTATCACACCTCAAACCATTTCAGAGGTTTTTGAACTCAATGATCTTACAGGTAAAACCTCTTTCCCAAAGGCTGAGTATCAAACTGATTTCATTGAGAGAGGGTATGAAGAAGAAATGAAAAAAGATACTTTACAAAAAGGTAGTTTTCCACCTGCCATGAGGTTTTTGTTCCATACCCTCCTCATGTGTGTTTCAAACAAAACAACAGCCTTCAATGAAATACCATTGAAAATCCAATACCTGGGTTATGCTATATTGTCTGAAAGTGATTTTAACTATTCCCATGATATTTTCAATGATATGGTTAAAAATATTAATAATATTAAAGAAAATAAGAAACCATTTCTTTTGTTTCCAAGGTTTTTAAGTTTTTATTTACAAAAGAAAATTTGAAAGGATATGCACATGTGCTAATCCAAGGAAATCCTTTTCAAATAAACAATCTCTCTTCTGATACATTCATAAGGCTGTCAAAACCTTCAAAAACACAAACAAAGGAGCCTGAGCAGAATTTAGCAGCAACAACTGCTCCTCAGGTCCCTGCTGTTGAGCCCACTGCTCCAGGTGATCACAGTAGCAAACCCACTGCTGTGAAACCCACGCCTAAAATCACCAAAAAGCCTAAACCGAAAAAATCACAAAAGCCCCCCAAACCTTCCAAAAAGGTAACTCTGGAAGATGAGATCACAGAAATTATACCCGTGACAACACAAAAGTCACCAATAACCACTGCTGCTACTTCCTCACAGCAGTTGGAAAAAAGATCTCAACCTAAGCCTACAACTCCTCCTGCATCCTCTCAAAAGGATCAGGTTGTATCCATAGGGACACCACAATATGAAGCAATGGATTCACTTGAATCTATCTTCCACAGCCCAGCTCCCAGGGCAAATTCTCTTTCTACACCCATCCTCACTGCACAACTCCCACCATCAATGATACCTTTGTTGGATGCACTTGATATAGCCTAGACACAAATCAGTTCTTCTCAACCACCTGTTAATAAGAATATATCTCAACAAGTGACTGAGTCTGGTCTCTCTATCTCTGCTAACCCACCAACAACTGAGGAGGTTACACTGCAGGAATTACCAGTAATTCCTGTCAGTAGTTCAAGTGGAGCAGATACTACAGGTGTTGAATCTACTGATTTACACCTGGACAGTAGTTTCATTAGTAAGACTCCCTTGAAGGCAATTTCTTCTTTGGGAACCTTAGTATCCACTGGTGTGTTTCCATTATACACTGGTGTGCTTAAAAAGGTAACCACTACTGAAGAAAGAAGTCCCCAGTACCAAGAACAAGGGGCATCAGTGGATGATTTTTGGGAAACTTTCCCTAAGTCAATTACTGATACAACCGCTGCCAGTGGGAAATCAGATGATCCCATTCATTTGGGCGATGGTTTAAAATACAAAGAATTAACGGAAAGGGTTAATAAAATTGAAACATCTGTTGCAGATATTAAAACTATGCTGCAACAGTTGTTACAGTCTCAAAAGGCTTCACCCACTGCTGCAACATCTGCAACATCTTCTCATTCCCCCACTGAGCTTTGGAACTTGTTTCAACCTATGCTTCATCAACAGAGACTATATGCTGACCAACAACATGAGATTCAGCTTCAAATGGTCAAAAATACAATGGAAGCTAGATATAAAGATACACAAGCAGATATCAAGGCAATTAAGGCCCATATGCTGCAAACCACTGGCACTGCTCCTCCTTCAATCATCTTTGTTGAACACCCTGATGATGTGAAAAGGGGGAGAAAGGTAACAAGGGAAAAGAAGGTCTATACATTAAACCAGATCCAATGTCTAAACTTGTGGTAGAAATCCTAAGGCCAGATGGTTCCAAAAAGGTTGTTGAAACACAAAATGCTTTTGCTTATCTAAAAGAAAACATGAAAGAGTCAATGGAAATAAAAGGGTCAAAAAGGTTTACACAGGAGAAGAAAGTTTTGATAGAAAAGGAAGAGCAGGGTACTTCTACAACCAGAAAAAGAAGGCCTACCAGAAAGGTTAGCCAACCCAAAACCACCACACCTTCCAAAACCACCAAACATACTCCTCAAACTCTCAAAAGTTCCTCTCATCAAACCACCAAACTAACAGATGTTGAGACACCTGTTGTATCAACAGTTGTTGGTACTTCAGTGGTTTCAACAGATGTTATCCCAACCACTGCCACCACCACTTCATCAATCACTGCCATACCATCACCACCAACACAAAAAACCACCTGCCAAAAAGCAAAAGATAACTGCTGACACTTCAACAGTTGTAATGACAACAACGGTTGAAACACCAGTTGTTTCAACAGCTGTTAGTCAATCATCTACCATCTCAACCACCATCACTCAACCCACAAACACACCACCAACCTCTCCAAAGCATAAAAGGAGAATGATAACCAACATTGTACTGGAAGCCGACACTTCCCCACCTCCAACATCTTCACAATCTCTGACCTTAGCCATTATTCCAAACCCTGCTCCAATCTCTTCAGTTCAAGGCCTAAAACCAAACACTGCTCTAGTCCCTTTGGGAGTACAATTTCCATTAGATCTTCCAGCAGTCAGGGAGGAGATCAAATCCTTCTACTCTGAAGATGACCTTGTAAAGAGGAAACTCCTATCCCTCCAAGGTTATCCTTTGCCTAGAAACATTGAAGAATACTTGCAATTAAAGGTCAAACAAGCAGAGGATATATCACAAAAAGATACAAAGGGAAAGACTGACAAAGAGATTCAAAGAAATTTGTAGTACCTGCTCACCAAAGTTAGAACTTTAGAACAGTTTTCAAAAGATCTCTATCAGAAATCATCAGAGAAAGATGATGAAAGTATGAGACATGGTTATTTAGAATACATCATGGCATACAAGAAGTACAGAGCATAAAAACATCAGTATAAAGAGTGGACCTTCAGTGAACTTAAGGAGGAGATTGCCAGAATTCAGAAGATGATTGAAGACAAAGTAAAGCAAACTCCTCCAGTATGGGCAAATTACAAGAAAAATGTGCCAGAAAGGACCTTGAAACTGAAAAGAATGAAAGAAAAGCTCATAGCTGCTGATTATGGGTCAAGGAACCAGATAACAAGATGGACAGAGATAAAAGTGATAGATACTTATAAATGGTTTGAAGAGTCAAGGAAGAAAGATCCCACTGTTCCCAAAAAGCCTGATTATCCAGAAACAGTTCCAGAAGCAGTGGTTCCAGTCAAACAAAAGTTGCCCATTAGAAGATCCACTACTCCACCTGCTACTACCCTTTATCAAAGAAGGAAACAAAAGCAGATGGATGCAGAAACTAAAGAAGACAAGGCTCAAGAGGAATATATCATGAAAATGGTTCTTCAGACACTGTTGGCAGAAAAACAAGACTTAGCACAATCTCAAGACCCTGCCACAGTTGTCATCACCAGGCCTCCATCTCCAAACTCATCAAAAATAAAAACTCTCCCAAGAAACCCATTGGATTCAAAAATACTAAAGTGGAAGTCTGATCAAAAGACCCATGTATTGACTCTGCTCAGATCCAATGGTGAGGTGAAGAACATATCAAGGGAAGAAGCACTTGGCCTGGGTGTTAAAGATCTACAAGATCTCCTTGAGCTTACACTGTGCAGGGAAGAGGATGATGTGGATTCCATGAACTTTGAATTACAATTCAAAGAACAAGTTAGCGAATTTCTGATGAGACAATAAAGATCCTTAATAATGAAGAGTTTTGGCATCATCTGTTCCAGGGGGAGATTGTTGGGATTGAACCCTACTAAAGGAACAGTTGATAAAGCCAAAACTGGATCAGATCAGTGGATCCAGAATAAGCAGTTGTTTGTACTTAGTCTTTCCCCTTGAAAGTGAATCTATCATCTGCTGTCCTCTAAGTACTGCCCTTCTCAACAACTGCTGATGACTAAAGACTGATGAAGATAAAGGACTGTTGCTCAATCTGCTGCTATGGTTTAAGTACTGCTGAAGACACAAAGCACTACTAGGGCTAAAGCAGTGGAATGAAGAAGCAGTAGTTAGACTTGTATTTGTATTTGTTTATTGTAATCAGTAGTTAGAAAGCAGTAGTTGTAAAGAACAGTTGTTAGAGGTTGTTAGGAGGTTAGATGTCACTTTCATGGTGATGTCAGCAAAGATGCCACAGTGGTTTGTTCTGTACTATAAATAGAACAGTACCCTGTACTGTTCTATTAGCTCTCTTCATCACAAGTCATTATGTATGAACAATCACTGTGAGTTCAGGCTGAGGGGGAGTTTAGTGCATGCATGCATAGTTGATCATTGTAATAAATACAATCTTTTGATTATGAGATAAACATGTTTGCTGAAAACTATTTCTTCCATTGATTGTGTGTTGAAAGTTTATTCCATCTATTTCCACTGCAACTATCTCTATTTCATCTTCATTTTGTTAAACAAACACAATCATAAGAAACTTAGATCCTAACAAAACTATTTATTCACATATAGCTTAGCTAACTGTTCCATACTGAAAGTATCCTTCATTGGTAAGAAATGAGCAGATTTGGTTAATATGTCTACAATCACCCAGATTGTATCATTACCTTTTCGTGTCTTGGGTTATTTGGTAACAAAGTCCATTGTTATCAATTCCTATTTCCAAATTGGCATTTCCAATTGCTGAAGTAATCCTAAAGGTTTCTGATGTTCAGCTTTGACTTGTGAGCAGGTTATACATGTGGCAACATAATTTGCTATATTCTTCTTCATTCCTATCCACCAAAAGTTTTTCCATAAGTATTGATACATCTTGTCACTTACAGGATGCATCGTATATTTAGACTTATGAGCTACTTCTAGAATTCGGTTTCGTAGGTTCCCTTGGATAGGTATCCAGATCCTTTTCTTATGGAATCTCCAAATTCCATCTGTTCCTTTCTCTAATTCCTTAATCATTCCTTTCAATACTTTAGCATCGTCCTTGATTGTTGTTTCCTGTATCTTTTTCACATGTTCATTTATATCTACTTGCGGGTTTAGTCTGAGAGCAGGTACCCTTTTTGGCTTTTCATGATACTTTCGACTTAAAGCATCAGCTACTACGTTCGTAGTAGCTTTTCCTGCATGATACTGGATATCACATAGTCACTAAGAATTTCCATCCAACGACTCTGCCTCATATTGAATTCCTTTTGCCCAAAAACATATCTTAAACTCTTATGATCTGTGAAGATAATGAACTTACTACCATAGAGATAGTGTCTCCAAATCTCAAGGGTAAAAATTATCGCTCCTAATTTAAGATCATGGGTTGTATAATTCTCTTCATGCTTCTTAAGCTATCTAGAGGCATAAGCAATTACCTTTTGATGTTTCATCAGCACACATCCAAATCCTAACTTGGGGGCATCACAGTAGACTATGATGTCTTTAGTTCCTTCTGGCAAAGCGAGTATTGGTGCGTTGGTTAACTTTTGCTTCAAAATCTTAAATGCTTCCTCTTGTTTTGTTCCCCATTCAAACTTAACTATCTTGCAAGTCAGTTTGGTTAATGGAATGGCTATTCTAGAAAAATCTCGAATAAAATGTCTATAATATCCTGCTAGTCCAAGAAAACTTTCACTTCTGTAGGTGACTCAGGGACTTTCCATTTGGTAATCGCTTCGATCTTTGTAGGATCCACATGAATTCCTTCATGATTAACCAAGTGTCCAAGAAATTGCACTTCTTGTAACCAGAATTCACATTTTGAGAATTTAGCATAAAGCTTTTCCTTTTCTTAACAATGTTAGAAGTATATATAAATGCTCCGCATGTTCTTCTTTATTCTTATAGTAAATTAGAATATCATCTATAAAGACAATTATGAATATATCCAGGTATGGTTTACATATCCTGTTCATCATGTCCATAAATGCGGTTGGGGCATTGGTTAAACCAAATGGCATGACTGTAAATTCATAATGATCGTACCTTGTTCTGAAAGCAGTTTTAGGAATGTCCTCTTCCTGTACTTTCAATTGATGATATCCTGAGCGTAAGTCGATCTTAGAAAAGAATCGGGCTCCTTGAATTTGATCGAATAGATCATCGATTCTCGGTAGTAGGTACTAATTTTTAATCGTAACCTTATTCAATGCTCGATAATCAATGCACATATGCATCGATCCGTCTTTCTTCTTAACAAATAACACCGGTGCTCCACACGGTGATGAACTAGGTTGTATGAAACCTTTTTCAAGAAATTCGTCTAACTGTTTCTTCAATTCCTGCATCTCCGTTGGTGCTAGTCGATAGGGTGCTTTAGCAATCGGTGCCGCTCCGAGTATTAGATGAATTCTAAATTCAACCTCTCGATCTGGCGGTAATCCAGGTAACTCTTCTTGGAACACGTCTGAGAATTTAGATACTACGGGAATATCTTTTAATTGTTTTCTTTTACTGTTAATGATTACTGAAATCATATACACCTTTCCTCCTATTCGTGCATAACTTGCATCTTGCATCACATAAATGAATTTTGTTGTCCTCGTTGGCTTGTCTCCCTTAATTGTGATCTTCTCACCAGTTGGCGTACCTACTTCTACAGACTTTTAATCATACAAAATACGTGCATGATTGGCTACCAACCAATCCATTCCTAACACGACATCGAATCTAGCTAGATCCATTGGTAACAGATTAGCAGTAAAGTTATGGCTTAAAATTTCTTTCTTTCATTCCAGAAGGATTTCACTTATTTTGATAGAATTTCCGTTTGCCGTTTCCACCAGAAAATCTTGGTGCGGTTCAGTTAATGGTTGATTGAGAAGTTTGCAAAAAGAAGTATTGATAAAACTTTGGTTTGCACCAGAGTCATGTGACAACTGGTACCAAACCGGTAATTTCCGTACTATTTTAATTATTATTTATTAACTGCAATTATGTGTTTAAACGTCAGCATTAGGTGATTACTTGCTTTACATATGAATTCATGCATGTTTATACTTCAAATGTTGCCTTGTGCATTACTTTAAGCGTTGCGTCAGAAAGACTAGTAAACTCACCGGTAAGACACACTGTGTCAGCACACCTGCAGAAAGCAATCAGACAATAGATTTAGGGCCTAGGAGTAGGTCCAACATCTAAAATACATTAAAACCCAAGTATGGATACAAGGGTTAATATATAAACTTTCCAGAAACTAAACTATGCCCAAAAAGACAACCGAAACTCACTTAAAATGCTGAATTCTACAAAACTAAGCAAAAAATAGCTAAAACAACATTTTAACACCAAAATATTATGCAGAATTGATGTTTAGTGTCCAGAATAACATACAAAGTGTCGGGAATTGAAACTATCACAAAATGTGCTTCATGCTTAGTAAAACTCCGCAATTTAGCACTTTAACGAACCGTAACGAAACGAATAACCGGACACTACCCAAAACATCAAAATTTAACTAGAAGCATTGTTTTTATGATATTAAGCTAGTGTGGGTGATAGAAAACCTTAAAAAACATAAAAACACCTAAACACACTTAAACTAACTTAAACCTTCTAGTTTTCATTTATAACCATCAACTTTCAAACGTTGACACTTTACCCCCTTGTTCGAAAACCGGCCACAAGGCCCCACTTTTATTTTGATTAAAATAATCTAACATGTTCCCTAGATATTGGGCCATTAACCTTGTGGATATTAGATGGTTGGAGGATAAAAGAACACTAAGACTTCAAAAGTCTCACATTATCATTCTGACTTTCAAAATTCACCTCCTTCTCTCCCTTTCAATCCTTGCTCTCGGCTCACACACAACACCCATACATCCACCACTTTCAATCCATTTCAAGGCAATCTAAGGTTACTACAAGGTGTAAGAGGCTCATCAAAGATGGTGTGAAGTGCTAGAACTTGAAGGACCACTTGGAGGAGCCATTAACCACTCATTTTCATCATTCTTCATCATCTTCCTTCTTGTGCCACTTCCCTAGCCAATAGAGCTAGTTGTAAGCATCATAATCACTATTTTAGTTCATGTTTATGTTATGTACAAGTCTCACCATCTAAGTAACTAAACTTTAAAGGACGAATATGAGAAGATCTAACATAATCATGAAGAAAACAAGTAATTTTAGTGATTTTTGGTGTATGTGATGAAGTTGATGTTGTTGAATCTTGTGTGTATGTTTAGATCTAGTATGTTAAGCTTGTTAGATGCTTAGATCTAACAAGTTTAAGCATGGATCTTGAAAGATCCATGGTTAAACTTGAAGATGAACTTGTGAAACACATATGTGAACTTGAAAAATGAATTTTGAAGCATGAACCTGTAATCTTGAAATAACAAAGTGTGTGTAAAACTAACTTTTGAAACTAAAATCTATGAAAAGCTTGTTAATGGTTCTTCAAGAGGCTTGTTAATGTATGATTTAAAGATGTTAAGTGTGGATCTTGGAAAATCCATGATGAAACAAGGTTTTAAACATAAAGATCTTTCTAATGAACATAAAAATGATTTTAGAACATGATTTTTAAGACCTTGAAACCATGAAACTCATGGATGGTTTTGTTAGTAACTTAAAGTTTCATAAAAGTTTGTTTAAAAATTACAAGACAACTTGTTTTTGGAAAGATCATTGTGTGTTAAGTGTACATCTTAAAGACTACACATTTTTAACCAAAAATCAAGTTCACCATAATGTTTCATATGAAGAAATTAGTGTATGTTGTAGGTGAAAATTGTTGGAAATTGTTTTTGGTGTTGAAAAGAAAATAAACATATGTTTTGAAAACATGGGAAACCTCCATTTTTAGGGGAAACTATGTCAAAAATTTTATAAAATTTTCACACTTAGAAAAATATAAGTTTTGGTGAAACTTATTCCCCAAAAATTCACCTAAAAATATTTACCAAGGTTTCCTAATTTTTGTATGATATTTCAAGTTAAAAGATAATGATTTATTCAAGTAAAATTGATATTAAGTATGTATATTTTAGGAAAAATATATATATTTGGTGATCACCAAATTTTGTGCTAAGTGTATATTGTGTGTATTATATGTAGTAGTGTATTAGGAACTTAAAAATACACAAAATACTCCCAAGGAGTATAAATACCAAAAATACACATACAAATACATGAGAATACCTAAGTATTCAAGTATACAAAATTCATCTCAAAAAGAGTATATGTACAAATACAAGAAAATATATTTGTATAAATATAATCCCCAAGCGTATGGACTTTGGACAATTTTTGGACATAAATATATTTTTGGACAAATATATAACCATTACCTGGAAATTATACAAAAATTGGGTGAATAACAAAAATAAATATATGTATTTATAAAGCATGACAAAATATATATATTCCACACAAGACTTAAAAATACATTATTTATAAGAAATAAAATTTCGGAAGGTAATAAAAATCAAATTATTGATTTTTGGGTAAATAATGTAAAAATACACAAGTATTTACATAAAAATACAAGTATACTTTCCTAAGTATACTTGCACAAAAATAATATTGAGAATATTATTTCACAAAATACTTATATTTATTTTTAGAAAAATAATATAAGTAACATATATAGACAAGTTAAAAATAAGATTTATTTTTAACACCTATTACTTTGACAAATTCTACATAAATAAATATATATTTTTGAAATGTAAAATATATATTTACAAATAAGCGATACAAATTCAAAGTGCAAAGACACGACGAACGGGCAAGACCCGACAAACAAGGGCACGACCCTCACAAAAGATGAACCTACAAAGAACAAATACATAAACTAAAGATGGTGACTTGTACTAGTGTGTTACAAGTCTAGTGACTAACATACATAGAATAATTATAGGTCACGACGCTTACTAAACAGCCGGTGAAGTTTACGACAAAAGTTACGCAAAACTGTGAGTTCATGTCCCCACTTTTAAACATTTTCTTGTTTTCTAAACTTGGGGAAAATACATGTACTGCGGTATGACAAAACAAAACTAAGGAATGACCTTATAGATCATGTCACGAATAGGTGTCACAAGCACCATTAATCAACGTAAGTCATACACCGCAGAACAAAAGGTTAGATCTAATGGGTTTCAGGCAGCCACACTCTTGGCCACTGTGTTACCGAGAGTGCTTTTGTGTCTCTAGTCGTGAATCGACAAGTAAAATGCCTATGCTTTGGATTCTTCCTATGTCGTTACATAAGTTAGTGGCCTCGCGAACCATTAACGATCTCGATTTCCTTACATTTACATAAATACTTTTCAAGTAGAATTACATACCATGTTTCCTACAACGAATACTTAAATGTTTTACACAAAACTGCATGAATTCACACCAACTTATGTTGACGATTTTCCAAAACTTACATGTATTTCAGGTAACTAAGTGGATGTATGCGCGATTCCTCTTGCTCAAGAATGTTGTTTGTGTTTTTAGATATGTTGTGTCGGGACTCCAATGCCTCTTTTGTGGGATTTGTGTAACACCTGTGCCTCCACGGCCATCAAACAAATGCCAAACCAATGAAATATTGTATTTCATACTTGGGATTTGTAAAAATATGTGTATCGTTTACACATATCAACTCTTGTTCGATTTCAAACTCTAAATCGCTTTCTGGAAGGTTATACGCGCACTAATGCGTAGATATAACCAGTTTAATGCAACAAACCCTCCGGAATAGTGACATAGGCTTAACATACCTTAAATAACCTTTACATAACTTAGAAATAAGTTTTGAAGGCTTTGGTATGACAAAAACAAGCTAATTCGCTTACAGGGACTAAACTTGACAAACTGCGAAAGTATGCCAATTTGAACTGTAACAGACATTCCGAAGCATGACCATAAGTTAAACATACCATAAATATCCTTCACATAGCTTAGAAATAGGCTTTGAGGTGTTCGGTATGCTAAAATAAACTTTTGTGTCATTCAGGGACTAAAAGTATCAAAAAGTGCACAAGTTTGCATTTTCGCGCATAACTTACGTTCTGAATACATCCGGACATCCAAAAATTTATGTAAGCATGACTATATTATGCTTTAGTGTTTGGCTTGCCAAAAATCCATTTGTTGCGTCATTTGGATCGTTTTTCGCGCTTATGCGCATTCCGTCGTAATTAAGCGAACATCGCGTTCGTACGACCAAACGAACCAACACCCGACATATTTTTGAGCATGTTTCATGTCCACAATGTTTAGGCATCATTTTAGGGCCTTAAAGTTGGCTTTACGGGCCATGGAAGTGTCGGAAATGGCCTTAAACACGTGCAGGGACTGAAACTGTCATTTCTGAAACTTATTGCTGATCTGTGACTGCTAGGCGGCCCGCCTCAGTTCCTGAGCATCCTCAGGCGGCCCACGAGGCACCTTCTGACCAGGTTAAATGTTTCTAACAGCAGATTGCAGCTGTTTGTTTCACCACCACACAATCCCAATTGTCTAGTCAGCTGATAAGGATCACATTTTAGTCACCATAAGGTCCCGACACTTGTACGGGTGGGATTAAGGCACGTTTTCCATGAAACGATCTTAACGGTGGACCTTTTACTATAAATACCCCACCCCCCCATGCTTCAAAATTACAAGAACTTTGATTTGAGAAACTCTAAGTTGAAACTATTGTTTCATACTTGAGATTTTTGAATCGAAGTTAGCATTCGGGGACCCTTCGTAAGTATTCTTTCGTTCTTTTATTGCTTTTCGAGTCTTTCGAGTCTGAAAGTCAAACTTTGTTTGACTTTCTACATTGACCAGTTATGGTCAATGCGAAGTTCGTTTGAACTTCGCAACATGAGTGTAATCACATTGGTTATAGTCCCTTGGGACTATGCCTACTGATTACCACGTTGTCTAGGGTCGTAGGGTAAGCGATCTAATAAATCGCTTATACCTCGAACCCGAACCATTTGATCGATCATTAGGATCCGACCAAACACATTAGGTGACCATAGTAGGTAGGGAATAACCTTCCGAGGTTATACCCTATGGTCGCTTCGTTTAAGTAGTTGTATGATAGGTAGTTTTTATGCCTTAGGTAAATTACCAGAATACCCTTTTCATGTATAATTGGTAATTAAGCATATGTAACCTAAACCTTTGTCACATAACTGATTATGTAACATGTTTAGGCATATAACACTTGTCATAGGACTAGTTAGACGGTCCGAACGCGTTTCACGCGCACGACGCGTTAAAGTAGCATAAGTTACCTTAATGGGTCGCGATGGGTCGAAAGCACTTAGGTTAGGTTTCATGTAGTATGTAGGCCTTGTTATACCATATCATATGAGTTCCAATACTCATTTGGTTTACCAAGCCTCATTCTATCCGATCTCCCGATTTAAGTCCGGTTTATTTATATAGTTTAGATTTGCCGACTGATTCCGTGCTCCCTCAAGCTTTGTTTGGTTGTTGTTCAAGACCTCTAAGCATTCTCAGGAGAGTACATTATTCCCCTCTTTTACTGTTTTCAACTGTTTTGGGGTGACTCATATGTGCTAAATGCTTTACAATAATTTCAATAACAATTACAATGTGGTTTCAAGAACAATATCAAGGGTTTCAAGAACGATTTCAATGGTTCAAAAACTAATTACAAATTTCAAAAAGTGAACAAACTTGTTGGTTATAGTTACATAACCAAATGACATTCATTAGCAATGATCAAGCCGACCAGTATTAGGTTATGGTACCATAGGATCTGACAAATCCCGTTATTTTCTATACCCATGGTTATGTGTGGGTATTTTGGGTAACGACTGAATCTGTAATTATTAACTTACCCTTTGGTAAGGGTTTGTTAAGAACGAGAGCGAGAGCGAGATGGAACGATGAACGCGTCAAGAAGGTTTTAATGTTATTAGAGAATCGACCATTAAGTAGTTTCAAAATTAAAACAAGAACGATTTGAACAATTAAAACAAGAACAATTTGAACGATTATAACAAGATGGTTTAACGATTGGGTAAACATTTGGACATGATTTACATTTGATCATGCATTTCCACGAAACATAGTATTGATTTAAACCAAGTTTTACTTCGATACTTTGTTTTGTGCGTTTCATCTATGGTTTAGTTGATGCATTTCACTAGCCATACATATCATTTTGGTTACACATTACATGGTTTACATTTGACACAAACACTTTTGACATTGATTATACATGACATGATTTACATCTTAACATAAACATTTTGTTATATTATTCAATACATTTGACAATTTGTTTAAACATGGACATCTTACATTGGTGGTTTGTTTGGGTAAGTAATTTGAGTAACGGTGCATGTGTAATATGATACAAGCATGGTGGATACGCCGCTGGTACTTCCTATATATAAGTGTTTGTATGGTATTACATATTGTAGCGTTATTTGAATCATTTCAGTTTGAGACATAGAACATTTTATACAAGTAACATACTTTTCACAAGACATTTATTTACAAACAACTTATCTTATACAAACTCATTTTACATGGTTATTCATTTAATCATGCATTATTCTCTTATTATACATATCACCTGAACTTATTATTTTTCAAATGATTTACAAAGGCAAAGCAAATTACAAGGTTCATGACTAAACATTTTCTTAAACAGAAGTCATGAATCTTATTTTCACAAAACCTATGTACTCGCCAGCATTTCTTTGCTGACCTCGTTTTCACATATGTTTCAGGTATTGTTGAATGATATCGATTGATAAGATGCATGCTCACATAGGACTGGACAAGGCCTTAGTGACTCAATAACAATGATAGACTATGTTTAAATTGTGTATTTAGATTTCCAGACGATGTAATTATTCAAGGTTTAATAAAACGAAACACTTTTTGTATCCATGGTTATGAAACATTAATTCTGTTGCAACACGCCCCGATGTTTCCGCCGCGATTTGTTGTTTTACGCGGTCGGGGTGTGACAGAAAAGATGGTATCAGAGCCAATGGTTATAGGGAATTAGGTTATTAGTAATGCTTTGACCTAGTCTATAACCTTCTTAGGACCCTAACTTGAGTTTACTTGCGTTTAGTCATAAAACAATACCGTCACCTATCCTTAGGCGACGACCACAACAAGAACATAAATTTCAAAACCGCTTTGAAAACTAATTATCTGTTCTAGGATGATTGATTACTAGGTTTTGAACCCTCTATTGTAAGGTTTTGAACTCTCTATTATATGGTTTTGAACCCCTTTGAATTTTCAAAATCTCGTCAAGGTTTTGGGTTTTAAATAATGTGAACACGTGCAAACTGGAAGGGTGAATGCCTGTATTCTGGGTTTTCTGTCTAGGCAAGCACTTCGTATACATCTCATCAGACGCGAGACTAGTTGTGCTTACCTGGGAATTCTTGGGGTGAGTGTTCACTTATAGGCAAGCATGTCTTCGCGATACATTATTTTTGACCCATTTACTTTGATTAGTCACCGTCTCATTTGTTTGTCTTAGGTAACAAACAAATGATCGCAATTTTCATGCGTTATCATTCTGTTTTGATTGTCCAATAATCTTTCACCTGTTTCTCCCTATGCCTTTCTTTTTCTTCAAGAATGTCTCTTCATCACGATGACGCTCAGATATCTGAGCAAGCAGCCAAATTCGCTCAGCGAATAGGCGAAGTAGTCCTGAAGACTGTTGAATTAGCTACTGCCATGTATCATCTCCAGGATGAAGCCACTCAAGAGTCACCAAGACAGGCAGGACCTAGTCAGGCGACAACACCATCAGCCAATAAATCAATCGAGGAATCAAAGACCATGGATGAACGATCCCCTAAGAAGTCAAAGAAGCGAAAGGCTTCTCAGAACTTCGCCATGGTCGCTCCCAATGGTAAAGCAGTCCCCAACCAACAAGCTCAACCCCCTGCTAGGTGTGTATGGCTTTTCCTATGATACCTACATCAAGGAACTATGTACCTTACAAACTACTCTTGTGATTTCTCTCTTTCAAATGATTGCTCATGATTCCCTCGAAAATTTTAAGTACTCGTTTCACTCTAAGAAACAAAGTACAGAAAATTAAGTGACATTATGAGTAATCGTGCTTTTCGCACATCTGTGCCTTTAAATCCTTGGTTAGATAACTAAGGGTATTTTCAAATCTCATACCCATTACGTTTTGATTTTTCAACATACACAGTACCAGTATTTCAAAACAATCTTCATGATCTCAAAACATTTCATATAGTTTGAAAACAATTTTTCTAGATGCATTGTCTATGTTATTTCAAAAACATTGGCCATGTTATCAAAACCAACCTTTCTAATTTCAAAATATTTCATATAGTCTGAAGACAATATTAACACAATACATTTTCTGATCAAGTGCATGATTTCGAAAAGCATCATTCATGTCTTTCAAAAACCTTATACATAATTTCAAAATTCATCTCGCATGATTTTAAAACATTTTTGTAAATATATCTACCTAATACACCTACTTTATGATTTCAAAAAGTATTATATATAAGGTTTCAAAAACGTTAAACACATTTTTCTTAAAAGAACCCCATGCATAGTTTTCAAAAATATTTTCCTCATACATTGACTTAACCTTCAAAATTCTGCTTCATATGTCGCCTTGACATATCAAGCATCTCAACTTCATAAGCATTTTACATCATGTTTTGACCTAAGCACATCCAGTGCAAGGTTTCAAAACATCTTCAACTTCTAAAATTCATATGGGATCTTTTTATCTTTACAATTAGATCCTTGTGGATGATTATCGTTCAAATCAGAGTCCTTAATTGGATTCCTTATGTACCTTAATTCGAACACTTCGGTTCCTAGTAATCGAAATCGAATTTTCTTTTTGAATCTTTCTATCTTTATAGTTGGATTCTTGATAACGTTTAAAGTACCAAATGAAATCCACGGAATGGATTCCTAGTGTGCTTTAAATGCATGTACGCAATTTACAAGACAAATTAACGAACAATTTTGCGGTTATGTGATATGTGTTTATGTGTTCTCCTCTATGATTTTGTGTGATCCGATTTTCAAATCCTCATAGAATCTTTCATGTTTTCATATGAGAGATTCATAGTAGGATATTCAAAAGGTACTACCTTAAATCCTTATGGGCTTCTACCTGGTAGTTAAGACCCTTGGGTTATATAGTACCACTCCGTGATTCATAAGAGATCCTTTTAGTGGTCTAGTCTAAAAGATTGATTCACAATTTGGTTAAAGAACGACATCTAGTGATGTAGCTGAACAGACTCCTTGATAGTCTATTTAGATCATTTATTGATTTAATTAAAAGGACTCTATGGCGGTCTAATCACACTCATCACAGGATTGTTCATTTGGTTTTCCCCTACACATTATAAAATAGACTGTGTGAACTATGCAAGGAATTGTCTAATTATGGACGCGTACATAATTATGAAATTTAGTGCACAGAAACACAGTAAGATTTATTATGTGTAAGAACCGATAGTGACAACAATAACGAAATGAGAACGATGTAATGGAGGTACGGTGGACGCACCAATGACGCTTCATATACTTGTATATAAGTATCCCTCTTACATTGCAAGCATAATGTTATTAAGGTTACTAGAAGTTCAGAACCCTAACCAATATTGTTTGATCTTTTCAACTTCATGTTTTAAACTCTCACAAGTTTCCTCTAAATAAATTTCGGGACGAAATTTCCTAAAGTAGGGGAGACTGTAACACCTGTGCCTCCACGGCCATCAAACAAATTCCAAACCAATGAAATATTGTATTTCATACATGGGATTTGTAAAAATATGTGTATCGTTTACACATATCAACTCTTGTTCGATTTCAAACTCTAAATCGCTTTCTGGAAGGTTATACGCGCACTAATGCGTAGATATAACCAGTTTAATGCAACAAACCCTCTGGAATAGTGACATAGGCTTAACATACCTTAAATAACCTTTACATAACTTAGAAATAAGTTTTGAAGGCTTTGGTATGACAAAAACAAGCTAATTCGCTTACAGGGACTAAACTTGACAAACTGCGAAAGTATGCCAATTTGAACTGTAACAGACATTCCGAAGCATGACCATAAGTTAAACATACCATAAATATCCTTCACATAGCTTAGAAATAGGCTTTGAGGTGTTCGGTATGGTAAAATAAACTTTTGTGTCATTCAGGGACTAAAAGTGTCAAAAAGTGCACAAGTTTGCATTTTCGCGCATAACTTACGTTCTGAATACATCCGGACATCCAAAAATTTATTTAAGCATGACTATATTATGCTTTAGTGTTTGGCTTGCAAAAAATCCATTCGTTGCGTCATTTGGATCGTTTTTCGCGCTTATGCGCATTCCGTCGTAATTAAGCGAACATCGCGTTCGTACGACCAAACGAACCAACACCCGGCATATTTTTGAGCATGTTTCATGTCCACAATGTTTATGCATCATTTTAGGGCCTTAAAGTTGGCTTTACGGGCCTTGGAAGTGTCGGAAATGGCCTTAAACACGTGCAGGGACTGAAACTGTCATTTCTGAAACTTATTGCTGATCTGTGACTGCTAGGCGGCCCGCCTCAGTTCCTGAGCATCCTCAGGCGGCCCGCGAGGCACCTTCTGACCAGGTTAAATGTTTCTAACAGCAGATTGCAGCTGTTTGTTTCACCACCACACAATCCCAATTGTCTAGTCAGCTAATAAGGATCACATTTTAGTCACCATAAGGTCCCGACACTTGTACGGGTGGGATTAAGGCACGTTTTCCATGAAACGATCTTAACGGTGGACCTTTTACTATAAATACCCCACCCCCCCATGCTTCAAAATTACAAGAACTTTGATTTGAGAAACTCTAAGTTGAAACTATTGTTTCATACCTGAGATTTTTGAATCGAAGTTAGCATTCGGGGACCCTTCGTAAGTATTCTTTCGTTCTTTTATTGCTTTTCGAGTCTTTCGAGTCTGAAAGTCAAACTTTGTTTGACTTTCTACATTGACCAGTTATGGTCAATGCGAAGTTCGTTTGAACTTCGCAACATGAGTGTAATCACATTGGTTATAGTCCCTTGGGACTATGCCTACTGATTACCACGTTGTCTAGGGTCGTAGGGTAAGCGATCTAATAAATCGCTTATACCTCGAACCCGACCCATTTGGTCGATCATTAGGATCCGACCAAACACATTAGGTGACCATAGTAGGTAGGGAATAACCTTCCGAGGTTATACCCTATGGTCGCTTCGTTTAAGTAGTTGTATGATAGGTAGTTTATATGCCTTAGGTAAATTACCAGAATACCCTTTTCATGTATAATTGGTAATTAAGCATATGTAACCTAAACCTTTGTCACATAACTGATTATGTAACATGTTTAGGCATATAACACTTGTCATAGGACTAGTTAGACGGTCCGAACGCGTTTCACGCGCACGACGCGTTAAAGTAGCATAAGTTACCTTAATGGGTCGCGATGGGTCGAAAGCACTTAGGTTAGGTTTCATGTAGTATGTAGGCCTTGTTATACCATATCATATGAGTTCCAATACTCATTTGGTTTACCAAGCCTCATTCTATCCGATCTCCCGATTTAAGTCCGGTTTATTTATATAGTTTAGATTTGCCGACTGATTCCGTGCTCCCTCAAGCTTTGTTTGGTTGTTGTTCAAGACCTCTAAGCATTCTCAGGCGAGTACATTATTCCCCTCTTTTACTGTTTTCAACTGTTTTGGGGTGACTCATATGTGCTAAATGCTTTACAATAATTTCAATAACAATTACAATGTGGTTTCAAGAACAATATCAAGGGTTTCAAGAACGATTTCAATGGTTCAAAAACTAATTACAAATTTCAAAAAGTGAACAAACTTGTTGGTTATAGTTACATAACCAAATGACATTCATTAGCAATGATCAAGCCGACCAGTATTAGGTTATGGTACCATAAGATCTGACAAATCCCGTTATTTTCTATACCCATGGTTATGTGTGGGTATTTTGGGTAACGACTGAATCTGTAATTATTAACTTACCCTTTGGTAAGGGTTTGTTAAGAACGAGAGCGAGAGCGAGATGGAACGATGAACGCGTCAAGAAGGTTTTAATGTTATTAGAGAATCGACCATTAAGTAGTTTCAAAATTAAAACAAGAACGATTTGAACAATTAAAACAAGAACGATTTGAACGATTATAACAAGATGGTTTAACGATTGGGTAAACATTTGGACATGATTTACATTTGATCATGCATTTCCACGAAACATAGTATTGATTTAAACCAAGTTTTACTTCGATACTTTGTTTTGTGCGTTTCATCTATGGTTTAGTTGATGCATTTCACTAGCCATACATATCATTTTGGTTACACATTACATGGTTTACATTTGACACAAACACTTTTGACATTGATTATACATGACATGATTTACATCTTAACATAAACATTTTGTTATATTATTCAATACATTTGACAATTTGTTTAAACATGGACATCTTACATTGGTGGTTTGTTTGGGTAAGTAATTTGAGTAACGGTGCATGTGTAATATGATACAAGCATGGTGGATACGCCGCTGGTACTTCCTATATATAAGTGTTTGTATGGTATTACATATTGTAGCGTTATTTGAATCATTTCAGTTTGAGACATAGAACATTTTATACAAGTAACATACTTTTCACAAGACATTTATTTACAAACAACTTATCTTATACAAACTCATTTTACATGGTTATTCATTTAATCATGCATTATTCTCTTATTATACATATCACCTGAACTTATTATTTTTCAAATGATTTACAAAGGCAAAGCAAATTACAAGGTTCATGACTAAACATTTTCTTAAACAGAAGTCATGAATCTTATTTTCACAAAACCTATGTACTCGCCAGCATTTCTTTGCTGACCTCGTTTTCACATATGTTTCAGGTATTGTTGAATGATATCGATTGATAAGATGCATGCTCACATAGGACTGGACAAGGCCTTAGTGACTCAATAACAATGATAGACTATGTTTAAATTGTGTATTTAGATTTCCAGACGATGTAATTATTCAAGGTTTAATAAAACGAAACACTTTTTGTATCCATGGTTATGAAACATTAATTCTGTTGCAACACGCCCCGATGTTTCCGCCGCAATTTGTTGTTTTACGCGGTCGGGGTGTGACAATTTGGTTGTTATATTCCACCTCATGTGGTGATATAATGATCAAAACCTTGATATTTGTCTTTGAAATGAAGTTGTAAACTTTTCAAACAATTATCTTTCATGTGATGTAAACACTTAACTTAACTTTTGTTTTGGATATTTAATATCAATGGCAGCAAAAACAAAAATTCAAAAAATAACGGAAGAATTCTGCCAACTATTTCGTTCTCCAGAGGCAATTCCAGTAGTGGTGGATGGCGGAAACGGCACGAAAGAAAAGTTCGTTGCATCATGGTCACGTGAGTATATCATTTGACCAAAATAGAGTTTGGATGATAGGGTTTCGAGTTGCACAACGACAAATGCGTGTAACTGTGACTGCTTTGTTTCTGGTGATGACAATAGGTGGAGATGATGGGGTTTGTCCACATGGACGCGTAGGTATATTGTTCTCCTAAATCCGAGTTCGTTTGGGCCGGTTCTCGTCTACGTGAATGCTGACAGGCAAAACCAAATGTACGGACAGTCAGATCTGAATTCTGGCTGTAACGGTGATGTCATGTCGAGACAATCACATGAATATGTAGAACGCATAAAACGGTTGTCGTAGTGGGGTGAGGAGAAAACAGGAAAGAATTTGATCATCACACGTCAAGTTTCAAGTAAACAACTGGGTGTCAAAAAGAATACATTAGGGCTAATAGATAACATGTTACTACCCTAACTAAGCATACCATAAGCAACACACCATGCAAAAGTAAACTAGCAAGTAGGCAATATAAGCATAAATCATACCACCTAAAGTGTTGAGCCTTACACGTGGAGTGAAGTTTGGTTGTGGATCGTTGAGCACTGAACAGGTTATAGTCTGGTTTTTGTCAAAAAGATTTTTCCCTTTTTAAAATCGAGTTCACTATAATCAATGGCTCTGATACCAATCTGCCACACCCTCAAATTCCACAAGCGGAGTATTACCGCAAGGCGTGTTACTGACCAGGATCATACCACCAATCATACTGAACATTTAATTAAGATAAAGTAAAACCATAGCAAACCAAATGTTTAAAATTCACCAAACCAAAAATCCAAAACCAAATTTAAAAGTTAGCGGAAGCGTAAAGTTTAAAACCCATAAATAATTCAAAACATAAAGTTTAATGTTAGGAACCCCACGGTAGGTTCCTTGCCACAACGATCACTCCGCATGCAAGCCCCTGCCATGTACCTAACGACCTGCAAAGCATGTGGTAACGTGTCAACAAAAGGTTGTCGAGTTCACAGTTGATTGTCTGTTTTAATGTTGTTCCAAAAACCATAAGTTGTTTCAAAAACCAAAAGTTGTTAAGTTCCTTGTTCCCATAACCATATAGCATGGGGGCTACCCTATGTTGTAAACCACTAGACTCGTTACCATATCAACTACTGACTTAAGTCATGTTTGAGTGCCCTGCGTCAATGTCTATCATCATTGACTAAGTGTCCAAGTATATTAGTGCACTTCCGTCCTCTGCGGCACGGTGTGAGGCTTGTCAGACCTAATAGCGCTATTTAACTAATGACCCGTTCACCAATGGCCCGCCGATTAAGTTGATATAAAAATGAGGGACTTCATGATAGAGTTTTCTCTAGTAAGTTTAAGGTTGTTGTCCTACCTAAGGAGGACAGAGGTATGTATTCTACCCAAGGAGAATACGCAGATTATATCCTTCCTAAGGGGGATGGTTGTTATTTAACCCATTCCCAAACCACCGGGAATCCTTATTTAACTCATTCCCAAACCACCGGGAATCCCATGCTTTGACGAAAGTGTGAACTCACCTTTGGTTGCTCGGTTGGACTCTTAAAAATAGCTAACAGTCAGGATTGGTCAATCACATCCTAGTATGATTACCATTTAGTTTATTAGTCATTTCAAATAAAGCACGAAGTTCCTACACACATCTACCACATAACATACACTCACTTTGACAGTTCACGCCCATATACACATTCCACCTATAACTACTCAAGAGCAAGCACACGAACTTCACATAACACTTTCGTTGACATATAACAAGTTGGATCATTATCGGATAACCTAACCGACATTTAGACACGCAAATCACTACTTATATTGTTTCAGCTTACACATCCAAAACTAGGCTGTTTTTGGGTATTTTAATAAAATAGTTAACCTGTTCCGCAAATTCCTAAAATTTTATAGAATATTCGAAACAGTCCATATCACATTGTGTAAAAATCTCGGGATCCAATTCATTAAAAATTATTTTAAAAAAAATCATTTATCGGGCTGCAATTAGATTCGTCACTTTCTGACTACAGTCCAAGGAAAAATTCGTTTAAAATTTATCGTAAGTCCGATTGACGAAATTCCAATTGGAAATTACAAAGATGGCCTTGGCCATCTACTGTACGAATTTCATGGCCTAACTCTACGCAGATTCCAAGTTATGATGAAAAACATAACACACATTTTCTGCAGTAAAAACACAGCTTTTGCTGCTGTACAAAACTAACCTTTAAAAATAGCAAACGACCTCAAAAAAATATGATTTCAGGGCCATTTGATTCGATTTTAGAAAACATATAATTTAGACTTCAGAAAATTAAATTTTCGATTTATAACGGTCTGTTTACAGCCAACTGAAGTTGGCTGTTTTCGTCAATCAACATGCTGTTTTACATTTAAACGACACCAAAACGCATGTAAATGATCCCGACTGTTTCTAATAACAACCAACAGCAGGCTAATCATCCCTTACCATCTAACCATACCAATAATCACAAAACCCTAGCCATAACACATCATGATTTTTCACAAAAACGCAGGCAATGATCATTTATGCATACATGCTATCGATTACTTCAACAAATCGCATACTTAATCGAAAGAAATCATGCAACATCAAAACCCTAGCATGTTAACTAAAAATCACATCCATGTTTCTACAAAATCACACCAAGAATCACAAACCAAATCAAGAATACTAACCTTGGAGCAAGAGAAGGGATTACGAGGAAGAAGGAGGCAAATCACGAAGCCGAACAAGAGCTAGGGTTTGCGCAGAGAGGGGGGGTATCTCCTGGTCAAACAGAAGGAGGGAATGGGTGTTTAGGGTTTTGAATTTTAATTTCTTGATCCATGCATACGTATAAATATTAAAACACAAGGGAATTGGGCTTAATGGGTTGCAAGGAACAAGTGGTGTGGGTTTGGGCCTAAATTTTCGAACAAGGGTATGGGAGTGGGGTTTGGGCTCGTTTGTGGCGCAAGGGGGAGAGGGGTTTGGTTTGGATTGGGTTTGCTAATTGATGATTTCGCAAGTTTCGTTAAATAACTAATTAAAACGATACGTATCACAAAGCAATATATTACAACGCATCGTTTAACAAAATAACGTACTCTAATATTTCAGTTTCGGGTTTCGGTTTCACATAATTCACATTACACATTACCAAGCACACAGTTGTTAAAATAAATCACCAAATGCAATTCGTTTAATGTAAATGAAATTACACAGTAAAACGAAACGTTCAGGAATTTACACGAGTTGTCACAATGTTCTTGATGATCATGACGTACTTGTTGATGAATCCGATATAAAAAAACCATTAACCTGCTATGACTAATGAAGAGGCATTATATACTAGTAAAACACGATAGAGAGACCCAGAAACTCGTTTTATTAAAGTATATGTGAAAAACCGCTTTTGTCTAATCGTTACAGCCGACTTTGGTTGGCTGTAATCGGGTCATAACATAACGAAAATTGGATTTTCTTGAGTCTAAAATATGGTATTTCGAAATAGCCTCTAATGGCGCTGAAATCACAATTTTTGGATATCGTTTGTTATTTTAAACAAATTATTTCGCTTCTGTGGTCAAAGCTGCATTTTTCTGCAGAATTTGTGCATTGTCTTTTACGTAATATCTCTGTGAATACTTCGATTTAGATCATGAAATTTATACAGTAGATGGTATTAGGTGTCTGTACGAATCTATAAGTGGAATTGTGTCAATCGGGTAATCGAGGAATTTTAAATAAACTTTTCCTTAAACTGTAGTCAGAAAGTGGCGAATCTGGCCACTTCATAGTAAACGATTTTTCTAAATTTTTCGGTAAAGAGTTAGGCCTTAAAGATTTAGCACAAGGACAAGCCCGCCAAGGGTACATCCCAAAAAGAGATCATAATTTTTTCAACATCGTAAGTATGGTAAACGAGCTTCCTAAAACAGTCTAATTTCAATGAATTTACTGTGCATGATTGATAAACTTATAAGAGTCGAAATTCTTATTTTAAGTGCACGCACTTAGTTAGTTATTGTGTAAATGATATATGACATGTCATAGGTTTTATTATGAACATGTTCATGAAAACCACAAGGTAAAATATCTTGTGACAACTTGTTCGCATTCTATGTGTGCTAGATGAGTGTAGAACTTATGAACTTTGCATAAACACACTAATAACCCTATGGGTATGATAATAGGTCATGGTTGACCACATCAACTTATAACACATTTAAGTCCTACTGAGCAAAACTAAGGTAAGTTAACAACTCTTTACTAAAAGCACGTGTCCCTGGTTTGGGACAACACACTTATTTCCCTGGTTTGGGAAACACATACGGTACCCCTGGTTTGGGGCTACATGTGTGTTCCTTGTTGGAACCACTGAAACATACTATCCACTGGAGGTAGGGGTGCAAACGAGCCGAGTGGCTTGCAAGCTACTCGAGATCGGCTCGAGAAAAAGCTCAAAACGAGCCGAGCCTTATCGAGCCCGAGCCGAGCTTGAGCCTAAAATAAAGCTAGTTTGTTTATCGAGCCCAAGCTCGAGCCTCACATGTGAAGCTCCTTAGGCTCGTCGAGCCCTATCGAGCCTTAGTGTAAACGAGCCAAGTCGAGCCGAGCTTATTTAAACTTGTTTATAAGTCGACACCCAACCTAAAAATAAGCATATTTAGTAAACGAGCCCGAGCTCGAGCTTCACTTATCGAGCTCGCGTGCCTAAAAATTCTATTATTTATATTATTTTTATTTAATATATTAATTAATAGATAATAAACAAGCCGAGACCGAGCCGAGCTCGTGCTTGAGAAAATACCAATGAGCCGAGCTCGAGCTCTGAAAACAAAGCTCGAATCGAGCCGAGCTCGAGCCCGAGCTCTCATAAGTTAATCGAGCTCGAGCTCAGCTCAGCTCATTTGCACCCCTAACTGGAGGTGGAGTACTACACTCGGACTAAATGAAAAACTCTATCCTGAAAGTCCCTACACATTATACCGATTAGCTTGCCGGGTTGGAAGGCGGGGTATTAGTTGATAGCGCTATTGGGTTTGACAAATGTCACACCGTGCTGGGAGCCGAGCGTAAGCTATTAACCTTTCCTGTTGCATCAATTCAGATAGACATTGATGGAGGGCATAAAAACTTACTACGTCAGTTTTCGGTATCTACACAGTTTAGTCATGTGATGAGGGTTAGCTACCCGAGTCAGACTTAAAACGCTTTTACACGTGAAGTTACGCTTAAGCTCTACGCTTAACTAAAACCGTGAACCCACCAACTTTATGTTGACACACTAGCTCATCCTTTGAAGGTCGTTAGGTACAACATGAGAACACGTCAGCACATATTCACGTATTTGCACGTATACACATAGTTCACATAAGCACGTATACACATAAGCACGTATTAGCACATAATTCACATAAACGCATATTTTTCACATATTGACCTATATTTCAAGGACGTGTAGCGCGAGCGAGAGTTGTGAGAGATAGCGAGTAGCATGAGCGAAGAGTACAGCGTACATGGTTTCTTAGTTTGTTCGCTATTAGTTAACATTTTAGATTGCGAGAGCTGTGCAAGTTATGCGTGTTTGGCGGAGCGAGAATCATAGTGCATGCGGTTTCCTGATTTATTGCTTACCGCTAAATAAATAAAACCGTAAATCGTAAATTCAAAACATATAAACATAATAAATTCGATTACGCGTAAAATCAGCGATTGCAGGCTCAAAAGTACATAGAGTGTCTTGGGTATTAGACATCGACTACCCAAAGTGATTCAACTATTCCCAACGAATTCGGGTACACGCTTTGGCCTAATAGACCGTGCTCTCACCGTAATATGGTGAACGACACTCATCCTTCCAGTTACTACGTGACTCGAATCATTGGAACAACCAAGACTTTGGTGAGATTTGTAAAATCAGTTTAGGGAGTGGAATGGGTCATTAAGATGCGGGTTTCACCCCTAACTTAACAACTTTGTTCCTAAATGTGGTGGCTCTCACCGAGTTAATTCGGGAGTTCCATTAGAAAGAGATGGAGATTTTCGTCGAGATATAGATATCACTACTAACTCAACGAAAAAATCTCGTGCGAGAGTAAAATGCGCGGAGTGAGTGATCTTATCGAGAGTTCCTGGTTTTCACACCTATTCTCAACACAATCACTCGGTTGTGTTATACAAACGTTTTTCAAAGTGTGTGCGTTGTGTCAGTCTTAGGAAAGGCAAATATGAGTTTCAGCCTTAGGAAAGGCTGCCTTCGTACGAAGCTGGTACGCTTGTATGAAGGTGTGATATAGTGACTTCGTACGAAGCCCCAAGTGGGTTCGTACGAAGGGTCTGTTTTGGTACTTAGACTATAGACTAGGTCTGTTCTACACGACGCGACCTAATTCCCTATACTTATGGCTCTGATACCAATCTGTCACACCCCAACCGATGGCGGAATCATCAGGGCGCGGCACTAGGCGAACCAGATTGCTCAAGAGAATCCATAACGGCTATTCATTACCAATATTTAACAAGTTTAGTATCCCATACTATTAAACAAACATTCCAACAAACAGTCATAACGGAGTTCACATCTCACAAACAAAACAAGCCCGACAACCTAGATTTTATTTGGTGAGTTTCTAGACTTCCTATCCATTTGCAGCACATGATAATCATCAACCTGTCACAGACGTTAAAATAAAGTCAATACAATAATGTAAAGGTGAGTACACAAGTTTGCATAAGTATAGTATAAAAAGCGTTTACGCATAACCAGCATGTAACACGTAACGGGCGAAGCATGAAACTACCAACAATGATACAACCCAACCACATGACTGCGAGTAGAGTATGCGCGACACATGTTCACCAAAGCGAACACGTGAAGTAAAGTATGTGATCCTTAGCAACCCCTGAAAAAACAGGTGCTGAGTCCAAACTATAGTACTATCGTTGCTAAAGGCAGTCGGCCAAGTAATCACTGTGTAAGCATAGCAACAAGCATTCAACTAATCATGTATAGTATGCAGGAGCGGTTAGCGTTTATAAAAGAGTTAAATGTTGTGTGTTGTGTTTTTGATAGAGAACGTATGTAACACCCAAAACCATAAGTTGTTTCGTAATCCACGAGTTAACCGGTATCTTTGTTTTTCCCCAAACCATATCCATAATTAATGGGGGCTTCCCCATGTGAACCACTAGACCGTTACCATATCGACTACTGACGAAAGTAAGTTGTGCCCTAAGTCAATGTCTATCATCATTGACTGTTTGCCATGATCCATTAGTACACGCCCGTCCGACCGGCACGGTGTGAGGTTTGTCAAACCTAATAGCGCTATTAACTAATGACCCACTCGCCATCGGCCTCGGCGATTAAGTCGATATAAAATGAGGGACTTATTGATAGAGTTTTGTCTAGTAAGTTAAGGTTGTTGTCCTACCCAAGGAGGACGAACGTACATATTCTACCCAAGGAGAATACGCAGGATTAATATTGGCATCCTACCCATGGAGGATGGCGGTACATATCCTACCCAAGGAGGATATGCAGGTTCCATTTTAGTTCTTTAACCCATTCCCAACCACCGGGAATCCCATGCCTTAGAAAGAGTGTGAACTCACCTTTGGTTGCTCGGTTGAACTCTTAAAGTAGCTAACAATAGGTGTTGGTCAATCACGTCCTAGTATGATTACCACTTAGTTTATTAGTGACTTCAAATAAACAAGAAGTTCATACACGCATCTACCACATAACACATACTCACTTTAACAGTTTACGCCCATATAAACTTCCCCATCTATTACCATTCAAAAGCAAGCATACAATATTGCACATAACACTTTCATCGACATATAACATGTTAGATCATCCTCAGATAACATACCCGACATTTAGACACGCAAATTACTAATGTCATTTCAGCTTTAACATCCAAAACTGGGCTGTTTTCGGGCATTTTAATAAAATAGTTAACCTGTTCCAAAAATTCTCAACTTTTTACAGAAGGTCTTAAACATCCAAATATTATTGTGTAAAAACCTCGGGATCCAATTCATTACCCGTTATTTTATAAAAATCATTTACCTGGCTGCAATCAGATTCGTCACTTTCTGACTGCAGTCCACGGAAAAATTCATTTAAAATTCATCGTAAGTCCGATTGATGAAATTCTAGGGGAGAATTACAATGACACCAGTGGTCATCTACAGTACAAATTTCATGAGCTAAGTCTACACAGATTTCAAGTTATGATGAAAAACATAACACACATTTTCTGCCGTAAAAACGCAGCTTTTGCTGCTGTGAAAAACGCCCCTTTAAAAATAGCAAACGGCCTCAAAAAAATATGATTCCAGTGCCATTTGAAGCGTTTTTCGAATATACATAATTTAGACTTCAGAAAATCAAATTTTCGATTTATAACGGTCTATTTACAGCCAACTGAAGTTGGCTGTAAATGTTACTCAGCATGCTGTTTATAGCTTAAATGCCACTAAAATGCACACATACGATCACCATACCTTCTAATAAAGTTCCGTATGATGATCAATCATCATATTACTAGAAATCAACATGCAATCATCATCCATTTACTAAACAACATCAATCTAACAATATATCATCATATTTCATCTTCATGCAAACATTATGTTCAAGCTTTTAGTTTATGTTCTTTAGTGTTCTTCTTATTTTCATCATACTACATCCTTTAAACAAAAAATTAAAAGTAAACAAGAGTTATGAGTGATCTTACTACTAGCTTCAATCTAGGGAAGAACACAAGAGAAAAAGATGAAGAAAATGGTGGATGGAAGCTATGGATGGAGGTTCTTCAAGATCCGTGAGCACCGAGCTTCGTTAATGACCTTCTAGCACCTTGTAAAGCACTTGGAATGAATGAGATTGAAACAAAAAGATGGTGGTGTGTGGGGAGTAGTTCAGCCGAGAGCAAGAGGGCAAGGGAAGAAGGGTTGTGGTGAGTTGAAATGTTGGTGATTATGTTTACTTAATATCCAAGGAGATCTTTAGAAAATCCAAGGGAAATCCAAGAGAAATGTAAACAAAATATTATGCAATCTAGGAGATTTAGTGAAGATTGAAGAAATCTTGAGGTGGGCCATGCTTGTGACCGTAAATTGTAAAGGGGAAGGGGTCGATGTGTAAATTTGATGATAAGTAGGTAACTTATAGTATCCAAGGAAATCTAAATAAATCTAGGAATATCCAAGTAATATCTAATAAAATAAAAGTAATATCAAGATGGGATTTAGTAGAGATTTTGAAATCTTGGAGTGAGGCCACCTCTTTCAACTGTAGATATGGAGGGGGAGGGGGTCCATGTGCAAATTTTTATGGTAAAGTGAATAATAGTTGGAGGTTAAGTGTAAAGTCTAGTGTTTTAAGTGTATGACACATTATATAGTGTGTTAGGGTGTTCGGCGATCATAACTAGTCCAAAAATAATTAAACAATGTTTCTAGTAAAATTTTGGTGTCCCGGGTAATGTCCGGTTGTTCGGTTAGATACCGTTTCGTTAAAGTGCTAGGTTATTTCGTATAGTGTCTTTTATGTAACTATTTGTAACACTTTTAATTCCCAACAATTAGGAAAACATTCAGGACCATTTAGTCAATTTTCTGCACAATCAATAAGCACAATTTAATATTAATTAATCGTACGGATACATGTAATTATAAGGGTTGTCACACACAAGTGGTGCTTCCGTTGTCCAAAATCGAGTGTTCTTCGCGTCGGTCTTCGAGAAATCGAATGTTCATCCCTCCAAACTTAAGCTACTGACTAAACTTAGAGTCAGAGAGGTCTTTAGATGAGTCACGGGTGAGAATCGGGCTGTTATGTGTGAAGTCAGTGCCATTGCCTTCGTACGAAGCCATGTGTGCCTTTGTATGAAGGCAGTGCCTTCGTACGAAGCTGGGCGTCGCACAGAACAGTCCAACTCGCATTCGTGGCTATTCTTGGCGCTCGGAGCTGCATTTTCACCTGAATCAGATGTATTTTCGAGTCCAATTCAAGACGGTTTCGACACTACCTTGTTCCACCATTCAGTGAACGAAATACATGCAGTTTTAGGTCCGTTTTAGTGTGAAAATCAAGTTTTTAAAAGGTTTTCACCTAGATCTAGCACTTGGTGAGTGTGAAATCAACTGATTTCTAACTTGCGAAGCCGTAGCTAGGCCCACCACACTTGGTTAAGTGTAGATCCGTGGTGAAATAAGAAGATTTGATGAAAAAGATGAAGAGTTTTATGAAAAAGATGAAGGTTTTTTTTTTTTTTTTGTAGAAATAAGAAGTTTAGTTGAAAAAGTTGAAGTTTAGGTGAGAATAGAAGAGTTTTAATGAAATCGAAGTGAATCTTGTGGAAAATCGTAGTGGAAAACATTGTATAATCATATAAAATTGTTAAATCTTACTTGAAAATGATCGGACAGCAATTAGGCAGAGTTTCGGTGCGATTTCAGCAAGTTAGAATGAGAAAGGAGGGCTTGGGTATTTATATAAGAGGTGGGATCGCACAGGCGCCTTTGTTCGAACCGGCTGCCTTCGTACGAGGTTGGCTGGCTTCGTTCGAATGTGTTGTTTTGCGTGAAAAATCCTCGTTTTCGCGTATAAGATGCTCATTTAATGCGTTTTGTTGCGTTAGTTAGTACTAGTATGTTAGGTAATTTAGTGAGATATCGAGTATTGCGTTGCGTGCGATGCGATAAATCGAGTTGCGAGTATAATCCATAAACATATAAAGCACACACAAGTAAAGCATATAAGAGCACACAGCATAACATTACTACTATTAACAGTGTTTATGATTTGCGATTTAGCGCGATAAGCGAATGCGAAAGCGAGAGTGGTTACCAAACAAACAAACACACTCGGCAATTAAAGTAGCATAATTCTCTATGATTCATGTTGCGTTAGCATTGATTGTTTGCGAATTTAAAGCGTTTAAGCATGCAGTGGTGCTGTGTGATGAAAATGTATTTAGTATAACATAACCCTATATTTATATCGAATCTCGGAGTACAAAACGGTTACAAATTGAAGTAAGTAGCAAACGGATAACAATCAGAAATGTCGGGTTGTTACAACAGCGTTGGACGACATCTAAAGAATCGAAAGATAGGGAAAAGATGAGACTTAACAAGTGTTCATAAAGCATAAAAACATAAGAATGCATAGAAAGAGTACAAATTTAGTTTGTTCACGAGGATTATTATTCTTTTTGATTGAGAGGACGTGCGAATTATGTAGCGGTTTTGAAATGAATGAGGCAACAAGTATAAAAATCACATATAAATTGAATTAACATAAAAGAGAGGCTCAATAAAACATAGCATTGTTTCGGGTTTAGAAACGTCGACAATTCCAAAGTGAATCGAAAGTCCTTTCAAATTAGGGAATACATGCTTTGGCCTATAGGTAAGATACTCTCGTCGAGAAGCGATTAACGGTATCTTACCCTTCCAGTTACTACACGTCCCTAATCGATTGAAACAATAAAAACTTTGGCAGGATTGAAAATCGAGGAATGGGACTAGTCGACAAGATGTGGGTTTTACCCCTAACTTGATGATTTCGTTCTCTAAATGTGGTTGGTACTCGTCGGGTCAAAATTAAATTTCGATACTTTGACGAGGGTCCATTAGAATTCGAATTGGAAATTTACCATTAAGATGTGGATTTCACTCCTAACTTAATGGTGTAATTTCGTGCAAAATAAAGCGTAAGAGGAATGAGAGTTGTTCACCAAATTGTGGGTTTTACGCCTATTTTGGTGAACTCGTCTCGTTTGTATTACGAGTGTCTTCAAGTCTTCAACGTGTATTGTGTAAAATCTCTTAGGAAAGACATATTGTAAGTATTAAGACCAAAAATAAGAGAAAGAAGCAAATATGAAGAATAAACATTTTAACAAGTAACAAGAATGGTCAAAAATAAGGTACCTACTATAGACTAGGTCGAACATGACAATTCTACCAAATTCCCTATAGTTATGGCTCTGATACCAATCTGTCACACCCCAACCGATGGCGGAATCATCGGAGTGAGACGAAATAGATTGCTCATCACACATAACACTATTTTGCGACAATAATTAATTCAAAACCATTTTCATTGATAATTCAAATTGTCAAATACAACCATATGAAATACAAGTAGAACATCAAAAGACAAAATATAACAAAAGTTGAACATAACAAAAATAATCAAATCTAGTATTTCTTGAGCGTGTTTCTAGTCATTCCTACTAGATTCGTACGAGCATTAATCATCAACCTGTAACATGTTTAAAATAAAATTTCAACGCAAAATCATTGGCGAGTACACAAGGTTTGTATAAATATAGAATAAGTATAAAAAGCATTTTTCTCGAATCCAGAAGGTAATTGTATACAAGATAAACTAGCATGCATCACTATATATCAAACCCAACTGTCCACAAGAATTAAGTGTCCCTCGCCACAAAAGTAAAGAGACTAGTTTATGAATAAAAAGACTTAACAAGACCCCGAAGCGCGGCGCGCTACTCCTATAGCGCTATATATGTTAATTAAGTTCGGGCTAGCTAAGTTAATGACATAAAGCATGAATGATTCTAGCATTAACCTAAGTAAACAAGTAGCATGTATAAGGATTGAGAATATAAAGCATGTTTAAGTGTGTGTTATGAATTTAGTATATTAAAATGTTACAACCCAAAGTGTTTTAAAAGTAAAACGGGTCAAGTGTACTCACAGTTTTGCAAGCTTCCACTTGTTAGTCCATGAAGAGTTTGTTGGTTTGGAGGTGGAACACCGAGTCCTTCTACACGAGGAAACATATGTGTGTGAGTATTCGGATGATAACGGAGGATTTAGATTCGGAATTTAAAGTATAACAAAAGTAAGTATATGAGAAAATAACCATCTAGACTTAATACTCGTTTTTTGACACTATTAAACCAGTAGGGTTTGGAATGATTTCATGGGTTACAATACCCATTAGAATTGTAACGAGAAGTTAAGTACTTAGATGATGTAACTTAATACCATGATGAATAATCATTCGATTAACATCAAGGGTTCGGTTATTACATTTTATATATGTTTTATATGTTTTATATAGTGTAAGTATAGTCCTACATGTATACAAGAATCTCATATAAGTCATGCAAGGAGGTAGGAGGATAATCCTTCCATTTAAGACCTCTTTCGTATTTTCACCAATGCACAAGTTGTTACAAGAAAACAAGGATGGTCATGAATACAATAAAAAATGAAAATGAAATGAACTAACTACTCAAGGGACAAATCATCAAGTGAGGTAGTGGATTGAAGGTAGGAAGCCAAGGCTTCCAAATAATCACACACATACAAGACTTGTTTCAAGAACAAGCTTGGTGGATACAGCACTTGTGGGTTAAAAACCTTACAAAAACAGAAAGTTTGGAGTGATAAAACACTCCGATTTTATATGTAACAACCTTGTTTTTAAGCAAACTAATCATAGACTTGAGTAGTAGCGTAAGGACATAGGCTTGTTGAAGAGAAACACAAGATTAAAGAATGTTTAAACAAGTTTTCTTCCAAAACAAAAAAGTTAGGCCTCAATATGGATGATGTTCCACCTTGGTTTTCCATGGAAAACCTGTGGAAACACTCCTAGAGGTGTTCCATACTTTGTTGAGGAAGAAGAAGTGAAGAAAAGTAGTAGAAAGGTGAGTTTTAACTCACTTTTGCAACTTGAATGTTTCTGCCTTGAACTGATTTTCTCAGCTGATTTAGAGTGTTTAGAGAGTGAGATTAGTGTGTTTGTAAAGTGGGAGAAATGTGGGAATGGGGTGGGTTTTATAGGAGAGGATTAGGGTTAGTTTGGTGAGTGTTTAATGAAGAAAACACACTTAAACAAACACATAATTGACCAATACCCATGCTGGCAACAACCATTCTGCAGATCACATTCTCTGGCGGGGCGTGAGAGGAAAGGAGTGGGCTGGTCGTGGCCCGCGATCCAATATGTTTCGTGATTTTGTTTGATTTTTGGCAATTTAAGTCCCTATAGTTTATGTTTGGTAGGTTTTAAGGTATTTTAGGTACAAAAAGCATAATATAAGGGTGTGTTATGTAACTTTAGCATGTGAACAAGTATATCCAAGTATGATTAAGTATTTGAATAGAGAATATGTATCATATACACATGAATTGAGTATGTATGACAAGTATTTGTAAGTTTAACACATTTTTCAAGAATTACGAATAAGATATCACATGTATGATGAATTCATGTCACACCCCGGTTTTCATTTTCTGCGGAAGCGTATCGCGAGGTGCGGCCAGAGTGGCAATCGTTACAATCAATCGAGTAAACAACATATTTAAAACATAAAAGGATCTTCATCTATACATTTGTTTAGAAACCATAGTTTACAACACAAACATCTTGTTCGGGATAAAACAACTACACTTTAACAACATTGTTCAAAGTTTAAAACAGTTCCACACAACAAGATTACTGAAAAACAGGATGACATCTCAAAAGCTTGAGTTCTTGATAACAACACGAACATATTTTTCCAAAGCCGTCCACTAATCTCCTGTAATACATGTTAGTTTTGAAAACGTCAACAAAAGTTGGTGAGTTCATGTTAATAGTTTTCGTATCAAATGAATCTCCAAATCATTTGAAATAGTAAATTCGTTTTGTTTTTATCAAATGAATCTCCAAAACATTTGAAATAGTAAATTTTTTTTTGTTTCGTATCAAATGAATCTCCAAAACATTTGAAATAGTAAATTCGTTTCGTTTAGTATGATAAAAATCGTGTGATCATTAGTGTTTTGCAAGGACAATAATCTGTATGCCAGAATAGGAGGCAACCAAACCTTGGCAACTTATCGTGTCTATCAATGACACTAGTTTGGACACAAAGGAACTCTTAACGATCGCGGTTATCGTTGCCGTTAAGAGTGGGGCTTGCCAAAACCCAAATAGATCTATTCGTTTGTTCCTCGGTACTTGTTTATTCATTAATGGTCCCTTTATTTTAAACACCTATCTGCATGTGATCAAAATAGTTTTATCGTATCATCATACTAGTTGTAACATGTATACATCCTCGGAAGTTTAAAACTATAAACACTCAAAATAAAAGGGGAAACATGAACTCACAGATTTGCGTTCCGTGCAAATCTTATTCGATTCTTGGTTCGTCATTTGTTTCTCGACCTACAAGTGTTCTAATCTCGTTAGACACTTAGGTTTGTGTTTGTTTTTCATATAAGTAATTCATCTTGAATTTCGTTTTTTAGTTTTTCGTAATCGTTTGCTTTCTTTGTTATGTTTTTCGTATATATATAAAAAATTGAATGGGCTTAATTCATGTATTAGATTTTAATCCATTGTGTATGTTTAATGTATATGGGCCTAGCCCAAATTATTTTCTAAAGTGAATCTAGTCCATAATGGTTTATGAAAATTGGGTTTTTAGTCCAAGTATTCTTTGTAAAGTTGGCATTAGCCCAATTTTGACTAAAAATAGATTTTAGTCCAATATTATGTAAAAGTGGGCCTAGCCCAATTTTATTTTTGAAAAATGGACTTTAGCCAAATTTTATTTATGGACTCCTTTTTAAATTTACAAGATTTGGGCTTAGTCAATAATAATAATACTTGTATTTTTATAAAAACCTAGTTTTTATAAAAATTGTTACTTATGTCATATATGAATTCTTTTTAATGCATAAGCTTTTTAGTGTGTGTGACGGCTCGTATTTTGTTATGATCATTTACTACGTGTCGGCTTGGTTTATTCGTGTCGTTTGTCCCGTTCGTGTCGTCCGTCTCGTTTATATCGTTTGTTTCGTTTGTGCCATTTTATTTTGTCCAAAGTTGTCAAAGTGTCCATATTGTCCATAGTGTCCGAATTTGTCTGATTGTATGTTTATGTCCAACGATGGACATACCATTTTATAGTTTTGTTTTCCAAGTGTTATTATATATTTTTGTAATTTTTGTGGATGTGTATAATTTTGTATTTATTCCTCCATGAACTAAATACATAATATACATACCAAAAATATATATTTATGATACTTGATGAGTTTTGAAAGTATACATCTTATCCAAAATATATAATTTGTTACTTTTCGTTTAGAAATCTTCACAAAACATGAGTTCATAACATTTGTCCAACATTCGTTTAATCATGTTTAAAGACTTCAAATAGTTTTTCTAGTTACAGATTTCTTTGTTTAACAACTTTTGAACATAACAAAATTTATAAAATTTTTGCCATAGTTCCTTTTGAAAAATTCATTTTTCCCAAGTTTATACAAAACTTGTGTTCAATTCATTTCAACACAAAACGTCATCAAGTATCAATATTCATCATATTTTGTCAACAAAAATGCCATGAACATGATATAGTCTCTAACTTTCCTAAAAAGGAAACTTTATTCTTGATTTTTATCAAAAATTTGTAGAACAAGATTTTATTTAAAATTCTTGTTTTAGATGACTCATATAGTCATTTAAAGTACAAATATGTATTCAAAACTTTTTCTACTAACATATTTCATGTTCTTGATTATTTCTAGAAATGGAAACTTTATTCAAGTAATTTATCAAAATTTTGTTTTCTTGGATTTAAATGATTTCTCATTCTTTTCTAACATGCATGTTCATCATTTAAATCATCAAAACTCATGCTCATCATTTTTGTTGATGAATCTTAGTTGATCTAACATGCATGTGTTTAGATTATGTTTTTATACAAAAATAACCAAGATTCATGTTCACTAGTCTAAATTTCTCCAAGTTCATCCCAAAATCATAGAAAAATCATAAGATAAAAATATTGATTTTTGGTTTTTTCTTAGTGTTTTTCATGTGGGTTTTGTTTTGATTTTTGGTTCAAGATGAACTTGTTTTCTTTAAAAATCAAGAATGAAAATAAAACTAGAGTAGAGTGCTTACAATTTTGCTAGAAAAATGAGGATGAAGATATGAACATCTTGATGATCTAAGAGCTTCTAGTTTCACCAAAATGCTTCAAATAGCTTTCCTAATCTCACAAATATCTTGTTTCATCCATAAACCTCCATATTTGCATGTGTTCTTGAGTTTGAATTTTGAAAAGATGAAAATTGTCACACCCCCAAAACGTCGCAGCGGAATATAAAACGTAGTGGTGACAGAAGCTGGTGCCGATTTGTATCTTGCTGAACGATGCATCGTAATGTTAGACATTTTAACTTAATTTAAACATAGATTTTAAAACACATAGTCTTAAAGTCCGTTGCAATTACACCATAGTTAAATTGTTTTGATCCTTATAGATCTTATTACATTGGTCCCAAATAGTTTTTAAAAGTTTGTCCAAAACATTTCAAACCAAACATGCATCAACAACCACAAGATACGCCATAATTCCCGAAGCCGAACTCAAGTACCTGTAGAACACGTTAAAATCAAGTGTCAACACAAAGGAATGTGAGTTCACATATTCACTTACAAACAATTTTATTCCAAGGAAAACTTTCTGTTTAGGTGTTTATTTTAAAACATCCTTTTAATTTTAGAAAGTCCATTTTACTTCCTTAATAAAATCCATGGGTCTTCCGTCGCAGTTCAAGAACCCGACAATATTGTTACTACCCAGGTTTTGTATATTAAATTATTGCGTCAATTTTCAGACTCGTATGTTAGCTAGATGATACGAACTATATATTAACCATGTTGGGATAATCAATGCTAGACAATAAACATAATCAAAATTCGTCGCTTGACTTGACACGGGGCGACCGGTCACGACGGGGTTGTCAACCCGGTAGATCTACCAACAATTCCTCGTGTACAATACTTAAATGATTAAACGACATCATGGGCGCAGGGTTCTTTCTCGAAGAACAATATGATGTCTGCCTCACGTACAATATATATATCCTCCTAATATGATAATTTAATACACGATGTTGTACGAATCCCCTGATCCCCACCCTTGAGATCAGGCCGGCATCCGTCATCCGTCCTAACTTTACGGTCTATTTCTCGTCGGAAACACCATGCCATCCAAATTTCTTCCAAACATTCATTTATCAAAAACGTTTTATCTCGAAACGTATGATTTATCAAACCTCATATATTTTCAACAAAAATATATATTTTATATTAAAAGGTATGTTTTAATCCGAAAACATTATTAAACCCTTTTATTGGTGTGTTCTACCCCCAAAATATATATATAAAGCAGTAAAAAGAGGGGTTTAGTGACACTCACCTTTGGGTGCGTATTTTAAATAGCGCAATCCCATAGATTGATTTCTACACGTCCTATTATATATATAGGAATGATTTTAAACCAATATTCATAACACAAAAATCCTAAGTTTCTCCGTTTCTTAGAATTATCACATAACTTTGAGATTTTCTCGAAAAGTTATTGTTTTTTATTATATTCGCACGTTAATATATATATGATTTTGCGACTCGAACGATTTTATTGGTGACCATTATTGTGTAAATCCGTTAACTCTCCCGTTTATAAGCAATACATCTACGATTTGCGCGTCGTAATATATATACATAAACTTTTATATAATTTATCATAGAAACACGTGAAATCTTGTTAACTTATCTATTTTGTCATTTTTAAAGAAAATATACATAAAATATCTCCTATGTATCAAATTTCATGCTCGACAAACAAGTTACATTTTTAATGCAATTTTTTACCGTTTCTACCGCACAAAACGAACAAGTATACATGCATAATCCAAATTCTCAAAATCATGTTATAACTTAACATATTTTCACATTCTCATGTTTAAATCACATAACGCATCTAATCACATAAGGTTCACCCAAAATTTACCAATACTAGTGTACTTTGAAAAATGCGTATTTTAGCGATTCGGTAACGTTTTCGGGCATCGGAAGTCACGTATGACCAACCAAACACCAAGTAAACTTAAGATTAGTTAAAATACTCATTTTTAAACTAAAAATATCAGTTTACTTACTGATCTAAATCAGTTTTATAAAAATCACTCGAAAAGCCGATTTTTAACCGTTTTAACGCATAGTTTTGCGTTAAATGTTACTATAATCATCCCAACTCGAAACGACTTGATATTTTAACACAATACAAGTTATTCACTGATTAAAATAGCGGTTATAATCAGATTAGTGAAGTTTTTGTGTAAGTCGCATAAATCATGCGTTTTTCACGTATTTTACAACTTTTAATTCACCAAGTACAACATGCAAAGCTAGCAAACATTATGACAAAGTTATATGTCACTAAACACTTTAAAATAACTTTATTTTAGTGTTTATAATCTGCTCATAACTGATTTTTACTAAATCATACTCAAATCACCTTTTTATGATCACATATCATCATGCGTGTTCAAGTAAATGCATCTATTGCATTCACAATACATCATCATCATTTTATATGCACTAAAATATATATTCAACATATATTTAAATCATGTTCAAGTATTCAAGAACAATCATATTCTTCACATGATTATCATCCAAATCATTCATCATAAGTGCAACACATGCACATTCTTACACATTTAAAACTTTTAACATCAAAAATTCATATGCATGCATACCTACATACATACACGACTCATATATACATACATTCATATGAATCCAAGCTTTTACTTTTACATGTTCATTCACATGATTAATACCCTTTTAGAAGTTTCCAAGATCAAATGCACATAACTTTTCAACATTTTATCAAACAAGTTCAAACCAAAATCAAAACCCATATTCTGACATACACACATGCACATGTACGGCCACATATACATACATATACACACCCATTTTTATTTTATACAAAAACCCATTTGTTTTAGATTTCATGTTTGTGAATTATCCAAGAACTTTGAGAAACTTCTATCATCATCAACATCATCAAGAATCAAGAATATGGTTTTTAAAGTAAATTTTATACATTCTAGTTCTTGAATGATTTTTAGCAAAGATTTGATGATATGAGACTTAATTGTTGCTTGAAACACCTTGAAACCACTTCTAAACCATCAAATGAACTTATAAACACCTTGTAATGAGTTTGAATCCTCAAGAACATGGTTAGAAATTTCGAAATTAATGTGTTATGGGGGTGTTTCGGCTGAATTGTAGAGAGAGAGAGAATGAATTTGATTTATTTGAATAAGTTTCATGATTTATGGTGATATCTTGGGAGTATAAGGAAACATCATCATCACCACCTATTTTTCACCCAATTATTGAAGGAGAGAGGAGGGATAATGTGATGCATGGCTGCCATCTCAATTCTTTGTCCCTCATTACACACACACACACATCGAATACATATATATATACAATTTTGCTTAAAAACTGGTATTTTACTGGATACCGTATATTTTATTTAGCGTTTTAATCCCGTTTTAGCGCGTTTTAAATTATTTTTAACACTCTATAAAAATAAACCCACCAAAATATTATTGAACAATATTTTGTTTGACGGGACTGGCGACGTTGCTGGTATTTGGCAGTATGAGCGCTGTGCTGCTCGATACGCGCTTAAAATCGCAAAAATAGGTATTTATGCGTTTTTATTTATTTTTATCTTTCTATAGTAATTAACTCATCAAATTATTACTAAAATAATTATCAGTTGCCTTGACAGGCTGTGTTGACAGTATTTTGTCGGTACACGCGCTGCATCCCGCGGTATGCGCTTAAACTCGAAAAATAGAGTTTCCTAGCGTTTTAATTTGTTTTTCCTCACTAATATGATTAAAATTATTATTCTAATCATAACAGACTATTTTTAGGATTTTAACACCGATCGGGTGGTCACCGACGTTCGTTTCGCATTTTATCCGTTTCGCAATAAGCGTCTATCTTATCGTTGCCAACATAATTTTTACTAAAGTTTGAATTTACCAACTCATTAAATTCCACATATAAACATCATGACCAGTCAAATACAGCCCTGTTACCTATTCACAACGCGTGTTACCATTGTACGGTACGGCCTGAAAAGCCGGGTGTCACAGTCTCCCCCTGTTTAGGAAATTTCGTCCCCGAAATTTTACTTTACAGGTTTTGTTTTTGCATTGGGTGGAAACAGGAAAAACAGGTTTAATGGCTATAGTCTTACAGTTTCTGTGAGAAACTTTGATTCTTACAAAGAATCTTCGTAGACCTATATTACATACACTCTCAATTCCTAATCTCACATCTCAACGCTCTCCACCCTTTCCAAGGTTCAACATTTACAAGCACTTAATCAGGAAGATTAAGTGAAAATCCCACCTATTCGGGTTCTACATACGTATATTTACATATACATTACCTCATATCTAAGATAGTCTGAGTTTACACCCGATTGATCCAACTCGAGATGGGCTCTCAAAAGGATCAAATCTCATAAACTCGTCTTCCTTCCTTCTTGCATTAATTTCAGATATCCACAAATAGCCAAATCAATAAATAGCATACACGACTAGAATGCTGTAATTGCCTGTCCGGTTATTAGCATAACTCTTCTAGCTATACGTACTACTTCTACGGTGCTTTGATAAACTTCCGTTTATCTTCCAAACAAATCTCTATAAAGAACAAAATCAGTGTATTATCCATTATACACTTTCTCAACTGTACCCAAACAATACATCATGTACACTACTCCATCCTTATGGTAGCTTGAGCCTATAAGCGACTAATCCAACTCAAGATGGGCTCTTAAAAGGACCTAATCATTGTGGCTCATCTCTTCTTTTCTCTGCTAAACCCTATAGCATCTCTGCAAGATAACTCCTTTAACCGAACTAAATCTTCAATCTGGAATCGCAATAGTTCCTTCAATTGTCCATGTAATCCTTCTATTGATCAATTGGCGACTTTTAAGCTTCTATCGATCCAGGCAAATCCTGTCACTGGTTTCCTAGATAAACTAAGGTCTGGTTAATTGTCCTTTGTCATATTAGTTCAACATAATGGTGATCAACACTTCCATCCGTGCAAGGCTTCAAATGGAGCAACCTGAATACTAGCGTGTTAATTATTATTGTAAGATAACTCTGCCAAGGGCATGTGAATATCTTAACTTCCTTCGGAGTCCATCATACACGCTCCTAACTTTTCTTTCAAGGGTCCGAAAAGCTTCCTACTATCTTGCTGTCCAATCAATTTCCCTTTTCCTTTTGGGGTTATTAGTGTCGAAGGCTGCACTAATTTAGGGAATTTCTTAATAAATCTCCGGTAGTATCCAGCTAGTCTCATGAATCGTCATACTCCCGACGGGGTTTTTGGTGCTTCTCATCATTCGATCACCCTAATCTTAGATTGATCTACATGTATGCCTTCCTGATTCCTCAACAACTCCATAGTCAACTTCAAATGTTACTCCTGATTCTCCTTGGCTCGCGTGCAAGCAAGTATGTCGTCGATAAATATTATCACGAATTCATCTGATTAGGGTTTCCATACCCTGTTCACGAGATCCATGAATGTAAATGGCGCATTAATTTAGTCAAAAGGCATGACTAATAACTCGTAATGGCCACATCGTGTTCGAAAAGCAGTCCCCAGAATATCTTCGTCAGCAACCTTCAACTGATGATATCCTAATCGTAGGTCGATCCTCGTGTAGCAGCTGGATCCCTGTAGCTTGATTGAGCAAATCGTCAATCCTCGGTAAAGGGTACCGATTCTTGATAATCAACTCGTCCAGCTTTCTGAAATCATCACATATCCAGAAGGATCCATCCTTCTTCTCAACAAAACCGATGCGCCTCAAAGCGAAAAGCTTGATCAAGTGAAACCCTTGTCCAGTAGCTCTTGAAACTGACTCGACATTTCTATCATTCTCAAACGGTGCTTAATCTATAAGGAGATTGTGCAACTAGGTGCAGCACCGGGTGCCAGATCGATTCGAAATTCGATTTGTCTCGCAAGGGGCAATCCAGGTAAGTCTTTTTAGGAAAACTTCTGGATAATTGCGAACAATAGGAATCTCTCCGTTATTCCTACATTCGGCTTTCGTATCCACCATGTTAACTAAGAACGCAGGATAGCCTCTTCGCAACAACTTGAGCATACTCAAAACACTGATGACTCTCAACCCTCAGCACTCAACACTCAACACTCGACACTCGGTCGGTCTCCGTGAACAATTACCACCTTTCCATCACCAGAACGAGGTATCTTAGCTTGCTTCTCCGAGCAATAATCCCTGCTTCGTTCTTGGATAATCAATCCATTCCTCGCATCTACGTCAAAGCTCCCCAGCTCCGCTGGAAAATAAACCAACACTAGAACTACGATCACCTAACTAAATACTACAACCACAAGCGACCTTACTAGTTTCCATCATCTGACCAATTGCTAGTTCTATCGGGCACTTTATACTCATCTTACTTGTAGGTGAACACAAAAATGGTTCAAAGTTTTTCGAAACAAAACTCAAGTCAGCTTTGGTATTAAAAGTATGAACATAGATTAGTTTTTTATTCGAAACATACCGGTAACAACAGCAAGATCATCTCGTGCCTTCCCAGCGTTTAGCTCGAACGCTCTACCCCTGGCATCCTGACCCTTCATTTTCAGACAATCACTCTCGAATGTCCTTGCTCACCACACTTGTAGCATCCCTCGAGCGTAACTCCATCCAACGTACTCTTAGCATAGCACTCGCGAGTCATATGTCTAGTCCGACCACAACTGGCGCACTTTCTCCACTCATCCTCGTGAGTCTTCCTCTCAAGACCACTCCTGCCATCCCTTGCATTATCCTTTCCCGACTCTCTAGGATTAGCTACACACTCTTTCTCCAATCTGCGTTCCTCACCACACTTCTCATCGGTATCTTTCCTCGAACTCTCAGACTTTCGCTTTCGCGAATCCCCAGATCTAGGCTCGGAATGCGGAATTATTTGAATGGTCGACCCGCTGTGACGGCCTGACATCACGCATACCGTTGCCACGTCCTTGCATAGGGTACCAGTAAATGATCTTGGGTTACAACCCTGGATTGTTTTATGTGTACATCTATGTACTGTTCACAAAGTTAATGAAAAAAAATCAGATTTACGCTCCGATTATATCATAACACAGGAACTACTAAAACTTTCCGATCATTATATCACCTGAAGGGTCACTGATCTGTGTCCCACCATAACCATGCCCATGAGCATCACGTCCACGTTCCTGGCCATTATTTTGGTTAGCAATGCGCTGTTCCATGGCAGCATTAACGTGTCGGGCTATGAGTTGTGCCAACTCTTTTAGGGTAATAGGTAATCCAGAACCCTGTCTCACTTTTGGCGGTATTTCGTCGTTTCTATTATTACAACATAATATCAACATAAGACGATTTCCAAAATAATTCAATCATTAAATGTTAGTGGACCAAACATGGCGCATGTATAATATCCACATATTAATGAGAAAAAATTTTAAGCCAAAAGGAACCCATTCGATATTTATATCAGAAATTTTCAAAGCTTGTTTTTAGTACTAAGACAAATCAAAATTTGGCATGTCTACTTCAACACCCTCAACAAGCCTATATGAAATTTCCTCCTAAATATCTGAAAATTTGGCATGCAGCCATAAATAGGGTTCATCAAATGAGACATACAAAACAAACAACAGAAACAACCAACAACTAACGCTTCAATCCTTGGAGTCCAACATCTTCCTAACATGCTATTCTAGCTCATCATAACAGTCCATATGTCCCTCTGAGTCCTTCATCGTCTCCATGCCTCCGCGTAACATGGCGAACTGACGATCACAGTGAGAGCGATTGACCCAAACCCCTTTCTGCCTCTTCAAAGTGGACATTGTCTCAACTCTCGAAGTCGATGCGATCTCTCTAATGGGCCGAGTCCTCTTCCTACGACGAGTGTAGACTAAAAGAGGTGTAGCAAAACACGTGACTCGAATATCCGAATAAATGATTCTGTAACGACGGGTGAAAAATCTCAAGTGCAGGCTCAACAGTATCAATGAGCAGAACTACTAATGGCTCTATAGGCCGGGACGTGACATATCATAACCGTACAAAGTAAGTGTGTGATCAATATGAATAGTAACACATAAGGCCCAAATAAACAGAAAATCATGTATTCACATAAACACATAAGGGTTTTCATACATGATAAAATTTTTCTATGTTTATTTAAAATTCTTGGCTTCGAGAATTTTGGACTTCACATTTCAAAATTCTCAGGTTGAAGTCTAGTGTTTTTCTCCGAAAATATCTAGTTCGCTAACAACCAATGGCTCTGATACCAACTTCTGTCACACCCCAAAAACGTCGCAGGAGAATATAAAACATAGTGGTGACGGAAGCTGGTGCCCATTTGTATCTTGCTGAACGATGCATCGTAATGTTAGACATTTTAACTTAATTTAAACATAGATTTTAAAACACATAGTCTTAAAGTCCGTCGCAATCACACCATAGTTAAATTGTTTTGATCCTTATGGATCTTATTACATTGGTCCCAAATAGTTTTTAAAAGTTTGTCCAAAAAATTATCAAACCAAACATGCATCAACAACCACAAGATACGCCATAATTCCCGAAGCCGAACTCAAATACCTGTAGAAGACGTTAAAATCAAGTGTCAACACAAAGGAAGGTGAGTTCACATATTCACTTACAAACAATTTTATTCCAAGGAAAACTTTCTGTTTAGGTGTTTATTTTAAAACATCCATTTAATTTTAGAAAGTCCATTTTACTTCCTTAATAAAATCCATGGGCCTTCCGTCGCAGTTCAAGAACACGACAATATTGTTACTACCCAGGTTTTGTATATTAAATTATTGCGTCAATTTTCAGACTCGTATGTTAGCTAGACGATACGAACTATATATTAACCATGTAGGGATAATCAATGCTAGACAATAAACAGAATCAAAATTCATCGCTTGACTTGACACGGGGCGACCGGTCACGACGGGGTTGTCAACCCGATAGATCTACCAACAATTCCTCGCGTACAATACTTAAATGATTAAACGACATCATGGGCGCAGGGTTCTTTCTCGAAGAACAATATGATGTCTGCCTCACGTACAATATATATATCCTACTAATATGATAATTTAATACACGATGTTGTACGAATCCCCTGATCACCTCCCTTGAGATCAGGGCCCAACTTTACGGTCTATTTCTCGTCGGAAACACCGTGCCATCCAAATTTCTTCCAAACATTCATTTATCAAAAACGTTTTATCTCGAAACGTATGATTTATCAAACCTCATATATTTTCAACGAAAATATATATTTTATATTAAAAGGTATGTTTTAATACAAAAACATTATTAAACCCTTTTATTGGCGTGTTCTACCCCCAAAATATATATATAAAGCAGTAAAAATAGGGGTTTAGTGACACTCACCTTTTGGGTGCGTATTTTAAATAGCGCAATACCAGAGATTGATTTCTGCACTTCCTATTATATATATAGGAATGATTTTAAACCAATATTCATAACACAAAAATCCTAAGTTTCTCCGTTTCTTAGAATTATCACATAACTTTGAGATTTTCTTGAAAAGTTATTGTTTTTGAATATGTTGGCACGTTAATATATATATATATATATATGAGTCCATATATATATATATATATATTTATGATTTCGTGACTTGAACGATTTTATTGGTGACCATTATTGTGTAAATCCGTTAACTCTCCCGTTTATACGCAATACATCTACGATTTGCGCGTCGTAATATATATACATAAACGTTTATATAATTTATCATCGAAACACGTGAAATCTTGTTAACTTATCTATTTTATCATTTTTAAAGCAAGTATACATAAAATATCTCCTATGTATCAAATTTCATGCTCGACAAACAAGTTACATTTTTAATGCAATTTTTTACCGTTTCTACCGCACAAAACGCACAAGTATACATGCATAATCCAAATTCTCAAAATCATGTTAGAACTTAACATATTTTCACATTCTCATGTTTAAATCACATAACACATCTAATCACATAAGGTTCACCCAAAATTTACCCACAATAGTGTACTTTGAAAAATGCGTATTTTAGCGATTCGGTAACGTTTTCGGGCATCGGAAGTCACGTATGACAAACCAAACACCAAGTAAAATTAAAATTAGTTAAAATACTCATTTTTAAACTAAAAATATTAGTTTACTTACTGATCTAAATCAGTTTTATAAAAATCACTCGAAAAGCCGATATTCGACCGTTTTAACGCATAGTTTTGCGTTAAATGTTACTATAATCATCCCAACTCAAAATGAATTGATATTTTAACACAATACATGTTATTCACTGATTAAAATACTAGTTATAATCAGATTAGTGCAGTTTTTGTGTAAGTTACATAAATCATGCGTCTTTCACGTATTTTACAACTTTTAATGCACCAAGTACAACATGCAAAGCTAGCAAACATTATGACAAAATTACATGTCACTAAACACTTTAAAATAACTTTATTTTAGTGTTTATAATCTGCTCATAACTGATTTTTACCAAATCATACTCAAATCACATTTTTATGATCAAATATCATCATGCGTGTTCAAGTAAATGCATCTATTGCATTCATAATACATCATCATCATTTTATATGTACTAAAATATATATTCAACATATTTAAATCATGTTCAAGTATTCAAGAACAATCATATTCTTCACATGATTATCATCCAAATCATTCAGCATAAGTGCAAGACATGCACATTCTTACACATTTAAGACTTTTAACATCAAAAATTCATATGCATGCATACCTACATACATACACGGCTCATATATACATACATTCATATGAATCCAAGCTTTTACTTTTACATGTTCATTCACATGATTAATACCCTTTTAGAAGTTTCCAAGATCACATGCACATAACTTTTTAACATTTTATCAAACAAGTTCAAACCAAAATCAAAACTTATATTCTAACATACACACATGCACATGTACGGCCACATATACACACCCATTTTTATTTTATACAAAAACCCATTTGTTTTAGATTTCAAGTTTGTGAATTATCCAAGAACTTTGAGAAACTTCTATCATCATCAACATCATCAAGAATCAAGAATATGGTTTTTAAAGTAAATTTTATACATTATAGTTCTTGAATGATTTTTAGCCAAGATTTGATGATATGAGACTTAATTGTTGCTTGAAACACCTTGAAACCACTTCTAAACCATCAAATGAACTTATAAACACCTTGTAATGAGTTTGAATCCTCAAGAACATGGTTAGAAATTTTGAAATTAATGTGTTATGGGGGTGTTTCGGCTGAATTGTAGAGAGAGAGAGAGAGAATGAGTTTGCTTTCTTTGAATAAGTTTCATGATTTATGGTGATATCTTGGGAGTATAAGGAAACATCATCCTCACCACCTATTTTTCACCCAATTATTGAAGGAGAGAGGAGGGATAATGTGATGCATGGCTACCATCTCAATTCTTTGTCCCTCATTACACACACACACACATCGAATACATACATACATACATACATATATATATATATATATATATAGGGCGGGGCTCATGCGAGAACTCCATTTATTGCGAGAACCGCGAGAACCAATGTGAACACAACCTAAAATAGCTAAAAAAACCTAACCCCCACCCCCCCAAAAAAAAACCTAAACCCCCAAAAAACCTAAAAAAACCCCTAACCCCCCCCCACCCCCCCCCCCCACCCAAGCTAAAATGCTAAAAACTAAACCCCCAAAAAACCTAAAAAAATATAAAAAAACTAAAAAAAATCTAAAATTTTTTTTAATATTTTTTATGCTTAAATCGCTACTTTTAGTGGCTAAAAAATATTTTTTTTTATTTTTTATTTTTCGAAAAGTAGCGATTTTTATATAAAAAATATTAAAAAAAAAAAATTGTGTGATTTTTAGCTATTTTTAGGCATTTTTGGTTGTGTTCACATTGGTTCTCGCGGTTCTCGCAATAAGAGGTGGTTCTCGCATGATCTTCTCCCTATATATATATACAATCTTGGTTAAAAACTGGTATTTTACTGGATACCGGGTATTTTATTTAGCGTTTTAATCCCGTTTTAGCGCGTTTTAAATTATTTTTAACACTCTATAAAAATAAACCCACCAAAATATTATTGAACAATATTTTGTTTGCTGGGACTGGCGAAGTTGCCGGTATTTGGCAGTATGCGCGCTGTGCTGCGAGGTACGAGCTTAAAATCGCAAAAATAGGGATTTATGCGTTTTTATTTATTTTTATCATTCTATAGTAATTAACTCATCAAATTATCACTAAAATAATTATCAGTTGCCTTGACAGGCTGTGTTGACAGTATTTTGTCGGTACACACGCTGCATCGCGCGGTACGCGCTTAAACTCGAAAAATAGAGTTTCCTAGCGTTTTAATTTATTTTTCCTCACAAATATGATTAAAATTATTATTCTAATCATAATAGACTATTTTTAGGATTTTAACACCGATCGGGTGATCACCGACGTTCGTTTCGCATTTTATCCGTTACGCAATAAGCGTTTATCTTATCGTTGCCAACATAATTTTTACTAAAGTTTGAATTTACCAACTCATTAAATTCCACATATAAACATCATGACCAGTCAAACAGGGGCAGATCTACATTGATCCATACGGGTTCGCCCGAACCCACTCGGTTTCAAATTATTAGTCTTATTTTTAATAGTAAAATCCTAATGAAACCATAAATTTTTTTTGAGATGAACCCATTCATAAATTTGAGGGATGGCTAGGTGGTTGAGGCATTGTATTCGTAATTCCAGGTCTCTGGTTCTATTCCCTTCTTGAGTATTATTATGCCCCTTTTTTTTCTAAATCAAAAATCCATCTAGGGTTTTGTCATTAGACAAAGCGGCGCCCAACCCCAGTAAGAGAACGCACACATCATCAGACCTTCTATTCTTTCACTTAACAAAACCCCTTCAACACCCTACCAAAATCTCTCATTCACTAACCAAATTAATCCCTAATTAAGTCAAGAACACTTCGATTTCACAATCCACAGGCTCACATTCATTCTGATTCCTTCAAATATCCAGCCAATTTCAAGTTTCAGTGGTATACCTTCTTGAAGGAATGAAAGGTAAACTTACAATTTCTTTAGTTTCTTTCATTATTTTCAATGAATATGTTTAATGTGTTGTTAATATGTATGATTATATGAAAATTGTGCATCTGTTGACCTTGAATAATATGTTATGAATTAGACAATAGTGATGTTAATTTGTCATCTATTGAACTTGAATAATATGTGTTAATATGTTATGTTATGATTAAATCCAGCCAATTTCAAGTTTCAGCCAATTTGTCATCTGTTGAACTTGAATAATATGTGTTAATATGTTTTAATAATATGTGATGTTAATTGTGCATCTGTTGAACTTCAAATATCCAGCCAATTTCAAGTTTCAGTGTTAATATGTTATGATTATATGAAAATTATCATCTGTTGAATTTGAATAATATGTGAATATTATGAATTAGACAATTAGTGATGTTAATTTGTTGAAACTTGAATTGCATTTGTTACATCGAAAAGGAGTTCTTTCAACAAGTTTCGGTCGAAGATGTTATGCAACGTTTTCAAAAGATGAAAATCCGTAGGGAACAATTATAGGTAATATTTTTTTAATTTGTAAGAACCGTCGTATTTGTATTACATGTTTATTTTATTTTTAATGACCATGTTTTTTTATTATTGTATCGTATTTTTATTATGTGATGAATCCGTAGGGAACAATTATAGGTAATATTTTTTTTTTAATTTGTAAGAACCGTCGTATTTGTATTACATGTTTATTTTATTTTTAATGACCATGTTTTTTTTATTAATGTATCGTATTTTTATTATGTGATGAATTTTACCCGACTCGAACCGTCGGATCGGCCCAATTTTTTTTACATTCGGTCCTATTATATTAGAGTATCTTAAAAATTGAACCCACTGAAAAAAATTCCTGGATCCGCCACTGCAGTCAAATACAGCCCTGTTACCTATTCATAACACGTGTTATAATTGTACGGTACGGCCTGAAAAGCCTGGTGTCACAAAAATGATGATGGTTTTTAGTTGGGCCGATTTCAAGAGAGAAAGAGTGAGAAGTTGTGGAGTTTTGGAGTTTGTTGGAAATGATAGTAGGATGGAGTGTTTAGTTTAATTTGGATGATTTCTTTTGATCTTCCCAACACTAGTCATTCATATAATACTTCCTAACACAACAACTAGAAAATAGGTGGGGTCCGACAGACACCCATAAACGTGTACATGGGTGGTGGTTTTGTATTAGATATTTTTTTATAAATCTTGATTAAATATACAAACATTCATAAACTTTGATAAATTATATAAAAATATCTACAATGTTTCAAGCTTTCATACTTTAAATAATGTGACACTAGGTAAAACAAATTCACCAAAATTATTAGTTTGTTGATCGGGTGAAAAAGTTGGTTCGGGTCCTGTACCGGGTTAAATACTGACAGTACATTTTATTTATATAAATACTGTGACACCTGTGTCACTGTGACCATCAAAAAAATACCAAACCAATGAAATAGTTTATTTCATACTTGGGATTTGTATAAATATGTGCATCTTTTGCACATATCAATTCTTGTTCGATTTCGGGCTCTAAATCGCTTTCTGGAAGGTTATACGCGCACCGATGCGTAAATATAACCAGTTTAATGCAACAAACACTCCAGAATAGTGACATAGGCTTAACATACCTTAAATAACCTTTACATAACTTAGAAATAAGTTTTGGAAGGTTTGGTATGCCAAAATCAAGTTAATTCGCTTACAGGGACTAAATTTGACAAACAGCGAAAGTATGCCAATCTGAACTGTAACAGACATTCCGGAACATGACCATAAGTTAAAAATACCATAAATATCCTTTATATAGCTTAGAAATATGTTTTGAGGGGTTCGGTGTGCTAAAATAAACTTTTGGTTCATTTAGGGACTAAAAGCGTCAAAAAGTGCATAAGTTTGCATTTTCGCGCATAACTTACATTCTAAATACATCCGGACATCCAAAAATTGATGTAAGCACTAAAATATTTTATTTTAGTGTTTGGCATAAGAAAAATCCATTCGTCGCGCAATTTGGATCGTTTTTGCGTCCGTTACGACTTCCGTCGTAATTAACCGAACAACGCAATTGTACGGCCAAACGAACCGACATCCGAGATATTTTTGAGCACATTTTAAGTTCCCTATACTTTAACTTCATTTTAGAGCTTTGAAATGGGGTTAACGGGCCTTAAACATGTCAGAAATGGCTTTAATGCTTGACAGGGACCAAAACTGTAATTCTGCCAAAGTTGATGGCTTACAGACCGTAAGCCATCACCCTTACGGTCCGTAAGCATGTCTTAGACAGCAGAAAATGCAGAAACATTGAATCTGGTCCATTCCACTTGTGCACATGGTTTTGGGCAATGCTATGGGCTCAAATGGTTTTCCAAAACCAGGGTCTTGATGTGTAGGGTGGAGATTGAAGCACGGTTTTCGAGGAACGATCTTAACGGTCCTAGAAATCCTATAAATACCCCCCCCCCATTCACTTGCAAAAACCCACAAATTGAAATCTGATTTATGCTCTCTAAGTGGAAGTATATGCTTCCTACCTGAGAGAAAATCGGGTTCCAATCTTGCGGGGACCTTCTGTAAGTCGTCTTTCGTTCTTTTACGCGTTTTTAGCGTTTTCTGCGTTGGCCATTTTATGGTCAACACGAAGTTCGGTTGAACTTCATAACGTGAGCGTAATCACGATGGTTATAGTCCCTTGTGACTATACCCACTGATTACCACGTTATCTAGGCTCAGTGACGAGTCGTAGTTTCGGCCAAAATACGTATTATTGCGTATTTTGTAACCAAACTACTTATGGGTATCAAAACCATTTGTTTTGATACCAAACTTGTTTTCTAACTTAGTTAAGCATGTTTTAACATGCTAAGCTCGTCACTTTTAGTTTTTGTGCTTGTCTAGGGTCGTAAAGGTAGGCGATCTAAACAATCGCTTATACTTTCGAACCCGACCCATTTGGTCGATCTTTAGGATCCGACCAAATACATTAGGTGACCATAGTATATAGGGAATAACCTTCCGAGGTTATACCTTATGCTCACGACGTTTAGTTAGTTGTATGATAGGTAGTTTATATGCCTTAGGTAAATTACCAAAATGCCCTTTTTACGCCAAAATTCATTTTAAGCATATGTAACATTACCTTTGGTATCTAAACTGATTAGACAACAATATTAAACATGAAGAGGCATATTTTACTTATCATAGGACTAGTTAGGCGTTCCGAACGCGTTTCACGCGAACGACGCGTTAAAGTAGCATAAGCTACCTAGACGGGTCGTAATGGGTCGTAAGCACTTAGGTTAGGTTTCATTTTAGTATGTAGGCTTTGTTAAACCATATTACATGAGTTCTCATACTCATTTGGTTTACGAGCCCTCATCCTATCCAATCCTACGATTTAGGTCCGTTTATTAATGTAGATACCTATATTAGGTGCCGTTTGATATTCGTGACCTTCTAGCTTTGCTTGGTGGATAACTAAAGTCTATTGAGCGATCTCAAGTGAGTACATAGACCCCTATTTTACTGTTTTCAAACTGTTTTGGGGTGGAACACATGTGCCTACTTGTTACTTTCATGCTTTCCTGTTTTCACATCATATACTTGCTATGTTCAATAGTACACTTATAGTACATGATTTCATTGTGTTTTTGCTATGTATGTCCTTTGTTGCATACTTAGTACATTATTTTACATTACATTTTATGCTATGTATGTCCATTGTGTGCATACTTAGTATATTGTTTTACATTACATTTCATGCTATGTATGTCCATTGTGTGCATACTTAGTACATTTGTTTCACGTCACATGCTATGTATGTCCATTGTGTGCATACTTAGTACATTGTTTTACATTACATTTCATGCTATGTAAGTCCATTGTGTGCATACTTAGTACATTTGTTTCACGTCACATGCTATGTATGTCCATTTGTTGCATACTTAGTACAGTTCTTTTCATCACATGCTTACATTTTGGTATGACATTTGGTTTGTTTAAATGGGACAATATACATTCATTAACATTAGCTACGCTGTTCGTTAGTAGGTAGTGGTACCATAGGAATTGACAACTCCCGTTCCTGACATCCTAGGTATGTTTGGATGGAAGGAATGACCGAATTCGATAAACATAACACAGATAGACCTTTAAATTCGTTTAGGGGTTTATCGCCACAGTCACAAGGCTTGGATGTATGCATTTTCACAATACCGCATAGATGTTTATATCAGTATAGCATGCATTTGTTCCACAAAACATAACTTTGATTTAAACCATGTTTTACTTCAATACCTTGTTTTTGTGCATTTTACATATGGTTTAGTTGACATATTTCACTTTCCATACCTGATATTTTGATATACACAATTCATGATTTACATTAGACATAAACATTTTGACATTGATATACACAATTCATGATTTACATTAGACATAAACATTTTGACATTGATATACACAAATCATGATTTACATTAGACATAGACATTGGACATGGTTTTCATACAAACATTTTGACATTTGACTATACATAAACATTCTTACATTGATGGTTGGTTTTGGTAAGTGATTTAAGTAACGAGACGTGTGTAGTATGATACAAGCATGGTGGATACGCCGCTGGTACTTCCTATATATAAGTGCTTGTATTATATTACATGTTGTAGCGTTATTTAAATCATTTCAATTTGGACTTATACATTTTACACAAATGACATATTTTTCACAAGACATTGTTTTACAAAACAAACTTATTTTATACAAACTCATTTTACTTGGTTATTCATTTAACCTTGCATTATTCTTTTATACATATATATCGTTTGGTTTATTTATCACTTTTCAAATGATTTACAAGACAAAACAATTTACAAGGTTCATGACTAAACATTTTCTTAAACAATAAGTCATGAATCTTATTTTCATAAAACCTATGTATCTCACAGGCATTTTTATGCTGACGTACCTATTTTCACATCTGTTTCAGGAAATGATGCATAGGATTGATCAAGATACACTTAGGCAGACTTGGGCTTTAGTGACAATAAAAGATGCAAGACTAGTTAATTATGTTGTACTTCTTTGTTTGTTAAGACATTGTAACTCTTTTGATTCAATAAAACAATATTTCAATTTCCATGTGTTATGAAACAATGATTCTGTTACAACACTCCCCGACGTTTCCGCCACGTTTCGTTGTTTTACGTGGTCGGGGTGTGACAGAAAAGTTGGTATCAAAGCTCATGGTTATAGGGAATTAGGTTATTAGTAATACTTTGACCTAGTCTATAACCTTCCTAGGACCCTAACGCGAGTTTACTTGCGTTTAGTCATAAAACAATACCGTCACCTATCCTTAGGCGACGACCACAACAAGAACATGAATTTCAAAAACCTCTTTGAAAACTAATCATCTGTTCTAGGATGATTGATTACTAGGTTTTGAACCCTCAGTTATAAGGTTTTGAACCCCTTTGAATTTTCAAAATCTCGTCAAAGTTTGGGTCTTATAATGTGAACACGTGCAAACTGGAAGAGTGAATGCCTGTACCCTGAGTTTTCTGTCGAAGGCTAGAGTGTTCGTACAAATCCGCAGTATCGGACCAGTCACTCTTACCTGGGAACTCTTGGGGTGAGTATCCACTTATAGGCGAGCATGTCTTCAGTGATAGATTAATATGACCCGTTTACTTTGATTAGTCACCGTCTCATTTGTTTGCCTTGGGTAACAAACAAATGATCGCAATTTTTATGCGTTGTCATTTTGTTTTATTTTCCGGTAACATTTCATTTGTTTCCTCCTATATCTTTCATTTCCTCCAGAATGTCTCTTCATCGCACCGACGCCCAGATATCCGAGCAGACAGCCAAATTTGCCCAACGAATAGGCGAAGTAGTCCTGAAGACTCTCGAATTAGCTACTGCCATGTATCGTCTCCAGGATGAAGCCACTCAGGAATCACTAAAGGAGACAGAAGCCAAGCCTTCACCAAAACCAAAGAAACGTAAAGCTTCAAAGAATTCCGCAACGGTTGCACCAAAACAGGCAAGACCTAGCCAAGTGACAGCACCACCAGCCAAGAAACCAATCGAGGAATCTAAGACCATGGATGAACAGACTGGATCCCCTAAGAAGTCAAAGAAGCGAAAGGCTTCTCAGAACTTCGCCGTGGTAGCTCACATTGGTCAAGCCGTCCCCAACCAACCAACTCAACCCCCTGCTAGGAAGCGATACAATGGAACTTCACCCTTGTGCAACCAATGTAACCTTCATCATCATGCTAGTGTGAAGTGCCGCAAATGCCAAATTTGTGGACTTATGGGTCATACAGCAAAAGTTTGCCGAGCTGCAGTTGCACCAAATCAAGCTGACAACAATCCTGCTCAAGCTCGCTTTCCGCCTGGATCGTGCTACAACTGTGGCAAGATGGGTCATTTCGTGAAAAAATCCCCAAAGCTTGCTAAGGCAAATCCAACCCACGGATGAGCAGTTGACTGATTAGAGGATGTTGTTGTCTTATGCTTTTGTTTCTTCTGTTTTCTTGTAATGTGAAACAATCTGTTTTGTTTATAAATAAATTGTTGTTCACAATTCTAATATACAAGTGTAGTTACATGTGTGTATGGCATTCCCCTATGATACTTATGACAACGAACTGCATTCCTACAAACTACTCTTGTGATTCTCTCTTTCAAGTGATCGCTCATAATCTTCTCGAAAGTTCTAAGTACTCGTTTCATTCTAGGAGATGAAGTACAAGAAATAAAGTGAAATTATGAGTAATCGTGCCTTTTGCAAATCTGCGCCTTTGAATCCTTGGATGGATAGCTAAGGATATTTTCAAATCTTATACCCATTACATTCTGATTTTTTTTTTCAACATGCATAACATAAGTTTTCAAAACAACCCTCATGATTTCAAAATATTTCATATAGTTTGAAAACAATTTTATGTAATATATCAAGTGCACGATTTCAAAAGCATCATTCATGTTTTCAAAAACCTTATACATACTTTCAAAATCCAACTCATGATTTTAAAACATTTTTATAAATATACTTACCCAATACACCTACTTTATGATTTCAAAAGTATTATATATAAGGTTTCAAAAACAGTGAACACATTTTTTTAAAACCCCATGCATAGATTTCAAAGATATTTTTTTTCCTCATACATTGACTTAACCTTCAAATTCTGCTTCATATGTCGCCTTGACATATCTAGCATCTCAACTTCATAAGCTTTTTTACTTCATGTTTTGACATAAGCACACCCAGTGCAAAGTTTCAAAACATCTTCAACTTCTAAAATCCATATGGGATTTTTTTTATCTCCATAATTAGACCCTTGGGATGATTATCATACAAATCGGAGTCCTTCATTGGATTCCTTGTATACCTAAATTCGAACATTTCGGTTCTTTATAATTGAAATCGAATTTTCTTCTTTCTATCTTTATAGTTAGATTATTGGAAATATTTAAAGCACCAATAAAAAATCCACTGTTTGGATACCTGGTGTACTTTAAATACATGCGCACAGTTAGCAGAACAAGTTAACAAAATGATAACAAATTCAAGATCAAGTTAAACAATTATGTGATTATGTGTTTATGCATTTTGTGTTTTCTTTTATGCATTTGGTGTTTTATACTCTGGATATTCGTTATCCAAATCCTCGTAGAATCTTTCATATCTTCATATGAGGTATTCGTAGTAGGATATTCAAAAAGGTACTACCTTAAATCCTTATTGGGCTTCTACGTGATAGTCAAGACCCTTGGATTTTATAGTACCACTCCATGATTCATAAGAGACCTTTTAGTGGTCTAGTAAAAAAGATTGATTCAAAAATCTGGTTAAGAATGACATGTGATGATATAAGCTGAAAAGACTCCTTGGTTGCCTATTAAAATCATTTATTGATTTAATAAAAAGGGACCCTATGGTGGTCTAGTCACAATCATCACAGGATCGTTCATTGTTTTCTTCCCCTACACATTTTAGGATGCACTACGTGACTATGCAAGGAATTACGTAAATATGGATGCATACATAATTACGAAGTTCAGTGCACGGAAACCACAGTAAGATTTACTATGTGTAAGAACCGATAGTGGCAACAATAATGAGATGTGAACAATGTAATGGGGGTAGGTGGACACACCAATAACACTTTATATACTTGTATATAAGTGTCCTTCTCACATTGGAAGCATGCTGTTATTTAAAGTTACTAGAAGTTCAGGACTCTAACCAGTGTTGTTTAATCTGTTCAACTTCATGTTTCAAGCTCTCACAAGTTTCCTCTAAACAAATTTCGGGACGAAATTTCCTGAAGTAGGGGAGACTGTGACACTTGTGTCACTGTGACCATCAAACAAATACCAAACCAATGAAATAGTGTATTTCATACTTGGGATTTGTATAAATATGTGTATCTTTTGCACATATCAATTCTTGTTCGATTTCGGGCTCTAAATCGCTTTCTGGAAGGTTATACGCGCACCGATGCATAAATATAACCATTTTAATGCAACAAACAATCCGGAATAGTGAAATAGGATTAACATACCTTAAATAACCTTTACATAACTTAGAAATAAGTTTTGGAAGGTTTGGTATGCCAAAATCAAGTTAATTCGCTTACAGGGACTAAATTTGACAAACAGCGAAAGTATGCCAATCTGAACTGTAACAGACATTCCGGAACATGACCATAAGTTAAACATACCATAAATATCCTTTATATAGCTTAGAAATAGGTTTTGAGGGGTTCGGTGTGCTAAAATAAACTTTTGGTTCATTTAGGGACTAAAAGCGTCAAAAAGTGCATAAATTTGCATTTTCGCGCATAACTTACATTCTGATTACATCCGGACATCAAAAAATTGATGTAACCACTAAAATATTTTATTTTAGTGTTTGGCATAATAAAAATCCATTCGTCGTGCAATTTGGATCGTTTTTGCGTCCGTTACGACTTCCCTCGTAATTAACCGAACAACGCAATCGTACGGCCAAACGAACCGAAATCCGAGATATTTTTGAGCACATTTTAAGTTACCTATACTTTAAATTCATTTTAGAGCTTTGAAATGGGGTTAACGGGCCTTAAACGTGTCTGAAATGGCTTTAATGCTTGACAGGGACCAAAACTGTAATTCTGCCAAAGTTGATGGCTTACGGACCGAAAGCCATCACCCTTATGGTCCGTAAGCATGTCTCAGACAGCAGAAAATGCAGAAACATTGAATCTGGTCCATTCCACTTTTACATTACATTTCATGCTATGTATGTCCATTGTGTGCATACTTAGTACATTTGTTTCACGTCACATGCTATGTATGTCCATTGTGTGCATACTTAGTACATTGTTTTACATTACATTTCATGCTATGTATGTCCATTGTGTGCATACTTAGTACATTTGTTTCACGTCACATGCTATGTATGTCCATTTGTTGCATACTTAGTACAGTTCTTTTCATCACATGCTTACATTTTGGTATGACATTTGGTTTGTTTAAATGGGACAATATACATTCATTAACATTAGCTACGCCGTTCGTTAGTAGGTAGTGGTACCATAGGAATTGACAACTCCCGTTCCTGACATCCTAGGTATGTTTGGATGGAAGGAATGACCGAATTCGAAAAACATAACACAGATAGACCTTTAAATTCGTTTAGGGGTTTATCGCCACAGTCACAAGGCTTGGATGTATGCATTTTCACAATACCGCATAGATGTTTATATCAGTATAGCATGCATTTGTTCCACAAAACATAACTTTGATTTAAACCATGTTTTACTTCAATACCTTGTTTTTGTGCATTTTACATATGGTTTAGTTGACATATTTCACTTTCCATACCTGATATTTTGATATACACAATTCATGATTTACATTAGACATAAACATTTTGACATTGATATACACAATTCATGATTTACATTAGACATAAACATTTTGACATTGATATACACAAATCATGATTTACATTAGACATAGACATTGGACATGGTTTTCATACAAACATTTTGACATTTGACTATACATAAACATTCTTACATTGATGGTTGGTTTTGGTAAGTGATTTAAGTAACGAGACGTGTGTAGTATGATACAAGCATGGTGGATACGCCGCTGGTACTTCCTATATATAAGTGCTTGTATTATATTACATGTTGTAGCGTTATTTAAATCATTTCAATTTGGACTTATACATTTTACACAAATGACATATTTTTCACAAGACATTGTTTTACAAAACAAACTTATTTTATACAAACTCATTTTACTTGGTTATTCATTTAACCTTGCATTATTCTTTTATACATATATATCGTTTGGTTTATTTATCACTTTTCAAATGATTTACAAGACAAAACAATTTACAAGGTTCATGACTAAACATTTTCTTAAACAATAAGTCATGAATCTTATTTTCATAAAACCTATGTATCTCACAGGCATTTTTATGCTGACGTACCTATTTTCACATCTGTTTCAGGAAATGATGCATAGGATTGATCAAGATACACTTAGGCAGACTTGGGCTTTAGTGACAATAAAAGATGCAAGACTAGTTAATTATGTTGTACTTCTTTGTTTGTTCCGACATTGTAACTCTTTTGATTCAATAAAACAATATTTCAATTTCCATGTGTTATGAAACAATGATTCTGTTACAACACTCCCCGACGTTTCCGCCACGTTTCGTTGTTTTACGTGGTCGGGGTGTGACAAATACATAACAAAAATTATTTTTGTACATGTTTTATCATCCAAATTAATAATCCAACTTTTTGGACTAAAAATTTTATTATTTCTGACACAGTCCCGGTACCGGCTTTGCTGTCAGGCAGTTCGCTGAACTTGCCGTGCAGCTTAACGCAATAAGATTCAATTGCGGATTTTGTGTCGTTTTTAATACCCATTATATTATTTATGTCAAATAATATTTATTTTTGGGTTTTCGTACAATTATTGTTTCGTTCTGCGGAATGATGTACACTTCCGCAGGATTACTTTATTTATCTGCGGACTTGGACAATGTGGTTTTTAATTGGAACTTTTAAATAATAAAGGCACATGTTATTTTTGATAGAGTTTGGAGGGCGAGGTAGATGTTCCAGGCGAGGTGATGCCAAGAACTCTTTCGTACCATCCAGAAGAGCTAATTATTGGAGAATTACAATCAGGCGTCCGCACTAGACAACAAATTGACCAAGGGCTTACTTTTTTTTATTCTACAGTTGCTCCGTTACAAACTGAGTTTTCACTTAGTTGTTTTATCTCGCAGATAGAACCGAGAACATATAAGGAGGCGCTTACTGAAGATTCTTGGGTCAACGCGATGCAGGATGAACTGAACCAGTTTGAGAAATTGGGAGTGTGGAAATTGGTAGACTTGAAGCGATCAGAATATTCCTAGAATTTGCATCTTGGAAAGGATTTAAAGTTTTTCAGTTAGATGTTAAATCGACTTTTCTCTACGGGAAGGTAAAAGAGGAGGTATATGTCGGACAGCCACCAGGCTTCACCGATCCAATCCACAAAGACAAGGTCTATTTACTGGATAAAGCGATGTATAGTTTACACCAGGCCCCGAGAGCTTGGTACGAGACATTGTCTCAACACTTGTTAGCCAAGAGCTTCATTCGAGGAAAAGTGGATGCCACTCTCTTCACCAAAGAGGTCAACGGACATCTTCTGATTGTTCAGATATACGTGGACGACATCATATTTGGGTCAACAAATGAACATTTGTGCAAAGATTTCGAAAGAGTTATGAAGCAAAAATTTGAAATGTCATCAATGGGGGATATGAAATTCTTCTTGGGACTTCAAGTTGATCAACTACCCAAGGGAATTTTTATACACCAGACGAAGTATGTTCATGATATCTTAGAGAAATTTGGGATGTCAGGATCTACTTCAGCCTCTACCCCGTTAGCGACGAACCATTGGATAAACCCTGATCTCACCGGAGAAAAGGTAGATGAAACATTGTATCGTTCAATGATCGGTTCGTTGATGTATTTGATAGCTTTAAGACCCGATATCATGTATCCAACCTGCCTCGCAGCGCGGTTTCAGTCAGACCCCAGAGCTTCGCATATGGTGATTGTGAAACAGATATTACGCTACCTGAAAGGAACTCCATCATTGGGGTTGTGGTATCCAAAAGAAGGCGATTTCATGCTCGAAGGGTATTCCGATTCCGACTACGGAAGCTGCAAAGTTAACGCTAAATCAACAACTGCGGGATGTCAGTTTTTCGGACCACGTTTGGTCACCTGCCAATGCAAGAAGCAGACCTCTGTCGCTTTATCCACATGTGAAGCTGAATATGTATCTGCTAGCAGCTGCTGCTCTCAGATCTTATGGATCCAGCAACAGATGAGAGACTACAGTTTGCAATTTCTTAGCACCCCTATCTTTGTTGATAATGAGGCAGCGATAAACATAACAAAAAATCCTGTTCATCACGCTAAAACGAAACACATTGAAATTCGTCATCACTTCATTCGCGATTGTTTCGAGAAGAAGTTGATACGAATTGAGAAAATCCACACTGACGAACAAAAAGCTGATTTACATACCAAAGCGTTTGATAAAAATCATTTTCAATATCTTTTAAAACTTAACGGTATGAAGCTTTTATCGGTGCTGGAGGAGAGTCTTGGCGTAGATGAAGGTACCACTGTAGATGATGTTGACAAGCAATATGCAATGGTTTGTCGATTTTTTACTTGTTTTGGTATTTAGGGGGAGGTATAGGGTATATTTTCAGAAAATACAAAAACAGTAAAAATTCAAAAATCCAAAAACATGAGATATTTTTATAATCCAAAAACAATAGAAAACTGAAAAAGAGCTTGTGTAAAAAGGAATATGATAGTACATCAGCTTGATAGTTACAGTATGCTAAAGAAATGGAAAGTTTAAAAGTGTTAAACAGTCTCGCTGATGATATGTCGATAGGTTTTGACACATTTAGTAGGTTTGTTCGGGATATAAACCTAAATCATTACTTGTTTATTTCGTGGGGAACACTACTTGGATATATAGGTAACCCCTGAAATCTTGTTTGAATGACCCCTTTTTCTGAAATACTAGGTCTTTATACTCAGTGATATCTGGGGTATTATCCCAGGACTTCTGATAATGCGGAAGCAATGGCCTAGTCCCCATATAATACTTTTCGCTTGCTTGAAATAAAAGCCCGCCCTCAGCATAAAAATGATGAAACATTGAAAAATGCAAATCATGTGCTGTTGTAAAAAAGATCCTCTAAAGGGGCCCACTTAAAGTCGAACCGTCATCTCTCTGATTTTGCAGAAGCAATAGCCTGAGCTCTCACGGTCTCGCATTTAACCCCTTACAGATATCATCTGTGGTATACTCACCTGTAAGACTGAATATTGGGATCTGGATATGGGAGTATATTCAAGAGGTGGGACACATGAATGAGTTTAAGTTCTTAATACACTTAATTCGTATCCGGGACAGATTGAAATTTGTGTGAGAACTTAAGTGGATCAGTATATCGACAATCTAAGCGAATTGTTTAATTCTAAATATGAAATCAAAGCTTAACGGTACTTGTAACTTGTCGGTAGCTGATATGATTCCCTAACACGTTCACCAAAAATATGTTTGTAAATAGTTTACATTTTATGCATTTTATTTCTGTATTTCATTTCTAGTTTAGAAACTTTATTCAAAATACAAAAAGATTTTTCATTTCTGCTTTATTTTTCGACAAACCAAAGTGGAAAGCTAACTAGACACAAGACTCTATAAAGACGAAGTTAACAGACATCTATGCACCAACAAACTCCCCCTTGGATGTTGACGAAGTCTTTAGCATCAAATCTTCAGTCTTTAGTCTTGATCTTTCTTTTCACTCTGTCCAATTTGTCTGACACTGTAAACAACCTTCAATCTTTATCTTCAAACTTCAAACTCCAATCTCCCCTTTGAATGTTGATCCAGAATGTAGACTCCCCCTTTCAATATGCTGGAGCTCAAAATCTGGTTCAAACTTTACACAAACATTGCCATGGGGATCTTGATTCCTATTTCTCAAGAATATAACATTACAATCTATTTACTTTAAAACCTTTTCTTATTTTTATCAGTTTTAATAATCCACTTAAGTCTCCAGATCCAAGTTAATGGCCCTGGATACTTAATTTGTCTACCAAGTCCAACTTAATGACCTTGGATGACCTGTGACACAACAAAAACTGACTTTGTTCAACATTTTTCAAAACATTTTTCAAAAAAAATAACAAGTTTCAACTTAATGAACTTGTGATGACTTTTCATCTTTCAGGATTATAATGATTAGCTCCCAACTCATCTTCCAGCTCAGAAACTTCCTGCATCTGCCACTAACTGTGAATTTGAATATCAACTTTCCACTTTGGTTTGTCGAAAAATAAAGCAGAAATGAAAAATCTTTTTGGATTTTGAATAAAGTTTCTAAACTAGAAATGAAATACATAAATAAAATGCATAAAATGTAAACTATTTACAAACATATTTTTGGTGAACGTGTTAGGGGATCATATCAGCTACCGACAAGTTACAAGTATCGTTAAGCTTTGATTTCATATTTAGAATTAAACAATTCGCTTAGATTGTCGATATACTGATCCACTTAAGTTCTCACACAAATTTCAATCTGTCCCGGATACGAATTAAGTGTATTAAGAACTTAAACTCATTCATGTGTCCCACCTCTTGAATATACTCCCATATCCAGATCCCAATATTCAGTCTTACAGGTGAGTATACCACAGATGATATCTGTCAGGGGTTAAATGCGAGACCGTGAGAGCTCAGGCTATTGCTTCCGCAAAATCAGAGAGATGACGGTTCGACTTTAAGTGGGCCCCTTTAGAGGATCTTTTTTACAACAGCACATGATTTGCATTTTTCAATGTTTCATCATTTTTATGCTGAGGGCGGGCTTTTATTTCAAGCAAGCGAAAAGTATTATACGGGGACTAGGCCATTGCTTCCGCATTATCAGAAGTCCTGGGATAATACCCCAGATATCACTGAGTATAAAGACCTAGTATTTCAGAAAAAGGGGTCCTTCAAACAAGATTTCAGGGGTTACCTATATATCCAAGTAGTGTTCCCCACGAAATAAACAAGTAATGATTTAGGTTTATATCCCGAACAAACCTACTAAATGTGTAAAAACCTATCGGCATATCATTAGCGAGACTGTTTAACACTTTTAAACTTTCCATTTCTTTAGCATACTGTAACTATCAAGCTGATGTACTATCATATTCCTTTTTACACAAGCTCTTTTTCAGTTTTCTATTGTTTTTGGATTATAAAAATATCTCATGTTTTTGGATTTTTGAATTTTTACTGTTTTTGTATTTTCTGAAAATATACCCTATACCTCCCCCTAAATACCAAAACAGGTAAAAAATCGACAAACCATTGCAGATTGCTTGTCAACATCATCTACAGTGGTACCTTCATCTACGCCAAGAATCTCCTCCAACACCGATAAAAGCTTCATACCATTAAGTTTTAAAAGATATTGAAAGCGAGTTTTATCAAACGCTTTGTTATGTAAATCAGCTTTTTGTTCGCCAGTGTGGATTTTCTCAATTCGTATCAACTTCTTCTCAAAACAATCGCGAATGAAGTGATGACGAATTTCAATGTGTTTCGTTTTAGCGTGATGAACAGGATTTTTTGTTATGTTTATCGCTGCCTCATTATCAACAAAGATAGGGGTGTTAAGAAATTGCAAACCGTAGTCTCGCATCTGTTGCTGGATCCACAAGATCTGAGAGCAGCAGCTACTAGCAGATACATATTCAGCTTCACATGTGGATAAAGCGCCAGAGGTCTGCTTCTTGCATTGCCAGGTGACCAAACGTGATCCAAAAAACTGACATCCCGCGGTTGTTGATTTAGCGTTAACTTTGCAGCTTCCGTAGTCGGAATCGGAATACCCTTCGAGCATGAAATCGCCTTCTTTTGGATACCACAACCCCAATGATGGAGTTCCTTTCAGGTAGCGTAATATCCGTTTCACAATCACCATATGCGAAGCTCTGGGGCTAGACTGAAACAGCGCTGCGAGGCAGGTTGGATACATGATATCGGGTCTTGAAGCTGTCAAATACATCAACAAACCGATCATTGAACGATACAATGTTTCATCTACCTTCTCTCTGGTGAGATCAGGGGTTTCCCATGGTTCGTCGCTAACAGGGTAGAGGCTAGAGTAGATCCTGACATCCCAAATTTCTCTAAGATATCATGAACATACTTCGTCTGGTGTATAAAAATTCCCTTGGGTAGTTGATCAACTTGAAGTCCCAAGAAGAATTTCATCTCCCCCATTGATGACATTTCAAATTTTTGCTTCATAACTCTTTCGAAATCTTTGCACAAATTTTCATTTGTTGACCCAAATATGATGTCGTCCACGTATATCTGAACAATCAGAAGGTGTCCATCAACCTCTTTGGTGAAGAGAGTGGCATCCACTTTTCCTCAAATGAAGCTGTTGGCTAAAAGGTGTTGAGACAATGTCTCGTACCAAGCTCTCGAGGCCTGGTGTAAACCATACAACGCTTTATCCAGTAAATAGACCTTGTCTTTGTGGATTGGATCGGTGAAGCCCGGTGGCTGTCCGACATACACCTCCTCTTTTACCTTCCCGTAGAGAAAATCCGATTTAACATCTAACTGAAAAACTTTAAATCCTTTCCAAGATGCAAATGCTAGGAAGATTCTGATCGCTTCAAGTCTAGCAACCGGAGCATACACTTCAGTGAAATCTATACCCTCCTGCTGACTGAAACCCTGGACTACGAGTCAAGCTTTGTTACGAATAATAACCCCTCGATCGTCTCGTTTACACTTAAACACCCACTTGGTGTTGATCTTCCTGTGACCATCAGGCAAGTCTACCAATTTCCACACTCCCAATTTCTCAAACTGGTTCAGTTCATCCTGCTTCGCGTTGACCCAAGAATCTTCAGTAAGCGCCTCCTTATATGTTCTCGGTTCAATCTGCGAGATAAAACAACTAAGTGAAAACTCAGTTTGTAATGGAGCAACTGTAGAATAAAAACAAGTAAGCCCTTGGTCAATTTGTCGTCTAGTGCGGACGCCTGATTGTAATTCTCCAATAATTAGCTCTTCTGGATGGTACGAAAGAGTTCTTGGCATCACCTCGCCTGGAACATCTACCTCGCCCTCCAAATTTGTGATATTTTGATCTGCACCTTGTTCACTGACTGGAATTGTTTGACTTGAAATCTGGATCTGCTCCCCCTCAGAATCTGAATCACCACGATCGAATACTGGCATATTATCAGATTCTTGATTATCATTGACTGCTGTCTGATTGTCAGGAGCATGTTCCTGTTCTGAAGATTGCTGAAAATCATCCTGTTCTCCAGCATTACTTGGACCGGCTTCATTATCATTTGAAGTTTGCCATTGATGCTCAGAAGACTCTGCTGGGAACCTTTCCTGCGATGACTCATACTCTCGTAGAATATCCAACTCGTCAAAGAACTCTTGTTCTTCTTCTTCTTCCATGTCAAACGAATCCCACAAAGTATTGTAATTAAAACGCCATGAATCACCAGGTTTCTGAGGTGGCATTGTATAGCCTTGACACTCAACATTTGGTGCTTCGATGATCCTCTTCAAGCTTGGAACAAAGACTCGTTTCAATGGACTTGAGTAACCCACAAATATCCCTTCGATGCTCTTTGGACCAAACTTTCTAAAAGGTTCTAGAACTGTGCAGGGAGACCCAAATCGTTCCAGATACTTCAGATTCGGTTTGCAGTTGTTTATCAGCTCGAAACACGTCTTGTTGAATTTGTTCACTGTAAGAACCCGGTTGAGCGTATAGCATGCGGCTGATACTGCTTCTGCCTAAAAGTTAACAGGTAGTTTGGAATCAGCAAGCATTGTCCTGGCCGTTTCGATTAGCGTCCTGTTCTTTCTTTCAGCTACTCCATTTTGCTGCGGAGTGTAAGGCGCGCTAAATTCATGCAATATACCTCTTTCATTACAATACTCTTCCATCTTGTGGTTCTTAAACTCTGTACCGTTGTCACTCCTGATTCTTTTGATTCGAGTTTGGTACAAGTTTTCAATTTTTCTGAACAACGCCATCAAATTTCAATTGTCTTATCTTTTTTTTTTTCAGAAATGATACCCATGAAAATCTTGAATAATCATCTGTTACTACTAGACAGTAGAGATCACCAGTTATGCTTTTGACGTTTATTGGACCAAACTGATCCATATGAGGTCTCTCTAACGGTCTTGAGACTGAGTTGACTTTCTTTTTGGAGTGTGATTTTTTCTTTTGCTTGCCTTTGATATATCTAATGCACTCCCCCTCAAGATGGAAACCCTTTATATGAACACCAGTGACTAAGTCATTGTGCACCAGGTGATTCATTTTTCTCAAGTGAATGTGTCCCATCTTTCGATGCCATAACTGTGACTCTTTTTCTGTTGCTCTTGACATAAAACAGTGAGCTTGACCCGTGGTTGTAGTTGCCACACTCATGTCCAGTATGTACAAATCATTGACTCTCAGCGCTCTCATGATTATCCACTCTTCGGGGACAACAAATCCTGGTTTCAAGATCAAAAATTCTTTGTCTGTAAAGTACGTTGTATACATACGATCACAGATCTGAGAGATACTTAGCAGATTATTTTCAAGCTCGGCAATGTAGTTAACTCTTTCAAACGTGACAATCCCATTAGATAAAGTTCCTTCACCAACTATTCGACCACCTTGATTGCCTGCAAATCCCACATATCCTCCATTAAACCCTCGAACATCGTACAGTAGGGTTTTCTTCCCTGTCATGTGCCGAGAAGCTCCACTATCCATAATCCAACGTGAAACGGATCTTGGAAGCTCCTGCACATATCACAAACAATTAGTTAGATTTTGATGCTACCTAAGCCTCTTTTGACTCAGGTAACTCGATTTTGATATGAGTTTTTGTAGTGTAAAGTGGTGGAAAATTTTTGTCATTCATCTTTAAGCTCCCTTCAGATCCAACCTCAACCTCTTTATATAAGAAAAATTTATCATTTTGAGGTTGACCAGATGGTTGGTCTTTCTTTACCACATTCTTCTTTTCAGAAACAATAGGCTCTGGTTTTTCGAGTTTCTCATAATAATCCAAAGGTACATGCATCTTCTCAGTTGAAGATGATGATTTTGCAATCTCAGACACCTTTGGTTTCGGAGAACTTGTGTTCTTTTCAACTGATTTTGGCTTCCATGTTTGTTGAGACGAAGCAACCTTTTTGTAAAATTTATCAGTTTTAGTTAACACATTCTTTACAGGTTCAGTTTTGATTTTTGTGTTTTCATTTTTCAAAACTTTCTTCTCAACAATCATCGGAGCTTTGCCTTTTGCATCAACTTTCTTTTTCTGGTTCTCTATAACCATTGAACCTTTTCCTTTTGCAACCGCTTTTCTTTTCTGAATCTCAACGACTTCAGACTTAGGCTTTAAGTTGGTACACTTTCGTGCAATATGTCCAACTTGATTGCATTTGAAGCATGTTCGAGTGTCAACAACCCGACTTGTGCCTTCAGTCTGAGGCTGTGAGGCCTTCTTTTCAAAGAACTCTTCATTTGATTTTGAAAAGATTTTTAATTCTTCATCAGAAAGTGACTTGAGCTCGAACTTCTCACAAACACCTTCTTCTCGACAAACTTCTTGTTTTGAAAACTTCTTCTTTGATTGTTCTTACCACCCTGATATCCACCCGACCATCTATTTTGATTGTTGTTATAAAAATGCGGTGAAATGACAGGTTTTTTGTAGCAAGCTTTGTCTTTCTCAAAATTTAATTGTCTCTTTGAATATCTCAAACCTTCGATTTCCGACACATCAATCTCAATCAACTTAAAAACATTTTTCAATTTTCCCACATTCACATTTTCCAAAGGGAATTCAAGATCCGAATACAACTTATCAGGTCCCGCCATCTTGTACATCACAAGATTAGGTTGATCATTTAAGTTGTTTTTGGACTTTGATTTCGGAATATATTTGTCCAGAAAACATTCTTCATCCTCAACTGAATCACTATCAGATTTTAAAACATTTTCAGCCATGCTTTTAACAATTTCTGATTGAACACTATCATCAGATGATGATTAAGAGAATGTAACATCAATTGATTCTGGAAGTTTAATCTTATTGGTTTCATTCTCATTAACCAACCCGGATTTTTTCTTTGAAAAATTATTTAAAATTAGCGGTGGAACCTGATGATACCCAACCCCAGTTCCATCCGAGTAAACATCTTCGTCGGCTTTGTTCTTCCCAATTGGTTTAGGAACGATATGTTGAAGAACAAAACTTGTGGAGTTGTAACTTTTCAGTTTTAGATTGATGCGCTCATTTTCAATCTTAGCTTCCTGAACTTGAAGCTTCAGATTAGCAATCTCATCCAACTGTTGGTTGATTTGCTCTTCTTTTGTCCTAAGAACACCGGTCAGTTGAATATTTTCTTTATCAGTTTTACCATTTCTCTCATCAGAATCTTTTATTGTTTTCTTTAGCTTCTCATAATTTTTTGAAAGTTGACGGTTTCCAAGAACTAACTTTTCATTTTCATTCTTAATTCGCTCTACGTCAATTTTATCATTTTCAATTTTCTCAGTTAGATCTTTTAAACGATCATTTGAAGCTTTCAACATTTTATCACGACTCAAGATCTGACTTTCAACTTCTCTGACTCTTTCAGTCAGCTCTTCGGTTTTTTTACCACTGAGGTAAGCAAGTGTACTACAAACTTTGCAGTTTTTCATGTAATTTTTGCAGTCGCTGTCAATATTAGCTTTCTTACCTGACTCTTTTGATGAATCATTTGGACTGACCTTGCTTTTAGACTCAGTTCCAGACTCAGAAACTACCTCTAACTCTTTCGCTGCAAGCACTTTGTCAGCCATTTTCTTCAAATTTTCTGCGGTGAATTCTTTTGACGTATCAATAATCCCGTCATCAACCTTCTTTGGTTGCGACTCTTTCTTCTTTTATTTTTCTTCAGCTTCTCCTCCTCCCCACCACATTCTCTGTCTTGCTTCTTCTTCTTCTTCTTCTACAATTTGCTGAGTTAGAGTCTCAACATTAACAGAATCTGGATCAACCGCTATGTTTCCGTTGCGATCTAGATAACATTCTCGATCAGCATCCCATCTATTTGCCTTCTTTGCTTCTTTCCATGTGTGATAGATTCTACTCTTCATGTATTGTGCTTGCATCTTTCTATTGATGTACTTCACTTCTTCTGTTCTTGTATCTTTGAACGGAACAATCTTTGCTGCTGTGAAGGCATAGCCTACTGCATCTTCTTCTGGCAATACATCACTCCAATCGAAACCCTCGTCATCATGAATAACAGTAAGTGCTCTTGACTTTTCTTTAGGAGCATCTTCTAATTGCTTCATTCTAGGAGGTTCTGATTTGTTTTGATGATAACTTGCTCTTTTATAATAATCCTCTCTGAATGGATTCGCAGTATCATCAGCAGGTGCGTTTCGACATTCACGTTTAAAATGTCCCTTTTGTTTACATTTAAAGCACGTGACTTTTGATTTATTAAACCTGAGCTTTGTGGAAGGTCCCGCCAATGGAGTGTCTGCCTGTTATCTCCATGAATCTTTGAGCCCTTCTCACTGCACTCGCCATACACCACCTGATATCTATCAACTCCATCTCTTCTGGGTCGATCTGGTCATAATCCTCCTTGGTGAGGTTAGTGTTTCCGATTTTACCAGCAACAAGACTTTCGTAAGATTCTAAAACAGATGCTAAAAACACCATTTGCTGTTTGGCAGATTCTTCACTAAAATTTTGTGCATTTTTTAGGTCTACAGCAATATTACACTGGAACATATTCTTTGGAACTGATTGACTTGGAGCAGTTGACGATGACCCTCCATGATAACCACTGCTTGAACTTTCTTGATTTAACATGTTAGAACTTTCTGCTGAGAAAGCTGTTTTGGGAGACACAGTCTTCGGGATCATATTTCCTCGATAATACAGCTCAACATTTTGCTGATATGAGGAATGTTTGACTTTGTTTGATTTCCTTATCTCTAATTCATGACTCTCCAATCTTTCGATTAACAGATCAACTGTCAGTTTGGCTGGTTCCACTGTGTTTTTCAGCATCAAAGCAAAGTACTGCCAGTCTTTCTCATCAGGCAGTGAGTCAAACAGTTTGTCAACCAATTCTTCCTGAGTATAAACAATTCCGTGCCTTGCAAGTTCCATCTTCAAATGCCCGAATCTTTCAATCATCTGTGACACATATTCGTTTTTTAAACATCCAAACAAATTGAATTCTTTTCTTAACAACTTCTTTTTGTTTTTAACAATTTCAGCACTACCCACACATTTTACTTTCAGTTTCTCCCATAGATATTTCGAATTTGTGTATTCAATTAGTGATATAATGTCATCCCTCACAGATTGATGAAGTAAAGCAATGCATTTTTGTTCAGCAGTGAATCTTTCTATCTGATTCTCTTCTAAATTTTCATAATCTGTTCTTCCCATATCAAAACCATTCTTCAAACTTTTCCAACTTTGATATGCAAAAGCTTTTAGCCATTCTTTAAACCGACTAGCCCATCTATTGTATTCTTCAATTGCCATCAGCTTGGGCGGTTTGTTGTAAGTGCCATAGGTACTATTTACACTCAAAGCATCAGAAAGGGTTTTCTTCGCACTCGGATTTGGAGCATTTTCATTTGTATTACTTGATGTATCATCTCCTGTGCTTCCCGTGAAAGCAAAAACGTCACTGAATGGATTCATAAAATCATCCATCTTCAAGTACCTGAAACAGTCAACAAACACTTTGAAAAAATTTTGGATTTTTGAAAACAATTTCAAACGAAATCAATTTCAAGCGAAACAGCTCAAACGGAATAGACTTTTACACGAAATGCACTTTGGTACGAAACAGCAACTTGGTGCGAAATAGTAGTCTTTCAAGCGAAATGACTATTTCGTGCGGAACAGCCAAACGAAATCACAATCTTCAAGCGAAATAGACCCTTTTCAAACGAAATAGCTGCTTTCGTACGAAATGAATGTTGATTTCGTACAAAATGAAGTTCTAGATGATGATTTCGTGCGAAATAACGTTCTAGATGTTGCTTTCGTGTGAAATACAGTTCCAGATGTTGATTTCGTGCGAAATAAAGCTCCTCAAAGTTGATTCCGTGCGAAATGAAAAAACTGTTTTCGTGCGGAATGATGATGACGTCACCCTGTCGGCCACATTTTTGTCCAATTGATCTGGTTTTTAGTCGATTTTAAGTCCAATTCTTTCAAGGATTAGTTAAAACTATGTTTTACGTGATATATGTGAAAATTAAGCCATTTTGACCGTAAAATCTCATTTAATTTTGAAAAGAATGAGTAGAAGTGAGAAAAACTGATGAAATCAAGCTGATTTGGTATGAACTCTTCGTCCTGAACTCTGATACCACTTGTTGGAAGATGAGTTGGGAGCTAATCATTATAATTCTGAAAGATGAAAAGTCATCGCAAGTTCATTAAGTTGAAACTTGTTATTTTTTTTTTTTTGAAAAATGTTTTGAAAATGTTGAACAAAGTCAGTTTTTGTTGTGTCACAGGTCATCCAAGGTCATTAAGTTGGACTTGGTAGACAAATTAAGTATCCAGGGTCATTAACTTGGATCTGGAGACTTAAGTGGATTATTAAAACTGATAAAAATAAGAAAAGGTGTTAAAGTAAATAGATTGTAATGTTATATTCTTGAGAAACAGGAATCAAGATCCCCATGGCAACGTTTGTGTAAAGTTTGAACCAGATTTTGAGCTCCAACATATTGAAAGGGGGAGTCTACATTCTGGATCAACATTCAAAGGGGAGATTGGAGTTTGAAGTTTGAAGATAAAGATTGAAGGTTGTTTACAGTGTCAGACAAATTGGACAGAGTGAAAAGAAAGATCAAGTCTAAAGACTGAAGATTTGATGCTAAAGACTTCGTCAACATCCAAGGGGGAGTCTGTTGGTGCATAGATGTCCGTTAACTTCGTATTTATAGAGTCTTGTGTCTAGTTAGGATAAACCAGTGCTCAGCAGGATAGAAATTAGGGTTTGTATGTAAAAGAGGTATTTCGCACGAAATAGAAAGAGCTATTTCGTACGAAATGACACAAGGTATTTCACATGAAATAAGCTGATGCTATTTCGTACGAAATCAAACCTCTATAAATACCCGAGCCTGGTTCATCATTTGTAACGATACGATTTCTGAGCCGAGGTGCTGCCGGTTTGTCAAACGATCTGTAAAAGCTTTAAAATCATTAATAAGAAGATAATTAAGGAGAATCAAGCTGTATCAAGTTAGAATCACTGATTCCGCCTTTGATTCTGACTCAAAACTCTTCTGAACGACTTATTCGGGTCACACAACGATCCAACAACATTCTAATCCGGTCTTCGCTTAATCTTGCGATTTGAACCGTAAACTTTTTATTAAAACTAACCGGTCTAAGTTTAAACTTGAGTAAGACCCATTAGAAACCTAATAGGTTATTAAAACCTTCGTTCTAGATTTAGGAGCCCAGTAAAAGATATTTGCACTCGCTGATTGTTATACGGCTGGGATAAAAATTACATTTTTGCTCAGGTAAATACTTTTAACTTATTTTCCCTTATACAGGCTTGGGATACGGTATTATAATAATACCGCTTGGTCGGGTATGTAGATATTTAAATCAGATTGTGATTGATACATTTACATAACCCGTTTTAATTGGTTTCGTTTGATGCAATGCCTTTGGGGGGTTAATGACCGTGTCCTGGATATCCTCGGCTCATTCATTTGAAATGGCCACGACTTAAGCACGAGGTGTAGGCATACACCTGACAGTTGCGTATGTAAAAAGGTAGCCCACTCGGGAGGAAACTTCATGTGGGTATTATACCAAGTGGTGTGTCTATTAATCTTTAACCCGGTATTAGAACCCGGGCTACTGAATAGACGATAAAAATGTAAATCTGTATACAAGATTATTTTTAAATAATTGTCCCAAGTTATAAAAATATTTTTGCCTGGTGCATTTAAATCAATTTTTATAAACACTTTTCAAAAGAGCCAGTTAATTGTATTTACCAGTGTAAACTGGCGTATTTTCAAAAAGGTTGAGTGCAGGTACTACACGTAATAGGCTGGCTACTCCGAGTGTCAAATAAAGAGTCTTGCAAGCTTTTGATGCTTAAATCTGTTGAACAATATTTCCTTTTGTTTTAGATCTGCCTGTGGATCCATCTTACAACCCGTTGTATAATATTTTATTGTACTTTGAATCGGTTTGTAATATAATTACTTTCAGACTTCCGCTGTGCATTAAACTGTGATTAATTGTCTATGATGATATCAACTACGTCACGATACTCCCCACCGGTAATACGTGGAAATATCAGGGTGTGACAGGTTGGTATCAGAGCCAATATTGAGTGAATTAAACACTAGCCTTTTGTGTTTAATCTCAATGACACAGTTGCACGTTCCTTGACTTCCGAGTCTAGGCAAATAACTTAGGACTAATCCTAATCATAATTATTTTTGTCTTTTATGGTTTTCTTTTGTTTGTTTCTTTGTTTGTTTTGACAGGAACAAGGAAAATGCCACCAAGAATACGAGGACGAGGCGGACGAGGCAAGGCGCCAATCACCGCTCCAAATGACCACGAGGTCGGGCCATCACACCGGCAAACACCATCATTGAACAATAGCTCTGACCCTCAAGAGGATTGGAGGACCTACTTGGAGCAGGCAAGACACTCAGTCTCCCTTAGTTCTTCACCCGCTTACCAAGATCCTTTCGGATTCCATCAGAACAACGAGTCCGACCACTCCAATCACTCTTACCTACCCCCTGCAGCGCTCAAACTCCCACCATTCCTTCAATGACCCAACGCCCTACTTCCGAAGCTGGTTCAACCCGGTAAATCAGGTTGAAGAACCAGCGGGTCATAACCCGTTGGGACCGGAGGGCCATTTCTCCATGGATATGGACGAGGATCCAGATCTAGAGATGCCACCATCTGGGATGCCCACGCATCCCATCGAGATATCTGACGGATCATCATTTCATGGTTCGCCATACAGGTGCCCAGACAGTTTTGCTGAAAGGTGGGCCACATTCAACTGGGAGTTCACTCCCCCTTTCAACCCACTTCCACAACAGCAACATGATTCCTCTGAGGATCCGCATTTCCGAGCGGTCACACCACCACTACTGCCGCCGCCAGTGCAACAACTGCCTCCAGAACCACCGAGGCAAAGAAGAACAGGTGCACGGATGTCCGAGCGAGGAGGGGATTTTCACTTCAGCGCCCCTCAACATTCCAGTGGCAGCCACTACCCGCCACTGAATGAAGACTTGCAAATGGGTGGGCCTTCAAACCCAGTCTTTGAAGTCGACTCAGTTCCAGTCGCACCGCCACCACACATGGGTTATGATAACCCAATTCCTTCTTACGCCGGTGCAGTGGCGTATAACCCCTTTGAGCAGCCAGCTTATCCTGGCTACAATTACTACAATGCCCCTGCCATCGACCCGTACCTCGAGGCGACCAACTACAATGCTCTTCACCTTGAAGGACCCTTCGCAGCTTCGTACCAATGTCGGTACCAAGCATATGGGTATCAATACCCACCTCCTCCTCAACCTCCGCAGCAGCAGCCGCCATTGATCCAACTACCGCAGCAACAAGAGATTCTTCATAGGTTGAGCCAGGTGGAACGAGAGGTTCAAGAAGAGCGTAGAAACCACCGGTGATTTCATAAAGGGTTTGGCAAATTTGATAAAGGGGAAGAAGAAGAGGGATTATTAAAATCCTTATTTTATTTAATTGTATTGTTGTTTATTTCAAATTAAGTCCTTGTGTGGATATTTATTTATGTATTCAGTCCCTGCGAGGACTTATATTTTTCTTTTAGTCCCTATGTGGACAAGTTATTTCTTTTAAAAAGTCCCGTTTAGGGCATCTATGTACTTCATTTAAAAATTTATTGGAATGTTTTATTTAAATTTCATTTGTCATCATATGCATGAATATATTATATGAAATAAAACAAAATATCATTCCTTTTATGATGGATCTGCCTATATATATTAAAAGGAATCTTAAAAGGTATAGCCTAGCTTATGTCCTTAAAGACCTAGCTATGATGGTAAAACTTGTTTAAAAAGATTCAGATCCTTGTTAACATCTGAAGACATGTTAACACTCCTGAAAACAGTGATGCGATAAAATCACACTTGTCATCCTTATATTGGGAATTTCCAATCCCTTATTTAGCCTAATGATCTAGAATCATGGGTTCAAATCATCAATTAAGATGATCATATATTAAACATCCGTTAGTGATGAAGTGCCTACGGGCCATACTAATTGTCAAATAAGACAAAAGACAGTTGTAGTCTATGACTCCTTGTCAAGAAAGGGTAATGAACTATGTTCAAACCTTAATGCCTTGATTCTCTGAAATCATGGCTTATGATTTAAAATTGTCCTTGCGACTAGGCCTTTTGTGCCACTTTAATATCTTTAAAGATTTATAATAAAGGATACTTTATAATGAAAATCCTAAATAAATATGATTAACAAATTAACCAAATATGGTCTATGTTTACCATGGTTAATGAATCATCAAGAAATGATGATTCCATAATAACCTCTGAATAAAATATTGTTAATTGTTTTGTAGCAAATCAAGCTACATGACTGAATCTGAAGAGGTTAACAGTCACCCGAGAGAGATTAATGATACCACCAGAGTAAATGTAACTGGTGCAGATCTTCAAGCATTAATAGATAATGTGGTTACTCGAGCTCTAGACAGACAGTTTAAAGAAACAAGTGATACTCGCTCAAAGACTCTATCAGTGGCTCATAGTAAGCCCCCTTCAAAAACACACGAGTCAAAGAAAGACGATTCCCACCACTCATCAAACCAAAGGAGTATTCCATCTAGGCAGATTGTGCTCACTCAAGAGCCACGTGTTAAGAGCTGCTCTTATAAGTATTTCGTCTCCTGCAAACCTAGAGACTTCACCGGGGAGAAAGGAGCCATCGATTGTATGACCTGGCTCGATGAGATGGATATTGTGGTTGATATTAGTGGTTGCGCGGAACAGGACATTGTGAAGTTTGTATCACAATCGTTTAAAGGTGAAGCATTAGCTTGGTGGAGGTCCCTAATCCAAGCTACTGGAAAGATCCCGTTGTATAACATGACATGGGATCTATTTGTTGTGTTGATCAAAGATACTTTTTGTCCTCAACATGAAGTTGAGAAAATTGAGACTGACTTCTTGACCTTGGTCATGAAGAACTTAGATTGCTAGGCATATCCTATGAGCTTCAACACTATGTCGCGTTTGGTTCCTTACTTAGTCACACCGGAACCGAAACGCATAGCTCATTTTATTAGAGGATTAGCTCCGGAAATCAAAGCAAGTATGAAAGCGTCAAGACCTACTACCTTTAGGTCAGTGGCTGATCTATCCTTATCTCTTACTCTAGATGCGGTTAGGCAGAGATCGCTCAAGAATTGTGAAGAAGGGAAAAGGAAACGTGAGGATGAGCACTTACGCTGTTCTTGCACATAGAAAAACTAAATATTGTATAACAAACAGAAGACGTATATATATATATATATATATATATATATATATATATATATATATATATATATATATAGGGAGGGGCTCATGCGAGAACTCCATTTATTGCGAGAACCGCGAGAACCAATATGAACACAACCTAAAATAGCTAAAAAAACCTAAAAAAACCTAACCCCACCCCCCCCCCCAAAAAACTAACCCCCCCCCCCCCAAGCTAAATGCTAAAAACTAAAACCCCCAAAAAACCTAAAAAAAAACCTAACCCCCCCCCCCAAGCTAAAATGCTAAAAACTAAACCCCCAAAAAACCTAAAAAAATCTAATTTTTTTTTTAATATTTTTTATGCTCAAATCGCTACTTTTAGTGGCAAAAAAAAATTAATTATTTTTTTTGGCTTCGAAAAGTAGCGATTTTTATATAAAAAAATATTAAAAAAAAATTGTGTGATTTTTAGCTATTTTTAGGCATTTTTGGTTGTGTTCACATTGGTTCTCGCGGTTCTCACAATAAGAGGTGGTTCTCGCATGATCTTCTCCTTATATATATATAATGATACGAGATAAATCAGAAAGAGTTGATACACTACTTAGCCTGATATTTTTTGACAATTCAACATTAAAAAGCTCTAACTGAGTTCGTAACCCAGTCCTCTCTTGGTCCGTAAAATCTTCAGGATAAAACTTCTCAACTAGAAGACAAATCTGATCAATGTTAATCACTTTTGAAACTAGACTAGAACTAAGAGATAACAACTGAATCGTACGCTCATTGAATCTACTATTTAACTCATGTATCTGTTTATCTAATGTGGATGTAAACAGATCTACTCGTTAATAATGTACAAATGTAAATTGAAGATCGTTTTTACGAGCCCGATACCGAGTAGATGTAAATGGAGCGTTCATATCCAGAACTTCTATTAGATGTTTGTTACAAAACAAAGTAACTTCTTTAATTAAAAAATCCCATCCATCGTTTCTGTAATTATTTAGAGTAATCTTTGTTGCCGAAACTAATTCCATGGCATTCAGAATATCTTGGTATTTCCTTTGTAATGCTTGAGAAAGTATTTCGGTTTTTCCCACTACTTTCTCTATCAAGTGAAGAATAAAGATAAACTCAAATGATTGCATGTTACGCGAAGCTCCTTCAGCATCTCCACGTTGAGCAAAAGTAGTATGAGCTACGTCATCAATTATTTCTACGAGAACAACACGAGTGGCATCAAACATGTTAATCAAACTACAAACGAAGTTATAGTGAGACCCCCAAAGAGTATCACCAGCTCTTCTTAATGTCCCAAGTTGATTCTGTCCTTTCCCCGAATTGATTTCACCCACTTCCAATAACCTTTCAACCTCGCTTGCCTTTGCCTTTTGTAATTCATCACGCCGCTTACTAGAAGTACAAACCACATTAACTATGTCGACTAAGTATGTAAAGAATTGGTGTACTGGAATAACTTCCCTTGAAGCACAAACCAAGGCAAGTTGTAACCTGTTAGCAAATTGCAAAACCGTAATAAGCATAAAAGTATTTTAGTCAAACTGAATAATGAAAGAAAAAAATAACCAAGTAACTAACCTGTGAGCAAAGCAATGAACGTAATACGCATAAGGACATTCTTCAAGAACAAGTTCTTGTAATCCATTCCATTTCCCTCTCATATTGCTAGCACCGTCATACCCTTGCCCACGAATTTTACTAACATCAAACTGATAATGCAAAATTTGTTTCCACAAACTTGTTTTTAGGGTTACTGATAAAGTATCCCTAACATGAACCAAATCCAAGAACCTTTCATGTATCATCCCTTCTTCATCAACAAATCTCACAACTATAGCCATTTGCTCTTTCTTTGACTCATCTCGTGACTCATCAACCATGGCAAAAAGGGTCGAATCCCCCACTTCAGTACGAATATGCTTTTGAATTTTATTTGCAATAATACTAAGAAGTAAGAAGTGTTAGCAATTCAAGAAAATTACCTCGATTTTTAGAACTAGCAGATTCATCATGTCCTCATAAAGCACAAGATTGGTATGTCAACCAACGAACTACATCAGTAGTAGTCTTTAATCGTAAACGGTTCTTCATAATTATCTCCTTATTTGGCTTCGATATTGAATTATCAAAGTGTGCTTCTCGGTTCAATAAGTTTTAACTGAATAAAAGGGCGTCTCTATGATGTGAAGTTTTATCGTGCTTCATGAATGCACATTGTTTCCCACAAACTGTAAATGTATCATGATCATGGATCATATTTGTTTTATCACAAAAAAGATAACATAGAAAGCAATAAGCCGAATGTGTTGTTGGGGAATACTCTAACCACTTAGGGTAAAGTTAGAACCAAGGATATCGGAACCTACGAGCTTGCTTCTTTGTACCATTAACTTTATATTCTGTAAGTTCTATTTGGTAAGGTCCAAAAGAAAGATAAGCACGTCTTACTTGTTCTCCTAAATTAACCGGATACTCCCACATTGGTTTTCGTTTACCAGAATCTCTTTCTAAAAGATTAACATCCACTTCATTAGTGTCTGATTGTGGTTGTGGAGCTTCGTTTAAGTTTGATTGTGGTGGTGGAGCTTCGTTTGGAGTTGTGTTTGATTGTGGTGGTGGTGGCGTTTCATGCTCTTCAGGCTCACTAGTTGAAGCTTTCTAAAGTTTACTCTCTTGTTCATCATCCTTTCTTTTGAAAAAAGAATGAATAGTTTTCTCCTTTCCCATGAATTCCTAACAAAAAGAAAACAATGAATAGGAACATTATATTAATATTATGGACTAATAATACATAAAAAGTATATTAATATTATATCTAAAATAATTGAAGTAATCATCAATGACTAATACATGAACAATATATTAATATCATGTCATCAAGTACTAATAAATAATACATTAATTAATTCATCATCAAGGTATCAAGTCCTCTTTAACTATTAAGTATTTTAGATCTATTATGTAATTATGATTCTAATTCATGAATAAAGATAAACAATAAAAGAATAAAGAATTGTTACCCAAAATGTTGGTGGAAACTGTGAATTGGAAAAGGATAAGGAATGGCAGCACTCCCCAAATTGGCCCAAAAGTCTTGTGGTAGAATTGCAGAAACAGAAAGCTACGGCTAGGAAAAAGATTAATGATATTTGATAATTAATAATTTGGTTTATTGTATGATGGGTAATCTAAGGTTAAACAAATAAAATAAGAGGTAAAATATATATACCAAACTACCCATCATTTAGGAAAAATAATCCGGGGGGGGGGGGGCGCACCCCCGGGCACCCATTATACTTCGCGCCCCTGGACGGAAAATATACGAATTTATGCGGTAGAGTTTATTAACAAAAACGTTTATTTATCTACCAAATTTATGATAATTACACGCAACAAACATACCTCTACCACGTAATATAACCAAATTATTTATCTCACTATAAACTGATTAAAATTCAATAAAAATAAATTGTCGCAACCCCTGACCCCACCCCGGGAGCGGGAGCCGCGAGCATGAACCAGTGGTATCGGTGTTTATTAATTTGGCAGCGGAAATGAGACATCAGGATCATAGTTAGGAAATAAATTCAGAGTTTGCAAAACACAAAACTTTTATATTAAATAAATGGGATAAAAACCCATATTTATTTCATTTATAATATTTTTTTTTTCAGTGATAAACCCTAACTTGCTGAAAACAAAAATTCTTCTTTTATTCACATAAATTATAGCCACTTTCTTTAAGCCTTCAGTGGTTCATAGTTGGGTTCTTATAGCTTCACATTAAGTTACCTGAAATGCGTTTTAAAAATATTTTATCAGCAAGAAATACTGGCGAGTACATTCCAGTTTATAAAAAGAAGCTTTTATAACTTTACAGTATTAAGAGCGATTACAATATTTATATCTACCCAATTACTCATTCTAACTCTTTGTCCAATAGTAACGCTTGATTAGTAGTGTATACAAAACCCCACATACTGGCAGTAATTGTAGAATACAAAGACTTAATCACTGTAATTATAACTGATAAACATTTAGGGTTTTGAAAAACATTTTAATTATAACTGTATCATAAATATGTGATAAATAGGAGAATGACTCACAAACTGTGAGAAAAGAGAATGGACTCACATTGTAAACTTAGGTATTTCTATGGGCTACCTAGTGATATTTTCTATAAATTTTCTTGAGTTCCTATTAAAAACATACAATGCACGCGTGTTAGTAAAATAACCCAAATCATTTTAGCCATACATCACGAGACAGAACTCCAACATACTTAGTAAGGTAGAGCCTTGACATGCGTTGTTGGGTCCTAGATCAATCGGGTAGGGTAACGAATTAGTGATCGGGGGTTAAAATACTTACAACGGGGCAGAGTTTTGTGAATTAGGGGTGCACTACTTTGAAAGAAACAGAGATACAAAAGAACGGAAATTTCGAAATTCGATCAAAATGGTGCAGAAGATCTAGTCCCAAGCCAGCCTTTATAGAGCCAAAATTCTTCAACCCCGCGTGTCATGACAGGATCCTAGGATCCTTCCGCGTGTCGAGGGAGTGGCCTATTTGGCCTAGACTAGCCTTGTTGTGTTTCTAGCCCTGTGGTGTCGAGATTATCTGGTTTGACACGTCCTAAGTGACTTTCGCATGTCGTGGAAGGTTTAGGGGTACCCCCCATGACCCCCCAAACCCTAAATCCTGATTTTCGTTTTGGGTCGCGTCGTACATGTTTTGGGGTCTCAATAAAGGTTCCTTGTAATGTATTTTTGAGTGTTGTTACATCCTTCCCACCTTGTTTTAAATCTCGTCCTCGAGATTCACTGGAATAGGTATAGATACTTCTTTTGCATTTCAGATTCTAGTTCCCAAGTGTATTTGGGTCCTCTCTTTGAATCCCATTTTACCTTGACTAGAACTAATCTCTTGTGATTGAGATTCTTGATCTTTCTATCTTTAATTTGTATTGGTTTTTCCACAAACTTAAGCTTCTCATTTACTTCTATGTCTTGAAGAGGTATCACTAGTGATTTGTCTGTTAAGCATTTCTTGAGGTTACATACATGAAATACATCATGTATTCCTGCCATTTCTTCTGGCCCTACTCGTTTGATAATTTCAAAAGGTCCAACATACCTTGGGCTTAGCTTTCCTTTTTTACCGAATCTTAGACTCCTTTCCAAGGTGAAACTTTTAATAATACCTTATCTCCAACTTGAAATTCCAACGGTTTGCATCTGTTATCTGCATAACTTTTCTGTCGGTCTCGTGCGGCTTTTAGTCGTTCCTTGACTTGAATAATTTTGTCAGTTGTTTCCTCCATAATCTCAGGACCTGATAGTTTCTTTTCTCCAATTTCTGCCCAACATACTGGTGTTCGGCATTTTTGTCCTTATAAGGCTTCAAATGGTACATCATTGATGCTGGTATGATAGCTGTTGTTGTAGGAAAAATCTATTAAAGGTAAGTGATCATCCCAATTTCCTCCAAAATCAATTACACAGACTCTAAGCATATCTTCCATTGTCTGGATTGTCCTTTCTCTTTGACCCTTCTGTTTGAGGATCATAAGCTGTACTTAGATTTAATCTGGTTCCCATAGCTTTTTAGAAACTTGTCCAAAAATGAGAAGTAAAACGACTGTCTTTGTCAGACACAGTAGATGAATGAATCCCATGTAATGAAACTATTTCATTCACATATAGCTTAGCTAACTGTTCCATCCTGAAAGTTTCCTTCATTGGTAAGAAATGAACAGATTTGGTTAATCTATCTACAATCACCCAGATTGTATCATTACCTTTTCGTGTCTTGGGTAATTTGGTAACAAAGTCCATTGTTATCAATTCCCATTTCCAAATTGGCATTTCCAATTGCTGAAGTAATCCTGAAGGTTTTTGATGTTCAGCTTTGACTTGTGAGCATGTTAAACATTCAGCTTCATTCCTATCCACCAGAAGTTTTTCCTTAAGTCTTGATACATCTTATCACTAACAGGATGCATCGTATATTTAGATTTATGAGCTTCTTCTAGAATTCGGTTTCGTAGGTTCCCTTGGATAGGTATCCAGATCCTTTTCTTATGGAATCTCCAAATTCCATCTGTTCTTTTCTATAATTCCTTAATCATTTCTTTCAATCCTTCAGCATCGTCCCTAGCATCGTCCCTGATTGATGTTTCCTGTATCCTTTTCACTTGTTCATTTAAATATACCAGCAGGTTTAGTCTGCGAGCACGTACCCTTTTTGGCTTTTCATGATACGTTTGATTTAAAGCATCAGCTACTACGTTAGCTTTTCCTGCATGATAATGGATATCACATAGTCACTAAGAATTTCCATCCAACGTCTCTGCCTCATATTTAATTCCTTTTGTCCAAAAATATATCTTAAACTCTTATGATATGTGAAGATAATGAATTTACTACCGTAAAGATAGTGTCTCCAAATCTTAAGGGCAAAAATTATCGCTCCTAATTCTAGATCACAGGTTGTATAATTCTCTTCATGATTCTTAAGCTTTTTAGAGGCATAAGCAATTACCTTTTGACGTTGCATCAGCACACATCCAAATCCTAACTTGGAGGCATCACAGTAGACTATGAAGTCTTTAGTTCCTTCTGGCAAAGCGAGTATTGGTGCGTTGGTTAACTTTTGCTTCAAAATCTTGAATGATTCCTCTTGTTTTGTTCCCCATTCAAACTTAACTGTCTTGGAAGTCGGTTTGGTTAATGGAATGGCTATTCTAGAAAAATCTTGAATAAAACGTCTATAATATCCTACCAGTCTAAGAAAACTTCTCACTTATGTAGTAACTCAGGGACTTTCCATTTGGTAATCGCTTCGATCTTTGTAGGATCCATATGAATTCCTTAATGATTAACCAAGTGTCCAAGAAATTGCACTTCTTGTAACTAGAATTCACATTTTGAGAATTTAGCATAAAGCTTTTCTTTTCTTAACAATGTTAGAAGTATATATAAATGCTCTGCATGTTCTTCTTTATTCTTAGAGTAAATTAGAATATCATATATAAAGACAATTATGAATTTATCCAGGTATGGTTAATATATCATGTTCATCATGTCTATAAATGCGGCTGGGGCATTGGTTAAACCAAATGGCATGACTGTAAATTCATAATGACCGTACCTTGTTCTGAAAACAGTTTTAGGAATGTCCACTTTCTGTACTTTCAGTTGATGATATCCTGAGCGTAAGTCGATCTTAGAAAAGAATCGGGCTCCTTGAAGTTGATCAAATAGATCATCGATTCTCGGTAGTGGGTACCGATTTTTAATCGTAAACTTATTCAATGCTCGATAGTCAATGCACATACGCATCAATCTGTCTTTCTTCTTAACAAATAACACTGGTGCTCCCCACGGTGATGAACTAGATTGTATGAAACCTTTTTCAAGCAATTCGTCTAACTGTTTCATCAATTCCTGCATCTCCGTTGGTGCTAGTCGATAGGGTGCTTTCGCAATCGGTCCCGTTCTAGGTATTAGATGAATTCTAAATTCAACCTCTCGATCTGGCGGTAATCCAGGTAACTTTTCTGGGAACACATCTGAGAATTTAGATACTACGGGAATATCTTTTAATTCTTTTCTTTTAGTGTTAATGATTACTGAAATCATATATAGCATTCCTCCTTTTCGTGCATAACTTGCAGCTTGCATCACATAAATGAATTTTGTTGTTCTCGTTGGTTTGTCTCCCTTAATTGTGATCTTCTCACCAGTTGGCATACCTACTTCTACAGACTTTTGATCACACAAAATACGTTCATGATTGGCTATCGACCAATCCATTCCTAACATGACATCGAATCCGGCTATATCCATTGGTAACAAATTAGCAGTAAAGTTATGGCTTAAAATTTATATCTTTCCTTCCAGAAGGATTTCACTTACTTTGATAGAATTTCCGTTTGCGTTTCCACCAGACAATCTTGGTGAAGTTTAGTTAATGGTTGATTGAGAAGTTTGCAGAAAGAAGTATTGATAAAACCACCAGAGTCAAATAATACTTTAGCATAAACATCATTAAGTAAAAACGTACCGGCAATTATGTCAGGGATCATCTTAGCTTCTTCGGCTGTTAAAACAAATGCTCTGGCATTCTTCTTGGGTCCTTCTGTTGCCTTTGCTTTGTTGTTTGCCGCTAGAGCTAGTTTGAGACAGTTCGGTTTGATATGGTCAGCTTCTCTGCAATTGTAGCATATTCTAATGTTAGCTTTCTTCCTACAGTCTTCTTCTTTATATCCTGATATTTTGTAAAAGTTGTAGTATATCGAACATTTCCCTAAGTGTTTCTTTTTACAGTACTTGCAGTAGGGTGAAGAGGAAGAACCTGTTCCTTTCTAGCGGTAGGAATTACCATAACATAGTTCTTGGGTAATCTTTTGAGCTAGGTTCTTTTTCTGGTTTTCCTGTTGTGTACGTACCAATTCATATGTCCGAGTGTTGGCAAATTCCACTGCTTCTTCTATGGTTTGTGGTCTTGCTGCCTTGACTACATGTCTGATCTCACTAATTAATTGCCAGATGTATCGGGAGATTAATACTGGTTCTGGTGAGGCTAGTGTTGGTACTATCCTTGCATATTCAAAGAATGTGGTAGTATATTCCCTGCAATCTACCCCAATCATTCTATGATTTAGGAATTTATTAGCAATCTGTTCATTTTCATGAGGAGGACAAAATTTTCTTTCAACTATTTCCTTAAAGTTGTTCCATTCCATGTTATAACCCTGTCACTTCCTCTTACCTGGAGAATGGTATTCCACCACTCTAAGGCTTCATTCTTAAAGAGATTAGAAACATACATGATATTATCTTCATATGCACATTTACTTATTTTTAAGACTACTTCTGTCTTTTCTATCCAGCGCAAAGCTGAAATGGCTCCTTCATTGCCCGAGAATTCTATCGGTTTGCATGATAAGAATTATTTATAAGAACAACCATATGAGATGGTCCTTCTTTTTGGAATCAGAGCTTGAATAAGTAGTTCGTGATTTCCATTTACGTTGTGACTTGGCTCATTAGTTGTACGTTTACTGCCTATTACGGAATTATTTTCTGCCTTTTTATTAATAGTATCGATAATATATGGCATGGCATCTATGATTCCTTGAGCTACTATATGTTCGATAACACTTTTATCCACTTGGTTCCCGTTATTATTGTTATTTTAGATTTCCTGATTTACTTTGTTTGACATCTGAATTGTAAACATGATCAGGTATCAATATCACAGAATAAATTAAACAAACAAATACTCAAGCACATTGAACCAAAATCGTCGATCATTGCGACTTTTACTTTTTTCATATATATATGAATCTATTACAAACTATGACTGAAACTTAAACATTAGTAATTATGCATCAATACATATATATAGGTGACAATATATATATATAGGAGAAGGATCCTTTAGGAACCACCCTTTATTGCGAGAACCAGTGTGAACACAAACAGTAATACCTAAAAAAATCTAAAAAACACCCAAAAAAAATTTTTTTACTATTTTTTTTTTTGTAAAAATCGCTATATTTCGTTTACAATAAAAAAATTCAAAAAAAAAATATTCGAGTCACAGTTATCCATGCACATGTGCATTTGTATAATTTCTTTGACATATTCCGTAATTCATTACAAATATTAGACAATTGCACTTTAATTTACACTACCACGTGTAATACACTACTTTTTACGTTAACAATATTAGAAATGCACATGTGCATCTATATGTATCAACATGAAATAAGGTGTGTTGGTACACTACTTTCAATTTCATCTATCATTCCATCCCTAATACACAAACATGCACATGTGCATTTTTGTCATTTCTTTGACAAATTCCGTAATTCATTACAACTATTAGACAATTACACTTTCATTTACACTACCATGTGTAATACAACACTTTTTACATTACCAATATTAGAAATGCACATGTGCATCTATATCTATCAACATGAAATAATGTGTTTTGGTACACTACTTTGAATACACTTTCGCTCTCATCTATCATACCATCCATAATACACTACCATTACCTCCTACCATCAATAATACAATACCATTACCTCCTACCATCCATAATACAATACCATTACTAATATTTTAACTTTATTACATGTATGTAAACACCATTTATACCATCCAAACAACATATTACGTCATACATTGACAACTATAACCAAACCATCAACCACTAAATATAACTAACCAACAAACATGAATATGGGCCAACTTCTCCATTCAAAATCACAAACTTTTTGTAACAAAACACGTTATATCATAGTTATACCTAATGATGCACATGTGCATTTTGAATATTGGTAATGTAAAAAGTATTGTATTACGAATGGCATTGTAAATTAAAGTGCAATTGTCTATTCCTGATAACGTATTACCGAATTTGTCGACGTAATGATACATATGCACATGTGCATGGATAACTGTTACTCGAAAAAAAAAGTTTTTTTTTATGACAACTAAATATAGCGATTTTTAAAAAAAAATATATTAAAAAACAATTTTTTTGAGTGTTTTTTTGATTTTTTTTAGATTTTATTTTGTGTTCACATTGGTTCTCGCGGTTCTCGCAATAAGGGTGGTTCTCGCATGAACCTTACCCTATATATATATATATATATATATATATATATATATATATATATAAGGTGACTGTTTCTTATTATTGCATCTCCCCCTCATCGTATTTCAAGACGAGTTTTTCCCCGATTTGACGAATACGGTTTCCTTCCACAACTAATTCTTCACGATACTGGCGAAGTTCTTCCACATTCTCATGGCTCATGGGTGGCATTAGAGCTGGTACGGGTTCAGGGTATATTGGTTCAGGTTCTCCGTAGGGATATGTGTTATTCATTAATTCCTGAAATGCCCAGTCGTTGTTCCACCATTGTTCTAAAGGGTTCGGTGCTGGAATCCTGCATATCTCATTTGGATCAAAGGCTCGGATTGGAAGTGGGTTTTTGTGACAACCCGAGTTTTCAAGGTCTCTATTCGACTTAACTTAGTACTTAATTGCAAGTGTGTCTTTACATTTATTTGATGTGCAATCTACGTGTTGTTTATATATTCTTGGTGTGCATTATATGTGTGCATGTTAATAATATGCTTAGTATTAATATTATGTTTATATATTTAAAAACAACGAAATGGAGCTTTGGCCGAAAACACCCCCACCCGAAATCACCCCTAGCCGAAAACCTTTCCCCCCTGCGAAATCACCCTTGGCGAAAACACTAGATGTTTTCGTCAAGGTGGTGGCCGACGAAAACAGGAATGGGCCTTGGCCCAGTGACAATCTGTTATATGTTTTGACTTCCAACCTTTATGTGAAACTGTTAATCAGCAAACCCTAGACATCTCTCATCCTCTCTCTCGCTCCCCTTTGAAACCCGACGGCAGTTTTGAACAATCGAGTCCCATACACCGATCGAGGTACCACCTTTTCTGCTTAGGATTAGTAATCTGTTATTTATGACTTTTGATTGAAATCACTTGACTAATTGTTGACATCATGAATTAATTGTTAGTGGGTAATGATTATGAACATATGATTTGAATTGATTTGTATGATAAGGATACTTATAATCTGATGTTATGTGATTATGTTGTGACTTTCCATGAATGATCTGATGATTGTATAATAATCTTGATTGCATGATGATTTAGTAAATTATGTGATTGTGTAAATGATTCTGGTTAATCGATGGGTTTCTGAAGCCGTCAAGATTGTTAGTGATGATTAGGGTTTTCATATGATTACGCATAACTGTTACTTAAATGGATTCCATTGATGTTGATCGTATGATAAAAATGATGTTTTGATCTTGTAACTGTTAGAATGTATTAAGGGTTTCCTGTGAATGCGTAACTGTGGTGATGATGAAAACCCTACCCAACGAAAACACAGAGATCAATGAAAACACAGGGAACCAGACGAAAACACTATGTGTTTTCGCCATACCTCAAACTCGACGAAAATCCTTGGGATTTCGTCACCTGGGGGTTTTCGTCCATAGTGATTTCGTCCCAAAGGGTCTTCGCCAAAAAAAAGGGATTTCGCCGAACAAGTGTTTTCACCATATATGTGTGATTTCGTTTAACTTCTGACACAGTAACTCTGCTAGTTTATTAACTCAATTAGTTTATTAACTCTGTTAGTATGTTAACCCTATTGATGTGTAAACTCTGTTAAGTATGTTGACTCTGTTATGCATGTTAAGAATGTAAACTCAGTTAAGTCTATTAACTCTGGTTAGTTTATTAACTCGGTTAAACTCATTAACCATGTTAAGTCATTAACTCTGTTAGGTTTGTTAAGTATGTTAATTGATAGCCCATGTTAGAATTGACTAAGAACTCAGTTACATGATGTATGACTGTATGAACATGAAATAACTGTTATGTGTCACTTGATGATGATTGCTTAAGCACACTTTGTGACATAGATTTCATGTGAAACTTTACGAACTTAAACTGATTGAGTATATGCGCATACTATAGGCTTTGATTGAATTGTTGTGCTATGTGAACTCTTGTTACAACTTGTATAATGATGTGGATGGTTATGTGAACGCTACTTGTGTAATGTGAGTGTGGGATACATGAATCATGTGTAAACGAAACTGATTTAATCTTTGGTAACCACAGTAGGGTTTGATTGACCAACGGGGAACTGGTAAAGTAACTTAACAAACCGAGCAAACCAAGGTGAGTTCACACTTTCTACAAGGCATAGAATTCCCAAGGGTTGGGAATGGGTTAAAGAATTAAAAGGGAAACTACATATTCTCCTTGGGTAGGATATGTACGGCCATCCTCCATGGGTAGGATGCCAAGATTAAACCTCGCGTATTCTCCTTGGGTATGATATGTACGTTCGTCCTCCTTGGGTAGGACAACAAAATTAAACATACTGGACCAAAACTCTATCATAAGTCCCTCATTTTATATCGACTTAATCGCCGAGGCCGATGGCGAGCGGGTCAATAGTTAATAGCGCTATTAGGTTTAACAAACCTCACACCGTGCTGGTAGGATGGGCATGTACTAATGGACTAGGGCAAAGGGTCAATGATGATAGACATTGACTTAGGGCACAACTTACTTTCGTTAGTAGTCGATATGGTACGGTCTGGTAATTCACATGGGAAGCCCCCACCAACTATGAGTATGTTTGGGAAACAGGGTAAACTGGTTAATCATATTTTCAACTATGGGGTAACCCCCACGGCATGTAAGCCAGCTAATGACAAACTATGTTTTCGGGAACAACTTAAAACGAACACCCAACTGTGAATTCACTCAACTTTGTTGTTGACTCGTTGTTACATGCCTTGCAGGCCTTTATGTGCTTAACATCAGAACTTGCTGTTTGGGAAGCTGGAGTGGTCATGGGTCGAGATATATGGAAACACTATACAAGACTAACAGTTTTTACATGTGGTTATATACACTTAACAAATGATTTATGCTTCCGCTGTACACTATAAAATATGATGTAACATTGTAACACTTATTGTTAATCAATGAAAGTTTTATTTACTTACACCTATGAGTTCAATGTGATTGATGGCTAAGATCCTGGTATGTCACACGCCCTGCGTGGTTTACGCGAGTGGTATTTTGGGGGTGTGACAGATTGGTATCAGAGCCATTGGTTATAGTGAACTTGGTTTTAAAAAGGGGGAAATGTTTGTGTAAAACCAGACTATAACCGTACAGTTCTAAAGACGTGAATACGACCATGACACTCAGCTCCAGATTGCAAGGTTCGTCTCTCATATACTCCTTGCACTACATAATTAGTGAGCACCTACATACGATATTGCATGTGAATGCACGTTTAGCACAACAGCATAAATTCATGTACACTTACACGGGTGATGTGACTGATAGGGTGGTAATTCCCTAAACCTTCATAACTTACGCTTCGTGATACTCTTCGTTTGCTACTCGAGTTGGAGGAACCATTTGACATGAGTTAAGGGGAGCTGAGATGGGCATGCAAATCACAATATTATTGTGGGTTCACACATAATAATATTGTGGGGTGCATGTGAATCCCAGTGAGACTTAACAAGTGGAAAGGGGTTCCGTCCCGTTAATTGAACAACGTGAAACATAACAAACCTATAGGGGTCATAGCAGTAATTGTCCCCTACACAAACTCAAACACGAACTTTCCATTTATCTCTGAATCCTCACGAACCTCGATGTTAATCGAGTATCACCTGAACACCCATCTGAACGCCTCGCGAACTGTATAGAACGTTAGGAGCTTACACGAGCATCCCTGAGATGGATATCTCCACGACAAATGATTGGTCTATACCTCCCTCACCCATCTTTGTTTGTTAGAACTTAGCGCGATAACGTCATAGACCCAGAAGTGCAATCACTTCCGTGACACTCTAGCAACATACCGTGTATTACCCCAGTCGACTTGTAAGAACAATGGACAAAAGGATAAGTGTAGTACCTCACTGGCCTCAGTATTAGAACGGCCCTGGTTACCAGCAACGAACACCAGCGAATTGACTTCAATCGAATCCTTAACCCTTGTCAGGGACTCATGGGAGTCAACTCTCACGAATCAATCGAGACATAAGCAATGACGATGGACTATAACGTGGAATGTGTAACTGCCTGCACGGTGATTAGCGCTTTAGGATGTGGCTCAGAACGTGAGTAGATGGACTTGATGGTGAAGAATCATAGGGCTCGTCTTGAGCAACGACATTGGGGTCAGCAGTCACAACGACAACAAGGTGCTCGTAACCCTAGCTTTCAGTAAGGAAATAAAGGTGCCTACATCATGGATTGGCCGTAGTTAAGTTAAGAGGTCAACGATCAAGGGAACAACGACAATACTTGGAATTCTTGAAATGAAAACAGCAACATCAGGTGTGATGCTCTTGGAAAGGCATTTAGAGTTTGCATGGGCAACGTCAGGACCTTACCACCATGGTAGCTAGTATGAGTAGCAATCTGTTTGGTCTCTGTTCCGTTTGACCTGGATGCTCCTAGGAGTTTGAACCTGTTATGGAATCGGCTGATGGCAAGATAATGGAAACCTCATATGATCGTCGGGATGCAGACACGACCTTGTGGGACAAGTGTTCGACAACGACCTTCTTCTTTTATTCTTGATAGGTGTACCCTGTGAGGAGACAATTCTGCGTAATCCTCTCCTTCGTGGAGGATTGATATCTATTCTAACGCGCCTGAGTGGCACAACGGTTAGCGTCATTTCAGCAAGAAAAGCCAGGGGTGTCTACGGAAGGATTACCCCACAATGTTAACGCTCGATACTAATGTCAAGGCTGAGGAAAGGAGGATTGAGGATCCACCAATTATTCGTGATTTCTCCCTAAATGTTACCAGAAGAGCTGTCAGGTTTACCTTCACATCGTCAGGTGGAATATCAGATACGTGTCATGCCAGAAGTAGCCCTTGTTACTAGTATATCTTATTATCTTACACCAGGAAGGTTGCAGGAACTGCCTAATCAACTACATGAATTATTGGATTTGAGTTCCATCGGAAATAGTTTTTTCGCTTTGGGGAGCCTCAGTTATACCAGAAGAGATAAGCCTTTTCGTACATGTACTGATTATCGAGAACTCAACCAGGGGACAGTCAAGAACAGTTTTCCTCGACCATGTATTGAAAACCTGTCGACCAGTTGCGAGGAACCAGCTTCTATTCGAGGAGTGGCTAGTGAACGAACTATTTTCAGATGGTAGTCCAAGGGGAGAATGCTCTTGGAACATCGTGTCGTATGTAATGCAGCTATTTCAACGCTATGCGCCATGGTCATTGGGATGATCAACACACCAACAGCTTCAGGGATCACATGAATCGACCGCTTCTGTTGACAACATTCGGAATCCTGACCAGGAGAATGGAACGCCATGGGTGGCATTTGTGACTTATTTTAGGGCTTCTGAGGGGGAGCCACTCTGCTCAAGGTTTTGTTTAAGGTAATCTCTGGGTTAGAGAGGTACCTTTTGGATTTATAATCAGCAAAGTGGAAATGCACGTGGATCTCGTTGAGATCCGTCTTGGTTGGAACTGATCGATACCAAAAAGTCCTTCGTGGATACAACAACTTCTTGGTCTCACTTGATGCTAGCACAGATAAATCACAGGATTTACGAAGATCGCGCAGCTTAAATCTTTCTAGCACAGCAGGGTGCTGTGTTCGTAAAAGACAGTAGAGGAGGCCGTCCTTTCAGCTTTCGAATCCCAACTCTGCAATGCTCTGAGCATCGTTTTACCCGAGGATGCGGGTGATTCAGTGGTATATTCTTATGGTCCGAATCAGCGTCCCAGCTGCAACGACGCAACACGAGAGAGTGATGACATACGTGAAAGGGGCACAAGGAAGAACTGTGCGACACACTCGACTGATGGTGAAAACCATGGCCTTGGGATTTTGGATGGAGGCGTCACTTGGACGGTACCAGATGAGTTATTTAGACCGATCGCAAGGGCCTCCCATGTATCGATGTTCGAAAGAACTAAAGCATACAATGACATCGCTGGATGGAACTCCTGGATGAATACGACTGCGAAACCTGAACGTACACGAGCTCTGCAGCTCGCTATCGACTCTAACTTACCAGTATCAGACTCGCTCTGTTCAAACTGGAGAACTGAAGGAAGAGGAATCTTCAAGTCGAAACCATTCGGGGCATGGAGAAGCAACCTTTGACCAGTCGGACGATACTCGCTACTTCATGAAACGAATGTGGGCCTCATTACACGGCAACTATAGGGAACTCGCGTTGAGCAAGTACACCAGCTTCGACATTCTATCCGCCAGGGTATTGATGAGAGGCATAGGGATTTACAAACCTTGTACTGGTAATCGGACATGAAGGCTAATCTAGTTATGTATGTGAATGATGGATCGACTTGTGAAAAGTCAAAGTGTAGCATCAGCAACCAGCAACACTCACATGGAAATAAAAACGGACTGCCATGGATTTGGTCGATAGTCTACTTACAACTTGAAACCGAAACAACATTACCTGGATATTCGTTGATCGTCTTGCGCAACCAGCACACTTTCTAGCCATCAAGGAAATGGATAAGTTTTTACACTTGCAGTCTTCTATCTAAAGGAAGCGGTTGCTGGGCACGGGGTGCCAACCTTCATTACTTCTAATCGCAACCCACAATTTACATTCGATTTGTGGCAAGCGGTGCACAAGTCCTTTGGCTCGAGTTAGACATGAGCACAGTATATCATCCACAGACGGATGGGCAGACTGAACGCACCATCCAAACCCTGAAGACATGCTGCGAGCACGTGAACTCGACTTTGGCAACGGTCGGAGAAGATACTTCCCTTTAGTGGAGATTTTGAATAACAACAGTTACCACTCCAGCATTCAGGCTGCTCCGCTCGAGGCATTGTACGGACAAAGGTGCCAATCATCTCTTTGTTGGGCAGAAGTCGGAAACGGCCAAATCACCGGCCCAGAACTCGTCATACACACAGTAGAGGAAAATTGATCAGATACGACAACGAATGACGGCAGTTCGTGACCGCCAGAAAAGCTACGCTGTTAAGCGCAAGAAACCACTCGAGTCCCAAGTTGGGGATCGAGTACTATCTAAAGTCTCACCTTGGGAAGGTGTACTTCGATTTGGTATGCGAGACGAAACTTAAACCGCGATATCTTAGACCTTTCAAAATCATAGAGAAAATAGGCAAAGTGGCCTACCAACTAAACCTACCCACAGAACTCAATGAAGTTCACAACGTATTTCACGTGTCGAAATCTGAAGAAGTGTCTGTCAGATAAGACCCTCATAATTCCTTTGAAGGAGCTCACTATCGACGATCAGTTGAGATTCGTCGAGGAACTAGTGGAAATCACAGACCGAGACGTTAAGGTTCTCAAGCACACCTGAATACCTCTTGTTTGAGTTCGTTGGAACTCTCGTAGTGGCCCAGAGTTTACCTGGGAACGAGAAGATCAAATGAAACTCAAGTATCCCCAGTTGTTCGGAAACAGTGCAACCACTACTGAGACTGAAGCTACTGCGGAATTTCGGGACGAAATTCCAAACCAACGGGAGGATGATGTGACACCCCAGGAAAACCAGAAAACAACACAACACAACTAGCTTCCTCAGTAACCACGTGCTAAATTTCGGGATGAAATTTCTTTCAAGTTGGGGATAATGTGACAACCCTAGTTTTCAAGGTCTCTATTCGACTTAACTTAGTACTTAATTGCAAGTGTGTCTTTACATTTATTTGATGTGCAATCTACGTGTTGTTTATATATTCTTGGTGTGCATTATATGTGTGCATGTTAATAATATGCTTAGTATTAATATTATGTTTATATATTTAAAAACAACGAAATGGAGCTTTGGCCAAAAACACCCCCACCCGAAATCACCCCTAGCCGAAAACCTTTCCCCCCTGCGAAATCACCCTTGGCGAAAACACTAGGTGTTTTCGTCAAGGTGGTGGCCGACGAAAACAGGAATGGGCCTTGGCCCAGTGATGATCTGTTATATGTTTTTACTTCCAACCTTTACGTGAAACTGTTAATTGGCAAACCCTAGACATCTCTCATCCTCTCTCTCGCTCCCCTTTGAAATCCGACGGCAGTTTTGAACAATCGAGTCCCATACACCGATCGAGGTACCACCTTTTCTGCTTAGGATTAGTAATCTGTTATTTATGACTTTTGATTGAAATCACTTGACTAATTGTTGACATCATTAATTAACTGTTAGTGGGTAATGATTATGAACATATGATTTGAATTGATTTGTATGATAAGGATACTTATAATCTGATGCTATGTGATTATGTTGTGACTTTCCATGAATGATTTGATGATTGTATGATAATCTTGATTGCACGATGATTTAGTAAATTATGTGATTGTGTAAATGATTCTGGTTGATCGATGGGTTTCTGAAGCCGTCAAGATTGTTAGTGATGATTAGGGTTTTCATGTGATTATGCATAACTGTTACTTAAATGGATTCCATTGATGTTGATCGTATGATAAAAATGATGTTTTGATCCTGTAACTGTTAGAATGTATTAAGGGTTTCCCGTGAATGCGTAACTGTGGTGATGATGAAAACCCTACCCAACGAAAACACAGGGAACCAGACGAAAACACTATGTGCTTTCACCATACCTCAAACTCGACGAAAACCCTTGGGATTTCATCACCTGGGGGTTTTCGTCCATAGTGATTTCGTCCCAAAGGGTCTTCGCCAAAAAAAAGGGATTTCGCCGAACAAGTGTTTTCGCCATATATGTGTGATTTCGTTTAACTTCTGACACAGTAACTCTGCTAGTTTATTAACTCAATTAGTTTATTAACTCTGTTAGTATATTAACCCTGTTGATGTGTTAACTCTGTTAAGTATGTTGACTCTGTTATGCATGTTAAGAATGTAAACTCAGTTAAGTCTATTAACTCTGGTCAGTTTATTAACTCGGTTAAACTCATTAACCATGTTAAGTCATTAGCTCTGTTAGGTTTGTTAAGTATGTTAATTGATAGCCCATGTTAGAATTGACTAAGAACTCAGTTACATGATGTATGACTGTATGAACATGAAATAACTGTTATGTGTCACTTGATGATGATTGCTTAAGCACACTTTGTGACGTAGATTTCATGTGAAACTTTACGAACTTAAACTGATTGAGTATGTGCGCATACTATAGGCTTTGATTGAATTGTTGTGCTATGTGAACTCTTGTTACAACTTGTATAATGATGTGGATGGTTATGTGAACGCTACTTGTGTAATGTGAGTGTGGGATACATGAATCCTGTGTAAACGAAACTGATTTAATCTTTAGTAACCACAGTAGGGTTTGATTGACCAACGGGGAACTGGTAAAGTAACTTAACAAACCGAGCAAACCAAGGTGAGTTCACACTTTCTACAAGGCATGGGATTCCCAAGGGTTGGGAATGGGTTAAAGAATTAAAACGGAAACTACATATCCTCCTTGGGTAGGATATGTACGGCCATCCTCCATGGGTAGGATGCCAAGATTAAACCCCGCGTATTCTCCTTGGGTAGGATACGTACGTTCGTCCTCCTTGGGTAGGATAACAAGATTAAACATACTGGACCAAAACTCTATCATAAGTCCCTCATTTTATATCGACTTAATCGCCGAGGCCGATGGCGAGCGGGTCATTAGTTAATAGCGCTATTAGGTTTAACAAACCTCACACCGTGCCGGTAGGACGGGCGTATAATAATGGACTAAGGCAAAGGGTCAATGATGATAGACATTGACTTAGGGCACAACTTACTTTCGTTAGTAGTCGATATGGTACGGTCTGGTAATTCACATGGGAAGCCCCCACCAACTATGAGTATGTTTGGGAAACAGGGTAAACTAGTTAATCATATTTTCAACTATGGGGTAACCCCCACGGCATGTAAGCCAGCTAATGACAAATTATGTTTTCGGGAACAACTTAAAATGAACACCCAACTGTGAATTCACTCAACTTTGTTGTTAACTCGTTGCTACATGCCTTGCAGGCCTTTAGGTGCTTAACATTGGAACCTGCTGTCTGGGAAGCTAGAGTGGTCATGGGTTGAGATACATGGAAACACTATACAAGACTAACAGGTTTTACATGTGGTTATATACACTTAACGAATGATTGATGCTTCCGCTGTACACTATAAAATTTGATGTAACATTGTAACACTTATTGTTAATCAATGATAGTTTTATTTACTTACACCTATGAGTTCAATGTGATTGATGGCTAAGATCCTGGTATTTCACACGCCCTGCGTGGTTTACGCGAGTGGTATTTTGTGGGTGTGACAATTTTCCTGATTTTGTTCTACTTTCATGGGTAAGTCAGGGTATAAAGGAAGTTATTGTGGTTCTGGTACTGCTACTTGGTTGAGATCAGGTTCTCCTTCTACAGCTCTAAGCATATTAAGATTGGCTAGTCTCCTATCCAATTCCTCTTCCCATATAGGTCTAGCTACTAGATTTTGGGTATTTCTCTCAGCTCTATTTAGTACTGCTTGTTGTTGAATTTTTCTCATTCTTTTTCTCCTTTCCACTTTTGCTCTACTAAACCACCCTTTTTTCTTAGGGGGAAAAGGTTTTTCGGATTTGGCTTTAAAAACAAAGATTCACTTGGTATCGGCTGCGTATCCGGAGGTTGGCTAGGATGTTCCTTCATCCATTGGGGAATGAGGTAGGTGACGATAAGCGTCAGAAGTACCCTGATCACTCATACTGTAAACTTAAAAGAAATTGTCAAAATACAAAAAATAATAATATACATATTTACACAGTATTTATTCATATAAATTTCCTAACATAACTATAAAAATTTTAGATATTAGAAGAACATCCAAATGGCTTAAACCAGTGGCTTTGATACCACCTTTTGTCGCAACCCCTGACCCCACCACAGGAGCGGAAGCCGCGAGCATGAACTGGTGGTATCGGTGTTTATTAATTTGGCAGCGGAAATGAGACATCAGGATCGTAGTTAGGAAATAAATTCCGAGTTTGCAAAACACCAAACTTTTATATTAAACAAATGGGATAAAAAACCCATATTTCAATTATAATATTTTTTTCAGGGATAAACCCTAACTTGCTGAAAACATAAATTCTTCTTTTATTTAGGTAAGTTATAGCCACTTTCTTTAATCTTTCAGTGCTTCATAGTTGGCTTCTTATAGCTTCACATTAAGTTACCTGAAACACATTTTAAAAATACTTTATCAGCAAGAAATACTGGCGAGTACATTCCAGTTTATAAAAAGAAGCTTTTTATAGCTTTACATTATTAAGAGGGATTACAATGTTTATATCTACCCAATTACTCATTCAGTATTTGTCACCTTGGCAGTTACAATAACCGTGGTCATATTACTGTTGGCTAACTCTTTGTCCAATAGTAACGCTTGATTAGTAGTGTATACAAAACCCCACATACTGGCAATAATTGTAGAATACAAAGACTTAATCACTGTAATTATAACTGATAAACATTTAGGGTCTTGAAAAACATTTTAATTATAACTGTATCACAAAAATGTGATAGAAAGGAGAGTGACTCACAAACTGTGAGAAAAGAGAATGGACTCGCATTGTAAACTTAGGTATTTCTACGGGCTTCCTGGTGATATTTTCTGTAATTTTCTAGAGTTCCTATTATAAACATACAATGCACGTGTGCTATTAAAATAACCCAAATCTCTTTAGCCATACATCACGAGACAGAACCCCAACATACTTTTTCAGGCAGAGCCTTGACATGCGTTGCTGGGTCCTAGATCAATCGGGTTGGGTAACGAATTAGTGAACGGGGGTTAAAATACTTACAACGGGGCAGAGTTTTGTGAATTAAGGGTGCACTACTTTGAAAGAAACAGAGATACAGAAGAACAGAAATTTCAAAATTCAATCGAAATGGTGTAGAAGATCCAGTCCCAAGCCAGGCTTTATAGAGCCAAAATTGTTCAGCCCCGCGTGTCACGGGAGCGGCCTATTTGGCCTAGACTAGCCTTGTTGTGTTTCTAGCACTGTGGTGTCGAGATTATATGGTTTGACACGTCCTAAATGCCTTTCGCGTGTCGCAGAAGGTTTAGGGGTACCACCCCCCTATGACCGCCCCTAAACCCTAAATCCTGATTTTCGTTTTGGGTCGTGTCGTACATATTTTGGGGTCTCAATTAGGGTTCCTTGTAATGTGTTTTTGAGTGTTGTTACATAAATAACTAATATAACATATATAAATTATAAACTTTCGTTCTGAATTATTAATATATAAAACGACTTCGTGTTACGTGACATAGCCAGATGCATACTAATAGTTGTATAGTTGTATGCTTTATATCGTGACAGTGTGACATATTTAGCTCCGTAATCGAATTTTAGTACTCGCAGTCAGAACCGGAATGAAAAATGGACAGGAAACGACAAACGAAGCAATTTACGCGATTTTAACGCAACAGATGAACGAACACGCCAACGTCGACTACCGACACTAACTTTACATACTTATGACCCTAAAATAATATTTTACGATGTTCCACGAAGTTCTGGTTCTAAAACAGGCCTCATAAACGCGATTGGGTCGCTCAAAACACTAGAAACAGGCTTATGGGCCTTGGGCCCAACCCACCAAAACCCTAACTATATATATACCTCTCCTTCTCATTTTCACCATTTGAAACCCTAGCACACAACTCCTGCCCCCTCTCTCTCTCGTCAGATATGTGGCCAGACTCCGGCCGGCGGTGGTGTGGTAGGAAGGCGGCGGAGCTCCGGCGATGGCGGATGGTGGCGCCACAGCTACGGCGGCGGTAATGGAGGTTCGATTCATTTGGCCGATGCTTGTTGTTACAGGTCAGAATGGGGTGATGTCGGTGATGGGGTGGGGATGTGACAGTGGTCACGGCAGGGACAAACAAACCTGCCACACGACGGTAGCTGGTGACGGTAGTGGTAGTGGTTATGTCGGCTTGAATTTTGGTTCGGGTTTAGGATAACATGGTTCAGCTTTGGTTCGAGTTTCATTTTGGATCGGGTTCAGGTTTAACTCAGTAAACAATGGTCAACATGGTCAACCCGGTCAGATTTGAGGTTCGGTTCGATGTTCGGGTCAACATAAGTCAACGTTAGTCAACATAAGATGGGGTTCGGTTCGGGTCAACAAGTCAAGCTTGGTCAAAACGACGAGTCAACTCAGCTGCATTTTGGGTTAAACCTGGTCGACTCAGTCAACGAAAGTCAATCAGTCAACTGCTTGTCAACGCAGTCAGCCCAAGACCTGGTAAAATTTAAACGTAGCGAGTTATTTTTTACTTTGTTTTATATATACTTTAGAGTAAACTGCCATTTTGGTCCCTGTGGTTTGGTCACTTTTGACACTTTAGTCCAAAACTCAAACCTTTTGCATCTGGGTCCCTTTGGTTTCAGTTTTATTTCCATTTTGGTCCAAAAATGAAATCAGGTCATATTTGTCTTATAAAATCCTGCTATTTTTTCCTTTTCCGCAAGGGTAAAATGACCACTTCTTTTTTATAAATAAATACCAGATTTTATAAGACAAATATGACCTGATTTTCCCATGAGGAAAAGGACAAAATTGAAGGATTTTATAAGACAAATATGACCTGATTTCATTTTTGGACCAAAATGGCAATAAAACTGAAACCACCGGGACCCAGATGCAAAAGGTTTGAGTTTTGGACTAAAGTGGCGAAAGTGATCAAACCTCAGGGACCAAAATGGCAGTTTACTCTATACTTTATTTTACACGAACCGAGATCGAGCCGATACATTTAGTGAATTGTTTTCATTTTTGCACACTCGACGAAAAATTATATGTATTGTTGAATTGTTGTTGCGTTTTGACAAATATATCGACACCTTGATTGTCGGGATCATCCAAAAACAGAGGAAACTCTGCCAGTTTTTCATAAGAAACCGTATAACGAAACGTAATTATATACTAAAAACGACACCTATCGAGGTTCAAGAATATTTTTTTATAAAATAAATATAAGTGTATATTTATTTTGGCGACGCTTTATAACTTATCAAACGAATTTATAACACTTGGATAAAAAGCGATTTACTAGTTAACGAAACCCGATAACTTATATAAATAAATATAATTATTTATATTTATTTCAAAACGTTTAGAACTCGGAAACTTTTAAATAAATATTATTTATATTTATTTCTTAACAAGGACGCGAAAATCTTTTCTAAGATACATATAATTAGTTATATTTATTTCAAACATCGAGAATCCGAATATTTTTATAAAATAAATATAATTGTTATATTTATTTCAAACATCGAGAATCTGAATATTTTCATAAAGTAAATATAATTGTTTTTATTTATTTCAAACGTCGATAATTCGAAGATTTCATAAAAATAAATATAATTATTTATATTTATTTCAAAATTCTATACAAAGTATGAAACATTGCCGGAAGATTATAACAAACGAACAATTATATAATTATTTTATTAATTACAAACGTGACGCATGACTAATAATTCGGATACGCACCGTTTTGTATATATATTTTCATCTTACGGAAACTACGACGAGTCGTACCATTATCCATCTACGTATTTCTATCCACGAAGACTAACACGACTTCGTAAATATATATATATATATATATATATATATATATATATATATATATATATATAGGTTGGGGTTCGGCTACAAAGTCCATTTTTCCTACAAAGTGTACAAAGTCATAAAACACCACAATTTCAGCCATAAAACACACTCAAAATCCACAAATAACAATGTGAATATCACTAAAACACAACATGATAATCAAGATAAAACATACTAATATTAGTCATTCGATAATCAAAGCCTTATCATCCAAATCACAACACAAAACCCACGAATATGGTGTTTTAGTAATCTTCACTATGTTATTTGTGGGTTTTGGGTGTGCTTTATGGCTAAAATTGTGGTGTTTTATGACTTTGTACACTTTGTAGGAAAAATGGACTTTGTAGCCAACTCCCACCCTATATATATACCCTAAATCACTCGGAAACTAAGTCGTTTTCGAGACTTAGAATTTATCCCGGTTATAAATGGGAGTAGATAACCATATATCGGTTATTCCAAGTCAAGATAATAACGCTTTCATAGAATCCTATGGTTAATGATTCGGTAGAGCTCGGTGACACATAGTTTCGCTACGTCGTCTTATTAGAAACTTATAAGTTATTCCTTCGTAGGAATGTCATAGATTTCATGCTAGCGAGTTCATGTTCTTGGAATGACATTACGGAACCACATTAAGCTAGCTTTGCACAAGGATATCGAGGTGAGTTCATAACCCCCACTTTTTACGGGTTTACATTTTTATAAATGTTTTCGGGGGTTGAAAGACATGCAAGCTTTGCAAACGTAAACAATATTTCGATGAACGAAAACTCATATTTCTAAACCATGTTGCAAATGAATACGAAAGGTTTATGCTAAACATACCGGTTTTACAAAACAAATGCGTGTTTTCGAAACGTGCATAAGTTTCATGACTAGTGACGGGATTGTCCTAGTTAAAATAACGGGACTGGGTTGTTGTGCATATGAACAACGAGACAACCCAGTGAATTCATGCCCCTTATTTCAAACTTTCCAAAGTTTTATTGTTAAACAATCGAGGGGAAATACATGTTACAACAAATGGTCTGTTAGCTATGGACTGAAAATTCTTTAGATCATGTGAACATAAGTAGAAAATAACAAGAGTAACCATTAATCGAAATGACTGAGGTGCAAAAGGTTTAGATCTATTGAATTTCAGGCGAGCTCCACTCCTAGTATTTTTGGCCTTTTAGGAGTGCTTTTGTGGTCCCAGATCGAAAGTGTCTGAATTCATCATCTAGGTTTGGTTGCTTACTTATGTGGCTCACATATTAATGTCCTTGCAAAACATTAATGATCCTTGAATTTCATAGACGCTTTCACGCACCGGTTTTCAATACAAGATTTTCAAATGTTCTTAAGATTCATATGATTCCAATTCAAAGACACGTGAATTCACCACACTTTGGTGGTGTTTTCAACTTATATACAAGTAATGGGTTGGGTTGATCCTTCTTACAGACTCAAATGGGCTAGGCTCACACTTACTCGTGCGAGACACGAAGACTCAGGGACTCGATTGTCCTACATACAAAGTTTTATAAACATAAAGTTTTCAACAAATCATGCCGAGAAAAATGGTTTTATTACGTTTTCTCAACAATATTTAAACCTGTTACCAAAAATATTTATTTTAAATCTTTTTCAAACAAACTATGACTCGCCATCTTTATGTTGATTTTTCGCATGTTCTATCTCAGGTTGCATAAACAAACTATGGTACAGTTGGAATAGCAGAACCCATGAGGATTCGAGTACTTAGCGGGCGTTCACTTTCTAAAAGTCTTAGCATTATAAACTTACTCTATGCAATGAACATACCAGTCAGATCACGCCAACTCTAATTTTAGCGGATGTGACATCCCAAGTCATCATGACTTCATATTTTAACACAACACATATTATCTACTGAATAAAATGATGGTTATATTCATATTAGTGCAGATTTTATGCATGTCACATTTATCACACAATTTCACCAAATTTACTACTTTTTAAGCTTCATGTACAACATGTAAAGCTAAATAAACTTATGACATAACTTTTATACTATCAAAACACATTCTTTAACATCATTTTAATGTGTTTATACTCTGTTTTAATTTATTTTTCTCATATCATGTTATTTCATTTCAAGTTAATCCTCAAATCATCATTTGATCATCATTAACATCTATGTACTAGCACTTAATGCATAATCATCATCATCTTCTAACCATTTAATTTCATTCATTATTTATTTAGCATCTTTCATAAAATTCCAAATCATTAACTCAAACCTAATCATGCATTCAATCATCAAGACTTCAATGCATATAACATTTATACACTAATGAACAAAAATCAAGCACATGCATACATATATACATATACACGGCACATATATCTATCTATATCTATACTTCTATACTACTTTATAATGCATATTAGAAGGACTTCTTAAAGTCCAAAAAAATTTCCTTAAAACACCCTTAATGCATAATGTACAAGTCTTTTAAACACAACAAACACATTTATAACCTCACTTTCCACATATACCCTTACTAACTCAAACAAAAACACAGATATCATGATCTACCGTCCATCACTTCACATGGATCATGATCCTACCGTCCATCAACTTCACACGGATTATGATCTGCACATTTACTTTTGAAAGCTGTAGTGTTCTTCTCTACACCATATTCCTCTGTCCTACTCGCCAGATCTAGATCTGCACCAAATTCCTCTCTCTGCACTTTCAAAATTTGAATTCCCAAGTGGAAAGAGAGGAGAGGGAGACAGAGAGAGAACGAGAAATAGAGAGAGATGCGATGGAGAAGGAGAGATGACGGCATGAGAAACCCTAAATACAAAATCGTTCAGATCTTGAAGGATTTCCGATACGAGGAACTACAAGAGGAGAGAAAGAGATAGATCGGTGATGATGATGGATGCTCGATGTGTTGCTCGATGAAGGGTTTCAGCCAAATCGCTTCTCTCTTCTAATCGCCTGCTCTAAGAATTTCACGATCAAGGTAAAATTCGTTTTTCTCTATGTATTGCATCTAAATGTTTCAATGTTTATGTTGAATCTTGATATTACAATAATTTATAACCCATTTCCATATCCACAATCTATATACTACTTTTTTTCCAGACTTGAAGCCTACTAACCCTAGATCTCATTTACATTCTCCACCATTGGCTTCATTCTATCTTAAATGGTAATCAAATATGAGAAATCGATGGTTTTTGTGATTCAAAGTTTGTTCATCTTCCAAACACTAATTTTTCCCTTCCATCACCAAATTCGCGGATTCAATAACCCGTTTCAAGTTAAAATCCCTAACTATGAGCATTTCATCTTCAGATCTGCTGTTGCTTTGGTTAATCTAATCTTGGGAAATCCGTTTCTAGATCTCATTTCATTCAGGTACGATGATGCTTCATATATTGTATTTTTTGGTAAATCGATAAATTGGTTTTAGTGTTTGTTATTTTTGTTATCTTTTCTGATTGTTACTTCCCCTGCTAGGTGCAACTACACGCTCCCGGTTAATCGGGTGGGCAGTGGGCTGGAAATTTTCTCGGGGAACGCCTTAGCCAAACTCTGATGCACCAAGCGTGGGCCCGGTTAAGACAACATAGCCTTGGATGCCGGAGTGGGGCGGAGGGGCCTACCCGAGTTATAGGGTAGGTGCGATCTCTATCGCCTGTTGTAGAAATATCGCCGTTCAAAAAAAATATAGTAAGTCCCGTTTTTAAATCCGTACACGTTTTCAGCTGGCAGATTGACCACTGAGACGAAATGGTCCCGTTTCACTTGTTGACTTTTATATCCTTGACCGATTTCAGAAACAACAATGTTTTATATTACTGGTCAGTCAAAAAGAATCAACTTATTGTATATGTGTGCAGTAGCTTATGGTTAAGTCACATTTAAAGACAACATCCGAGAAATTTTTGTTCGATTCATCGTTGATAGAATATCAACTTTAGAGTATGTGCTTTCGAGTCTACAAAGGATATTCATGTTGAATTGATTCAAAAGTAGTAGGTCCAGTCATGCATGTTGAATCTAGAATGATTTTCTGTTTATAAGTAGAAAAAAGTGTAAAAATTTCAAAGTTAAATTATGTGATGATAGAAGAATTAACCTTGTGTTTGGGACCAGCTTTGCAAATGAATATGAACTCATCAGGCAATCACCAGTGTCTGTATAGCAGCAAGTTAACGAAAGGTACAGATCATTGTAAGATGCTTGACATAGATCTAAATTTGCCAGCTTCTTCTAATGAAACGGAAGAACTGTCAACTCACAACATCACCAACTCTGATGATGAGGCCCTGTCACGGCATGCTGGAACGGGAATCAGAATTTCAGAATCATTGAATGGCGGGCCATATAATGATGATTCGGACACCAAGGATTCTAATAAAAAAGATGCCTCTAGGAAGCAGTAAGTTATCAATCAAATGTGTGTCTATGTTTATGGTGTATACCTTGATTATCTACAATGATGTACAAGTGTATTATGCGGTTCTCGCAGTTCTCAACATAATGTTAGCTCTGAAAATAACGTGTCTGATTATACGGTAGTGTTCAAATCAGACTCTAGATATATGTTGGGAACTTCAAGAACCACATAATACATTGCACTTGGTGCTTTGAATGTCATACATAAGACGGTTACATAACCACCACATTTTATCTCTTCCCCTACCTTGATTTACGGATGAGCTCGGTACCGGTACCGAAAATACCGATCCCGAAAATTGCCAAAATTGGATACCGGTACCGAACATGCTCGGTACGGTATTTGAAGGTAAAAATCGGTTAAATACCGGTACCCGAATAATAATCATAAGAGCTGAGTTAAATGCTAATGTAAGAATTTGGTGTAACATTTGTATTATTTGCAGCTTTACACTAGGTTTTTTATCCCGATTGATATAAAAACTGTCTTATTTTGGTATTTAATCATTTAATGAGTTAATGCATTGGCATTTCTTCAGATGACTTCTATAACTAGAACATGGTCAAGATATGGTACTGTGATGGTGCATCTTTACTGGGCACCCTGAAAGCGGGCGAAAAGTACTTTCTTTTTTCTTTTTGTAAATTGTGGATTTTTCTTTCAAGTATGGCAGTTTAGCATTGGTTGGGTATATGGGTTGGATCGGCTCCCTTAGCTGATGGGTTTCCTTCTCTATTTGCACCAATATTTAGCTAAAAGGTTGTACATGTAAGTAATTTATACATTAAATCAATGTATAAACCATATATGGCTATATTTTGGGTAGGGGATGCTAAAAACCTACGGGACATATAAAATATAGAAGTACAATGCACTTTGTGTACGAAAAGCCTTCCACTTTTGCGCTTCGGTTTTAGACCTTCTCGCCTCAGTGCACTTTTCGCTTTTAAAGCCAATCACTGGTTACCAATATTAATCTCCATTATGTATTTTTTTTCCTACTTGGTCATCAGTTTGTCAACTCAGACAAAAGGATTTGCATCACCATGTTCAAGCTTCTTGTCACAACATTCCATGCACACACCATATCATTATCATATGAGGTCTGCAAGTGGTAATTTTCATCACCACAGCCTCATTGTTCAAACTAAACTGGTAAGTTTGCTGTTGAGCTATTTCATCTATATTCCAATAATAATAATTTGCTTTTCTATATTGTTGTAACACGTCGAGAGTTTTAATATTCTTTTTACTTCGTGCCTAGGGTTTCTATTCGATACTAGGGGTGTCAAAGACTGCCAGCAAATCAGAAATTAAGAGTGGTTAGTCAAATTTACAAGTCGATGATAAATTTACAAAAGGTTTTAACTCGTGTTAATATATGTTCAGCGTATAGGAAACTTGCTAGGAGTTATCATCCTGACGTGAACAAGTAAGTTTTTACACTGTACATTTGTAGTTGTTGTGTTCTATTTATTTGTCTATTTGAATTGTTGTTGAGATCAAACTGAGAAAATTCAAGTTCTATATCCACCTTCAATGCACTTGAGTTTTATCATGTTTTTGCAGAGAACTAGGAGCTGAACAAAAGTTCAAGGACATTAACTATGCTTACGAGGTAATATGTTGTAGGAGGTGGTAATTTGTAAATTGGTTCGTTTGGATTTCGTTATAAATACATAGCTTAAATTAAACGAATAGAATGTTAATGCTTCTAAACAAAAAAAAGTTCACATGCTTTGACTCGTAATGTTGATGCAGGTTTTATCCGATGATGAAAAATGATACAAATATGATAGGCATCGAGAGGCTAGGCTTAAATGTTGCATGGGAGCCACAAAGGGCAGTGGTGATGGCAGGGGAGCCACAAGGGGCGGTTCCTTCTCTAAAGATACTAAAATCGAGCTTATAAATTGGACACTTGTATCGTTAACATATCTGTATGTTTGTTTCCTTGAATTACCTTATCTTATATTATAAGATACACAAAAAAGGTTTTTGCTGACAAGGTCTCATTGGGAACAATACCTTTGTCACACATGTTCTTTTTGTGTTACATGTAATGGATACGGGCATGTAAGGAAGTCTTAAAAAGGTTAGCCTTGGCTGGGGTAGAGAGGTAGACTTGGGCAGCCGGTTAAGGGTCCAGTCACAGGGTTCTGGTGATCTTTTTTAATGGTTTGATGAGTTTCTAGGTCATATATTAAAATTGGAGAACCCAGATATTCTTTATGATGTATTCATGACCTATAACTGATTTGTGACCCGAAAGTATAGAAACCAAGTGGGGTAGGTTTTAACCTGTCGATTCCTAGAGGCCGTTTTTTTAAGGTTGTTAATGACATCTTACCCTTGGTACCAGGTAAGTTTATACACGAATCTTGGTGTGTAGTGCTGTCATCTACTAACAGTTGATAATACTGGTTTGTTTATTCTCATGTGCACTTGATCTGTTAGTTTGTGGTATTAGAGGTTGTTGCTAAATTACTTGAAAGATAAAACTAGAATACTTTATTTATTGGTGATAAAACAAAGGAATATGACATCCAAATTCTAACACCCGAATGATACTGAAATACACACAAATCAATTACCAACCGTAAAAAACATCACTACTCCCCTTTAACTTTTGACTTTAAAAGTTGACTTTCAATTTTCATCCATTTCTTCATCGTAGTCATTTACTTCAACTTCATCAATGATGTTGATATTCAAACACCAAGTAAAAAATTATCCTTTTTAGCATAAATCCTTTATAAACATTAAAGATTATAAATTATGAATATGTATACCTCAATATTTTAAATATTTTGGTCTAAAAATTATATTATTTAGCATAAATCTTTTAAAACATTCAAGATTATAAATTATTTTCCCCTAAAAATTTATGAACTCGGGCTTGTCAATGGTCCACATTGTTCTTCAAGATTGGATCAGACATGCAGTCGGGAAGCCACCATTTATTAGGCATTTAATTACTGGTCTTGGTTGCGCCTGCTGCTACAAAGAGACGTTCTTCACGAGAGGATTGATAAACTAACACAAAATGAGTACTACTTTGTAAATTGTCGCCGCTGCCGCATCGCGCGGGTTTCGTACTACCAAACCACTACCACCCACAGCCGCCGCCGCCGCCGCGTCGCGTGGGTCTCCTACTCGATTGACATAATCGAGGTAGTGTAGCTTTGTGTAGAGTAGATTTGTTGTTGAAACTTGTAGCTTTGTGAAATTTGAGTACAAGTTTCAACAAGTCTCAGTACATCGACCGGGTTAAAGTTGAAATTTGAGGTAATGTAGCTTTGTGTAGGGTAGATTTGTTGTTGAAACTTGTGATTTGTACTCTGAATATTTTGTTACACCTGCAAAGTGTTGTAGCATATGCTGGTTTAACTTGGTCATATTTAGGCGCTGTCAACATAAACAAGTAATACTTTTCTCACCATCCGAGATAGTTGGATTAATGAGACGAATTTAGCTTCCACCATAGTTATTAAAGGCGCGAGGCGCACTCACGCACACCCTTAGAATTACTACAAGTGTTGTGTTTTCCGTTGCATCGCGAAATTGGTTTTGGTTATGGCTCAAAACCAAACCGCCCCGTACATAGCCCTAAACTCACAAACCTAAGTGATATGTTTCCCGCCGCATCGCGCGGGTAAACGGCTAGTATATATATATATAGAGAGAGAGAAAGTATAATGTACTTCACGCCTTAACCTACATTAACGTACACGACCAGATACATAACGTGCGTGATTATTTTTTTTGACAATCTCAACGTGCGTGATTATACTTTCCATGCGCGATTATCACTTCTCATGCGTGATTATAACCAAAAATCTGATCCCATGCGTTATTTTGTGTCCCATGCGTGATTATTGCCTGATCCGACGGTTTACAGCGTCGCGTACGTGAAGTACGATAACGCGTAATGTATGTTAACCGCACTATATATATATATATATATATATATATTGGAGGGTTCAAATGAGAAGAATTTTTTTGTAAGAATAAAAAAGAACAAACTTCAACCAATAAGAATGCTTCATTTTACTTCACTTAATTTTTGTATTTAATATTAGTGTAAGGGTATATTGGTAAAATTAGATAGATCATTAATTGTTAGTCTTCCTTTTTAATAGCTAACTAAATTAAATTTGTAACTTAATTTCAAAAAAATATATATATCTTTTCAAAGAAGAAAAAAATCAATTTAAAGTGTAGGATAAATTATGAGGTGTGTAGGATGAATTACGAGTTGTGTAAGATAAATTTCAGTATGTGTAGGATAAATTTAAAAAACGTGTAGGATAAATTTTGATGTATCTAGGAAAAAAATTTAGTGTGGAGGATGATAGTCTTTATGACTATTTAATTAGTCAAATATAATAATAAATGAGATGAGAGAAAAACTATTTAATATTTTACAATTGTACCATTTGTTCTTTTTCTTCTCAATTTAATTTTCTTCTCAAATGAACCTCCCCCCCTATATATATATATATATATATATAAAGTATATTGTACATTACGGCTTAACATACTTCACGTACGACAACGTGCGTTATTTGTTCTATAACATGCGTGATTAATGTTTTCAATATGCGTGATTATTGTGTTTCAACATGCGTGATTTTGGTTTTTTGAGTTATAACGTGCGTAATTTTAAAATGAACGTGCGTAATTACCTGTCGTACGTGATGTACGTTAAGTCGTAATGTACGTTAACCTTCCTCTGTATATATATATATATATAGGGTTGAGTTCATTTCAGAACTCTAAATAACTACAGAACTTTCAGAACTCCTAATAAACAATCATTTTATATATAAGTTTTTGTATTTAAGATCTTTTTATCATCTATTATATGTATTTCTTTGATTACATACATGTTAAAAGTAGTTTACATATGTTTAATTGCCAAAATTAAATATATGTGTCATAACTAGTAAAATACATGTAAAAAACCTAGTTTACATATGTGTAATTATAAAATTACATATAAAAATGATAAAATTACTCTTAACATGTATGTAATCGTAAAAATACACATAATAAATGATAAAATTATCCTAAACAAAAAAATACATTAATAAAAAGATTGTTTATTAGGAGTTTTGCGAGTTCTGTAAATATTTATGGTTCTGAAATGATCCTGGCCCTATATATATATATATATATATATATATATATATAGGGGACCGCTAAAATGAAAACTACCTCCAGTTGTAAGAACCGAGAGAACCACTTTCTGGCCATTAGATCTTCAAGATCAATGGATTAGATTAAAAGTAACTAAAAATAATATTAAATGTTTTTTGTCTTTTTATGTCTTTAATATTTTAATCCAAAAGGGTAATTTAGTAAAATGACTCTATTTTGTCTTTTTGTCTTTATTGTTTTTTATTAGTTTTTGTATTATTATATTACTTTTTATTTTTTAAACATAATTTTTTTATTAAAAGCATTTTTAAATTCAGTTTTTTTTAAAAGATTTTTTTTATACTTTTTACAATTTAAGTTTTACGTTAAACTTTTTACGTTTTACGTTTTTTTAACGCGCCGTTTTTTTGCCCGGCTTTTTCAAGAATCGTTTTTATAACGCGCTGTTTTTACGCGTCCTTTTTTTAACGCGCCGTTTTTTACGCGCCGTTTTTTCAAGCGTCGTTTTTTTTAACGCGCCGTTTTTTACACGTCTTTTTAACACGCCGATTTTTGCACTTTTTACGTTTTATGTTTTACGTTAAACTTTTTAAACTTTTTACGTTTTAAGTTTTATGTAAAACTTTTTACGTTTTACGAAAAACTTTTTACGATTTACGTTTTACGAAAAACTTTTTACGTTTTACGTCAAACTTTTTACGTTTTACGTTTAACGAAAAACTTTTTACGTTTTACGTTTTACGTTAAAAAGTTTACGGTTTAACCTTTTTTTTTACAAAAACTTATTTACGCAAAAACGAACGCACCCCGAAATCGCAAACTCGGGAGATGTCTCAGATATATCGTTATCATCATCGACTAGGGGGGGAAAAACCAACATCATCAAAACAAAGTCTATCTCGATAAAAAAGGGGTTTGGCTCAGATTAACTGATAATCAAAAGGCTGCAAAAGAGGGGTTGCAGGTTTAAAAAACCTACCCTCCGCCGTCCTTGCCGCGCCATCGTCATCAAATCGACCTTTTTTTTCATCATCGTCGCCCCCATCCAACATATCAAACCAACAAATAGGGTAAAAGGCTCCAAAGTGGGTTGGGTGTTACCTTGTTTGACTATTACTCAACAGATCCTCCACTCGCTCGTCTCCCTCCCACGCACCGATCTGTACCGACCACCACCACCGGCACCGATCTTTACCGACCACCACCACCGGCACCGATCTGTACCGACCACCACCACCTAGGTAACATCTGATTCCGGCAAGTGAGTAAGGAGAGAGAGAAAGTTCTGTCGGGATGGAGTCTTGTGGCGGTTGCGGCGGCGGAGGAGCACTTGAGGTGGCGGAGACGGTGGTTTCATTAATGAAGATGGTGAAGGGGATTTCACTTTGGAGATCCAGATGGGTACTGAGAGAGAGAGAGATATAGATGAGAGGATTTAAAGATGAGAGATGAGAGATTGAAATGAGAGAGGTAATTAAAAAGTCAGTGATTTAAATGAAGAGAGAGAGGAGACTTGACATATGGGGTAAATGACCAAAATACCCTTTTTTCTGATTGGTTGAGAGTGGTTCTCGCGGTTCTTACAACTGGGGGTGGTTTTCATTTTAGCGGCTCCCTATATATATATATATATATATAGGGAGGAGCTCATGCGAGAACCACCCATATTGCGAGAACCGTGAGAACCAATGTGAACACAACCTAAAATAGCTAAAAAAACCTAACCCCCATCCCCCCAAAACCTAAACCCCCCCCCCCCCCCCCCAAAGCTAAATGCTAAAAACTAAAACCCAAAAAAAACCTAAAAAAAACCTAACCCCCCCCCCCCCCCAAAAAAAAAAAAACCTAAACCCCCCTCCCCCACCCCCCAAAAACCTAACCCCCCCCCCACCCCCCAAGCTAAAATGCTAAAACTAAACCCCCAAAAAACCTAAAAAAATCTAAATTTTTTTTAATATTTTTTATGCTTAAATCGCTACTTTTAGTGGCAAAAAAAAAATTAAAAAAAAAAATTATTTTTTTTTTGCTTCGAAAAGTAGCGATTTTTATATAAAAAATATTAAAAAAAAATTTGTGTGATTTTTAGCTATTTTTAGGCATTTTTGGTTGTGTTCACATTGGTTCTCGCAATAAGATGTGGTTCTCGCATGATCTTCTCCCTATATATATATATGCTCCACATGCTCATTCAAGAATCATTTTTCATTCTTTCAACTTTAATTATACTAACTTTTACACAACCCCATTTTGATCATTCATGCAATCATTGTTCAAGAACCATTTCAATCAACCTCATCTTAAAAATCAAAACACAATTACTAACACATTAAACACACACTCACAACTACATATACCCATACATACACTTCTATTTTTATTTTATTTAAAATCATTTGTTATTTAAAGTTCAAGTGTTATGAAGAATCCATGTGTTTGAGAAACTTTATTTCATCATCATCATCATCAATAAATAAGACTCATGACCTAAAAAATATAAGTTTATACCTTTCAAAATAAATGGGTTTTGATGAGATTTATGATGATGGTTTTGCTTGTTCCTCCTTGAAATCACTTGGAAACACCTTTGGATCTTCAAACCAACTTGAAAGTTACTTGAAATGGGATTGAATCTCCATGGAAGTGATTAAAAATTTGAAGTGGGGGTGATGGTATGGTGTTCGGCCGAGAGCAAGGGAAAGAAGAAGAAGAAGAATGAGTTTTTGATTTGTTTTTTGAAATGTTAAATGGTTAGTTTCTTGCATTTGTAATGATCATGTTTTCTTACAAGCCTACACTTGTCACAATTGAAGGAATCAAGAGAAAGGTGGGCACCCTTGGTGCCGCCACCTACTCATGCACACACACACATCACCTATACAGACATGTGTTATATGTCTCTTAGGCTAAAACATATATTTTACTGACTACCGGGTATTTTATCTTGCGTTTAATCACGTTTTAAGGCATTTTAAAAATTATTTTATCAACTTATAAAAATAGCCTCATCAAAATATTGTTGATTAATATTTATTTTCCTCGACTGGCTGTGTTGTCTGTGTTTTGCAGTATACGCGCTGCATTGCGTAGTATGCGTTTAAATTTGTCAAATAGAGATTTTAAGCGTTTTAATAATTTTTTCTTCACGAATATGATTAAAAATAGAACTTTAATTATAACGGAATATGATTAAAAATAGAACTTTAGAAAGATCTCAATATGTCATGCAAGAGGGAGAACTCCCTAAACATTACCCGGATATTCCTGTTGTCCGGTAAAGAATCCAACAGTCCATAATAAGGGATGACCCACCACGACAGAAGAGCTTCCTTGTTGTAAGCAAAGAAGGAGATCAAATGAGAGGTAATTATCAGAATCTTCTCTACAAAATACTATGAATTTACTTTCACGAGCATTGAATTCGAACATTCAATATCAGGGTCCAAACCAACATTCCAACCAATTGATTACATTCCTTCATTACTCTAATTCCAGGAATGAGACTTATTCTCACGTCATAGCTTGGCCATGAATCCCCACCCTGGGCCCTTTGTGACGAGGCTAACAGTGTTCTTTTTTTGTAGACTTGTTCCGGTGAAGTAATGAACGTCAGTGGATCTCCGTCAACGGACATGTCATCTGTTTTTTCTAGGATTCGACAATTAGTATTCTAAGTGTGATGTGAGTTGTAAGCTAACAGCCGGTAATCTCAATAAGTTAAGAATAAAGAAGATAATAAATTGTTAGGTTAATTCATGTGGGCTTTTAAATAAATTATTAAGGTGGGTTATTTGTTACTAGGTTTTAGCGTTTTGGTTATAAAAAGCCCATAAAGCATTGTTTATATTATATTGAGTAGCTTCGCCAGATCGCCATGTCTTCGCCACCAGAAAATATTTTCAACTCTTCCTTTCTCTTTTTAACTTTGAGTGCTCTGTGAGTAGGGCTGTTCAAATTGCTTTGCGCTCGACACTCGTTCGATGCTCGCTCGGAAAATGCTCCGAACTTTCTAGTTCGATTCAGCTCGATTAAAAAATGCTCGGTTAGGATCGGTTCGGTTCAGTTTGTAAACGAACCGAGCACCAGCAAAGGTTCGCTCAGTTCAGTTCGGCTCGGTTAGCTCGATTTATTTTTTAATATATATACATATATATTTGTGTTTGTGTGTGTATCATTTTTAATGAAATGACTAGAGACCAACATTAACAATGTTTGGTCCAAGATCCAAATAGAGCTCATTTAAGTAATTAGAATTGAAATCCAATACCAATTGTCACAACCCCCGACCCCACCCTGGGAGAGGGAGCCGCGAACATGAGCCAGTGGTGTCGGTGTTTATTAATTTGGTAGCGGAAATGAGACATCAAGATCGTAGTTAGGAAATAAATTTCAGAGTTTTAAAACACCAAACTTTTATCTTAAACAAATGGGATAAAAAACCATATTTCATTTATAATATCTTTATAGGGATAAACCCTAGTTGCTGAAAAACATAAACATTTTATTTAGGTAACTTTTATAGCCACTTTCTTTAAGCCTTCAGTGCTCCATAGCTGGCTTTTAATATCTTCATATCAAGTTACTTGAAACGCATTTTAAAAATATTTTATCAGCAAGAAATACTGGCGAGTACATTCCAATTTATAAAAATAAGCTTTTATAACTTTACAGTATTAAGAGCGATTACAATGTTTATATCTACCCAATTACTCACTCAGTATTTGTCACGTTGGCAGTTACAATGACCATGGTCATATTACTATTGGCTAACTCTTTGTCCAATAGTAACGGTTGATTAGTAGTGTATACAAAACTCCACATATGGCACTAATTGTAGAATACAAAGACTAAATCACTGTAAGTATAACTTAATAAACATTAAGGGTTTTGTAAATCATTTTAAATAAATGGCTCACAAACTGTGAGAAAATGAGAATGACTCACATTGGAAACTTATGTTTTTCTACGAGCTTCCTTGTGATATCTCTTGATTATTTTCTTGAGTTTCTATTAAAAAAAATATACCATGTACGCGTGTTAGTAAAATAACCCAAGTCACTTTAGCCGTACATCACGAGACAGAACCCCAACGGACTTAATCAGGTAGAGCCTTGACATGCGTTGCTGGGTCCTAGACCAATCGGGTAGGGTAACGAATTAGTGATCGGGGGTTAAAATACTTACAACGGGGCAGAGCTTCATGATTTAGGGGGGGAGGGGGTATTTTGGCTATATTTTCGGATTATAAAGACTGAGAGAGAAAAGAAACATGAACGATTTGAGAATGCAGACTGAAGCTCAATTTATAGCTTTTCCGGAGTTCTCTCACGCCCCGCGACCCACCTGTCCCTTTCACGCCCCGTGAGGGAACCCTAGCTACGGCTAGGGTTGCCAGGTGGCCCATAGGGTCGACACGTGGCACTTTGGGTGTCCGGTAAGAAATGGGCCTGTCGCACCCCGTGACACCCTCAACCCTGTCACGGCCCGCAACCAATTAAAATTATGATTTTATTTATTTTTTAATAAAATTAGGGTTATACGGGTTCGTTTTCGGACATACAAGTTAATTTAGGGCATTTTCGAAGGTTGTTATATTCTCCCCACCTTGTTTTAAATCTCGTCCTCGAGATTCACTTGAATAGTTATGGATACTTCTTTTGCATTTCTGATTCGAGTTCCCAGTTGTACTATGGTCCTCTCTTTGAATCCCATTTTACTTTGACCAGAACTAATCTCTTGTGCTTGAGATTCTTGATCTTTCTATCTTCTATCTGAATGGGCTTCTCTACAAACTTAAGTTTCTCATTTACCTCTATATCTTGAAGAGGTATCACTAATGATTCATCTGCTAAGCACTTCTTGAGGTTACATACAAGAAATACATCATGTATTCCTACCATCTCTCTTCTGGTAACTGTAGTTGGTAAACTACTGGTCCTATTCTTTGGATAATTTCAGAAGGTCCAACATACCTTGGGCTTAACTTTCCTCTTTTACCGAATCTGACAACTCCTTTCCATGGAGAAACTTTTAACAATACCTTGTTTCCAACTTGAAATTCTAACGATTTTCGTTTGTTATCTGCATAACTCTTTTGACAATCTCGTGCTGCTTTTAGTGTTTCCTTGACTTGAATAATTTTGTTTGTTGTTTCTTGCACAATCTCAGGACCTGACATTTGCTTTTCTCCAATCTCTGCCCAACATACGGGGGTTCGGCATTTTTGTCCATAGAATGCTTCAAATGGTGCAACATTGATGCTGGTATGATAGCTATTGTTGTAGGAAAATTCTATTAAAGGTAAGTGAACATCCCAATTTCCTCCAAAATCAATTACACAGGCTCTAAGCATATCTTCCATTGTTTGGATTGTCCTTTTGCTTTGGTCGTCTGTTTGAGGATGATAAGCTGTGCTTATATTTAATCGGGTTCCCATGGCTTTTTGGAAACTTGTCCAAAAATGAGAAGTGAAACGACTGTCTCTATCAGACACAATAGATAAAGGAATCCCATATAATGAAACTATTTCATTTACATACAGCTTAGCTAACTGTTCTATACTAAAAGTTTCTTTCATTGGTAAGAAATGAGCAGATTTAGTCAGTCTGTCCACAATCACCCAGATTGTATCATTACCTTTTCGTGTCTTGGGTAGTTTGGTAACAAAGTCCATTGTTATCAATTCCTATTTCCAGATTGGCATTTCTAATTGATGTAGTAACCCTGAAGGTTTCTGATGTTCCGCTTTAACTTGTGAACAAGTTAAACATTTAGCAACATAATTAGCTATATCCTTCTTCATTCCTATCCACCAAAAGTTTCTCCTTAAGTCTTGATACATCTTGTCACTTCCAGGATGCAATGTATACTTGGACTTGTGGGCTTCTTCTAATATTTGATTTCGTAGGTTCCCTTGGATAGGTATCCAGACCCGTTTCTTATGGAATCTCCAAATTCCATCTGTTCCTTTTTCTAATTCCTTAATCACTCCTTTCAATTCTTCAGCATCATCCTTGATTGTTGTTTCCTGTATCTTTTTCACTTGTTTATTTAAATCTACCCATAGGTTTAATTTGAGAGCGCGTACTCTTTTTGTTTTTTCATGATACTTGCGACTTAAAGCATCAGCTACTATGTTAGCTTTTCCTGCAAGATACTGGATATTACAGTCATAATCACTAAGAATTTCCATCCAACGTCTCTGCCTCATGTTTAATTCCTTTTGTCCAAAAACATATCTTAAGCTCTTATGATCCGTAAAGACAACGAACTTACTACCATAAAGATAGTGTCTCCAAATCTTAAGGGCAAAAATTATTGCTCCTAACTCTAAATCATGGGTTGTATAATTCTCTTCATGTTTCTTAAGCTGTCTAGAGGCATAAGAAATTACCTTTTGACGTTGCATCAACACACACCCAAATCCTAATTTAGAAGCATCACAATAGACTACAAAGTTTTTAGTTCTTTCTTGCAAAGCGAGTATTGGTGCGTTGGTTAACTTCTACTTCAAAATCTTGAATGCTTCCTCTTGTTTTGGTCCCCATTCAAACTTAACTGTCTTGCAAGTTAGTTTGGTTAATGGAATGGCTATTCTAGAAAAATCTTGAATAGAACGTCTATAATATCCTAGCAATTCAAGAAAACTTCTCACTTCTGTAGGTGACTCAAGGACTTTCCATTTGGTAATCGCTTCGATCTTTGTGGGATCCACATGAATTCCTTCATGATTAACTAAGTATCCAAGAAATTGCACTTCTTGCAACCAGAATTCACATTTTGAGAGTTTAGCATAAAGCTTTTCCTTTCTCAACAATGACAGAAGTGTATGCAGATGCTCCACATGTTCTTCTTTACTCTTAGAGTAAATTAGAATATCATCTATAAAGACAATTAGGAATTTATCCAGGTATGGTTTACATATCCTATTCATCATGTCCATAAATGCAGCTGGGGCATTGGTTAAACTAAATGGCATGACTGTAAATTCATAATGACCATATCTCGTCCTGAAAGCAGTTTTTGGAATGTCCTCTTCCTGTACTTTCAATTGATGATATCCTGAGCATAAATCGATCTTTGAAAAGAATCGGGCTCCTTGAAGTTGATCGAATAGATCATCAATTCTCGGTAGTGGGTACCGATTTTTAATCGTAACCTTATTCAATTCTCTATAATCAATGCACATACGCATTGATCCATCTTTCTTCTTAACAAATAACATTGGTGCTCCCCATGGCGATGAGCTAGGTTGTATAAAAACTTTCTCTAGTAATTTGTCAAGTTGTTTCTTCAATTCCTGCATCTCCGTTGGTGCTAGTCGATAGGGTGCTTTGGCAATTGGTGCCGTTCCGGGTATCAGGTGAATTCTAAATTCAAACTCACAATCTGGCGGTAATCCAGGTAACTCTTCTGGAAAAACATCTAAGAATTTAGATATTATGGGAATATCTTTTAATTCTTTTCATTTAGTGTTAATGATTACGGAAATCATATACACCATTCCTCCTTTCCGTTAATTATGATCCTTTCGCCAGTTTTCGTATCTACTTCTACTGACTTTTGATCACATAAAATACGTGCATGATTGACCACCAACCAATCCATTCCTAATACGACGTCGAATCCGACTAGATCCATTGGTAAAAGATTAGTGATAAAGTTATGGTTTTAAATTTCTATCCTTGCTCCCTACAAGATTTCGCTTATCTTAATAGAATCTCCATTTTCCGTTTTCACCAGGCAGTCTTGGTGAGTTTTAGTTAATGGTTGTTTGAGAAGTTTGCAGAAAGAAGTATTTATGAAACTTTGGTTTGCACCAGAGTCAAATAATACTTTAGCATAAACATCATTAACTAAAAACATACCGGCAATCACATTTGGAATTATCTTGGCTTCTTCAGATGTCAGAACGAATGCTCTGGCATTCTTCTTGGGTCCTTCTGTTGCCTTTGCTTTTTTGGTTGTTGCTAGAGCTAGTTTCGGACAGTTCGACTTAATATGACCAGCTTCTCCACAATTGTAGCATATTCTAATGTTAGCTTTCTTCCTACATTCTGTCGCAACCCCCGATCCCTAATTCCCGGGAAAGGGCGACCGCGAGCCAGTTTCGGTGGTATCCGTATATTTAATCATTTTGGCAGCGGAATTTTCATCAGGACCGTAGTTAGGAAATATGTTATCAGAGTAAAAACCACCATATTTCATAATATTAAACACACGGGTAAACCCAAGTTTCTTATTACAACATGTTAATAGGGATAAACCCTATTTTATTTAATAAAACATCTTCTTTTATTTAGGTAACCTTTATAGCCACTTTATCCAAGCCTTCAGTGCTGTCCAGCTGGCTTCTAGTTGGCTTTCACATTTTGTTACTTGAAATATGTTTAAAAATATTTTGTCAGTGGGAAATACTAGTGGGAAATACTGGTGAGTGAATCCCAATTTAATCAAGAAGAGTTTTATTAATTAACACAGTATTGAGAGCGATCACATTGTTTATATCTACACAATTTACTCATTCAGTATTGTCAATCCCTGACTGGTGGGTCATATTACTCAATGGCTAACTCTTTGTCCAATGGTAACGTTTTACCTTCATCCTGACTTATTTTATATACAAAACCCCAACATACCGGCAGTAATTGAAGATTACAAAGACTCGATCACTGCTAATCGCATGGAAAATATTTAAGGTTTTGTAAAACAGTTCACAAAAAGGTTTACAAAAAGAGGATAAACTCACATTGCTGTCTTAGGTTTTCCGTGAGGGTTTCCTGGTGATTATCTATAATTTACACAAATGTATACGCGTTAGTATAATAACCCATTTTTGTGACAACCGGTGATTTACGGCTCCTAATTACGTAATTAACAGGCGATTAACGCGATAATAAATAGTGTTTAAGACGCAGATTAACTTAATTTGGCCTTAGAGTTCCTAGAAACGGCTAACCAACTTTACAGGGAGTGAACGGTGGTTACGGAAAAATCTGCTGAATGATAAGCGACAACGGATTGAAACCGAACAGAATTCTGACAACGCCGACAAATATTAAATTTTTACGATATATTTTAGCTTCGTAATTAAATTTTAGTGACTACATTCAAAACCGGATCGAAAAACGGATTAAAGACGACAACGATACAATTTTTCGCGATTATTACCGTAATCGACGAACGGGCGTGCAAACAACGACTACGGAGCGTATTTTATGTATTTTAATCCTAAAATTTTATCATTTGACGTTACAACATGTTCGGCTTGCGAAAACGTGTCTCGTAGGAACTACGGGCCACCTACACACGAGATGGGCTTGTGGGCCCTAGGCACAAGCCCAAAACCCACAAGACTAAACCTGCACATAATTAGATCTGTTGCTTAAAAATCTTAACAAAATCTGAGTAATCTCGTCAAGATCTTACAAAATCTTTAATAAATCTCTACACAAGATTTTGTCTCAAAAGATAGAACACACTAGATCTCTCAAGATCTCAACATCTTTATAAAATGGACTACACCCCATTATACTTCAATTGTGCAGGAGTTAATACACACAAACACAAACTTATAGTCTGTCCTTCTCTCTCTCTCTCAATTTTTATACACATACAACACACACACCTCATCTCCTCTACATAATCAACAAGAAGACATCCTCCCTCTCATCCTCACTTCCCCAGCTACACAACCGGCGGAGACCGGTGGCGGTTCACGGCGGCGCTGCCTCCTGGACGGTGGCGGTGATGTTTTCTAGCAGTGGTTAGCGGCCTACCCCCTGCTCGTGTATCAACCAGACAACAACACCCCCTTCCCTTCTTTTTTCGAGTTAGCGGCTGCCACCACCAGATGGTGGTGGCGAGTGACGGTGCTGCGCAGAGAGACGAAGAGAGAGAGAACCGGCGGTCTATGTCTCGGACCGTGTTGGATCTGAGTTTGTTTCTGATTGTATTTTGTGTTTGTAATTAAAATGAAAATGGATGAGTGTGCAACGGAATTATGATGAAAACAAACTTTGCATACAATCAAACGAGAGTAATACTTTGATCAAACATCTTTTCACAATGAATCGGAAGATTGAATTTATTTCAATAACGATTACAATGATTGATGAATGAATGCAAACTCCCCCTCAGCCAGAGCTCAGTTGTTTGTTCGTGCAAAGAAGACGATGATGCAAAAGAGCTAATAGAACAGTACAAAGTACTGATCTATTTATAGGCACTTGCAAGCCACTGAGCATCTTAGCTGACGTCACCATGAAAGTGACATCTAACCTCCTAACAAACTCTAACCTCTGATCTATACAAACACTGCTAAGTTAACTACTGCTATTACATTACTTTACAAGACAGACTATAGATCAGCTGCTGCAACTTTCCACTGCTGTGAACCCAGCAGTACTTGTCCGGATCAGCAGTGCTTGACTCAAGGCAGTAGATAGAATCAGCAGGGCTTTAGTCTTCCATCAGGTCTTTACTGAGTAGCAGTTGTAGGTCAGCACTTTGTAAGATCAGCAGATAGGAGGTCAGCAGATATGAAACCACTTTCAAGGGGAGAGATTTGTATGAAACATCTGCTTATTCTGGATCCACTGTTCTGATCCAGTTTTGGCTTTAATTATCTGTTCCTCTGATAGGGTTCAATCCCAACAATCTCCCCCTGGAACAGATAATGCCAAAACTCTTCATTATTGTGGAATTCTTTATTGCCTCATCAACAGTTCCCTTATCTGACCTTTAAATTGTAGTTCAAAGTCTAGGGCATCTGTGTCTTCATCATCCCTGCTAAGTGGAAGATCAAGGAGATCCTGCAAATCTTCAAGACTCAGGCCAAGAGCTTGTTCCCTTGATATTTTCTCCACTTCTCCACCAGACCTGAGCAAAGTCAATACGCAGGTCTGTTTGTCAGTTTCCCACTTTTGTATTTTTGAGCCTGGTGGGTTTCTTGGGAGATGTTTATTTGCAGAGGTATTTGGTGAGGCTGGCCTATTCATAACTGGTTGAGCAGTATTTGCAGTTTGATCCAAACCAAGAGTTTCTATGATCATTTTCTTTATGCCTTCTTTTACAAGTTCATCTCCTTTTATCATCTCTTGGATGGTTTCACCTCCCAACTGTTTGTGTGACCTTCTTTTATAGATGGCAGCACCAGTTGGAGCAGTGGCTCTCCTGATTTGCAGCTTTGTTGGTCTTTTTGAAACCTCTGCTTCAGGATAGTCAGGCTTCTGAGGAACATTTGGATCTTTCTTTCTTAGCTCCTCCAACCTTTTATAGGTGATCCTGACCACATCTTCTTTCCATCTAGCAACTTGTCTTTTGTTTCCATATTCAGCAGCAACCAGTTCTTCTTTCATTCTTTTCAGTTCTACCTGTTTGTCAGGTACATTCTTTCTAAACTTTGCCCAGTCAGGAGGAGTGTGAGTGACCTTCCTTTTTATCATGTCTTGAATTCTTGCTGCTTCATTTTCAAGCTCAGGAACAGTCCACTCTTTGTACATGTATTTCTCTCCTTTGTACTTCTTGTGAGCCATGATGCTTTCAATGTAGTCTTTCTTCAAAGTTTCAGCTGCTCTTTCTGAAATTTGTTGACTGACATTTTTTGCAAATTGTTCTAGGGATCTGACCTGTGTGAGCAGATATTGATAGTTTCTTGAAATTTCTTTGTCAGATTTCCCTTGCGTGTTTCTTTTTGAGATATCCTCTGCTTGCTTGGCCTTGATATCCAAATATTCATCAACATTTTTAGGCCAGGGATATCCTTTTATTGATGGCAAACTCCTTTTGGCAGGGTCATCCTCATAGTAAAAAGATTTTATTTCTTCTCTAACAGCTGCTAGTTCAAGGGGAAATTGAACACCTGCAGGAGGTAAGGGCTTGTACATTGGAACTGAAGAGAGAGGAACCGGTTTTGGTATTGTGACAAGAGCTGAAGATTTTAAAGATGTTTGTGGTGGTGAAGTGTCATCATCTTTGAGAATTAGCCTTCTCCTATTTGTTTGAGGAGGGGCTGATGATGTTTTGGATGGAATAGTGGTGGTGGATATAGTGGCAGTGGTTTGTGATTGACTAACAGTTGTTGAAACAACTGGTGTTCCAACCACTATTGTCATTACAACAGATGTTTTAACAACTACTGTCTTCTGCCTTTTGGCAGGAGGTGATTTTGTTTTTGGTGGTAATGGTGGTAAGGCAGTGGATTTGGTGTGTGTTGAAGTGGTGTGTGTTGAAGTGGGAGCAGATGTTGAAACTACTGAAGTACCGACTGTAGTTGATACAACAGGAGTTACAACAGCTGTTTTAGGTGGTGGTTTTGGAGCAGATTTTGAACGTCTGGTTGGAATGGATTTGGGTAACCTTACTCTTCTTGTAAGCTTCTTCTTTTCATCAACAAGATTTTCATCATCTTTTGACCCTGAAGTACCCTGATCCGGATAATCCACCCTGGCTTTCTTTTTGGCCTCTCTATCCCTTTTTACACTTGCAACTGCTTCTGCCAGTGCATTTGTGGTCACATCAATTTTCTTGCTTCCATCTGGCAAAGGGATTTGTTTGGTCATGTTTGCATTTTCTGGTTCAATGTAGAGACCATCCTCTATTCCCTTCTTTTTCCACTCCTTAATTTTCTCCCCCTTTTTGGCATTATCTGGGGGAAGTTGATAAATGAAGCGAACTTTTGGAGGACCAGTGCCAGTGGTGTGCAGGATCTGAGTTTTGAGAGCCTTTAGATCAACCTGAGTGTTCTTGAACCTTGACTCCATTGCATTTCTCAGCTGTTGGACATGTTTTTCATGTTGCTGATCTGCTAATTGTGCTTGTTGATGGAGAAAAGGTTGAAACAAATTCCAGAGCTCATTTGTAGCAGGTGCATTTTGTGGAGCAGGTGCTTGAGATGGAACAGCAGTTGATTGTACCTTTTGTACTTGTAACACCTGTTGTAGCATATCTTTGAGTTCTGCAATAGAGTTATCAAGCTTTTCAATACGATCTGTCAATTTCTGGTACTTTAAACCATCACCCAAGTTAATGGGATCATCTGATTTCCCACTAGCAGTGGTTTTATCAATAGTTGATGTAGGGAGTGTACTCCAAACATTAACCACTGATTCCCCTTTTTCTTGGTACTGGGGTCTTCTTCCTTCAACACTTGACAACCTTTTGATGTTGCTAGTAGGATAAATAAATCCACTGGTGGTTGGCAGAGGTGCTATGTAAGGAATTGCCTCCAAGGAAGTCTTATTAATGTAACCACTGTCCAACTGTAAACCAGTGGGTTCAACAGTTGTAGTGGCTGCTTCACTTGGACTACCACCAAGAGTTACTTATAACTCAAGGGGTGTAACCTCCTCAGGTTGTGTTGGTGGGTTAGCAAAGATTGATACATCAGACCCAGTCAGTTGTTGAGGTATATTCTCATTGATAGGTGAGTGAGAAGGACTGGTTAGTGCCTGGTTCAAATCAATTGCATCCAACAGCAGTTTAGTTGGTGGGGGAATTGTGGATGTGATGGGTGGTGTAGAAAGTGAATTTGCCCCGGGTATTGAGCTGTGGATGATAGAAACAAGTGTTTCCAGAGCATCATGATGTGGAGACCCTATTTGTACAACCTGTTCTTTTTGTGAAGAAGCAGGAGGAGTTTCGGTTATGGGTTGAGATATTTGTACCAACTGCTGTGAGGAAGAAGCAGCAGTGGTTTCTTGTGACTTTTGTGTTGTCACAGGCATTTACTCTGGTATCTCATCCTCTAGAGTTGCCTTTTTTATTGGTTTGGGGGGTTTTGGATTTTTCTTTTTGTGTGGCTTTTTGTGGATTGTAGGTGTGGGTTTCAAAACAGTTGGTCTGCTGCTTTGATCACCTTGAGCAGTGGGCTCAGCAGCAGATACCTGAGGAGCAGTTGTAACTGCTAAAATCTGCTCAGGCACCTCTGCTTGTGTTTTGCAAGGTGCTAACATTCTTGAAAAAGTTTCAGTTGTTAAACTGTTTATTTGAGTAGAATCACCTTGGTTTATTGCAGTTAAATCATCCTTACTGAATTTCTTTGCAAAATAGTAACTTAAAAACCTTGAAAACAGTAAGAATGATTTTGTTTCAACATTATTAACCAAATCTTTAAAAATTTCCCGAGAATAGTTAAAATTTTCTTTTTGAAGAATTGCATATCCCAGATTTTGAATCTTTAAAGGGATTTCATTGAAAGAAGTGGTTTTATTTGAAACACATAGTAGGAGGGTATGAAATAAAAATCTGGTTGCAGAAGGAAAATAACCTTTTTGTAAGGTAAGTTTCTTCATCATTGTGGCTTCATACCCTCTTTCAATGAAGTCAGTTTGCAACTCGTTTTTAGTGAAATAAATTTTACCTTCTTGATCATCGAGTTGAAAGACCTCTGAAATGGATTGTGGCATGATTTGGACAGCTTTACCCTTTATAGAAGAGTGTATGGTGGTTGCAATGTCTCCTTGTTTTTCAAGGGTTGCATTCTTCCAAAACTCCCTTTGGGTCTCCAAATAGATTGGTGCATCGACGGTGAACAAAGTTTTGTACTTTGATTTTGCCATGGTGTCAATGATGGAATCGAAAACGTTGGTGGTTCCTGGTTTTGTGAGAAGACCCAGGAGATTGTGAGATGGTTTATATGGGATTTCAGTGGAGATTGCCTTTTTAGAGGCTGTTTTCGATGATGATTTGGAAGTGGGTTTTGTGGAAGGCTTCGATTTTGTCATTTTTGAAGAGAATGATCGAAGAAATTTGTGAAAGATGAGATGAAAAACTGCTATGAGAAGAGAATTTTTAGGAATTCAATTCGACAGTAAAACCCTGTTTTGGTGGTGAGTGGGGGATTTTATAGGGAAGGAAGTGAATGCTGATGTGGCAGCCGTTACAAAAAGTCTGACCACTATGTACTGCCCACGTGACAACCCCTGGTGAAAGTGAAGGACAGTACTTTTATGAAAGTGACTGATGAAAGCAGTGGTAGTAGAGCAGTGGATGATTTTCACTATCAGTGGATGAAACACTGCTTTTGAACAACAGAGTTTATCAAAGGAATGAGAGAACAGGGGTGGACTTTCAACAGTGGACAGGCTTTTGAAGTAGAGCAGACTTTTGAACAATCAGTGGTTAATGGCAGACTTTTAAAGATTTTAATGAAAATTTCATTTTTAGCTATTTTTAAGGATGGATTTTGATTTTCTGAAAACATTTTGATGCTTTTATGCATAGAAAAACAAGATTTTGCTTGTTATTCCATGTTTAGCATCCCAATTCTAGAGACCAAGCTTTCAAAAGTGGCTGTATCAAGTGCTTTTGTGAGCACATCTGCCAACTGGTCTTTAGTTGGGACATGATGCAGAGAAATCAAACCTTTTTCATAGCAATCCCTCACAAAGTGATGTCTGATGTCGATGTGTTTGGTGGTTGAATGGGAAACTGGATTTTTGATGATATTTTCTGCTGCCTGGCTGTCCAACATGAGTGGTGTCTTTAAGGCAGTGATACCAAAATCCAACAACTGATTTTGAAGCCACATGAGTTGGGCTGTACAGCTTGCAGCATCAATGTATTCAGCCTCAGCAGTGGATGTTGAAACTGCTGCTTGCTTTTTGCTTTGCCAAGAAACCAAGTAATCACCTAGAAACTGGCACCCTCCTGATGTGGACTTCCTTGTGGTGTTACATCCAGCAAAGTCACTGTCTGAAAAGCCTGAAAGCTTGATATTCCCATTAGCTGGATACCAGATACCAAGTGTGGGAGCACCTTTTATGTATCCGAAGATCCTTTTTACAGCAATGAGATTTGATTTTCTGGGAGCTGATTGACTTCTTGCACAGACACATGTTGCAAACATGATGTCTGGTCTAGATGCAGTTAGGTACAATAAAGACCCAATCATGCTTCTATAAAGTGTTTGGTCAATCAGCTCATCTTTTTCATCAGACATGACCAGCTTATTTGTTGCCATGGGTGTGCTGCATGGTTTACAATCATTCATATCAAATTTGGTCAAAAGTTCTTTAGCATATTTGCTTTGATGAATGAAGGTTCCATTTTGCATTTGCTGAACTTGGAGACCAAGAAAGCATTGCAGCTCACCCATTGCACTCATTTCAAACTCAGCTGTCATGAGTTCTCTAAACTCTTCACACATTGAGTTACATGTGCTTCCAAAAATAATGTCATCCACATAAATCTGGACAATCATTAAATCCTTCCCTCTCCATTTTAAAAACAGTGTTTTATCAATGGTACCTCTTTTGAAACCATTTGAGAGTAGGAAGTTGGAAAGAGTTTCATACCAGGCCCTTGGTGCTTGTATCAGGCCATACCGAGCTTTGTTCAGCCTGTAGACATGATCTGGATAAAATGGATCCTCAAAACCTGGAGGTTGACACACATACACCTCTTCTTGAATTGTACCATAGAGGAAAGCACTTTTGATATCCATTTGAAACACCTTCATATTGTGGTTGACAGCAAAGGCCAGGAACAGTCTAATGGCTTCCAATCTTGCAACAGGGGCAAATGTTTCATCATAATCAATCCCCTCTTCCTGTCTGTAACCTTGAACCACAAGCCTGGCTTTATTCTTGACAACAATACCCCTTTCATCAGTTTTGTTCTTGAAGACCCACTTTGTGCCAATGGGACTAACCTCTTCTGGCAGTGGTACAAGTTCCCATACTTGTTGTCTTTTAAACTGTTGGAGTTCCTCTTGCATGGCTTCTATCCAGCTGTTGTCTTTCAGTGCCTCTTGGTACTTGACTGGCTGATGGAGTGATAGAAAACCAGCAAAAAGACAAATGTTTTGGGTTTGGCTTCTTGTGAGCACCCCTTCATTTATGTTGCCAATGATTTGATCAGGTGGATGAGATCTCAAGAAGATTAAATCTCCTTGGTATGGTATGATGGCATTTGTTGGTGAAGGCTGCAAATGTGTATCATCTGAGCTAACCACTACTGGGGACTTTGATGATCCAGCAGTGGCTTCAAAAGGTGGTGGAATAGGAGGTAATGAAGTGGACATCTGCTGACTTTTATCCACTGTTTGAGGACTTTTGTCAGCAGTGTTTGAGGATGTGGAAGCAGTGGTGGATGGGCTACTTTGGTCAACAACTGTTGAGGTAGCAGTGGTTGAGCTTTGACAACTGTTTTGAACAGCTGGTGCTTTTCCCTTTGTGGCAGACCTTTGAGGGATGATGATTTCATACCCATGGTCTGGTGTTGTATCCTCTGATGGACCTGCACTGTTAGTCTTGACAGCAGTATTTTCAAAAGTAAAATTTTCAAGATCAAACAGATCTGCAGGGTTTGCTGGGATTTTCATTGATGAAAGTTCATTGAACTTAACATTCAAAGTCTCCTCCACTGCCTTGGTCCGTGTATTGAACACTTTGTAGGCCTTGGCAGTGGTTGAGTATCCCAGATGATAACCACAATCAATTTTGGCTGCAAATTTTGAAATGGAATCTTTTAAGTTCAAAATAAAGCATGGGCAGCCAAACACCTTGAAATATGAGATCAGTGGTTTGATTTTATACAGAATTTCATAAGCAGTCTTTTTGTGCCTGGGGTACAGGGGTTTGAACATATTGGATCTGTGGAACAGTAGTTTGGACATAGTGCACTGGCACAGGGGCAGCAGCATAGTGAGTAGTGTTCACTTGAGCTGCTGGGGCATACTGGGCATAGTGCACAGTGCTTTGGTTTTGAGGTCTAGGATTTGAGCTAGGATGAGTAATTATGGGACCAGTAGTTTGACTCCTACATTCCCTAGCGAAATGTCCCAACCTATTACACTTGTAGCACTTGATTTTCGATTTATCCAACCCAACCCTTAGATTCCCATGCAAACCTGGGAATTTTCGCCCTGTTCTTTTGTAAAATTTGCTAGTTCTAACACTTAGCAAAGCCAGTTGGTGCAGGATGTCCATTTCCTCTAAGTCAGTGGGATCAAAATGTTGCAAATCATTGAGTTCAAAGCATAAATTGTCTGACATCTGGTTTTCGTTTGCAGTGAATGCATAACTAGCAGAGTGAGGATCAGGGTTGTTAAAATTTTCCCCAGCAGTTATGTCAATGAAATAATCATAACCCTGATCCTTACCACTGCTCCCAGATTCTTCTTGACCCAGAAGAGCAGTGTTACCGAATGTATAATCATCAACGGCTTTTCCTGAATCTTGTAACTTCCTTTTCTGGTTCAACTCCCTTTCGTAGGTCAGAAGTCGACCATGGAGTTGGGTCAAGGTCAGATCCTTGAACTCAGGTGAATTTCGGGTGACAAAAGCTATGGTGTCCCATTTTTCTGGCAGTGACCTGAGAAACCTGCTATTTTGAGTTGAGTTTGTAAAAGTGGTATTAACAAGCCTCAGTTCACTGATGAGACAACTGAAACGCTCAAATTGTTGCGTCAGTGATTCACCTCTAACATGACAAAATGTTTCATACTGTTGGTTCAGGATTTCCCTATTGTTTTCTATGACTTCTTCGGTTCCCCCAAATTGTTCCTTAAGTGCGTCCCATAACTCTTTGGCACTGTTACAGTGTAACAATCCAGCATATATCTCATTGGGCAGCGCTGATGCTATGATGCTAAATGCTTTAGCATCTAGTTCGAACTTTTGATAGTCGGTTTCGGTATAGTTTTCAACTGGTTTTGGAACGAACCTTTTAGCATCTTCAGCGCTTGGCACTGTGGGAACATGGGGACCAAAGACAACAGACCTCCAACAACCTGTGCTTTGTTGAGCGAGGATGTGACCCATCCTGTACTCATTTCTTTTTAGCATAGGTGGTTTAAAAAGAGAGCCAATGTTGTTTTTATCATCCTGAGATTGTGACGTCATTCTTGTTGTTTTACAGACACTGATAAATCAACTTTAATGGTGATTAATCCTTGCTCTGTTTTTCAACGAACAAACAAACGATCAGTATCAACTGTTATGAGCCGAACTATTTATGTCAAAATGATTGTTAAATCAAATTTGACTGTCCAAGCTCTGATACCAATTGTTGGATCTGAGTTTGTTTCTGATTGTATTTTGTGTTTGTAATTAAAATGAAAATGGATGAGTGTGCAGCGGAATTATGATGAAAACAAACTTTGCATACAATCAAACGAGAGTAATACTTTGATCAAACATCTTTTCACAATGAATCGGAAGATTGAATTTATTTCAATAACGATTACAATGATTGATGAATGAATGCAAACTCCCCCTCAGTCAGAGCTCAGTTGTTTATTCATGCAAAGAAGACGATGATGCAAAAGAGCTAATAGAACAGTACAAAGTACTGATCTATTTATAGGCACTTGCAAACCACTGAGCATCTTAGCTGACGTCACCATGAAAGTGACATCTAACCTCCTAACAAACTCTAACCTCTGATCTATACAAACACTGCTAAGTTAACTACTGCTATTACATTACTTTACAAGACAGACTATAGATCAGCTGTTGCAACTTTCCACTGCTGTGAACCCAGCAGTACTTGTCCGGATCAGCAGTGCTTGACTCAAGGCAGTAGATAGAATCAGCAGGGCTTTAGTCTTCCATCAGGTCTTTACTGAGCAGCAGTTGTAGGTCAGCACTTTGTAAGATCAGCAGATAGGAGGTCAGCAGATATGAAACCACTTTCAAGGGGAGAGATTTGTATGTAAACATCTGCTTATTCTGGATCCACTGTTCTGATCCAGTTTTGGCTTTAATTATCTGTTCCTCTGATAGGGTTCAATCCCAACAGACCGGCGGTCCATGTTTTGATCCGGTGGTGGTCGGTGGCTAGATAGAGAGAGAGAGAGTGACCGGGGCAAGATTGGAGGTGCCGACCACCACACGCGGCGGCGGCCGGCGGTGTCGGTGGTTGTGGTGGTTGTTTTGCTGCCTTTCCTGTTCGATCTCGGGTCCCACAGGTAAGTGAGTCGATTTAGGCTTCAAGCTTAGTGATTCAGTTCGAGTTTTGGGTTCACAGAGTTCGTTTTTGGTTCAGATTCAAGCCACGGCTCAGTCATGGGTCTCGGGTTCGGGTGCGGTCCAGTCAAAGGTAGTCAACAATGGTTCGGGTTAGCTTCGGTTCAGCCTTGGTTCGGTCAAACCCAGTCAAATCAGCAGTTCGTGACGGTTCGGGAAGCGACTCAGTCCAACTCGGCTCCACTCAGTGTAGTTCGGCTCGACTCGGTCCGACTCGGTCAATCGAGTCAACTCAGTTGACTCGGTCAACCTTTTCAGCACTTCACCACGATAGTTTTGGTAATAGTTTGAAGATACGATTTCGTTACGATATTTTAAAATAATTTTATATATTTTCGTGAACGAGCTCAAATCGATCTACTATATTACAGTTTTAACACATTTGGCGTGAGTAACATATTTTGATTGATTAATTTATGGATTGATATTGATAATTGAGATGAATTTTGATAAAATAACGACAACTGGTGTTGTCGGGGGGCGTCCAAAAACACAGGAAACTCTGCCCGTTTTTCAAGAAAATTCGTAAAACAAAACGTGTTTTCTTATCAAACAAACTATCGGATTCAAATATACTTTTGGAAAGGAAAATACAAATATAAAACCTCTTTCTACGGCACTTTACAACATATGAAAAGGCGATTCTTTTATAAAAATAAATATAGTTTATATATATTTATTTCGAACATCAAATAACTCGGATTTCTGATATAAAAGTAAATATAGTTGTATATTTCTTTCGAATATCAAACAACACGATTTCGTTTCACAAAATAAAAATAGTTTATATGTTTATTTCGGATATCTAACAAACGAAATCCTCTTTATAGAAATAAATATAAATTACATATTTACTCCAATTATCAAACCAAACGAGGACTTTTTATAAAAATAAATATAGTTTATATATTTATTTTCAAACATAACAACTCGACGATCCTTTTATAAAATAAATATAACTTTTATATTTATTTCAATCGCCTAAACGGCAAATACTTATATTTTGATACTTATCATATGAGACGCGATACACAACACGAGTTGTTATATATTATTTTCGTGTAAATATTCTTTTATACACAACGACTTCTTAAGGCGACTAACATTATTTTGTCGATATATTGATATTTTTGTATAAATATTTATATATGTCCAATTTCTCAAAAACTAAGTACTTTCTAGACTTAGTAAATTATTAACGGTATCAAACGAGACTTAACGCGTATAACTTAGTCATTTTCATTAAGTTGACAAGTTACCATCGAATCGTTCGATTAACGATTCGGTAGAGCTCGGTGATACGTAGCTTAGTTATTGCGTTTATTTAGAAACTTATAAGATATTCCGTGATTAGGAATATTGTAGAATGCACGCTAGCGAGTCTCGTCTTGGAAACGACATCACAAAGTTGTAATTAGACTAGCTTCGCACAAGGAAATACAGGTGAGTTCATAACTCCATCTTTTTACGGTTTTACATTTTTATAAATGTTTTCAGGGTGGAAAGACATGCACGTTTTGCAGAAAACACACAAAGTTCTCGATGAACAAAGACTGCATATTTTTAGACAAAGCACGTTGTGCAAGAACATACAAAGCTTTTGAACAAACGAAAACTCATATTTCTAAATCATATTACGAATGGATTTCGAGGAACTCAAATGGTTTACGAATGGATTATACTAAATATACCGGTTTTTACAAAACAAATGCGTATTATCGAAATGTGAATGATTTTCATGACTAGGGATGGATCGTCTGGTGATAATATAGAGACTGGGGAGTTGGCCTTAGAGGCTGGGGAGGTTCAGCTTTAGAGGCTGGGGAGGTTCAGTCTTTTAGAGGCTGGGGAGGTTCAGCCTTAGAGGCTGGGGTAAAATACATGTTACAGTTACTTCAGACATTTTATACATGGTATGATTAGCTTAAGGAGGGTTTACTACTAGATCATGTGAGGGGTGGGCATGACACTTAAGGCCATTAATCCTCATTGTAGGACCAAGGGACATGAGTGATAGATCTATTTGGGTGTAGCGAGCCCACACCCATGAGGCCGGGGCGGCCCATAGTGGTGACTATGTCTTCATACCGGAGACAAATTTGCTAGGTTTGAGTCTTCCTGCACCTTTTCACAAATACCATTGGCTTTGCAACCCATTGGTGATCTCTTTTTCCTTATTGCTACATACCAGGGACATACATACTTACAGAAATACTTGATTTTTACAAATTACATACCATGTTTTATACAAATTCAAAGCATAGGATTATGCGGGCATGGAGTCAAAGTCAGGGTGGGCATTGACGGTTATACAAACATTACAAATACAAGAGTTTACAAATACATGGCTTTACGAACATAATGCATTACAAATACAAAGTTTCCATATAACTTGGCAAGAAAATGATTTCTAAATTCGTTTTCTCAATATTATTTCACAAACCGGTTATTCAAAAGATTTATTTTAAATCTTTTCCAAAACAAACTATGAACTCGCTCAACTTTATGTTGACTTTTTTTTCGCATGTTTCTTTCTCAGGTTGCATATCTAAGACAAGGCACGGTTGGAATAAAAGAACCATGAAGAGTCGAGTACTTAGTAGGCGTTCGTTTTCTAGAAGTCTTAGCTATATTTGCTTCCGCTGTGCAATGAAGATACCAGTCCAGTCACGCCAGCTATGATAATTTCGGGGTGTGACAATTTTAACATTAGTAATACCCTCCCCGAGACGGCATTCCAACGACTACGTCGGGCAGAACCACGACAGCCGTTACGGAACCCTAGATCAATCGGGCAGCGTATCTAATACGTATCCAGGGGTTATGATACTTACAACGGAGCAGAACCTCGCTAATTAGGGGTATTATACTCGAATATTATGCCTATAACTTCAGAAATTCGCTTTAGAAAGAAAGAAATGAGCGAGAAATACTGAAGCCCGAGGCCTCCTTTATATAGGGCTGATTTCTGGTTCTCTCACGGCCCGCGTAAGGTTAGCCTTAGGTCTACGCGGCCCACGTAGTAGGGGGTCTAGGCTATAGCTGATCCGGGTCACGACTAGGTTCAACACGCGTTATGACACGTGTCAACACAAGGGTTCGCCTGACCTTTTACCTGTCGCGGCCCGCGTAAAGGGTAGCTAAGGTTTACGCGCCCCGCGTCAACTTATAAAATCTTGTTTTTATTTTATTTTTAATGACAAATCATAATTTGGGCTTGGTTTTCACGTATGTGGTGTATTTTAAGACATATAGGGGTATTTTAAAATATATTAGGGTGTCAGAAAAATAATTTAGAGGGTTGTTATACATTCTTCTTCCTTATGTCCTGATATTTTACAGAAGTTGTAGTGTATCGAGCATTTCCCTGAGTGTTTCCTTTTACAGTACTTGCAGTAGGGTGAAGAGGAAGAACCTGTTCCTTTCCCGCGATAGGAATTACCATAACGTAGTTCTTGGGAAATCTTTTGAGCATATTTGATCTTATCCTCATCTGAATACTTACTTATTTTTAAGACTGCTTCTGTCTTTTCTATCAAGCGCAAGGCTAAAATGGCTCCTTCATTGCCTGAGAATTCTATCGGTTTGCATGATAAGAATTCTTTATAAGAACAACTATATCAGATGGTCCTTCTTCTTTTTGGAATTGGAGCTTGGATAAGTAGTCCGTGATTTCCATTTACGCTGTGACTTGGCTCGTTAGGTGTACGTTTACTACCTATCACAGAATTATTTTCTGCCTCTTTATTAATAGTGTCAATAACAAATGGCATAGCATCTATAATTCCTTATGCTACTCTGTGTTCGATAGCACTTTTATCCACTTGATTTCCGTTATTATTGCTGTTATAGATTTCCTGATTTACTTCGTTTGACATCTGAATTGTAAACATTTATCAGATATTAATATCAGAGAATAAAATTAAACAAACAAACACTCAAGCACATTGAACCAAAATCATCGATCATTGCGACTTTTACTCTTTTTCATATATATATATATATATATATGCATCTATTACAACTATAACTGAAATTAGAACGTTAGTAATTATGCCTCTATATATATATATATATATATATATATAATCAGAACAACTAATATAGAATATAGCCAATTAGATAAAGAAGAATTCAAAAAACAAATCCCTGAAATGGTAAATCAAGGATTAATTAGAAAATCAGAAAGTCCTCATAGATCTACAGCTTTTTTAGTAAGAAATCACAGTGAGATAAAAAGAGGAAAAGCCAGGATAGTCTATAATTATAAAAGATTAAATGATAATACAACAAATGATGGGTATAATATTCTTAACAAAGATAGTTTGTTAAATCTTATACAAAATAAAAAAGTATTTTCAAAATTTGATTTAAAATCAGGATATAACCAGTTAAAGTTAGAAGAAAACTTTAAACCATGGACAACTTTTACATGTTCTGAAGGGCAATATGAATGGAATGTCCTTAGTTTTGGACTAAAAAATGCACCTTCAATTTTTCAAAGATTTATGGACAATATATTTTTAAAATTTGATTTTTGCTTAGTATACATTGATGACATTTTAGTTGCAAGTAATACAGTGCAGAAACATGAGAAACACCAACAACAGGTCTTTGAAGAAATAAAGAAAAATGGTATAGTTGTTTCAAAAAGAAAAATGGAACTTTTTAAAAGAAAATTTTCCTTTTTAGGATTAGAAATTGGAAATGGGAAAATAGAATTGCAACCACATATTTCTACAAAAATTCTAAATTTTCCAGAAAAAACTTGAAAACCTAAACAGATACAAGCCTTTTTGGGTCTGGTAAATTACGCTAGAAAATTTATTCCAAACTTGTCAAGATTAGTTGGACCTTTATATGGTAAAACTACTAAAAATGGTCAAAGATATTTTAATCAGGAAGATATTAAACTAGTTAAATTAATTAAAAAAACAGTTAAAAATATTAAACCATTAGAATTGCCATTAGTTACAGATTACATAATTATTGAAACAGATGGATGCAAAGAAGGATGGGGAGCAGTCCTTCTATGCAAACCAAACAAATACAGTCTCAAGGAAGAAGAGAAAATTTGTGCTTATGCAAGTGGTAATTTTCAAAACTAAACAAACTGGACTACAATTGATTTTGAAATACATGCATTAATTTATGCATTAGAAAATTTTTAAAATTTTCTTAATAAAGAATTCACAGTAAGAACTAATTGTGGAGCAATAGTTAAATTTGTAAAAAATGACCAAAGTAAAAAAGTAAACAGAACCAGGTGGGTTAATTTACAAAATATTGTACAAGGAAATGGGTATTTCATAAATTTTGAACATATTAAAGGAAAAAATAATGGGATAGCTGATATGTTGTCTCGAAATATAAGCAAATGACTTGTTGCAGATGGACAGTAAGAGAGACTTAGGCAAGACAAAGATTATACATCCTAAACAGGATAATTCTTCTTCAGCTTCAGAAGAAGAGAAAATTCAACAGTTATATACATAGTCAGCAGAAAAAATACACAGCCTTCTCTACACCTCAACACCACAAAGAAATATGGGGATGAATGAAGCTCCACAATTCTACAGTTATAGACAGTCAAAGGCAATGGGCAAACGTCCCTTACACACTAATTTTACAAAGCCGTTGATTGAGTTTGGAACTTATGCTTTACAGATATGCAATGAAGCTGACAAGAAGTTTCGTCCTATTATGGGAATGAAACTCACAGAAAAGCAACAATGCTTGTTAGACAACCCATGGCATGTCCAAACTATGCCACAAGCTTCATCGTTTAAATGTCAGGTGTTAAATGCTTTATGCATTTATTTTCATGAACAAAGTTTAAAAACACCTGAAAAACAGTTTAAAACGAAACCAAATTACACACATTATGTTATATTCAGGGGTACAAAGATTGGTATTTTCAACAAATGGGAAACAGTTACACAACATATAAATTGTGCAGGAGGATCATTTTGGAAAGGTTATACAAGTTTTGCTGAAGCTCTTCAAGCAGCAAGAAACAACTTTGGCATACAAAATTTTTGCATAGAACCTGAAGAGGTTAAAAGTTTTTCTGATATAGCTAAAACAGATCCTGAGCATTACATAAAAGCTCAACAATGGTGATGATGAAAATAAAAAGATAAAACTTACTTTGATGGAGATATGCACAGCGGATGATGATGGATGAGAGTATGCACAGCGGAGTAGAAGGTTGCAGAAGATGGTTTTTTTTTATGTGTGTTGGAATATAATATGAAGAACTGGAGAAAACTTGGAACGATAAGGAAGTAAAGCTAAGAGGTGATATATATATATATATATATATATATATATATATATATATATATATATATAATAATTTATATCTATCTTAGTTAATTTTTTTTCTAAGTAACAGAAATTACACATATACATATATATAGTATAGTAGGCGTTGACTTTCTAATATTGCATTTCCCCCTCGTCATATTTCCAGACGAGTTTTTCCCCTATTTGGTGTATCCAGTTTCCTTCCTCCGCCAATTCTCACTATACTGGCGAAGTTCTTCCAAGTTCTCGAAATATTTCTCCAGTTCTTCATATTATATTCCAACACACATAAAAAAAAAACATCTTCTGCAACCTTCTACTCCGCTGTGCATACTCTCATCCATCATCATCCGCTGTGCATATCTCCATCAAAGTAAGTTTTATCTTTTTATTTTCATCATCACCATTGTTGAGCTTTTATGTAATGCTCAGGATCTGTTTTAGCTATATCAGAAAAACTTTTAACCTCTTCAGGTTCTATGCAAAAATTTTGTATGCCAAAGTTGTTTCCTGCTGCTTGAAGAGCTTCAGCAAAACTTGTATAACCTTTCCAAAATGATCCTCCTGCACAATTTATATGTTGTGTAACTGTTTCCCATTTGTTGAAAATACCAATCTTTGTACCCCTGAATATAACATAATGTGTGTAATTTGGTTTCGTTTTAAACTGTTTTTCAGGTGTTTTTAAACTTTGTTCATGAAAATAAATGCTTAAAGCATTTAACACCTGACATTTAAACGATGAAGCTTGTGGCATAGTTTGGACATGCCATAGGTTGTCTAACAAGCATTGTTGCTTTTCTGTGAGTTTCATTCCCATAATAGGACGAAACTTCTTGTCAGCTTCATTGCATATCTGTAAAGCATAAGTTCCAAACTCAATCAACGGCTTTGTAAAATTAGTGTGTAAGGGATGTTTGCCCATTGCCTTTGACTGTCTATAACTATAGAACTGTGGAGCTCCACTCATCCCCATATTTCTTTGTGGTGATGAGGTGTAGAGAAGGCTGTGCATTTTTTCTGCTGACTGTGTATATAACTGTTGAATTTTCTCTTCTTCTGAAGCTGAAGAAGAATTATCCTGTTTAGGATGTATAATCTTTGTCTTGCCTAAGTCTCTCTTTCTGTCCATCTGCAACAAACCATTTGCTTATATTTAGAGACAACATATCAGCTATCCCATTATTTTTTTCCTTTAATATGTTCAAAATTTATGAAATACCCATTTCTTTGTACAATATTTTGTAAATTAACCCATCTGGTTCTGTTTACTTTTTTACTTTGGTCATTTTTTACAAATTTAACTATTGCTTCACAATCAGTTCTTACTGTGAATTCTTTATTAAGAAAAATTTTAAAATTTTCTAATGCATAAATTAATGCCTGTATTTCAAAATCAACTGTAGTCCAGTTTGTTTTGTTTTGAAAATTACCACTTGCATAAGCACACATTTTCTCTTCTTCCTTGAGACTGTATTTGTTTGGTTTGCATAGAAGGACTGCTCCCCATCCTTCTTTGCATCCATCTGTTTCAATAATTATGTAATCTGTAACTAATGGTAATTCTAATGGTTTAATATTTTTAACTGTTTTTTTAATTTCTTTAACTAGTTTAATATCTTCCTGATTAAAATATCTTTGACCATTTTTAGTAGTTTTACCATATAAAGGTCCAACTAATCTTGACAAGTTTGGAATAAATTTTCTAGCATAATTTACCAGTCCCAAAAAGGCTTTTATCTGTTTTAGGTTTTCAAGTTTTTCTGGAAAATTTAGAATTTTTGTAGAAATGTGTGGTTGCAATTCTATTTTTCCATTTCCAATTTCTAATCCTAAAAAGGAAAATTTTCTTTTAAAAAGTTCCATTTTTCTTTTTGAAACAACTATACCATTTTTCTTTATTTCTCCAAAGACTTGTTGTAAGTGTTTCTCATGTTCCTGCACTGTATTACTTGCAACTAAAATGTCATCAATATATACTAAGCAAAAATCAAATTTTAAAAATATACTATCAATAAATCTTTGAAAAATTGAAGGAGCATTTTTTAGTCCAAAACTAAGGACATTCCATTCATATTGCCCTTCAGAACATGTAAAAGTTGTCCATGGTTTAAAGTTTTCTTCTAATTTTAACTGGTTATATCCTGATTTTAAATCAAATTTTGAAAATACTTTTTTATTTTGTATAAGATTTAGCAAACTATCTTTATTAGGAATATTATACCCATCATCTATTGTATTATCATTTAATCTTTTATAATTATATACTATCCTGGCATTTCCTCTTTTTATCTCACTGTGATTTCTTACTAAAAAAGCAGTAGATCTATGAGGACTTTCTGATTTTCTAATTAATCCTTGATTTACCATTTCATGGATTTGTTTTTTTGAATTCCTCTTTATCTAATGGACTGTATTCTATATTAGCTATTCTGATTATTATATCAGGATTTTTTAGTTTGAATTTACAAATATATCTTACATTTGATTTTGTTATATCTTCTCCAATATATCCTATTTTTTCTAAATGTAATATCATAGGATAATTCACACTTTTTGTAATATCTTGCCCTTTCTCTATTTCATTACTTAAAAAATCTGTTAAAAGTTTTAATGACTCATTTTCTATAAACTTTTTTCAGTTCTGTGTTTTTAAGAAATCTAAATTCCCTTTATCCCCTCTTTTTTGAACAATTTGCGTTGTATTCATATATCTAAGGGTTGGAATTGTATATAATTGTTTACTTAGTGTTATAAAATTTCTTGTGATTGTTACTGCACCATTTAATCCTATTACAAAATCTTTTGATTTTATATTTGGTGGATTAATATTTATTTGTGGCGTATCATATTTTATACTATAATTGTTTGCAAAGTCTAAGAATTGTATTCCTATTGGTTCTAAGCAATGTGTAATATTTATTAATCTGTCTTCTACTGTTCTTGTTCTTAATTCATACGATATTTTTTTATGATATTCTATAGGTGCCAAACTGTATGAGATTAAGTTTTTTGTAGCTCCTGTATCAACTAATGCTGTTAAATCTAGGTATTTATTATTATCTAACCATAAACGACATTGTATATTTATCATGTTTGTTGATCCTTGTGTTTGTTTGTAAGTTTGATCATCTGGTTTTTGTAGAGCCATTTTACTTATTTCTTCTGTTTTAATTAATCTCTCAAGTTCTTCTACTTTGTTTTCTAAGTTTTTTATTTTTAAACTATGTAACTCCATTGTTAATTCTAATTTATCTATTCTTTCTTTTTCATTATTTTTGAAAATTGTTTTAACTTTAGATGTTGTAGCTATATCTTTATCATAAATCTCCTTAAGACATTTAAAACAAATTTCTGTAAAACATTTATTGCATTGTGACATTTTTTCTATACTAGGGTAATATCCACAATTATAGCATCTTATGTGATTATTTCCTTTATTTTGTCTCCAATCATGTTAACAATTTTCTTCTGTATTCATATATGTATATGTTACTTTTGCTGTTGGATTTTCTTCTTCACTGTAAATACTATATATTGATTCGTTATCAGATTCATTATCTGTTCCTAGAGCTTCTATTTCATAGTCTTGTAATTGCTCTATTAAATTAGCTCTTTCTATATTTTTTCTTTTATTCGGACACTTATTAGCTAAATGTATTGTTTTTCCACAAGTAAAGCATCTGCATTTTCGTGTTTGAGGGTTTTTAACATATTTATTTGTAGTATATTTTTTCTATAATTCTTATTATATGTTGTACTTTTCTGTATCTTTTTATTTTTATCATAAACTCCATATGCTTGTGGTGTATAAATTGCTGTTTTACAGAATGCATAAGCATTTCTTTTTAATTGTTCTTGTAATGCTACTTCTTTGCATTTTTCTTCTAGTATACCGAATGTATAGGTTATTCTTGGTCCTATTCCTAGATTCTGTTGTGTACCATAATTTGTTTTCCATGCTTCATGTATAGATTTTCCTAAATCACCTGGTAGTTTTATAAAGTATTTATCACATAGATTATCATCCATTGCTTTTCCTGTTTGTGATAATAATCTTGTAAAATCTAGTGTGAATTCATTTATGTATTTCATATCTGCTATACTTAATTGTTCTAGATTTCTGATAGTTGTATCATGTATTAGAGAGTTATTTTTTGCTGGATCAACTCTTAATATAAGTGTTCTAATTTGTGATGTAAAATTATAAGGATTATCTCCTAATGCTTTAAGATTATTTATTTCTTCTGGATTTTGTGTTTTCTTACTTTGCCATATTCCTAATGCTATTGGTCGGTCCTAATGTAGTTTCTAAATATGAAAACATATCCATGCTGTCTTTTTTATTTGTTTCCCATAATCTTACTACATTTTGTTCCCATGTTAAAACTTCATCTATCCATAACTGTGGTTTTTGTTGTTCTAATAATAACATATTTCCATTGTATATTTGTCCTATGGGCAATCTTCTTCCTTTTCCTATAGAATTAGACTCTTGTTGATAATTAATTATTGGTTGTGTCCATGGTTCTCTGCCATGACTTTCGTGTGTACCACTATATTCTCCTCCCCATTCTATTTTTGGTCTTTTTAAGGGATTATACATTTGTGTATCCATAAAATTTTGTTCTTGTTTGTAAAAATCTGATATCATTACTTTTCCATTAATAATATCTTCTACTAATGGTAAATTATAATATTCTTGTAATTTTTTATAACTTTCTTCATAGGTAATTCCTAAGTCTGTCATACATTCTATAATCATGTCATCTACCTCTTCTTGTATATTTATTTCTGTAAATTTTTTATCTATAATTTGTTCTATTATTTTATTTGTTTCTTCTACTTTAAAACAATCTATTGATTCTTCTTCATAATCTAATAGTGTATAATCCATTGTTTCTTCTTGTTCAAATTTTAAGAAATTTATATCTATTTCATCTTCCCCATTGTCTGTATCATATATAGGAAGTGTTTCATCTTCATTTTCTTCCTCTATATTCATAAAATGATATTCTTCATCATTATTTTCCTCTATTTGTTTTTCTTTAAAATCAGTATATATTAGCTTTTGTTTTCCATCAATTTCTTCATATATATAACTTTTCTTAGGTACCAAAACTTTATGTTCTTCCTTTTCTTGTAAATCTTCTAAATCCCATTCTAATCCTGTTAACTGTTCTGGATCTATTTTTATTGGTTCTATCATTTGTATAGATTTTGATGCAATTGTTTTTACTATTCCTTCTATGTTTACTTTGTATTTCATTCCTGAGCTATTACTAGCTTTTCCTAGTACTCCTATACTTACTACTAGGTTATTTCCTTCATATTCTTCGTATCCTTTTGTTTGTAAGGCTATTTTAATGTTTTGTAAATCTTTAACATCTTTTAAGATATCTGGTGTACAATAAAATATTGCTATATTTTGACTTAAATCTACCTCCATACCTGAAATTATAGCTTTTTTCATATCTGATTTCCAACTTTTATCAAGTATTAGAGCTAATAGCTTTGTTCCTAAGTTTTTCTTCCTAAAGCTTTAACTCCTGTTACTATTAATCCTGTGTGTACAAAGTTTTTGTTTTGTTTTTTTAATTTTTTCAATAGTTTCTGGTGACAAGAGATCTAGAGTTACTGTATTATCTATTACCCTTAGACTTTCTTCTCTACTACTTCTTATTAGAGTTGTATTTATGTTTAATCTTCCTATTTGTTATAATACCCTTGGATTTAATATGTCTAATTGATGTTGATTGTATAATTCTAGGTTTCTGTCTAAGTCTATTTCTTCTTCTAGTTGTATTATTTGTCTGTTATTATTAGATCCTGATCCTCTTCTAAGTATTCTGTTTAACAAACTATCTGGTGTTATACTATCATTTATAATACTTGTAGAATTTCTAGCTTCCTGTAAAGTTCTACTTCTTCCTAAAACATTATTATTATTATTCATTTTCTTGGTTGCCAGTGTGTATACGGAGTAGGTTTTTTGTCTGTTTTTAAATTTTGTAGGGCTTCTGTAAATTTTTCAACTTCTAGGGGTATATTATTTTCAGTATTATTTTTATTTTTTCCTATTTTGTTAATTAATATATTAGACTGATTTTTTATATAGTCTAGGTTTTGTGATAATTTTTTAATTTCTGCTGTTAAATTTTCTATTGTTTGTTTATTATTTATAGCTTCTTGTTGTAAACTAATACTCAGATTTATAAATAAATCTACTAAAGTGTTTAACTGTGAGTTATTTGTATGTAAAGTATGTTCACAAAAGTCTTTAATATTACAAACAACAGTAAAATTATCTGTTATAAAAGGTTTTCGGTGAGCTTTTTCAGAAAATTCTAAATTTAAAAATTCTAATGGTTTGATTGTTTGAAAAGTACCAATGATTAATGGATTCCAACTCTCTTTAGCTTTTATTCCTTATTCCAAGTTTCTCTTAAACATTTTCTCATATTCCAACTATTTAAAGAACAATAATAATATACAAACTAATCGATTAAACGACTTTTCCTATATATTCTTTCTTTTAAATTAGCTCGTTGGTAAAGAAAATACTTTAAACGATATTCATCTATATAATCTAACCAATCTGCTGATTGTAAAGAAAGAATTATTCTATCATATCTTTTTAATCTATTTAAAAGTTTTCTAATATAAAAACTAGTCATAATAGTTAACCCTTTCGTTTATGATGTTATTAAAGCAACTATCTTTCCCACAATCTTCACCTAAGAGAGTTTTCCAAAAATACTGGTATAACACGCCATAAAAGGAACTTGTCTTAGTCTATTAGATTTTAAGAAAGCCTTTGCTCTGATACCAATATACCAGAGAGGGTGGTAATGGTAATGGTGATGATGAAAATAAAAAAGATAAAACTTACTTTGATGGAGATATGCACAGCGGATGATGATGGATGAGGGTATGTGTCACACCCCCAAAATCCACACGCGGAGTACCACCGCTTGGAGGCGTGACATGACCAGGATCAAGCCACCAATCATATTGAACATAAGTAAAATAGTAAAAGTCATTCAACAATACGATAGGTGTTTCCAAAACCAAATATAAACAAGTGTGTAGCGGAAGCAATAATTTAAAACCCAACATAAGTTTAATGTACAAAATGTCATAATGTTTAGCAACACAATCACGATCCATGTCCACAACGACCGTGCTTCCCGTGCAAGCTCCAAAAGTACCTAAGGTCCTGCAAGGCATGTAACAGAGAGTCAACAACTAGTTGAGCGAGTTCACAGAAAGTAAATGCGTAATAGTAAGTTCGTATGTAACATGTGGCTCTACTGGGCCGATAGTACATTCTATTGGTGGGGGCTTCCCATGTTGTATATCCACTAGACTATTCGTAACCATAAGTGTTCTTCACAACCGAGAACAGTAGTACGTACAAGCTTTACGTAGGTTTTACGTAAGTGTCCTTCTGTACCCGAGGACAGTGGTACGCGTGGGGTTTACGTAGGTTTTACGTAAGTGTCCTTCCTGACTCCGGAAGACAGTAGCATGTTATTGTTTACGTAGGTTTTACGTAAGTGTCCTTCCTGACTCCGGAAGACAGTAGCATATTCTTGTTTACGTAGGTTTTACGTAAGTGTCCTGCTTAACCCGAGGACCATGGTAGATAGTCTAGTAACCGTGTATGTACGCGTAATTGTTCAATTCCATCATTCAACCCATTCCCTATCCCCGGGAACCCCATGCCTTGGTAAAGAGTGTGAACTCACCTTGTTTTGCTCGGTATGCTAAAGTATGTGCTCACGGTTAATCAATCACGTCCTAAGGTATGCACGTATACATAATCAGTTTGCATTCAAGTTGTTTGCACGTAAACATCATCATCATGAACATCGCATTAATAACACAGAGTATCACATTGCTCGTATTTGTAATCATACAAGTATTGCCTTTATTCATAACAGCAGTTATCTAACCCAGTTAAGTTTTATCAAAAACAGTTACTGTGCAAATTACCCAAGTCGGCGAAACACCCTCTATTTCGCCATGAGCCCCTTCGACGAATCACTCATGTTTCGACAAACTAGTCTCGGCGAAACACATTGTGTTTCGCCATGTCGGTTTCAACAATAATAATATGTTTCACCGGTACCTCTGATTCGTCGAAATACATAACTGTTTCAGCAATAATAACAATGCCTCAAAAACTAAAGGCCCTAATGGCCGACAACTAGCAATCACCTCCAATCCTCATTGGACCTCCAATAACATAAACCGATTGGACCTTTATTATGCATTATCAATACTAACAAACATCATAATAATAAAATCGGCGGTTCACATATCCCCACCCATTGACCACCGATTTGTACCACCAATCTTGATTTTAATAAGCAACCCATGTTACCTTCCAAAATCTTATCAATTCCCAACTGACAAACCATGTGGTGTTCTTTATTTTACAAAACAACAACATATATACAAACAAGTAGCAAATGATTCATGAATAACAAAACCTGACAACACACATGGGCCGCAACTAAGAGCATTCATCAAATAGACTTTATAGTCAATAACAAGTAATCGATTCTTTATAATACACACTAACCGAGATGAAAAGAACGATGAATAAGCTAGGGGGGGGCTTCGAGAGTTCCAAACAGCCGTCACACAGAAGAGGGGCACTCTAGGGTTTCTATTTTGTTAACGTGTGACGAATGAGACGGTTCCGTGTAATTTATATGCGTACAAGTGAACTGGGCCCTAATGGGCTTTGGTGAAACTGGGCTTCGGCGAAACACCTGTTTCGTCGAGATAGGAATGACGAAACAAACTTGTTTCATCGTGATGTCAGTTGTTCAAGTCTTAACAGTTTAAGTTTACAGATTCACAATTCAAACACCTTATATAAAACACATAGCATATCAATTGATAATCTCTTATTTAGTAATACAGATACAAGTCAAACAATCAAGCAACTAAACAGTCACAGTCAACGTGAAATAAGTACGAAAGTGAAAGTCGGAAACTCGAGTTGTCACATTATCCCCAACTTGAAAGAAATTTCGTCCCGAAATTTAGCATGCGGTTACTGAGGAAGCTAAGTAAGTTGTATCGTTTACTGGTTTTCCTGGGGTGTCACATCATTCCCCTGTTGAGTTGGAATTTCGTTCCGAAATTCCGTAGTAGCTTCAGCCTCAGTAGTAGTTGCATTGTTTTCGAACAACTGGGGATATTTGAGTTCCATTTGATCTTCGCGCTCCCAGGTGAACTCTGGGCCGCGACGGGAGTTCCAACGAACTCGTACAAGAGGTATTCTAGTGTTCTTGAGGACCTTAACATCCCGATCCGTGATTTCAACTGGTTCTTCGACAAAATGCAACCGCTCGTCGATAGTGAGTTCCTTCAAGGGAACTATGTGGGTCTCATCTGACGTACACTTCTTCAGATTCGACACGTGAAAGACGTTGTGAACTGCACTGAGTTCAGCTGGTAAGTTCAATCTGTAGGCTACCCTGCCTATCTTCTCAATAACTTCGAAAGGTCCGACGTATCGTGGATTAAGTTTGCCGCGTTTGCCAAAACGAACCACACCCTTCCAGGGTGAAACTTTGAGTAGCGCTCGATCCCCAACCTGGAATTCGAGTAGTTTTCTATCTTTATCGGCGTATGCTTTCTGACGGTCACGAGCTGCCGCCATGCGTTGTCATATTTGAGCAATCTTTTCAGTAATATCAACTACCATTTCTGGACCTGTGATCTGACTGTCACCCACCTCTGCCCAACAAAGAGGTGATCGGCATTTACGCCCGTACAATGCCTCAAATGGAGCAGCTTTAATGCTGGTGTGGTAACTGTTGTTGTACGAAAATTCCACAAGTGGCAAGTGTTTTTCCCAGCCCTTGCCAAAGTCAATTACGCACGCCCAAAGCATGTCTTCTAGAGTTTGGATAGTGCGCTCAGATTGCCCATCTGTCTGAGGATGGTATGCCGTGCTCATGTCTAATCGAGAGCCAAAAGATTTGTGCATTGCTTGCCACAGTTCTGAAGTAAAACGTGCGTCACGATCGGAAATAATAGATGTGGGCACCCCGTGCCTCGAAACAACTTCCTTAAGGTATACGTCTGCTAGAGTGGAGAACTTATCCGTTTCCTTGATAGCCAAGAAGTGAGCAGAATTTGTGAGTCGATCCACGATCACCCAAATAGTATCATTCCCACGTTGAGATCTAGGTAGGCCAGTAACAAAATCTATGGAAATTTGTTCCCATTTCCATTGTGGTATCTCAGGTTGCTGGAGTGGGCCTGATGGTTTCTGATATTCCGCTTTGACTCTCGCACAAGTCAAACACTTGCTAACGTAAGTTGCTATGTGGGCCTTCATGCTAGGCCACCAATATATAGTTCTGAGGTCGTAGTACATCTTATCTGAACCAGGATGTACTGAGTAGCGAGACTTATGAGCTTCATCCATTACAAGCTCGCGTAAATTTCCATAGAGTGGGACCCAGATGCGTCCGGTTACATAATAGGCGCCGTCTGCCTTTTGTTCTAACCGTTGCCTTGAGCCGCGTAGGGCTTCAGCCCTGACGTTTTCTGGTTTCAATGCTTCTACCTGAGCATCTCGTATCTGTGAAGGAAGACTGGACTGAATAGTGAGTTGCAACGCTCGTACACGCCTAGGTGTAGTATCCTTTCGACTGAGGGCGTCGGCCACCACATTGGCTTTGCCCGGATGGTACTTTATAGCATATTCGTAATCGTTCAGTAACTCGACCCATCGACGTTGTCGCATGTTCAATTCTTTTTGCTTGAAGATATGCTCAAGGCTCCTGTGATCGGTGTAGATGGTGCACTTGGTGCCATTCAGGTAATGTCGCCATATCTTGAGCGCAAAAACAACAGCTCCCAGCTCTAAATCGTGTGTAGTGTAATTCCGTTCGTGAATCTTAAGTTGGCGTGAAGCATAAGCAATAACTTTATCCCGTTGCACCCACACACATCCAAGACCTTGGATAGATGCGTCGCAGTAGACTACAAAATCGTCCGTGCCTTCAGGCAATGAGAGGATAGGTGCACTACAAAGTCTATCCTTTAAGGGTTGAAACACTGTTTCCTGTGTATTACCCCAACGGTAAGCAACACCTTTCTGTGTCAGTAGTGTAAGTGGCTGAGCAATCTTTGAGAAATCTTTGATGACCCTTCTATAATAACCTGCCAAACCCAAGAATTGGCGTATTTCGGTTGGTGTGCGAGGTGCAGGCCAGTCCTTGATCGAATCTACCTTGGATGGATCGACATGAATCCCATCCTTGTTTACCATGTGGCCTAGAAAGTGGACTTCACGAAGCCAGAAGTCGCATTTTGAAAACTTAGGGTACAGCTGTTCCGTTCGAAGGAGTCCCAAAATAAGTCGTAAATGATGCTCGTGTTCCTCCTGACTCTTCGAATAGATCAGGATGTCGTCGAAGAAAACAATGACGAACTTGTCAAGATAAGGTTTGCACACCCTGTTCATAAGATCCATGAAAACCGCAGGCGCGTTCGTTAGCCCGAATGGCATGACTAAAAACTCGTAATGACCGTAGCGAGTTCTGAATGCTGTTTTGGAGACGTCCTCATCTCGGACTCTCAGTTGATGGTAACCTGACCTCAGGTCAATCTTTGAGTAATAGCTCGACCCTTGCAACTGGTCTAATAAGTCGTCGATGCGTGGAAGTGGATAACGATTCTTCACCGTCACCTTGTTCAGTTCGCGGTAATCTATGCACATACGAAAGGTACCGTCTTTCTTCTTTACAAATAATACTGGAGCTCCCCAGGGCGAAGAGCTAGGACGTATGAAACCCTTTTCCAAGAGTTCTTGTAGTTGCTTAGACAGTTCTTCCAGTTCAGTTGGAGCTAAGCGGTAAGGCGCTTGAGCTATAGGTGCTGCTCCAGGAGCTAGCTCGATCTGAAATTTGACCTGGCGATGGGGCGGTAGCCCAGGTAACTCTTCAGGAAACACTTGAGGAAAGTCGCGTACTACAGGAATATCCTCTATCTTTTTTTTTTCTTCGACGTATCTGTAACGAGTGCTAAAATAGCTATGTGGCCTTTTCGCAGACACTTCTGAGCCTTCAAGAAGGAGATGATGCCACTCACGACACCACTCTTGTCGCCTTGAACTTCGAGAGGTTCTTTACCAGAACGAGGAATACGAATGATCTTCTCCTTGCATAGGATCTCTGCTTGTTGTTGGGATAGCCAATCCATACCAATGACAATATCAAAGCTACTCAGAGTTATAGGAATGAGATCGATAGAGAAAGTCTGACCAGCGAGGATAAGATTACAACCCTGAACTATGTGTATGGCCTCTAGACTTTTACCGTTAGCTAACTCTACGACATGTTTGGTGTTCAAGGGAGTTGGTGCATGTTTTAACATTTGGCTAACTTAGAGACATATAACTGGTATCCGCACCCGAATCAAACAATACGGTAACATAAAATCGTCAAGAAGAAACTTACCCATAACTACGTTGGGATCATCCCTTGCGTCACCCTGACCAATCACGTACATGCGGCCTCGGCGTCATTGTTTCTATTGTTTCCCCCAACGCTATCCCCATTGTCGTCCCTGTTTCCATGGTCGTGGTTCTGAGTCTGGTCCTGTTTTATATGCGGACAATGTCTCTTGAAATGATCTTTAGCATCACACTGAAAACATCCCTTAAACCTTTGTTGTTGCTGCTGATTCTGTGAAGATTGGGGCGGTCGTTGTTGTTCTTGAGTTACAGGACGTGAGCTTCGACAATCCTTAGCTTCATGACCTATCTTGAGACACCTCTGACAATGACCCTTGATGCACTGACCGCTGTGGTGCCTATTGCATCTGTTACACTTTGGATGATTTCCTCGATATCCACTCTGCCCACGACTACCAGAAAATTGCTGACTGGGACTCTGGTAGTCATCTATCTTTTGCTGCTGCGCCAGAGGCTGAACCGGAATTAATCCCTTACACAAGTTTCCATCCCACTTGCGTTTGTTGTCACTAGAAGCACATGTAGTAGCAGCTTTAACACGTTTCGGTAGTTTGTTTTGTTCTACTGCCTGATCTGTGAGACGATGAGCAAGCCGAGTGACTTGCTGGATAGTGCCAAGATTTGCTGCGGTCACATGACTCTGAATTTCGGGCACCAGACCCTTGAGATACAGCTCGATGCGTTTGGTGGGAGAGTCTACCATGGTGGGACAAAATGTGCCTAATTCATTCGATCTCTTCGTATAAACTTCAATTTCAGACCCCACCATCTGTAAGTTGAGGAACTCCACCTCTAGTTTGTGGATGTCTTCCCGACTGCAAAACTCTTCCTTAACTAAGTCCTTGAACTCGTTCCAGGGGGTGGCATTAGCAGCTGCCAGCCCTAACATTTGAACCTGTGCTTCCCACCAGGTTAATGCAGCACCTTCAAGTGTTCCAGCAGCAAACTTTACTCTACGAGACTCAGGGCAATCACACACCTCAAAGTCAGTTTCGAGCCTCTCGAACCAATGGAGCAGGCCTACAACTCCCTCAGTACCGCTAAAGGTACTAGGTCGGCAATCCTTGAGACTTTTGAGGGTGCAAACAGGTGGCTGAGCGTGTCGACCTCCTGCTTGTATGGTTGCGAGTGCCGCAGCAACTCGTTCGTTAATGAGAGCCGTCAACTGGGCTTGAGTCAAGTTAATACATCCGGCCATGATCTTCATAGCAAATGCAACATAAGTGAGAGAGGTTCGCGAGTAGTGCGATAACAGAAGAGAGTAAGCACACAAGTGTTCTCATGCAATAGTGTTAAGTTAACCTAAGCATACCCGGAGCAAAATTCTATGCAATTCTAGCAAGTAGGCAATAAGACATGTACCATATTACCTAGAGTGATGAGTCTTGCACGTGGAGCGAGGCGTCGTTGTGGATCGTTGAGCACTGTTCTGGTTATAGTCTGGTTTTAATAAAAACGTTTTCCCATATTAAAACCAAGTTCTCTATAACCAATGGCTCTGATACCAATCTGTCACACCCCCAAAATCCACACGCGGAGTACCACCGCTTGGAGGCGTGACATGACCAGGATCAAGCCACCAATCATATTGAACATAAGTAAAATAGTAAAAGTCATTCAACAATACGATAGGTGTTTCCAAAACCAAATATAAACAAGTGTGTAGCGGAAGCAATAATTTAAAACCCAACATAAGTTTAATGTACAAAATGTCATAATGTTTAGCAACACAATCACGATCCATGTCCACAACGACCGTGCTTCCCGTGCAAGCTCCAAAAGTACCTAAGGTCCTGCAAGGCATGTAACAGAGAGTCAACAACTAGTTGAGCGAGTTCACAGAAAGTAAATGCGTAATAGTAAGTTCGTATGTAACATGTGGCTCTACTGGGCCGATAGTACATTCTATTGGTGGGGGCTTCCCATGTTGTATATCCACTAGACTATTCGTAACCATAAGTGTTCTTCACAACCGAGAACAGTAGTACGTACAAGCTTTACGTAGGTTTTACGTAAGTGTCCTTCTGTACCCAAGGACAGTGGTACGCGTGGGGTTTACGTAGGTTTTACGTAAGTGTCCTTCCTGACTCCGGAAGACAGTAGCATGTTATTGTTTACGTAGGTTTTACGTAAGTGTCCTTCCTGACTCCGGAAGACAGTAGCATATTCTTGTTTACGTAGGTTTTACGTAAGTGTCCTGCTTAACCCGAGGACCATGGTAGATAGTCTAGTAACCGTGTATGTACGCGTAATTGTTCAATTCCATCATTCAACCCATTCCCTATCCCCGGGAACCCCATGCCTTGGTAAAGAGTGTGAACTCACCTTGTTTTGCTCGGTATGCTAAAGTATGTGCTCACGGTTAATCAATCACGTCCTAAGGTATGCACGTATACATAATCAGTTTGCATTCAAGTTGTTTGCACGTAAACATCATCATCATGAACATCGCATTAATAACACAGAGTATCACATTGCTCGTATTTGTAATCATACAAGTATTGCCTTTATTCATAACAGCAGTTATCTAACCCAGTTAAGTTTTATCAAAAACAGTTACTGTGCAAATTACCCAAGTCGGCGAAACACCCTCTATTTCGCCATGAGCCCCTTCGACGAATCACTCATGTTTCGACAAACTAGTCTCGGCGAAACACATTGTGTTTCGCCATGTCGGTTTCAACAATAATAATATGTTTCGCCGGTACCTCTGATTCGTCGAAATACATAACAGTTTCAGCAATAATAACAATGCCTCAAAAACTAAAGGCCCTAATGGCCGACAACTAGCAATCACCTCCAATCCTCATTGGACCTCCAATAACATAAACCGATTGGACCTTTATTATGCATTATCAATACTAACAAACATCATAATAATAAAATCGGCGGTTCACATATCCCCACCCATTGACCACCGATTTGTACCACCAATCTTGATTTTAATAAGCAACCCATGTTACCTTCCAAAATCTTATCAATTCCCAACTGACAAACCATGTGGTGTTCTTTATTTTACAAAACAACAACATATATACAAACAAGTAGCAAATGATTCATGAATAACAAAACCTGACAACACACATGGGCCGCAACTAAGAGCATTCATCAAATAGACTTTATAGTTAATAACAAGTAATCGATTCTTTATAATACACACTAACCGAGATGAAAAGAACGATGAATAAGCTAGGGGGGGGCTTCGAGAGTTCCAAACAGCCGTCACACAGAAGAGGGGCACTCTAGGGTTTCTATTTTGTTAACGTGTGACGAATGAGACGGTTCCGTGTAATTTATATGCGTACAAGTGAACTGGGCCCTAATGGGCTTTGGTGAAACTGGGCTTCGGCGAAACACCTGTTTCGTCGAGATAGGAATGACGAAACAAACTTGTTTCATCGTGATGTCAGTTGTTCAAGTCTTAACAGTTTAAGTTTACAGATTCACAATTCAAACACCTTATATAAAACACATAGCATATCAATTGATAATCTCTTATTTAGTAATACAGATACAAGTCAAACAATCAAGCAACTAAACAGTCACAGTCAACGTGAAATAAGTACGAAAGTGAAAGTCGGAAACTCGAGTTGTCACAGTATGCACAGCGGAGTAGAAGGTTGCAGAAGATGGTTTTTTTTTATGTGTGTTGGAATATAATATGAAGAACTGGAGAAAACTTGGAACGATAAGGAAGTAAAGCTAAGAGGTGATATATATATATATATAATAATAATAATAATTTATATCTATCTTAGTTAATTTTTTTCTAAGTAACAGAAATTACACATATACATATAAATAGTATAGTAGGCGTTGACTTTCTAATATTGCATTTCCCTCTCGTCATATTTCCAGACGAGTTTTTCCCCTATTTGGCGTATCCAGTTTCCTTCCTCCGCCAATTCTTCACTATACTGGCGAAGTTCTTCCACATTCGCATGGCTCATGGGTGGCATTGGAGCTGGTACAGGTTCAGGGTATATTGGTTCGGGTTCTCCATAGGGATATGGGTTATTCAGTAATTCCTGAAATGCCCAGTCGTTGGCCCACCATTGTTCTAAAGGGTTCGGTGTTGGAATCCTAGGTATCTCATTTGGATCAAAGGCTGAGATTGGAAGTGGGTTCTCCTGGTTTTGTTCTAGGTTCAAGGGTTGGTCAGGATACAAAGGTAGTAATTGTGGTTCTGGTACTGCTACTTGGTTGAGATCAAGTTCTACATCTGCATTTCTAAACATATGAAAGTCAGCTAGTCTCCTATCTAATTCCTCTTCCCATACAGGTCTAGCTTCTGGATTTTAGGTAATTCTCTCAACTCTATTCACTATTACATGTTGTTGGATTTTCCTCATTCTTTTTCTCCTTTCTACTTTTGCTCCACTAAACCACCATCTTTTCTTAGGGGGAAAAGGTTCTTCGGATTTGGCTTTAAAAAAAAGGTTCCCTCGGAATCGACTGCATATCCGGAGGTTGGCTGGGATGTTCGTTCATCCAATGAAGGATGAGGTAGGTGACGATAAGCGTCAGAAGTACCCTGATCACTCATACTGTAAACTAAGAAAATTGTCAAAATAACATAAAATAATAATATACATATTTACACAGAATAACACATAAGTTATTTCCTAACATAATCGGATAAAATTTAGGTATAAAAGAACACCTAAATGGCTTAAACTAATGGCTCTGATACCACCTTCTGTCTCAACCCCTGACCCCACCCTTGGAGCGGGAGCCGCGAACACGAGCCGGTGGTATCGGTCTTTATTAATTTGGCAGCGGAAATGAGACATCAGGATTGTAGTTAGTAAATAAATTTCAGAGTTTTAAAACACCAAAATTTTATCTTAAACAAATGGGATAAAACCCATATTTCATTTATAATATCTTTATAAGGATAAAGCCTAGTTTCTGAAAAACATAAACTTTTTATTTAGGTAACTTTTATAGTCACTTTCTTTAAGCCTCCAGTGCTCCATAGCTGGCTTTTAATATCTTCATATCAAGTTACCTGAAACGCGTTTTAAAATATTTTATCAGCAAGAAATACTTGTGAGTACAATGTTTATATCTACCCAATTATTCAATCAGTATTTGTCATGTTGGCAGTTACAATGACCGTGGTCATATTACTATTGGATAACTCTTTGTCCAATAGTAACGCTTGATTAGTAGTGTATACAAAACCCCATATACCGGCAGTAATTGTAGAATACAAAGACTTAATCACTGTAAGTATTACTTGACAAATCTTAAGAGTTTTGTAAAGCATTTTAAATAAATGGCTCACAACCTGTGAGAAAAGGAGAATAGCTCACATTGTAAACTTATGTTTTTCTACGGGTTTCCTGGTGATATCTCCAGATTATTTTCTTGATTTCTATTAAAAAAATATACAATGCACGCGTGTTAGTAAAAAAAACCCAAGTCACTTTAGCAATACATCACGAGACAGAACCCCAACAGACTTAGTTAGGCAGAGCCTTGACATGCGTTGCTGGGTCCTAGATCAATTAGGTAGGGTAACGAATTAGTGATCGGGGGTTAAAATACTTACAACAGGGCAGAGCTTCGTGATTTGGGGGGGTATTTTGGCTATATTTTCGGATTATAGAGATTGAGAGAGAAAAGAAACATGAATGATTTGATAATGCAGACTAAAGCTCAATTTATAGCTATGGCTAGGGTTTCCGGGTGGCCCATAGGGTCGACACATGGCTCGACACGTGGCACTTTGAGTGTCCGGCAAGAAATGGGCCTGTCGCTCCCCGCGACAGATCACCCTCAACCGTGTCGCGACCCGCAACCGAGTAAAATTATTATTTCATTTGTTTTTTTTTATAAAATTAGGGTTATATGGTTTCATTTTCGGACATACGGGTTAATTTAGGGCGTTTTCGAGGGTTGTTATACCAATAGTCCATTATCCAATACTTAAATGTCCATTTGAGTAATTGAGTCAAAATTTGAAATACTAAAATGTGAAGCATCGATCAATACTCAAGTCTCAACCCCCCATTTAATTCAGAAGTGCAAGACCTTAATCAACCCCCCCCCCCACTGGCCATCGTTATTAGATTTCTCCATCACCACTCGCCAAAACGCCAACTCGTCAGGGTTTTTGTAACGCCCCAAAATCCAATGTTTTAATAAACATGGTATTTACTAGATTTATGTTATGAAATAACTTAACTAGGTTGTTTAACTTAGTTAAACATAAAAGAGTAAATATAACAAATGAGGGAAAGTACCAGGTCCAATTATGACGTCTTAGAAATTGAGGAAAATGGTCAACAAAAAGGAATTAAGGTCAACATTCTGCATTTCCCTTGAAGGTGTGTGTGTGCGTCGATGTCTAGAGAGAGAGGAAGAACTCTCTAGGTCAATTTATCAAGTTCAAGCTAATTCAAGATCAAATTGATTTGGAAACTAATGCATAAATGAAGAATCCCTACCATCTAGTGCTAACAATCGTGTGGTAAGTTGTAGAATTCAATATAGTGATTTTATACGAAGTGGGTTATGATCAATCCGTGTATTGATTTGAAATTAAGCATGATTGTGTATTAGAATCACCAAATAAAACTTGTGTTGTGTATGATTTTGAGTAATTTCATTTTTTGAAATGAAACCCATTTGAGATGATGAAGATGGTGACATGAATGTGTCACCCATGCCTAATCCTAGTGCAAATGTGATGTATTATGTGGTGTGTGATTCATATATGTTAGTTAGTTTAAAGTATAGTATGAAATTTATTTGATTATAGTTGTGTTGATAAGATGAATGCAGGAAGTGGGAATTTAAGGCATGAATGGGTTGTACATTATGCTTAGAAAGTAGTATGTACACCAAGTGTATGATGAAATGTCTAAGTGATGTTAGGATATGAGATTGTATGAAATAGCTTGACATTTATGAATGAAATATGATAATAATGAGCTTAGTAGTAAACTAACTTGAAGAAGGTGCGTTAGATGGAACTCGTATAAGAATTCAGGTTGAATCTATGGTTTATGTCAAGATTATGCATTAGGAGTTTGTACATTGTGCTAGAATGGGTGATGCTTGCCATGTGTTCTATTAATTACTTGATTGTGATTAAGAAGTGAATGTGTACTAAATATATAGCATATGACCTTTCTAGTAAAGGATGGTGTTATGATTATGTTAAGTTGACTAACATAGAATGTGATTGTCAAATGTAGAATCATGAAAGTATAAGTATGTACAAATTGATTATGTGTATATTGTGTATGTAACTAAGTGATCATGTAGTTGGATGTGTCACACAACATCGTGTATGAAATGAATATGATGTCATTATTATGGTCTACCATAACAACATGTATGTGTGTTCGAAAGTTGGAAGTTATATGTTAGAAGGTTGACTTCCGAAAGTTAACCGAGTATTAGTAGCATAACTAGGCATTTTAACACAGATGTAAGAATTGAGGAGATCACGAGATATGTGTTAGATCAATTATGTGTTATGTGTGATAATGAATTTGGATTTCGAAGATATTGGACAATGTGGTTGACAATTCATGCCGCATGCGTGTTAATGAAAGTCAATGTAGATAAAAGTTGGAAATGCATGTTAATATGAATGAGCATGAATACTAACATTTTATGGGATGACGACATGAAAGGATAGGAATCACACTAGCATGGACACAAGCATAGAAGGCTAATGGGACAAGAGGAAGCAAGGAGACAAGCACGAATACGGACGCACAAGGTAAGTGATTTTTGTAATCACTTCGTATTTAGTCACATGAATATATATATATATATACACACATATTGTTGGGATTGAACCCTACAGAGGAACAGATGATAAAAGCCAAAACTGGTTCAGAACAGTTGACCAATCATAAGCAATGTTTGCATAAGTATTATCCCCTTGACAGTGGCTCTAACAACTGATAGACTTCAAAGTACTGCTACTTGTAACTGCTGATAAAGGAAGCACTGATGTTGTATCTACTGCTGTTATTTAATTACTGTTGAAGACTAAAGCCCTGCTCTCCAAAGTACTGATCATCTTTCATAGGAAGCACCGATGCTCAACATCAGTGCTTAGAAGCAATAGTGGAATGAAGACTTAGTGTTTTACTATTATCAGTGTTTTGTATCAGTAGTTGTAATGTAATAGTTGTTAGGAGTTTGTTAGATAGTTATATGTCACTTTCATGGTGACGTCAGCCGAAGATGCTCAGTGGTTGACTTGTACTATAAATAGAACAGTACTCTGTACTGTTCCTTTAAGCTCACTTCACCAAGTCATTGTGTACGAGCAATCACTGAGCTAAGGCTGAGGGGAGTATTGTGCATGCATGCAATTGTATTGAATCTTGTAATTAAATGCAATCATTCAGTTCCATGATAAACATGTTTGCTTAAACTTTTCTTCCATTGATTGTGTTTATAAAGTTTACTTCCATATTCCGCTGCTTATTACTTGGTTCCTTTCATTAATTACTAAACAAAAACAATCAAGAGAAACTCAGATACTAACAATTGGTATCAGAGCATAGGATAGTCAAATTCGATCTAACAATCAATTTGACATAAAAGTTCAGCTCAATTTCATTGATACTTTCGATTGTTCGTATTTAGTTGAAAAACAGAGTAAGGGATAATCACATTCAAAAGTTGATTATTCAGTAACTGTAAAACAACCAGAATGATGTCACAAATACCAGACATTCATAACATTGGCTCACTCTACAAACCACCTATGTTGGTCAGATCTGAATACAGCATCTGGCAGCGTAGGATGGGTCACATCCTGGCTCAACAAAATACAGGATGTTGGAGGTTGGTTGTCTTTGGACCACATGTTCCAACGGTGCCGAGTGCTGAGGATCCAAAAACTTTTCTACCTAAGAAAATTGAAAACTATTTCGACTAGGATTTTCAAAAAAATTGAACTAGATGCAAAAGCTTTTAGCATAGTTGCATCAGCACTCCCCAATGAGATTTATGTTGGACTGTTACACTGTAACAGTGCCAAGGAATTGTGGGATGCACTTAAGGAACAGTTTGGTGTTACTGAAGAAGTAATTGAAAACAATAGGGAAGTTTTGAATCAACAGTACGAAACCTTTTGTCAGACTAAGGGTGAATCATTGACACAACAGTTTGAACGATTTAGTTGTCTCATAAGTGAACTGAAACTTGTTAATGTTGAATTTGCTAAATCAACTCTAAATAGTAGGTTTCTAAGGTCACTTCCTGAAAAATAGGACACAATTACTTTTGTAAACAGAAATTCGATTGGGTTCAAGGACCTTACTCTGACCCAGCTTCATGGTATACTCCTTACTTATGAAAGGGAGTTGAACAAGAAAAAGAAGCTACAAGAGACTGGAAAAAGAGACTGGAAAAGTTGCTGATGATTATACTTTCGGCAACACAGCTCTTTTGGGTCAAGAAGAAACTGGTAGTAGTAAGGATCAGGGTTATGATCATTACATTGACATAACAGCTGGTGGAGCTTTTAACAACTCCGATTCTTACTCATCCAATTATGCTTTCACAGCTAATGGAGAAAACCAGATTTCTGATAATTTGTCCTTTGAACTCAATGATCTCTAGCACTTTGATCTAACTGATCTGGAGGAGATGGATATTTTGCACCAACTTGCACTGCTGAGTGTTAGAACTAGCAAGTTTTACAAGAGGACAGGGAGAAAATTCCCAGGGTTACATGGGAACTTGAAAGTTGGGTTGGACAAATCAAAGATAAAATGCTACAAGTGTAATTGGTTAGGTCATTTTGCTAGAGAATGTTGGAGTCAAAACAATGGACCTATAATCACACATCCTAGCTCTAAACCTCAACAAACTCAAAACACTGTGCATTATACCCAATATGCCCCTGCAGCCCATGTAAACACTGCTCACTATGCACACCCTGCAACCCATGTTCCTGTGCACGATGTCCAAACCCCTGTTCCACAGATACAGTATGTCCAGGCCCCAGCTCCTTAGGTGCAGGTGCAACAAGTTGCACCTCAACAAGTTACCTAAACCACTGCTCAAACAGATTAGCAAAGCTTCTTCACACAGGGCTTTGTTGATTGGAGTAGCTTGCCTGAAGATTTAGGAAATGAAAACTTTGCTCTATATGCTAAAAATGATGCTTCTAGTGATGAATTCTGTTTTGCAGCATTAGAGTGCATTCCTTAAGGGCTGGAAACTGAAGATGGAACATCCAGTGCAGAAACAGTGGATACAACTGATGAAGCAGTGGTTACTGCTGTTGTTTCAGAACAACTGTTGGAAGAAAATTCAGAACCCTTGTTGGAACCACTGTCTGATCCCTGGTCAGTTGAAGAAGAGGAAAAGAAGCAAGAAGAAAGTGAACATGTCTGTGATTGTGCCATGATGGCTGCAACTAAGGTATCACCCTAGGTTCTTAAAAACTTTTGTTCAGACAAATGCATTATAGCATTTGAAAATGTCAAGGAGGTGAATGAAAACCTTAGAGGTAAAATGTTAAATGATGAAATACAATTTGAAAAATCTTTAAAAGAATTGAAAATCAAATTGTCAGAAAAAGAAAATGAAAATGAAATTTGCAGCCTCAAGCATGAGCATAGCATAACCAAGGACCAACTCCAAGATATGATAGAAAAATATTATACCTGTAAAAAGGAGTTGGAATCCACCCAAATCACATGTGAAAGATGGGTGGAATCCTGCAAAGGTTATGAAGTTATACTAGAAAAACAGATTGAAAGCAATGTAAAATTTGGCATAGGATTCAGAAAATATGATGAAGTTGAAAACACTGCTTTAAAACAATCTGTTCAAAACACTACTGAAATCATACCCACAAACAAGGAGGGTCAAGAAATCAAAGTCACTGATAAAAGTGGCAAGAAAATCACTCTAGAAAGATCAATGGGGTCCTCAACTTTTGAGGAGATTGAGAAATACCAATTCAAACCCACATGGTCTGATGAGTGTGACCTCCTTGAAAATTTTAAACTGGTGGATTTCACCAAAGTGGATGGTGTAAAAGCACCAAAGGCCAAGGTAATTCCTCTTAAGGATATCCCAACAGTGGTTCAAAACTCTGTTGCAAAGGAGTCTGAATAGAAGAAAAAGAGAGAAAAGATTAAAAACTTGTTTTGTGACTTTTGTGAAAAGAGAAATCATCTAACAAAAGATTGTTTTCACTTAAAAGCTTTTGACATTAACAAAACAAGTATTATTGTGCCTTCAAAAAGCTGCACCATCTGTGGTAAAACAAACCATGCTACTCAAGAGTGTGTGTACCTCAAAACCTTTAAGGTCAAAAAAGAAGAGTACACTTTAAAAACACCCAAGAGTTCATCAAAAACACAAACCAAGAAACAACCATCATTTATGTCTGTCCAAACAGCTGTTACAAAATAGCTGAATCAAAACTCTGTTAAAAGAGAAATTCAAGTGACAGATGCACCTCCTTCTAACCAGTACCAAAGAGGTAAAGGTCAACCTCCCTATCCAAGGGTCCCACATGTTTATGAGGCTTACAAAAAGCCCTCTAAACCAAAAGTGAACAGGCATCCATTTGGATATCAACAGTTGATAGGAAATGGCCCCCAACAGTGGTTAGAGAATAACATGCCAAAAGCTAGTCAAACCCCTGAGCTAACCACTGTCCATGCTCCTGAGCTTAACTCATACACTGTTGTGACCCCATCCAAAGCCATATTGGCTTTGGAGACCTTCCTGAACTAATTATTTACTTGATGTGCAGGGAGCTTCTGCATGCTTAGATAGTCTTTGGTATGTAGATAGTGGAGGCTCCAGGCACATGACTGGATGTAGAGCCATACTCAAAGAATTCAAAACTCATGGAGGGGGTGATATATCATTTGGTAATAACAGTAAAGGAAAGGTGATGGGTTCTGGTACAATTCATTCTGGAAAAGTTAAGTTTGAAAATGTCAATCTGATTGACAATCTAAAATTCAACCTTCTTAGTGTTTCACAAATGAGTGACAAGGGTTATGGGTCATTCTTTACTAAGGAGTGTTGTAGGATTGTTGGACCAGAAATGGTCACAAAGATTGAAGAAATAATAAAAACTAGAAAAACTCAATTTGTTGCTCAAAGAAGTGGCAATGTTTATGTAGTTGATTTGTCAAAAGAGGGTCCCATGACTGATGTATGTCTGTTCTCAGCTGCCTCTAACAAAGAGACAGAACTATGGCACAGAAGATTGGAACACACAAATATCAAGACAATCAATGCTTTGTCAAAACAAGGCCTTGTAAGAGGTCTTCTACAAAAATTGTTCACATGTCCTGAGCATTGTGTTTCCTGCCTAAAAGGAAAACAGCATAAAAGCTCCTTTAAGTCCATTGAAGAGTCCAAAACAATCAAGTGCCTGCAAATGCTGCACATGGATCTGTTTGGCCCAGTCAAAGTCATGAGTCTTAAAAAGAAAAAATATTGTTTGGTAATTGTAGATGACTTTTCTAGGTTTACATGGACTTATTTCTTACATTTTAAAGATGAGACTGCAGGCATTTTGCAAGACTTTGCCAAACAAGTTGAAAAGCAATTTGACTTGCCAGTAAAAGTCTTTAGAAGTGACAATGGCACATAATTCAGAAATAAGGAGTTGGATGCCTTCTGTGTGTCAAAAGGAATTGTAAGGCAGTACAACATTCCAATAACACCAGAGCATAGGTTGAATGGAAGAATAGAACTCTGATTGAAGCAGCCAGGACCATGCTTGCAGATTCAGGTTTGCCTTTAACTTTCTGGGCAAAGGTTGTAAACATTGCCTGCTATGTCCAGAACAGAGTTTTAATTAACCCTAGGCATCAAAAGACTGCCTATGAAATTCTGTATAAAATCAAACCACTTATCTCATACTTTAAAGTATTTGACTGCCCATGCTTCATTTTAAATTTAAAAGATTCAATCTCAAAATTTGTAGACAAAGTAGATTGTGGTTATCATTTGGGATACTCAACCACCACTAAGGCCTACAAAGTGTTCAACACTAGGACTAAGTGTGTGGAAGAGACTTTGAATGTAAAGTTAAATGAACTTTCATCTCTGAAAATCCCTGCAAACCCCGCTGAGTTATTTGAACTTGATAAAATTACTTTTGAAAATGTTTCTGTCAAGACTAACAGTGCAGCTCCATCTCAAACTACACCATCAGATAATGGATATGAAGTTGTGATTCCACAGCAAAAATTCACATCCTCCATCAGGGCAACATATGTTCAAAACACTTGTCAAAGCTCAACCACTGCTACCTCAACAGTTTTTGACCAAAGTAGTCCTCAAACCTCTGCTTCCACATCCACAACCATTGTTGATAAAAATCTGCCAACAGTGGATAAAAATCAAACTTATGTCACACCCATTCCACCTATTCCTCCACCTCCATTTCAAACAGATGTTGGATCATCAAAGTCTCCAACAGATGTTAGCTTAGATGATACACATCTGCAACCTTCACCTACAAATGCCATTGTTCCATATAAGGGAGATTTAATCTTCCTAAGGTCTCATCCACCAGATCAAATCATTGGCAACATCAATAAAGGGGTTCTCACCAGAAGTCAATCCCAAAACATTTGTCTTTTTGCTGGCTTTCTATCACTCCATCAACCTGTCAAGTACTAAAAAAAAGGATATGTGCAGGGTATCCCTAACCCCGGGAGCGTGCTCCCCAGCTTGCAACCCGGGAATGCGCCCTGGCGGTAAATCATCCTCTAAATCAACTTGCTCGGGATCGAACCCAAGACCTTCCACGTATGGGAGGCCACAAGAGACCTCAACGAGGTGGCCGGTGGCCAACTGGGCTAGCCAGTTGGTTAACCTGTCAAGTACTAAGAGGCACTAAAAGACAATAGTTGGGTAGAGGCTATGCAAGAAGAGCTCCAGCAGTTTCAAAGACAACAAGTATGGGAACTTTTACTACTGCTAGAGAATGTGAGTCCTATTGGCACAAAGTGGGTCTTTAAAAATAAAACTGATGAAAGGGGTATTGTTGTTAAGAATAAAGCTAGGCTTGTGGTTCAAGGTTACAGATAGGAAGATGGCATTGACTATGATGAAACTTTTGCCCCTGTAGCAAGACTGGAAGCTATCAGACTATTCCTGGCCTTTGCTGTTAACCACAACATGAAGGTGTTCCAAATGGATATCAAATGTGCATTCCTCTATGGTAAAATTCCAGAAGAGGTATATGTTTGTCAACCTCCTGGTTTTGAGGATTCATTTTATCCAGATCATGTCTACAGGCTTAACAAAGCCTTGTATGGCCTGAAACAAGCACCAAGGGCCTAGTATGAAACTCTTTTCACTTTTCTAATCTCCATTGGTTTCAAAAGAGGCACAATTGATAAAACATTGTTTTTAAAATGGAGAGGAAAAGATTTGATGATTGTCCAAATTTATGTGGATGACATCATTTTTGGAAGCACATGTAACAAAATGTGTGAAGAGTTTAGACAACTCATGACGGCTGAGTTTGAGATGAGTGCAATGGGTGAACTCCAATGCTTTCTTGGTCTCCAAGTTAAGCAATTGCAAAATGGCACTTTCATTCATCAAAGTAAATATACAAAATAACTTTTACACAAATTTGATATGAATGATTGTAAGCCATGTAGTACACCCATGGCAACCAACAAGCTAGTCATGTCTGATGAAAAGGATGATTTGGTTGATCAAACTCTTTATAGAAGCATGATTGGGTCTTTATTGTACCTGAATGCATCTAGGCCAAACATCATGTTTGCAACATGTGTTTTTGCAAGATCCCAATCAGCCCCTAGAAAGTCAAATATTATTGTTGTAAAAAGGATATTCAGATACATAAAAGGTGCTCCCACACTTGGTATCTTGTATCCAGCTAATGGAAATATTAAGCTTTCAGGTTTCTCAGACAGTGACTTTGCTGGATGCAACACAACAAAAAAGTCAACATCAGGAGGGTGCCAATTCCTAGGAAATTGCTTAGTGTCATGGCAAAGCAAAAAACAAGCAGTTGTTTCCACATCCACTGCTGAGGCAGAATACATTGCTGCGGCAAGCTGTACAACCCAACTCCTGTGGCTTCAAAATCAATTATTGGATTTTGGTATAACTACTTTAAAGACTCCTCTCATGTTGGATAGTCAAGCAGCTGAAAATACCATCAAAAATCTAGTCTCCCACTCAACCACCAAGCACATTGACATCAGACATCACTTTATGAGGGATTGCTATGAAAAAGGTTTGATTTCTCTGCATCATGTTCCAACTAAAGATCAACTGGCAGATGTACTAACAAAAGCATTAGATACATCCACCTTTGAAAGCTTGATCTCTAGAATTGGCATGCTTAACATGGAATAACAAGCAAAATCTTGTTTTTCTTTGCATAAAAAGCATTAAAATGTTTTCAGAAAATCAAAAATCCATCCTTAAAAATAGCTAAAAATGAAAATTTTCATTATCCTAAAAAGTCTGTTCCATCCATTGTTTTGGTTCAAACATCTAATTGTTGAATATCATCCACTGCTGAAAGATAACCTCTGTTTTCTCATTTTCATTGTTAAAAACTGTTGATCACACATTAGTATTTCGAATACTGATGGCTATCCACTGATAGCTAAAATCAACCACTGCTCATACTCTCTTTATTGACAACCATTGATATTGTCCATTAGTGGTTTCCCAAACAACTGTCATCCACTTTCCATCAGAGGTTGTCACGTGGACAGATCTTAGCCGTTCGATCTTTGTAATCGTTGCCATGACAGCACTTCACTATTCCATCTCAATAAAACCCTGATCAAAACCCCCAAACAGGGTTTTCACCACCGTCTTGAATTCAAAATTCTCAAAAGCGGTTACACTATTTCTCTCATCCATTCTCTCAATCCTCGCAAATTTTCACTACGATCATGGCTCTTGCTCTTAAAAACCCTCACAATTATCTGTGTACACTTGAAAAAAAGAGTAAAAACACCGATTTTCACTCCATCATCGACATTCTCTCAGCCTCAAAGTATAAAACTTTGTTGAACTGCAACGCCCCCATCTATCAAGATACTTTAAGGGATTTATGGAGCCATGCAAGACTTGAAACCAAGGATAAGAATGCATGGGCCATTATTTCTGAAGTTGGTAAAGTATTAATCTCCATTACACCAGAATTGATCTCAGAAGTCTTCGAAATGAATGACCATACTGGTAAAACATCCTTTTCAAAAGAAGAATATCAAAGAGATCTCATTGAGAGAGGTTATGAAGGGCAATGTTCAAAAGCCACAACGCAAAAGGGAGAATTTCCACCCCCAATGAAGTTTTTGTTTCATACTTTGCTTACATGCGTTTCAAATAAAACAACAGCTTTTAATGAAATACCATTGAAAATCCAATATTTGGGGTATGCTATTATGGCTAAAAAGGATTTTAATTACTCCCAAAAGATTTTTGATGATTTAGTTACAAATGTCAATAATATCAAAGAAAAGAAAAAAACCATTTCTGTTATTTCCAAGGTTTTTGAGTTTTTATCTACAAAAGAAAATTCCAAAAAGATTGTGCCCATGTACTTGTACAAGGGGCACCATTTCAAATAAACAACCTCTCTTCTGAAACCTTTACAAGGCTGCAGTCAGAGTCAAAACCTTTGAAAACACAAACAGAGGAACCTGAGCAAACTTTGGATGCGTCCACATCTACTTCTCAGGTTGCTGCTGTTGAGCCCATTGCTCATGGTGAACACAGTAGCACCACCACTGTTGTGCAACCCCCACCAAAACCTACCAAAAATAACAAAAAGAATCATCTAAAAAGCCCACCAAACCCTCTCAAAAGGAGCTTCTGGAAGATGAGATCCCAGAAGTAACTCCTGTGACAACACAAAAGTCACCTACAACCGCTGCTGCTACTTCCTCACAACAGATGGTAGAAAGATCTCAACCCGAGCCTAAAACTCCTCCTGCATCCTCACAAAAGGATTAGGTTGTAAACACAGGGACACCACATTATGAAGCTCTGGGTCCACTTGGCTCCATCTTCCTCAGTCCATCTCCTAGGGACATATCTCTTTCTACTACACAACCTTCACCACTCACATTACCCCAAGCCATGTTACCTCTGTTGAAAGCATTGGAAATGGATCAGACAAAAATCAGTTCTTCTCAACAACCTATCACTGAGAATATACTCCAACAAGTGACTGAGTCTGATTCCTCTGCCATTGCTATCCCATCAACAACTGAGGAGGTTACACCCCTTGAGTTACATGTAACTCTTGGTGGTAGTTCAAGTGGAGCAGCTACTACAGGTGTTGGATCCACTGATCTACACTTGGACAGTAGTTTCATCAGTTAGATTCCCTTGAAGGCAATTTCTTCTATGGGAACCAAAGTATCTACTGGTGAGTTTATTATAACCACTGGTAAGATTTCTAAGGTAACCACAAATGAGGAAAGAAGTCCCCAGTACCAAGAAAAAAAGGGCATCAGTGTTTGAACCATTGGAGACTTCTCCTGGTCAATCTGCTGATACAACCACTGCCAGTGGGAAATCAGATGATCCCATTCATTTAGGTGATGGTTTAAAATAAAGAGAATTGACGGAGAGAGTTGACAAAATTGAAACATCTATAGAAGATATTAAAAATATGCTACAACAGTTGTTACAATCATCAAAAGCTCCATCCACTACATCATCATCTGCTCCAACCACCAATGAGCTATGGCAGTTGTTCCAACCTATGCTTCATCAACAAAGAAAGTATGCTGATCAACAACATGAAATACAACTACAAATGGTCAGATATGCAATGGAAGCAAGGTATAAGGATACTCAAGCTGATATTAAAGCCATCAAAGCTCATCTGCTCCAAACCACTGGTACTTCTTCTCCTACCATTGTGTATGTTGAAAATCCTGATGATGCCAAAAAGGGGGAGAAAGGAAAGAAAGGGAAGGATGGTTTATATATAAAGCCTGATCCAAATGCTAAACCAGTTGTGGAGATTCCCAAACCAGATGGTTCAAAGAAGGTTGATGTGACTCTCAACCTGTTTGCTGAACAAAAAGCAAAGAGAAAAGAGAATATGGAAACAAAGGGTGATAAAAGATTTGCAGTGTAAAAGAAAGTTTTTATGGCCAAAGAAGTTCAGGGTACTTCATACAGAAGAAAAACTACCAAAAAGGTCAGTCAACCCAAAATCACACCATCTAAAACCACTAAACCTTCCTCTAAAATCCCCAAGACTTCCTCACCTCAACCTACAAAACCAACAGATGTTGAGATACCTGTTATATCAACAGCTATTGATACAACAGTTGTTTCAGCAGATGTTATCATAACCAATGCCATCACCATTTTACCAACTTCATCTAAATCCAAGCCATCACAAACACCTCCTGCCATAAAGCAGAAGACAACTGTTGACACTTCAACAGTTGTAATGACAACAGTGATTGAAACACCAGTTGTTTCAACAGCTGTTAGTCAAATCACCACCACCACATCACTTCAATTTCCTTCACAAGCCATATTCACTCTAGTTACCAAATCACCAACAAACACTCCCTCACCCAAAAAGGTTTACACTAGGAAAACGAAGTTTCAGGTGAATGATGATGATATACCTGCGCCTATTCCTTTATCCTCTGCATCTTTCAATCAAGTCAAACCTCAACCATTCATCCCATCAACCTTGGCAAACCCAATCACTGATCCAATAATACTTCAAGGATATAACCCTTCAGATGTCATTCCTATGGCAGCAGATTATCCACTAGAACTGCATGCAGTTAAAAATAAAATGAAGCAATTCTACACAGTGGATGATCCTGCAAAAAGAAAATTTATGTCCCTTACTGGCTTCAGACCTCCAAAGAATATGGACGAGTATTTAAAATTCAAAGCCAAGCAAGCTGAATGGAGAGCTAAATATGAAGGTCAAGGAGAAAGTGATAATAGCATCTCAAGTCGATTGCAGCTTCTACTTGGTAAAGTCAAAGACTTGGAAGACTATGCAAGAGACTTAAGTAAAGAGATGTCTAATTTGCCACCAGAAGCTGGGTTACAAAAGGATCTGAGAGAAGATCTCTTAGAGCTGATCATGACAGAAAAGTTTTACCCTACCAAAGCTGAACAATTCAAAGACTGGCCACTCATTGCTCTCAAGGCAGAATTGAATAGAATTGAAAGAATAAAAAGGGATCCAGGTCTGAAAAGATCTACACCAAATTGGAGTAAGTACAAAAAGAAAATTGAAGATCTTACCTTGGAATACAAAAGAAAGAGGGAAGAGTTGGTTGCAGCAAAATATGGAACAACAAAGCAGATATCAAGATTGTTAAGGCAGTACATTGATCAAACCTACAAAAAGCTTGAAGAGCTAAGAAAAACAGATCCCACTGCTCCAAAGAAACCCATATACAAAACCACTTATAAACCAAAGCAGCATGCCCTCTCTTCAGAAACATTGTTCACATTATCTAACACCTCCATCATTGCTTTAAATCAAAGAAAGAGGCAAAAGTAATTGGATGAAGAAGATGCAAAAAGAGAAGCTGAAATTTTGGAGTATGCAATGAAACAAATGACTGCTAAACAAAGAGAAACTAACAACAGGGTAATCAGTAGGCCTCCATCACCAAACTCATCAAAAATAAAGAGTCTCCCAAGAAACCCACAGAATTCAAAAATACTAAAGTGGAAATGTGATAAACAGACCCATGTATCGACATTGCTCAAATCCAGTGGAGAAGTTAAGCATATATCAAGGGAAGATGCACTTGGCCTGGGTGTAGCTGATCTACAAGATCTCCTTGAGCTTCAACTGTGCAGGGATGAGGATGATGAGGATTCCATGAACTTTGAATTACAATTCAAAGGGCAAGTGATGGAATTATTGATGAGACAATAAAGATCAGAAATAATGAAGTGTTTTGGCATCATCTGTTCCAGGGGGAGATTGTTGGGATTGAACCCTACAGAGGAACAGATGATAAAAGCCAAAATTGGTTCAGAACAGTTGATCAATCATAAGCAGTGTTTGCATAAGTATTCTCCCCTTGATAGTGGCTCTAACAACTGATAGACTTCAAAGTACTGCTACTTGTAACTGCTGACAAAGGAAGCACTGATGTTGTATCTACTGCTGTTACTTAATTACTGTTGAAGACTAAAGCCCTGCTCTCCAAAGTACTAATCATCTTTCAAAGGAAGCACTGATGCTCAACATTAGTGCTTAGAAGACAACAGTGGAATGAAGACTCAGTGTTTTACTATTATCAGTGTTTTGTATCAGTAGTTGTAATGTAATAGTTGTTGGGAGTTTGTTAGATAGTTATATGTCACTTTCATGGTGACGTCAGCCGAAGATGCTCAGTGGTTGACTTGCACTATAAATAGAACAGTACTCTGTACTGTTCCTTTAAGCTCACTTCACCAAGTCATTTTGTACGAGCAATCACTGAGCTAAGACTGAGGGGGAGTATTATGCATGCATGCAATTGTATTGAATCTTGTAATTAAATACAATCATTCAGTTCAATGATAAACATGTTTGCTTAGACTTTTCTTCCATTGATTGTGTTTACAAAGTTTACTTCCATATTCCGCTGCTTATTACTTGGTTCCTTTTATTAATTACTAAACAAACACAATCAAGAGAAACTCAGATCCTAACACATATATATATTTCGATATTTGAAATCAAGGTGGAATGTACAAATAAATGAGAAATGCTAAAGTAAGATTTGCTGAAATGGTTGGTATGATGTTAAACCGGTAAAACCTCAATATAGGGGTAAATGGGTCATAACTTTTAGTCGAAAGATTTTAAGACGGGAAGTATGGGGATGTGGTAATGTTAGGGGAAGGTTTAGATAGAAGGAATATCAGGTAAAATATTAACTAAATGCATGTCTGGACGTCTCGGGGGCCGGCTTAATCGAAAAGTATTCGAAACGGGTCAAAAGAGCTGAAAATGAATGAAATTAGCAAGATGGTACTGGGCTCTATCGTAGCTTACGGTAGCTACCGTAGGTAGGAATGATACATTTTCACCGTACCTCAACCTTACCAAATGGCTTGGTGAGCTACGGGTGAGTATAGAACTCATTTTTAAGATCCCGAAATGTACCCGAAGGTCATTAAAAAGCGTTTATGAAGTATGAGTAAGAATGGAGCGTGTAAGTAAGTATGTGTGGGAACGAATTGAGTATGTGGGCATGTATGTATAGATTTAATCACAATACAGTGGATATAACATATAAGTAAGCATGAATAGAAATAAGTATACACGTATGTTGTTGTTTACATGTCTTATGTATAGTAGTGTGTGACTAAGACCTCTTCACTTAAATATGTAAGAACGCAAATTGTAAGAAAGAATTTGTATTAGATAAGTTGTATGTGCACTAATGAACCATGGGTATTCGAATGTGTGAACTCTCAGATGTAATTTGTAAGTATTTATGGTGTTAAAAATACATGAGTATTACCGATGTTAACCGGATTGCCTTTGAGAATGAAATGAAGTGTAGGTACATTATTGTTGACTCACTAAAGATTAGATACCGAGATGAATTACTGGAATTCAGAAAGATAACAGAATGGAATGCATACGAGAATAGAATGTTATGGGACCCTATTATTATGGATCTTAGACATGTGTATACATACATACATACATACATATATATATAATGTGTACTAGTGATGTGATTGTTTTTGGTGAGTGCAGGTCGTACAGAATAATGGATCATCATCATGAAGGAAAATCGATCGATGATCAAGTTAGAGAGACATGGGTTGTACGGAATAGGTGGTTATGTTACTTGTAATAGTAGGTTATATTGGATTCACAAAATGAAGGATGAATAATGTAATTCTTCTAAAGAAGTTGTTTTAAATGGTTATCAAGTATGAAAGGATATTTATAAAGAAAGAAATTTTACTGTATGTATTTCCGTTGCGTCTTTTCGGTTAAAATGTGTTAGGGTGTTACAAGTTGGTATCAGAGCCCTGGTTTGAGAGAATCAAGTACGAGATGGTAAGTACTTGAACTCAAACACGTGTGCTCTTGTGACAAGGAATCCGTACAATCCAAGACTCGATCAAGATCCAAAGGTAGAAATTGAATGACAAGGTGTACTTATTGTCACACCCCGACCACGTAAAACAACAAATCGTGGCGGAAACGTCGGGGAGTGTCGTAACAGAATCATTGTTTCATAACCATGGATCAAATAGTTTTGTTTTATTGAATTAATGAACTCATTGTTTTATTACAAATCAGATAAATACAAATATTGTCTTTCAAGTTTTAAAGTCGCTAAGGCACGAGTCCATCCTATGTATATCATGCATCAACAATCATCACATAGCAGCACCTGAAACATGTGTAAAAATAGGTACATCGGCATAAAAATCCCTTTGAGATACATAGGTTTCATTAATGCATGATTCATGACTTGTGAGTTTAAAAGATTGTTTAACAAAAAGTAGTCATGAATCTTAAAAATGTTTTCTTTATAAATCATGCGAAAATTTATAAGAAATTTGACGATATAAAAGAATAATGCGTAGATAATTAAATAACCAAGTAAAATGAGCTTGTATAAAATATATCGTTTGTAAAACAACGTTTTGATAAAAAGGTTTGTAGTATATATAAAAATATACCTTGGTTTTAAGAAAGTCGGATAAGTAATATATTAAAATATATTTTAGTTCCAAAATAGTTAAATAGATAGTATATTAAATATACTTTAGTTGTCAAAGTAATAGTTTTCAGTAGTATATCATAAGTATACTTTGGTTTTATAAATAACATATTAAACTATGTTTTGGTTTTGTAAATAACATATCATAACTATGCTTTGGTTTTGTAAATAACATATCAAAACTATGCTTTGGTTTTGTAAATAGCATATCAAAACTATGCTTTGGTAAATAGCAAAATATATGTTAGTTTTGTACATAGTATATCAAATATACCTTGGTAGACAATATTGTGACAATTGGCACAAAACCGGTAATTTTCGTACAATTTAATTAATACTTGTTAACTGCAATTATGTGCTTAAATGTCAACATTGTCTGATTTCATACTATACATGTGAATTCATGCACGTTTTATACTACAAATATTGCTTTATGCATTAATGATAGCGTTGCGTCAGAAATACTAGTAAACTCACCGGTAAGACACATTGTGTCAACAATTCTGCAGAAAGCAGTCAGACAATAGAATTGGGGCCTAGGAGTAGGTCCAACGTCTAAAATACATTAAAACCCAAGAATGGATACAAGGGTTAACATATAGAATTTCCGAAAGCTAGAATACGCACTGAAAAGCACCCGAAACACACTTTAAATGTTGAATTTCATATAATTCAGCAAAGTTCATCATTGTGACAAGTTTGTAACATGTAAAAATATGACTAAATGGCCCTGAATGCTTTCCTAAGTGTCGGGAATTGAAAGTGTCACAAAAGGGTACATAAAGGACACTAAACGGTGCAATTTAGCACTTTAACGAACCGGTATCTAACCGAACAACCGGACATTACCCGAAACATCAAAATATTACTAGAAGCATTGTTTTAATGTTTCTGAGCTAGTTATGATCCCCGAACACCATAACACCCCTTATAACATAATAACACATTAAATCCCAAAACTTTATACTTGAAAACTAACTTATTTATACAATTAGAGATTGGAATTTACACTTTGCCCCCCCCCCCCATATTGTGGACGGTCACAATGGGGTGACCCCACCAAAATCTTGCCAAAACCCTACATGATCTTTCTTGATCTCCTAGGATTCATTTAGATATTATAAGATCTCAATAGATATTATGTGATCTTGTGAAGATATGGCATGGCTATAAGAAGACATAAGCCCTCATTCTCACACCCACACTTCACCTTCATCAACCTCCTTCTTCTCCCCCTTGTTCTCGGCTCACCCACACCCACCATACATCATCCACTTTCAATCATCTTCCAAGCATTCTAAGGTTACTAGAAGGTGTAAGAAGGTCTACAAACAAGCTTGATGGTCTTGGAACTTCAAGGACCTCTCCCGATTGCTTTTAACCGTCACATTTGCCATCCTCAACTTCTTGAGTTCTTCCCTAGCCCTTGTGCTAGTAGTAAGATCCTTGTAACTTGTTACTTCATATATTGTTGGTTAAAAGATGATATATATTGTTAATCACAAGAACACTAAAGAACATGATCATGATACTTTAACATAAGCTTAAATACATAAGAATACATGTAAATAATGATGAATTGCTTCTTGTTGATTGATTATTAGTGTTAGTGATGTTAGACATCATATGGAGCCTACTTGATTGTGATTAAACACATGATCTAGTAAGTTAAGGTGGTGATCTTGTGAAAGACCAAGATCGTCATGCTTTATGTCTTCATGAACTTGAATGATAAAATTGATTTTCATATGTAAGGATGATTTAAACAAAATACAAATCTTGTAAATAGATGATTACAAAAATAATTTTCCCAAGAAACCAAGTTTATTTATAAGATTTACAAAGTCATGGTTTCTAAGTAAACTAATCATATTTTTAGTGTTTAAACAAGACTAGAAACATGTTTGTAACAAGAAAAATACAAGAGAAATATTTCTAGAAAAATCATCTTACAAGTTGTAAATGACCAAATCTTTTAATAATGTGATTTACAAACAAATAAAAATGTTTTAAAGGGTAACTAAACCTACTAAATAACATGGTAAGTTACTACATGTTTTTACAAAAACTTCAAGTTCATGATGTAGTGTAATTTACATAATCTTGGCTTATGGTAAGTCTTGATTGTGTTGTTGATGTTTGATGATGATTTAAAAGAAAATAAACACATGTTTTGAAAAAAATGGGAAACCTCCATTTTTAGGGAAAACTATGTCAAAATTTCTATAGAATTTTGACACTTAGAAAAATATAAGTTTTGGTGAAACTTATTCCCTAAAAAAATTCACCCAAAAATATTTACCAAGGTTTCCCTAATTTTTATGTAAACTTCAAGTTAAGAAATGATGATTTCTTAAAGATAAAATTGATATTAAGTATGTATATTTTTGAGGAAAATATATATATATATTTATTGATCACCAAATGTTGTGCTAAGTGTATGTAATATGTATTAAATGTAATAGTGTATTAGGACTTGAAAATACACTAAATACTCCTAAGGAGTGAAAATACAAAATACACATACAACATGCATAGACTAATACAAGAGAATATATTTATGAAAATATATTTCTTAATAAATTGAATAACTTGGACAAGTTATGAACATGAAATGAAGTTTTGGACAAAATACATAACTCGGGTGAAAAATACAAGATACTTATATTTATTTTTGAGAAAATAATATAAGTAAGATACATAGTTAAAAATATAAATTATTTTTAACACACAAAGAATACATACATAAAAGATGGTGACTTGTACTTGTGCGATACAAGTCTAGTGACTAACGTTAATAAAACACGTATAGGTCACGACGCTATATAAGCAAACCCGGTGAAGTTTACGGCGTAAGAAACGCAAAGTTGTGAGTTCATGCTCCCCCTTTTCTTTTAACTGTTTTCAGTTTTATAACTTCGGGGGTGAAGTACATGTTACTAAATGTTTACAGAAAAGTGAGTTCATGTCCCCACTTTTAATCTTTTACATACTTTTTAAACTTGGGGAAAATACATGTGTTATGGTATGCTGGATACAAGAACTAAGGAATGATACTTTAAATCGTGTCACGAATAGGGTACCAGAAGCACCATTAATCGTGTACATACTAAGACCGCAGAACAGAGGGTTAGATCTAATGGGTTTTCGGGCAGCCACACACTTGGTGATAACTAGTACCAAGTAGTGCTTTTGTGTCTCAGTCGTGCATCGACAACTAGAAAAATGCCTATGGTTTGGATGCTTCCTATGTCGTGTCACATGTTAATGGCCTTGCAACCCATTAACAATCTCGATACATACAGAAATACTTGATTTATACAAATTACATACCATGTTTTCATACAAAGTATACAAACGTTCAATACAAAAACTGCATGAATTCACACCAACATTATGTTGACGATTTTCCAAAAACTCACATGTATTTCAGGTAACTAAAGTGGATGTGCGCGCGGTCATACCCTTGCTCTTGGATGTTGTTTATGTTTATCGTTGAATAAAGTTGTAAACTTTTCAGACAATATGCTGTCTTGTGATACTTAACCTATGTTTTCAGTTACGTAATGATATTTGGCATTTCAAGTTATTTTTACGAGCATGTAGTATGTTTACCATTTGTATGCAATGAGAACCTTTCATGATCACACCTCGTGCTTCCGCCTTAGAAAGGGGTGTGACAAATATCACACATGAGAGCATATCAAACTATACTTTGGAAGTATATCAAAATATACAAATAATAATGTGATTTAGAATTCATTCAAACCTTAGTGTATCAAACTACACCTTAGAGGCTATAGAAATACCACAAAGGCAATCTCTATTTGGATAAAAATTGGTTTCTGACATTCCATACAACAGGAATGGGGTGTCTAGTCCTATAGCGCCATATCATACTACCAATCGGTTTGGTGAATGTATAAAATAAGTACAATCCACCATTTAATTTTTAAAATCTTTGAAAAATTAGTGTTTAAACCATAGATAATCATTCAGTTTGTTAAAAGATAAGTACTAGCATGTATAATCAATTTATACTTTAAATCATGAAAATAACAATTAGGTACACGTGTTCCACCCTAAAACATTTGAAAACAGTAAAAGAGGGGACTATGTACTCACCTGAGAATGCTTAGAAGTCTAGAACAACAACCAAGCAAAGCTAGAGGGATCACGGAAATCAAACGGCACCTAATATAGGTAACTATGTTAATAACCGGACCTAAATCGGAGGATTGGATATGATGAGGTTTCGTAAACCAAATGAGTATTGGAACTCATATGATATGGTTTAACAAAGCCTACATACTAAAACGAAACCTAACCTAAGTGCTTACGACCCATTACGACCCATTTAGGTAGCTTACGCTACTTTAACGCGTCGTTCGCGTAAAACGCGTTCGGAACGCCTAACTAGTCCTATGATAAGTATTATATGCCTAAACATGTTTAAATATGTTGCATAACCAGTTAAGTGACAAAAGTTTAAGTTACATATGCTTAAATATCAATTATGCATGAAAAGGGCATTTTGGTCATTTACCTAAGGCATATAAACTACCTATCATACAACTAAATAAATGAAGTGACCATAAGTTATAACCTCGGAAGGTTATTCCCTATACAACTATGGTCACTAAACATGCTTGGTCGGATCCTAAAGATCGACCAAATGGGACGGGTTCGAAAGTCTAAGCGGTTGTTTAGACCTCTTATCTTACGACCCTAAATAAGCACTAAACCTAAAGTGACTAGTTAAACATGTTGAAACATGTTTAACTAAGTTTGAAAACAAGTTTGATATCAAGACAAAGGGTCTTGATACCCAAAAATAGTTTGGTTGCAAAATACGCATAAACGCATATTTGGACCGAAACTATGACTCGTCACTAAGCCTAAATAACGTGGTAATCAGTAGGTATAGTCACAAAGGACTATGACCATCGTGATTACACTGACGTTACGAAGTTCAAACGAACTTCGTGTTGACCATTGACTGGTCAAAGCAGAAAGTCAAACATTGTTTGACTTTCACGCTTAAAAACGCATAAAAGAATGAAAGAAGCTTACAAAGGGTCAAAGCAATGGAGGTTTGATCTAAAATTTCTCAGGTATGGAGGTTCTTAGGCTCCAACTTAGAGAAATCAGATCAAATGTGAGCTTGAATGAAAGTGGGGGTGGGTATTTATAGGATTTACAAGACCGTTAGGATCGTTCCTCGTAAACCGTGCTTTGATCTTGGCCCTCCACTTGGGCACATGGTTTTCAAAACCATGGGAATGATAAAAACCATCAAAAACAAGCAAATGGTATTGAGAAAATTGCATTTAAACCCATGAAAATCGACCAGAATGCCAAAAACAGAATCTGATCTTGGCTTGTCCTCGCGGCCCGCGTAGCTAGACCCTAAGGTCTAGGCGGCCCGCCTAGACACTTTCAGAAACTGACACTTTTGGTCCCTGCAATGCATAAAACTTGTTTTTGGCTCGTTTAAGCCCCGTTAACCTCATTTCAAGGCTCTAAAATGAAGTTAAAGTATAGGGAACATAAAACATGCTCAAAAATATCTCCGATGTCGGTTCGTTTGGCCGTACGGTTGCGTTGTTCGGTTAATTACGATGGAAATCGTAACATACGCAAAAACGACCCAAATTACGCGACGAATGGAAATTTTATCATGCCAATCACTAAAATAAAATATTTTAATGACTACATAAATTTTTGGATGTCCGGATATATTCAGAACGTAAGATATGCGCGAAAATGCAAACTTATGCACTTTTTGATGCTTTTAGTCCCTGAATGACCAGAAAGTTTATTTTAGCATACCTAACCCATCAAAGCCTATTTCTAAGATATGTAAAGGATATTTAGGGTATGTTTAACTTATGATCAAGTTCTAGAACGTTCGTTATTGAACAAATCGGCATACTTTTGCAGTTTGACACAAATAGTCCCTGCGATCGAATAAACTTGATTTCAACACACCAAACCATCCAAATCTTATTTCTAAATTATGTGGAGGTTATTTAAGGTATGTTAAGCCTATGTCACTATTCCATAGTGTTTGTTTCATTAAACTGATTGCATTTACGCATCAGTTCGCGTATAACCTTCCAGAAAGCGATTTACAGCTTGAAATCGAACAAGAATTGATATTTGCAAATGATACTGATGTGTTAAAAATGCAACATATAAATTTCATCAAATGAGGCATAAAACTAACCCTTTTTTAGTACTAATGTTGGAAAAAGTGTGCTTTTGTCTTCCTTTTGTATTTTCAGGATTAAATGAGCTCAAATTAACAAAAGAAGCAAAAAGACATCAAAATCTGACATAAATACAAGAAAAGGAACAAGACGTGACATGCCCGACCCCACGACAGCATCTTCCCAAGCAAAACAAGAGATCAGAAGCCTGAACACGCCCCGTGCTCAGCCAGCACGGGGGCGTGCCCAAGTGTCAGCAGAAAAGACAAAGTGGTAGAAGCTTCTATTGCCCACCACGGGGCCGTGCTCAGCGGACACGGGGCCGTGGTCAACTATAAGATTCGCACAATCCAGCAAATCTGCATAGTACAAAGATTCTTCTGCACCACGGGGTCGTGCTCAGCGGACACGGGGGCGTGGTCAACTAAAAAGACAAAACTGCATTAAATGAAGAAAGAGAAGGATGTGGACACGGGGCCGTGCCCGAGCTTCTGTTCAGCCTATAAATAGAAGTGCTTGGCTCAAGCTCAAACCATCCCTTGGCACACCACCTCTCTCACACTTCACCCACCACCCACCACCACCATAACACCATCATCCACCACCATTATCCATTGTCCATCGTAGAGTGTGTGAGTCGTCTCGGGATCCAAGATTGATCGTAAGAGTTCTTGACAATCAAGGCCATGTTTGCCTAAGTCTCTTACATCACTTGGTGAAGACAAAGTGTCTAGTGTAATACTTTTTATTTCTAATCTTTTCGCACTTTTTATTTGGTTTTGTATTAATGACTTTATTAACTAGTTGCTTATGTTGAAGGTGATCTTTCCTTATCGTTTGTCCGTGGTGTCTTGGCGTTATTTTACTGTCCATTTAAAATAAAAGATTTTCACCATTCATATCTCCACGGTCTATATGGAGGTATGTTGGCTACCTGGTCGGGGGTTAAGGGAACGGTTTGGTAAAGGTCTTGCCATTGTTCTGCGTTTAGAGGTCCTGCAATCGACCTGGGTCAAATTTAGTAGGACCTCCTTCAATACTTAACGGTATTAGATGGCGGGGGTCCAAACTCTTTGATCCCCTCATAAGTTAACTACTATTAATACTATAACCCGGCTATTTAGGACTGTATCCCTGCTGACTCAGACTACTTAGTCGAGGGTAACGTCACCTCCAAAAGAGGGGCCTACCATAATTTGCATTAACAACTTAATTAATTATCTTCCAATAATCCACCCTTTTAGGATTGTATCCTTGCTGACTCAAACTACTAGGGTGAGGGTAACGTCACCTTCAAAAGAGGGGCCTACTACAATAACTAAGATAATCTCTTAAAATAGTGCAAAAGTGCGGAAATAATCAAAGGTTACACTAGATACGAGTCGGAACCAAGTGATTCATCTTGTCTATCTGTTTTTCTTTTTATTTTTATTTTCAGCATTTTAGTTAGTTTTTATTTTTCTTAGTTTAAAACATTTTTTCTAAACTTTTTGATTTGATTAGACGTTGAGGATAAACCGGTATTAAAAGCTCTTGTGTCCTTGGACGACCTCGGTATCTTGCCAACACTATACTACGCTCACGATGGGTGCACTTGCCCATATGTGTGTTTAGTGTTAGTAAAATATCGTGTTTTATAAATTTAAAACTTGGCTAAAAATAAGTGTTAAAGGGGCTTAAAATATATACCTAATATATATAACACTTCACACGCATCAAGTTTTTGGCGCCGCTGCCGGGGACACAAGGATTTTAAGAAAGTTAGGATTCAACGGCCTAATCGTTTTTCTTATTTTTCATTTTTTTTAGGATTTTTTTTAATTTTTCAGCTTCTGCAGAACCCAGCACGGGCCGTGCCCGCTGAACACGCCCCGTGCCCAATCATTGGAACTGGCAATCTTGTTTTAAGTCAGACAGTAAGCTGAACACGGGGCCGTGCCCACTCAACATGCCCCCGTGCCCAAGTTTCAGTTACTGAAAACAGAACCGTAAAATCCCGACGGTTGGTAATTTCTGACACAAACATGAGTGATACTGATACTTTTTACTTTCGGCACTCTTATGGTACTATGTGGTGTCAATTATGTGGTGGTAACCATAAAGAATGAGAATGTTTTTTTCTAAATTATAAACCCCACTATATAGACCCATCATTTCCTAGTATCCTTAAGAGGGGCGAAAGTAAAAATAATCCCTATCTCTCCCTCGAATGCGTCCAACCAGATATTCTAGGAGAAATGCTTCTCGATGAATTATTTCAACTAGAAGATCTAATTATTAATTGGTTAAAAGAACTTAGGAAAGACTTCAATACTCTTTTCCAAGACGATAACCAAGAAGAAAGGTTGGAAACGCATTCAAACAACTTCATTGTTTCTAATGATATTTCTAACTCTAGTGAGAACTTAAGCGATAGTCGTCCCTGTGTCGATTGTGCCGTGAAGGACTCTCCATCGACTTCGTTCGATGCATACATAGACCTGAGCGATTCGACATACACCTTCTTTAGCGAGAGCCCGGAAAAGGGTTGGACTTGTCCACCTACATATAGCATAGGAATCACCCTCACCGACAACCTCTTGCGTTCTCGTCTTAATCTAGGTCAATTAAGGTATCTTAGGCACTTTGGGGTTGTTCCATCCAGTAAGGAACCGCCCGATCCGGAAAAGTTCCTTAAAAATAGGCGCACTTCATAAACAGCCTTCCGACACGGGGCCGTGCCCAGGTCAACACGCCCCCGTGTCCACCAAAAGATTCCCTTCTGACTTTTGTCAGAATACAGACAAAACGTGTCAGGATCTTGCCTGCACACGGGGACGTGTCCAGCCGACACGGGGCCGTGTCCAGCACGCTGTCGTTTTCTATAAATGCAGCCAAGAACCCTGCACATTTGGATCATCCAGGGACAGAGATTTGAAAGAATTTTCTGACTTACCATCCTAGGTATGTTCTAAAAGAAGGTTCTTACAAGCATCTTGTTCTTTCCTCTTTTATCTATTGCCTTCTTCTTCATCTTTCTTGCACCAAGAACTCCATTAAAGCTTGATTTCAAGCTTTGTTGTGATGTTTATTGAATTTTTGTTCAAGGAATCTTGTTAAAAATAAGTTACACAACATTGTTTTAAGTTATTTCTGCTCAAAAAGCTTCATAAGTTAAGAAAATAATTTGAAACCCCAAGATTCCTTGTTCTAAAAATCTGCAGAAAGTTGAACACGGGGCCGTGCTCATTGAGCACGGGGCCGTGCCCGTGGTACTGTTTCATTAAAACAAACTGTTTTTGGTTTGTTTTCGTAGAATGTCTAGCCAAAACAGCGGAACCTCTTCTGCACACTCAAGGAACAGTCGACGGGAAAGGAGGCCATCGATTGAAGCAACTCTCGTAAGATACGTAATGGCGCTACGTGAAGCACTTGACGAGATGACTTCAGTGGAGGAGGTCCTCATTGACCGTATAAATTATCTCTCGGTGGGGTTGGAAAACAGTTTCCAGGAAATAAACCTCTTGCACCAGAGGTTAAACATTCTGGTAACACCTCCTGTGGAACCAATCCTCCCTCAAGAGGATTGGAACCTCGCACTTGGAATCCAAAATCCTACCGGTTGGGACGACATTCCGGCGGAGCCTCCTCTTGAAGAACTCCAAGAAATCCCGGTGGAAGTTACACCTCCTCAACCCAATGCTCATGAGCCCGCTTTTCTTCTCCCTAGGGAGATCGAAGAGTGGCTCGCCGATGTATGAGGAGCCCATAACCGTAGGAAGAAGTTGTCAAGCCACTTTTAACCGAGAGATCTATCTTTTCGGAAATTTTGCTAGTAGAATAAATAGAAGGCTAGAAACTTCTGGGATTGGATTTCTTGTGTTTCTTTGACCTAACTAGCTAATATTTTAATTTTTAGGACTAGTATGTAATTCTCTCTATGATTAATGAATGATGGTTTTAGTTAATTTGGTGTTTGAATGGTGTTGAATGGAATAAAACACACTTGAGATGGCAAAGGATGCAAGGGAAACTTGAACCAGCACTCCATACAGGAAAACATAACCGTCCGACAAATTTCTTCGTTAACAGTAAGCTCGGCACGGGCCGTGTCCACCCAACACGGCCCCGTGCTGCACAGTCTGCAGAAAAAGACCCAGTTCAGGTAACTGGACACGGGCCGTGTTCACCCAACACGCCCCCGTGTCCAGACTTCTGTTTCTCTTGTTTTAATTTTGTTACTGGCACTTGAACACGGGGTCGTGCCCGGACAACACGGGGCCGTGTTCAGCGCCCAGTAACACAAAAATTTTTGCTTTTTCACACCTTTCACACATTCAATCAACCTAAAAACTTATTTTTGGGACACATTGAGGACAATGTGTAATTTAAGTGTGGGGGGGATGCTAAAACCTTGAATCTTGCAAGTCCTAAATACAAGCCTTACACAAAACTCTATTGGAACCGCTAGTCACCTCAAATTTTTTCAAAAAAATTCATTTTTTTTTCTTGTCTAGGTTTAATTCGGGAATTTCAAGTTCTAAAAAGGTTATATTTTTACGAATTTACAACCGATAGCGTCGTGATAAAAAGAACCAACATAAGAAAATTATGAAAAGGCATGACAAGCTTAGTTAAAATTTGATTATATATACTTGATCATATAAAAACCCATTCCCACAAAAGTGAGTTTTGAGCCTTTATTGAGCATACAATTACATATCATTAGAACTAAATGCTCATTTTTCGTTTCTTGTGTGAATAGCCGCTTGGTTCTTACGACTCTAGAACTTGCCATGACGATACATTCCCGGTCCTTACCAACTTAAACCCGAGTAAGTAAATGATGGAGGCATTAGGACTAACCCTTTTTATTTCTACAACATTATTTTTCTTTTTTTTTACCACCTACCCAAAATCCCCCTAGTTAGCCCCTTTGAGCCTAAACCTTTTCATTTCATAACCCAAACCAAACACCCTTTTTACCCACCAAAACCTTTTTCATTTTTACCCTTTTGTTTTAGTAACAAGTTCGATTTCTCGTATGACTTTTCAAAAAAAAAATATATATATATTTGTGTTGATGATGAAGCAAAAGAAAATAAACAAACAAGTTCATCAAAAATAACTTTGTTTGAATAAATAGCTTCATCAAAATAAAAGTTACAAAAATAGAAAGTCTTACGAAAACCGACACTTGTTACGCTTTTCGCCTTTTTTCTACTAACCACCAACCCAACCACCTTCCTTTAACCCAAGCCTAACCCTTCACCCACAAAGTCCTCTTGATATTTACAAAGGTATATAAGTTAAAAAGGAGGAGGATTGATTGCTTGGCAAGCCTATGGTAGGAGTAAGTTCCATGCCGCTCTCAAGTGATCCACAAAAATACATTTTCGGCCGAGTGTTGAGTGATCCTCGTGAGGTATGTCAACTTGTATATAAATAGAATTTTAAAGAGGCATGTTATGCCCTAATAAGTAATTTATCTTATGAAAAGTTTTAAATAAATCATGACGAATAGGATTGTAAATAAATAAAAATAAAATTAAATAAAGAATCTTGGAAATCTCGACACTCTACGACAAGCCCAAAAAACCTTCTTCTCTACCCATTCCATTTGGGGAGTGTAATAGCCACATATTAAAGAGTTTTGCTTGAGGACAAGCAAAGATTCAAGTGTGGGGGTATTTGATGTGTTAAAAATGCAACATATAAATTTCATCAAATGAGGCATAAAACTAACCCTTTTTAGTACTAATGTTAGAAAAAGTGTGCTTTTGTCTTCCTTTTGTATTTTCAGGATTAAATGAGCTCAAATTAACAAAAGAAGCAAAAAGACATCAAAATCTAACATAAATACAAGAAAAGGAACAAGACGTGACATGCCCGACCCCACGACAACATCTTCCCAAGCAAAACAAGAGATCAGAAGCCTGAACACGCCCCGTGCTCAGCCAGCACGGGGGCGTGCCCAAGTGTCAGCAGAAAAGACAAAGTGGTAGAAGCTTCTATTGCCCACCATGGGGCCGTGCTCAGCGGAAACGGGGCCGTGGTCAACTATAAGATTCGCACAATCCAGCAAATCTGCATAGTACAAAGATTCTTCTGCACCACGGGGTCGTGCTCAGCGGACACGGGGGCGTGGTCAACTAAAAAGACAAAACTGCATTAAATGAAAAAAGAGAAGGATGTGGACACGGGGCCGTGCCCACTGGACACGGGGCCATGCCCGAGCTTCTGTTCAGCCTATAAATAGAAGTGCTTGGCTCAAGCTCAAACCATCCCTTGGCACACCACCTCTCTCACACTTCACCCACCTCCCACCACCACCATAACACCATCATCCACCACCATCATCCATTGTCCATCGTAGAGTGTGTGAGTCGTCTCGGGATCCAAGATTGATCGTAAGAGTTCTTGACAATCAAGGCCATGTTTGCCTAAGTCTCTTACATCACTTGGTGAAGACAAAGTGTCTAGTGTAATACTTTTTATTTCTAATCTTTTCGCACTTTTTATTTGGTTTTGTATTAATGACTTTAATAACTAGTTGCTTATGTTGAAGGTGATCTTTCCTTATTGTTTGTCCGTGGTGTCTTGGCATTATTTTACTGTCTATATAAAATAAAAAATTTTCACCATTCATATCTCCACTGTCTATATGGAGGTATGTTGGCTACCTGGTCGGGGGTTAAGGGAACGGTTTGGTAAAGGTCTTGCCATTGTTCTGCGTTTAGAGGTCCTGCAATGGACCTGAGTCAAATTTTGTAGGACCTCCTTCAATACTTAACGATATTGGATGGCGGGGGTCCAAACTCTTTGATCCCCTCATAAGTTAACTACTATTAATACTATAACCCAGCTATTTAGGACTGTATCCCTGCTGACTCAGACTACTTAGTCGAGGGTAACGTCACCTCCAAAAGAGGGGCCTACCATAATTTGCATTAACAACTTAATTAATTATCTTCCAATAATCCACCCTTTTAGGATTGTATCCTTGCTGACTCAAACTACTAGGGTGAGGGTAACGTCACCTTCAAAAGAGGGGCCTACTACAATAACTAAGATAATCTCTTAAAATAGTGCAAAAGTGCGGAAATAATCAAAGGTTACACTAGATACGAGTCGGAACCAAGTGATTCATCTTGTCTATCTGTTTTTCTTTTTATTTTTATTTTCAGCATTTTAGTTAGTTTTTATTTTTCTTAGTTTAAAACATTTTTTCTAAACTTTTTGATTTGATTAGACGTTGAGGATAAACCGGTATTAAAAGCTCTTGTGTCCTTGGACGACCTCGGTATCTTGCCAACACTATACTACGCTCACGATGGGTGCACTTGCCCATATGTGTGTTTAGTGTTAGTAAAATATCGTGTTTTATAAATTTAAAACTTGGCTAAAAATAAGTGTTAAAGGGGCTTAAAATATATACCTAATATATATATAACACTTCACACGCATCAATACACATATTTATACAAATCCCAAGTATGAAATACAATATTTCATTGGTTTGGTATTCGTATGATGGTTTAAGTCACACAGGTGTCACAGTCTCCCCTACTTTAGGAAATTTCGTCCCGAAATTTTGTTTTAGAGGAAACCTGTGAAGACAACTATGATTGTTTCGCTTTCGAATGAATCCTTCATACCCTAAGTAAAACTCTGGGCCACGTTTGGATCCTTAGCGAAATTTTCAACTGTCAAAGTGATGTACTTGTAGTAACAAAACATGGAGTTTCGAACTACAGACAGAGGAACGTTTCCTATGAAGACTATCATAGGAAACTTGTGTGCGCTCGAAATCAGAGTCGGAGAGTGTAAGATAAAATGGCATTGGTCAAGGTCCAGGACTTCTAGTAACTTAAATAACACTACGATCGCAATGTAATAAGGAACACTTATATATAGGAAGTACCAGCGGCGTATCCACCATGCCCCTTTCTACATTGTTCCCGTTTCATTATTCTCATCACTATAGGTCTTTACACATGACAAAACTTGCTGTGGTTTCTGTGCACTGAATTCCATATTTATGTATGCATACATAATTACGTAATTCCTTGCACAGTTCGCACAGTTCATTTCATAATGCGTAGGGGAAAAATCAATCGAATAAACATGAAGTGACTTGACTAGACCACCAAAGGATCTTTTTAACTAGATCAACACATGATCTTCTTAACTAGACCACCGCACGATCTCCTTAAATAGACCACTTAAGGGATCCTTTCAGCTATATCATCACATGATATTCCTAACCAAATTTTTGAATCCATCTTTTAAACTAGACCACTCAAGGGGTCCAATTATAGAATAGTACTTTATAATCCAAGGGTCTTAACTACTACGTAGAAGCCCATTAAGGATTTAAGGTAGTACCTTTGAATATCCTACTATGAATCCCTCATATGGAGATATGGAAGATTCTATGAGGATTTGGATAATGAATATTCGGATCACACAAAAACACAAAACATATAAGAAAACACATAAGCACATATTCACATAATTGTTTAACTTGATCTTCATTTTGTTAATTTGTTGTTGATTTGTGTACATGCATTTAAAGCATACCAGGAATTCCAATCCGTGGATTCCTTTTGGCACTTTAAACATCTTCAAGAATCTAACTATGAAGATAGGAAGATATTAATAGGGTTTCGGCTTGGTTTCTTGAAAGAAACGAGTGTTTAAGATTTTCGGGGAGATCACAGGTGATCATAAAAATGACAGAACCACACGAGTAGTTTGTCTTATAAGGAACACAGTTCCTTGGTGTCAGCATCGTAGGGTTGTATCAAACATACATAACAGTTTCGTAAAATAAAATTGAAACAACGAATTTTATTTATATAACAAACGAATTGTTTTGAACATCAAAGGATAACAAGCAAAGAAGTACAAGAGACTAATTATTCACTGCTGCATTGTCATTCACGTTTGCCTCGTTTATGTTAAACACTCGTCCACGCGCTGGATTTGCGTTAACAAGTCTTGGGCAATTGTTTCAGTAGTGAGTAAGATCACCACAGTTATAGCACGATCTAGGTGGAAACTGTGCTTGAACGCCAGCAGGATTTGCAGCAGCTTGATTAGCATAACGGCAGGTATTGATCAAATGTCCCAATCGCCCACAATGGGTACATTTGTGATACTACACTTGCTCCAGATGATGACGGTTGCATTTGTTGTACAAAGGTGCGGTACCAACGTAGTTTTTCTTAGCACGAGGTTGTGCTGGCTGGTTTGGTGCAACCTGATTGTTCTGAGTAACTACGGCAAAGTTTTGCGAAGCCTTGCACTTCTTCTTCTTGGATGTCTCGGCCTGTTTATCCTTCGGTTCTTCTTGTGCAGACTTGTCAGATGGTTTCGGGTCGCCTTTTCGAAAAAGCTTACCCTTCCTGATTTGGGATTCAGTCAGGGTAGCAGACAATTCAATGGCCTGTCTGACGGTAGTAGGGTTGCTACCAGTAGCAATATCCTGAACTAGATCAGGAAGACCATCAATGTATTTTTCGATCGCCTTATCCACAGGCGTAACCATGGCAGGACATAATAGGCTCAATTCCTCATAACGGTCAGTATAGGCTCGATGTTCACCACTATCTTGCTTTAGATCATCGAATTCCTTTTCCAATGCTTTAAGCTCATGACGAGGACAGAACTCCTTCATCATTAGAGCTCAAAACTCTTCCCAAGTTTGAGCTAGTGCCACATCGGCACCCCTATCACGCATCACCCCGTTCCACCATGTAAGAGCACGCTTCTCGAATGCATTGGATGCAAACTCAACCTTATGCTCATTCGGACATTGCACATGCCTGAATGTGCTCTCCAAACTTTCAAACCATTGCAGGAGCGCGGTTGCTCCTTGAGACCCAGAAAACTTCAAAGGTTTAGCATAATTGAAGGTCTTGAAACTACACTGAGCGTTGTTGTTGTTATTGTTGTATAACTGATGGATCTGGGTTACTATGCCCGGAAGCACAGCAGCCATTTGCTGAGCGACAAGGGCTGCGACTTCTTCATTAGTTTGAGGTTGTGCTTCTCGTCGAGGAGGCATTGTCTTAAAAAGAACAAGGAAACATGAGAGAAAACAAGTGAAATGGCATTGGGTAAGAATAGGATGTTACAATTACCGACCAAAAAGCATGGGTGATTGGTAAGAATAGGATGTTACAATTACCGACCAAACGTTCAAAGTCAATCACATAAACAGAAGCGAAAACAAGCACGCGGATGCACTGAGCAAATTGGCTGCCACCAGCTTTAGACACCTAGAAAAAGAGGTGCACATCGAGGTATTGTCCAATCCTTATGTTCCTCTCAAACAAGTAAACGTCATAGAGATTGGCAACCCATCCTGGATGTCCCCGATTATCTTGTACCTACAACATGGAAAACTTCTGGATGGAAAGGCAGAAGCTAGAAAAATCCAGAACAAGGCAATAAATTATGAGATGGCAGATGGGATCCTGTACCGAAAGTCATTCATGGGATCGCTCCTGCGCTGTGTCGACAAAACAGACGCACAGTACTTAGTCAAGGAAATCCATGAAGGCCTATGTGGGATACATGTCGGGCCACGCATGGTAGTGGCAAAAATAATGAGCGCAGGCTACTATTGGCCGGGAATGCACTTAGACGCGGTAGAGTTATTACGGAAATGCGCAGCTTGCCAGAGCCACGCACCAAAAACCCTCCGCCCAAAAAATCTGCTCGTTCCAGTCACGTCCGTCTGGCCCTTCCAGCAATGGGGCATTGATCTTGTTGGCCCATTCCCTGACGCGCCAGGCGTAGTAAAATTCATTATCGTAACAGTCGACTATTTCACAAAATGGGTCAAAGCCAAGCCATTAGCTTCAACCACAGCAATGGTAATTCGCAAATTTATATGGGAACATATTATTTGCAGATTCGGACTACCATTGCGCATCATTTCCGACAACGGCACCAACTTCGCCTCGGAAGATCTTCAGAAATGGTTCAAAGAAATGAAGATCGAGCACAATTTTGCCTCTGTGGTGCACCCACAAGAAAACGGCCAAGTTGAGAGTGTCAACAAACAGATCGTCGATGGCATAAAAACGCGACTCGGGACAGCGCGCAGAGGATGGGTTGATGAACTCCCCAGCATCTTATGGGCCCATCGTACCATGCCAAAGACTAGCACGGGGGAAACCTCATTCAGTCTTGTCTATGGATCAGAGGCGGTAATCCCAGCCGAAATTGCCCTCCCATCGCCGCGCATGCTCGCCATGGAAAAGCAAAACAACGAGCAAGAACGAAGAATGGATTTAGACCTCCTTGAGGAAAGGCGGGAGAACGCCGCCATCGCAGAGGCAAGGTACAAATCCAAACTTGAAAAATACTACAACGCGCGCGTATGCGTATGTACATCCGTTCCGGGAGACTTCGTCTTGCGCAACAATGAAGCTTCTAATGCCGAAAAACCAGGCAAACTAGCGCCAAAATGGGAAGGACCATACATTATCAATGAGGTCCTAGGCAAAGGGGCGTACACCCTAAAAAGAATCGACGGAACACCCGTCCCCCGCACCTGGAACGCGCAGCAGTTGTGCAGGTGTTATATATAGCCAAGCTATTCAGCCAGAACATATCTATACAGGCAATGTATTTCTCTATTTCACTTTGTATTATTGGCCCTCCGCCCTATTAATGCAAAAGTTATCCTTACACATGTTATTGTTTGTTACAAATTGCATATAATTCCTTTGATTTATGCGAAAACAATATGGTAAACATTGTACACCTCATGAACAGTCTAAACAAGCACAACCCTCACACGCATTTTAGACATACGTTCACACATGAGCACAATACCATTCTCATTCGCTACACCTACTCAAAGCAATTAAACATATGCAATATATTGTAATCTAAACATAAAAAGGTAAAACACCAAGGCATACATACACAGCAGTGCATTAAAAATATATATCATTAGTGCAACAAAAGCACTTAAAAAAACCATGGCAGGACATAATAGGCTCAATTCCTCATAACGGTCAGTATAGGCTCGATGTTCACCACTATTTTTCTTTAGATCATCGAATTCCCTTTCCAATGCTCTAAGCTCATGACGAGGACAGAACTCCTTCATCATTAGAGCTCGAAGCTCTTCCCAAGTTTGAGCTAGTGCCACATCGGCACCCCTATCACGCATCACCCCGTTCCACCATGTAAGAGCACGCTTCTCGAATGCATTGGATGCATACTCAACCTTACGCTCATTCAGACATTGCACATGCCTGAATGTGATCTCTAAACTTTCGAACCATTGCAGGAGCGCGGTTGCTCCTTGAGACCCAGAAAACTTCAAAGGTTTAGCAAAATTGAAGGTCTTGAAACTACACTGAGCGTTGTTGTTGTTATTGTTGTATAACTGATGGATCTGGGTTACTATGACCAGAAGCACAGCAGCCATTTGCTGAGCGACAAGGGCTGCGACTTCTTCATTAGTTTGAGGTTGTGCTTCTCGTCGAGGAGGCATTGTCTTAAAAGAACAAGGAAACATGAGAGAAAACAAGTGAAATGGCATTGGGTAAGAATAGGATGTTATAATTACCAACCAAAAAGCATGGGTGATGGTCATTTGTTCGAACCACGAAGCAAACAAATGACACACAAAAGCTGAATCAAAGTAAATAGGTCCTCATAATGTACCACGAAGACATGCTTTAGCCTATAAGTTGACACTCATCCCGAGAGTTCCCAGGTAAGAGTGACTGGTCCGATTATGTGTATTTGTACGAACACTCTAGCCTTAGACAGAACACTCAGGATACAGGCATCCACCCTTCCAGATTGCATGTGTTCACATTATAAGACCCAAACTTTGACGAGATTTTGAAAACTTAGAGGGTTCAAAACCTATTAATCAATCATCCTAGAACAGATGATTGGTTTTCAAAGCGGATTTGAAATCTGTGTTCTTATTTTGGTTGTCACCTAAAGATAGGCGACGATATTGTTTTAAGACTAAACACAAGATAACTTGTGTTAGGGTCCTAGGAAGATTATAGTCTAGGTCAAAGCATTACTAATAACCTAATTCCTTATAACCATCGGCTCTGATACCAACTTTTCTGTCACACCCCGACCACGTAAAACAATAAATCGTTGCGGAAATGTCGGGGAGTGTCGTAACAGAATCATTGTTTCATAACCATGGATCAAATAGTTTTGTTTTATTGAATTAATGAATTCATTGTTTTATTACAAATCAGATAAATACAAATATTGTCTTTCAAGTTTTAAAGACGCTAAGGCACGAGTCCATCCTATGTATATCATGCATCAACAATCATCACATAGCAGCACCTGAAACATGTGTAAAAATAGGTACGTCAGCATAAAAATGCCTGTGAGATACATAGATTTTATTAATGCATGATTCATGACTTGTGAGTTTAAAAGACTGTTTAACAAAAAGTAGTCATGAATCTTAAAAATGTTTTCTTTATAAATCATGCGAAAATTTATAAGAAATTTGATGATATAAAAGAATAATGCATAGATAATTAAATAACCAAGTAAAATAAGCTTGTATAAAATATGTCGTTGTAAAACAACGTTTTGATAAAAAGGTTTGTAGTATATATAAAAATATACCTTGGTTTTAAGAAAGTCGGATAAGTAATATATTAAAATATATTTTAGTTCCAAAATAGTTAAACAGATAGTATATTAAATATACTTTGGTTGTCAAAGTAATAGTTTTCAGTAGTATATCATAAGTATACTTTGGTTTTATAAATAACATATTAAACTATGTTTTGGTTTGGTAAATAACATATCATAACTATGCTTTGGTTTTGTAAATAACATATCAAAACTATGCTTTGGTTTGGTAAATAACATATCAAAACTATGCTTTGGTAAATAACAAAATATATGTTGGTTTTGTACATAGTATATCAAATATACCTTGGTAGACAATATCACATATGAGAGCATATAAAACTATACTTTGGAAGTATATCAAAATATACAAATAATAATGTGACTTAGAATTCATTCAAACCTTAGTGTATCAAACTACACCATAGAGACTATAGAAATACCACAAAGGCAATCTCTATTGGGATAAAAATTGGTTTCTGACATTCCATACAACAGGAATGGGGTGTCTAGTCCTATAGCGCCATATCATACTACCAATCGGTTTTGTGAATGTATAAAATAAGTACAATTAGGTACACGTGTTTCACCCCAAAACATTTAAAAACAGTAAAAGAGAGGACTATGTACTCACCTGAGAATGCTTAGAAGCCTAGAACAACAACCAAGCAAAGCTAGAGGGATCACGGAAATCAAACGACACCTAATATAGGTAACTATGTTAATAACCGGACCTAAATCGAAGGATTGGATAGGTTGAGGTTTCGTAAACCAAATGAGTATTGGAACTCATATGATATGGTTTAACAAAGCCTACATACTAAAACGAAACCTAACCTAAGTGCTTACGACCCATTACGACCCGTTTAGGTAGGTTACGCTACTTTAATGCGTCGTTCGCGTAAAACGCGTTCGGAATGCCTAACTAGTCCTATGACAAGTATTATATGCCTAAACATGTTTAAATATGTTGCATAACCAGTTAAGTGATAAGAGTTTAAGTTACATATGCTTAAATATCAATTATGCATGAAAAGGGCATTTTGGTCATTTACCTAAGGCATTACACTACCTATCATACAACTAACTAAACGAAGTGACCATAAGGTATAACCTCGGAAGGTTATTCCCTATAGAACTATGGTCACTAAACATGCTTGGTTCGAAAGTCTACGCGGTTGTTTAGACCGCTTATCTTACGACCCTAAATAAGCACTAAACCTAAAGTGACGAGTTAAACATGTTGAAACATGTTTAACTAAGTTTGAAAACAAGTTTGATATCAAGATGAAGGGATAAGGTCCCAAAAACCCCATGTCAAGTACTTGGGACCATACCACAACTTCATCTCTTAACTCTCTTTTGACCTTGCATGGCCGCGCAACTGGTCCTACAGAGAGAGCTTAGGAGAAAGACAGCAAGTAACACCCGCGCGCCCAAAGGAAGTTAATAAATCCTTGCGCTTTTCTCCATAACAAAACAAAGGATAAGAATCCTAGTTTAAATACTTCCACTCAAATAGTACCCAGACTTGGATATTATGTACTCAACTGGTGCCACACGATAAGGAGCCACACCGGATTATGGCAGTAATCTTCTAGAAGACTAAATCGTGCACCACGAGATGGTTATAACCGTCTGGGACACGTTTCGTCATCTCAGACCTCCCTGAAAACACGATGATAGCATGGAATTGGAGGAAAACCTCCACTTGCCCACTTTCCACGTGGCAATTCCCCAGCCGTGGATCTGAATAGTGATCTATGTGCACTCACGTCGGATCAAGAAGATTAACGGAAGGAAAAGTAACCGCCTATGGGGTTAGCATTTTCCGTTAAAATTTCATCAACGAGTTTTCCAGCCCAAACTCCTGGTTATAAATAAGAGAATAATCCAGGTATGAACTTCAAGTCACATTCACTTCATCAATACTTCTTCTTCTTCTTCATAAACACATACTTATTCTAACGCCGGAGTCGGGTCAAGGAGAGAACCCCCCTTCTCCCCTTGATGAGGCTAACAGTGTTCTGTTTTGAAGTGTTCACCGGAGAAGAAGGGTTTCCCATCGAATCAAACGAGAGAGAACCTCCTTTTTATGCAGAACCTAACCCGTGGATAATCCGATTCCGATCCTTTTATCCAGTGTTTCTTCACAAGACAAAGGGTCTTGATACCCAAAAATAGTTTGGTTGCAAAATACACATAAACGCATATTTTGACCGAAACTATGTCTCGTTACTAAGCCTAAATAATGTGGTGATTAGTAGGTATAGTCACAAAGGACTATGACCATCGTGATTACACTCACGTTACGAAGTTCAAACGAACTTCATGTTGACCATTGACTGGTCAAAGAAGAAAGTCAAACACTGTTTTGACTTTCACCTTTAAAAACACATAAAAGAATGAAAGAAGCTTACAAAGGGACCAAACAATGGAGGTTTGATCTAAAATTTCTCAGGCATGGAGGTTCTTAGGCTCCAACTTAGAGAAATCAGATCAAATGTGAGCTTGAATGAAAGTGGGGGTGGGTATTTATAGGATTTCAAAGACCGTTAGGATCGTTCCTCGTAAACCGTGCTTTAATCTTGGCCCTCCAATTGGGCACATGGTTTTCAAAACCAAGGGAATGATAAAAACCATCAAAAACAAGCAAATGGTATTGAGAAAATTGCATTTAAACCCCTGAAAATCGACAAGAATACCAAAAGCAGAATCTGATCTGGGCTTGTCCTCGCGGCCTGCGTAGCCAGACCCTAAGGTCTACGCGGCCCGCCTAGACACTTTCAAAAACTGACACTTTTGGTCCCTGCAATGCATAAAACTTGTTTTTGGCTCGTTTAAGCCCCGTTAACCTCCTTTTAAGGCTCTAAAATGAAGTTAAAGTATTGGGAACAAAAAACATGCTCAAAATATCTCGGATGTTGGTTCGTTTGGCCGTACAGTTGCGTTGTTCGGTTAATTTCGACGGAAATCGTAACAGACCCAAAAACGATCTAAATTACGCGACGAATGGAAATTTTATCATGCCAATCACTAAAATAAAATATTTTAATGACTACATAAATTTTTGGATGTCCGGATATATTCAGAACGTAAGATATGCGCGAAAATGCAAACGTATGCACTTTTTGACGCTTTTAGTCCCTGAATGACCAAAAAGTTTATTTTAGCATACCTAACCCCTCAAAGCCTATTTCTAAGCTATGTAAAGGATATTTAGGGTATGTTTAACTTATGATCAAGTTCTAGAATGTTCGTTATTGAACAAATTGGCATACTTTCGCAGTTTGACACAAATAGTCCCTGCTATCGAATATACTTGATTTCAACACACCAAACCATCCAAAACTTATTTCTAAGTTATGTGGAGGTTATTTAAGGTATGTTAAGCCTATGTCACTATTCCGGAGTGTTTGTTGCATTAAACTGATTGCATTTACGCATCAGTTCGCGTATAACCTTCCAGAAAGCGATTTAAAGCTTGAAATCGAACAAGAATTGATATGTGCAAATGATACACATATTTATACAAATCCCAAGTATGAAATACAATATTTCATTGGTTTGGTATTCATATTATGGTTGAAGTGACACAGGTGTCACACTTATGTATTCATATAAAGAAGTTAACGGTATTGTATACGCAAGGTAAGCTTAAGTGTTTGAGGATGATGATTCGAGGATGCGGTTTGGGATAAATGCCAAAGCATGAATTAGATGGATGGATCCGAGGTACACAATATTAATTTATATGGGTACCGGTGTTAAAGGAAAAAGGAAGAATCCCCTTGGGAAAGGTAAATATTAAACGAAAGACAAAGGTATTGTTTTGGTAAGGTTTTAAAGATGTTGCACGAACTGAAACCCACTTCTTTGGAGATAAGGTGATGATTACATGAAGCACGAAGCTAGTATGTGGATTGTGAACCAGGCCAGTACGCAAGAAGCATATGACATTCGTGAGACCATGATAATCATCGCAGGTATGACCGGTAGAATTGGGTAGCAGGTGGACGTGTGGGTGAAAGGAGTTGTAAGACTCTTAGTAAACTGGGAGTACTCTATAAGAAAGAAAAGCATGAATGAAAAGTTTGAATCCGTAGTTGATGTATGCGTCAAACTTGTAAGAATTTAAGGCACGAAAGAAAAGCATGATGTCACACCCCAACCGCGTAATACAACAAACCACGGCGAAAACGTCGGGGAGTGGAGTAACAGAATCATTGTTTCACAACACATGGTATTTAAAGTTTGGATTTATTAGAATAATTGTTTACAATGTCTTGGAATTTAACTAAAAACATAACGTAAATTAAATTGTCCTGCTTCATTTTAAGTCACTAAGGCCCAAGTCCGCCTAAGTGTAGCACGATCATCATCATATATTACTTCCTAAAACACATGTAAAAATTGGTACATCAGCATAAAAATGCCTGTGAGATACATAGGTTTTGTTAAAGTAGGATTCATGACTTGTAAGTTAAAAAAAAGTGTTTAACAAAAAGTAGTCATGAATCTTGTAAAATGTTTTCTTTTATAAAATCATGTGAAAATCAATATGAAAATCAGATGATATAAAAGAATGATGTATGGTTAAATAAATAACCAAGTTAAAACGAGTTTGTATAAAATATGTCGTTTGTAAAACAACGTCTTGTAAACAATATGTCATGTCTTTGTATAAAATGTATCATGTCTTTGTTTATGTCGAAATGGTTTAAATAACGTTACGATATGTAATATCATAAAAGCACTTATATATAGGAAGTACCAACGACGTATCCACCATGCTTTTATCATATTACACACGCCTTGTTATTTAAATCACTTACCAAATAAATCGCCAAAATGTCTTATTAAACCAATCGTTCAATTGTACTTGTTCTTAATCGTTCGTGTTATCAAAACCAATCGTTCAAATCCTTCAACTTGTTTGTGTTATAAACCATCGTTCAATCGTTCAAATCGTTCATGTATAACAATGTCTTGTATGGTTAATAAAAAGACTCTACTCAAACCACATGTATATGTCAACGTATAACCAAATGTCATGTACAAAACAAAGTATTTGAATAAACCAAAGTTAAATCAAAAGTTATGTTTTGCAAAACTAATGCAAGCATGTCATATAAAAATATGTACTAAATATGCTAAATAAACATACAAAGTAGAAATGTTCATGAAATCAAGGTGCTAGATATGCTAAGACAACATAGTAGCACAATGGATCCTTGAAATCAATGTGATAACATGCTTAGTCAGTATGCATAGCAAAAAGGGCAATTGAAATCATGTACTATACGTGTACTAATCGAACATAGCATGTATATGTCATGAAAAGCATGAAAGTAACAAGTAGGCACATGTGTTTCACCCCAAATTATTTGAAAACAGTAAAAGAGGGGACTATGTACTCACTTGAGATTTCAACGAATCCTCGATTAAGTGAACTAATAAGCTTGGGCAATCAAGGAATCGAGTGGCACCTAGTATCGGATCACTATGTTAATAATCGGGACCCAAACCGGGGGATCGGGTAGAATGAGGTCTCATAAACCAAATGAGTAGTGGAACCCATGTGAAATGGTTTAACAATGCCTACATTCTGATTCGGAACCTATCCTAAGTGCTTACGACCCGTTATGATCCGTTAACGTAGTCTACGCTACTTTAACGCGTCATTCGCCCGAATGCGCGTTCGAGACGCCTAACTAGTCCTATGAAAAGTATTATATGCCCTAACATGTTTAAATATGTTGCATAATCAGTTTAAGTGTAAAAAAATTTTATACATATGCTTAAATTCAAATTATGCGTGAAAAGGGTATTTTGATCATTTATCTAAGGCATATAAATTACCTATGATATAACTAATTAAACTATGTGACCATAAGGTATAACCTCGGAAGGTTATTCCCTATATAACTGTGGTCACAAAATATGCTTGGTCGGATCCTAACGATCGACCAAACGGGTCGGGTTCGTAAGTCTAAGCGGTGGTTTAGACCGCTTGACTTACGACCCAAGCACTAGACTAAAAGTGACGAGTTAAACATGTTAAAACATGTTTAACTAAGTTAGAAAACATGTTTGATATCAAAACAAAGTGTTTCGATACCGGAAAATAGTTTCATCGCAAAATGCACATATTCATGCATTTTGACCGAAAGTTTGACTCGTCACTTCGACTAATCAACGTGGTAATCAGTAGGTATAGTCACAAGGGACTATAACCATCGTGATTACGCTCATGTTGCAAAGTTCAAACGAACTTTGTCTTGATCAATTCATGGTCAAAGCAGAAAGTCAAACACTGTTTGACTCTCTTGCTTAAAATAGCAAGACAAGCATGAAGGAACACTTACAAGGGTCCAATGCTTGAAGGGAGGACTAAGAATGCTCAGGTAGGTGGCCCTCTGCAAGTGATTGCCTCTACTTAGGGCAGGTGAAGAAGGAAATAGCAAATGAGCAAGTTGAAAGCTTGAAATTCATAGGTATTTATAGGAAATCAAGCCTCCATTGATCATTGCCAAGTGTTTTTGCACAGATCAAAGCATGATATTGACCCTACAAATGTAACACATTGATTTGACTACTTGGGGAACACATAAACCAGCTCATGGTATGCAAAAACCATGTTTAAGAATGGATTCAGAAGGCTGTTTTGAAGATTCTGAGAATCTGCCCAGCTCCACGACATTGAAAAATCTTCGTAAACTAAATCACACGTGTATATGTTAACATTTAAGAGATATACAGTCAAGAAAATGAAGAGCAATGGTGATATATATGCGGATTAGACACCAAAAAATAAACACTCAAAAAATGGCTACAATTTAAGGGATGTCACACGTGACAACCTCCTGGAAGTAGCTTTTCATGCCACCAGACTTTTTTCCATCAATTATGAATCTGATGCCGTCACTAAACACATTCCTTAAACTATAGCCATATTTTGAGTGATTATTTTTTGGTGTCTAATCCTGATATATATGACAATTGCTCTTGATTTTCTTAACTTTATATCTCTAAAATGTCAACATATACACGTGTGATTTAGTTTACAAAGATTTTTCAATGCCGAGAACCTCGATCAAAGAGTAAAAAAGGCGTAAGGTTCACAATGGTGTAAAAATAAAATGGGATATACCCGCGAAGGAAACACCTTCAGTCTTCGCTGGCCGCCAGAGATTTCAGATCAGAACTTTCAAACTTGTCAAAACAGGTCCCTGCAGCTCCGAAACTTGTTTTTCGACGCGTTTAAGCCCCGTTAACCCATTTTCAAGGCTCTATTGTAAGACCCGGTTTAAATAACGAGATTCAAGACACTAGATAAGCATTTAGTACCAAAATATCGAGTTTACAAAAACATTTGTGATCAAAAGACCATATTTGATCCTAATATTCCAGTTAAAAACAAAATTATCCATTAAACTTACAAAACATAACTTCAAGTATCTACTAGATAACATTTGAAAACATAGTTCAAGTATCTATATTTTTGCTAAAACAAAATAGATCAAGTGCGGAAGCTTTGTTTAGTGCGTTCGGTTCTTGATAATAACTTGATCACCATCCGGGTTAGGTCCATCTTCACACCTACGGTCAATATCATAAAAATGATTAGTATTGACACTTTAAAAATCAAGTGTAACATAAACCATGTTCAAAACATAACGAAAACAAGGAAATCCCACGTCCCGGGGCGGTCGCGTCGCGCGAGGAAGGAGGGGGAAGGCCGTCGCGTGACGCCAGCACCGTCGCATCGCGTGACGGTGAGTGTGTTCGGCCTTGGCGCGAAGCCAGCATGCAATTTTGACAGATTGTTGTTAGTTTTGAGCTGCAAATCAGTCTAGCACTATTTTTAACAAATACAAACTTGAATTTGACATAACTTTTGACTCGGGCGCCCGTTTTAGCCGATTTTTTTTCCTACGCGACCGTAATTTAATCACGGACACGATTATCAACACGTTTTGCATAAAAATATCATTTCGAAAACAGTTGTCCTATAATTTTTCTCTTATTTATTTGATCCAATTGTTTACAAGTCCTATGGCATGTATTGTTGTCATGACAACTATAGGCCAATGCACCCGTTTTTGCGTTTACCAAATATGAGCTTTTGCTCCCCTCCCGAGGTTGCTTATGCAATAACCATCATGCTTATTTCCAAGGATTTAACCATGCCTTCCAGAATCATTTGACAAGCGAATGTTCCGACCTATAATCCCTCTACAAGGGCTCATGCTTTTGCAACGGAATCGTGTGTCCGTTACACGACCTACACTTGATTATATAACCAATCAAAAGTGATGGTTATTAATTTCTATGTTTGTAACATAACTTGTTTTGACCCGTTTGGATGCCGAATGGGTGTCTCCATTGCTAGATACATCCAAACTCTAATTCTAACTCATATTTTGACCCATTTTACTTGTTTAAGGCACTTTGTCACTTCCGTGACTTAATAGTTTCGCTTGTTTACCAAATTTCAATATAACAAAGTAAGACTAACAATTAAACATAATGTAGCGAAACTATAAGTCGCGTACCTTTAGTGCACACCTTTCAAACGCGTATCCCCTCCGGCGTGTCCACTTGACGATCCGGATTCCTTGCCTAAAGAGTTCAATTCAAAATAAATTTAGAACTCTTTCATACGCCTTAACGCACAATTCTCTATAATAATCGAAACTGCGTTTTCACCCAACTTTTTACATTTTAATCCTCACTTAGGCGTTTTATCAAACACCTAGTGGGTCAGATTTTTACATAACCAATACTAGTTTCTTGACATGTTATTTTCTTCTATATCCACTTCAATTGGGCAATTTGCAACAAGTTTCAACATCAATATTTTTTTTCCTGAGTTTAACACATAAATTCAGTTTTCACTAAAAAGCAAATCATAATCTAAGTGTTTGTCTAACTTCTACAATTTCATTCATCACTTACCATGAAATCACAAACCCTACAAGTATGATGCAAGGTTTTCACAAGAATCATCTAGGGTTTAACCCTAGACATCATATTACTTCTAGATTCATCCATGCATGACATATTTAAGCTCAATTTCACTTTCTTACAATTAACCTAGAATTCAAGATGAATCAAAACATCACGATTTTTCATACCTTGTGATCCTTTCTACTAGGTGATCATGAATTTGTGCTTGAAATTCGATTTAGGCTTCCAATTTTGAGCTTTTGTGAGGATTTGGGTTTGAAAGGGAATCCCTGGTGGCCCCCCCTTGTTCTGATCGACCCAGACACACACGTATGTGGGTGTTTTCTGTGTTAATTTCTTATTTTAATATTCCACTTTCAATCTTTGCAAGTTTGGTCCCTTAGCTTTTGTTTAATTTATAATCTAGGTGTTTTAACCTTATTATATGCCACTACAAGGCTCGTAGCTGACTGGGTTATAATTTCCTAGTTACCTGGTTCCTGTTTAATTAACACTTAATAATTCCGATTTAGAGTTTTATAAATTCCGGGTTGTTACAAGTCCACCCCCCTTAAAAAGGGTTTCGTCCCCGAAACCGAATTACGTACCGAATAACATAGGGTAGAGTCGTTGCATCTCCTCCTCGGATTCCCATGTGGTATCCGAACCCTTCCGGTGTTCCCATTTGACCTTTACTTGATCGATTTCTTTGTTCCTTAAGGTTTTCACTTTACGATCCAAAATCACAATGGGTTTCACCACATAGTTAAGTCTGTCATCCACCTCGATGTCGTCGTAGTGGATATAGGTTGTTTCGTCCGCTAGACATTTCTGAAGATGCGACATATGAAATGTGCTATGAATTCCGCTTAATTCTTCCGGTAGTTCAAGGCGGTATGCTACCTTTCCTACTCGTTCGACAATTGTAAACGGCCCAATAAATCTTGGGCTTAATTTTCCTCTCTTTCTAAATCGGATAACCCCCTTTCCATGGGGATACCTTGAGCATGACCTTGTCGCCAACCTGAAACTCGATCGGTCTTCGCCTTTTGTCTGCATACGACTTTTATCTATCTTGTGCCGCTTTCAAGTGTGCCCGAACCACGTGGACCCACCTCAACCCAACACACCGGGGTCCGGCACTTCCTACCATAAAGCATTTCATACGGTGCCATCCCGATACTAGCATGGTAGCTGTTGTTATATGAAAATTCAACCAAAGGTAGATAAACATCCCAACTACCTCCGAAGTTGATAATACATGCTCGTAGCATGTCCTCTAATGTTTGTATTGTTCTTTCACTCTGTCCATCCGTCTGAGGATGGTACGCAGTGCTGATGAACAATTTGGTTCCCATTTATTCTTGGAAATCTCGCCAGAAATTTGAAGTGAACCGAGTATCCCTATCGGACGCGATGGATACCGGTACCCCGTGGTGTGCCACTATCTCATTAGTGTAAACCTCCGACATCTTTTCTGACGTATAAGTCTCACGTATTGGAATAAAGTGAGCACTCTTTGTCAATCTATCAACAACTACCCATATAGCATCAAACCCCCGGTTCGTCTTTGGTAGTTTGGTTAATAGGTCCATTGTAACATGTTCCCATTTCCAAACCGGAATTTCCAACGGTTGGAGTTTACCGTATGGTTTTTGGTGTTCCGCCTTGACTTGTAGGCATGTCAGGAACTTATCCACGTATTTCACTACATCCCTTTTCATTCCGGGCCACCAATAGTTTCGTTTCAAGTCGTTATACATCTTGGTCGCCCCGGATGAATGGAATAACAGGATTTGTGAGCTTCGTCGAGTAGGAGCTTTTTAACTCCACATGTGTTAGGAATCCAAATTCTATTGAAACGTGTTTTTAATCCGTGGTTGCCTTCTTCAAGATCTTTAAATTGGCCAACAATTCTTTCCTTTTTCCAGTTCCCCACCTTTACTGCTTCAACTTGTGCTTCCCGGATTCGTTCTAGTAAGCCTGAGGTCACAATAAGCTGCATTGATTGTACCCTTATCGGGGCATAATCTGCCTTTCGGCTCAACGCATCAGCTACTACATTGGCTTTCCCGGGGTGGTAGTGTATTTCACAATCGTAATCCTTGACCGTTTCCAACCACCGTCTTTGCCTCATGTTTAATTCTTTCTGATCGAAGAAATATTTCAAACTTTTATGGTCAGTAAAGATTGTACATTTTACCCCATATAAATAGTGTCTCCATATTTTTAAGGCAAATAGTACTGCTGCCAACTCCAGATCATGAGTCGGGTATTTCTTTTCATGGATCTTCAGTTTCCTCGAGGCGTAGGCTATGACCTTGCCTCGTTGCATTAAGACACATCCGAGCCCCTAATGCGACGCATCCGAATAAACCACCATGTCGTCAACCCCTTCCGGTAATGTCAATACCGGAGCGTGAGTTAACTTTTCTTTGAGTGTTTGGAAAGCTTTCTCTTGTTCGATGCCCCATACAAACTTTTCTTCCTTGCGAGTCAGTTTGGTCAACGGTAAAGCAATTTTGGAGAAATCTTGTATGAATCTCCGATAATATCCCGCGAACCCTAAAAAGCTCCGGATTTCTGAGGGATTTCTTGGAGTGTTCCATTTTGACACGGCTTCTACTTTTGACGGATCCACTAGTACCCCGTCGGCACTAATGATATGCCCAAGAAACTGCACCTCTCGTAACCAGAAAGCGCACTTTGAGAACTTTGCATACAACTTTTCTCGTCTGAGTGTCTCTAACACTTCTTGCAAATGGTAAACATGCTCCGCTTCATTCTTCGAATATACTAAAATGTCATCGATAAATACAATTTCCGACTTATCCAGCATAGGTTTGCAAACCCGGTTCATGAGATCCATGAAGGCCGCGGGTGCGTTAGTCAGCCCAAAGGTCATTACGAGGAACTCATAATTCCCGTATCGTGTACGAAAGACCGTCTTCGGTACGTCTTCCTCCTTGACTTTGAATTGGTGATAACCCGATCTGAGATCAATCTTTGAGAACCAACTCACTCATTGTAGCTGGTCAAACAAGTCATCAATTCTTGGAAGTGGGTATCGATTTTTCACCGTGAGTTTGTTTAACTCCCGGTAGTCGATACACATACGCATACTGCCATCCTTCTTTTTCACGAATAGTACTGGTGCGTCCCACGGGGATACACTCGGTCGGATAAACCCTTTGTCGAGCAGTTCTTGTATTTGAGACATCAATTCTTGTAGTTCCGACGGTGCGAGCCGATACGGCGCTTTGGCCACAGGCTTTGCGCCCGGAATCAATTTGATTCCAAACTCTACCTCCCGTTCTGGTGGTATTCCCTGTAAATCTTCCGGAAACACATCTTCATAATCGCATACTACAGGCACATCTCCGATTTTGAGAGATTCTTTCTCCGATTCACTTGCGTATACCATGTATGCCTTGCATCCATGTTTCATGAGTTTGTGAGCTTCTAGCATCATGCATACCATCGAGTTACCTCCTTTTTCACCGTATATCGTAACGTGCTTTCTGCTAGGAGATGTCAGTTTTATTTCCTTTCGGAAACATGCCACCTTTGCGTGGTATCGGGACAACCAGTCCATACCCACGATCACTTGAAATTCTCCCATTGACATTGGGATTAAGTCTATTATGTATTCTTCGTCATCAATGCTCAATTTACAATTTTCACATACATCACAAATGATAAAACTCTTGTTATTACCTATCTCTACTTCTAAAGACATAGGTAATTTTGTTAGAACAAATGAATGATGTCGAATAAACCCATATGAAATAAAGGATTTATTCCCACCCATATCAAATAATATACGCGTAAGAATCGAGTTTACAGCAAATATACCTGAAACCACTTCGGGTTCAACTTTTGCTTCTGCGGCAGTCAAGTGGAAAGATCTAGCCTTTGCCTTCGGGGCTTCACCTTTCGTGTCTTGCCCATCTTTCTTTCCCACCAGTTCCGAGCATTCCGATTTCTTGTGACCCGGTCGATAACAATTGTAGCAAACCGTCACTTTTTCCGGGCATGATGAAGCCATGTGCCCTGTTTTCCGACATATGGGGCAAGACTTATCCTTGAAGCGACATTCGCCCCTATGACCCTTTCCACAGATTTTTCAATTTGGCAACCCGCCTTTTGCATCTGATTTCTTCACTGTTTCGTTCATTCGCGCTTTCTTGGTAGGGCTTGGATTAACATTATGAGCCCTTCGTTCACCCCGTTCAACCTGCTTTTTCAATTCGATCTCCTGTTCCCGAGCAACATTTATGATCTCAGTGAGGGTCTCGTATTTTGAAGGAGTCATAAACTCCCTATACTCGGCGCTCAACATATTATAATAATATATCTTCTGTTCTTCGTTTGTTATCAGTTCATCACAAAACTTCATTTTATCCATAAACATTCTCGTGATCTTGTCTATGGACTCACCCTTGTGCCTAAGTTGCATGAACTCTTCCTTGATTCGATTAAGGACCGCCTTGGGACTGTGGTGTTTAAGAAACGACGTCTTAAATTCATCCCATGTCATAGCCTTAGCTGCTTCGTTTCTGATTTCTTTCTTTTTGTTATCCCACCAGTCTTTCGCTTGGCCCCTTAATTGACCCGTACCATAAGCTACGTAGTCATGTTCATCACAATGGGCCCTCTCAAATACCCCCTCAATATCGTTTAGCCATCGTTGGCATACGACATCACACCCTGACTTTTACGGAAGCGTGGTTATCTGGTTCGACTTCTTAATACCATAGTAATCAATCATAACAATGCTATATGATAAAAAAATGAGATGTTCATCCATTAATAACGTTTAGAAAACCATAACATACTCGTTCTTGAAAACATGATAACAAAATAAGTTACAAATCATGACATGTTTAAATGAGTTCACAAGGACTCAACAAAAGCACTTAATTAAAACCTGAGTTTAGAATCATGTATCCCGTCCAGGAAAGGAATACACCCTCTAAACTCGACAATCGTGGATAACATCTTTTATTCAAACGCAGCTTGAAGACACATGCAGACACCTGCCAGATCAACTAGTTCCCTGAAATACATGTAGTTTGAAAAATATCAACAAAAGTTGAGCGAGTTCATGCGTTTACTATGTGCACACGAATAAACCTTTATAATCATTGTAAGTATGAATGTTTTGTAAACTCTGGTATAAAAGCAAATAAGGAAACATATTAGTTAATGTGTAACCACATGGTCCAACATGCGGGCGCATGGGAGGGGATAGGACCTGGTCACCACATGGTCCAACCTTCGGGCGCATGGGTGGTGTTAAAGTGAGGTCACCACATGGTCCAACCTGAGGGCGCATGGGTGGGGTTAAGACGTAATCACCGTATGGTCCAACCTTCGGGCGCATGGGTGAGGCTAAGATGTATTCACCACATGGTCCAACATGAGGGCGCATGGGTGGTGTTAAGACAAGGTCACCACATGGTCCAACCTGAGGGCGCATGGGTGGGGTTTGTTATGCTCAAATAGACCTATTACTTGTATCCCTCGATCGTACTACGAGGACTAATGGTCTTAGGATTTCACCTACCCAATCACATAATCTAACAGTTCCTTCCTTAGCTGACCATACGATTCGTAATTGTCTGTAACAGTATGTAACATGTATTTCACCCCCGAAGTATAAAACTGAAAATAGTTAAGAGAAAAGGGGGACATGAACTCACTGTAGTGCGTCTTGTACCGGCAACTTAAACTCCGTCAGCTACACGACAACCTACAACGTACTAATGTCTATTAGACGAACGGGCAGTGCCTTGGCTTAGAGTTTAATGTTTTTGAGTTGTGTTTCTTGTGTCTCCGAATATTATTCCAAGTGATAATTATTGGTTAAAATAATAATTATATTAACTTTAAATTATATTAAATTTTGGAATAGTTGTGTAAACAATATTTTGCATTAATACTTCACAAGTATTTTAACTCCATATTTCCTTCCCAAGGATGGGGGTATTTATACATGTATATTGTAGTTCCGAAATATATTTTTAAGTCTCACTTAGAAAATACATATAACCTATTTGTTAAAAATAATGTATTCCAAAATATATATATTTTTTCCCAAAAATAATATATTTTCACTTCTTGTATCAAAAACAATATTTTTCAAAAATACATTTGTAAAAGTATTTTTCCGGAATATTTCAAAGGTTACGTTTTTGCGTTCGGTTTCACAATACCAAGTGTGTAACTTAAATATTTGTTCCGTGTGATTTTTGGTATTGTTTTGGAGTTGTAATTTCATGGTATTGTTAGGTTATATTATTTTACCCTAAAATAATATAACTAGTTCACAAATCATACAAATATTCACACAAGCGTCTTGATATAAAATATATATTCTAAATATATATTTGTCCATTTTATTTACGAAAACCAACCTCCGATACTTTGTATTTTTGTAACAAAACCTATGGCGAAGTTTATTTTGGAAAACAAAGTTAAAACATATTTGTAAACACTTGTTAGAAAATATTTTCTAAGTGTTGGAATTTTTAGAAAATTTCGTCATAGTTTCCTTTGTAAATGGAGGTGTCCATGCTATTTAGCATATCATTTTCTTTTCAAAAATCATTCCAATAATCAACAACACTTCACTAATCAATATTACACTTACCAAGTGCAAAACTATTCTATTTATAGCACAACATGAACTTGATGTTTAAAAAAAAAAAACGCGTAGTAACTCGATGAAGTGTTTAGTGGGTTTAGTTACCCTCCAAAGTGTGCTTACTTTTGTTAAAATCTCATTCTCGGGATTTTTAGATGTTCACAACTTGTGAACATATTTTACAAAAATATTTATTTACAACATTTTCATGTTTCACTAGCATCCATATACTTATTTTATTTCCAAAAATAGTGTGAGTATATGTAAGAATCATGATCTTTCAAAAACCGTCTCTTAAACTTGGTTTGTTTAGAAAAATCATTCACAAGTCTTGGGTTTACAAGTTTACTAGTCCACTAGGTTTATTACTTTGTAAGAAAAATCAATTTTACTTTCAAGTTCATGTTAATCTAGAAGATGATTATTTCATGAAAGCACATAATCATCTCTAACTTGTTAAACCATGTTTTTAATCATACTTTAACAAGTTCCATATGATGATCAACCATCGTATTACTAGTAATCAACAAGTAATCATCCACATATTCAAAACAACCACATTCTAGCAATATTTCATTATTTTCATCTTATTTAAGCTTATGTTTCATGATTCAAGATTCAAGTCTTTTAGTGTTCATAAGATTACATCATAATATATCTATTATCCACCAACAATATGAAGTAAACAAGAGTGTAAAGAAGTCTTACAACTAGCTTAAAGCTAGGGAAGAATAATGGTGAAAATTGAGTGGATAAAAGCTATTGATGGAGGTCCTTCAAGATCCGTGAGTTCCACACCTTCTAATCTTGCTTCTTACACCTCAAAGTGAGCTTGGAATGCTTGAACTAAAAATGAAAAATGATGTTGATGTTGAAGGGGGTTGGGCCGTAAGCTTTAATGGAGGAAGAGGAAGATGTGGTGAAGTGTTGTAATGAGAGTGAAAGGTTATACTCTTTTATATAATATTCTATTATCAAGATCTTCTAGCATATCTATACAAATCTCTAACATATCTTCATGAGATCTTATGGAATCAAATAAAATCACATAAGATTATGGTGGTGGGACCACCTTGATGCCGTGAACAATGAAGGGGGGGGGGGGTTATGTGTATGTTTTGAATCATGTAGTTAGATTATACTTCAAATCCAAGTGTATAGTTACAAGTGTTAGTTATTAGATAATTTAGTGGGTGTTAAGGTGTTCGGGGATCATAACTAGTCCAAAAATAATTAAACAATGTTTCTAGTAAAATTTTGGTGTTCCGGGTAATGTCCGGTTGTTCGGTTAGATACCAGTTCGTTAAAGTGTCTATTTATTCCGTTTAGTGTTCGTTATGTACCCCTTTGTGAAACTTTTAATTCCCGACACTTAGGAAAGTATTCAGGACCATCAAGTCATGTTTCTGCATAATATTAATGTATTAAAATGCTGAATTGCTGAATTTCCTGCAGAATTCTGCACTTTTAGGTAAGTTTGAGGCACTTTCCAGCACATAAACTATCACCTAGTGACGTAGTTTTGTGGTCCCTACTTCCCTACACTCCATATTAGTGTAGTACCTTGTCTCTGGCCCATACTGGGTCTTTAAACACTGTCTGTCTATGTACTAAACATCGTCAGCATTTTCTGAGTTATCCGTCCACTGTGCTAACCGTGCCTTGTGCATCGTTTATGTCACAAATGTCTGTATGTGATAAATGGTGTGACAGTATGAAATGTGATGCACATGTATGTATGATACAGAAGTCAGAAAGCAGTTTAAGTTGGCAGTTGTAATTAAGCACAGTCATTAAGCATAAATCAATATTAATTAAACGTACGGATTCATGCAAATTTGACGGTTGTCACATTCCCCCCCCCCCCCCCGTTAAGAAAATTTCGTCCTCGAAATTTATACTACCTTATCCCCTTAGGGTTACATTATGCGTATGTGCATGTGGATAATATTGAGGTAGGTAATCACAAAACCGAATCAGACCTTATTCTCACCCGGTGGATCCAAGAATATATATAACAATCACGAATCCAATGGTTAAAAGGTATGTGCTTTAAGCATTTGATGTCCAAGGACACAAGATGTATAGACATATAGTCTAGTGTAGTCTAGTTGACAGGGGTTCCACAAAAGAGGAGTTTTGACGAATAGGATTGTCAAACAATCAGTCACAATATGCAAATGAGCCTCTTTTTTTTTTTACAAACCATAGCATCTGCTATATGAACTCAAAATCAACAACTTGAATATGAAAATGATCTGTCGACTTCCGAATAAATGAATGGTAAGGTTTAGTGTGTTGACATTCTTGAATTGCGAAAGTACGCCGAATGAAATACAAGCGAAACTGGTGTATCATTATAGTTGTATCAGGAATGTTTAAATGACAAGTCAAACTAAGTATGTGTAGTTTCGTGTGGAACGGTTGACCAGATTAGCACAAGCTACAAGTTTGCAATGACACCACAAGGTGTCGTAACGACCTAATTCAAATATAGTGGTGACTGGACAAGTTCACCGTTTTTGAAGTCAAAAGAAAATGTATCGAAACAAGCCTGAAGCTTTGATTTACACAATGTCATAGAGTTTTCAATTGAATACGGAACATCAAAGAACCACTGTTTCTAATCGAAGGTGAAAAGCAATAAGTACCGCAAGGTATTCGATCGACCATGAAAGAATCGTTAGGAGGTACATTGTGATATGAAATGAATCGATGTACCATTGCCTCAACACACAACTATGTTGAGACTGCTTTGATCGTGATAAACAAAACAGATTTAGTGCAAGTCAATAAATAATCAAATCCGTGTATGAGGTGCGTAACGCAATTAGCGCAAGCTTCAAATCTGTGAAAGTATCACCGCAAGGTATTCGAAATCAACAAACGATTTAGTGGGGTCGTAGATCAGTCAAGTCCAATACGACTCGAAACAAAGAACCTTTGTAAGAATATTTGAATATGATGCTCTCAATGCATCGTATAGCGTCTCAAATCGAACATGCGAGATGGATAAGATCAAGCATTTGAACTTGGTTTTAGCGTAACCCGACAATACACGTATGTATTAACAAAGGAACCTCGGCATGGTCACAAAGATAAACCATGAATGTAACTTGAAATAAAAGAAGTTTCAAGAAAGTGTGTTGACTTGATAGCAAAGGAGCCAACGATTACAATAATGTAGGTTATTCGAATCATAAACCAATAGTTAGCATTAGCTAAATAGTATTTATATTTTAATAAAGCGTTTATTCGAAATGTAACGACATGCGTAGCAAACTGTGCATGTGTGTGACATAAAAGTTTCTGAATACTGGAACAATGAGTATGATGAAATGACCAAGTATCGAAGAAAATGTTTGTTCGCTCTCAGCGAAGAAAAGTGGCGTGATGCAACTACCATTAAAAGGGGGAGTAGGGATGCAAGCCCCAACTCGCTAGAAACAAAAGCGGAATTTCCAACAAAAGGAGGTTGAGTATTCTCTGTTTAGTTAACTGAAATAGCATATTCATCAGGACAATGGGGTTTGCTAGAGTTCACAGGTGTGGTTCCTAAGTGACGACCTTTACGAGTTTGGACCTGGGTTTCCAAGGGTCCTAAGTACAAGTTTTCTAGATTCTCAAAGTTTCGTATTCAGTGTAAAATTGTTCTGTGCATCGTGTAGGAAACACCATTCTTGTGTACGTTTAAAACAAGTTATTGTCCCACAATTTCCCCGGTATGCATTCTTTCTGAACTCACAGCTAATGACACTCGATCAACGATCGGTCGTGAAATAGTAGTTGGATCCTCACGGTTAGTTAAATAAGTAATTCCTTGATCCTTGGCAAGAGTTACTGACTCTTGTTGGTTGGTTCGTCCAGCTCCTAGTAGCTTGATGTTCGTACGAAAGTTATCGTCCTTCTTCTTGATGAGCAAAACTGGGGTTACCCAAAACAGGAATCTTGGTCTGTTATCTTCCTTCTCTATCAACTACTGAAGCTACACTGGCAATCCTTGCATTTCTGAAGGTGTAAGTCGCTAAGGTGCATTGACTGCAGGCGTGGCGCCTGGAATTAAATCGATGTGAAATTCGACTTGTCGTTGAGTGGATAATCCAGGCAAGCCTTCGACTTCCTTGTCCGCAACATGAGTCGAGAAGGCAACATATTCTGTGCGTGAAATTCTCGTGTCTCCAAGCATTAGTAATTCGTAGAGGTGTATCCTGCTCCATGAATCATGATTGTTTCGTCGTTCGTCATCGGGATGCGGATAACGATCTCTGCTTGGTTGCTTGACAACTGGTCCATCCCAGTTACTTCGTCGTAGCTTCCCAATTTGACTGGCAGAAGATCTATTGTAAACCCATGCTTTCCAGGCTTTATATCACAGCCTGTATTACTCCTTTGGTTTCCACTAGCTTCTCATTAGCTAGTCCTATCGTATACGGGGTGCCTAACTTACTTGTAACTAAACCAAGTATATTCTTAACCCTAGAGGCACGAAGCTGAGTTTGGTAACAGTATCCAAATAGCACAGGTGCATGACGTTTAACTGGTAGGGAACGTACCTATGATCATGCTTGGATTCTGGCGTGCTTCCCTAGCTCCGCTGCTGAGCTTTCATCCCCGTTCCTGTGTGTTTTTAGGGAAATACTTCCTGAAATGCCCCGCATCTCCGCAGTTAAAGCATCCTTGACCACTTCCTTGATCGTCACCATTCCTGCCTTGATAGTTGTTGTTGTCGTTGTTTCCTCCGCGATTTCCGCTACCATCTTGACCTCTATTTCCATGTTCAGTACCCTGCCGACATGTTTCCTTGACATGTCCTACTTTGCCACAGTTGCCACATTTTCCATATCTACATCGCCCGTTATGGTGACGTCGACAATTGTCGCACTTTGGTAGGATACCCGTGTACCCTTTTTCCTTTTTGGCATTGATGTTATCCACTCGAATACCCTTGTTGAAATTGGTAAACTTCCTCTTGTTCTCACCAGATGACTCCCCATGAGTCTCCTTTTTCTCCTTGGAGTTTGAGAATTTACCCAACCTAACTGCTTCTTCAGTGAGTGTCACACTTAAGTCAATTACTTCATTAATTGTTTGAGGCTTTGATGTTGTCACCAGGCGTAGAATCTGAGGTACGAATCCCCTGATGAAGTGTTCGATCGTCTTAAACTCTGGATCTACCATGTAGGGGACAATCCGAGACAGATCATGAAATTTCTGCACGTACTCAGCTATCTCTGGACCTTCCATTTTCAAGTTCCAGAACGCAGTTTCCCATTTCTGGATTTTTGCTCTTGAACAGTACTTCTTATGCATTAGTTCTTTCAGTTTGTCCCATGTTAATGCATACGCAGCGGTCTCGCCCAACGTCTGAACCTGAAGGTTCCACCATGACAGAGCCCCATCTTGAAACAATCAGGAAATGTACGAGACCTGATGCTCTGGGGCACATTTGCTCACCCGCAAAACAGAATCCGTCTTCTCAATCCAGTGCACGAAGGCTAAGGCACCCCCTGTTCCATTGAATTCCAAGGGCCTGCAGCCCAAGAACTGCTTATAGGTGCATCCGTTGGATGGATTATTTCCTGAGGTACCTCCGCTGTGTTCGGAGCGACGAGCCTCATGTTGTGCGATGGCTTGTGAGATGCGCTCTTGTAATTCCGCCTCTGTCGTTGGCAGAGGGTTGTTGGTAAGGGTGTTCTTTCATGGCGGCATCTTCTAAGAAGAAGATTAGATAGGTCAGGTCTTTATTTAGGACATAAGCACATAAGCATCCATTTAACGAATAAGACCTAGGTGGTGCATATACATATGCATACAAGCAATCATCATAGCAAGCAATAATATTAGAGCACGAACATGTAGGTGTGAGCGTATTTAATGAGAACATAACAAACTAGCACATAACATCGCAATTATTGCACAAACATATGGACCAACAACGTGCTTAATGAGAATATGGCGACTGAGCTTTTACTAGTTATTGACCACAAAGTATTGTTTCATGTTTAATGGGGAATATGACGATCGGGCTTTCATTATCTCCCGACCACAATCACATTGTCTACAAAGTGTATCACATCAAATAGGGACACAGGGTCACCCTACCCTTGTCCGATAAGTCAATTAGTGCACAAAAATCTCGAGGTCAAAAAGTGGTCTTTAGAAGTCTCCATAATCTCGGTTCATTAGTAGCGTCTTTACCCCAAAGTAATGCATTCGAACGTCAATTATACTAACGATTGTGGTAGAGAAGGGGAGAGAAGCAAACTACTGATGTCTGCGGGCTTATCCTCAAGCTTGTATACACGTCGAAGTACGTAGCAGATCTGAGTGATGGATGTGGAGGTTTGTCGTATACTGGTATAGACAGGGTGGAGGACGTGGTGTCATCTAAGGCTCCAAAACTTCACGACTCATAACCTTAAATTGTAGCTGATGTGTCAGGAGTAACTCATTCCGTGTGTAGCCTCTATAATGTAGGGGTCCAAAATCAGCATCGCCTGGTAAACCAAAAGGATTAGGGTCATGATCAAGCAAGGGTTCAGGATTAGCAGGTGCAACATCAGGCTGACCCAAGAAGGAACAGGAACCGGCTTAGGAGCAGGCTCTGGGTCGTGTAAAGGTGTGGCATCCCGAACAGGTGATAGTGCAGCCGTCATAGCGACGTCGTCGTCTGAGTCAGTAGTGGAAGGCTGTAGTCCGGCCGTCTGTAAGGCTGCAGATGTCACAGACTCAAAGGATTTTGAAATCGAATGCTTGCTAGAATCAGAGGATAGCTTGTCAGAGAAGCCATCCGCAACGGTAAATCATCACCAAAATCTGGTAGCGCGGACTGTTGAAAGTCGTCCTCGTCCTTGGTCAGCATATCAGGATCACTCTCAGTGTCTGACGTAAATATCTCCGGCACAAGTGCAGTCTTATTATCTGTGGCGGTGGCCATAGGGCCATCAATGTCTGACAACCCGCTTTCTAATCAAAGCGGCATGTGTATCGGTGCATGGTAGTCATAGTATGTATATCCATAGTAATCACTATCAGTTAGCATATACAAATAATCACCACATGTGCACGTCTATCAATAATCAGAAATTAAGCATGTATGTAGTAATAATGAAAGCATGTAGTCATCCTAGTCTTCCAAGACTATCCCACCCAGCCTCTCAGACTGAACTTCCTAGTCTCTCAGTGTCACACCCCCAAAAAATCCACCATGCGGAGTATCACCGCTTGGAGGCGAGACATGACCAGGATCGAGCCACCAATCATATTGAACAACACAATTAAGTAAGTAAAACAAACCACAATACGATTGGTGACCAACATAGAGTAACCAACTTTAAGTTAACAGCGGAAGCATAAAACGTAAGTCCAAAACATAAGTTCGTAGTTCATAAGTTTAAAGACTCAAAACATAAGTTTCATAAGTTTATAAGGTTTAATTATTAAGTACGGGACATAACAGTCCGCATCCCACAACAACCTCCTCCTCGTGCAAGCTCCATAATCATCTAGCGACCTATAAGGCATGTAACAACGAGTCAACAACAAAGTTGAGTGAGTTCACGGTTGGTTGATTAGTTTTAAGTTACTTCTGAAAAACGTGGTTTGACTTTCGTTGGCTTATATGCTGTGGGGGTTACCCCATAGTTGAAAGTATGTTTAACCAGATCCTTTTTATTACCCAAATCATACCCATAATTAGTGGGGGCTTTCCCCATGTGAACCAATAGACCATGCATATCGACAACTGACGAACATTAAAGTGCTCTACATCAGTGTCTATCATCACTGACAGTTTGCCATAGTCCATTAGTACACGCTTGTCCGCCGGCACGGTGTGAGTTTTGTTAAACCTAATAGCGCTATTAACTAATGACCCGCTCGCCATTGGCCTCGGCGATTAAGTCGATATAATTATAAGGGACTGAATGATAGACTTTTATCTAGTAAGTTTTAAGGTTGTTGTCCTACCCAAGGAGGACGAACGTACGTATTCTGCACAAGGAGAATTCGTAGGATTAATAATGGCATCCTACCTATGGAGGATGGCCGTACATATCTACCCAAAGGGGATATGTAGATTTAGTTTTAATTCTTTAACCCATTCCCAAACCACCGGGAATCCCATGCCTTGTAGAAAGTGTGAACTCACCTCGGTTTGCTCGGTTAGATTCTCAAATATAGCTAACACTCAAGGTCGGTCAATCACTGCCTAATATGATTACCAGTTAGTCATTTAGTGGTTTTCAAATAGAGCACAAAGTTCCTACACGTATTTACTACATAACATGCATTCACTTTAATAGTTCACGCTCATATAAACATTCCACCTATAGCTACTCAAGAACAAGCATACGATATTGCACATATTACTTTCATTGACAAATAACATGTTAGATCATTCTCAGATAACATACTCGACATTTAGACACGCAAATTACTACTTATGTCGTTTCGGCTTTAATATTCAAAACCGGGCTGTTTTCGGGCATTTTAATAAAATAGTTAACTTATTCCAAAAATTCCAAAATATTTACAGCATGTCTTAAACAATCCAAATATTATTGTGTAAAAATCTCTGGATCCGATTCATCACCAATATTTTATAAAAAATCATTTTCCGGACTGCACTCAGATTTATCTTTTTCTGACTGCAGTCCACGGAATAATTGATTTAAAATTCATCGAAAGTTCGATTTACGAAATTCCAGTGGAAGGATTACAAATACATCAGTGGTCATTTACAGTACAAGTTTCATGACCTAGTTCTACTCAGGTTTCAAGTTATGACTAAATATATAACACCCATTTACTGCTGTAAAAACTCAGCTTTACCTGTTGTTACAAATCGACCCTTTAAAAATAGCAAACGAAGTCCAAAAATTATGATTCCAGTTCCATTAGAACCATATTTCATAATACATAAACCTAGACTTCAGAAAATACATTTTTCGTTTTATTAAGGTCCTGTTACAGCCAACTGAAGTTGGCTGTAATCACTAATCAGACTCCTGTTTTCAGCTTTTAGCTTTCTAACTCGTGTTCGATTGATTCCGTTAACATGTTTAGTGATCACAACAACATCAAACATCAATATTAACAAGCAAATCATCAGATAATCAACAAGAATCAAAACAACTTCATATTAACATTATTTCTTCATGTTTAAAGCTTATGTTTTAGTTTTAACTTTATGTTCTTTAGTGTTCTTGAAGTTCTTCTCATTTACCATCATGTTTCATACTTTAACCACCTCCATAGAATGTGAAATGAGTAGATCTAAGAGACTTACCACTAGCTTAAAGCTAGGAGAGTTCAAGTGTAGAAAAGTGGTGGTTAAAAGAAGATGAGAGTGGTCCTTCAACTTCCGAACACACCGAGCTTTGTTGTATGCCTTCTAACACCTATGTGTGCTCTTAGAATGCTTGAAGATGATCAAGTGATGGTGGTGGTGGGTGGTGTGGTGGTCGGCCGAGCTCAAGAAGAGGGGAGGAAAGATTGATGGTGTTTAGTTTGTGAAGATGAGAATGAAGGATGATCTTGTGGTTAATTATATAACCTTTCCAACATACTATTATCCATTAGGTTAAATGTCTCATAAGTACATAGCAAGTTTAATAAACAAATCAAGAAAATCAAGGGTGGGATTCACCCTTGAAACCGTATGGTTGGGGGGGTCTAGTTGGGTTTCAACTAAATGGTTAAGGATCTTGGTTGGAAATCAAGAGTTTAGTTGGTGTCTCATGTGTGTTATGTAATATATAGTGTGTTAGGGTGTTCGGAACCCATAACTAGTTTAGAAAAATAGAACCAATGCTTCTAGCATTATTTTGGTGTTCCGGGTAATGTCCGGTTGTTCGGTTTGATACAGTTCCATTAAAGTGATTAATTAATCCATAACGTGTCCTATATATATATATATTTTTTTGTAACATTTCTAATTCTCAACACTCAGGAAAACATACCGGACTATTTAGTAACTTTTCTGTATACTACTAGTATGTTAACAAGCACATGTAAGTATAACACAGTAATCAGAGAGCAGTTAAGTAATTCTACACAGTCGTCAAGCACTTTAATTATCATTAATAAATTGTACGGATACACGGAATTACGAGGGTTGTCACATTCTCCCCCTGTTAAGAGAATTTCTTCCCGAAATTTAGCACGGGGTTACTGAGGAAGCTAGTTATGTTGCGTTGGTTTCCTAGTTTTCCTGGGGTGTCCCATCATCCCCTCGTTGATTTGGAATTCCGTCCCGAAATTCTGCAGTAGCTTCAGCCTCAGTAGTGGTTGCACTTTTCTTAAACAGCTGGGGATACTTGAGTTTCATTTGGTCTTCTCGTTCCAAGGTATATTCTGGGCCACGACGGGAATCCCAACGAACTCGGACGAGAGGTATTCTGGTACGCTTGAGAATCTTAACATCTCAATCCGTAATCTCTACTGGTTTCTCAACGAATCGCAGCTGGTCGTCGATAGTGAGCTCCTTGAGAGGAACTATGAGGGTCTCGTTTGATAGACATTTCTTCAGATTTGACACGTGGAATACGTTGTGAACTCCGCTGAGTTCTTCAGATAGATTCAACCTGTAGGCGACTTTGCCAATTTTCTCGATGATTTCGAATGGTCCGACATAACGCGGATTGAGCTTGCCTGGTTTACCAAAACGAACTACACCTTTCCAAGGTGAGACTTTAAGTAGCACTTGATCCCCAACCTGGAACTCGAGTGGTTTCCTGCGCTTATCAGCATAGCTTTTCTGACGGTCACGAGCTGCCGCCATTCGTTGTCGTATTTGAGCAAGCCTTTCGGTTGTATCTACTACAAGTTCTGGGCCTGTTATTTGGCTGTCGCCAACTTCTGCCCAACAAAGAGGTGATCGACACTTTCGTCCGTACAATGCCTCGAACGGAGCAGCCTGGATGCTGGTGTGGTAACTGTTGTTGTACGAAAACTCCACCAAAGGGAGGTGCTTTTCCCAACCATTACCGAAGTCGATTACACATGCCCTAAGCATGTCTTCAAGGGTTTGGATGGTGCGTTCAGATTGCCCATCCATTTGCGGGTGATATGCTGTGCTCATATCTAAACGTGATCTAAAAGACTTGTGCATGGCTTGCCACAGTTCAGATGTAAAACGTGAGTCTCGATCAGAGATGATGGAGGTTGGCACTCCGTGCCTTGATACCACTGCCTTTAGGTAGATGTTTGCTAGAGTAGAAAACTTATCCGTTTCCTTGATAGCCAGAAAGTGTGTAGACTTGGTCAGTCGATCCACGATCGCCCAAATGGTATCATTTCCGCGTTTGGACCTATGCATACCAGTAATGAAATCCATGGAAATCTGCTCCCATTTCCATTTCGGGATCTCTGGTTGTTGAAGTAGGCCTGAGGGTTTCTGGTATTCGGTCTTGACTCTCGCACAAGTCAAACATTTGCTAACGTAGGTTGCTATGTGGGCTTTCATGCTAGGCCACCAATACGTAGTCTTGAGATCGTGGTACATCTTATCCGAACCAGGATGTACCGAATAACGAGACTTATGTGCTTCATCCATCACAAGCTCGCGTAAGTTTCCATAAAGTGGAACCCAGATGCGTCCGTTAACATAGTAGGCGCCATTTTCCTTTCGTTCTATTCGTTGCCTCGATCCTCGTAGGGACTCAACCCTGATGTTTTCTGCTTTCAATGCTTCAACCTGAGCATCACGAATTTGAGCAGGAAGACTAGATTGGATGGTAAGCTGTAACGCACGTACACGCTTAGGTATAGTGTCCTTTTTACTGAGGGCGTCGGCCACAACATTGGCTTTGCCCGGATCGTACTTGATCGCACATTCGTAATCATTCAAGAGTTCGACCCATCGACGCTGTCGCATGTTTAACTCTTTTGCTTGAAGATATGCTCGAGACTCCTGTGATCGGTGTACATGGTGCACTTGGTACCGTACAGGTAATGTCTCCATATCTTAAGTGCGAAGACAACTGCTCCCAATTCAAAGTCGTGCGTAGTGTAGTTCCTTTTGTGGACTTTAAGTTGGCGTGATGCGTAGGCAATGACCTTGTCATGTTGCATCAACACGCAACCAAGTCCTTTGATGGAAGCGTCGCAATAAACCACAAAATCATCTGTGCCTTCAGGCAATGAGAGGATAGGCGCACTACAAAGTCTATCCTTCAAGTGTTGAAATGCGGACACCTGTGCGTCACCCCAACGATAGGTGACACCCTTCTGAGTCAGTGAAGTGAGAGGTTGCGCAATCTTTGAGAAATCCTTGATAAACCTTCTGTAATACCCTGCCAAACCCAAGAATTGGCGGATTTTTGTTGGTGTGCGGGGTGCAGGCCAGTTCTTGATCGAGTCAACCTTGGATGGATCCACATAAATCCCATCCTTGTTTACCACGTGGCCTAGAAAGTGGACTTCGCGAAGCCAGAAGTCACATTTTGAAAATTTAGCATACAGATGCTCTGCTCGAAGAAGTTCCAGCATAAGTCGTAGATGCTGCTCGTGTTCCTCCTGACTCTTAGAATAGATCAGGATGTCGTCGATGAAAACAATAACGAACTTATCCAGGTAAGGCTTGCATACTCGGTTCATGAGATCCATGAAGACCGCAGGTGCATTCGTTAATCCGAAAGGCATAACCAGAAACTCGTAATGGCCGTAACGAGTTGTGAACGCTGTTTTGGAGACGTCCTCCTCTCGGACTCTCAGCTGATGGTATCCCGATCTCAAATCAATCTTAGAGTAATAGCTTGACCCTTGCAACTGGTCGAACAAGTCGTCAATACGTGAAAGATGATAACGATTCTTCACGGTCACCTTGTTAAGTTCGCGATAGTCAACACACATTCTGAAAGTACCGTCTTTCTTCTTCACAAACAAGACTAGAGCTCCCCAGGGCGAAGAGCTAGGACGTATAAAACCGTTTTCCAAGAGTTCTTGTAATTGCATGGACAGTTCTTCAAGTTCTGAAGGAGCTAGTCGATAAGGTGCACGAGCTATTGGTGCTGCTCCAGGAGCTAGCTCGATTTGAAACTCGTCTTGACGATGAGGCGAAAGACCAGGCAATTCCTCAGGAAATACCTCAGGAAAGTCGCGCACAATAGGAATGTATTCTATCTTCCTTTCTTCCGAGGATGTATCAGAAACGAGGGCTAGGATAACAGTGTGGCCCTTTCGCAAACTCTTCTGGGCCTTAATGAAAGAGATGATGCCTACGACAGCACCACTCATGTCGCCATGAATCACGAGGGGTTCTTCACCAGAACGAGGAATACGGACGATTTTCTCCTTGCAAATAATCTCCGCTTGGTGTTGAGATAGCCAATCCATCCCAATAACCATATCGAAACTACCCAGAACGATAGGAATAAGGTCGATAGAGAAGGTCTGACCAGCTAGGACGAGGTTACAACCCTTAACAATGCACGTGGCTTCAAGACTTTTAGTGTTTGCTAGTTCTACCATGTGTTTGGTGTTCAAAAGTGTTGGAGTGCGCTCAAGCATTTGACTAACTTTTAAGGACACATAACTAGTATCGGCACCCGAATTGAATAAAACAGTAACAAAGAAATCATCCAGGAGAAACTTACCCATCACAACATTGGGATCGTTCCTTGCATCACCCTACCCAATCACGAACGCAGGTCCCCTGGCTCCATTGCCATCATTGTTTCCCCCATTATTGTTTTCGTTCCCCCGATTGTTGTTGTTGTTCTATTTCCAGTTCAAGTGGGGACAGTTTCTCTTGAAGTGACCTTCAGCACCACACTGATAGCATTCCTTGTTACCCTGCTGTTGCTGCTGGTGATTCTGTGGAGCTTGTGGCTGCTGTTGACGATTCTGATTCGCTGGACGCTGACTCCTGCAATCCCTTGCAACGTGACCAAGCTTGTTGCACCGATGACAGTTGCCTTTACTACATGGCCCGCTGTGGTGCAGGTTACAGCGATCACATTTGGGGTGATTCCCCTTGTATCCACCCTGCCCTTGATTCCCAGAAGAATGCTGACTGGGGATCTTGTGCTCATTTGTCTTTTGCCGCTAGGACTGAGACTGAACTGGAATGAAACCCTTGCCTGAATTTCCATCCCACTTGCGCTTGTTATCACTGGGAGCACCAGTAGCAGTAGTGCTAATGCACTTGGGCAGCTTGCCCTCTTCCACCGCCTGATCGGTGAGTTGGTGCGCCAAACGAATGACTTGCTGGATTGTGGAAAGGTTGGCCGCAATTACAGACCCTTGGATCTCCGGGACTAAGCCTCTGAGGTATAGCTTGATCCGTCTAGATATGGGTCGTGACAAGTTAGGACATAAGTCAGCCAAGTCGTTGGACCTCTTTGTGTACGCCTCAATTTCTGCTCCTTCCATCTTTAAACCATAATACTCTATCTCAAGTTTCAGAATGTCATCCAGGTGGCAGAATTTTTCCTTAATCAAATCCTTGAAGTTGCTCTAGAGGGTGGCATTCGCGTCTGCCAACCCGAGCATCTGAACTTGTGCGTTCCACCAAGAATACGCTTTCCCTTGCAACATGACAGTAGCGTACTCTACTCGTTTTCCGGCTCACTTTCTTCGAATATATATTCGATTCTTCGGATCCAGCGTAGAAGGCCAATTGCCCCTCTAGTGCCATCGAAAGTGGGAGGTTTGCATTCCAAGAACGCCCTGAAGGTGCCCATATGTGTTTGAGAGTGTATGGGTTGACTCCCTGATTGGGTTGCTAAGGCTTCAGCAATCCGTTCGTTAATCAAGGTCGTCAGCTGACCCTGGGTCATGTCGAGACGTCCACTCATGATCTTCACATCGAAGGAACTCACGTAAGAAAGGTGTCGTAAAGTGCGTAAGTGTGGAGTGACAGAAGAGAGTAAGCACACAAGGTTCAAATAGCAGTTATCACATTAACTAATGCATACCATGAACAATGTACCATGTAACTAACAAGTAGGTAATGTAAACATAAACAATACCACCTAGGATGTTGAGTCTTGCACGTGGAGCGAAGCGTCGTTGTGGATCGTTGAGCACTGTACAGGTTATAGTCTGGTTTTATCAAAAAGCTTTTCCCCTTTTTAAAACCAAGTTCGCTATAACCAATGGCTCTGATACCAATCTGTCACACCCCCAAAAATCCACCATGCGGAGTATCACCACTTGGAGGCGTGACATGACGAGGATCGAGCCACCAATCATATTGAACAACACAATTAAGTAAGTAAAACCAACCACAATACGATTGGTGACCAATAGAGAGTAACCGACTTTAAGTTAACAGGGGAAGCATAAAACGTAAGTCCAAAACATAAGTTCGTAGTTCATAAGTTTAAAGACTCAAAACACAAGTTTCATAAGTTTATAAGGTTTAATTATTAAGTACGGGACGTAACAGTCCACATCCCACAACAACCTCCTCCTCGTGCAAGCTCCATAATCATCTAGCGACCTGTAAGGCATGTAACAACGAGTTAACAACAAAGTTGAGTGAGTTCAGGGTTGGTTGATTAGTTTTAAGTTATTTCTGAAAAACGTGGTTTGACTTTCGTTGGCTTATATGCCGTGGGGGTTACCCCATAGTTGAAAGTACGTTTAACCAGATCCTTTTTATTACCCAAATCATACCCATAATTAGTGGGGGCTTTCCCCATGTGAACCACTAGACCATGCATATCGACAACTGACGAACATTAAAGTGCCCTACATCAGTGTCTATCATCACTGACAGTTTGCCATAGTCCATTAGTACACGCCCGTCCGACCGGCACGGTGTGAGGTTTGTTAAACCTAATAGCGCTATTAACTAATGACCCGCTCGCCATTGGCCTCGGCGATTAAGTCGATATAATTATGAGGGACTGAATGATAGAGTTTTGTCTAGTAAGTTTTAAGGTTGTTGTCCTACCCCAAGGAGGACGAACGTACGTATTCTGCACAAGGAGAATTCGTAGGATTAATAATGGCATCCTACCTATGGAGGATGGCCGTACATATCTACCCAAGGGGAATATGTAGATTTAGTTTTAATTCTTTAACCCATTCCCAAACCACCGGGAATCCCATGCCTTGTAGAAAGTGTGAACTCACCTCGGTTTGCTCGGTTAGATTCTCAAATATAGCTAACAGTCAAGGTCGGTCAATCACGTCCTAATATGATTACCAGTTAGCCATTTAGTGGTTTTCAAATAGAGCACAAAGTTCATACACGTATTTACTACATAACATGCATTCACTTTAATAGTTCACGCTCATATAAACATTCCACCTATAGCTACTCAAGAACAAGCATACGATATTGCACATATTACTTTCATTGACATATAACATGTTAGATCATTCTCAGATAACATACTCGACATTTAGACACGCAAATTACTACTTATGTCGTTTCAGCTTTAATATTCAAAACCGGGCTGTTTTCGGGCATTTTAATAAAATAGTTAACTTATTCCGAAAATTCCAAAATTTTTACAGCATATCTTAAACGATCCAAATATTATTGTGTAAAAATCTCTGGATCCGATTCGTCACCAATATTTTATAGAAAATCATTTTCCGGACTGCACTCAGATTTATCTTTTTCTGACTGCAGTCCACGGAATAATTTATTTAAAATTCATCGAAAGTCCGATTTACGAAATTCTAGTGCGAGGATTACAAATACATCAGTGGTCATTTACAGTACTAGTTTCATGACCTAGTTCTACTCAGGTTTCAAGTTATGACTAAAAATATAACACCCATTTACTGCTGTAAAAACTCAGCTTTAGCTGTTGTTACAAATCGACCCTTTAAAAATAGCAAACGAAGTCCAAAAATTATGATTCCAGTGCCATTAGAACCGTATTTCATAATACTTAAACCTAGACTTCAGAAAATACATTTTTGGCTTTATTAAGGTCCTGTTACAGCCAACTGAAGTTGGCTGTAATCACCAATCAGACTCCTGTTTTCAGCTTTTAGCTTTCTAACTCGTGTTCGATTGATTCCGTTAACATGTTTAGTGATCACAACAACATCAAACATCAATATTAACAAGCAAATCATCAGATAATCAACAAGAATTAAAACAACTTCATATTAACATTATTTCTTCATGTTTAAAGCTTATGTTTAAGTTTTAACTTTATGTTCTTTAGTGTTCTTGAAGTTCTTCACATTTACCATCATGTTTCATACTTTAACCACCTCCATAGAATGTGAAATGAGTAGATCTAAGAGACTTACCACTAGCTTAATGCTAGGAGAGTTCAAGTGTAGAAAAGTGGTGGTTAAAAGAAGATGAGAGTGGTCCTTCAACTTCCGAACACACCGAGCTTCGTTGTATGCCTTCTAACACCTATGTGTGCTCTTAGAATGCTTGAAGATGATCAAGTGATGGTGGTGGTGGGTGGTGTGGTGGTCGGCCGAGCTCAAGAAGAGGGGAGGAAAGATGGATGGTGTTTAGTTTGTGAAGATGAGAATGAAGGATGATCTTGTGGTTAATTATTTAACCTTTCCAACATACTATTATCCATTAGGTTAAATGTCTCATAAGTACATAGCAAGTTTAATAAACAAATCAAGAAAATCAAGGGTGGGATTCACCCTTGAAACCGTATGGTTGGGGGGGTCTAGTTGGGTTTCAACTAAATGGTTAAGGATCTTGGTTGGAAATCAAGAGTTTAGTTGGTGTCTCATGTGTGTTATGTAATATATAGTGTGTTAGGGTGTTCGGAACCCATAACTAGTTTAGAAAAATAGAAACAATGCTTCTAGCATTATTTTGGTGTTCCAGGAAATGTCCGGTTGTTCGGTTTGATACTGTTCCGTTAAAGTGATTAATTAATCCGTAACATGTCCTATATATATATTTTTGTAACATTTTTAATTCTCAACACTTAGGAAAACATACCGGACTATTTAGTAACTTTTCTGTATACTACTAGTATGTTAACAAGCACATGTAAGTATAACACAGTAATCAGAGAGCAGTTAAGTAATTCCACACAGTCATCAAGCACTTTAATTATCATTAATAAATTGTACGGATACACGGAATTACGAGGGTTGTCACACTCAGACTAACTCCCTGGTCTCTAAGACCAACTCCCTGGTTTCTAAGAGCAAATCCCTGGTCTCTAAGACCAACTCCCCAGTCTCTAAGACTAACTCCCTGGTCTCTAAGACTAAATCCCTGGTCTCTAAGACCAACTCCCCAGTCTCTAAGACTAAATCCCTGGTCCCGAAGACCAACTCCCCAGTCTTTAAGACTAAATCCCTGGTCTCTAAGACCAACTCCCCAGTCTCTAAGACCAACTCCCTAGTCTGTAAGACCAACTCCCCAGTCTCTAAGACTAAATCCCTGGTCTCTAAGACCAACTCCCCAGTCTCTAAGACTAAATCCCTGGTCTCTAAGACCAACCTCCCTCAGTCTCTAAGACTGAATTATAAACATAAATTTTGAAATATGTATTTGTGCCTTTTGTTTGTAAAAATATTTGTTCCCTGGATCTGGACATTTAGTGTATGCAATGTAAAAAAAATGTTTGAAAACGTTTTCGTGAGAGCCCTGAGGATCATAGTCTAGACTCGAGAAAGAATCCTAGTTCGCTATGATCGAGGCTCTGATACCAAGCTGTCACACCCTGACTTTTGTGGAAGCGTGGTTATCTGGTGTGACTTCTTAATACCATAGCAATCAATCATAACAATGTTATATGATAAAAACATGAGATGTTCATCCATTAATAACGTTTAGAAAACCATAACATACTCGTTCTTGAAAACATGATAACAAAATAAGTTACAAATCATGACATGTTTAAATGAGTTCACAAGGACTCAACAAAAGCACTTAATTAAAACCTGAGTTTAGAATCATGTATCCCGTCCAGGAAAGGAATACACCCTCTAAACTCGACAATCGTGGATAACATCTTTTATTCAAACACAGCTTGAAGACACATGCATACACCTGCCAGATCCACTAGTTCCCTGAAATACAAGTAGTTTGAAAAACATCAACAAAAGTTGAGCGAGTTAATGTGTTTAGTATGTGCGCGCGAATAAACCTTTATAATCATTGTAAGTATGAATGTTTTGTAAACTCTGGTATGAAAGCAAATAAGGAAACATATTAGTTAATGTGTAACCACATGGTCCAACCTGCGGGTGCATGGGAGGGGATAGGACCTAGTCACCACATGGTCCAACCTTCGGGCGCATGGGTGGTGTTAAAGTGAGGTCACCACATGGTCCAACCTGAGGGCGCATGGGTGGGGTTAAGACGTAATCACCGTATGGTCCAACCTGCGGGTGCATGGGTGAGGCTAAGATGTATTCACCACATGGTCCAACCTGAGGGCGCATGGGTGGTGTTAAGACAAGGTCACCACATGGTCCAACCTGAGGGCGCATGGGTGGGGTTTGTTATGCTCAAATAGACCTATTACTTGTATCCCTCGATCGTACTACGAGGACTAATGGTCTTAGGATTTCACCTACCCAATCACATAATCTAACAGTTCCTTCCTTAGCTGACCATACCATTCGTAATTGTCTGTAACAGTATGTAACATGTATTTCACCCCGAAGTATAAAACTGAAAATAGTTAAGAGAAAAGGGGGACATGAACTCACTGTAGTGCGTCTTGTACCGGCAACTTAAACTCCGTCAGCTACACGACAACCTACAACGTACTAATGTCTATTAGACGAACGGGCCGTGCCTTGGCTTAGAGTTTAATGTTTTTGAGTTGTGTTTCTTGTGTCTCCGAATATTATTCCAAGTGATAATTATTTGTTAAAATAATAATTATTTTAACTTTAAATTATATTAAATTTTGGAATAGTTGTGTAAACAATATTTTGCATTAATACTTCACAAGCATTTTAACTCCGTATTTCCTTCCCAAGGATGGGGGTATTTATACATGTATATTGTAGTTCCGAAATATATTTTTAAGTCTCACTTAGAAAATATATATAACCTATTTGTTAAAAATAATGTATTCCAAAATATATATATTTTTCCCAAAAATAATATATTTTTGTTGGTGCATGTTTGTGACAACAGCTTAGATTTGGTCTTTGGATATCTTGTAATTAGATAAACGATAAACAGTTAGCGGGTTTAGCTTTGTAATAGTTAGTTATAATATTTGGGCTAACCAAACCCAAACAGATTGGGTGTATGGGGGCGAATTGGGCTTACACCAATTCGCAGCCCATGAGGTTTAATCTAGCCCAAGTAGCAAACCTTGTGTTATATAAACAAGGTTAGGCTTTAGGGTTTAGGTTAATCAGCCAAAACAGTATTTGTGAGAGATAGAATTTCATGAGAGCTTGTCTTGGACGAAATTGAGTTGGTTAGGGATCTTGATTGATTGTAATTCTTGTAATCGATAATCAATAAAGATCCGGTTTGAAAGTGAATTTCTGTTCCTACACTTTTCTGCTATATTCTGATCAAGAGGATTCCGCACTCTTGATTGGATCGAAAATTCTGTTGAAGATCCATACGACTAAAGGGGACCTACAATTGGTATCAGAGCATTAGGCTCTTGAAGGCTCGGTTCAGAATTGTGTTCTGCAGAAACAGGGAATTTTTCGAATTTTTGAAAATTAGGGTTTTTAAAATTTTTGAATTTTTCTGTTGGTTTGATAAATTTTTTAGAAATTTTGGCTGTTTTGATCTTCTGGTTTGTTTGTTTGGTGTTTTGCAGGTTTTCTGGAAAGATTTTGGTGATTCTGGAAAAGTTTTCTGCTGATAGACTTAAAGATTCAAAGGCTGTTCTTCGTGATTTGTGATCAGTTCTTCATTATTTTCGATAACTTTGAGCTGATTAGGCTGTTTCGATTTTGCAGGATTCTGTTAGAAAAGATCTGGAAATCTTCAAAAGTTTGAACAGATTAAGTTTCCAAGTTTACTGGTTCAGCGAATTTAACTGATTAGCGAATTTATGACCTGATATTTCAGTGACCAGCGAAATTGCTTGACCCGGCAAACTCAAATCCAAAGGCGACTTTGGTAACCGTGTAATCGTCCTCAGCGAGATTATTACGGTTTTTCGGCGATTTTACTGATCGTCGTAATAGCGAAATAGACGAGCGAATTTGATCAGCGAAAATAACCTTGTTAACCAGCATATTTAATCAGCCAGCAAAATTAAGTTGGACCAGCGAATTTAATTACAAGAGGAGTTAACCAGCAAAATTAAGTAATCAGTGAAAGTGTGCAGCGAAATTGTGGTAGCGAATTTGACTTGGTTTGCCAGCAAAATTAGCTAGAGGAATTAAAATCTAGCAAAATTAAAGTGGTGGAAGATTTTCTGGCAAGCGTAAGAAAAATTTAACGTTTTCATAAATAGAAAGTGATTCATAACTCGTTTCACTAAACCGTCTGCACCGTTAAATACCTTGCATTTTTTGGGTAAAAAAAAAAAGACTCTGGAAATTCCCGAGACGATTCTAATGGTATAATTTGGTAAAAACAGTTTTCGGTTAAATTTTGTACGGTTTTATCAGTACGGTTACGGTAAAACGTGTTTAAAGATGGTTAAAATGAACAATGTTAGTGAGACAGCTAAAAATTGGCCAAAGCTTAGAAACGTCGAAGAATATGCTGTTTGGAAGGAGGAGTTTGAATCAGTTGTGAAAAGTGAGGATTTTAGAATGTGGTGTTGTATGATTGATGGATATATTGCTCCTACACGTCATGCTGAAGGAAGGGTTATAGTGATGTCTTATGACAAGATGGATGAATCTGAGAGACAGGTGGTAGATGCTGAAAAGAGAGCCTTAGCTGCAATAAAGATGTCGTTACCTGATAGCATCAAGCATACCTTCCTAAAGTACACAAATTCAAAGGATATGTGGGCTGCACTAGAAAAGAGGTATCAAGGAAATGAAGATGTCAAAAAGAATAAAGCCTTGATCTCTACAGCATGTGAAGGTTCATATGATGGGAGTGTTCATCTGGAAGATAATGAGAATGCCTCTCAGGCATTCGTGGCAGAGATAGTGCCAGTTGATGAGGCTGAAGCTACTGTGAATGATGTTGAAGCTAAAGTGGAGAATGCTGAAGCAAAAGTGGATGCTGAAGTAGAGAAAGAGAGTGAAGCTGAACAGGTTGTTGCTGATGAAACCTCAGAAGTTCATGAGAAAGAGGTACAATCTAATTCAGTATGTTTGAGATGTCGTGAACTACAGGGTGAGGTTGAAAGGTTGTCAACACAAAACCAAAGTCTGGTAAGGGAGATGTCTAACATAAAAGAAGCAAATTTTTTTGCTAAAAGAAATGAATCCTCATACTTGAAGAAGATAAAAGGTTATGAAGCTGAAATTGAAGCTTTAACTTGCAAACTAAATGAAAAACTTCAAGTTATAGACTTAGCTCATGACATGATGGCTGAGAAAACAAAAGAGATTTCTGAAAAATGCAAAGAGTTGTCAGATGCACAACTCAAAATTGTTGAACTTGAAAAGAAATTAAGTCAATTCAGAGATTCGTCTTTTGTAATGAAACACATGATGGGTGGGTTAAAGAAAAGTAAGTACAAGACCAGTGTGGGCTTCCAGGGCTTTAATGAAGTTCCACCTCCTCTTAGTCATGACTATTCATTCTTGCCTAGTGAAGATGAGCTAGCAGACTTTATGGCATCTGCATCAAGTAGTTTCGCATCCACATCAAGTCAAGGTGATGGATCTGAGAGTGATGATGCTAAGAAGAACAATAACAGGGAACCTTTGAAAAGGAAAAATTCACCGCCTAAGAATAAAAATCAAGCTTTTGTTAAAAAGATTAATTTTGTTCAAGGTAGTGATATGAAAAATGAAACAATTGTTATTGAAAATGAATCAAATGTAGAGTTTGCTAAAAATAAAAACAAAGAAAAATCTGAAATTAGGCAAACTGAACAAGGTTCATCCAAGGGATCATCACCATCTGATAAGGGATCTACCTCAGAGACTCCAGCTAAGAAGTCTTTGAAAAGGAGATCGTGCTTCAAGTGTCACACAAAGGGACATGTAGCTAGCTGCTGTCCTAACAAAAAGAGTGAAGCACAAATTACTGAAAAACAGAGAGGGAAATCATCAGAGAAGAAAGGTGATAGTGAGGAGAAAGGATCAAATTCTCCAAAGAAATCTGCTCCTAAGCAACCAGAGAATGTTGTTGTTGGTGTAGATAAGGCAGAAAAAGGAACTCCACAAGTTCCTCGTTTTCAAAGAAATCAACCAAGATTTCAGCCTAAATCTCCACCAGGCAGATACGAGAGACCTAGAAGCAGTTCACCTAGAATGAACAATTTTAATGGAAATTCAAATAATTTCAGAAGTCAAGGTCAATATCAAAATCGATACCAAAATAATGGTGGTCGAACTTTTATAACAATGGCTTTAGAAATTATGATAATCAAGCTTCTTGGAATCAAAATTCAAGATATCAAAATCAAAATTTTCAAAGGTCAAATAGTCCAAACACATATAGGAACCCTCAGGACCATAGACCTTATGGAAATCAAAACCCATTTCCATCAACAGGTCTGAGATCCAAGACTCCAGTTAGGAGTAATGGATATTGGATGGATGTTCAAGTGGTTGGTGAATTTGGACGACCCAAGACCATTAAGGCTTGGGTCCCCCAATCTAACTAATTTCTTAGTTGGTGTGTGCAGGAGCTGCTAAGGAGGATTATCAACTTATGGTATGTTGATAATGGCTACTCTAGGCACATGACGGGGGATGTGAGATTGTTGTTATATATATATTAAATGATTTAAATTGAAGTTCAAAGTGCTGAGTCGACACACTAGATAACCTGCCAGATCTTTATACTAAAGCTTTTGACAGGGCTCGCTTTGAACATTTAGTCGAACTCAACGGGATGAGGAATCCTGAATAACTGGTTTTTCATAAGAATTTTGTAAATAGTTTACTGCTTTTCTTAAAAATCAAAAATACAAAAACATTGAAAAATAAAAAACATAAAAAAATAGAAAATTAAAAATGAGTTATCACTGTGTGAAAAAGAAGAAATGATAGTACATCAGCATGTTAGACTGTCACACTGAAAATGAAATTAAAATGCTTAAGTGTGATAGCAGCTTCATCATATGATGTACCAGTAGGCAAAAAGCATGAAATAATCAACTTACCAATGTGATATAAACCTAAATACAACTGAATATGAGTGGGGAACACATCAGTGGTGTATGGTTTAATGACCTTAAATCTTGCGTTGATAGATTGCCAAAATCTGAAGTTTTGGGTCTTTATACTGATTTTTCATCTGGGGATATCAGGGGTGACCTTCTGCTGTATACAGATATATGCTGACCTAGACACACCCAGGATATCTTAAAAGAGCTAAAATGCCAAAACCTTAAATGAAGAAGCTCTCAAAGAGAGTCATTCAAAAAATGCAAAATGCATAATTCGTACCAAAAATGGTATCTGTCTTAGCCCTCGATAAGATATTTTGGTCTCTTTGCTGTACGGAAGTACTGACCTGTTCACCAATTATCTAAACGTTGAAAAACAAAACGGATGAATTCAGTATACTCACCTACTACGATGAATCTTTGTGCATACCTTGATCGCGCGGGTATATCCTGAAGTGGGACACACTAGTATATCAGAAATAATATTACCTTAACGTATCATACGGTAATGGTACTTGAAATGTTCATGCATTTTGTTTAAGTGGACAAACATACTGGTAATCGTCTTGGACTGCTTTTCACGAAAATAAATAAAGAATTAACTACAAGTGTGAAACAGTTTGATTTTGCTGATATGATCTTCTTACCAGTGATTCTCACAAAAATAGAGTGTTTATTGCTTTTGTATTTACTTGCTTTCAGAAAATATGAAAATACAAAAATAGTGTCTTTTTCTGTTTAAAATTCTTAACGTACGGAAAACTGTTATTCTTGGAGGAATTGTTACTGATAGGGGGAGACGGTGTTGGAAAGTGAGTTCAAAATTTTTAATCATGCGGGTTATAGGGTGTGTGATTAAAAAGTTTTGCGTGTTGGTGATAAATTGAAAATGCTTAATCTGTGATACAGTTTAACTATTTCTTGAATAATAATAATTTATTTAACTGTGTTGAAAAATTCTTATGGTTTCTCGAGATGTTTGTTTTATAGTATACAGATTGAAGCAGTATGTTGTTGAGAAGTTGCTGTGAAATGTGAAGAGATGAGAGTTTGATTGGATGCATGGTAGAACCTCCTTTCTACATTGCAGACAAAGTTGAAGAGTTTGAAGATTGCTATTCAAATGCTGAATTGGAGTTTACTCAAACGCTAATGTTTTTGAAGGTTTGGTGATTGGATGCATCAGCTTAGGGGGAGTCTGTTGCTGACGAAAGATGTTAAAGCTGAAGCTATCCAAAGACCAAAGACAGTGCAAGATTACATGAAGATTGCAAGAAGACTGAAGACAGAGTTATTTTACGAAGCTATTGTCAAGGGGGAGTTTGTTGGTGCATGTTTGTGACAACAGCTTAGATTTGGTCTTTGGATATCTTGTAATTAGATAAACGATAAACAGTTAGCGGGTTTAGCTTTGTAATAGTTAGTTATAATGTTTGGGCTAACCAAACCCAAACAGATTGGGTGTGTGGGGGCGAATTGGGCTTACACCAATTCGCATCCCATGAGGTTTAATCTAGCCCAAGTAGCAAACCTTGTGTTATATAAACAAGGTTAGGCTTTAGGGTTTAGGTTAATCAGCCAAAACAGTATTTGTGAGAGATAGAATTTCATGAGAGCTTGTCTTGGACGAAATTGAGTTGGTTAGGGATCTTGATTGATTGTAATTCTTGTAATCGATAATCAATAAAGATCCGGTTTGAAAGTGAATTTCTGTTCCTACACTTTTCTGCTATATTCTGATCAAGAGGATTCCGCACTCTTGATTGGATTGAAAATTCTGTTGAAGATCCATACGACTAAAGGGGACCTACATTTTCACTTCTTGTATCAAAACAATATTTTTCAAAAGTACATTTGTAAAAGTATTTTTCCGGAATATTTCATAGGTTACGTTTTTGCGTTCGGTTTCACAATACCAAGTGTGTAACTTAAATATTTGTTCCGTGTGATTTTTGGTATTGTTTTGGAGTTGTAATTTCATGGTATTGTTAGGTTATATTATTTTACCCTAAAATATTATAACTAGTTCACAAATCATACAAATATTCACACATGCGTCTTGATATAAAATATATATTCTAAATATATATTTGTCCATTTTATTTACCAAAACCAACCTCCGATACTTTGTATTTTTGTAACAAAACCTATGGCGAAGTTTATTTTGGAAAACAAAGTTAAAACATATTTGTAAACACTTGTTAGAAAATATTTTCTAAGTGTTGGAATTTTTAGAAAATTTGGTCATAGTTTCCTTTGTAAATGGAGGTGTCCATGCTATTTAGCATATCATTTTCTTTTCAAAAATCATTCCAACAATCAACAACACTTCACTAATCAATATTACACTTACCAAGTGCAAAACTATTCTATTTATAGCACAACATGAACTTGATGTTTTATAAAAAAAAACGCGTAGTAACTCGGTGAAGTGTTTAGTGGGTTTAGTTACCCTCCAAAGTGTGCTTACTTTTGTTAAAATCTCATTCTCGGGATTTTTAGATGTTCACAACTTGTGAACATATTTTACAAAAATATTTATTTACAACATTTTCATGTTTCACTAGCATCCATATACTTATTTTATTTCCAAAAATAGTGTGAGTATATGTAAGAATCATGATCTTTCAAAAACCGTCTCTTAAACTTGGTTTGTTTAGAAAAATCATTCACAAGTCTTGGGTTTACAAGTTTACTAGTCCACTAGGTTTATTACTTTGTAAGAAAAATCATTTTTACTTTCAAGTTCATGTTAATCTAGAAGATGATTATTTCATGAAAGCACATAATCATCTCTAACTTGTTAAACCATGTTTTTAATCATACTTTAACAAGTTCCATATGATGATCAACCATCGTATTACTAGTAATCAACAAGTAATCAACAAGTAATCAACAAGTAATCATCCACATATTCAAAACAACCACATTCTAGCAATATTTCATTATGTTTCATCTTATTGAAGCTTATGTTTCATGATTCAAGATTCAAGTCTTTTAGTGTTCATAAGATTACATCATAATATATCTATTATCCACCAACAATATGAAGTAAACAAGAGTGTAAAGAAGTCTTACAACAAGCTTAAAGCTAGGGAAGAATAATGGTGAAAATCAAGTGGATAAAAGCTATAGATGGAGGTCCTTCAAGATCAGTGAGTTCCACACCTTCTAATCTTGCTTCTTACACCTCAAAGTGAGCTTGGAATGCTTGAACTAAAAATGAAAAATGATGTTGATGTTGAAGGGGGTTGGGCCGTAAGCTTTAATGGGGGAAGAGGAAGATGTGGTGAAGTGTTGTAATGAGAGTGAAAGGTTATACTCTTTTATATAATATTCTATTATCAAGGTCTTCTAGCATATCTATACAAATCTCTAACATATCTTCATGAGATCTTATGGAATCAAATAAAATCACATAAGATTATGGTGGTGGGACCACCTTGATGCCGTGAACAATGAAGGAGGGGGGGGGGGTTATGTGTTAGTTTTGAATCATGTAGTTAGATTATACTTCAAATCCAAGTGTATAGTTACAAGTGTTAGTTATTAGATAATTTAGTGGGTGTTAAGGTGTTCGGGGATCATAACTAGTCCAAAAATAATTAAACAATGTTTCTAGTAAAATTTTGGTGTTCCGGGTAATGTCCGGTTGTTCGGTTAGATACCGGTTCGTTAAAGTGTCTATTTATTCCGTTTAGTGTTCGTTATGTACCCCTTTGTGAAACTTTTAATTCCCGACACTTAGGAAAGTATTCAGGACCATCTAGTCATGTTTCTGCATAATATTAATGTATTAAAATGCTGAATTGCTGAATTTTCTGTAGAATTCTGCACTTTTAGGTAAGTTTGAGGCACTTTCCAGCACTTAAACTATCACCTAGTGACGTAGTTTTATTGTCCCTACTTCCCTACACTCCATACTAGTGTAGTACCTTGTCTCTGGCCCATACTGGGTCTTTAAACACTGTCTGTCTATGTACTGAACATCGTCAGCATTTTCTGAGTTATCCGCCCACTGTGCTAACCGTGCCTTGTGCATCGTTTATGTCACTAATGTCTGTATGTGATAAATGGTGTGACAGTATGAAATGTGATGCACATGTATGTATGATACAGAAGTCAGAAAGCAGTTTAAGTTGGCAGTTGTAATTAAGCATAGTCATTAAGCATAAATCAATATTAATTAAACGTACGGATGCATGCAAATTTGACGGTTGTCACATACGATTGGGTCATGTGACACCCGTGTCACTGAGACCATCAAACAAATGCCCAACCAATGAAATATTGTATTTCATACTTGGGATTTGTTAAAAATATGTGTATCGTTTACACATATCAATTCTTGTTTGATTTCAAACTCTTTATCGCTTTCTGGAGAGTTATACGCAAACTAGTGCGTAAACGTACTCAGTTTAATGCGAGAAATACTCCGGAACATCAACATATACTCAACATACCTTAAATAACCTTTACATAACTTAGAAATAAGTTTTGAAGGCTTTGGTATGGCAAAAACAAGTTAATTCGCTTAAAGGGACTAAATATGACAAACTGCGAAAGTATGTCAATTTGAACTGTAACGAACATTCCGGAACATGACCATAAGTTAAACACACCTTAAATATCCTTTACATAGCTTAGAAATAGGCTTTGAGGGGTTCGGTGTGCTAAAATAAACTTTTGGGTCATTCAGGGACTAAAAGTGTCAAAAAGTGCACAAGTTTGCATTTTCGCGCATAACTTACGTTCTGAATACATCCGGACATCCAAAAATTTATGTGAGCATGACTATATTATATTTTAGTGTTCGCCTTAAGAAAAATCCATTCGTCGCGTCATTTGGATCGTTTTTCGCGCTTATGCGCATTCCGTCGTAATTAAGCGAACATCGCGACCGTACGGCCAAACGAACCGACATCCGAGATATTTTTGAACACATTTTAAGTTCTCTATACTTTAACTTCATTTTAGAGCTTTGAAAGGGGGTTAACGGGCCTTAAACGTGTCGAAAATGGGCTGATTACACTGCAGGGACTAAAATGGTAAATCTGCCAAACTATGGCCTAGCGGTGCGCTACACTTTTAACGTAGCGGTGCGCTAGCCTGTGCCAGAACAAATAATAACAAACAGTCAGTAGATTATCAGCTGATTAAACCACAACCACATGCTTGCAACTTGCATTTTCAGCTGATAAACATCATTTCTAACCACCACAACTTTGCAACAAATGTACGGATGGGATTAAGGCACGTTTTCCATGAAACGATCTTAACGGTTCAACGAAAACTATATATACCCCATGCCTTTCATTGTTTTAAAGCACTAGAATCTGATTAATTGTGTTCTAAGTTGAAACCTTTGTTTCATACCTGAACTATATTGATCTAGATTAGCATTCGGGGACCCTTCGTAAGTATTCTTTCGTTCTTTTCCTTATTTTACTGCTTTTCGAGTCCGAAAGTCAAACTTTGTTTGACTTTCAGCGTTGACCAGCTTATGGTCAATGCGAAGTTCGTTTGAACTTCGCAACGTGATTGTAATCACGATGGTCATAGTCCCTTGGGACTATGCCTACTGATTACCACGTTGTCTAGGGTCGTAGGGTAAGCGATCTAACAAATCGCTTATACCTCGAACCCGACCCAGTTTGGTCGATCATTAGGATCCGACCAAACACATTAGGTGACCATAGTAGGTAGGGAATAACCTTCCGAGGTTATACCCTATGGTCACATCGTTTAAGTAGTTGTATGATAGGTAGTTTATATGCCTTAGGTAAATTACCAGAATACCCTTTTCATGTAGAATCGGTAATTAAGCATATGTAACCTAAACTTTTGTCACATAACTGATTATGTAACATGTTTAGGCATATAACACTTGTCATAGGACTAGTTAGGCGGTCCGAACGCGTTTCACGCGCACGACACGTTAAAGTAGCATAAGCTTCCTAAACGGGTCGTAATGGGTCGTAAACAATTATGTTAAGTTTCATTTAGTATGTAGGCTTTGTTAAACCAAATGACACGAGTCTCTACACTCGTTTGGTTTACGAAACCTCATTCTATCCGATCTTCCGATTTAGGTCCGGTTATTAACATAGATACCTATATTAGGTGCCGTTTGATTCCGAGATCTCTAGCATTACTTGGTGATTATCTTTATACATCTGAGCAATCTCAGGTGAGTACATAGACCCCTCTTTTACTGTTTTCCAAACTGTTTTGGGGTGGAACACATGTGCCTGCTTGTTACTTTCATGCTTTCCTGTTTTCACATCATATACATGCTATGTTCGTTAGTACATTATAGTACATGATTTCATTGCATCTTATGCTAGGTGTGCCCATTGTGTGCATTACTTAGTACATTGTTTTACATTACATTTCATGCTAGGTGTGCCCATTGTGTGCATTACTTAGTACATTGTTTTACATTACATTTCATGCTATGTATGCCCATTGTGTGCGTACTTAGTACATCGTTTTACATTACATTTCATGCTATGTATGTCCACTATGCGCATACTTAGTACATTGTTTTACATTGCATTTCTGTTGCATATGCTCATCCAGCATATGAACACATTATACTACATTTTGAACCGTTGAAATCATTTGACTATGTGAACCGTTTGTATCTGTGAACCGTGTGTATCTGTGAACCGTTTGTATCTGTGAACCATGTGAACCATTTGTATCTGTTGACATGTTTTACATTTGACAATAGACAATTGACATTACATAAACATTTCTACAATTGTTAAACATTACTTTGGTGGTTTGGGTTGATTAAGTGATTAAGTAACGATGCGTGTGTAATATGATACAAGCATGGTGGATACGCCGCTGGTACTTCCTATATATAAGTGCTTGTATGGTATTACATATCGTACCGTTATTTGAATCATTTCAGTTTGAGACATAGAACATTTTATACAAGTAACATACTTTTTACAAGACATTGATTTACAAACAACTTATTTTACACAAACACATTTTACATGGTTATTCATTTAACCTGACATTTATTTATACATATCATCTGGTCTTATCGTTTTTCAAATGATTTACAAGACAAAGCAAATTACAAGGTTCATGACTAAACATTTTCTCAAACATAAGTCATGAATCTTATTTTCACAAAACCTATGTATCTCACAGGCATTTTTATGCTGACGTACCTATTTTCACATGTGTTTTCAGGAGATGATGCATAGGACTTATCAAGACATACTTAGGCGGACCTGTGCCTTAGTGACTTAAAACGAGACAAGAACTAGTTAATTTATGTTATGTACTCTTGGTTTCTTGCTTAAAACAATGTAAACTTGGATGGTTGATTAATAAAACGAACTTTAATTTCCATGGTTGTGAAACATTAATTCTGTTACAACACTCCCCGATGTTTCCGCCACGTTTTGTATGTTCTACGTGGTCGGGGTGTGACAGAAAAGATGGTATCAGAGCTCATGGTTATAGGGAATTAGGTTATTAGTAATACTTTGACCTAGTCTATAACCTTCTTAGGACCCTAACGCGAGTTTACTTGCGTTTAGTCATAAAACAATACCGTCACCTATCCTTAGGCGACTACCACAACAAGAACATAAATTTCAAAACCGCTTTGAAAACTAATCATCTGTTCTAGGATGATTGATTACAAGGTTTTGAACCCTCTATTGTAAGGTTTTGAACCCTCTGTTATATGGTTTTGAACCCCTTTGAATTTTCAAAATCTCGTCAAGGTTTTGGGTTTTAAATAATGTGAACACGTGCAAACTGGAAGGGTGAATGCCTGTATTCTTGGTTTTCTATCTAGGCTAGCACTTCGTATACATCTCATCAGACGCGAGACCAGTTGTGCTTACCTGGGAATTCTTGGGATGAGTGTTCACTTATAGGCGAGCATGTCTTCGCGATACATTATTTTTGACCCATTTACTTTGATTAGTCACTGTGTGTCGTTTGTTTACCTCGTGGTAACAAACAAATGACCACTACCCTTGCTTTCATCAGATTTGTTTCATCTCATTCTTTTCGTCTAATTCTCTCACTCGTTTCCTTTCATGTTTCCTCTTTTAGAATGCCTCCTCGACGCGAAAACCAGATAGCGACTGCCGAACTGGCAGAAATCATTGCACAACAAATGGCTGCTCAATTCCCAAACCTCTTTGCTCAATGGAATCAAGCCAACAACAACAACAATGGTCCATGCAATTTCAAGAGTTTTAACTCGGCGAAACCACTCAAGTTTAGCGGTTCTGAGGGAGCGACTGGGCTTCTTCAATGGTTCGAGAGCAGTGAGAATACTTTCCGCCATGTGCAGTGTCCTGACAATCGCAAGGTCGAGTTTGCTTCGAGTGTGTTCCAGAAGAGAGCCCTTACGTGGTGGAACGGGGTTATGAGAGATCGTGGTGCAGAAGTTGCTTTAGCACAGACATGGGCTGAACTTAGAGCCCTTATGGTGAAGGAATTATGTCCTCGTCATGAGATCAGGGCCTTGGAAAGGGAATTCGACAATCTTGAGCAAGACAGCGGTGAGCATCGAGCCTACACGGACCGTTATGAGGAGTTAAGTCTGTTATGCCCAAACATGGTCACGCCTTTGGATAAGGCAATCGAAAAGTACATTGATGGTCTCCCTGACTCAATACAAGACATTGTGACTGGAAGCAACCCTACTACAGTTAGACAGGCCATTGAGCTATCTGCAACCTTGACTGAATCAAAGATCAGGAAAGGTAAACTTTTCCGAAAAGGTGACAAGAAACCGGCCGAGGAACCGAACCCAATCGAGGAATCAAAGACCATGGATGAACAGACTGGATCCCCTAAGAGGCCAAAGAAGCGAAAGGCTTCTCAGAACTACGCTGTGGTCGCTCACAATGATCAAGCCGTCCTCAACCAACCAGCTCAACCCCTTGCCAGGAAACCCTACAATGGAACTGCACCTTTGTGCAACCAATGTGGCCTACATCATCATGCTGGGGTGAAGTGCCGCACATGCCAAGTTTGCGGACTTATAGGTCATACAGCTAGGGTTTGCCCAACCGCAGCTGCACCAAATCAAGCTGGCAACAATCCTGCTCAAGCTCGTTTTCCACCGGGATCTTGCTACAACTGTGGCGAGATGGGCCATTTTCGTAGGAATTGCCCAAGGCTTGCTAATGCAAATCCAGCGCAGGGATGAGCATATGATCAACCAGAAGACAACATCGTTTAGAAATAATCACGTCTTATGTATTATTTTCTTTTGTTGTCAAGATCCAAGAAACAGTTGTTATCGTTGTTTATAAATAAATCTTTTATTTACATTGCAATGTATTTATGTGATTGTATGTATAAACAACATATCCCCTACAATACCGACAATCAAGGAACCGCATTCCTTGAAAAACAGACTACTCCCAAATTTCTTCCATTGTATGATCTTTTGCGTTTTTCACAAAAATCCTAAGTACCCGTTTCTTCCAAGAGAAACGAAGTACGAGGTACCAAGTTAATAGCGATCAATAACAAGGTAATAACAATTAAACAACTATGTGATTATGTGCTTATGAACATTACAAGACAAACTGTGCGGACTATGCAAGGAATTACGTAATTATGGATGCATACATAATTATGGAATTTAGTGCACAGAAACCACAGCGAGCTTTGTCATGTACCTAGAAGTTAATCCTATTCATTTCCAATTCTGATGAAGTATCCGTTGAGGAAAAATGAACTAGCTATTCATTTTTTTTTTACTTCTGAAGAATATCCGTTGAGGAAATGAATATCCATTTATCCTTCGTTTCCAATTCTGAAGAATACCCGTTGAGGAAAATGACTCCGTTTGTGCATTTTCGTTCTGAAGAGTATCCGTCGAGGGAAATGAGTATCCGTTGTTTAATCCTTCATTTCCGAACCTGAGGAAACAACCGTTGAAAATGACTCCGTTAGTTCATTTTCGTTTCTGAAGATTATCCGTTGAGGAAATGAATATCCGTTTGTCTATCATTTTCATTTCCGTTTCTGAGGAAGCAACCGTTGAAAATGACTCCGTTTGTTCATTTTCGTTTCTGAAGATTTGTCCGTTGAGGAAATGAATATCCGTTTATCCTTCGTTTCCAATTCTGAAGAATACCTGTTGAGGAAAATGACTCCGTTTGTGCATTTTCGTTCTGAAGAGTATCCGTCGAGGGAAATGAATATCCGTTGTTTAATCCTTCATTTCCGAACCTGAGGAAACAACCGTTGAAAATGACTCCGTTTGTTCATTTTCGTTTCTGAAGATTTGTCCGTTGAGGAAATGAATATCCGTTTGTCTATCATTTTCATTTCCGAACCTGAGGAAACAACCGTTGAAAATGACTCCGTTTGTTCATTTTCGTTTCTGAAGATTTGTCCGTTGAGGAAATGAATATCCGTTTGTCTATCATTTTCATTTCCGAACCTGAGGAAACAACCGTTGAAAATGACTCCGTTAGTTCATTTTCGTTTCTGAAGATTATCCGTTGAGGAAATGAATATCCGTTTGTCTATCATTTTCATTTCCGTTTCTGAGGAAGCAACCGTTGAAAATGACTCCGTTTGTTCATTTTCGTTTCTGATGATTTGTCCGTTGAGGAAATGAATATACATTTGTCTATCATTTTCATTTCCGTTTCTGAGGAAGCATCTGTTGAAAATGACTCCATTTGTTCATTTTCGTTTCTGAAGATTGTCCGTTAAGGAAATGAATCCCCATTTGTTTATTCCTTCATTTCCGCTTCTGAAGAATACTCGTTGAGGAAAATGACTCCGTTTTGTTCATTTTCGTTCTGAAGAATGTCCGTTAAGGAAATGACAGGATTATGCTTTACATATCTCGGGTGGTTATCTAACACAAAGTCACAAATAGACTCCTACGAATAAATTTCGGGACGAAATTTCCTAAAGTAGGGGAGACTGTGACACCCGTGTCACTGAGACCATCAAACAAATGCCCAACCAATGAAATATTGTATTTCATACTTGGGATTTGTTAAAAATATGTGTATCGTTTACACATATCAATTCTTGTTCGATTTCAAACTCTTTATCGCTTTCTGGAGAGTTATACGCAAACTAGTGCGTAAACGTACTCAGTTTAATGCGAGAAATACTCCGGAACAACAACATATACTCAACATACCTTAAATAACCTTTACATAACTTAGAAATAAGTTTTGAAGGCTTTGGTATGGCAAAAACAAGTTAATTCGCTTACAGGGACTAAATATGACAAACTGCGAAAGTATGTCAATTTGAACTGTAACGAACATTCCGGAACATGACCATAAGTTAAACACACCTTAAATATCCTTTACATAGCTTAGAAATTGGCTTTGAGGGGTTCGGTGTGCTAAAATAAACTTTTGGGTCATTCAGGGACTAAAAGTGTCAAAAAGTGCACAAGTTTGCATTTTCGCGCATAACTTACGTTCTGAATACATCCGTACATCCAAAAATTTATGTGAGCATGACTATATTATATTTTAGTGTTCGCCTTAAGAAAAATCCATTCGTCGCGTCATTTGGATCGTTTTTCGCGCTTATGCGCATTCCGTCGTAATTAAGCGAACATCGCGACCGTACGGCCAAACGAACCGACATCCGAGATATTTTTGAACACATTTTAAGTTCCCTATACTTTAACTTCATTTTAGAGCTTTGAAAGGGGGTTAACGGGCCTTAAACTTGTCGAAAATGGGCTGATTACACTGCAGGGACTAAAATGGTAAATCTGCCAAACTATGGCCTAGCGGTGCGCTACACTTTTAACGTAGCGGTGCGCTAGCCTGTGCCAGAACAGATAATAACAAACAGTCAGCAGATTATCAGCTGATTAAACCACAACCACATGCTTGCAACTTGCATTTTCAGCTGATAAACATCATTTCTAACCACCACAACTTTGCAACAAATGTACGGATGGGATTAAGGCACGTTTTCCATGAAACGATCTTAACGGTTCAACGAAAACTATATATACCCCATGCCTTTCATTGTTTTAAAGCACTAGAATCTGATTAATTGTGTTCTAAGTTGAAACCTTTGTTTCATACCTGAACTATATTGATCTAGATTAGCATTCGGGGACCCTTCGTAAGTATTCTTTCGTTCTTTTCCTTATTTTACTGCTTTTCGAGTCCGAAAGTCAAACTTTGTTTGACTTTCAGCGTTGACCAGCTTATGGTCAATGCGAAGTTCGTTTGAACTTCGCAACGTGATTGTAATCACGATGGTCATAGTCCCTTGGGACTATGCCTACTGATTACCACGTTGTCTAGGGTCGTAGGGTAAGCGATCTAACAAATCGCTTATACCTCGAACCCGACCCATTTTGGTCGATCATTAGGATCCGACCAAACACATTAGGTGACCATAGTAGGTAGGGAATAACCTTCCGAGGTTATACCCTATGGTCACATCGTTTAAGTAGTTGTATGATAGGTAGTTTATATGCCTTAGGTAAATTACCAGAATACCCTTTTCATGTAGAATCGGTAATTAAGCATATGTAACCTAAACTTTTGTCACATAACTGATTATGTAACATGTTTAGGCATATAACACTTGTCATAGGACTAGTTAGGCGGTCCGAACGCGTTTCACGCGCACGACACGTTAAAGTAGCATAAGCTTCCTAAACGGGTCGTAATGGGTCGTAAACAATTATGTTAAGTTTCATTTAGTATGTAGGCTTTGTCAAACCAAATGACACGAGTCTCTACACTCGTTTGGTTTACGAAACCTCATTCTATCCGATCTTCCGATTTAGGTCCGGTTATTAACATAGATACCTATATTAGGTGCCGTTTGATTCCGAGATCTCTAGCATTACTTGGTGATTATCTTTATACATCTGAGCAATCTCAGGTGAGTACATAGACCCCTCTTTTACTGTTTTCCAAACTGTTTTGGGGTGGAACACATGTGCCTACTTGTTACTTTCATGCTTTCCTGTTTTCACATCATATACATGCTATGTTCGTTAGTACATGATTTCATTGCATCTTATGCTAGGTGTGCCCATTGTGTGCATTACTTAGTACATTGTTTTACATTACATTTCATGCTAGGTGTGCCCATTGTGTGCATTACTTAGTACATTGTTTTACATTACATTTCATGCTATGTATGCCCATTGTGTGCGTACTTAGTACATCGTTTTACATTACATTTCATGCTATGCATGTCCACTGTGCGCATACTTAGTACATTGTTTTACATTGCATTTCTGTTGCATATGCTCATCCAGCATATGAACACATTATACTACATTTTGAACCGTTGAAATCATTTGACTATGTGAACCGTTTGTATCTGTGAACCGTGTGTATCTGTGAACCGTTTGTATCTGTGAACCGTGTGTATCTGTGAACCGTTTGTATCTGTGAACCATGTGAACCATTTGTATCTGTTGACATGTTTTACATTTGACAATAGACAATTGACATTACATAAACATTTCTACAATTGTTAAACATTACTTTGGTGGTTTGGGTTGATTAAGTGATTAAGTAACGATGCGTGTGTAATATGATACAAGCATGGTGGATACGCCGCTGGTACTTCCTATATATAAGTGTTTGTATGGTATTACATATCGTACCGTTATTTGAATCATTTCAGTTTGAGACATAGAACATTTTATACAAGTAACATACTTTTTACAAGACATTGATTTACAAACACCTTATTTTACACAAACACATTTTACATGGTTATTCATTTAACCTGACATTTATTTATACATATCATCTGATCTTATCGTTTTTCAAATGATTTACAAGACAAACCAAATTACAAGGTTCATGACTAAACATTTTCTCAAACATAAGTCATGAATCTTATTTTCACAAAACCTATGTATCTCACAGGCATTTTTATGCTGACGTACCTATTTTCACATGTGTTTTCAGGAGATGATGCATAGGACTTATCAAGACATACTTAGGCGGACCTGTGCCTTACTGACTTAAAACGAGACAAGAACTAGTTAATTTATGTTATGTACTCTTGGTTTCTTGCTTAAAACAATGTAAACTTGGATGGTTGATTAATAAAACGAACTTTAATTTCCATGGTTGAGAAACATTAATTCTGTTACAACACTCCCCGATGTTTCCGCCACGTTTTGTATGTTCTACGTGGTCGGGGTGTGACAGGTCAACCTCCCCATTATAGACTGGCGGTTTGCACGCCATGAACTCATTGTATGTACAAGGCTTTCATCCTCCGGACTTCTCCTTCGTTATATTAGCATTATCTTCCAATTTCTTGATTCTTTCATCGACCACTGTTAGTACCGTGGTCTGGATCTTATCGATGAAACCAGACAAACTATTTTCAATTGCCTTTCCAACCTCCTCGGCAATCACTTCTCTCATTTGCTCGGTGACTCTTGGCACCGCATCATCGTTACTTTCATCCGCCATCTTTAATACTGAAATGTTTACATTAACCGTTAAACATTTCATTTTCAACATATGATTTACTTGTTTTGGTTTAATCAAGTTTATAACTTGATTCAACCGTTCTTTGTTTCATGCATTTCCGTGTTTGAGTGAATCTACACACTCTTTTCGTGCATATCCTTTCATGTTTCATTTCTATATTCTCTATATCTACTTAAAACAATTAACACTTACCGGATGCTTGATCAAGCTTGAACCGAACACACTTTATTGACAACCCTTAGCTCTGATTACCAACTTGTAAGACCCGGTTTAAATAACGAGATTCAAGACACTAGATAAGCATTTAGTACCAAAATATCAAGTTTACAAAAACATTTGTGATCAAAAGACCATATTTGATCCTAATATTCCAGTTAAAAACAAAATTATCCATTAAACTTACAAAACATAACTTCAAGTATCTACTAGATAACATTTGAAAACATAGTTCAAGTATCTAGATTTTTGCTAAAACAAAATAGATCAAGTGCAGAAGCTTTGTTTAGTGTGTTTGGTTCTTGATAATAACTTGATCACCATCCGGGTTAGGTCCATCTTCACACCTACGGTCAATATCATAAAAATGATTAGTATTGGCACTTTAAAAATCAAGTGTAACATAAACCATGTTCAAAACATAACGAAAACAAGGAAATCCCACATCCCGGGGCGGTCGCGCCGCGCGAGGAAGGAGGGGGAAGGTCATCGCGTGACGCCAGCACCATCACGTCGCGCGACGGTGAGTGTGTTCGGCCTTGGCGCGATGCCAGCACGCAATTTTGACAGATTGTTGTTAGTTTTGAGCTGCAAATCAGTCCAGCACTATTTTTAACAAATACAAACTTGAATTTGACATAACTTTTGACTCGGGCGCCCGTTTTAGCCGATTCTTTTTCCTACGCGACCGTAATTTAATCACGGACGCGATTATCAACACGTTTTGCATAAAAATATCATTTCGAAAATAGTTGTCCTATAATTTGTCTCTTATTTATTTGATCCAATTGTTTACAAGTCCTATGGCATGTATTGTTGTCATCACAACTATAGGCCAATGCACCCGTTTTTGCGTTTACCAAATATGAGCTTTTGCTCCCCTCCCGAGGTTTCTTATGCAATAACCATCATGCTTATTTCCAAGGATTTAACCATGCCTTCCGGAATCATTTGACAAGCGAATGTTCCGACCTATAATCCCTCTACAAGGGCTCATACTTTTGTAACGGAATTGTGTGTCCGTTACACGACCTACACTTGATTATATAACCAATCACAAGTGATGGTTATTAATTTCTATGTTTGTAACACAACTTGTTTTGACCCGTTTAGATGCCGAATGGGTGTCTCCATTGCTAGATACATCCAAACTCTAATTCTAACTCATGTTTTGACCCATTTTACTTGTTTAAGGCACTTTGTCACTTCCGTGACTTAATGGTTTCGCTTGTTTACCAAATTTCAATATAACAAAGTAAGACTAACAATTAAACATAATGTAGCGAAACTATAAGTCGTGTACCTTTAGTGCACACCTTTCAAACGCGTATCCCCTCTGGCGTGTCCACTTGATGATCCGGATTCCTTGCCTAAAGAGTTCAATTCAAAATAAATTTAGAACTCTTTCATATGCCTTAACGCACAATTCTCTATAATAATCGAATCTCCGTTTTCACCCAACTTTTTACATTTTAATCCTCATTTAGGCGTTTTATCAAACACCTAGTGGGTCAGATTTTTACATAACCATTACTAGTTTCTTGACATGTTATTTTCTTCTATATCCACTTCAATTGGGCAATTTGCAACAAGTTTCAACATCAATATTTTTTTTTCTGAATTTAACACATAAATTCAGTTTTCACTAAAAAGCAAATCATAATCTCAGTGTTTGTCTAACTTCTACAATTTCATTAATCACTTACCATGAAATCACAAACCCTACAAGTATGATGCAAGGTTTTCACAAGAATCATCTAGGGTTTAACCCTAGACATCATATTACTTCTAGATTCATCCATGCATGACATATTTAAGCTCAATTTCAGTTTCTTACAATTAACCTAGAATTCAAGATGAATCAAAACATCACGATTTTACATACCTTATGATCCTTTCTACTAGGTGATCATGAATTTGTTCTTGAAATTCGATTTAGGCTTCCAATTTTGAGCTTTTGTGAGGATTTGGGTTTGAAAGGGAATCCCTGGTCGCCCCCTTGTTCTGATCGACCCAGACACGCACGTATGTGGGTGTTTGGTGTGTTAATTTCTTATTTTAATATTCCACTTTCAATCTTTGCAAGTTTGGTCTCTTAGCTTTTGTTTAATTTATAATCTAGGTGTTTTAACCTTATTATATGCCACTACAAGGCTCGTAGTTGACTGGGTTATAATTTCCTAGTTAGCTGGTTCCTGTTTAATTAACACTTAATAATTCTGATTTAGAGTTTTATAAATTCCGGGTTGTTACATCTATAAGGATGTTACATCTATGATGATGATGATCCGATATGAGATGATGATGATCCGAGATGATTTGAAGATGATCCGAGATCAAGGCAATCATCAAGTCCGAGATGACTAATGATGATCCGAAATGCTATGAATGAAATCCGAGATCAGATGAAGTCCATCCGAGATGAGTAGAAACAGTCCAGAAACAGCAGAAAACCGAAATAGTAATAGTAACCGTGAACAGCAGTATCGCGATATCAGATCCAAGCCTGGAAAACAGGTTCGCAAGGCTCTGATACCAATTGTAAGTCACGTAACGAGATCACAATGATATCGCACTAGCTTGAGAGGTGGCGGAATCACACTAACTAGCTAAGAAAGAACAAAGGAGATGAAAAACAAAGATTCTTGATTGAATGATTACTTCAAACTTGCATACATATGATATGTCTAATACAAGGAAGCTAATGTCACTAACCATGCACCTAATGACATAACCCTACTATTTATAGTAAGTGTTTAGGGAGGAGGCTCCCTAAACCCTAGGCCCAATCTTATCCACTAAGCCCAATTACAACCATAACCCAAAATGCCTACTAATCCACTAAACTACTTATCCATAAACCTTCAAGGGTCTAACAGTAAGGATTCATATGGTACAACCCACATAAGCATTATGTATTAAAAGTTCTTTTTGTCTCATTCAGTTGATTTAAAAAGTGTGATAAGGAATTTTGTTATTTCCGTACAACCATGAAATCACACACTAATTCTTGGGCCCCACTTGATAAGATTTAAAAATGTATGTCGGTCGCATAAGGCAGATTACAATCGCACACCTTAGTGATGGGTCCCACCACTTGTCTATATATTTCATTTTAATTTCACAATGAAATGTCTGGCCCCACATGTTTAGTAATACTGAATATTATAACCGCACACTTTTGTCTCGCACACTTTATAAACTGGCCCCACCACCACCTTTCACACACCTTTTGTTTGATTTGGTTGCACAAAGTCCCTCAATTCGCATACTAGAATTTTTAAAATAATACAGACCAACTCTTCATTTTTGGGCCTCACCTGCTGGGCCGCTCCATGAAATGGCCCCACTTCTGGTTTAAACCAATCGCACACTAACTGGGGTCATACTCTTTGTCACACCCCAACCGTGTAAAACAACAAACCGCGGCGGAAACGTTGGGGAGTGCTGTAACAGAATCATTTTTTCACAACCATGGTATTTAAAGTTTAGTTTTATTTAGAATTAAAGTGATTACATTGTCTTAAAAACAAAGAAAACATAACATAAGTTAAACAGTTCTTGCATCTTTTAAGTCACTAAGGCCCGAGTCCGCCTAAGTGTATCACGATCCTTATCATGCATTTGCTCCTGAAAACACATGTGAAAATAGGTACGTCAGCATAAAAATGCCTGTGAGATACATAGGTTTTGTTGATGCAGGATTCATGACTTGTAAGTTAAAAGAAAGGTTTAACAAAAAGTAGTCTGAACCTTATAAAAATGTTTTCTTTTATAAATCATACGAAAATCGATAAGAAATCAGATGATATAAAAGAATAATGCATGGTTAAATAAATAACCAAGTAAAAATGAGTTTTGTATAAAATACGTCGTTTGGAAAATAATGTCTTGTGAAAATATGTCATTTGTATAAAATGTATCTTGTAATAGGTCATGTCTCTGTATATAAAAAATGTATCATTTCTTTGTTTCTGTTGAAGTGGTTTAAATAACGCTACGATATGTAAATCATAAAAGCACTTATATATAGGAAATACCGGCGGCATATCCACCATGCTTTTATCATATTACACACGCCTCGTTATGTAAATCACTTATCAATAACCACCCAAAATGTCTTGTTTAAACCAATGTCATAAATGTTTATGTATAAACAATGTCTAATGTCAAGTGTAAACCGTGTCATGTATAATCAAATGTAATGTATGGCAAGTAAAAAGTATTTACTCAAACCATATGTATAATGTAAATGTATAACCAAATGTCATGTATGGTGAATAAAAAGTATTTACTGAACCCCATATGTAAAATGTACAAAACAATGTTTTTGAATAAATCATAGTTTAAATCAAAAGTTTTGTTTTGCAAAATCAATGCTTTATTGTTATGAACATTTATGCAGTAATGTTTATCGCATACATTCAAGCCTTGTGACTGTCGGACAAACCCTTAACAAGCTAAAGGTTTATCAATTATGTATATCGGATTCTGTCATTCCTTACGTCCAAACAAACCTAGGATTCCAGGAATGGGAGTTGTCAATTCCTATGGTACCATTACTTACTACCGAGCGGCGTGATCAATGTTAATGAACGTATTTTTGTCCCATTAAACATACCAAATGAAAAACCAATGTAAGCATGTTATGTAAAAACCATGTACTAAGTATGCTAAGTAAACATACGAAGTAGAAATGTCATGTAAATCAATGTGCTAGCATGCTAAGTAAACATACATAGCAGAAATGTTTATGAAATCAATGTGCTAGCATGCTAAGTAAACATACATAGCAAAAAAGTTTATGAAATCAATGTGCTAGCATGTTAAGTAAACATACATAGCAAATCATAAGTGAAATCACGTACTATATGTGTACTAAGTGAACATAGCATGTTTATGACATAAAAGCTTGAAAAGCATGAAAGTAACAAGTAGGCACATGTGTTTCACCCAAAAATATTTGAAAACGGTAAAAGAGGGGACTATGTACTCACTTGATATTGCTTAATAGTCTTGAAATAACAACCAAGTAATGCTCAAAGGATCACGGAATCAAACGACACCTAATATAGGTAACTATGTTAATTAACCGGACCTAAATCGGAAGATCGGATAGAATGAGGTCTCGTAAACCAAATGAGTATTGGAACTCATATGATAATGTTTAACAAGGCCTACATACTAAGTTGGAACCTATCCTAAGTGCTTGTGACCAGTTACGACTCGTTAAGGTAGTTTACGCTACTTTAACGTGTCGTTCGCGCAGAAACGCATTCGGACCGCCTAACTAGTCCTATGACAAGTATTATATGCCTTAACATGTCTAATAATATTGCATAATCAGTTTAGATGTCAAAATTTAGGTTACATATGCTTAAAATCAAATTATGCGTAAAAAGGGCATTTTGGTCATTTTCCTAAGGCATATATACTACCTATCATACAACTAACTAAACGAAGTGACAATAAGGTATAACCTCGGAAGGTTATTCCCTATACAACTATGGTCACAAAATATGTTTGGTCGGATCCTAAGAATCGACCAAACGGATCGGGTTCGAAAGTCTAAGCGGTTGTTTAGACCGCTTAACTTACGACCATAAATAAGCACTAAACTAAAATTGACGAGTTAAACATGTTAAAACATGTTTAACTAAGTTAGAAAACAGGTTTGATGTCAAAACAAAGTGTTTTGATACCCGAAAATAGCTTCGTTGCAAAATGCGGATAAACACGCATTTTGACCGAAACTTTGACTCGTCACTACGCCTAATCAACGCGGAAATCAGTAGGTATAGTCACAAGGGACTAGAACCATCGTGATTACGCTCATGTTGCAAAGTTCAAACGAACTTTGTGTTGACCAATCATGGTCAAAGCAGAAAGTCAAACACTATTTGACTTTCATGCTTGAAATGCATAACCAAGCATGAAGGAGACTTACAAAGGGTCCAAGCTTGGAACAAGAACAAAGAAAACTGAATAGGAGGCCTTCAACAAGTGTGAGACCATTCCAATAGAGCACGTGAAGAAGAAATTATGGAATGAGAAAGTTAGAATGAGAAAATGCTTGGGTATTTATAGATTTTCTTGGTCCATTTGATCATTGACATGTGTTTTTGAGTGAATCAAAGCTTGATCTTGGCCATACACATGTTACCCACATATTAGAATACTTGGGGAGTAATAAAACAAGCTCCATGTATTGAAAAACTAGGATTAAAACCATGTTCCAGCTGCTGAATTGTAGATTCTGAGAAATCTGCCCAGATCAGTCTCTGCCGCCCCGCGACCCAGACAGCTATGTCTGTCGCGCCCCGCCAGAGACCTCAGACAGAAGTTTCATTTTTTGGCAAGAGTGGTCCCTGCAGCCTAAAAACTTGATTTTCGACGCGTTTAAGCCCCGTTAACCCAATTTCAAGGTTCTGCAAGGATGTTAAAGTATAGGGGACTTGAAATATGCTTGAAAATATCATGGATGTCGGTTCGTTTGGCCGTACGATCACGTTATTCGGTTAATTACGACGAAACACGAACGGACATGAAAAACGATCCAAATTACGCGACGGGTGGTATTTTTACATTCCAATCACTAAAATAAAATATTTTAATGATTACAAAAAAAAATTGGATGTCCGGATATGTTCAGAACGTAAGATATGCGCGTAAATGCAAACTTACGCACTTTTTGATGCTTTTAGTCCCTATTGATCAAAGAAGTTTATTTTTGTACACCGAACCCCTTAAAGCTTATGTCTAAGCTATGTAAAGGATATTTATGGTATGTTTAACTTATAATCATGTTCCGGAGTATACGTTACTATACGAATCGGCAGACTTCCTCATTTTGTCACAAATAGTCCATGCGATAGAATAAACTTGTTTTTGCCATACCAAACCCTTCAAAACTTATTTCTAAGTTATGTAAAGGTTATTTAAGGTATGATAAGCATGTGTTGATATTTCAGAGTGTTTGTCGTGTTAAACTGATTACGTTTACGCATCAGTTTGCGTATAACTTTCAAGAAAATGATTTAGAGTTTAAAACCGAACAAAATCAAAACGTGTAAAATGTCAAACATAAATAAAAAAATATTGGGATCACAACACATTGTTTCATTGATAATTGAACTATTCAGAGTTTCTACAATGATTACACAAGCACAGATGTCACGGTCTCCCCTACTTTAGGAAATTTCGTCCCGAAATTTATTTAGAGGAAACTTGTGAGAATAGATGTGGATATTTCGCCTTCATTTGATCTTCACATTCCCAAGAAAATTCTATACCACGTTTAGATTCCCAGCGAACTTTAATAATTGTTATGCATTTGTGTTTGAGTCTTTTGACTTCACGATCCATGATTTCCACAGGTTTCTCAACGAAGTGCATCGTGTCATCAACACAAATTTCATCAAGTGGTATATGGAGGTTCTCATCAGCTAAACACTTTTTGAGATTGGACACGTGAAAGGTTGGATGAACATTTCCGAGTTCAGGAGGTAGCTCAAGTCTGTAGGCCACTTTTCCGATTCTTTCAACGATCTTGAATGGTCCAACATATCTTGGTGCAAGTTTTCCTTTCTTTCCACGTCTAATCACACCTTTCCAAGGTAATACCTTGAGTAGGACGCGATCACCGATTTGAAATTCCAAGGGCTTGCGTCGTCTATCTGCGTAACTCTTTTGACAACTTCTATCTGTCTGAAGGTTATCGTGAATTTTCTTGATCTTATCTGTAGTCTCCAGAATGAGTTCAGGTCCAGTAAGCTGAGCTTCACCTATCTCATTCCAGCAGACCGGTGAACAACATTTTTGACCGTATAGAGCTTTGAAAGGAGCCATGTTGATGCTAGAGTGATAACTGTTGTTGTAGGAGAATTCAATCAATGGTAGATACGAATCCCAACTACCACCAAAATCGATCACACGAGATCTAAGCATATCCTCCAATGTATGGATTGTTCTTTCAGATTGACCATCCGTTTGCGGATGATAAGCTGTGCTCAAATTAAGCTGGGTTCCCATTGCAGATTGCATGGTTCTCCAAAAGTGAGATGAAAATCAAGCATCTCTGTCAGATATAATGTTCAAAGGAACACCATGTCGGGATACAATCTCATCCACATAGATTTTAGCAAGTTTGTCAGCAGATAGATCCTCACGGATCAGCAAGAAATTTGCTGACTTTGAAAGACGATCAACAACTACCCAAATGGCATCATGACCTTCCTTAGTGCGTGGAAATTTGGTAATGAGATCCATAGAAATGTTTTCCCATTTCCAAACCGGTATCTCTGGTTGCTCCAATAATCCAGAGGGATGTTGATATTCAGCCTTAACCTTAAGACAAGTAAGGCATTTGGACACATATAAGGCAATGTCTTTCTTCATACCCGGCCACCAGTACTGGGTTCGAAGATCCTTATACATTTTATCTGCACCAGGATGAATTGAATAACGAGACTTATGAGCTTCATCCATTAACAATGTGCGAAGATTGTCTTGAATTGGGACCCACAGACGGTCCATGAAATAATATAACCCATTGTCTTTCAGTTAAAGATTAGACTTAATGTGATATGGTAACTCCTTACCCATCAAGTCTTGTGTAACACAAGTATGTTGAGCCTGAGAAATGCGGGTTTGAATATCAGATTAAACTTGAACACAGTGAAGCTTGACTCATTCTTTACGACTCAATGTGTCAGCCACACCATTCGCCTTACCAAGATGGTAGCGAATTTCGCAATCATAGTCGTTTAGAAGTTTAACCCAACGTCGTTGCCTCATGTTGAGTACTTTCTGATTGAAAATGTGCTGGAGACTTTTGTGGTCAGTGAACACTACACATTTTGTTCCATACATGTAGTGTCTCCAGATTTTGAGGGCAAAAACTACTGCACCTAACTCAAGATCATGAGTGGTGTAGTTCTTCTCGTGTACCTTCAGCTGTCTTGATGCATAGGCTATGACTTTATTTCTTTACATGAGAACACAACCAAGGCCTAAATTGGATGCATCACAATAAACGACAAAGTCATCGTTGCCCTCAGGTAAAGATAGAATAGGTGCATCACAGAGTTTCTGTTTCAAGGTCTGAAATGCTTCTTCCTGCTTGAGTCCCCACTCAAAAGGTTTATTCTTTTGAAATAAAACGGCGGTAATAACCCGTGAGACCAAGAAATGAATGAACTTCGGTAGGAGTAGTAGGTGTATCCCAATCCTTAATCGCACTAATCTTGGTGGGATCTACATGAATACCTTGTTCGTTGACGATATGTCCCAAAAATTGAACTTCCTTAAGCCAAAATTCGCACTTGGAGAATTTGGCGAAAAGCCGTTCTTTCTTTATGAGCTCCATTGTAAGACGGAGATGTTGTTCATGATCGGCCCGTGTCTTAGAATAGATCAAAATGTCATCAATGAAAACAATGATGAACTTGTCCAAATAAGTCTTACAAACCCTATTCATCAAGTCCATGAAAACAGCAGGAGCATTAGTTAAACTGAAGGGCATAACAGTAAACTCATAATGACCATATCTTGTGCGAAAAGCTGTCTTGGGGATATCTTCCTCGAGTACACGAAGCTGATGATACCCAGAACGTAGATCAATCTTTGAAAAACAAGTAGCACCTTGTAACTGATCAAAGAGATCATCAATGCGAGGTAGAGGTAGGGGATATCGATTCTTGATGGTGAGCTTGTTGAGCTCACGATAGTCAATACATATCCTGAAGGATCCATCTTTCTTTTTCACAAATAGAATGGGAGCACCCCACGGTGAAAAGCTCGGACGGATGAATCCTTTGTCAGAAAGTTCCTAAAGCTGTTTGGACAATTCTTGCATCTCAAACGGTGCAAGACGATATGGATATTTAGAAATAGGATTAGCGCCAGGTACAAGATCAATACGAAACTCAACTTGGCACACAGGGGGTAAACCAGGTAATTCATCAGGAAATACTTCAGGATAATCCCGAACAACAGGGATGTCTTGAATAGTCTTACCTTTGCCTTTCTCCTCTACGACATGTGCCAAAAAGGCCACATAGTTCTTTCGTAAGTATTTTTGGGCTTGGGTGCATGACATGAGTTTAAGGCTACAAGCAGGTTTCTCACCATGAACCTCTAAGATCTCACCAGTCGAAAGCGGTAAACGAACAATCTTCTCAAAACAAACCACCTCAGCATGGTATTTGGCTAACCAATCCATTCCCACTATAATATCAAAGCTTCCAAGTTGCATCGGCATGAGGTCGATAGGGAAAAGATGGTTATTAAGGTTCAACTGGCAATTTCGAAGAACAGAATCGAGAACAATGGGTTAACCACTAGCTACCTCTACTGTCAAGTACTTTCCTAGTTTTGTTCTAGTCATGGAAAGCATAGGTTCAAAAGATAATGACACAAAACTCTTATCGACACCCGAATCAAAAAGAACAGAAGCAGGCTGATTGTTAACAAAGAACGTACCATTCACCACTTCGTTGTCTGCACGCACCTCGTTAGCATTCATGACTCGTCCATGAGCCTGAGCCTGATTTGCATTCGCCAACCTTGGACATTGGTTTCTGTAGTGGGTCAGATCCCCACAATTGTAGCAAGAACCAGGCGGGTAGTGAGGTCGTGCAGCTTGTGCTGGTTGTTGAGCAGGCTGTTGTGCAGGGTTTTGTGCTTCCTGATTTGGTGCAAGAGCAAGACGGCAAGTGTTGGTAAGATGACCAGATTTCCCACAGTTGGTAAAAAAACGGCACTGAACCTGCGGCTGATGGTGGCTGTTACATCTGTTGCACAAAGGTGCATTACCAGCATATTGTTTCTTGGCAGGTGGTTGTGCAGGCTGTTTGGGAGCAGCTTAGTTTGCCTGTGCCGTAACAGCGAAATTCTTGGAAGCCTTGCGCTTCCTAGACCTCCTTGAAGACTCAACTTTCATACCCTTCTGTTTCTCATTCTTGTCAGACGGTTTCTTGTCACCCTTTTTGTGGAGTTTACCCTTCCTGATCTGGGACTCAGTCAGGGTTACAGCTAGCTCAATGGCCTGACAAATAGTGGTAGGATTGCTACAAGTAACGATATCTTGCACAGGGTCAGGCAGACCATCGACATATCTTTCAATGGCTTTATCCAGCGGGGTAACCATTGTGGGACATAGTAAACTCAACTCCTTATATATGTCAGTATAAGCACGGTGTTCACCACTATCTTGTTTCAAGTCATCAAATTCCCTTTCCAAAGCCCTGAGTTCATGATGAGGACATAATTCCCTCATCATTAGAGCCCTAAGCTCCGCCCAGGTCTGAGCTAAAGCAACATCAGCACCACGATCTCTCATTACTCTATTCCACCACGTAAGAGCCCTCTTTTGAAATACATTGGAACAAACTCGACTTTACGATTATCAGGACACTGAACATGGCAAAAAGTACTCTCAATACTCTCAAACCACTGTAGGAGCCCAGTTGCTCCTTCAGAACCACTAAACTTGAGCGGTTTAGCCGAATTAAATTGCTTAAAGTTGCACGGAGCAGGTGCATTATTGTTATTGTTGGCTTGGTTAATTTGAGCGATGAGATTTGGGAGTGCAGCAGCCATTTGCTACGCTATGATAGCCGCCATTTTGGCGTTAGGTTGTTGTGCATCTCTTCGAGGAGGCATTCTAAAAGAGGAAAACATGAGAGAAAATGAGTGAGATGATATGATGGAAAATGAGATGTCATTGGGTAAAAATGAGATGTTACAGATATCGACAAAAAGTAAGGATGGTGGTCATTCGTTCGTTACCTAACAACAAACAAACGACACACAGTGACTTCAAAGTAAATGGGTCATAATAATGTATCGCGAATACATGCTTTAGCCTATAAGTGGGCACTCACCCCAAGAGTTCCCAGGTAAGAGTGACTGGTCCGATTATGTGGATTTGTACTAACACTATAGCCTAGACAGAAAACTCGAGGTACAGGCATTCACCCTTCCAGATTGCACGTGTTCACATTATTTAGACCCAAACTTTGACGAGATTTTGAATTCAGAAGGCACTAAGCCAAAAACGAATCATCCGAGGGTGGGTGATTATTTTCAAAATCGTTTTGGAAATTTGTGTTCTTGTTTTGGTAATCACCTAAAGATAGGTGAGGTTTATTGTTTTAAGATCTAAACACAAGATAACTTGCGTTGGGGTCCTAGAAAGGTTATAGTCTACGTCAAAGCATTACTAATAACCTAATTCTCTATAACCATGAGCTCTGATACCAACTCTTCTGTCACACCCCGACCGCGTAAAACAACAAACCGCGACGGAAACATCGGGGAGTGCTGTAACAGAATCATTGTTTCACAACCATGGTATTTAAAGTTTAGTTTTATTTAGAATTAAAGTGATTACATTGTCTTAAAAACAAAGAAAACATAACATAAGTTAAACTGTTCTTGTATATTTTAAGTCACTAAGGCCCGAGTCCGCCTAAGTGTATCACGATCCTTATCATGCATTAGCTCCTGCAAACACATGTAAACATAGGTACGTCAGCATAAAAATGCCTGTGAGATACATAGGTTTTGTTGATGCATGATTCATGACTTGTAAGTTAAAAGAAAGGTTTAACAAAAAGTAGTCATGAACCTTATAAAAATGTTTTCTTTTAAAAATCATACGAAAATCGATAAGAAATCAGATGATATAAAAGAATAATGCATGGTTAAATAAATAACCAAGTAAAAATGAGTTTTGTATAAAATATGTCGTTTGTAAAATAATATCTTGTGAAAATATGTCATTTGTGTAAAATGTATCTTGTAATAGGTCATGTCTCTGTATATAAAAAAAATGTATCATTTCTTTGTTTATGTCAAAGTGGTTTAAATAATGCTACGATATGTAATATCATAAAAGCACTTATATATAGGATGTACCAGTGGCGTATCCACCATGCTTTTATCATATTACACACGCTTAGTTATGTAAATCACTTATCAATAACCACCCAAAATGTCTTGTTTAAACCAATGTCATAAATTATTGGTGCATACGTTTGTCGACTTCGTCTTGTATCGAGTCTTGCATTAGAAATGTTAGATCAGGGCACGTAGTACGAGAAAACTAGGGTTTGTGTGTGAAAGGGTAATTTCGTACGAAATAGCATCTAGCTATTTCAAACGAAATAACAGTTTGCTATTTCGCATGAAATAGCATTTGCCAATTTCGTGCGAAATACCAACCCCTATATATACCCTTCATGCTAATTCATTTGTAACGTTCATGATTCCGGTACCGAACTGCTGTCGACGTGTCTACTGATCTGTAAACATGTTAAATCAATAATACAAGACAATTAGAAGTAAATCAAGTTGTTACAAGGTCTAAACAATGAATTCCGCCTCTGTTTAGATCAACAACTCTTCTAAACGACTCATTTGGGTCACAAAACGATCCTACAAGTGGTATCAGAGCTCAGGAAGAGGAGTTCTTGCCAAAACAGCCATAATTTCTGACTTCTACACCTTCTTTTTCAAAATTAACAAGATTTAACGGTCAAAATGACTTGAACTTCACACATTATAAGCGAAACAGTGTTTTAACGAATCCTTGAAAGAATTGGACCTAAATTCGATCTAAAACTGATAAAATTGGTAATTTCATTTGAAAATTTTTTCAAATAAGATGACGTCAGCAGTATTTCGCGCGAAATAGCATATTTCGTTTGAACCAGATTGTAATTTCGTACGAAATCACTACCTTATTTCGCACGAAATCATCATTTTCATCAGTATTTCACACGAAATACTTTATTTCGTTTGAAAAGACATCTATTTCGCACGAAATTATCCTTATTTCGCACGAAATTAGGTTATTTCGCACCAAAGGGGTATTCCGCACCAAAGTGATTTCGTGTGAAGACTGTATTTCGTATGAAGACTGTATTTCGTTTGAAGCTGTATTTCGTTTGAAAGTGTATTTCGTTTGAAGCTTTATTTCGTTTGAACCTGTATTTCGTGTAAAACTTGTGATTTTGTGAGAATTTGTCGAAACATGGAAGAGGAATTTTACAATGCGTTTGCTACACCAGTTGCTCATGTTACTGCTGCTGAAACTCTTTACAGTGAGAATGAGACGAGAACTTATCAAAAACCGCCAAAGCTTATGTATATTGAAGATTTTAGGGGATGGCAAAATAGGTTTGAAAACTGGGTACAAGCTTATAAGTTCGACGCTTGGTGTTCATTAGAGAAAGATTATGAGAAACCGAAAAATGAACGTGGGATTGAAAATGCATTTAGTGACTATTCAGATGATGAAAAATTGAAATATACGAGTGAAAAAATGATGATCAGTATTCTTCAACAAGCAGTTAAAGAAGATATTTTTGTTTTGCTCCAACATGAGGGTACGGCTAGGTCTATCTGGACTGCATTGATTCAAAAGTTCAAGGGAAGCGCTGATATGATAAAAAACAAAAAGGCTTTATTAAAGAAATCGTTTGATATGTTTGTAGCTTTCGAAGGAGAATCAACAAAAACTACCATCGATAGATATTGTCATCTTGTTTTAGAAATGGGAAGATTGGAAATAAAGAAAGACGACGATGAATGGGTTGATAAATTAGCTGATGCGCTACCACAACATAAATGGGGAACATATTTACTGATCTTGAAACACGTGAGGAAATCTGAAAATATGAACTTGGCAAAGTTTATTCAGAAGATTGAAGAACTTGAGTTGGATATTCGGAAAACTGCAATTATGAGTAATCCAAATGCTCAACAAGATGTTAGTTTGTACTACCGAGGAAATAAATTTGAAACCACTCCAAGTCCAAAAATCAAGACTGCTTTCAGTGCTGACAGTTCTTCTGATCCAAATGTTAGCACTACAACTCAGAGTGGAGGATATTCATCATCGTATTCAAGTTTTGATCCGAATTTCACAACACCAAGTCCTCAGCAACAAAATCCAAAGAATTTGCAATGTAATGTTACATTGAACATTCAAAATGGTCAAAATATCTCTCCAGAAATGGCTAAGCAACACATGGCATCACTTGTTGCTATGTTAGAGTCATATGAAAGTTTAGTTGCTGGAAGAATTGGAAATCCAATGCTTACAAAAGAGGATTATGATCAAATTGATGATGTAGAACTTGAGTTAATGGATATCAAGTGGTGTTTGGCTAGTACTGTAAGAAGAGCTGAAAAATTCCAACAAATCACCGGTAGAGATGATTTTCGTGAAATGGGTGCATCTCCGTTAGGGTTTGATAAATCAAAGGTTACTTGTTTTCGGTGTACAGAAAAGGGACATTTTAAACGAGAATGCAAAAATAGAGAAGCAAATGAAAGACAAGACTCATTTGGAAACAACAATTATTATCAAAAATCATTTTTTCATCAGCTTGCTCAACAACCATATAAACAAAAAGAACCACAAACCGCACATGCTAAGATGATCGAAGAGGCAAATAAGAAAGCTTATTTTGGAATAATTGATCAAGATGATGAAAAAGTGGCTGAAGGTTTTAGCTGGGACAACTACATTCCAGATAAAGAATTTTTAAAGAAATCAGCTTTGGTTGCTCAAATGCTGGATAAAGATTCAGTCATATCTAAACCGAAAAGAATACAGATTTTTCTAGAATTAGGAAGTGATGCAGACACTGATGATGAAGAAGAATATATTAATAAAGCTAGAAAAGGTCTGGATCCTGATAGTTTTAATTTGTTTTTTGCAGATAAGGTTGAGATGCTAAATGAGAAAAAGGCTGCCAGATTGAAGAGAGAATTGGAAGTTAAAAGGATTGCTGAAGAACATGAAAAATTGGAAGTTGAAAAAGCAAAAGTTGAAGAAGTTTCAACAGAGAATGTCAAAGATGCAGAGCATGAAGAAAATATAGTTCTTGATGAAGAATCAGTTGCTGAGAAAGTGACAGAGAAGGAAGTTGAAAAAATTGTTGAAGTGGAGAAGATAGTTGAAAAAATTATCGAAGTTGAGAAGATTGTCGAAGTAGAAAAGATTGTTGAAGTTATTAAACCCTGTCAGAAATGTTTGGAATCTTGCAAAGTTTGTGAGGAGAAAGACAAGAAGATTGTTGAATTAGAAAAGATAAAAGAAGATTTATTGTCTGATGTGAAGTATGTAAAAGAATCTTATGATGTACTGAACAAAACAGTGACTGGTCTGAAGAAGACAAATTCAGAAGTTGAGGCTGCTATGACAAAGATGAGCTCAACATTAATGACAAAGCAGAAGGTCATCAATGAGTATATTGAAGATTGTGCAAAGCTGAAACAAGATCTGGAACTTGAAAAGATTGAGAATGAGGGAATCAAAAGATTACTATTGAGTTATACAACTTGTGATTAGTTGATTGACAGAGTTTATCCTACTGTTACAGGTCTTGAAGCCTTCAAAGATGGAAAGACGGAAGATACTGATACTGGTAAGAAACAAAGTGTCAAGTATAACAGATGTCCACCCCCGATCTATGAAAGTTATTCTCCTAGAAAACCGAATGAGGAACGTCTAAAAAAGGGCAGTCAACATCAAGTTAAAGTCTGAAACCATTGATGAGTTACCAGATAATATTGATGTCACATTCACAGCGTCTGACACTGATCATGAGTCTGAGTTATTAAAGAAAGTTGTCGATCAGGTGTTGGATATGGATGAAGAGTCAAAGTCGGAGTCTAAATCTGAAAGTTCAAGTTCGTCAGAAAAGAGTCCGAGTTCACAAGTCAAACGGGTTTATAATAAAGAATTCCTATTGTCAAAATCTAATTTGAATGACGGACCAATCAAAGTGGCATATACTTTGAATGATTCGGACAAATTATATTCTGATGAGGAATTTCAAATAAGAAGTGTCAAATCTGAAATGATCAAACATGTTTTCAAATTAACAGAAATTAACATTTCTGAAATAAAAGATGAAAATCTTTCTGTAAAACCTAAACCTTACACTTCAAGAGTTCAACAAAGAGTAAACAAGAAAATGGGTTACGGTTGTGGTTGTGGTTATAATTTTCAAAAGAAACCAAACCATAACAATAATTTTAAAAGGAAAGGACTGGGTTTTATTCCACCAGAAAATTATAAAAATCAGAAAACTTATAAACCAAATACTAAATTTGTTGCAGGTACAAGTTGTGATGAAGAGCAGAAGAAACCATTCTGGAAACAATCAAATCAAGAGTTTCTTGCAGAAAAGAAGAAGAATGTTTCGAAGACTTCTGGAAAAAGAGTTGACAGAAGAGTTTGTTTTAACTGTCAAGAAGTTGGTCATATTGATTGGTATTGCACAAAGCAAACCAACAATATACAGGGAGTTTCTTCTTACTCAAAACTGAAAAAAAATGTGTTGATGAAAAGAAACAACCAACTGAGAAGTTTAAAATAGTAAAAAACTCGACTTCTGAAGATAGTGAAAACTCAAAACGTTTTTACAAAAGAAGAGTTGATGTTAACAAACAAAAATGGGTTGTTAAGAGTTCGGAGAGTAGTACTGACAATGAATCTGATTCCACAAAATCAGAGGAGTCATTGGTTGAGAAAAGAGGTGAAAATTCCGTTCCAGAAATGAACGAGGAAAACTTTCCGGTTTTGTCAAAAGAAAATCTGAAATCAAAAGGTAGGTTTGAGATTTCAGATCAATTCACTGTTGGTAATGAAGAATTTGATGCTGAAAAGGCTTTCAATGGGAAAGTCAAACATATTTTTGGAAAGATGGTTGATGGTAAGGTGAAGGGTGCAAAAGAGTTTTACAGATCTAAAAGTGGATGGAGTGAAGATGACACAAAATCACCCAAGGCTGGTCAGGCTTGGGTGACAACATTTTCTACTTAAAATCCTGACTTGCCGGAGCTTCCAGGTTGGTAATCGTGGAGCAGGAATCGACATCATTCTTGAGAAATTCACTTACATATGGTGGTATCTCTCTTGAAAAGGTTTTTCTAAACGAACCTACAAGTGGTTCTGATTGATGAGACTTACAAGTGATTGAGAAAAAGGTTTTCACCTACAAGTGGTAAATCAGGTACATTAAATTGTACTTGATTTTCTACAAGTGGTAATTGATTAAATCTAAAAATTGTTACAATTTTTCAAAAGTAATTAAGAGAAACAATGTGATGAGTTTATCCCCAAGCCTACATGTGGTTTGTGAAATGACATACAAAACTAATTTTTCGGAAAAAACATTTTGATTAAAACAAACTTAAGTGTTTTGAAATCATAATGGAAAAATAGTTTGTTGTTAGGGGGAGTTCTGATTGTTTATGCCAAATGGATGGCAAATTGAAGCTTGAAAATCAGTTGTCACTTTACTTGTACAGTTTGTTTTCAAATTTTAAATGTTTTTGAATTTTAGGGGGAGTAAGATTTTTCAGAAAATCCAAAAACATCAGAAAATTTTGAAAAAGTCAAAAGCATGATAAAAAGAAAATGAGTTTTGTTGTGCAAAAGAGGAAATGATAGTACATCAGTGGACTATCACAACATGCTAAAGAAATGGAAAGTTAAAATGTTATAAACGGTCTCACTAAAGATGTGACGATAGGCTCAGCTAGACTAGTAGATTTGCGATAACAATACAAACCTAAATGAAAATGCTTAGTTCCAGTGGGAAACACGGTTGAAAGCATAGTACTTAGTTTTTGTCCTTCTTGACTGTGTGCCTGCTCGGTAATCGCTGATTGTCGAAAGACATAAAACCGGTTAAGTCTGTGAACTTGCACAACTTTGCTAAAAAATCACTGTGATTGTGCATTTCATTTTGCAAAGATTTAAACTTGTTTTATTTCTTTATTTTGTTTAAGCATTGGACATCCTATGCGTATACGTGAGTATCGAACTGGATGTTATTGCCTAAACGTCCTGCGTTATTTTCTTTGGTGTTTCGTTTAAGCTTTGGATCACCTCTGCGTATACGAGAGTATCGAACTGGTGGTTAAAGCTTAAACAATTTCAACTTGTTTTTATTTTCTTATTTTGTTTAAACATTGGACTTTCTCTGTGTATCGAAAGATCGACCTGATTGTTAATGTTTAAACATTCTGCTTTGTTTTCGCACATATCACAGTTGATGAAAGTTTAAAGGCATTACTTGAGTCAGTGTATTGCATGATGAGGGGATATGCTGAGATCGTGGGGTCCATAAGAACTTAGTGCAAAATTAATATACCTTAATGTATCGGTAAGCTTGTCAAAAGTTTTTAGATTGAGTTTAAGTGGACAAATATATCGTCAATCAACGTGAATCGTTTAGAACTTAAAATGTTTAAAGCTTAACGGTGCTAGTGATATGTCTCAAAAACTGATATGATCCTCTTACACAAACTCACAAAAATATTGTTTGTAAATATTTATTTACTGCATTTCATTGAAATCAAAAATCTAAAAAGATTTTCGGAGTGTATTAGCATAAAATCTTTTGAAAAATCCAAAAAGATTTTCGACAACTGATGTTGAAGAGCTGATTTTCAAAATTCCAAGTGTTGAGCATGATGAACAATGTTGGGTTGTGAAATGTTTGAAAAGAATTCGAACTGATATTCCTACAAGTGGTCATCAAGAGATTATAAATGTTAAATCATTTTTTTTGAAATCTGCAAATGTTGATTTGAGTTTGTTTTACTAGTGGTAAACAAAGAATAAATTTGTTAAATTATAAATTTGTAAATCTTATTGTAAGGTAGAGGATGTGCAGGTTAGCCAGGATTATGATTCTGAGTTGAGAGCTAGGTCACGATCCTGATACTGTAAAAGCCAGACTATGATCCCCAGTACAACTCAAGGGGGAGTCTACTAGAAAAGTGGAGTCTGTTAAAGCATAGAGCCAGCTTCTGACTCTGGATCATCATGCAAGCTACTGATACTTAAGGAATCAAGAGATCTGATCAAGAGAAGACAGAGTCAGATTGAGATCCTGAAAAAGTGAAAGAGAAAACTGAAGATTGTTAGATCAACATTCAAGGGGGAGATTAGTTGATGAGAGAAGAAGAGATAGAGATTGAAGATGTTTACACTGTTAGATACGTTGGAAAAGCCCAAAGACTGATAAAGGCAGAAGACTTGACATGCTGAAGAATAGTACTGAAGACTCGTCGACATCCGAGGGGAGTCTGTTGGTGCATACGTTTGTCGACTTCGTCTTGTATCGAGTCTTGCATTAGAAATGTTAGATCAGGGCACGTAGTACGAGAAAACTAGGGTTTGTGTGTGAAAGGGTAATTTCGTACGAAATAGCATCTAGCTATTTCGCACGAAATAACAGATTGCTATTTCGCACGAAATAGCATTTGCCAATTTCGTGCGAAATACCAACCCCTATATATACCCATCATGCTGATTCATTTGTAACGTTCATGATTCCGGTACCGAACTGCTGCCGACGTGTCTACTGATCTGTAAACGTGTTAAATCAATAATACAAGACAATTAGAAGTAAATCAAGCTGTTACAAGGTCTAAACAATGAATTTCGCCTCTGTTTTGATCAAGAACTCTTCTGAACGACTCGTTTGGGTCACAAAACGATCCTACATAAATGTTTATGTATAAACAATGTCTAATGTCAAGTGTAAACCGTGTCAAGTATAATCAAATGTAATGTGTGGCAAGTAAAAAGTATTTACTCAAACCATATGTATAATGTAAATGTATAACCAAATGTCATTTATGGTGAATAAAAAGTATTTACTCAACCCCATATGTAAAATGTACAAAACAATGTTTTTGAATAAATCATAGTTTAAATCAAAAGTTTTATTTTGCAAAATCATTGTTTTATTGTTACGAACATTTATGCAGCAATGTTTTCTCGCATACATTCAAGCCTTGCGACTGTCAGACAAACCCTTAACAAGACAAAGGTTTATCAATTATGTATATCGGATTCTGTCATTCCTTACGTCCAAACAAACCTAGGATTCCAGGAATGGGAGTTGTCAATTCCTATGGTACCATTACTTACTACCGAGCGGCGTGATCAATGTTAATGAATGTATTTTTGACCCGTTAAACATACCAAATGACAGACCAATGTACGCATGTTATGTAAAAACCATGTACTAAATATGCTAAGTAAACATACGAAGTAGAAATGTCATGTAAATCAATGTGCTTGCATGCTAAGTAAACATACATAGCAGAAATGTTTATGAAATCAATGTGCTAGCATGTTAAGTAAACATAAATAGCAAAATTGTTTATGAAATCAATGTGCTAGCATGCTAAGTAAACATACATAACAAATCATAAGTGAAATCATGTACTATATGTGTACTAAGTGAACATAGAATGTTTATGTCATAAAAGCATGAAAGTAATGAGTAGGCACATGTGTTTCACCCAAAAATATTTGAAAATGGTAAAAGAGGGGACTATGTACTCACTTGATATTTCTTAATAGTCTTGAAATAACAACCAAGTAATGCTCGAAGGATCACGGAATCAAACGGCACCTAATATAGGTAACTATGTTAATAAACCGGACGTAAATCAGAAGATCGGATAGAATGAGGTCTCATAAACCAAATGAGTATTGGAACTCATATGATATGGTTTAACAAGGCCTACATACTAAGTCGGTACCTATCCTAAGTGCTTATGACCCGTTACGACCCATTAAGGTAGTTTACGCTACTTTAACGTGTCGTTCGCGTAGAAACGCGTGCAGACCGCCTAACTAGTCCTATAACAAGTATTATATGCCTTAACATGTCTAATAATATTGCATAATCAGTTTAGATGTCAAAATTTAGGTTACATATGCTTAAAATGAAATTATGCGTAAAAAGGGCATTTTGGTCATTTTCCTAAGGCATATATAATACCTATCATTCAACTAACTAAATGAAGTGACCATAAGGTATAACCTCGGAAGGTTATTCCCTATACAACTATGGTCACAAAATATGTTTGGTCGGATCCTAATGATCGACCAAACGGGTCGGGTTCGAAAGTCTAAGCGGTTGTTTAGACCTCTTAACATACAACCCTAAATAAGCACTAAACTAAAAGTGTCGAGTTAAACATGTTAAAATATGTTTAACTAAGTTAGAAAACAGGTTTGATGTCAAAACAAAGTGTTTTGATACCCGAAAATAGCTTCGTTGCAAAATGCGCATAAACACGCATTTTGACCGAAACTTTGACTCGTCACTACGCCTAATCAACGTGGAAATCAGTAGGTATAGTCACAAGGGACTATAACCATCATGATTACGCTCACGTTGCAAAGTTCAAACGAACTTTGTGTTGACCAATCTTGGTCAAAGCAGAAAGTCAAACACTGTTTGACTTTCATGCTTGAAATGCATAACCAAGCATGAAGGAGACTTACAAAGGGTCCAAGCTTAGAACAAGAACAAAGAAAACTGAATAGGAGGCCTTCAACAAGTGTGAGAGCCTTCCAATAGAGCAGGTGAAGAAGAAATTATGGAATGAGCAAGTTAGAATGAGAAAATGCTTGGTTATTTATAGATTTTCTTGGTCCATTTGATCATTGACATGTGTTTTTGAATGAATCAAAGCTTGATCTTGGCCATACATATGTTACCCACAGATTAGAATACTTGGGGAGTACTAAAACAAGCTCCATGTATTGAAAAACTAGGATTAAAACCATGTTCCAGCTGCTGAATTGTAGATTCTGAGAAATCTGCCCAGATCAGTCTCTGGCTCCCCGCGACCCAGACATCTATGTCTGTCGCGCCCCGCCAGAGACCTCAGACAGAAGGTTCATTTTTCGCAAGAATGGTCCCTACAGCCTAAAAACTTGATTTTCGACGCATTTAAGCCCCGTTAACCCAATTTCAAGGTTCTACAAGGATGTTAAAGTATAGGGGAATTGAAATATGCTTGGAAATATCATGGATGTCGGTTCGTTTGGCCGTATGATCACGTTATTCGTTAATTACGACGAAACACGAACGGACGTGAAAAACGACCCAAATTACGCGACAAGTGGTATTTTTACATTACAATCACTAAAATAAAATATTTTAATGATTACAAAAAATTTTTGATGTCCAGATATGTTCAGAACGTAAGATATGTGCGTAAATGCAAACTTATGCACTTTTTGACGCTTTTAGTCCCTGATGATCAAATAAGTTTATTTTTGCACACCGAACCCCTCAAAGCTTATTTCTAAGCTATGCAAAGGATATTTATGGTATGTTTAACTTATGATCATGTTCCGGAGTATACGTTACTATACGAATCGATAGACTTTCGCAGTTTGTCGCAAATAGTCCCTGCAATCGAACAAACTTGTTTTTGCCATACCAAACCTTTCAAAACTTATTTCTAGGTTATATAAAGGTTATTTAAGGTATGTTAAGCATATGTTGATGTTTCGGAGTGTTTGTCATGTTAAACTGATTACGTTTACGCATCAGTTTGCGTATAAATTTCCAGAAAATGATTTAGACTTTAAAACCGAACAAAATCAAAGCGTGTTAAATGTCAAACATAAATAAACAAATATTGGGATCACAACACATTGTTTCATTGATAATTGAACTGTTCAGAGTTTGTACAATGATAACACAGGCACAGATGTCACACTCTTGGTCAGTTTCAATCGTACACATAGTAACATGAACCGTACACTTCATTTTGGTCGCACAAGTAAATTCCAACCACACACTATATTGACTGGTCCCACTGTTTTTCCTTGATGTTGAGCGCACAAATGGGTTTGAAACGCACAGTCCCTTTTATTGGGCTACACTACTTGGGCCAGTATGTTAGGTATACTCTATTTTGTGCTAACTGTTGCTGATGCTATACATGATGGTACAAAATACATGATGGGTATTCTTTGTACACTACTTGTCAATTACGTGAAAATGTGAAATACGTGTAGCTTATACGTGATTACTTGTTTACGGTCCTAACAAGTGGTAACCGTTATAGGACGTGGTTGACCAAGTTTAGGACAAATGCTTTATCTGCCAAGCAAACCGAGGTGAGTTCACACTAACACTTAAAGCATGTATTCCCGGTGGTTTGGGAACCTAATATTCCGAGGGAACGGAGTAGTAATTAAACGAAACTCATAAGTTCAAAACATGTTTTCCCAGGATCGGGAACCTCATACTAAACGAAAACTCTACCACGAAAGTCCCTTTACATATATACCGATTAATCGCTGGGAGAGAATGGGATACTAGTTGATAGCGCTATTAGGTTTGACAAACCTCACACCGTGCTGGGGAGCCGGGAGTGAACTATTATCTGGAATCTAGTCAATGATGGTAGAACATTGACCTGGGGCAAACAACAATTACGTCAAGGTTTTGGTATCTTCACAGTTTAGTAGCTCATTATGGGATGGATTTCCCACAGCATGTTTCTGGATAACATGGTAACTCATCAAACAAATGTTTTTAGATAAAAAGAAAACCTTTTTCGAAAACCGTGAACTCGCCAACTTTATGTTGACACACTACTACATGCTTGCAGGTCCGTAGATGTTGCGTTGGAGTTTTGCTTGGAGCATCGTGGCGGTCATCTAAACTATTTCTGAACTTCATGCTTTCGCTAAACCTTTGAGACACTTTAAATTAACTACGTTTTGAACCTTGATTTCAAACTTATTATGTTTTAGACTTTTACGTTATGTCACTGATCACATTGGTGATGGTTTTTATCTTACTTATATTAAATGTTCAATGTGATTGGTGGCTTGATCCTGGGCAGTCACACGCCTCACGATGGTACTCCGCACGTGGAAATTTGAGGTGTGACATAACTCATGAATGATAAGTATGAATAGGTAGATTGAATACGACATACGAACTAAAGAAATGAATGATAGGATGAATATGGTATGGTATGGAATGTTTGACTTTTAACAGTCAACATAAGAAAAAAATTTAGGTCATATAAAGGAAATCTCAAAAAGTCTTGAGTGAAAATTTTGGGAACGGAATATCTTATATGATACAAGTGTGTGGGATGGAAGTAGAATGACCTACTATGAATGCTAACTGTATGAAAGTCCAACGCTTAATTAAGAAGGCAAGAATAAGATATATACTGATTGATTGTTCTTCAGTGACAATAACAGCTTTAGCCATTTTTAGATCATAGGCCTAGAACTTGAAGTTCTTCAGTATTCATTTCTCAAACTTCTTTGCAAGTGGAATGATCTTCTCTTTGTCAGTTGCAGGACAAATTACAAATTTGATTGGTATGAGGGTTACGAACTCCAGGATTTCTCTTGATGGTTGGCTCAACAGTCTTCATTGAGGCAAATTTGGTTTTCACTTCCCTCTCGAGTCTTGAGTGGAATGCCCAACCTCTACCTCTTTGGTTTAGCTCTGGGTCATAATAAGGAGCACGCAGAAGGCTTTTCAAATCAATCTTCGTCCAGGTGTCAAATTGACTTTTCTTAGCATAGTATTCTCGATGACCACTCTTTTGTGTAACCAACCACATCTCTTTGTCATGCTCATACCTCCAGGAAGTAACCTCAGAGTTGTTCCCACCTTCATCATAGTGAGAAGATCCTAATTCCATTACAAGTCTGTCAAGCCTCTTTGTTGGATCCTTCAACTGAAAGTTCTCATCAACAGGATTCAGATCCTGATTCTTCATCACCAACAACTGTTTGCAACTTTGTTTCTCTTTATTTTTCTTAGGCGTGCTGCTTCTTTTCTTTGTCTTAGCAGCCAGATAAGCATCTAATGCAGCTTCACATTCTGCCTCTGCTGCTGCATGAGCTGCTGCTCTCTGTTCAGGAGTTTGCTCTGTTCTGCCAACGTAGAACTGTTCATCTTCCTTATCAACAAACTCATTCCCAAACTTATTCTCTAACTTCGCCTTCAGATCATACACAGTGGACATCATCATTCCCAAGTCACCTTGCAACTGATCTATTGTTAGATCTCTGCTTTAGATTTGTGACTGAAGTGAGGAGATTTGAGCTTCCTTCAAAGCAGCATCTTGTTGAAGAGATGAAATTTGGGCATTATACAGCTCTACATCTTGTTCTAATACAACCAAATGTCTTTTCAATCTTTTGACGTAAGCATCTCCATCACTGTCGCTATCACTTTCAAAGACTTGTCTTTTCTCGGTTGCATAACGAAAAGCTGCTTCATCATGCTCAGTATCACCTGCTCTACTGGAACTTCCTGCTTCGAATCGAACACCACTTGAACTACATGGCTATGAGGGTGTGGGTTCAAAATCAAAATTGAAGTCATACAGATCTGGTTCTTCTGTGCTTTTCTTCTTTGATACATCTTCTATTTGTGGATCAGGCTGAGGGTCATTGGATGGAGTGGGCTCAGGATCAGTAGATGGGCCAGAAAAGTCATCATCAGGTGCGAAGTCGGTTTTATGTTTCTTTCTAGCTTCTTCTATAGCATCGTTAGTAATCGCTTTAATTTTGGTTTCAACTTGTGAAGTTGCAGTAGCATCTTGAACACCAGCGGTGGAGATAGATGGAGGGTTTCCATCACCACCCTACAAAATTAAAAGCAATGTTGCCAAATTCTCAGCAGTCATTGGCACAAGCTCTCTAACAGCTTCCTCTTCCTTCTTAGACATAACTATTTCCACCTTGCTTTCGGAATGGTTTCTTCTTCACTGGAGCCTGTTTCTGATTATGAACCAAGAACTTCAATCTCATCTTCATTTCCAGCCACTTGTTGCATAAGCTGCACATCATGTTCTTCAGCAATTTGTGCGTTAATCTGTGGAGGAGCTGGGGCAACTGGAGGAACTGAGGCAACAGGAGCTGCAGGCAAGATATCAGCAAATCTGCCGTGCTTTTCTAGAGAAAACTTTCCTTCAAAATTGTAATGCTTTGCCCTTTTATTTCTATATGCATTCTCGAAGAAGCTTGGCCCCATTGGCTTCAGATTGATGTAGTTTGGGCCCTTGACTAACTATGGGTGTTTGTTATCAAGAATCATTTGGATGAACCTTGGATATAACGTGAATATCTTCTTCTTTGGATCTTCAAGCATCTTCTTCATGTTGTCAAAAATGAATGCAGAAAAGTTGAAATCCCACTCATTCACCAATGCCACGAGCGCAGACGTCTGTGTTTTGTTTAGTTGATCGAAACCACCCTTGTTCTCTGCGATACATTGCAGGAAGAAATGTACTAGTAGTCTCTAGTATGGTGGGAATTGTTTCTAGAGAACCGTGGGGTATCCTCCTTCATAACTCATTTTTTGAACTGCAGCGAGAACTCTGGTTTGATTGTATGATGTTGGATGGTGTGGCTGATCCCCCAACCTCAAAACTTCTCTCATGATCGCTTCAGAAACAATAATCTTTTTCTTTTGAACAGTTGCTTCAATTGTTCCAGCTCCTTCTGCTCATTGTCTGTTAATCTTTGCCGTGTTCCAGAAGGTATTTATGCAACTGTTGCATATCGCCGGTTCTGCTCATAAAGAATGAGTGATAGGGCAATTGTTTAGACCCCCGAATGAGTGATCCAAACATCTCCACGTGTTCCGCAGGAGGATCTGAAATGTAACCCGCTTGGTTGTGGAAGAGCTCCACTTCTAGCTGCCTTTAGTTCTTTTCTTGCATCATAACTTCTGCAATTTTCTACACTAAACGTCAAATGTTAGATCCTTTAGAAAAGTGTTAACTTATATTTGAATTATTGACGGGTCAACAAAGTCAACACATCAAACAGTTCAAACATCAGTCAACAGGTCAAGAAAAGGTTCAAAAAGTAGTCTAGATTAGCAGGTCAAAGGTCTAGGTCAAGAAGGGTTCAAGTTAACCCTGGTCAAAGTCCGGGATGAGAAAGGTTCATCTTGGATGGACCTCTTCATCCAAGATGACATAGTCATCCTATCCGAGATCATCCGAGATGATGATCTCCTAGTCCGAGATCATCCGAGATGATGATCTCTAGTCCGAGATCATCCGTGATGTTGCTTTTCTGTCTGGGATGAGGTACCTTTAGTCTGGGATGGGTCCGAGATCGTCCGAGATGAGGCAATATTGAGTGAGAATTCAGAGAGATAGTCTGGAATGATTCAAGATAAGTGTCTCAGACCTTTGTCATTATCGTATTTAATACTCCCGAATGGGCTAATGGGTTAGGCCCCTCTCGGATGATTGGTCCGAGATGATGGGCCTGTTCAGGCTTTGACTTGGTCAAATCCTGATGAATCCCATCCGAGATGGTGGGCCATTCCAGATCAATTTTTTTTATTATTATTATTATTTTATCAAACTTTTTCAAGATAGCAAAAACCCCCTTTAAAATCAATGAATCAACCCACCGAGAAACTATTTATCACCAATATAATCATATTAGAAAAATGTATGAAATACTAACACTGGGGTATGTTTGGGAAGACTGCCACGAGATCAAATCATTTTCAAACTGATTAAGGAACACTTTTCAGCTCTTCACTTACTTAGACTGGTCCACGCGATTGTTAATATGCTTGTCCTCTTAAATCTAGCACTCAATATTCAACTTTTAGCCTTGTGATACGCTTAAGGTAGAATTATGCTGAAACATTCGTGTGTCCCATTCCAAGGCATACCCCTACGATCAAGGTAATCACAACAGTTCATCATAGCAGGTGAGTATACTGAGTTCATCCTTAAATTTTTCAACGCCAGACTTTCTGGTGAACAGGTCAGTACTTTCGTACAGCAGAGAGACCAGAGAAGCCTGACGAGGGTGAGGCAAATACCTATAACGGTACGGATTTAGCTTTAGTAGCGCACGAAATTCTTTTTTTGTGAGATTTTCTTCCGTTTTGAGGTTTTGGCCCTTAAGCGGCTCTTTTACAAGATATCCTGACTGTGCCCAGGTCTGCATATAATCTGGATGCAACAGAGGGACAGTCATGATATCCCGGATGACTTATCAGCATAAAGACCCGAAACCTCAGATGTTGGCTATCTATCAACGCATGATTTAAAACCACGAAATCATACGCCGTTGGTCTGTTACCCACAATATGTCCAGTCCATTATGTTTATATCACTTGGCATCTTTTTGCTTTTCGAGCGTTAGACCTATCAACACATGGTAGTGGATCCTAGCCAGTTCAGCATTGAAACCTTACATGTGTTAATCAAGATCTTTAACACGAAAATTCATTTCCCAGCAACTTTTCTCCCCCTAAAATATGTGCAAAAGTATAATACTTTATGCCCAAATTTATCAGATGAGATACCGTTATTCTTAAAAAACCACCCCTTTTTTTATGAGCTCAGTCGGTGAAACGTATCATTTTCAAGAGATCCATAAGCACATTGAACCTTGAGATGCTGACAGGTTTTGTAAAAAGATCCACTGTATTAGCATCAGTGTGGATCTGTTCAAGTTTAATTAAACCTCTGTCAAAGCAATCTCAAATAAAATGAATTTTGATGTCAATGTGCTTGGTTTTGGAGTGAAAAACATGGTTTTTAGTGATCTGGATAGCGGCATCATTATCACAATAAATAGTTGTATCAAGATAAGTCAAACCGTAATCCTCCAGCTAATGTTGCATCAAAAGAACCTGGGAGCAGCAGGCAGATGTTCCAACATACTCTGCTTCCGTGGTGGAGAGAGATACAGTTTGCTGCTTCTTACACTGCCAAGAGATAAGTCTATCTCCCAAGAATTGGTATCCAGCTGACGTAGATTTTATATCCCTGTCTGTCCCTCCAAAGTTGCTATCTGAAAAAGCAAACAAATCAAAGTTTGAATCTCTGGGATACCATAGTCCGAGTTTAGGAGCTCCCTTTAGATATCTAAAAATTCTTTTAACGACAGTTAGATGAGAGAGTTTAGGGTTAGCCTGGTAACGAGCACACTGACAGACAGCGTACATAATGTATGGCCGACTCGCAGTCAAGTACATCAGCGAACCGATCATAGATCGATTCAATGTCTGATTAACAGGACTTCCCTCTAGATCCTCAGTCATAAACGACCGCTCTGTAATTGGGGAGTCTATCGGCTTTGAATCTGTCATGCCGAATTTTGCAAGAACATCGTGTACATATTTACTCTGATGAATCAAGATTCCTTGGTTATTCTGATCAACTTGCAGGCCTAAAAACGTTGTCATCTCTCCTAAAGAACTCATATCGAATTTCCTCTTCATCACCTCTTCAAACTCCTTGCAAAGCACATCATTTGTGGACCCGAAGATGATATCATCAATGTATATTTGAACTAGGATGATGTCCTTGTCAACACGTTTAATGAACAGCGTTTGATCGATTGTTCCACAGGTGTACCCATGAGCGAGCAAATGTTCTGTTAGGGTAGCATACCATGCACAGGGTGCTTGGTGCAAACCATACAGAGCCTTGTCTTGCTTGTAGGCATAACCTTCCTTCTCTTGATCAACAAAGCCCGGGGGTTGAGCAACATAAATCTCCTCCTTGACCTTCCCATAAAGAAATGTCGTCTTTACATCCATTTGATAGAATGTAAAGCCCATAAAGGATGCATATGCCAGGAAAATATGGATGGCTTCAAGACGCGCTACTAGAGCATACACTTCATCATAATCTAAACCCTCGACCTGACTAAAACCTTGAACTTCTAATCGAGCCTTGTTCCTTACGATCACTCAAGAATCATCTTGCTTATTACGAAACACCATCGTGTGCCAAGAGCTCGCTTTCCTTGAGGCAGCTTTTCAAGCTTCCATATTCCAAGCCTTTCGAACTGATTGAGCTCCTCATGCAGTGAATCAACCCATCCAGGTTCCTGCAAAGCAACATTAATGTTTTTAGGCTCAATCTGTGATATAAAACAAGAGTATAAGCATGAGTTGATGTCTCCAGATTTGTTGCGGGTCTGAACACCAGCATAGACTGGGCCAATGACATTCGTGATTGGGTGACTTCTCTAAACATGTTGTGGAATTGTTGTTGCAGGGGCTTGCAGGTTTGGTTGCAAATTTGAAAAGCTTCTTGATGCTATTCCAGATGGCTCCCCCTCATTTGGTGCAGCAGTGTTGATCATGCAAGAATCTACAGTGCAATCTGATGTAATTGCTCCATGAAACAAAGAAGCTCCTTGAATGTTTGACGCTCCTATGGAGGCTTCAGTGTTACTAACTTCACCATCAGGGATAGATGAAGAAGATTCAGAAATAGGCTCCTGAATAGTGGAAGGGTTAAGTTGTGCTGAAGCATCCTTGTGAAATCCTGAGGGATCCACAATGAGTTTCTTGAGAATATTCTACAAAGGCACATCTTCATCTTCATCTTTAATGGGAATAGACATCTCTACACTAGAGACTCCTGCATCAACAATTTCATCAGGCAGAATAGGAAATGATTTAAACAAGGAGGAATAATCATATAGCCAATCAGGTCCAATTCGAGCATCTTTTGGATTTTCTTCCAACCAATCCACATGATATGCTTCCATAATCTGCTTCTTCACTTTGTTGTACACACGATGAGAAGTATTCTTAGCATATCCAATGAAATAGCACGGATCTCCTCGAGCTTCAAATTTTCCTCTGGAATCCATGAGAAGAAGTACACACAGACAACCAAAAGTACGAAAGTGTTGCACCGAGGGTTTTTGACCTTCTACTATTTCATAGGGAGTTTTCATATGACGTTTGTTGATTAATGCATGATTCTGAACGTAGCAGGCTGTGTTCACTGCTTCTACCCAGAATATTAGTGGAAGACCTGAATCTATCAGCATTGTGCGAGTAGCTTCAATGAGAGTATGATTGCGTCTTTCTGCAACTCCATTCTTTTGAGGAGACTTAGCTATACTGTATTGATGGTCGATTCCTTTTAAGGCACAAAATTCATTTAGCTCGGCATTCTTGAATTATGTCCCGTTGTCACAGCGGATAATCTTTACTCGTTCATTTGCTTGATTCTCCATGAGAATTACAAATTTCTTGATTAAGCCAGTTGTCTCACTTTTCTGCTCCAAGAAGAATACCCAAGTGAAACAAGAAAAATCATATGTGATGACCAAACAGTAAGCCTTTCATCTAATACTGAGTACATTGATCGGGCCAAATAAATCCATATGCAGCAGTTCCAAAACCTTTGAAGTTGTGTGAACATGTTTGGACTTATGAGGCCTTCGATGCTGCTTTCCTCGAGCGCACGCTTCACATTTCTCAATTTGCAAAAACTCCTTGATTGGCAAGTTCCTGACGAGACCTCCTTTTGCTAACCGATTCAGATTTTTCGTGTTCAGATGACCCAACTGACGGTGCCACAACATAGCATCATGCTCAGCAATCTCTGAAAACAAACAAGTACCTTTATCTATGGGTGCTTTATTCATATCAATCACATAAGCATTTCCTCAATGTTCAGCTTCAATCAAAAACCAGTCTTCAGGTATGATAATTCCTAGTTTTAAACTAACGCAGCCACTCTTGGTGAAGAGAACCTCCATTCCTTTATCGCACATCTGTGATACACTCAGTAGACTGTCCTTTAGCTCAGGGATATAGTTAACGTCTGAAAAGGTGAGGACTCCATTTTTTACTGTGCCTTTCATGGTGATTCTCCCCAATTCTCCTCCAGCGAAGTTGACACGTCCTCTTTCGAAAATCTTGATATCATTCAACTGGGATATGTCTCCCGTCATGTGTCTAGAACAACCACTATCAATAAACCAAAGCCTAAAGATAGCCCTCCATAGTCGTTCCTGAATATTTAATGGAATCAGTTAGAGACTGGAACCCAGGCCATAGTGGACCTGAGTTGACCATCGATATCTGTGTAACTGACTTCGCGAAAGATCATATGGCACTTAATATCGCTTGTAGATTTTGGTGATGAGGTGGAAGTTGATGGTTGCGAACACGGAGACTGGGATCCAATAGGAGTTTTAGGTTTCCAATTTTTGATGTCTGAAACATTTCCATTTGATGGAAAACCCATTGTTTTTCTCTGAAACCTGTTCATATTCGAAAAATTTTTATTTTCCTATTTTGTTAGATTCTAGTCTCTGTCAGAAGGCCTTGCTTTGGGAGGTCCATTTTTGATAAAGTGAGAGTGCATAGCCTTCTGATGATACATGTTCCTAGAGTAGTAAGGACGATGAACACAGTTTCTTGCAATGTGTCCCGGAATTCCACAATTAAAACAAGTTTGCCTTTTTGAGAAAAAGACATTCAGTTTAGCTTGTGTTATTCTCGAGAAATGATCACGTCTTTTCTTTTCATTTGGCGGTGAGTTCTTGTGAGGATGTTTGATCTTGGATGAACCCTGCTCACAGCTGTCAGCACATGAGTAAGTATCCGCAACTTTACCCTTTAGTTTTGGTTCTGTTTGCTTGAGATTTGGGTTTTCCCTTTGAATATTCTTTTTTCGTGGCCTTCTATTTCTACGTGACCGCTTCCTTTTAGAGGGAACAGATTCAGTTGATTCTGCTTTGTTAAAATCACCTTTTCCAGAATCTGTACCTTTGGGGTCAATAGTTGAACTGTCTGTGGAAGTGACTTCCGAAGATTCTCTTTCCTCAGAGACCATGTTCTCAGGAGTTTCTGTAGAGAAGGTTTCCATAAAAATTTCTTCTACAACTTCAGCATCTAATTCAACTGTAGAATTAATTTCCATAGATTCTTTCTCCATAGTTTTCGTGATTCCATGAGTTTCTGTAGAATTGGACGGTATGGATGTCTCTTCTTCAGCTTTATCGACCTCTGAGTTCTCAACATTAGATGATTCTGGTAAGTCAGATGATAAGAAAGTCTGTGTCTAAGACAATTTGACTGTCTTCTTTCGCAACGCTGCTGGATTCTGATTGTTCATCACAATCGGAATCTTTGGAAGATTTGAGCTCATTATCTGAGATTCCTGAATCCTCTGTTTGACTGCCAAGATCGTCAGATGACCCCTGTTCAACAATTTCTTCATTATCACAACCAAAAATATCAAGTTTTCATCATTGCAGGGAGCTTCTGACGTATCATTCGATGTTTCAGGCATACTAGAACAATTTTCTGAATCATCAGAATTAATTTCTAAGTTACTTGAAACAGATGTCTCAAGTTCCTCAGTCAACACATTAGGCTCTCCTGTCAACATATCTTTAACAATTTCAACATTTTCAACACAACCATTTTTATCACAAGCATAGTCTAGAATAATAGCACCAGATTCATCAGTTCTAGTGGGAACACCCCAAGTCTCAGCAAACCAAGAAAAAATATAGTTCCAAGCATAAAGGTCATTTTTATCATAAATAACATTATCAGCAGCACGTTGATGTGATTCATCATCCTCTTTAGACTTCTCTTCTATTCTTACTGACTCTGCACATGAACTAGAGCAATTAGTATTTTTAACAGAATCAGAATATTGTGAACTTTCCTCCATCTCTTCTGTGGATGTGTTAACTGGTTCCGTTTTTTTCAGTTTCTGCTTCTGTATTTGTTACTGTTTCATTATCGTGATCGGACTTATCTGTTGGTTCATTTTGAACATTTTCATTCTTGACAAAATTCATTGGTTTCTTGAAATCAGCTGGTTAACCATTTTTAAATTTTGATTGTTCATATGGAACATAATCACTAGGCTTGCCATACATCATTTTATCATAATTTTCCATCTCTTGCTTAGTAATAGGCAGTCTGGAATAATTATGATTATATGGTGGCGGAACCTGTGTGTACCACAATCCGTTTCCCTTATTTTGTTTATATGCAAGTTGCACATTGCACAGATTACGAACAGTGTCACTGGAAGTATCCAACTTTTTGATGTTTAACTCATTTTGTTTGTACTTTCCAGTGAGAAGTTCCAGCTCAGCTTTCACAGAGTCACACTCAAGATTTTTAACTGTGAGTCTGTGTTTGTAGTCGTGAACCCAACATTGCTGTTGATTCACGTTTCTGTGAAGTTGAGTTATGTCCTTCTTAAGTTCTTTAATCTTTTCATAGAGAATTTTATTGTTCTCTCGAATACTGATGTACTTCCCCATAACATTGTTGTAATCGGTGATTAATGTTGAGTTTTGAGATCTCAGTATTGCAACTTTCTTTCTACAGTGTTCTGTACATAAAAGGGAATTTACCGTCTCGGAGAGTGCTTTTGGTTCCTCGGTCATTGCCTTCAAGCACTGATGAACCCTTTCCACAGCAGCAGTTTCAAACAGCTTCATTGATTCCACTTGAGCGACTGCATCAGCCCAATTGAACCCATTATGTTCCTGTGCAATCAAAGCCCTTCCAGCTCTATAGTTTCCGAGTCCAGTTGAAGTCGAAGTCCCAACAGGTGTAATAGGAACCATTGACCTTTCCTTGTTCCTTCTGAAGCCGCCTGAGTAGCTTCATATCCTACTAGTGCCTTCTTGCAATCCCTAGCAAAGTGTCCCGGTACATAACACCTGTAGGACCTTAGCCTGTCTCTCAGCACCCCAGGACGAGCATTCATTGGACGACGTCCATATCTATTAGCGAACTTTTCTGCCTTAAATGCTGACATAGCCAGATTCCAAGCCACGTCCAGTTCATCCAAGTCTTCTTCCACCACTAGATTCACATCTGGTGTTATCTCACCTAAGGGCATGAGATCTCCAGCTAAGAAGGCATTGAAGCTGGAGATCATAGAAGCTGTGAGAGCAAGTTTTTCTTCATTCTGTTTAGTCAAGAAGGCCATGTGTTCCACCGAAGGTGATGATGGGATATTTTAAGGCGCAGACTGGGTGGTTGATCCAAAAGAAACATTTGCATGTTGTGACTGAGGCTGGGATTACGGTTGAACATTTGTGGTGTTGACAACAGGTGCTTGAGAAGTAGGAAGAGACATTCCATACACGTATTCGGATTTTGGTGCAGCAACAGGACTGAACACAATGTTTGGGTTGTGATTCATAACTCCATGAACAGGACTGAAAACCAGATTTGGATGAGCTTGAGACATCAAAGCTGCGTTGTTGGGGCTAGTCATGCCAGCAGCCATCAGTTAGTTATTGTGATTCATTTCTCTCCGCTAATTGTCGATCTCACAAGACTTGATAGTAGCAATCAGTTCCGTAAGTGTCATTTCATTCAGATCCTTAGTACGCTTGATCATAGAAACCTCGACATCCCATCCTTTTGGTAGAGAGTTAAGCAATTAATGATTCATTCCACTGTTTGAAATGTTGATTCTAGCACTCACCATCTGCGACACGAGTTTGACAAACCTCCTAATCTGATTCTCAACGGTTTCCCCATAGATGTGATTAAACGAACTGAACTATTGGTGCATCATGTTAACTCTGCTAGCTTTCATGTCAGCATTTCCTTCAAACAAGTGTGTTAGTTGGTCCCAAATTTCTTTTGCACTTTTGTAGTTCCGAACTCCAATCGAAATGTCCGAACCAAGAGCCATTGAGAGAGTTCCATAAACAGCTTCATCCTCAGCTATGACCTTTTTGTCTTCCTCAGTATAAATGCCTTCGGGTTTCAGAATCTGGGTCTGAGGGTCATCTTCAGTAGAGTACATGATAGTGCGTGGTCTATTCTTGATGCTTCTCCAAACATGAGGTTCCTTCGCCTTACAATATTGTTCAAACCTAAACTGCCACTCATAGTAGTCGACTCCATACAAAGACCTTGGAACCTTGGTAGATGTGCCAATAACTTGGTCAAGTTCTTGATGGAAAGCCAAAGACTGAGTCTGAATAGCAGCAAGGGTTACGTTAGCGAGATCGGCTGCGGTCACAACGCCATTCATAACACCGGTTGGGTTCAATATGATGTTTGTCAAAACTGAGTAGTAGTCCGAGATGAATAGTCTAAAATGGTGAGTCTGAGATGAAGACTGATCCGAGACGCAAGGGTCCGAGATGAATAGTGATTCGATGTAGGGTCTATCCGAGATGATGTGAGTCCGAGATGAAGTACAAAGGCAATCTTCAACCACTATAATCCGAGATGGTTAAACACAGTCCGGAATTTGATAAACACTATCCAAGATCTGATGATGATTGTCCGAGATCTGATGATGATGATCCGAGATGAGATGATGATGATCCGAGATGGGATGATGATGATCCGAGATGAGATGATGATGATCTGAGATGTGATGATGATGATGATGTGAGATGACTTGAAGATGATCCGAGATCAAGGAAATCTTCAAGTCCGAGATGACTAATGATGATCCGAGATGATCCGAAATGCTATGAATGCAATCAAAGATCAGATGAAGTCCGTCCGAGATTAGCAGAAACAGTCCAGAAACAGCAGAAAACCGGAACAGTAACAGTAACCGTGAACAGCAGTATCGCGATATCAGATTCGAGCCTGGAAAACAGGTTCATAAGGCTCTGATACCAATTGTAAGTCCTGTAACAAGATCACAATAATATCGCGCTAGCTTGAGATGTGGCGGAATCACACTAACAAGCTAAGAAAGAACAAAGGAGATGAAAAAGAAAGATTCTTGATTGAATGATTACTTCAAACTTGCATACATATGATATGTCTAATACAAGGAAGCTAATGTCACCAACCATGCACCTAATGACATAACCCTACTATTTACAGTAAGTGTTTAGGGAGGAGGCTCCCTAAACCCTAGGCCCAATCTTATCCGCTAAGCCCAATTCCAACCATAACCCAAAATGCCTACAAATCCACTAAGCTACTTATCCATAAACCTTCAAGGGTATGGCAGTAATGATTCGTATGGTATAACCCACATAAGCGTTATGTATTCAATGTTCTTTTTGTCTCATTCAGTTGATTTAAAAAGTGTGATAAAGAATTTTGTTACTTCCGTATAAAAATGAAATCGCACACCAAATATCGGGCCCCACTTGATAAGATTTAAAAATGTATGTCGGTCGCACATGGCAGATTACAATCGCACACCTTAGTGACGGGTCCCACCACTTGTCTATATATTTCATTTTAATTTCACAATGAAACGCATGGCCCCACATGTTTAGTAATACTGAATATTATAACCGCACACTTTTGTCTCGCACACTTTATGAACTGGCCCCACCACCACCTTTGACACACCTTTTGTTTGATTTGGTCACACAAAGTCCTTCAAATTGCACACTAGAAATTTTTAAAAGAATACAAACCAACTCTTCATTTTTGGGCCTCACCTACTGGGCCTCTCCATGAAATGACCCCACTTTTGTTTTAAAGCAATTGCACACTAACTGGGGTCATATTCCTGGTCTGTTTCAATCGTACACATAGTAACATCAACCGTACACTTCTTTTTGGTCGCACAAGTAAATTCCAACCGCACACTATATTAACCGGTCCCACTGTTGTTCCTTGATGTTGATCGCACACATGGGTTTGAAACGCACAGTCCCTTTTATTGGGCTACACTATTTGGGCCAGTATTTTAGGTATACTCTATTTTGTGCAAACTGTTGTTGATGCTATACATGATGGTACAAAATACATGATGGGTATTCTTTGTACACTACTTGTCGATTACGTGAAAAAACTGAAATACTTGTTAGATACGTGTAGCTTATACGTGACTACTTGTTTACGGTCCTAACAAGTGGTAACCGTTATAGGACGCGGTTGACCAAGTTTAGGACAAACGCTTTATCTGTCGAGCAAACCGAGGTGAGTTCACACTAACACTAAAAGCATGTATTCCTGGTGGTTTGGGGACCTAATATTCCGAGGGAACGGAATAGCGATTAAACGAAACTCATAAGTTCAAAACATGTGTTCCCGGGATCGGGAACCTCATACTAAATGAAAAATCTACCACGAAAGTCCCTTTACATATACACCGATTAATCGCTGGGAGCGAATGGGATACTATTTGATAGCGCTATTTGGTTTGACAAACCACACACCGTGCTGGGAGCCGGGAGTGAACTATTATCTGGAATCTGGTCAGTGATGGTACAACATTGACCTGGGGCAAACAACAATTACGTCAAGGTTTCGGTATCTTCAGAGTTTAGTAGCTCATTATGGGATGGATTTCCCACAACATGTTTCTGGATAACATGGTAACTCATAAAACAAACATTTTTGGATAAACGAGAAAACCTTTTCCAAAAACCGTGAACTCGCCAACTTTATGTTGACACAGTACTGCATGCTTGCAGGTCCGTAGATGTTGCGCTGGAGTTTTGCTTGGAGCATCGTGGCAGTCGTCTAAACTATTTCTGAACTTCATGCTTCCGCTAAACCTTTGAGACACTTTAAATTAACTATGTTTTGAACCTTGATTTCAAACTTATTATGTTTTAGACTTTTACGTTATGTCACTGATCACATTGGTGATGGTTTTTATCTTACTTATATTAAATGTTCAATGTGATTGGTGGCTTGATCCTGGGCAGTCACACGCCTCACGATGGTACTCCGCACGTGGAAATTTGAGGGTATGACATAACTCATGAATGATAAGATTGCTTAGAAAGTAGTATGCATACCAAGTGTATGATGAAATATGATAATGATGAGATTAGTAGTAAACTAACCTGAAGAAGGTGCGTTAGATGGAACTCATACAAGAATTCATGTTGAATCTATGGTTTATGTCAAGATTATGAATTAGGGGTTTGTACATTGTGCTTGAACGGGTGATGCGCGCCATGTGTTCTATTAATTACTTGATTGCGATTAAGAAGTGAATGTGTACTAAATATATAACATATGATCTTGCTAGTAAAGGATGATGTTATGATTATGTTAAGTTGACTAACATAAAATGTGATTGTCAAATGTAGAATCATGAAAGTATAAGTATGTAAAATTGATTATGTGTATACTGTGTATGTAACTAAGTGATCAGGTAGTTGGATGTGTCATACAACATCATGTATGAAATGAATATGATCTCATTATTATGGTCTACCATAACGTGTATGTGTGTTCAAAAGTTGGAAGTCATATGTTAGAAGGTTGACTTCCGAAAGTCAACCAAGTATTAATAGCATGCGTAGGAATTTTGACACAAATGTAAGAATTGAGGAGATTATGATATATGTGTTAGATCAATTATGTGTTATGTGTGATAATGAATTCGGATTTCGAAGATATTGGACAATGTGGTTGACAATTCATGTCGTATGCGTGTTAGTGAAAATCAATGTAAATAAGAGTTTGAAAATGCATGTTAATATGAATGAGCATGATTACTAACATTTTATGGGCATGACGGCATGAAAGGATAGGAATCACACTAGAATTGACTCAAGCATAGAAGGCTAACGGGTCAAGAGGAAGCAAGGAGACAAGCACGAATACGGACGCACAAGGTAAGTGATTTTCGCAATCACTTCGTATTTAGTCACATGAATATATACATATATATATATATATATATTTGGATATTTGAAATCAAGGTGGAACGTACAAATAATGAGAAATGCTAAGGTAAGATTTGTTGAAATGGTTGGTATGATGTTAAACTGGTAAAACCTCAATATAGGGGTAAATGGGTCATAACTTTTAGTAGAAAGATTTTAAGACGAGAAGTATGGGGATGTGGTAATGTTAGTGGAAGGTTTGGGTAGAAGGAATATCAGAAAAAATATTAACTAAATGCATGTCTGGACGTCTCGGGGGCCGGCTGTAACAACCCGACTTTTGAAGTCAAAGTCAAAGTCAAGGAATGTCAACGTTCAGATATGTCATTTCTTACTTAATTATTGCTTGTACTCTCAAACCCCAATAATCAAAACTTTAGTTCACGCTATTTTATGCTACGATTTGTAATATATGAAGTAACAATGCGATAAACGTAATTAAACGCTAATCTACTTAACGCTATCTCCTCGCTATCACATCGTAATCGCATCGCAGTCGCAACACAACTATTGGTATTGTTTTGTGTGTTATTATGTGCTTTACTTGTGTGTGCCTTATATATGTTGGGTGATTATGCGCAACGCAATCCCAACTCTAACACAATGCAATCTCAACGCAACTCGAAACGCAGATTTACTTTTATGTATTTTAGTTGTTAGGTAGTTATGTTATTTGTGTAACTATTGTTTAAATGTTAACGCATCGCTTACTCACAACTCGCTTAAACGCAACGCTCAACGCACGAAACGAAAATTAGAAAACTAACTCGCATGCGCCGTCCGACCAGATGACCATTCGGTCGAATGGACATCCGACCCGATGGCCACCCGATCGAACAACCATCTGACCCATCGTGCACCGCCTCACTTTCCCACCTCTTGCCTATAAATACTCGCCTGTCACATCAACTGTTCATTGATGTGACAACCTCCTCCAACCAGCGCACTCTCAAGCACTTTTCTCTCAATTTCTCGTGATTCTTGTAAGTTTTCTTCCTAAATCTTGTACTTTTATCATCTACACACACTTTTTCATCATCTTCTCCATCAAATATTACGTTTTCACCGCGAAGTCACCTGATATAAGCTGTTTTAGAGTGACGTCACCTCAAGTTTCTTATGAACACTGAAGTGTGACCTCATCTCACCAAGAACCGTTCAGATCTATAGGATTTCCATACGATTCCACACAAAACTTTACTAAATCTAGCAAATTATCAACTAGTTCAAACTTTTCTTGAACATCTTTCACTTTATACTTAAAATCGTTAGAATCTAGACTCGTTCGGGCTCTCTACTCATTCTCTAGTGGATAACCGGTCTGAGAATGGATTTCAACTGGAGAGACGACCGATTCACGGGTTAAACATGGAACTTCGTCTTGAACAGTTGAGACTGATCGAATGGGGTGGTTCCCATCCGATCGGCTAAGTTGGGCTTAGTGTGATTCCCGTTGTTTAACACGTCATCATACCGTCTTAGTTAAACCGGAAAACTTTTCAACTTAACTGATTTTACAAAACATCAAGTTACTCGATCGAATAGCCGTCCGATCGACTATTTGACCACGAAAACTTCAAAAGTTCAAACATTTCACAAACACACTCATACTCAGTCGAATGACCAACCGACCGAATGGTCATCCGTCTGGATGACCCTCTGTCTGGACGGTCATCTGACCGAATCACCATTCGACCAGACTTCTCACTAAGCACTGTTTACACGCTCTTCAACGCTTACACTATCATTCTATGATCAGGCTAACTCTAAGCGCTCCCTTCAATCCAATACAGATCGTGTTTAGTAGTCACCATCATCTGTGAGTATACTCGAACCCTTTTTCGCTTAACGCACTTTTGGGTGTTACATACGTTACCTATATCAAATCACATCAACACACAACGCAAACACTTTTAAACGCTAACCGCTCTCGCATGTTATACGTGACTCGATGAATGCTTATTTGTTATGTTAACACATTGATTACGGTCTACCTTCCTTAGCAACGATAGTACTATAGTTTGGACTCAGCACCTGTTTATTCAGGGGTTGTTAAGGTTATTACTTCACGTGTTCGCAGTGGTGAACATGTGTTGCGCATTCTACAACTCGCAGTCAGTGGTATTGATAGGATCATTGTCGATAACTTACATGCTTCGCACCCTACGTAGTGCATACTGGTTACGCGTAAAACGCTTTCGCTACTATATGCTATTAAACTTGTATGCTCACCTTTACACCCTGTGTATTGACTTTTATTTTAACGTATGTAACAGGTTGATTAGGATGCTATGCTTTGCTTGCTGTCTTTGTGGAATCAAGCTAGGAGGTCTAGAAACAAACTAAATAAATCTTAGTTGTCGGAACAATCAATTTGTCTTTGAGAACAATGTCTATAATAACTGTTTATGCGTTATATGTTATTGGTATGGGACTTTAACGTTAAATATGTTGTCACTAATAGCTGTTATGGATTCTCCTGGACAATCTGTTTCGCTCAGTGTCGCGCCCCGATGATTCCGCCGTCGGTTGGGATGTGACACCGGCTTAATCGAAAAGTATTCGAAATGGGTCAAAAGAGCTGAAAATAAAGGAAATCGGCAGGATGGTACTGGGCTCTACCGTAGCTTAAGGTAGCTACTGTAAGCTACGGTAGGTAGGAATGATACATTTTCACCATAAGACAGTTATGAGTCACCATGGGTTTTTTTTTATGCCACTGTAAGCTACGGTGGCTACCGTAGCTTACGGTGGAAGCCAGGTGCAAAATGTAAGGTTTTTGTATTCTTCGTTTTTCTTCGATTTCGAACCCCGTGAACCCATTCCAACCCCTGTTTAACTTCTATAACGTACCTCAACCATACCAAATGTCTTGGTGAGCTACGGGTGAGTATAGAACTCATTTTTAAGATCCCGAAATGTACCCGAAGGTCATTAAAAAGTGTTTATGAAGTACGAGTAAGAATGGGGCATGTAAGTAAGTATGCGTGGGAACAAATTTAGTATGTGGGCATGTATATATAGATTTAATCACAATCCAGTGGATGGAATTATAAGTAAGCATGAATAGAAATAAGTATACACGTATGTTGTTGTTTACATGTCTCATGTATAGTAGTGTGTGACTAAGACCTCTTCACTTAAATATGTAAGAACATAAATTATAAGTAAGAGTTTGGATTAGATGAGATGTATGCGCACTAATGAACCATGGGTATTCGAATGTGTGAACTCTCAGATGTAATTTGTAAGTATTTATGGTGTTAATATACATGAGTATTATCGATGTTAACCAGATTGCCTTTGAGAATGAAATGAAGTGCAGGTACATTATTGTTGACTCACTAAAGATTAGATACCGAGATGAATTACTGGAATTCAGAAAGAAAACATAATGGAATGCATACGAGAATAGAATGATATGAGATCCTATAATTATGGATCTTGGACATGTGTATACATATATATATATATGTGTGTGTGTGTGTGTGTGTGTGTGTGTGTGTGTGTGTATGTATGTATGTATGTATGTATGTATGTATGTATGTATGTATGTATGTATGTATGTATGTATGTATCTATGTATGTATGTATGTATATATAATGTGTACTAATGATGTGAGTGTTTTTGGTGAGTGCAGGTCGTACGGAATAATGGATCATCATCATGAAGGACAAGCGATCGATGATCGAGTTAGAGAGGCATGGGTTGTACGGAATAGGTGGTCATGTAACTTGTAATAGTATGTTATATTCGATTTACAAAATGAAGGATGAATAATGTGATTCTTCTAAAGAAATTGTTTTAAATGGTTATCAAGTATGAAAGGATATTTATAAAGAAAGAAATTTTACGGTATGTATTTCCGCTGTGTCTTTTCGGTTAAAACGTGTTAGGGTGTTACAGTTTTGCTTCAATCGAGTCATTCAATTTCAAACTTCTGATAGAACAAGGGTATGTTTCAATCGGTCGACGATTTATCTTCCCGCTTAGTTAATCTCGATAGAACTAGTTGAGTGTTTTTGTATTCCTTGCTATTTGTTAATTTTTTACTTGTATTCTATTGGACGAAACATCATGGATGAAACCTGCACTTTATTCTAATAACTAGCACTCCCATCGTCATTTTCCTTGTTTATTCTACGACGCTCGATACTCGCTCGACGTTCATTCATAAAATGCTCGGATCGAAAGACGCTCGCTCAACTTTGGATCGGTTGAAAAAACGTTTGGTTCGGTTTGGATCGGTTTGTAAACGAACCGAGCACAAGCAAAGGTCTGATCGGTTCGGTTCGCCTCGTGAACAACCTTATCTGTGAGAGATAATCGAAAGATTCAAACTGTAAAAAAAGATAATAAGTCTACAATAAAGAACACTAGGTTTTGGATGGTATACCGTAAATTTGGATGGTATACCATAAGTTTGGATGGTATACAGTAAATTTGGATCATTGTTTTTTTTTTTAATTTTGCATTGTATGTGTTTTTTTGTTATGGTTTTTTTTTACGATTCATTGTATCTTTTTTCTCCACAATGTGTTATTCATTGTATTTTTGTACACTTTTCTAATTTAGGAAACGGTGTAAGATAATAACTCTTAGAATTAGAGTCCTCACTAGATAGAATTTTTGAGATCTTGATGTATCTAACGCGTTTTTAGCTTTATATTTAGTGGGTCCACAATATTTATTATTGTATTTCATCTATCATGAATTCACGTATTATTTATCACTTGTTAGGTTACTTCACACTAAGGCTATGGGGTATGGGGTTAGTGGATTGGATCATGGATTGCTATGCAGGGTATGGTTTTTGTGGTACACCGCTCCCCTTCTCAAACCATAGTGGTTCGTATGGTTTAATTCATAGCAACCATAACCCTCTTTCAATTAATTAGAGGATTTCGATTGGTGAGTGCGGATAGTGGAGGTCATGGTCCACACCATATAGAGTGGTGGTTTAAGTTGGTAGATGAGGGTAGAATGACATGGTGTTGACGTTGAGAGTTGGTAGTGGTCATTTTGGTCATAACCACACCACATAGCCTAATATAAAATCAATGTACTAACTTATAAACGTGTTTGGAACTAATATTAGAATTTCCCCTTTGCTAAATAATAACTAGTAGTTTACCCGTTCACGGTCCGGGTATATATGATTAACACCATCCAAACTCACTACATATTTTAATATCACAATGACTTCTTATCCAACTATTAAGAACATCAATAATTGTGTCTATATTTAAGATAATGATGACTTTTTATTCGATTGCGATTAGTAACTACAACTGTTCTTGTATTGTCATACATACTAACTTAAAATCTTACATCTAATTAGCACAATTTAAAATATTTAAGTAATTATTTGTAAATGATTAACGTAGCAATTGCTAACACCATTAAATGAAGATAGGTGAGATCTATCAAAGTTAGATGTTTATGGTATACATAGTGTTTTTTTTTTTCATGTTTGCAATTCTATATACAGGCACAATTTAGCATCAACATAAACTAAATCAAATTCAGATACGATTTAACATCAACATTGATATCGATCTGCAGTCCTCAGATTCTATATCTATACTATATAATAATACTTATGCTTGCTAAAATAAGTAAAAGTAAAATGCGACAAGAAAGATTAATACGATTAAAATTTATAACATTAAAAGAGTAACAAATACATCGAGTACTGAACTAAGAAACTTTCAAGTCTAACAATAAAATAACAGTCAGAAATTTAAAAATCTAATAGCAAGAATTAAGAAATTTTAGCTTCAACTCCATTGAGTGTTGAACCTCTCGATGTATATCCTTGAGCATCGCCATAAACTTCACATCTCTATCACCGCACTCTATATTACTGACAACACAAAGGTCACGAACGGAAGTCGAATGCATCGCCATTAGGTTTCTGGAAACCTGGTCTCTCGTGAACATATCAAGGTGCAGTCCATCAAAACACCTCTTCAGCTCTTGAAGAGTAGCCCTATCCGCATATACTTACTCCTCAACTTGCTTGATAAATTGCTGCTTTAAATTATCAGACTCTACAGAAGTGTATGACACCATTTTATGTTATATATTACTCAACTGATGTGAAAGAAAGGTATCTTGGTAGTAAAATGTGATGAAAAACAGGTGAAATTGGCAATAATATTATATAGTGAAATATCTAACAGCCCAAATGTCGGATTTAAATTCCCTGTACATTTAATAATCTAGGAGGGGAAAACGTGTACATTCAATATAAACATGTAACTTTATATTTAAAAACAGCGGGCTTTTAATGCAAAACCTTTCAAAAATAAGTTTTCATGGCAAAGCTAATAAAATTAAATATCAAGAAACCTTAAGGACAAAATTTAAACCTTCAAAAAAACAGGTTATCATAATTACGATTAACCTCTTCATTTACCATAAGACCCATTTTAAACACTATAAAAGGCTGAAAATTAGTTTGATTGAAAACATCATTGTCTTTTAAAAAACTGTTTGTCAAAAAAACAAACCACAACCAGCAACACCAACAATACTCTAGATGGCAAACAGATGCTTCTACCACTGGTCAGACACCAGTGCTGTTAAAAAGCTATTCTCTAGATGGTCGCTCGAAGAAAAGAGAGCAGATGAAGAGCTAAACAGAAAAGTCAGCATCATCAGTGATAACAATTACAAGCAAACCTGGAGCAATATCGGATTGCTTGATGAAGTCCTCCACTCTCCTCCATCAGATTTTAAGAACAACGCAGAAGAGTTTATCACCCAACTGTTGAAACAGGATCAGAAAATCTGTGACATGCTAGCCGATCTGCAAAACAAAAGAAATCGTGTGGAAGAAGGCGAGAGTTATCGAAATCCTAGGAAGTGTTAATTGTAGCGTGTAATATTTTATGCATATTTCAGTCTTTAATCTTTCTTTATATTTAATTTAATAAAATCAATATCCATATTAACATATTCTTAAATTTGAGTGTTAATAAAAATTGTCAACACTTGTTTCTTCATAATCAACTTAAATAAGTATAACTACAGTAAAAAAAAATAAGCTACAAACCTAACTTGCAACTCTCCCATCAAAGAAGCTAGCACATGGTCAACCGCAGACGGTGGTTTTTGTGGTTATCTTTGACGGTCATACATACTAACTTAAAATCTTACATCTAATTCGCATAATTTAAAATATTTAAGTAATTATTTGTAAATCGATTAACGTAGCAATTGCTAACACCATTAAATGAAGATAGATGAGACCTATCAAAGTTTCTTCATTATGTTATTCGTGGTTTTTTTTTTATGGTTGACATTACGGTGTTTTATTACTTTTTATACTTTTTAGGAAATTTAGACTTTGTGGCCAACTCCTAACCTATATTTACCTAATACCCCATGTAAATAATAACCGCTTAAGTTAACTACCTTCTGAAAAAATTGGGAGTTAGTGGGGGTTGAGGGAGGTTATTTATTTATCAAGAAAGAAAAGTTTTATTAACCATTAATACAATCGTTGATGTTATCATTTTTGTACGGCCAAGATCAATCGCACACCTTTATATAGGAATATAAAGAAACTCCCACTACCCACGGAACTGCATTTTTTTTTTCAAATTGCCTCCTTTTTTGTCGGAAGTGTCTTTGGTGGAGAATGTGGGTAGAAAATCATGGGGGGAACTTACTAATTTGCAGTTTTTATTTGATTTTATAGTTATTTTGTTAGATCGTGGAATGTTATCTCCTATTTATTAGGCTGACCAGGTCAAAGTGTCAACCTGAACTGTCTTTAGGAGAAAATTGATTCAATTAAGAAATAACTGTTACATATTCAAAAACACATTGTCTTCAAAAACACAATTTTAAATTGTATGTATTAAATTATGTGTTACTAAAATACATAAATAACCGTAAAGATTGGGCGTATTAAAAACATAATGTATTCAAAAATACAATGTTAAATTGTATGTATATTATGTGTAACTAAATTATATAAATATTGACTTATGACTTTTCTAACACAATGATTTATAATACTGCAGCTTATAGCTCATGGAATAACATTCGAACACATTTTAATGCATTAATAATTGTTCAACAAAATTGGTACATCCTGGTTTTTATTTGTTAAAAAGGTAATATCTATTAAGAGATCAAATTAATGGTTGTTTCTTAATATATAATTTAAGTTTTTCTTCCAGGTGCTACGTGCTGCAACTAAAATTGATCATTTGCGTGCGGCAACTCAAATTCATCCTGACACAAATATTAATGCACCTTTAAAATAAATATTATATATTACTTTGTTACATGTTTAATTAAAATTAATGATTTTTAGAGGTAAATTACTTTTACTTTTTTTTATTGTTGCTAGATGAAACATTAAAAAATGAATAACTGGATTTAGTAACGAATTTTATGTTGCCTATATATTATTACAGATGTGTAATTAATTAAATGGGAGAGTAGAGAATGTGGGGAGTAATTTTAGGCATTTTTTATACCTGTAATACAACAGACTAAAAACAAAATGAACAATAAATTAAAACACAGTGGACAACAGATTAAAACACAATGGACAATAAATTAAAACACAATGAACAACAAATTAAAACACAATAATCCAGAACATAAAACTTAATGTATAGAAAACCCACCTAGTTGGAAAACACAATAATCAGATGCAATAACACAATATATAGAAAACCCAAATATAAGACCATCTTCATTGTGTCATACATTTTCTTATAGGTTCTGATAATAAAAACACAATGGGCAAAACCCAAAATAACAGTTTGTTATAGGTTCTGATAGTAACATAATGTATAGAAACCCTAGTAAAAACGTAATGACCAAAACTCAGTTGAAAAACACAATGACCAGAACTTTTAACATAATGCATAGAAAACTCATCTTCATTGTGTCATACATTATGTTATAGGTTCTCCTCATTGGGTTATAGGTTCTGATAATAAAAACACAATGGACAGAACCCAAAATAACATTGTATTATAGGTTCTGATAATAACATAATGTATAGAATCAAGCGTCTTATGATCTTTAATACGAGTATCCTATTGGTTATACTTTAAAAAAAATCGAAAACCCAGGTGTAAAACACAATGGACATAACGTAATACGCAATGAGTATCAAATTAAAAACGCAATGGAAAGTAGACTAAAAACACAATTGATGATAACAAATAAAAGACACAATTGACAACATATTAAAACACAATGAACAACAGACTAAAAACACAATGAATAACAGAACAAAACACAATGGACAACAGACTAAAAACACAATGGACAACAGAGTCAGACTAAAAACACAATAAACAACAGGCTAAAACACAATGGACAATAGAACAAAAACACAATGGATAGCAGACTAAACAAAATGACCAGAACCTATAACACAATATATAGAAAACCCATCAATTGAAAAAACACAATTTATAGTAAAAAAACCTATAAAACAATGTATAGAAAAACCAAATATAACATCATCTTCTGACACAACCCGAAAACACGACACGAACCAAACATGAAATTCGCGGGTTTTGAGCTTAGTCTAAACGAGTTTGGGTTAGTCTTTGGTTGAACTCGCAAACCTGTTTAGCTAAACAGATCGGGTTCATGTCAATCCGATCAGGTTGGTGGGTTGACCTGTTTAACCCATTTATATTATATTATATTTTTACAATATGTTTTTTTGTCATAAATTAAATTGGACGTGTATTTTATGCCATAGTTATAACTTAAATAGATTAATTGACATAAAATTTTATAATTTAAATGTAATTGTGTTACATATATTTGTGTTCTTTGTAGTAAATTTTAATTGTAATATATTAATTACAGAAAAAATAAATAAAAAATAGAAAAAGTTCGGGTTGAACAGGTTCATATGTATGACATGATTTTCGGGTTCGGGTCGTGTTTGGGTTCGTCTAAAATTTCCTTGTTTAGGTCGGGTTAAACCCGTCCACCTACGAACATGACCCGTTTAACACCCTAAGAAGAGTTAGGAGTTTATTGACTCTTTAGATAGCCAAATTTCTTATAAATTTCCTATTAACAATGGCACCCAACACATTCAGTTTCTTGTGGTTTTAATCCCCTATATTTGCATCTGGTAGAGTAGTTAAAGTGAACTTAAGGAAAAAATAAAATAAAATTCCTCTCTGAAGGGAAAGCAGTAAAGAAATTATTTTACTTCTAATTCTATAATTTTAACACACGAAATTAAAGATACACACGAAATTTCATCTTTAATATTTTTATTTAACTTTCTTTTCTTTTTGGCTTCAAAATGTGAGTATTGCTACATATAATAATTTTGTAACAAACCGAATAGAAAAAGAAAGTTGAAATTTGTAGTGATTTAAACTACAAATACTTGTATACACCTTTTTTCTATAACAGAGAAATCCTTCCATAAACCAACTAAGCAAGCTGCTAAGAAGGAAACCAATACAACAGAAGCAAAAGAAAAAACACAATTACATAACATCAAAATTGCTCCGGCTCTCCAAAATTGTTATAGCAATGCTTGACTTGTTCTTAACCCACCAATGCGCGGTGTCTTTAATATCTTATGCCACCATGGAGATTGACATGTTTCTCCTTCCAAAAACCTTGACTCGTATTTTCATCCATGCGCACAACAACCACCAAACCAACCTAGCGAAGACGCAATCCACAAGTAGGTGGTCCGTAGTTTCGTTGGTGGTACCACATGACGGACACGACCCGTCCCCTACCACCACCCCCTACTTGCTAAGGCCACCGCAGTCGGGATTCTACCACACCCCTAGTAAGAGGATTCAATTTTATGGTTTTCAACTAATTTAAAACACAAGTCAATTGCTATGCCAAATGTCTGTATCATATAATTGGTGAAGTTTCATGAATAGTAGTTTATTTATAGTATTATACAGTTTTTTTAATATTTTTGTTATTTTAATATTATGACAGTTTATTATTATATTTACATTTCACTTTAACATATTTTGGTTTTTGTTTTTAACTTTTAATAATTTTCTTTTTTTAACATTATCGATATCATCCAAACAACAATGGTGTCGATACTAAATAACATATGCTTAGTTTGTTATTATAAAAATGACATCAATTACCATTTTCATTTTTTATTAATATAATGTAATGTTTTATAAAATTTCGAATATATCGTTGTGATGTGATTATTATTACGATTCGATAAAACTTTTCTTATTGTTTAGATTAGGGATGAGCTCGGTACCGGTACTTTGGTACCTATAGGCACCAGAATTTAATTGCCACATATGGATAGCGGTACCGGTACCAAAAATGTGATGTACGTTGCGGGACCGGTATAGTACCGGCATTTGAAGGCAAAATTCGGTAAAAGACAGGTACGGTACCGAGCCGATACCATTACCGGAAACGCCAAAAAAGTGGGTACTGATTCGGTACGAGAAATTTGGTAGTGTCGGTATCGGTACCAAATGCTCATTCGTAGTTTAGATAAATAATTACAAAACAATCAACACAACATGATCTAATCAAATTGAATACCGCCCGCAGCGCCAAAATCGATCAACCGAAACGTCCCTGCCTTTTAGGAGTCATGTTCCGTTAAGCCCATGCCCCTTGGCTGACAACGAATAAAAATTTGTTTCCCGGTAGTGGTGACTTCACAATATCCTTTTATACCCTCAAGTTTATATCATATCTCTACACATTTAGAGAACTCGTTAAAAAGAGATACAACAAACATAAAAGAGACCTCCTAACATTGATTCATATCTCTACACATTTATAACCCATCAAATATTGAAAAACAGAACTATACCAACTATAACTACGGTTTTCAGCTAATACCGACAGGGCAGGCCCTAAGAATTCGTGTACCCTGTTCGAGCTCGAAAAAATGTACCCTTAGGCCTTAACGAAATTGGGTATTTGGCTCGCTAAAGGTCTAAACCTAATGCCAAAGGGGTTAATAACTAATCTAAACCATAAGAATAGTTTTGTAAGGGGGGGGGGGGGGGGGGGGGGGGGGGGCTATGTTGGTGTTTGTATAGATGTACCCGATTAAAAAAAATATTTTACATATACATATCGGGTTTTTTCATAAAAAAACGTGCCTCTCGAAATATCGGGCCCTGGCCGGTGGTCCTCCCCGCCCACCCCCAGGGCCGGCCATGAATACCGACAGCCTCATCGGATTCCCACGCCTTCTGTGGTTACATGAACCCAACAATACCAACTACAACTATGGTAATTGTCGTTGTGGGAGTTCTCGTGGTACAACACTCGAAATGCTTTTGTCAAACATCATCACCATGTTGTTGAAATAAGTCTCACTCGCCTTTTCTCTAGTATTAACATTGTTAATTGTAAGCGGGTTGGATTTGTGATTAAATTGTGTCGGGCAACAATTGGGGTGGATTATGTTATTGACTGAATCCATTCCAAGATATGAGACTTGTCCTATATCGGTTGTATGGGCAACTAACGTAGGGTTTATAACCCAAATGGCACCCTCTCCCATTGTTCTACTCTTTTGGGACCAGTTCTACCATATGGGTTGTAACAGATCATTGAACTTTCAGCCCGATTGCTAGCCATTAGGGTTCAACCTCTTAATATTATAATTAGCTCTAATAAAAATGATTAGAGCTAGAAGACGGGTCACATAACTCAGTTTTATAGTAGCACATTTTTACATAATTGTTATAATCTGTTTATCTTAGCTCTAAAGAGTCATAATCACGTGTATTAAACACTGTAAACTAAAACACATCATAAAGCATCAAAGAAATCATATAATTACTTGTAACAAAACATATACTAAGTCTAATTATCTTTGCTACAATAGAAATAAGAATATTATTTGATCAAACACGTAGCACATCCAATGAACTAAATCATTACAATCAAAAAAGAGTATCATATTATTAATTGTGTTTCTTAGGGGAGGGGTGGTCATCACTTGCATAAATTCCATCACTCGCAACATCCAATCAAATTCCGCCATGTCATCAACCATTATTCCATCACTCACAACATTTTTTAGTGGCAATGGTCATCACTCACAACACCCAACAATAAACCCTCACACCCCTCACATCCATTTATCACTCACAGTCCATCACTCGTTGATTTTATCACGCCAAACCTTCCATCACTCGTTGAATATGTTGGTGGCGGTGGGAATTTCACCAAGTTCCACGCGTGGAACTTTTCATCACGCACAAAATATCCAACCACGTACCCCTAGTCCCCTTATCAATTAGCATACATCTTAACTCTCACAAGAAAAATAACAGAAAAGCATACCCAAACTTTCCCACTTGAAAATAGTCCATAAGTATGTATGCTGCTAGACGCCTAACGCTAACAAAAGAGGGCCTCAAGCGTGCTGATCTTCCCGGTGAAATCATCAATGGACTCGTTCTCCTTCACCTTTAAGTTTTCCAGTTCAGATCGTAGCACATGTAACCGAGCCTTCTGTACTCGATCTGCACCTAGAAAACGGACCCTTATAGCATCCCACACATCTCGCGCACTCGTGTACTTTGCCACCTGTAGAAGAATGTCTTCGGGTAATGATTGAAAAATCAACGCCATGGCCGTTTGATTTTTCGGGGTTCTACCGCTCCCCCGGTCACCGGGTCAATCGTGTCAGACAACCCGTATGCTCCCAATACTGTTCAGACTACAACCGACCAAGGCGAATAGTTGGTTGCAGTTAGTTCTGGACACTGTAAGTTGACGTTCTGATGGTCCCGAACATTAGCTAATGCATTAACTGGTACAAGTATTGTTATTATTGGAATTGATACCCTTCTTCATCTTTATTGTGTTTTTATCGACATCGGTACCAACATTGTTATTATCAGAACTGGTACCGGCATTCGTTTATATGGTTTTTATAACATAAAAGGCATTTTTTGTGCATATCATGACCTCAAACCGAGTGACGATACCATAGTGACACCCTCACAAACTGGATTAATACTGAACGAACCACTGCATCCCGCGGGAAAATCTCGCTAGTTTTATATTATATATAGAAGCTAATGAATAGTAACTTTAATATTATAATAATATATATATTTCATTTTACATTTTTTATATTTTAATATTATAATAATAACTATTTAAGTTAAATACATTTTCATATTTTCCTTAACTTTAATATTTTTTTTGTATCACGGGTTGGGATAAGCTTGGAGTCAACCGGTATCGAATCAGTACTGGTATTGAAATACCAGTACAGTCCTGTTCAGTAGCGGTACATGAAGGTAAAAACCGGTACCAGCCTGGTGAAGAAAACGCCAAACGTCGGTACCGAATTGGTATTGAAAATCTTTTAGTTTGGGAATTCGGTACTTCTACCCGGTATCATTTGCTCAACCCTGATACCGGCCACCGTACGAACAACAATGGTATCATACAACTTTTTTTTTATTTTCTTCAACTTTTAATATTTTTTTTTTTAGTTTCAAGGGTAGGGATGAGCTCGGTGCCAACCAATACCGAATCGGTACTGGTTCCAAATATACCAGTTGCGGTACCGGTATATGAAGGTAAAAAATGATAGCGAACCGGTACCAGGAACGCCAAAATTCGGTACCGAATTGGTACTTAAGATCTTTCGGTTTTGGAAATTCGGTACCAGCACCATTTGCTCATCTCTGACCACAGGTTTCATACGAACAACATCATTACCATACAACTTTTTTGGTTGATTTTCTTTCAGTTATCTTTTAGTGTTTTTTTCTACATTTTCTTTTTATTTTTATCAGTGGTTCCATGTGCAACGTGCTCTCGTAGTGATTTCAAAACACATATACAAACAAACTAAATAACAAAAGAAGTTAGCCTCAACGCGGCGGGGTGATAAACCTAGTTATAATTAAATATGCAACATAAAAATTGATATGCAAGTATTTTTTAACGGCCTAAACAATAATATTATTAATAAAAGGAGAATAGCAAGCTACTAAACCCACAAAATTACTGCCAAACAATACAAGACCTCCAAACAAACAGAAGGTACTGGACACCAAAACAGAAAATTACATAGCCCCAAAAACATTAAATCTCCTCCAGCCTTCCCATGTAAGACCCGCCTTCTTTTGCCCTGTCTTTAACCCATGTGTAGCTCAACACCTTGGACTCTTCCACGACTCTAGACAACGACAGGGGTTTGTTGTTAAATAACAATTTTTTTTTTTGAAAGGCCAACATAATGAATTTTATTAAGACTCTAGCCAGTGGCTAGCACCAAACAAACAACCACCAGCAAATACATTACAACCAAAAAGAAACAGACCAGTCCAACAAACAGCTTAAAACATCAAAACATCGCCATTGTTCCCAGGTCATGTTCGCTGACTTTGCACGGTGTTTAATCCATAAAAAGCTTCTGGCCTTGATTTCTTCCACAGTGGTTATATGAGACTTCCCTTTCCCTGAAAAGAATAAGTCATTTCGCAAGTTCCAAATACTCCATAGTGTAACCAGACAAACCGCATGATACGCTTTCTTTCTCTTCGCCGAACCGTGGAATTGATTGTGAGACTCGAGTATATCCTTTAGACTGAAGGCGATTAATGGCTGCGTTTTACACCACTAATACACAATATGCCAGACGATCTAAGAGAAACCACACGAAACTAAAAGGTGATCGCTGGTTTCGTTATACTCACCACACATAACGCATTCCACAGACTGGACCGAAACGCCTCTTCTGAACAGCGCTACTCTGGTTGGAAGTCTCTCTTTATATGCTCGCCAAATGACCAAGCCGACTTTCTTAGGAATCCAGTTGTTCAATTTGACCACATATTCAGGCCGCACCCGGTTATGTTCAATTATTGACCTCTTAATGCTGCCCACGTTGAACTGACCCGTTTGGTCCAGATTCCAAAACCACTTATCAGGACCCGAAGTGACTGGACAACCCTGCAGGAGGTCATGTAAAGGCGTACACCCCAGTAATTCTTCTGTACTATTCAACTGGCGCCTCCAATCCCATACCCAAGTCGGCCCGTTAGCCCCAATCGTAGTTCTTTCAGCCACTGTACACCATCTGTCCTTTTCGAGCTGAAATAGAAGCGGAAAAAGGCAATGTAAAGGCTCTGTTGCAGCCCAGACGTCCACCCAGAAAGCCACCTCAGCCCCACCTTTAACTACCCCTTTTATAGCATTAGAAATTTCAATCCCCAAGCTAAATAGAGAGGATGAAATGTTATGAAATGTTAAATAACAAATTATTTCGCAAATTCCAAATGCACCAAATGGCCGTCAAAATAACGGAATGGAACACTTTTTTCTTCTTTTACATCCATTGAAATACTTATGCAAACCCAAGAGATCTTTGAGATTAAATGCAAAGAATGGTGAAAAACCACACCATTGGCTTAATACCTGCCAATCATCCCGGCTGATTTCCATATCTCAATGAGATAACGCCCAACGGTTTGTCTCTTTTCCAAATCCGCATCCTTTTTGTCTTTTTAAGAAATCAAACCAATCCGCTATCCAGATTTTGACTTTGAAACCAGCTGAAGTAAGTTTATTAAAATTTGGTGTCTTCATAACACCCTGTTCAGCAAACTGGATATGGTTAATTAGTTATACACATACAACATGTTATAGTTATGGCGATTAATGATCATAGAGGTAGTGCATGAATCACAATAATAATCAGCTAAAGTTAATGCTACAAATCCAATGTAAATGAAAAGTTACCAAATGCGGGAGTATATTTTATGCTTCAATAACTGCTGCTAAAAGTCCCTAATAGAGAACAGAGCATGAGTACACAAACCAATCCAATAGCCAATAAATTAAGGTATACTTTCAAAGGTACTCAAGTTGTTGCAAACTCTTTAGCTTCATTGTAATCTTCAGGATTGACATGATTGAATTCATGTAGAACCTACAACAAAATGCTTACGTAAGACCCTTTGTTTGTATAATACATCCTCCACAAACAAAATATCGCCGAAATAACTTGAAGGGTAACAAATGTAAATACCCTTTTAGAGCAAAAAAATAAAAAATAAAAATAACAATCGTGTTACAAAAGCATACCATGCAACGATCACAAACGCGAACTCGAGGGGCATTCTCCTCAGATGTAAGAACAATTCTTCAATGAGTACACTTATCACCAAAAAATATCACCACAGTTTCGGCAATGATGCTACATAATCAAAAGAAAGTGTCTTCCCCCGACCTAAACCCGAAAGACAACAGAGCTGCAGACAAATTGTTCAGCTCCACCACTTCTGTTGGATTAATCAGCGGGCGTGACCAGTAAAACTCCAGCCTGACTTCGCTGCCCACCAGCTTGACCCGGTCTGATACTGATACATTTTTATACCTTTCGACAAAAAATAAATTGATGCACTTTGTATATCATGATATAGATATTAAGCATGTAGGTTGTTGTATCCGTATACATAAAAGATTTTATAGATCCTTGTTAACCAAATAATAGTTTATTTATAAATGTAAAAATATGATTTGCCATATGTGTATAAATATATTAAATATAGGTAGTTATCAGGTAAAATAAAGTTAAGAGTAAACTGCCATTTTGGTCCCTGAGTTTTGGCCAGTTTTGCCACTCTAGTCCAAATTTCAAACTTTTTACATCCAGGGCCCTGTGGTTTGGTTTTTGTTGCCATTTTGGTCCAAATTTCAAATTTGACCAGATTTCCCATTAATGACCCTGCTATTTTGTCTTTACCCTCAGGGGCATTTTGGTCATTTTAGATTTATTATAAACATAAACACTATAAACATAAACACAAACACTGCACAAGGTCTCTCTCTCTCATAAACTCTCCCCCCTCCACTTTCCAAAACCCTAACCCCCAAATTCATCACCACCTCCACTTTCCTACCGTCTCCGACCACCACCACGCCGCCACCTCTGGACAACCACCAACACCACGATCCTCTCAAAACCCCAACAACCACCATCCAACTGTGGTGGGTGGTGTCGGTTGGGAGATCGAAGAAGAGATAGACGAGGAGAGAGAAAGAGATTGACGAAGATAGAGAGTACGAGGAGAGAGAGAGCGGTGGGAGAGGGGGGAGCCGATTTGATTTAGTGGCGGTGGTCAGGTGGCGGTGGTCAGGTACGAGGAGAGAGAGAGCGGTGGGAGAAGGGGGAGCCGATTTGATTTAGTGGCAGTAAGAGATTGACGAAGAGAGAGAGTAGCGGCGGTGGTCAGGTGGCGGCGGAACGGTAGTGTAGGTGCTTAGTGCAGGTGAACTTTTCATTTTTTTCTTTTGTTTTGAAATCGGTATTGATAGTTGATCTGATTTCGATTTGATTTAGTGGGCTTGTTTGTAATTTGGATACGGTTATTGGGTTTTGATCAAGATTTGATTTTGTTTGTGGGTTTGTTTTTTAAGTTTGTGGGTGGTGTTGGAATCTGGGTTTTAATGATGTTCTTGATCTGGGTTTTATTGCAAATATGATATTTGATGATGTTTTGATGATGTTCTTGATCTAGGTTTTGATGATGTTCTGATGATGTCTGGGTTTTGATGATGTCTTGATGATGTTCTTGTCTGGGTTTTGATGATGTTCTTGATCTGGGTTTTGATGATGATGTTTGGAGTGGCGGTGGTGGTGGTGCTATAGAGAGAGAGAAGAGAGAGAGAGGGAAGAGGTGGCGGTGGTGGTGGTGCTATAGAGAGAGAAGAGAGAGATGATTATTTTGATCTGGGTTTTATTGAAAAAAATGAAATTTAAAAAATGACCAAAATGCCCCTGCACTAAAGGACAAAATAATCAGTTTTCAACAGTTAAAATAGAGGGTTTTTGGATTTTGGACTAAAATGGCAACAAAATGCAAACCACAGGGACCCAGATGTAAAAAGTTTGAGATTTGGACTAAAATGGCAAAAGTGCCCAAACCACAGGGACCAAAATGGCAGTTTACTCTAAAGTTAATAAAGGAAAAGTTGCTATCTTTTTATGTACATGTTCCTATGCCTATTTCAATAACTTGCACCATTGTTATAGCCTTTGTGTAGGGGTGCTAAACGGGTCGTGTTCACGGGTTGGTGGTCAACCCGTCCCGAACCCGAAATTTCAGATGAACCCGAACACGACACGAACCCGAAATTTCAGATGAACCGAAACTCGACCTGAACCCGAAAATCGTGTCATACATATGAACCCAAACACGGCCCGAAAATCGGTACCGGTACAAGTATTCGCTTTTATGGTTTTCAATCGATATAAACAGATGTGTCGATTGCCGGTATTGTACATTAATTTCAATTGATGCCCGATTGACGGTTCACACATCACCTAGAGTTGAGAACTGTTATTGATGCCCGATTAATGGTTTTATACTTGCCTTGAAGTGAAGAAAGAAACATGTGTTATTGTGGTGATTTGAGAACTGTTTGTTGCATAATATTTTTTGGTTTCTGGGTGGTGTTTGATGTCAAGTAACAAAAGACTATCCTGTTGTACCATTATTAGACTTATATTTTTTTGTGGTGTTTTATGTCAAGTAACAAAAGACTATTCTGTTGTACCATTTGTTAAATGATAAGCAGTTATATTTATTTTTTGGGCAACATGATCAGCAATTAATGATGAAACATGCAGTTGATTGAACTATAGAACAACATGTAATGAACTTTACATAACTTGTCATTGTATTTAATAGACTTTCAAACTTTACATTATAATATAACAAACAGGTTTGATTTCTATACTGAACCAACAGAGCATGCTCATATATACCGGGTCCGGGTCCGGGTCAAAATGGGTTAGGGTTGAAGCAGGTCATACCGGGTCCGTTGGTTGGGTATTGCAATGTTGTGAAACGAACATGATCCAGGACAAACAAATAAATTAGAAAAGCAGTGGAGAGGCGGCTGCTGCTACTCATATATCTTCATGTAAACCTCAGAAAGTGCAACCATCTGAAGAAGTGTTTCCGCAAAATGAAGATCCTGCATCTCATACCTGACAGACAAAACTCAAGTGAACCTCTGAAAGAACACCATCTGTAGAGTTTACACTTTACACTGATCTTTTCGGTATGCTGGAGGCGTGTAGACGACGCTACTTCCTGGATCCCCAAACCCTCATATCCAGCATCATGTCGAGATTCACTCTTCTTCAGTGAGAACACAGTTTGACTTTCTAAAGAAGTCAACTATGTAAACTCGACTCCATGAAGACACAAGTTGCTTGACAAAGGCCTCTAGGAAGTTCTCGAACCTCTTATGAAAATGGGGCCGTACGTCGGCAACAATTCTCTGGCATGCATACTGGAAGAAAGGCTTCTCGGAATCTCGTGACATGAAATAAATTTCCGACGAGTTGTCCTGGTGACACTGGCCTGCAAATTTTCGGTCTCTGTAGGTGAAACCTCAACCGGTTCCACTGAAGTGACCAAATCAGTTGTCTCAGACCGTGAGCCATTGAAAAACTCGAAAATACCAACAACCTGATAACACATTATAAAAATCAACTGATATTAATTCAATGACAGTTTATATGAACAAACTATTAAACTAACATCAATCAGATGAAACAAAACCATAGTTATTAAAAGCCATCGCCTCTTCTTCGGTTGGAGGACTCATATTCTCAAACCATAGCTTATTTTTCGCCTTTTGTATTTCTATTCTAACCTGCATTCATGTGTCAATGGTTTTGGCATCATTCGTTTAATGCCATAAAGCTGTGAACTACAGTTTTAGGAAGAAAACATACAGATTCAAGGCTAAATGGGACTTTAAAGAAACTTGAGAGGGTCATGGACCGTATGATGGCATATCGAATCCAGAATAAAGCGTATGTTGAGAGTTGTAGCTTTCTTCCAGGTTCAAAGCGATCAACGGCTGTGATCAGACCCTTTACTCCAGCCTGGCATAAGTCTTGGAAGTTTCGCCCATTTGCAAACTCCTGAAAGTATTTGTTCATGACAAATAGCACCAGTCGAAGATTATGCTGCATATACATATCATCATAATAGTTTCTTGGTTAGACTCATAATGCTTACTACTACTACTGCTGCAATATTCCTTTGGGGAAAAAACTACTGGTTATTATCTATTATGATCAGCAAAGCCATATTATACGTGTGAAGCAATCTGAAAGTAGGAAAAAGAAAAAAATCGACTTTTTGGTTTTTCATAAACGGCAAATTGAAGAGATAAACACCTAACTTGTCACACCTTAATCAATTTGTTTCTGGCGGCTTGGCCACGTGCAATTAGTTTCCTTAATTGTGATGTGCTCATGTTTGTTGCCTCTGCCAACTCACCATCTGTTGGTTCTCTTTCTAAAACTTCCCACAAATCCTCTTTTACTTTAAGGGTAGCCTGCAATAGAAAAACGAAACCATTAAGAAATGAGAACTTGAATATAAAAGAAACAAATTTGGGGAACACATGAAATTTTCACCTTCATAGTTTGTAATAACTTGAATAGCCGGGTATGTTCTGAAGAAGGAAGAACGGGCGGGATCTTCATTTTTTTTCCAATCTAAGCTAACTAAATCTGTAGAAGTCGAGTAGTCGCTAACCAACCTGTTAATCTTTTCATCTTCGTTCTCCTTCATAGGCTTTCTCTTCTGATTTGAAGTAATAAGTGCGACATCTTTCTTATTTTTCAGATGAATCCTGTTTTCAACTGTCAAGTCTCTTTGGGTTTTCTTTTAATGAGTCAACAACAGATAAGTTTGCAGATTCTGTGGATGAAACCAAGGCTGTGTTGTTGGTTTTGAATGCGAATATTGTTATGCTCTTAGTTGGAGACAAGACACAATGACGAAAAAAAACACAATGACGAAAAAAAACACAATGATGTAAAACAAATTCTAAAATCTACACGCTAATAATCCAAAGCGAAACCAGTGGGGCTGAGATGTCCATTACTATTTTTCTCTTCGGTGCAATAAACCAAACAAACCTGAGCTATCTCTTAGGATGTGCTGATCATTCTGGCTCGACTCTTCAAGTTTGTAACTACTGAATCAACGGCCATGGTGATCCCACGTCTAAGATCCATGGCATTCATTCCAGCTGCAACAGATTTGCAGCCTTCGGAATAAATTGCCTTCGTTAGAACCGTTGCACAAGTGGTACCTGAAATATAGTAAATCGTGTCGGCTTTGAGAAAATGATTCAACTTTTTCGAAAAAAAAGAAAGGAAAAAGAAAACTCACCATCACCAGCAACGTCATTGGTGGCGTTAGCAACCTGCTTGATGAGACTCGCACCAACGTTCTTAACCCTGTCTTTTTCCCCTTAGAATATGCAATTCCAGTTAATGATCAGCTATCATGACACTATCAAGTAACTAATGTGTTGTCATTTAAGCAACCAATCCAAATAACACAAGTCAATTATGCACACAAAACAGCAATAACTATACCATTAATCCTTCAAAAAAATTGTAAATGAGACTGGTATGGAAAGAAAGGAAATCTGAATTGTATTGATTGAATGTGCATTTGTACAAGTAATGGGTCTCTCTATATATAGGAAGAGAGAGGGACTAACAAATAAATAAAAATAACATACTAGGGCCTAAACTAATTAATTAATACAACTAACACTCCTCCTCAAGTTGGAGCATAGATGTTAAGCATGCCCAACTTGCTACATATGAAATCTATTTGAACCTTCCGGAGTGGTTTTGTGAAGATATCCGCTAGTTGGAATTCTGTTTTAACATGAATTGGCTGAATAGATGGAGGATCCTTTTGAGTGCCCACTATCCGATCTCTGATTAGGTGACAATCAACCTCAATGTGTTTAGTTCTCTCATGAAATACTTGATTTTTGGCTATATGTATAGCTGATTGATTATCACAGTATAATCGCATTAAGTCATCAGAGGTAACCCCGAGTTCCCTGAGAAGGCGACGAACCCATATCATTTCTGATGTAACATCTGCCATAGCTCTGTATTCAGATTCGGCACTCGATCTGGATACGGTATGTTGTTTCTTACTCTTCCAAGACACAAGATTTCCTCCAACAAAGACACAATACCCGGTAGTGGACCGTCGTGAAATAGGACATCCTGCCCAGTCTGCATCTGAGAATCCAGATATACGTCCATCTCCATCTTCTGTGAAAGCACCTACGCGGCAATGACCCTGATCAGAGTATAAGATCCCTAGACCTGGTGTGTTCTTGAGATATCGTAAGACACGAAGAGCAGCATCCCAGTGTCCGGTGTATGGAGTGGCCATAAACTGACTTAGGACACTGACGACAAAGGAAATATCTGGTCGTGTAACTGTCAAATAATTAAGCTTTCCAACCAATCGTCTGTATTGTTCGGGATCCTTCAATGGACTCCCATCCTCTGGAAGGAGCTTCCTCGTAGGAAGCATAGGACTATCAACTGGTTTGCAACCCAATAAGCCATACTCAGTTAGCATATCAAGGACATACTTCCGCTGAGAAAGGAGTATTCCTTGTGGGGAACGAGATACTTCTATGCTAAGGAAGTACCGAAGTCGACCTAAGTCGCTAATCTGAAACTGAGACTGAAGGAACTGTTTGAGCTTGGTACTCCCAACTTCATCATCCCCTGTCATTATGATATCATCCACATAAACAACTAGAATGATCCTTTAGCCCTAATGATGTCTAAAGAATACAGAGTGATCATATGCACTACGAACCATCCCAAACTCTCCCATAACACTAGAGAAACGACCAAACCATGCCCTTAGAGATTGTTTTAGACCGTATAGGGAATGACGTAGTCTGCATACTTTTGAGGCCTCCTCCTCAAAAATGAACCCAGGGGGCTGCTCCATATAAACCTCCTCCTCAAGGACACCATTGAGAAAGGCGTTCTTGACATCTAGCTGGTGGAGCGACCAATGATGAATGGCAGCAAGAGCAATACAAATACGCACAGGGGGCATTTTGGCAACTGGGGAGAAAGTCTCGTCATAATCTATACCATAAGCCTGGGAGTAACCTTTGGCAACCAAACGAGCTTTCAGACGATGCAGAGAACCATCAGGGTTGAGTTTAACTGTGAAGACCCAACGACAACCAACAACACGCTTACCAGGAGGAAGCGGTTCAAGATCCCAAGTCTGATTGGCCCGTAAGGCCCCAATCTCGTCTTCCATGGCTTGACGCCATCCTGGGTGAGCCAGAGCTGTCATCACATTCTTGGGAATCGGGTAGGAATCCAGGGAAGTGGTAAAGGCATGAGACTCAGTAGAGAGATGAGCGTAGGCAACGTAATCCTGAATGGGATAACGAGTGGAGCGTCTGGGTTCTTTTCGAAAGGCAATAGGTATATCAGGATACGGTGCACCTGGAGGATCATATGTAACGGTTTCTAGTAGTGGTGAAACAGGTTCAGTGTCAGGTGGTGGAACTGTGGACGTACCAGATGTAGAGGCTGGTTATGAATCAAGAGTCTCTGTTGTTGATTCCTTACCTCGCCTAGCATATGTGAGGAGTAATGGTGGAGGATCTGTTGGTAGCCCCGAGTCTGCAGAAGTTGGAACTGTGGTGTCTGAGACCGGAGGGGTAGACGGAACAGAGGATAAAGGAACAACAGGGATGAAAGGAGATTCGGGAAGATCAAGTTCTGGAAATGGATCGGACACAGGAATAGAGGATGTAGGAAAGAAGGGACATTCCTCATGGAAAGTAACGTCGGAACTAATAAAGTAACGACGAAGAGAAGGACTATAGCACCGATAACCTTTCTGGACACGTGAGTAACCCACAAAGATACAACGAATGGCTCTGGCATCAAGTTTAGGGGTCCCTGGACGATGATCATGAACATATGCAACACATCCAAATATTTTGGGTGGAAGTGGAAACATAGTTCCTTTAGGAAAAAGGATAGAAAACGGGGTTTGACCATGAATGACGGGTGAGGGCATACGGTTAATAAGATAAGCGGCAGTAAGGACAGCGTCTCCCCAGAAACGATGAGGAACATGAGAATGAATCATGAGAGTGCGAGTGATGTCTAATAAGTGTCGGTTCTTGCGTTCAGCGACACCATTTTGTTGTGGTGTGTAAACGCAGGACGACTCGTGAATAATGCCATTAGATTTTAAGTAAGAAGAAAAGTCGGTCGACAAATATTCTTTTGCATTGTCTGTACGCAAGGTTTTAATTTAGGTTTGAAATTGAGTTTTAACGTAAGCATGGAATTCACGAAATATTGAATATATTTCAGCACGAGATTTCAATAGATAAACCCAAGTAGCACGAGAATAATCATCAATAAAGGTGATAAAATATTGAAAACCCAAAGTCGATTTTGTGGGACATGGGCCCCATACATCAGAATGCAAAAGTTCAAACAACCTACTGACTCGATTGGACACTCGAGGTGGATAGGGACGCCTGGTATGTTTACCAAGTTGACATGACTCGCAATGAAAATCAAAAGAAGATGGAAAATCCGGTCTCATTTTCCTCAGAACCGCTGCAGAAGGGTGGCCTAGCCGGCAGTGAGCCTCCCTGATACTGGAATCACATATGTTGGCTTTAGGGTGTGACGGTAAAGACATACGGTAGAGGCCTCCTGATTCAAAACCTGTGCTAATCAGCCAGTTCATCCCTAGTTCCTGAAAAATGCAGTGAGTAGGATAAAAGGTTACGGAGCAGTTATTTTGTTTGGTAATTTGACTTACCGAACAAAGGTTATCAGGGAATTTAGGAACCAACAAGACAGAAGAAAGGTTTAGGTCTTTCGAATTACTAACCGATCCAATGCCACGGACTGGGCATGAGGATCCATCAGCAAGACGAACTGGTGGGTGAGAACCAGTACGTAGGCTAGAAAGAAGATCCTGAATCCCAGTCATGTGATGAGTAGCTCCAGAATCAATAATCCAGGATAAGTCAAGATAAGAAAGTATGCCTGAATTGACCAAGCTGACTTGTGGGCTAGGAGCAGGCGACTGTGAGGCCAACAGTTGTTGAAGTCTACTGAGATCCTCCTTGCTCAACGTGTAGGCAGTACCAGTAGTTGGGTCAGAATACGCACCAGTAGAAGAAGACTCACCAGTAGAAGCTAGTAGAGCTTTTGGTTGAGATCCAGGAGCACGGTTTGGGCAATTATGCTTTGTATGCCCTGGCAGCTTGCAATAATGGCAGTTGTTCGGGCAGTTGTACCTTGCATGTCCAGGTTCATGACACAAGTGACACACAAGATTACTACCATGTCCCCCAGTGCCTCGTCCAGTGCCTTTCTTCATATAAGAACTTTGCCCTGTACCCTTACTGACCAAGGCAGACATATCAGTTGGAGATGCGTCCGGACCATACATTTCGCGCAATAGGTGATATGTGGATGCCACAGATGAAATAGCGGTAGTGTTACTTAGCAATAATGGACGTGCACTTGCATACTTAGGTGATAAACCCGCAATAAACATCATGACATCCATTTTGGTGTTACGCTCCTCCTGAACCTTTAAATCAGCAGTAGGTGGGAAAAGAGCTCGTAACTCATCTTGAAGCTTTGAGAAACGAGTAAAGTAATCGGAGAAGGTGGAGTCACCTTGTTCCGCCCGGGTGAAGGCTTGAACAACAGAATAGGCATGGGACAAAGATTCCTTAGCAGAGAAGGATGAAGACAGGTGGTCCCACATTGCCTTTACTGTAGGGAAGTTTTGAGCGATAGTGGGGATTTGTGGCTCCATGGAATTCCATAGAGCCATTTGTATCCCACTATCGTCAATACCCCATTCCCGAGGAGTTGGATCAGGGGGTGGTTTTGTTAGATGGTCCTCTTTGTCCACACTCGCAAGACCTTTTTGGACAAAGAGGCTCCATGAACTCCAGTTGCTCGAGTCTAGCTTAACAGGAATACGTAAAACGGAGGCATAGTTGATAATGCCTGGAGCAATTTGGTTTTCCACCGTATTCTTCTTATTTTCAGTATCTCCCATTTTAAAACGATATTCAAACAGAACTCGAAAAATAAAAAACTGAACTGGAATACGAACACGCTAAACGAGGCAGAAACGAAAAAAATTCTCGGATCGAAAAATTAACCTGACGGGATGGACGGGGAGGGAATTCCGACTGAACTGGGAAAAGGCGGTGGCCGGAGGATGGCTGACATCAAAACTGAGGAAGAGGAATGAAGAAAGAATGAAGAAGAAGAATATTGAGAATTTGGTTGCTGATTTGAAGAAAGAATCAAGGTTGAAGAAGTTCAAGTCGAAGCAGTTAAAGAAGAAGATGTGAAGATTGTTGAAGAAGTGAAAGAAGAAGTGGCGATAAATGTAGAAGTTGTGAAAGAAGCTGTTACTGAAGAACAGCAGGTTGGAGAAATTGAGAAGAAGATTGAAAGTTTGGATGAAGTGAAGAATGAGAATTCGAAGGTTGCTAGTGATGTTTGTGATGAAGTTGGTGTTGAAGAAAAGAAAGAAGATGTTGATCAGACAGATGCAGCAGAAAACATCCAAGTGCCAATCACTAAGGTAAATTCTGATTCTAACATCTTGACTGAACATGTTGAACAGTGCAAGAAATGCATGGAAATGTGCAGTGCTTGTACTGAAAAAGACGAAAAGATCAGAACAAGAGATCTTGATTTCACAAAACTTGAAGAAGTTTTAAAAAACAAGTGCAAAGAAATGTTTGAAAATGAAAAGGTTTTAAAAGGAAATAATGAAACGCTTTCAGAAAAATATAAAAAATTAGAAAAAGAGAATGAAGTTTTGAAAGAAAATGTTTTTGAAATGACAGAAGAATGTTTTCAAAAAGAAACTATTTGCCAAGAAATGAAAAAAGAGTATGATTCGATAAAATTGGTTTATCACATTACAAAAGAATCATATGAAAAAGTAAAAAATGAAATGAAACTTGCTCAATCAAGGTTGAAATACTGTTCTGAAACATCAAAGGAACTAAAACGAATGTATGAAATAAAACAACAAGTTGTGAATTCTTATATTGAAGATGTTGCTAAATTTAAGCGTACAATTGCTGATTTAGAACAGGATAACAACAAATTAAAAAGTTATCACGCGTCGTCATATGTGCTTGAAAGAATTTTCAACATAAAACCGGATGGGAAAGATTCTGAGCATAACACGAAAGGTATTGGCTCAGAGTTTCATCAAGTTCCACCACCGGAAAAGTTTGTGTTTTATGATGATGAAAAGGTCGAGAAAGCTTTCAACATGGTAGATCAATTGCCAGATAACATTGACGTAACCTATTCCAAATCTGATGATTCTATTGATTCAGAGGTGGTAGGTAAGGTCGTTGAAAGTGTGTTGAAAGAAGAGTCAGTTGATACAGGTAATTCTGAATCACATGATGAAAATGAAGGTAATTTTCATGATGGATATCTGAAAAACACAAAATCCGAGAAGAATTTGAATGATGATTTAAAGGGATTGGTTTATACCATGATTGGATCGGACAACTTATTTTTAGATGTTGTATTCCCGATTCAGAATGTGATTTCAGAAAAGGTTGATAAAGTTTTCAAGATGGTTGAGATTGAGAAATCTGAGATTTCAAAGTTTGCTGGAAAAGGTCACTAAACTTTTTATAACAAACCTGGTTACAAGAAGAAAAACATGAAGGCTGGGTTGGGTTATAAGAAGAAACAGAATTGGAAGAAAAATGAAATACAAAATTTTCAAGAAAAAATGAGTTTTGTTCAAGGAAAAAGTTTTGAAGAAGAAGAAAAACTCAAATTTAGACAACTGTCTAATGAAGAGTTTTGTGGTCAAAAGAAAAAGCAACAACCACAGGTCAAAGATGTGTCCAAGAGAACATGTTTTAAGTGTGATCAGATAGGACATCTTGCTCGAAAGTGTCCAAATCCGAAACCTGTGGATGTTGACAAAAAGAAGTCTGATGATGTTGAGAAACAAAAATCTGAGGATGTGAAACAAAGGTCAACCAGATTTGATTCGAAACAAACTTGGAGGTATAATACAAACAAGTTTGCTTCAAATCAAAATTGTAAATCTAACCCGAACAGGTTCAATTCAAGACATACCTGGAATTCTCACACACCCAGATTCAGAACAACACAACGTTGGAAAACAACTGTCGATGTTACAAAACCCCAAGAGTTTTGGAAACCAAAAGTTGTTGTTCAAAAACAAAATGTTCAAAAAGAGTCACATTTTTACAAAAGAGGTACTCCAAAAGGACAGACATGGAGTATTAAGAAACAAGTGACTTTGGTAAAAGATGAGAAAGTTGAAATTAAAAATGAAAAAGTCTTCGATGACAAAGATTTTCCGAAACTGCATGATACATATTGTGTTGAAATGCCTAAGGTTCAACAGACCTGGGCTAAATTGTTCAAGTAATCAAGTAAGTTGATTGTGCAGGTGCTCAACAAAACCAAAGATTGTGAGAATGGAAGCTGGAGCAGCATGGCACATGGAAAGGAGGAAGAGGCTGCTGGACCCTGTGTTGGTTGAAACAGGGAGTTTATTTGTTTTTCTGTACATAAATAAACATTTTTTCAAAAAAACCCTAAAAATTTAAAAACTTGAAAAACCAAAAATATGTTTGTTTTTAATTTTTGTCAAAAATAGAAAATTACAAAAATATGTGTTGATTGAATATGCGTTAATCCTCACGGCGGAACTAACATGATTACTTTCACAAGATTGAAAAACGGTTTTCAAACTGTCGAACATCAATGGGTTGTAAATCATGGGGGTAATTGTTGGTACTTTATATTAGATTTTCTGCAAATCAGTACACTAAAAGCAGAAAATGGATGGCGAGACAAAGCTATCAGTATCGGGTTGTCAAATTTTCTTTAAATGATTTTGCATTTTAGGGGGAGTAATATTGTTAGAAAATACAAAAACATTTGAAAATGACAAAAACATGATAAAAACCTATTGGCAAAAAGAAAAAAATATGATAAAATGAAAATTGAGTTTTTGTGTAAAAAGAGGAAATGATAGTACATCAGTAGACAGTTACAGTACGCTAAAGAATTGGAAAGTTAAAATGTGTTAAACGATCTCACCGTGGATGTGTCGGTGGATTTTTATACATTTAGTAAACTTTTTCGGGATATAAACCTAAATTCAAACTTGCTTATTTCGTGGGGAACACTACTTGGATATATAGGTAACCCCTGAAATCTCGTTTGAAGGACCCCTCTTTCTGAGATACTAGGTCTTTATACTTAGTGATATCTGGGGTATTATTCCGAGACTTCTGCTGAATGGAAGTTCTGACCTAGTCCCCGAATAATACTTTTCACATTGCTTGAAATACAGCGTCGCCCTCAGCAAAAATGATGAAACAATAAAATTGATAATCATTGCTGTTGAAGAAAAGATCCTCTAAAGGGGACACACCTAAAGTCGAACTGTCATCTCTCTGCTGAATGGAAGTTCTGACCTGAGCTCTCACGGTTTCGCATCTAACCCCTTACAGATATCATCTAGGTATACTCACCTGTAAGACTGAATATTGGGATCTGGATACGGGAGTATATTCAAGAGGTGGGACACATGAATAAGTTTAAGTCTTTAAAACACCTAATTCGTATCCTGAATCAGTTGAAATTTGTGTGAAAATTTAAGTGGATCAGTATATTGACAATCTAAGTGAATTGTTTAATTCTTAATGTGTAACTAAGCTCAACGGTACTTGTGACTTGTCAAAAACTGATATGATCCTCTGACGCATACTCAAACAAAAATATTGTCTGTAAATATGTTTGTACATATTTCTTTACTGCTTTATATTTTCAGAAAAATACCAAAAGATTTTTTATTCTACTTTATTTTCGACAACCGATGTCTGAAATGTTGAGTGTCAAAATCTAAGTAAGCTGATTGTGTTTTTGAAAATAAAACAAGTTCATTAATTTGAAACTTGAATTAAAAATCAAAAATAAAAAACAGTTTGTGATATCTCCAAGGTCATTAGTTTGGACTTGGATGATTAACTGTGGGGGATTTGGTTGCTTATATTGTTAAAGAGTCAGTTTTTCGATTCTGAAACTGCCAACATTCATAAGATGTGTTAGTTTAAAAAGATTGAGTGAGGCAGGTTAAAATTCCTGGATAGCTAAATTTTGAAATGCTTTTACTTATAAATGGATGAGTGATTGCAGGTAAGAGTCCAGACTACGATCCTGGAAGCTAAGTCTAAGGGGGAGTCTGAAGATGAGCTCAAAGTAAGGGGGTGCTTGTAATCGGAAAGAAAAGGTGACAATCCCTAAAGCACGAAAGCTTGACGAAAGGGGGAGCCTGAAGAATCTGTTGATGATAAGAACCAGAAGTCAGAGACAAAGTTTGAAGATTGATCAAGACTGAAGATGTGTTATGATAAAGAATAGACACTGAAGACTTCGTCAATATCCAAGGGGGAATCTGTTAGTGCACTATGTCTATTGACTTCGTCTTGTATCATGTAATAGGACAGGATAGGATAACCAGTGTTCGAGGTGCAAGAAACAAATTTTGAGGAAATAGGTGGTGAGTTCGCTTGAACGTGCCTTGTCCATTTCAAGCGAAACCTCCACACCTATATATAGGGCACTTGTTTATTTTATTTGGTAACAGATCCAGAACTTGTAACGGAGTGCTGCCAAAATTTGTTCAGGTTATAATTGTTGTTAAATCAATCATAGTGACAGATTAAAGAGTATTAAGCTGTTTCCACATTCGTTTCATTGATTCCGCCTTTGATTCGGATATAAAGCTCTTCTGAACGACTCATTCGGGTCAAACAACGATCCTACAGTTTAAATATTGGACAATTGACTTTCTTGAAAGTCAACAATGTGTGAATAACATGGTTAGACTTCCTATCATGATTATTGAACTAAGGATATTATGTGATACATGAAAGATTATCTATGTGGCATACATGATGGTAAGTTGAATTGCTGAATTATGAACAATGTAATAGTGGATCTATGTCTTATGTACATTAGTAGTTGACTAATGAAAGTCAATGTGACATAGGAGTTGGAATGATTGTTGATATGAATAAGCATGTATGCTAATTGTGACCACTGGCCCAAAACCGGTAATTTCCGTACTATTTTAATTAATATTTATTTCCTGCATTTATGTGATTACACGTCAACCTTATGTGCTTATTTGATATGTAATTGAATTCATTCATGTTCTGTATATTAACTGTCACATTATACTGTACTTTAAGCGTTGCGTCAAAATGTTTAGTAAGCTCACCGGTTAGACAAGCTGCGTCAGCATGACTGCAGAATACAACTAAACAATAGATTTAGAACTTAGAAGTAGGTCCAACGTCAAAAATACATTGAACACTAAGTAGGTGAACAAAGGTTAGTATAAACACTTTTCGGAAGCTAAAATAGACACTAAAAAGTACCCGAAACGCACCAAAAATGCAGAATTCTGCAGAAATTCGGCAAAAACAGCAATTTAACATTAAAATAACATGCAGAATTAAGGTTTAAATGTCTAGAATAACTTGTAAAGTGTCGGGAATGAAAACTGTCACAAAAGGTACTTCATATCTTGCAAAACTGCGTTATTTAGCACTTTAACGCACCGATAACCGAACGAATAACCGGATGCTACCCAAAACACCAAAAATAGACTAGAAGCATTGTTTTAGTGATATAAAGCTAGTTATAATGCTAGAACACCTTAAAAATCATAAAAACACATAAACACACTTAACCTTCCAATTAACCTTCTAATTTACATCTTCTACCTTCAACTTCCAAAAACTTACACATTACCCCCCCCCCCATGCCAACCGGCCCCATAAGGATCCACAAACCTTTTCCATTAAAATAATCCTCATGTGTGCTAGATATTAAACATGAAAACCCTTGGATAATGTGGTGTTGGAAAGATTATAACTAGGACCATAAGGTTTCATTTCTCATAGTTCTCATTCAAACACATCACAAATTTTCTCTCTTCTCTCCTCTCTACCTACGACCACCACACACCACCCATATCTCTCCATTTTCTTCATCATTCAAGGCAATCTAAGGTGATTCCAATGTGTATGAAGATGATCTAAGGAGGCTACATGTGAAGGAAATTCAAGGAACTTCTTGAAGAGCTTTTATCCACTCATTTTCTTCATTTTTCTTCTTCTTGAGTTCTTTGCCACTTCCCTAGCCACAAGAGCTAGTGGTAAGTCTCTTACACTCATTTTTAGTCCATGTTCATGCTATGTACAAGTTACATAATCTAAGAACATAAACTTTTAAAGATGGTAACTTAAAGATCTAACACAATCTAAGTGAAAACAAGTTGTTATGAAGTTGTGAACATTGATCTTGTGTTTTTGGTTAGATCCATCATGTGTAAGCTTGTTAGAAGCTTAGATATAACAAGTTTAAGCATGGATCTTGAAAGATCCATGATGAAACTTGATGATGAACATAAAGATCTTTAAAATGAACTTAAAAATCGTTTTAGAATATGTTTTTCATGGTTTTGAAACCCTAAAACTCATAGATGGTTTACTTGGTAAGTTAAAGTTTCATAAAAAGTTTTTTAAATTTAACAAGAACACTTGTTTTTGGAAGATCCTTGTATGTAAAGTGTAGATCTAAAATACTACACATCATAACACTAATATTTGCAACGAGTATTTAAATAATGGATTTATTTCATTACTAAAGAGTCAATTACAAAGATTGAAATCAAATACAACAACTTGAAATACAAGAATTACAATACAATAAGAATACAAAAATTTAAATGTGTATCTAGGCATCCTACTATGTTCCATGCATCATCAACATCATCTCAAAACCTGCAACATGTTTTAAAAAGTATAGTTCAATACAATGTATTGGCGAGTACACTAGTTTTAGACTCGTGACATATGTATAAAAAGTATTTTCAATCCAACATAGAAATTTGGTATACAAGGTCAAACTATCATGCATAACTAAAAGTCAAACCGTCCACAAGAATTTAGCATCCCTCGATATAGCAATATCGAGACCGTAAAGAATAAATAACAGCATCCCTCGATATAGCAATATTGAGACCGTAAGGAATAAATAATAGCATCCCTCGATATAGCAATATTGAGACCGGAATGAATATAACTTAACAAAACCCCGTCGGGTGGTGTGCTACTCCTATAGCGTTATAATTGTTAAGGCGGGTTAACAAGTAGTATGAATTCTAGTATGAACCTAAGCATTACAAAGCATGTGTAACAGATTGAATGAATAAAGCATATTTGTGTGAATCTTGCATTTTAACAAGTAAAACATGTTGCACCCAAAGCGTGTTTAAAGTAAAAGGGGTCAAGTGTACTCACAGTTTTGCAAAGTTTCCTTTGGTGATTCTGTGAAGAGGTGGAGGTTGGAGCTTCAAAGCTTCCTTTAAAACACTTAGTGTTTTCTTTTAGAACTCTTAGAGTTCTCTTCCTTGGAAGATTTGAGAGAAGTAGAGAGGTTGAGAGAAGAATGGTTGGAACACTTATTGTCCTTTTAGAATTCTTAGAATTCTTGATTTAGAGAGATTGAGAGAATTAGAGAGATGGACAGAAGAATGGTGTGAAGAAAATAGTAGAAGGAGGTTGGTATTTATAGGTAGAGAAGGTGGAAAAGGGTGAAATATGATTGGTTAAAGAAGGTGGAAGAGGATTGAAAATATGATTGGTGGAGAAAGGAGGTGGAAATGGTGAAATATGATTGGTTAAAGAAGGTGGAAGAGGATTGATGAGGTGGAAAGATGATTGGTATATTTCTTGGTATTTTTTGAGTATATATTATGTAATTGAGTATATAAAAAATATAAAAGTATAATCCAAGTATTGAGGATGTGCCTATAAGTATTTATACGTATAATTATGTCGGTTTACGTATAATTACGTATTTAAATGTTCGGTTGTGTGAATAAAAAAAATGTATAAAATCTGAATTTTATTATGATTAACGCCTCGAATTGTGAGATTGAAATTAAAATATGAATGTAAGGTTTCTAGAATTAGAATATGAATACGAACATTTTTAATTTAGAAATACAAAGTACGAGGCGTTACAGTCTCCCCTACTTTAGGAAATTTCATCCTGAAATTTATTCAAGTGGAAGACTTTGGAGAAAAAGCATTTCGGCTAGAAGAATGATTGTCTAAAATCGAGACTTAGAAGTTTTGAAATGTGTTAATGTAACACCTCGTAAAATCACGTCCAATGATGTATTGACACGTGTAATAAACCCTAATGAAGTCAAATAGTAAATTTGAGGAACTAATTTTTTCAAAAAATCGAAAACTTTGATTATGAAAGGACTGGAAGTGTTAACATACCTAAAATAAGTTTCTTGCGATGTTTATATTCACAAATGTGCCACTTGATGATTAAGTGTAGCCGTTTGCATAATTAATTGAAAGTTTGCGCAATAAAGGGTTAAAAGCGTCAACATGTTAATTCTTACCTCTGAGTGACCTTTTAACAAACCAGGAGGTTCATAATATTTAATTATACTCTCGGGAATGCCCAATAATGGCCGTCTAAGGTTTTTATGCCTATAAGTAAAGTTACGCGCAACTTTGCAAGTTAGAGGGACTAAAAGTGTCAATATGTTTAATTATACCTCTGAATGACCTTTTAGAAAACCCGAAGTATCGTGATGTTTATTAATACTTTCAATAATGCCTAATATGGATTAGATGAGGCTTCAATGCTATTAAATGATGTGATGCGCAAGTTTGCGCAATAGAGGGACCTAAAGCGTCAACTTTTGAATCTATGCCTTTCGGTGACCATCTAAGCTAAAGAGAGCGTATTAATATTTAATTATATACATGGGAAGGATAAATATGGGCCATGGAATGCTTGGATAACATTAAACGGCATTTCGCGCTACTTTGCGCAATTTAAGGACTATTTGCGTCAAACTGTAAAAGTATGTCGATTCGTATGGTAACGGACCTTCCGGAAATTGTCCATGAGTTAACATGCCCTAATTATCATTTCTATAGCTTATATATAGGCTTAGAGGTGTTTGGTGCACGTAAATAAACTTTATGGTCATGCAGGGACTAAAAGTGTCAAAAAGTGCACAAGTTTGCACTTTCGCGCATATCTCACATTCTGAATATCCCCGGACACCCAAAAATTTATGTAAGCACTAAAAAATTTTATTTTAGTGATCGCCTTGATAAAATTCCATTCGTCACGTAGTTTAGACCGTTTTTCGCGTCCGTTCGTGTTTCGTCGTAATTAGACGCACAACGTGACCATACGGCCAAACGAACCGACATCCGACATGTTTTTGAGCATGTTTCATGTCCCCTATGTGTGAGAATCATTATAGATCCTTGAAATGAGGTTAACGGGCCTTTTACGTGCCTAAAATGACTTTTAAAGCTCACAGGGACCATTTCTGTCACTGTTTGAAAGCTGTTTGCTGTTATGGACTGTCAGGCGGGCCGCGAAGACCTCAGGGGTCCCTTACGCGGGCCGCGAGACCTACACAGAATGCAGAACAGCTGGTAACAGCCTGTTCGTTGCTGGTTTTTGCTCAAAACTGGTTTCTATCTCACATGACCGACTCTAGGGGCAGCCCACAGGTTTCAAAAGTGGTTTTTACACCTGCCATGATTTGGTTATGACCTCCCGACACTTGTCGTGATCTCGTGAGGTCCCAAAAAGTATAAACAGGAGATGAGTTCACTTGTTTCCTTCACACCTTCATTCACTTCTGCTTTGCTCTCTGAGTTCTGGAGGATCTTGAGCCTTTTTGAGAACCTCCTTGTGTCCCTTGGACCCTTTGTGAGTCCCCTTTCGTGTCTAGTTTTATTATTTAGCGAATAAAGCCAAAAAGTCAAGCGTTTCAATAAATGCTTTGACTTCTAAATGGCTAAGCCATGGTTCGCAACGAACATGGCTACGTGACCGTAATTAGGTAGGTAATTAACCCTCAAAGGGGCGCCTCCTAATTACCACGTTTACTTAGTTTAATTGTCGGGTCAAATAAAAGTCAAACGGGTTTGTTTTAAATAAAATCCATAACTAATTCATAAAGATTAGTTTTCTCACTTTAATAACTTGGTAAATATTAGTTGAACATGTCTAAGCATGTTCAACCCGACAATTTCAAGTTTAGGCTCGGTTCGGGATCGAAAGTCGCATAGTTTGACTTCTGCTTTGACTTTCAGTTCTGACCCGTTTATGCATGTTTTAGAAATACCTTAGAGCCTTATTTGGACCAGGTTTCATGTAAGTATAACTCTCTAAGATTATACAACTTGGTTCATTAGTTATCCGATTCATATACATGTTTCCGTTATGTGCTTAAATGTTGACTATTATGCCCTTTTGACTATAAAACGTGATTTTTGAAAAATTAAAAGAGTAGAAACCTTAGTTACTGATTTATAAACTTGCACTTGAAATTTGACATCAGTTCGAGGTCTAGATTAAGAGTTATGCTCATTAGCGTGATTAGAAAGCTTCTTATTAAATAAATGGCGTAATTAGCATATAGCCTATCTAAACCCACTTTTTGATATCAAAATTTTTACCCACTGATGTAATATAATATTTATGGATTTTTGAAGATTTTTATTTAATTTTTGGCTGAGCATAACATAGGTCTCTAAGTCTAATTCGGTTAATGCCGATTTTGCCCTTTTAAGCCATAAAATGAGTTTTACAAATCCTTTTGACCCCAAACATTTTTCTACAGATTTTATTTGATAAATAAAATATTTTGAGCCTTCTGGAATTATAAAAATATCAGCTTCCCTTTGAAAACCCGGAAATAGCTCCAAATCGCCTTTTTAAGCATTTTTTTAACGCATAGTATACACTAAAACCATATTAAACATATAAGGTTGATACCTACTGATATTTTTAGTATATTTTTATATGTTAACAGTAAGTAAAAGTTTTTAAACTCGGGTTTCCAGTTTTGACCTTTTAAGCCTAAGTGAAATTACCAAAATACCCCTAAGGTGCATAGTTTGGTTTTAAATGATAAATTTCACATATAGGTCATACCCTACTGATATAACTTAGTAAATTAAGTATATTTGCTAGACAAATCAGACCTGTAACTCAGATTTATAAATAAACTCTTTTATAATATTTAAAATGACCAAAATACCCCTACTGGGCTTATTTTGAGATTAAAACTCGTTTTTGGGCATAATGGAAGATATCCTACTGATATCACAACATATTAAAGGCATATTAACTTAGGAAACCTGTATATGACTCTTTTGGTTACTCGTTACGCACTTGTCGCGTTCGGATCGGCTTATGTGACTAGTTCGCATATATTAGCCGAAACGGGTCAAACCATATCATTTTTGTCTCAAAATCCAGAATATGTTTAAGTTACCCATATTAAACAAGCATGCAAGCTTGTCGGGTCAAAACCATATTCTAAACCGGTCTTCGCTTTATCATGCGTTTGAACCGTGTCGTCCTTTTGAAAGTTAACCGGTCTAAGCTTAGGCTTAATTAAAGACCTGTTAGGAATCTAATAGGTTATTAAAAACCTTCATTTCCAGATTTAGGAGCCCAGTAAAAGCTATCTGTACTTGCTTGGTGGTATACGGCTGGGATTGAATTTATATTTAGCTCAGGTAAATACTTTTAACTTATTTTCCCTATACGGGCTTGGGGTACGGTATATAAAATACCGCTTGGTCCGGCATAGAATTCTTTAATCGAATAGAGGTTAAATTTATTGATATGCTATGTTTTGAATGTGTTTTGTTTGCTTAAAGCCTTTGGGGGGTTAATGACCATTTCCCGGATATCCTTGGCATCATCTTACGAGATGGCCACGACCTGAGCACGGGGTGTAGGCGTACACCTTTCAGTGCATAACTCAATATTGTGGTGTGTCTATTAATCTTTAACCCGGTTTACGGATCGGGCTACTGAACGCATAAGTAACATGTAAATCCTTTACAAGATTATATTACATAATTATCCCAAGTTATAAAATGTTTTGTGCCACGTGCATTCAAATCAATTTTCAAACCTTTTTAAAATGAGTCAGTTAAATTGTATTTACCAGTGTAAACTGACGTATTTTCCCAAAAAGACTAAGTGCAGGTACTACTCGTAATAGGCTGGCTTCTCCTTAGCATCAATAAGAGTCTCGCAAGCTTGGATACCTAAAGTCTGTTGAACAATGTTTCATATCTTATTTTTTTTATCCGCCTGTGGATCCGTTTCAACTATTCGTGATATTTAATATTACACTTTATTAAAGTTGAAATGAATTTATCTTTTGCTTCCGCTGTGCATTTAAATTTTGTGTTGTTTGACTATGATGATATCAACTACGTCACTATACTCCCCACCGGGCCCACCGGTAATACGTGGAAATATCGGGGTGTGACAGGTTGGTATCAGAACCAACATTGAGTGAATTAAACACTAGTCTTTTGTGTTTAATCTCAATGACACGATAGCACATTCTTTGACATTCTGAGTCTAGACTTAACATAGGAATACTCTCGTCCCTATTCGGAGAATTATTAACTTCAATTATATTTTAATATGTCGCCAAGCAAGAAGCTGCAATGGAAATTCTCCCCATTTGAAGCCTAGGAAAGGCCGAGCTTCGTATTGCGACTAGGATTAATGTACAACCAAGGAGAAGGCATTCAGAACTAAAATGAAGAAGAAACTCCTTTTGCTCGTTTCCTTAGTAAGTCCTTATAAGGGCATACTTATCCTTCAGTCCCTTCATGGACAATATCATTTCATTCAAGTCCCGCTTAGGGCAATTCTATACCTCTTTTAAAACCATTGGGATGTTTTATCTAAATTTCATTTATATCATTATATATGAATATAATATATGAAATAAATTAAAATAACATTTCTGTTATAAGATCTACCATTATAATAAAATGGCAAAATCTAAAAAGGACAAGACCTAGCCTCGTGTCATTATTGAGACCCGACCAAGATGGCAGTTCCTCAATTTAGGTTCAGATCCTTATTAACATCCCTAGTTAGGATTGTTCTACGTTAATTATTAAAAGGAATCTTAAAGGTAAACCTCGCCTATATGACGAGGCCAAGATGGTAGGACCTATTCAAGAGATTCACAAACTTGTTAACATCTGTAACATATTAACTTTTCTGGCAGACGTGGTTCGATAAAGTCACATAAATCATCCTTATACTGGATTCTCCCGAAATCCTTTCTTATTTTGTGATTTAAACATCCATTAGGGATATAATGCCTACGGGCTATAATTAACGTCCTCTGAGACTAAAGACAGTCGTAGCCTACAACTCCCTGTCAAGAAAAGGCGTGAACACGTTCAAGCCTAAATACCTTGATTCTACAAAATCATGGTTTATAATTTAAAGTTGTCCTTGTGACTTGACTTTTTGTGCTATAGTTATATTTTAATTAAATTCAGAATAATTATAATAAAAATCCTGAATGAAAATAATATCATTCCTTTCCTGCCAGTATAAATATTAAAAGAGAATCTTAAAAGGTTTGACCTAGCTTGAATGTCATTGAAGACCTAGCTAAGATGGTAAAACCTGTTTAAAAAAAAAAGAGATTCAGATCCTTGTTAAACACCAGAAAACGTGTTAACACTCATGACAATGGGTGATGCGATGAAATCACACTTGTCATCCTTATATTAGAAATTTTCCAAACCCCTTATTTAGCCTAAATAATCAATAGGAATCATGGCTAATAAACGTCGAACATGATGTACACATCTAAACATCCACCTGGGATGTATACCTACGGGCAAAGATGTATACATGAAAAAGATAGTTTTATTTCATAACTTCTTGTCAAGACAATGAACTATGAAATTTTCCGATCCAAAGGAATCATCGATTATGTTTTAAAGCTTCCCTAGTGACAAGGCAGCTGTGCCATCAAAAAGTCCTTTGGAACAAGCCCTTGTGCTATATAAAATGTCGATACGACATTGACAGTCGTGACTTGTGTCCCCTGTCTAATAAATATGAAGGATTATATTCCGTTTAAGCGCCAAGATGGATTACTTAAAAACCTAGGCAAAACATAATCAAATAAATTAAATACTATCTATTGGCCCATATGGTTTATTCGCACCATGGCTACTTAATTATCAAGTTCGACAATTCGCTATATAATTAAACCAATTTATTACTACTTGGTTTGTAGCCTTCAAAGCTTCACCATGGCTGACCCCTCTGAAGCTCACAATCGTCTAGTTGATCAGAATGATGATGCAAGACTGAACTTGTCACACCCCCAAAATCCACCTGCGGAGTACTACCGCTTGGAGGCGTGACTGACCAGGATCCAGCCACCAATCATATTGAACATGCGAGTTAAAAGATATAAAAGTTTAACCAATACAATTGGTGTATCAACAAAACATAGTTACGTTGCAAGCGGAAGCATAAGTCTTAAAAACAAGCATAAGTTTAATTGTTCCAAGGTTTAACATGGCACTCAGTCGTCCATGTCCCACAACGATCCTCCTCCATGCAAGCTCCAGCTAAGAATCTAAGGACCTGCAAAGCATGTAGTAACGAGTCAACAACAAGTTGAGTGAGTTCACGGTTGGGTGTTCGTTTTAAGTTGTTTCGAAAACAGTTTCCTTTAGCTGGCATCCTGCCGTGGGGGTTACCCCATAGTTAAAAACGTGACTTGTTTATTCCCGGTTACTCTGGCTATCCAGCCGTGGGGGCTACCCCGTGTTAGTTATCTGGCATTTCGGCCGTGGGGGCTACCCCATGTATACACTAGACTCGTTACCATATCGACTGCTGACTGTAGTCATGTTTAAGTGCCCTGAAACTGTCAATGTCTATCATCATTGACGTGCCCCAGATCCATTAGTTCACGCCCGTCCTCTGCGGCACGGTGTGAGGTTTGTCAGACCTAAATAGCGCTATCTAACTAATGACCCGCTCGCCATTGGCCCGGCGATTAAGTCGATATTAAAAATAAGGGACTTCGTGATAGAGTTTTGGTCTAGTACGAGTTATCTGTCCGTGAGGACGAGGAATTACATTCCTGAACCTTTGCTGCCCTACCCAAGGAGGACGAGGAACCCTTGTTCCTTAACCCAATTCCCGACCCCTGGGAATCCCATGCTTTGTAGAGGGTGTGAACTCACCTTGGTTTGCTCGGTAGATACACAGAAAAGTCAACCAAGTAATATTGTGGTTACTCACGTCCTACCATAGTTGTATCATACAATCAGTTTCGTATTCAAGTAGTACACGTATGTTTCTACACGTATGTTAGCACGTTGTATTCAAGCATCATTCGTGGCTTTCACATATAAGCATGGCAGTTTGCAAGTAATGCATACGAGTTGAACGAACAGTAACATACCCGTAATTAAACAAAGTCCAAGGTCCGGCCCAAACACTAATCCCACAATCATGCAAGTCCAATTCAGCACGCATATGTTGGTTTCGAGTCGCAACCAGGTGTTCTCGAGTCGCAACAGGACTCGCAATCATGGTCTCGGTTCATGCTGTTTTGGTTTCGAGTCGCAACCGGACTCGTAACTGAGATTTCGAGTCATAAGGTTTGTGTGCTGATCACATGTGGTTTCGAGTTGCAACCAGGCGTTTGCGACTCGCAACCGAAGTCGCAACCAGGGGATTTCGACTCATCGTGTGGTGGTCTCGAGTCGCAACTGGAGGTTTCGGTTGGACAACTGCTGATTCGGTACAGTGTACTATCCAATAGAAATTCCATTTCATGCAACATTATGTGCCACTCTCATAAACATGTTTATTTGTCTAACAATTACCAAATTGGATCAAACATATCAGATTTCAAATATTCAAGCATGTTCATATCACATTCAAGTTGTTCTTCATATCTCCAAGTCATGTTCATGTTGATTATTCAAACTTATTCATCATTTTTCCTGTTTCTAGCATCAATCACAACCATAATCATGAACAACAATCAAACACTCGATCATACTCATTTAATGGTTTCAAGTCATCACATAACATCTCCAAAATCTACCCTAATCCGATTAACATAATGCTTTCTATACACATGTGAAAGCCGGTTTCATGAACATCAATATTCAATGGTTTGAACCACATTTAATCACAAGATCTCATTAACTCATCATGCAATATATATTAAAATCAAGGCATGTTTAACCGATTATCATTAACCTACACATCCGAGAATATGATAAAGCCATAATCATACATTTTCCACTTATTAATACATGAAGACAAGCATTCAAACATCAAGCACACATAATCCTTAATATATAGTAAATCACTAACCGATTGGGTTCTCTAAGTGTGAGGGTATGAAGAGTGATGAGTGAACTTCCGAACGATGATCCTGAGCTCGATCCGAGAGTCCTAGCACCACCGGTTTGATCCAAGAAGAAGGAGAAGGAGTGTGATGCTTGGTGTCTAGGGTTTTAGTGAGGGAATGGAGAGTGTGTGTGAGAGTGAGTGTGTTGTCCAAAATGGTAAACATGGGTAGTCACCAAGGTTATATAGTTGTTCCACACGGGTGCACCCTAATGGGTCTTCGAATGGGCTAAGGGTGTGTGTGTGGCCAACCGGCCCATATGTTACTGTTCACTCGAGACCACATGGTCTCGAGTCGGGTCCTTGTTGTTTCAGTTCATATACATACTCGCATACATACAATCACAAACATAATCATATAAGTTCACATATATCATTCATTAATTCATCAAATTAGTTAGTCACTTAGCGTTCAAGCGTACAACGAAAGGTTCTAAATTTCGAGTTGTCACATCATCCCCAAGTTGAAAGAAATTTCGTCCCGAAATTTGGTAGGCACTCACTGAGGAAGCTAGTTAAGTTGTATGGTTTTCCCGGTTTTCCTGGGGTGTCACATCCACCCCCCGTTGATCTGGAATTTCATCCCGAAATTCCGTAGCTTCGGCCTCAGTAGTGAGTGTACTGTTTGCGAACAGTTGGGGATACTTTTGTTTCATCTGATCTTCGCGCTCCCAGGTGAACTCTGGGCCGCGACGTGAGTTCCAACGAACTCGAACGAGAGGTATTCTGGTGCTCTTGAGGACCTTAACATTCCGGTCCGTGATTTCGACTGGTTCCTCGACGAATCGTAACTGTTCGTCGATAGTGAGTTCCTTCAGAGGAACTACGTGGGTCTCATCTGACGGACACTTCTTCAGATTTGACACGTGAAAAACGTTGTGAACTGCACCGAGTTCTGCTGGTAAGTTTAGTCTGTAGGCCACCCTGCCTATTTTCTCAATGACTTCGAAAGGTCCAACGTATCGTGGGTTAAGTTTACCGCGTTTACCAAAACGAACCACACCCTTCCAGGGTGAAACTTTGAGTAGTACCCGCTCCCCAACCTGGAGCTCAAGCGGTTTCCTGCCCATGTCGGCGTAAACTTTCTGACGTTCACGGGCTGCCGTCATGCGTTTTCGTATCTGGGCGATTTGTTCGGTTGTATCTACCACATATTCTGGACCAGTGATCTGACTATCCCCCACCTCTGCCCAACAAAGAGGTGACCGGCATTTACGTCCGTACAATGCCTCAAACGGAGCAGCTTTAATGCTGGTGTGGTAGCTGTTATTGTACGAGAATTCCACAAGTGGCAGATGCTTTTCCCAGCGGTTACCAAAGTCGATTACACATGCACGAAGCATGTCTTCTAAGGTTTGAATAGTGCGCTCGGACTGCCCGTCCGTCTGAGGATGATACGCTGTGCTCATGTCTAGTCGTGAGCCAAAGGATTTGTGCATCGCTTGCCACAGCTCTGAAGTAAAACGTGCATCTCGATCCGAGATAATAGAGGTGGGCACCCCGTGCCTCGAAACAACTTCCTTGAGGTATAATTCTGCGAGCGTGGAGAATTTATCCGTCTCCTTGATAGCCAGGAAGTGTGCAGATTTTGTGAGTCGATCCACGATCACCCAAATGGTATCATTCCCGCGCTGGGATCTAGGTAGGCCAGTGACAAAATCCATGGAAATTTGCTCCCATTTCCATTGAGGTATCTCTGGTTGTTGGAGTAGGCCTGAGGGTTTCTGGTATTCCGACTTGACTCTCGCACAAGTCAAACACTTGCTGACGTAGGTCGCTATGTGGGCCTTCATGCTAGGCCACCAATACGTAGTTTTGATATCATGATACATCTTATCTGATCCAGGGTGTACTGAGTAGCGAGACTTGTGTGCTTCGTCCATCACAAGCTCTCGTAGGTTGCCATAGAGTGGGACCCAAACGCGTCCCGTCACGTAATAAGCACCGTCTTCCTTCTGTTCTAATCGTTGCCTTGATCCGCGTAGGGCTTCAGCCCTGACGTTTTCTGGTTTCAGTGCTTCTATCTGAGCAGCTCGTATTTGGGAAGGCAGACTAGAATGGATCGTGAGTTGTAAAGCTCGCACGCGCTTAGGCGCAATATCCTTTCGACTAAGGGCGTCAGCCACAACATTGGCTTTGCCCGGGTGATATCTGATTGAGCACTCGTAATCGTTCAGTAGTTCGACCCATCGTCGTTGCCGCATATTCAGTTCCTTCTGCTTGAAGATATGCTCGAGGCTCCTGTGGTCGGTGTAGATGGCGCACTTGGTACCATACAGGTAATGCCGCCATAATTTAAGTGCAAAAACAACAGCTCCCAGCTCTAAGTCGTGTGTAGTGTAGTTCTTTTCGTGAACCTTAAGTTGGCGTGAGGCGTAGGCTATAACTTTCTCTCGTTGCATCAACACGCAACCAAGACCCTGAATTGATGCATCGCAGTAAACCACAAAGTCGTCTGTGCCTTCCGGCAAGGAAAGGATAGGTGCGCTACAAAGTCTATCCTTTAGGTGCTGAAATGCCAACTCCTGTGCGTTTCCCCAGCGATAAACAACGCCCTTCTGCGTTAGTGAGGTGAGAGGCTGTGCAATCTTAGAAAAATCCTTTATGAATCTCCGATAGTATCCCGCCAAACCCAAGAATTGGCGAATTTCCTTTGGTGTACGAGGTGCAGGCCAGTTCTTAATCGAGTCTATCTTGGATGGATCAACGTGAATCCCATCCTTGTTTACCACGTGGCCTAGGAAATGGACTTCTCGAAGCCAGAAGTCGCATTTCGAGAACTTTGCATAAAGCTGTTCTGTTCGAAGGAGTTCCAGAATAAGTCGCAGATGCTGCTCGTGTTCCTCCCGACTCTTGGAATAGATCAGGATGTCGTCGATGAAGACGATAACAAACTTGTCCAGGTAAGGCTTGCACACTCGATTCATCAAATCCATGAAAACCGCAGGTGCGTTTGTCATCCCAAAAGGCATGACCAAAAACTCATAGTGCCCGTATCGAGTTCTGAAAGCTGTTTTGGAGACGTCCTCTTCCCGGACTCTCAGCTGGTGATACCCCGATCTCAAATCGATCTTCGAATAGTAGCTCGACCCTTGCAGCTGGTCGAACAAGTCGTCGATACGCGGTAGAGGATAACGATTCTTCACCGTCACCTTGTTGAGTTCCCGGTAGTCGATGCACATTCTGAAGGTACCGTCTTTCTTCTTCACAAATAGCACTGGAGTTCCCCAGGGCGATGAGCTTGGACGAATAAAACCCTTATCCAGGAGCTCTCGTAGTTGCGTGGAGAGTTCTTTCAACTCTGATGGGGCTAGACGATAAGGTGCACGAGCTATAGGTGCAGCTCCAGGAGCTAGTTCGATCTGAAACTCGACTTGGCGATGGGGCGGAAGACCAGGTAATTCCTCAGGAAATACCTCTGGATAATCGCGTACAACTGGGAAATCCTCTATCTTCTTCTCTTTTTCTGAGGTGTCAGTAACGAGAGCCAAAATGGCAGTGTGGCCCTTTCGCAAGCACTTTTGGGCCTTAAGGAGAGAGATGACGTTCTCAACAGCACTCCTCTTGTCGCCATGAATCATGAGAGGTTCACCACCGGGACCTGGAATACGGACAACCTTCTCGTTGCAAAGAATCTCTGCTCGGCGTTGGGATAAGCAATCCATCCCAATGACAACGTCGAAACTACCCAAGACAATAGGAATGAGGTCGATAGAGAAGGTCTGGTTAGCGAGAATAAGTTTACAACCCTCGACTACGTGTGTGGCTTCTAAACTCTTACCATTTGCTAGCTCTACGGTGTGCTTGTTGTTCAAAGGGGTTGGAATACGCTTAAGCATTCGACTAACTTCTAGTGACACGTAGCTAGTATCGGCACCCAAATCAAATAAAACTGAAACATAAAAGTCGTCGAGAAGGAACTTACCCGCCACGACATTGGGGTCATTCCTTGCTTCACCTTGGCCAATCACAAACACCCGCCCCCTGGCGCCATTGTTGTTGTTGTTCCCATTGTTACCATTCCCCTGATTGTTGTTATTGTTGTTGTTGTTGTTCTGGTTCCTGTTCAGTTGGGGACAATCTCTCTTGAAGTGGCCCTCAGCTCCACACTGAAAGCACCCTTTGTTATCCCCTTGCTGCTGCTGCTGGCGCTGGTTCTGTTGAGCTTGCTGACGATTCTGATTGGCGGGGTATAAGCTCCTGCAATCCTTTGCAGCGTGACCAGGCTTGTTGCACCGATGACAGTTGCCCCTGGTGCATGGTCCGCTGTGGTGCAGGCTGCAGCGATTGCATTTGGGGTGGTTCCCTTTGTACCCACCATGACTTTGACCACCCGACGATTGCTGATTAGGGCTCTTGTAGTCATCAGTCTTTCTCTGCTGAGACTGGGACTGAACAGAAGTCGAACCCTTACTTGAAGTTCCATCCCATTTCCGTTTGTTGTCACTAGAGGTACCAGAAGTAGTTGCAGCACCTATGCGTTTTGGTAACTTGTTCTGCTCCACCGCCTGATCCGTGAGACGGTGAGCCAACTGAACAGTTTGCTGGTAGGTGGCGAGGTTCGCTGAAGTCACATGACTCTGGATTTCTGGCACTAAGCCCTGAAGAAATAGTTCAATGCGTTTGATGGGAGGATCCACCATAGTAGGACACAGAATTGCCAGTTCGTTCGACCTTTTCACATAAGCTTCAATTTCCGACCCCGTCATCTTGAGGTTGAAGAACTCCACTTCCAGTTTGTGAATCTCATCCCGACTGCAGTACTCTTCCTTGATCATTTCCTTGAAATTCTCCCATGGGGTGGCGTTAGCAGCAACCAACCCCAGCATCTGAACCTGAGCGTTCCACCATGTGAGGGCCAAACCCTCGAGAGTACCGGTAGCATACTTCACCCTGCGCGCCTCAGGGCATTCGCACATTTCGAACACAGATTCTAGCTTCTCAAACCAGTGTAGGAGACCTACTGCTCCTTCAGTGCCGCTAAAAGTAGTTGGTCGGCAGTCCATGAAAGTCTTAAAAGTGCACACGGGTGGCTGAACATGCTGACCTATCGTAGGTGAAAGAAAAGACAGAGTTTAACACAAAGGTTGGTTTACGAGAGTAGGATCCTAAAGATCCTAGAATGAGTTCGAACTGCATGATATACCTCCTGCGTGTGCAGCTGCAAGTGCTGCGGCAACTCGTTCGTTGATCAGAGCCGTCAACTGGGCTTGTGTCAGGTTAACGCATCCAGACATGATCTTCATATCAAGAAGAACGTGAGTGAGAGGGGTTCGCGAAAGTACGATGTCAGAAGTGAGTAAGTGCACGCGTGTTCAAGCAACAATAGTTATACTAAACAAGCATACCATAAGCAATGTGCTATGTAACTAACAAGTAGGCAATATACACAGACCATATCACCTAGAATGTCGAGCCTTGCATGTGGAGTGAAGTGTCGTTGTGGACCGTTGAGCACTGTACAGGTTATAGTCTGGTTTTAACAAAAACGTTTTTCCCCTTTATTAAAACCAAGTTCTCTATAACGAATGGCTCTGATACCAATCTGTCACACCCCCAAAATCCACCTGCGGAGTACTACCGCTTGGAGGCGTGACTGACCAGGATCCAGCCACCAATCATATTGAACATGCGAGTTAAAAGATATAAAAGTTTAACCAATACAATTGGTGTATCAACAAAACATAGTTACGTTGCAAGCGGAAGCATAAGTCTTAAAAACAAGCATAAGTTTAATTGTTCCAAGGTTTAACATGGCACTCAGTCGTCCATGTCCCACAACGATCCTCCTCCATGCAAGCTCCAGCTAAGAATCTAAGGACCTGCAAAGCATGTAGTAACGAGTCAACAACAAGTTGAGTGAGTTCACGGTTGGGTGTTCGTTTTAAGTTGTTTCGAAAACAGTTTCCTTTAGCTGGCATCCTGCCGTGGGGGTTACCCCATAGTTAAAAACGTGACTTGTTTATTCCCGGTTACTCTGGCTATCCAGCCGTGGGGGCTACCCCGTGTTAGTTATCTGGCATTTCGGCCGTGGGGGCTACCCCATGTATACACTAGACTCGTTACCATATCGACTGCTGACTGTAGTCATGTTTAAGTGCCCTGAAACTGTCAATGTCTATCATCATTGACGTGCCCCAGATCCATTAGTTCACGCCCGTCCTCTGCGGCACGGTGTGAGGTTTGTCAGACCTAAATAGCGCTATCTAACTAATGACCCGCTCGCCATTGGCCCGGCGATTAAGTCGATATTAAAAATGAGGGACTTCGTGATAGAGTTTTGGTCTAGTACGAGTTATCTGTCCGTGAGGACGAGGAATTACATTCCTGAACCTTTGCTGCCCTACCCAAGGAGGACGAGGAACCCTTGTTCCTTAACCCAATTCCCGACCCCTGGGAATCCCATGCTTTGTAGAGGGTGTGAACTCACCTTGGTTTGCTCGGTAGATACACAGAAAAGTCAACCAAGTAATATTGTGGTTACTCACGTCCTACCATAGTTGTATCATACAATCAGTTTCGTATTCAAGTAGTACACGTATGTTTCTACACGTATGTTAGCACGTTGTATTCAAGCATCATTCGTGGCTTTCACATATAAGCATGGCAGTTTGCAAGTAATGCATACGAGTTGAACGAACAGTAACATACCCGTAATTAAACAAAGTCCAAGGTCCGGCCCAAACACTAATCCCACAATCATGCAAGTCCAATTCAGCACGCATATGTTGGTTTCGAGTCGCAACCAGGTGTTCTCGAGTCGCAACAGGACTCGCAATCATGGTCTCGGTTCATGCTGTTTTGGTTTCGAGTCGCAACCGGACTCGTAACTGAGATTTCGAGTCATAAGGTTTGTGTGCTGATCACATGTGGTTTCGAGTTGCAACCAGGCGTTTGCGACTCGCAACCGAAGTCGCAACCAGGGGATTTCGACTCATCGTGTGGTGGTCTCGAGTCGCAACTGGAGGTTTCGGTTGGACAACTGCTGATTCGGTACAGTGTACTATCCAATAGAAATTCCATTTCATGCAACATTATGTACCACTCTCATAAACATGTTTATTTGTCTAACAATTACCAAATTGGATCAAACATATCAGATTTCAAATATTCAAGCATGTTCATATCACATTCAAGTTGTTCTTCATATCTCCAAGTCATGTTCATGTTGATTATTCAAACTTATTCATCATTTTTCCTGTTTCTAGCATCAATCACAACCATAATCATGAACAACAATCAAACACTCGATCATACTCATTTAATGGTTTCAAGTCATCACATAACATCTCCAAAATCTACCCTAATCCGATTAACATAATGCTTTCTATACACATGTGAAAGCCGGTTTCATGAACATCAATATTCAATGGTTTGAACCACATTTAATCACAAGATCTCATTAACTCATCATGCAATATATATTAAAATCAAGGCATGTTTAACCGATTATCATTAACATACACATCCGAGAATATGATAAAGCCATAATCATACATTTTCCACTTATTAATACATGAAGACAAGCATTCAAACATCAAGCACACATAATCCTTAATATATAGTAAATCACTAACCGATTGGGTTCTCTAAGTGTGAGGGTATGAAGAGTGATGAGTGAACTTCCGAACGATGATCCTGAGCTCGATCCGAGAGTCCTAGCACCACCGGTTTGATCCAAGAAGAAGGAGAAGGAGTGTGATGCTTGGTGTCTAGGGTTTTAGTGAGGGAATGGAGAGTGTGTGTGAGAGTGAGTGTGTTGTCCAAAATGGTAAACATGGGTAGTCACCAAGGTTATATAGTTGTTCCACATGGGTGCACCCTAATGGGTCTTCGAATGGGCTAAGGGTGTGTGTGTGGCCAACCGGCCCATATGTTACTGTTCACTCGAGACCACATGGTCTCGAGTCGGGTCCTTGTTGTTTCGGTTCATATACATACTCGCATACATACAATCACAAACATAATCATATAAGTTCACATATATCATTCATTAATTCATCAAATTAGTTAGTCACTTAGCGTTCAAGCGTACAACGAAAGGTTCTAAATTTCGAGTTGTCACAGAACTTAACAAGCACCGAGTTACAGGCTATGATAGATACAGCCGTAAACAATGCTGTGGACCGTGTGTTGAAAGATCATAAGCGAAAGTGTGATGATACCCCAAATAAATGTTGTAAAAAGGGTAAGACCGGTTCAAACTATAACCAGTCCAAGCCAAAGGAGGCAAAACCCAAATGTAAAACCTGCAAGAAGAAGCACTTCGGAAAATGTTTCTATAAGCAGACCGGGGGATGTGTCATCTGCAAGGAGATGGATCACAAGACCCATGAGTGCAAGGACTTGAAGGATGCCACATGCTATGATTGTGGCGAGAAGGGGCACATAAATACCCGTTGCCCAAAGAAGGCAATTAAAGGGAAATGCACTCTGGAGTCACAAGCTAGGCCTTGTGGGATTTGTAACAAGAAAGGGCACAAGACCTTGGAGTGCCAAGACATAAAGGACACAACCTGCTATGGTTGCAATGAAATAGGGCACATCAAGACAAATTGCCCAAATAAAACCAAGAAGCCTGAGGAGTCTAAGAAGACCGAAGATGGAAGCTCCCAAGTGGATGCTCAAGAGACTATTCAGGATGAAGATGTCACAACAGGTACTTTCTTTATCAATAACGCTCATGCTTGAGTATTATTTTATTCCGGTTCAGATAAGTCTTTCATAGACAATAAATTTTGTAAATCAGTAAATCTGCCTGTTAAAACTCTAAGCGTTAAGTATAAAGTAGAATTTGGCCGATAGTACCTCAGAAACTGTTTCAGCAATATTAGATGGATGTTTAATGTCCATTAGAAATTTTTCCGCTGTCCTTGTTTCCGTTAAAATAAAGCAATTCGATATAGTGAAAAGAATGAATTGGTCGTCTTATAACCAAGCCCATATTGTGGGTAATAAGAAGTAAATAGTTATCAAGACTCCTTATGGAGAGCCCTTGACAATTCAAGGAGACACTGGGAATGGATTGCCTAAGCAATTGTTGAATATGGTATTTAATACCAAAGCTTTGAGTATGGAAAGCTCAGAAGAAACAAACAAAAGTCGCGATGCTAGAAATGCGACAAATACTAATGGTGCATCAGATGTGAACCTCAACATTAATAGAATTAATCTCCAAAACTGAAGTTAACCCAGTTGTTAGAAAGGTTATAAGAAAAGTCACGAGAAGATTCAAGAAGCCAAATGGTGTTTGCTCAAAAACACATGTCGCTACTTATGATAAGAGCTTTATTCATACTTCATATGCGAAGAATAATCCAAATAAAAATCATATGTGGCAAGGAGTCCATTCTTTTTAGGTTTTACTTAAACGTACCTCGTCTCTTGGAAGTCAAGAGACTTCAATAGTAAAAAGGGACCATCGATTTCAAGTAATTGTTAAATGAAATAAAAATCATTAGGTATGTCAGCAGTTATGCTGGAAAGGACACGGTGAAGTATACATCACTGTCATTCGATGGCAATATCCTTAATTAGTGGGGACATTAATGAAGTCCACAAGAAAGATCCTCTTATACATTATGGGATGGTCCAAGTTTTAAGGACCTTATTAGAAAACCTATTATCCGCATCACGAAATGGGAAAAGATGGAGTAATAATTTTCCGACTCCCCCATAAGATTTATAAACTATCGGCAGTGTGCTGCAAACCTTGGTTCATTAATGGAAATAGTGCCCTTATTCGGTTAACCTAGAATTTAAGCATAATATACTATATATTATGATTTAGCATCGGCAATAAGAGGGCACATTAAGGTTTCAAAGCCTGCTTATTATGAATCCATTATGGATCCACCTCAGCTACTCATGTTTTATAGATAACCAGTCAAGGCCGAGACTGCCCTACAATTTGTCAAAGATTTTATAGCCAAGTTTAAAAAGGTTTAAGAATGGAGGCGTTTAGCCCTCCTGATGTATGATTAGAGGCAGTTCACACTAATAATGACACTAGGTCAATCCCTTATTAAGATTTATTTGCTAAGAATTACATTTGGGTTCAGGTGCTGCTAAGTCTCTCATAAGATCTTAAGCTTAGCAAACTTTTAGAAATTTTCTCGTGAGAACCCTAGATAATAAGTGTAAGGTAAAAATTTCAGTAAAATCATAAGAACCCTTTTTCTCCTGTTCCCGTAAAAAACCTTCAATCGTAAAATTCTAGAAGTATCCTCTTTAGAGGAAGTGCGTCAGCATATATGATTGATATCTCTTTGATCTCTATCGATTGCGAATACCAAATGGTATGACAAAAGTGCCACATGAGGATTGATGTATCTTAATAAGTCCCATAGATTGCTTCCATGCCTGATCAGTATGGAGGTTTAATGCATGGGACCACAAAGATATTCCGATGGTCATATGGTACTAAAGTCAACTAATGGTATTCAAAGAAGATATCCAAAATGGAGTTGTCCAAGTAAGTGTCTTCAATTAAGAAATTCGTGGACTCGTAACATATATGTGTCACTCATTTGACACAAGCAGGGATGGATGAACTGAAGACCCGAGATTAGGAAAATCTCTGTAACCTCCTTGTGTTTGATCACCTTCTACTAAGATTACCCTGTTTACCGCCTGAGAGGCAAGTAGAGTTAAGATTTGTATCCCATTTAGGGTTGTATTATTATGAAATCTCCAAGACGGCTAGTGCCATCATTGGAAGAATCAGAACCCTGATTAAGTAAGTTTTAAAAATAAGGGTTCATATAGCCTAACTCAATATTCTGAGATTTCGGCATAGTTAATCAAGAAAGACGGTTCATTTTGCTTATGCATTGATTACCGCAACCCTAATTAGGCAACAATTAAGAATTTGCCATCAGCTACCCAGGATCGTCAGTTTGTTCGACTAATGGCAAGAATTAGTTATTCTTTAAGATTAATTTTAAGCAATAGTTGGAATAACCATCTCACCTTAAATTAAGCTTTTCTATAATAGTTGATATATAAGTATCAAGGCTGCTCTTTTGGAGACCTTGTATAGATGGAATGTTAAGCATCTACTAGTAGACAGAAGATTGGTAAGTCCAATTATCAGAATCTGAAAGTTGCCTTGACGAGTAAGATGAAACAAACCCATAATCATCAGTAAGATGCCAGTATTCGGAAGAAAATCAAGGATTTATGAAAGTAACAACCCTCCTAAGTTCTTGTTAAGGAGTAAGGTTCAACAAAAAGATATCACCCTGAAGGGTGTACCAGTTTGTTAAATTATCAGGCTAGTTAAGCTCTGAATATATAGAATCATTCGAAGGAAATCGGATGTATCAAGATCAAATAGCTTATAAGCTAAAACCTATTTAAGGAGCTTGGTGGAGCATACTATGCATTGTACACTAATGGATTGAGGATGTGATTCACCAATAAGGCAAGAAGCATTATCACATATTGATATGCAGATCTATGATATGATGAGCAACCTATATCGATTAAGGATCGATAGGTTAAGAAGCTCCAAAAGGATACATGTACCAAATATAAAGGTCACTTTGGGAGCTTGGAGAGACTCCAGATATGTTATAGAAGTTGAGTCCATTATGCGACAAAAAGAACTTCCAGCATCTTAGCAAATCTCGAGGTCGAGATTTCTTTTAAGGGGGTGAGGATGTAACACCTCGTAAAATCACGTCCAATGATGTATTGACACGTGTAATAAACCCTAATGAAGTCAAATAGTAAATTTGAGGGACTAATTTTTTCGAAAAATCGAAAACTTTGATTATGAAAGTACTGGAAGTGTTAACATACCTAAAATAAGTTTCTTGCGATGTTTATATTCACAAATGTGCCACTTGATGATTAAGTGTAGCCGTTTGCATAATTAATTGAAAGTTTGCGCAATAAAGGGTTAAAAGCGTCAACATGTTAATTCTTACCTCTGAGTGACCTTTTAACAAACCGGGAGGTTCATAATATTTAATTATACTCTCTTGAATGCCCAATAATGGCCGTCTAAGGTTTTTATGCCTATAAGTAAAGTTACGCGCAACTTTGCAAGTTAGAGGGACTAAAAGTGTCAATATGTTTAATTATACCTCTGAATGACCTTTTAGCGAACCCGAAGTATCGTGATGTTTATTAATACTTTCAAGAATGCCTAATATGGATTAGATGAGGCTTCAATGCTATTAAATGATGTGATGCGCAAGTTTGCGCAATAGAGGGACCTAAAGCGTCAACTTTTGAATCTATGCCTTTCGGCGACCATCTAAGCTAACGAGAGCATATTAATATTTAGGTATATACATGGGAAGGATAAATATGGGCCATGGAATGCTTGGATAACATTAAACGGCATTTCGCGCTACTTTGCGCAATTTAAGGACTATTTGCGTCAAACTGTAAAAGTATGTTGATTCGTATGGTAACGGACCTTCCAGAAATTGTCCATGAGTTAACATGCCCTAATTATCATTTCTATAGCTTATATATAGGCTTATAGGTGTTTGGTGCGCATAAATAAACTTTAAGGTCATGCAGGGACTAAAAGTGTCAAAAAGTGCACAAGTTTGCACTTTCGCGCATATCTCACATTCTGAATATCCCCGGACACCCAAAAATTTATGTAAGCACTAAAATATTTTATTTTAGTGATCGCCTTGATAAAATTCCATTCGTCGCGTAGTTTGGACCGTTTTTCGCGTCCGTTCGTGTTTCGTCGTAATTAGACGCACAACGTGACCATACGGCCAAACGAACCGACATCCGACATGTTTTTGAGCATGTTTCATGTCCCCTATGTGTGAGCATCATTATAGATCCTTGAAATGAGGTTAACGGGCCTTTTACGTGCCTAAAATGACTTTTAAAGCTCACAGGGACCATTTCTGTCACTGTTTGAAAGCTGTTTGCTGCTATGGACTGTCAGGCGGGCCGCGAAAACCTCTGGGGTCCCTTACGCGGGCCGCGAGACCTGCACAGAATGCAGAACAGCTGGTAACAGCCTGTTCGTTGCTGGTTTTTGCTCAAAACTGGTTTCTATCTCACATGACCGACTCTAGGGGCAGCCCACAGGTTTCAAAAGTGGTTTTTACACCTGCCATGATCTGGTTATGACCTCCCGACACTTGTCACGATCTCGTGAGGTCCCAAAAAGTATAAATAGGAGATGAGTTCACTTGTTTCCTTCACACCTTCATTCACTTCTGCTTTGCTCTCTGAGTTCTGGAGGATCTTGAGCCCTTTTGAGAACCTCCTTGTGTCCCTTGGACCCTTTGTGAGTCCCCTTTCGTGTCTAGTTTTATTATTTAGCGAATAAAGCCGAAAAGTCAAGCGTTTCAATAAACGCTTTAACTTCTAAACGGCTAAGCCATGGTTCGCAACGAACATGGCTACGTGACCGTAATTAGGTAGGTAATTAACCCTCAAAGGGGCGCCTCCTAATTACCACGTTTACTTAGTTTAATTGTCGGGTCAAATAAAAGTCAAACGGGTTTGTTTTAAATAAAATCCATAACTAATTCATAAAGATCAGTTTTCTCACTTTAATAACTTGGTAAATATTAGTTGAACATGTCTAAGCATGTTCAACCCGACAATTTCAAGTTTAGGCTCGGTTCGGGATCGAAAGTCGCATAGTTTGACTTCTGCTTTGACTTTCAGTTCTGACCCGTTTATGCATGTTTTAGAAATACCTTAGAGCCTTATTTGGACCAGGTTTCATGTAAGTATAACTCTCTAAGATTATACAACTTGGTTCATTAGTTATCTGATTCATATACATGTTTCCGTTAAGTGCTTAAATGTTGACTATTATGCCCTTTTGACTATAAAACGTGATTTTTGAAAAAGTAAAAGAGTAGAAACCTTAGTTACTGATTTATAAACTTGCACCTGAAATTTAACATCAGTTCGAGGTCTAGATTAAGAGTTATGCTCATTAGCGTGATTAGAAAGCTTCTTATTAAATAAATGGCGTAATTAGCATATAGCCTATCTAAACCCACTTTTTGATATCAAACTTTTTACCCATTGATGTAATATAATATTTAAGGATTTTTGAAGATTTTATTTAATTTTTGGTTGAGCATAACATAGGTCTCTAAGTCTAATTCGGTTAATGCCGATTTTGCCCTTTTAAGCCATAAAATGAGTTTTACAAATCCTTTTGACCCCAAACATTTTTATACTGATTTTATTTGATAAATAAAATATTTTGAGCCTTCTGGAATTATAAAAATATCAGCTTCCCTTTGAAAACCCGGAAATAGCTCCAAATCGCCTTTTTAAGCATTTTTTTAACGCATTGTATATACTAAAACCATATTAAACATATAAGGTTGATACCTACTGATATTTTTAGTATATTTTTATATGTTAACAGTAAGTAAAAGTTTTTAAACTCGGGTTTCCAGTTTTGACCTTTTAAGCCTAAGTGAAATTACCAAAATACCCCTAAGGTGCATAGTTTGGTTTTAAATGATAAATTTCACATATAGGTCATACCCTACTGATATAACTTAGTAAATTAAGTATATTTGCTAGACAAATCAGACCTGTAACTCAGATTTATAAATAAACTCTTTTATAATCTTTAAAATGATCAAAATACCCCTACGGGGCTTATTTTGAGATTAAAACTCGTTTTGGGCATAATGGAAGATATCCTACTGATATCAAAACATATTAAAGGCATATTAACTTAGGAAACCTGTATATAACTCTTTTGGTTACTCGTTACGCACTTGTCGCGTTCGGATCGGCTTATGTGACTAGTTCGCATATATTAGCCGAAACGGGTCAAACCATATCATTTTTGTCTCAAAATCCAGAATATGTTTAAGTTACCCATATTAAACAAGCATGCAAGCTTGTCGGGTCAAAACCACATTCTAAACCGGTCTTCGCTTTATCATGCGTTTGAACCGTGTCGTCCTTTTGAAAGTTAACCGGTCTAAGCTTAGGCTTAATTAAAGACCCGTTAGGAATCTAATAGGTTATTAAAAACCTTCATTTCCAGATTTAGGAGCCCAGTAAAAGCTATCTGTACTTGCTTGGTGGTATACGGCTGGGATTGAATTTATATTTAGCTCAGGTAAATACTTTTAACTTATTTTCCCTATACGGGCTTGGGGTACGGTATATAAAATACCGATTGGTCCGGCATTGAATTCTTTAATCGAATAGAGGTTAAATTTATTGATATGCTATGTTTTGAATGTTTTTTGTTTGGTTAAAGCCTTTGGGGGGTTAATGACCATGTCCCGGATATCCTTGGCATCATCTTACGAGATGGCCACGACCTAAGCACGGGGTGTAGGCGTACACCTTTCAGTGCATAACTCAATATTGTGGTGTGTCTATTAATCTTTAACCCGGTCTACGGATCGGGCTACTGAACGCATAAGTAACATGTAAATCCCTTACAAGATTATATTACATAATTATCCCAAGTTATAAAATGTTTTGTGCCACGTGCATTCAAATCAATTTTCAAACCTTTTTAAAATGAGTCAGTTAAATTGTATTTACCAGTGTAAACTGACTTATTTTCCCAAAAAGACTAAGTGCAGGTACTACTCGTAATAGGCTGGCTTCTCCTTAGCATCAATAAGAGTCTCGCACGCTTGAATGCCTAAAGTCTGTTGAACAATGTTTCATATCTTATTTTTTTTATCCGCCTGTTGATCCGTTTTAACTATTCTTGATATTTAATATTACACTTTATTAAAGTTGAAATGAATTTATCTTTTGCTTCCGCTGTGCATTTAAATTTTGTGTTGTTTGACTATGATGATATCAACTACGTCACTATACTCCCCACCGGGCCCACCGGTAATACGTGGAAATATCGGGGTGTGACAGTTGAAAAGTATAAAGTTTCGAGGAACGAAAAGATAGGTTTGTAAAAATGGTTCGTTTGTCTAAAATGATTCGAGGCATTGAGCATAAGTAAAACGTGCATGTGTGTGTATAGACAAGTGAGTTTAAACAAGTTTGAATAACTCAATGATGAGGTATTTTAAATTGTGTTACCTTAGAAGGAAGCTTTCGTATAAAACGGTATGTATTTTGATGAAAAGTATGGCCGCACTGATGGTTGTAAGAAAAAGTTTCGTTGGATTTAAAGAGCATTGACAATCTCAGTTTTGTAGAGAATTCTTTATCGGTGAAAAATGAGGAAGTTAGGTATTTTAAATAAAAAAATGTTTTGGAGGTAACGGCCAACTAAGTATGTTTGCGCATAAATAAAGAAAGGAAAATAGTTTTACAAGTAAGAAAGCATTTTAGGGTTCGAATGTTTAAACCGATTGATTACAAACGGGGTTTGTATAAAAGGCATAGAATAGCGGGGAATAATGGAAGTATAAGAGTGAACGATTGACCTAATATACGAATGCGAGTATAAGAATGGTATGCGTATTGAAAGCAGTGAGTTAAGAATGGGGTCTCATCGTGGATAATCAGATATCGCATGTTTAGCAATGCGTTTGTGAGTTGTTAAAGTTTGTATCAGGTCTAAATAAGTCTGCAAAACACCTAATTTCTCATGGCACGTTTGACGAAAGTTTGGTAACATGGTAAAAACACTTATATATAGGAAGGACCAGCGGCGTATCCACCATGTTTTGACCATGTTACGTCTGTTTCGTTATTCGGTGTCATGTTACGTTCCGTGTCTTACCATACACAGTAGTACACCCTATGATTCTGTAACACCCGTGTCACTCCAACCATCAAACAAATGCCAAACCAATGAAATATAGTATTTCATACTTGGGATTTGTAAAAATATGTGTATCGTTTACACATATCAATTCTTGTTCGATTTCAAGCTTTAAATCGCTTTCTGGAGGGTTATACGCGCTCTGATGAGTAGATATAACCAGTTTAATCCAACGAACACTCCGGAATAGTGAAATAGGCTTAACATACCTTAAATAACCTTTACATAACTTAGATATAAGTTTTGGAAGGTTTGGTGTGGTGAAATCAAAGTTTAATCGCTTACAGGGACTAAAGTTGACAAACTGCGAAAGTATGCCAATTTGAACTGTAACAGACCTTCCGGAACATGACCATAAGTTAAACATACCATAAATATCCTTTACATAGCTTAGAAATAGGCTTTGAGGGGTTCGGTGTGCTAAAATAAACTTTTGGGTCATTCAGGGACTAAAAGTGTCAAAAAGTGCACAAGTTTGCATTTTCGGGCATAACTTACGTTCTGAATACATCCGGACATCCAAAAATTTATGTAAGCACTAAAATATTATATTTTAGTGCTCGCCATAAGAAAAATCCATTCGTCGCATCATTTGGTTCGTTTTTCGCATTCGGGACCAGATTCGATGTATTAGCCGTTGTTTAATTCACAACCACACATTCTAAACTTGCTTAGTCAGCGGATAAGGATGGAATCTAAGCACCATGACTTTGCAACACATGTATGGATGGAATTTAAACACCTAAACACCATAACTTTTCAACACATGTACGGATGGGATTAAGGCACGTTTTCCATGAAACGATCTTAACGGTTCGGGTATTCCTATAAATACCCCATACCCCCCATTGCTAAAATCACTAGAAACTTGATTTGAGAAACTCTAAGTTGAAACATTTGTTTCATACCTGAGATTTTTGAATCGAGTTTAGCATTCGGGGACCCTTCGTAAGTATTCTTTCGTTCTTTTCCTTATTTTACTGCTTTTCGAGTCAGAAAGTCAAACTTTGTTTGACTTTCAGCGTTGACCAGTAATGGTCAATGCGAAGTTTGTTTGAACTTCGCAACGTGAGTGTAATCACGTTGGTCATAGTCCCTTGGGACTATGCCCACTGATTACCACGTTGTCTAGGGTCGTAGGGTAGGCGATCTAATAAATCGCCTATACCTTCGAACCCGACCCAGTTTGGTCGATCATTAGGATCCGACCAAATACATTAGGTGACCCTAGTATAGGGCATAACCTTCCGAGGTTATACCCTATGGTCACATCGTTTAAGTAGTTGTATGATAGGTAGTTTATATGCCTTAGGTAAATTACCAGAATACCCTTTTCATGTATAATTGGTAATTAAGCATATGTAACCTAAACTTTTGTCACATAACTGATTATGTAACATGTTTAGGCATATAACACTTGTCATAGGACTAGTTAGACATCTTACATTGATTGGTTTGGTTTGATTAAGTGATTAAGTAACGATGCATGTGTAATATGATACAAGCATGGTGGATACGCCGCTGGTACTTCCTATATATAAATGTTTGTATGGTATTACATATTGTAGCGTTATTTGAATCATTTCAGTTTGATACATAGAACATTTTATACAAATAACATATTTTTCACAAGACATTGATTTACAAACAATTTATCTAATACAAACTCATTTTACATGGTTATTCATTTAACCGTACATTATTTATACATATCATCTGATCTTATCGATTTTCAAATGATTTACAAAACAAAGCAAATAACAAGGTTCATGACTAAACATTTTCTCAAACATAAGTCATGAAACCTATTTTCACAAAACCTATGTATCTCACCGGCATTTTTATGCTGACGTACCTATTTTCACATGTGCTTTTCAGGAGCTATTGCATAAGATGATCAAGATACACATAGGCAGACTTGGGCTTTAGTGACAATAAAAGATGCAAGACTAGTTAATTATGTTGTATTTCTTTGTTTGTTAAGACATTGTAACACTTTTAATCAATAAAACGAAACTTCAATTACCATGGATTTGAAACAATTTATTCTGTTACAACACTCCCCGACATTTCCGCCACGTTTTGTATGTTCCACGTGGTCGGGGTGTGACAGAAAAGATGGTATCAGAGCCATTGGTTATAGGGAATTAGGTTATTAGTAATGCTTTGACCTAGTCTATAACCTTCTTAGGACCCTAACGCGAGTTTACTTGCGTTTAGTCATAAAACAATACTGTCACCTATCCTTAGGTGACGACCACAACAAGAACATAAATTTCAAAACCGCTTTGAAAACTAATCATCTGTTCTAGGATGATTTATTACAAGGTTTTGAACCCTCTGTTATATGGTTTTGAACCCCTTTGAATTTTCAAAACTCTCGTCAAGGTTTTGGGTTTCTAATAATGTGAACACGTGCAAACTGGAAGGGTGAATGCCTGTATTCTGGGTTTTCTGTCTAGGCAAGCACTTCGTATACATCTCATCAGACGCGAGACCAGTTGTGCTTACCTGGGAATTCTTGGGATGAGTGTTCACTTATAGGCGAGCATGTCTTCGCGATACATTATATTGACCCGCTTACTTTGATTAGTCACTGTCTCATTTGTTTGCCTTTGGTAACAAACAAATGGTCACAATCTACATGCCTTGTCATTTTCTTTTGACTATCTTTCGCTTGTTTCCTCCTATGCCTTTCGTTATCTTCAAGATGCTTCTTCATCGCAACAACAATGTCCGAACCAGGTGCTACAATTTCCCAACAAATAGGCGTCGTACTCCAGAAGACCGTTGATTTAGCTATCACCATGACTCGCCTCAGGGATGAAGCTGTATAAGGGAACTGCTCCTTGGTACAATCAATGCCATCGTCATTATTCAAATCAAATACCCTGTTACAAATGTACCCACGGTGGACGATGGAGACATTTGGTTAATATGTGCCGCTTTGCAATCCAAAGCAAAGCTGTTACAAATCCTGCTGCTACTCAACCTTCAAACTCTGCTTCATATGTCGCTTGACATATCTGGCGCCTCAACCTCATGAACTTTCTACCTTGTGTATCGACGTAAGCACGCCTAGTGCAAGGTGTCGGAACACTCTCGTTACACAAACTCCAAAAATCCATGTAGGATCTTTCTATCCTCATAATTAGATCCTTGTGGATGGGTATCATTCATCGGAGTCCTTAATTGAATTCTTTGTATGATTCAATACGTACATCACAATTCAATAAGGACAAAGCCGAATTCCTTTTAAGATTATCCTATCTTCATAGATAGATTCTTGAAATGATTAAAGTGCCAAATGAAATCCACGAATTGGATTCCTGGTGTGCTTTAAGTATCCGCGTCCAAAGATAACAAATTAATAAACAAGTCAAACAACTATGTGATTATGTGCTTATGTGTTTCCTTTTATGTTTTCGTGTGATCCAAATTCTTGTTATCCAAATCCTCGTAGAATCTTCCATATCTTTGTATAAGGGATTCATAGTAGGATATCCAAAGGTACTATATTAAATCCTCAATGGGCTTCTACGTTATAGTTAAGTCCCTTGGATTTTATTGTACTATTCTATAATTAGACCCCTTGAGTGGTCTAGTTAAACAGATTGATCCAAAAATCTGGTTAGGTATATCAATTGATGATATAGCTGAAAGGACTCCTTGGAGGTCTAATTAAAAAGATCATGTGTTGATCTGATTAAAAGGACCCTATGGTAGTCTAGTCACACTCATCACAGGTTTGATATTTTCTTCCCCTACACATCATGAAATGCACTGTGCGGACTGTGCAAGGAATTACGTAATTATGGACGCGTACATAATTATAGAATTTAGTGCACAGAAACCACAGCAAGTTTTGTCATGTATCTAGAGTTAATTCCGTTCATTTTTGTTCTGAAGATGTAAAATGACTCATTCGGTTCATTTTTGTTTCTGAAGATGTAAAATGACTCATTCTGTTCATTTTTGTTTCTGAAGATGTAAAATGACTCATTCGGTTCATTTTTGTTTCTGAAGATGTAAAATGACTATTCCGTTCATTTTTGTTTCTGAAGATGTAAAATGACTCATTCGGTTCATTTTTGTTTCTGAAGATGTAAAATGTCTATTCTGTTCATTTTTGTTTCTGAAGATGTAAAATGACTCATTCGGTTCATTTTTGTTTCTGAAGATGTAAAATGACTCATTCGGTTCATTTTTGTTTCTGAAGATGTAAAATGACTCATTCGGTTCATTTTTGTTTCTGAAGATGTAAAATGACTATTCCGTTCATTTTTGTTTCTGAAGATGTAAAATGACTATTCCGTTCATTTTTGTTTCTGAAGATGTAAAATGACTCATTCGGTTCATTTTTGTTTCTGAAGATGTAAAATGACTCATTCGGTTCATTTTTGTTTCTGAAGATGTAAAATGACTATTCCGTTCATTTTTGTTTCTGAAGATGTAAAATGACTATTCCGTTCATTTTTGTTTCTGAAGATGTAAAATGACTCATTCGGTTCATTTTTGTTTCTGAAGATGTAAAATGACTCATTCGGTTCATTTTTGTTTCTGAAGATGTAAAATGACTATTCCGTTCATTTTTGTTTCTGAAGATGTAAAATGACTATTCCGTTCATTTTTGTTTCTGAAGATGTAAAATGACTCATTCGGTTCATTTTTGTTTCTGAAGATGTAAAATGACTATTCCGTTCATTTTTGTTTCTGAAGATGTAAAATGACTCATTCGGTTCTTTTTTGTTTCTGAAGATGTAAAATGACTATTCCGTTCATTTTTGTTTCTGAAGATGTAAAATGACTCATTCGGTTCATTTTTGTTTCTGAAGATGTAAAATGACTATTCCGTTCATTTTTGTTTCTAAAGAATGCCTGTTGAAAATAACTCTGTTCATTTTTCATTCTGAAAAATGTTAATTAAAGAGAAATTACAGGATTATGTCTTGTTCATCTTTTATGGTTATTTAACACAAAGTCACATATAAACTCCTACGAATAAATTTCGGGATGAAATTTCCTAAAGTAGGGGAGACTGTAACACCCGTGTCACTCCAACCATCAAACAAATGCCAAACCAATGAAATATAGTATTTCATACTTGGGATTTGTAAAAATATGTGTATCGTTTACACATATCAATTCTTGTTCGATTTCAAGCTTTAAATCGCTTTCTGGAGGGTTATACGCGCTCTGATGAGTAGATATAACCAGTTTAATCCAACGAACACTCCGGAATAGTGAAATAGGCTTAACATACCTTAAATAACCTTTACATAACTTAGATATAAGTTTTGGAAGGTTTGGTGTGGTGAAATCAAAGTTTAATCGCTTACAGGGACTAAAGTTGACAAACTGCGAAAGTATGCCAATTTGAACTGTAACAGACCTTCCGGAACATGACCATAAGTTAAACATACCATAAATATCCTTTACATAGCTTAGAAATAGGCTTTGAGGGGTTCGGTGTGCTAAAATAAACTTTTGGGTCATTCAGGGACTAAAAGTGTCAAAAAGTGCACAAGTTTGCATTTTCGGGCATAACTTACGTTCTGAATACATCCGGACATCCAAAAATTTATGTAAGCACTAAAATATTATATTTTAGTGCTCGCCATAAGAAAAATCCATTCGTCGCATCATTTGGTTCGTTTTTCGCATTCGGGACCAGATTCGATGTATTAGCCGTTGTTTAATTCACAACCACACATTCTAAACTTGCTTAGTCAGCGGATAAGGATGGAATCTAAGCACCATGACTTTGCAACACATGTATGGATGGAATTTAAACACCTAAACACCATAACTTTTCAACACATGTACGGATGGGATTAAGGCACGTTTTCCATGAAACGATCTTAACGGTTCGGGTATTCCTATAAATACCCCATACCCCCCATTGCTAAAATCACTAGAAACTTGATTTGAGAAACTCTAAGTTGAAACATTTGTTTCATACCTGAGATTTTTGAATCGAGTTTAGCATTCGGGGACCCTTCGTAAGTATTCTTTCGTTCTTTTCCTTATTTTACTGCTTTTCGAGTCAGAAAGTCAAACTTTGTTTGACTTTCAGCGTTGACCAGTAATGGTCAATGCGAAGTTTGTTTGAACTTCGCAACGTGAGTGTAATCACGTTGGTCATAGTCCCTTGGGACTATGCCCACTGATTACCACGTTGTCTAGGGTCGTAGGGTAGGCGATCTAATAAATCGCCTATACCTTCGAACCCGACCCAGTTTGGTCGATCATTAGGATCCGACCAAATACATTAGGTGACCCTAGTATAGGGCATAACCTTCCGAGGTTATACCCTATGGTCACATCGTTTAAGTAGTTGTATGATAGGTAGTTTATATGCCTTAGGTAAATTACCAGAATACCCTTTTCATGTATAATTGGTAATTAAGCATATGTAACCTAAACTTTTGTCACATAACTGATTATGTAACATGTTTAGGCATATAACACTTGTCATAGGACTAGTTAGGCGGTCCGAACGCGTTTCACGCGAACGACGCGTTAAAGTAGCATAAGCTTCCTAAACGGGTCGTAATGGGTCGATAAGACTTAGGTTAAGTTTCATTTAGTATGTAGGCTTTGTTAAACCATATCATATGAGTTCCTACACTCATTTGGTTTACAAACCCTAATGCTACCCAGTCTTCCGATATAGGTCCGGTTAATTAACATAGATACCTATATTAGGTGCCGTTGGATTTCCGTGATCTCTAGCATTGCTTGGTGGTTATCCTAGGACTTCTGAGCAATCTCAAGTGAGTACATAGACCCCTCTTTTACTGTTTTCCAAACTGTTTTGGGGTGAAACACATGTGCCTACTTGTTACTTTCAAGCTTTCCTGTTTTCACATCATATACTTGTTATGTTCATTAGTACATTATAGTACATGATTTCATTACATTTCATACTAGGTGTGCCATTTGTGTGCATTACTTAGTACATTGTTTTACATTACATCACATGCTACGTATGTCTATTGTTGCATACTTAGTACAGGTCGCATGCTACGTATGTCTGTTGTTGCATACTTAGTACAGTTCACATGCTATGTATGTTCGATCGTTGCATTGTTCTTCATACTTAGTACATTTGTTATTCATCACATACTTACATTTTGGACGCATATTACATGATTTACATTGATCATGCATTTACTACACGAAACATAACTTTGATTTAAACCAAGTTTTACTTCAATACTATGTTCTTGTGCATATGGTTTAGTTGATACATTTCACTAGCCATACATATCACATTTGTTTTACATTACATGATCTACATCTTTACATAAACACTTTGACATATTATTCAATACATTTGGCAATTGGTTAAACATAGACATCTTACATTGATTGGTTTGGTTTGATTAAGTGATTAAGTAACGATGCATGTGTAATATGATACAAGCATGGTGGATACGCCGCTGGTACTTCCTATATATAAATGTTTGTATGGTATTACATATTGTAGCGTTATTTGAATCATTTCAGTTTGATACATAGAACATTTTATACAAATAACATATTTTTCACAAGACATTGATTTACAAACAATTTATCTAATACAAACTCATTTTACATGGTTATTCATTTAACCGTACATTATTTATACATATCATCTGATCTTATCGATTTTCAAATGATTTACAAAACAAAGCAAATAACAAGGTTCATGACTAAACATTTTCTCAAACATAAGTCATGAAACCTATTTTCACAAAACCTATGTATCTCACCGGCATTTTTATGCTGACGTACCTATTTTCACATGTGTTTTTCAGGAGCTATTGCATAAGATGATCAAGATACACATAGGCAGACTTGGGCTTTAGTGACAATAAAAGATGCAAGACTAGTTAATTATGTTGTATTTCTTTGTTTGTTAAGACATTGTAACACTTTTAATCAATAAAACGAAACTTCAATTACCATGGATTTGAAACAATTTATTCTGTTACAACACTCCCCGACATTTCCGCCACGTTTTGTATGTTCCACGTGGTCGGGGTGTGACAGAAAAGATGGTATCAGAGCCATTGGTTATAGGGAATTAGGTTATTAGTAATGCTTTGACCTAGTCTATAACCTTCTTAGGACCCTAACGCGAGTTTACTTGCGTTTAGTCATAAAACAATACTGTCACCTATCCTTAGGTGACGACCACAACAAGAACATAAATTTCAAAACCGCTTTGAAAACTAATCATCTGTTCTAGGATGATTTATTACAAGGTTTTGAACCCTCTGTTATATGGTTTTGAACCCCTTTGAATTTTCAAAACTCTCGTCAAGGTTTTGGGTTTCTAATAATGTGAACACGTGCAAACTGGAAGGGTGAATGCCTGTATTCTGGGTTTTCTGTCTAGGCAAGCACTTCGTATACATCTCATCAGACGCGAGACCAGTTGTGCTTACCTGGGAATTCTTGGGATGAGTGTTCACTTATAGGCGAGCATGTCTTCGCGATACATTATATTGACCCGCTTACTTTGATTAGTCACTGTCTCATTTGTTTGCCTTTGGTAACAAACAAATGGTCACAATCTACATGCCTTGTCATTTTCTTTTGACTATCTTTCGCTTGTTTCCTCCTATGCCTTTCGTTATCTTCAAGATGCTTCTTCATCGCAACAACAATGTCCGAACCAGGTGCTACAATTTCCCAACAAATAGGCGTCGTACTCCAGAAGACCGTTGATTTAGCTATCACCATGACTCGCCTCAGGGATGAAGCTGTATAAGGGAACTGCTCCTTGGTACAATCAATGCCATCGTCATTATTCAAATCAAATACCCTGTTACAAATGTACCCACGGTGGACGATGGAGACATTTGGTTAATATGTGCCGCTTTGCAATCCAAAGCAAAGCTGTTACAAATCCTGCTGCTACTCAACCTTCAAACTCTGCTTCATATGTCGCTTGACATATCTGGCGCCTCAACCTCATGAACTTTCTACCTTGTGTATCGACGTAAGCACGCCTAGTGCAAGGTGTCGGAACACTCTCGTTACACAAACTCCAAAAATCCATGTAGGATCTTTCTATCCTCATAATTAGATCCTTGTGGATGGGTATCATTCATCGGAGTCCTTAATTGAATTCTTTGTATGATTCAATACGTACATCACAATTCAATAAGGACAAAGCCGAATTCCTTTTAAGATTATCCTATCTTCATAGATAGATTCTTGAAATGATTAAAGTGCCAAATGAAATCCACGAATTGGATTCCTGGTGTGCTTTAAGTATCCGCGTCCAAAGATAACAAATTAATAAACAAGTCAAACAACTATGTGATTATGTGCTTATGTGTTTCCTTTTATGTTTTCGTGTGATCCAAATTCTTGTTATCCAAATCCTCGTAGAATCTTCCATATCTTTGTATAAGGGATTCATAGTAGGATATCCAAAGGTACTATATTAAATCCTCAATGGGCTTCTACGTTATAGTTAAGTCCCTTGGATTTTATTGTACTATTCTATAATTAGACCCCTTGAGTGGTCTAGTTAAACAGATTGATCCAAAAATCTGGTTAGGTATATCAATTGATGATATAGCTGAAAGGACTCCTTGGAGGTCTAATTAAAAAGATCATGTGTTGATCTGATTAAAAGGACCCTATGGTAGTCTAGTCACACTCATCACAGGTTTGATATTTTCTTCCCCTACACATCATGAAATGCACTGTGCGGACTGTGCAAGGAATTACGTAATTATGGACGCGTACATAATTATAGAATTTAGTGCACAGAAACCACAGCAAGTTTTGTCATGTATCTAGAGTTAATTCCGTTCATTTTTGTTCTGAAGATGTAAAATGACTCATTCGGTTCATTTTTGTTTCTGAAGATGTAAAATGACTCATTCTGTTCATTTTTGTTTCTGAAGATGTAAAATGACTCATTCGGTTCATTTTTGTTTCTGAAGATGTAAAATGACTATTCCGTTCATTTTTGTTTCTGAAGATGTAAAATGACTCATTCGGTTCATTTTTGTTTCTGAAGATGTAAAATGTCTATTCTGTTCATTTTTGTTTCTGAAGATGTAAAATGACTCATTCGGTTCATTTTTGTTTCTAAAGATGTAAAATGACTCATTCGGTTCATTTTTGTTTCTGAAGATGTAAAATGACTCATTCGGTTCATTTTTGTTTCTGAAGATGTAAAATGACTATTCCGTTCATTTTTGTTTCTGAAGATGTAAAATGACTATTCCGTTCATTTTTGTTTCTGAAGATGTAAAATGACTCATTCGGTTCATTTTTGTTTCTGAAGATGTAAAATGACTCATTCGGTTCATTTTTGTTTCTGAAGATGTAAAATGACTATTCCGTTCATTTTTGTTTCTGAAGATGTAAAATGACTATTCCGTTCATTTTTGTTTCTGAAGATGTAAAATGACTCATTCGGTTCATTTTTGTTTCTGAAGATGTAAAATGACTCATTCGGTTCATTTTTGTTTCTGAAGATGTAAAATGACTATTCCGTTCATTTTTGTTTCTGAAGATGTAAAATGACTATTCCGTTCATTTTTGTTTCTGAAGATGTAAAATGACTCATTCGGTTCATTTTTGTTTCTGAAGATGTAAAATGACTATTCCGTTCATTTTTGTTTCTGAAGATGTAAAATGACTCATTCGGTTCTTTTTTGTTTCTGAAGATGTAAAATGACTATTCCGTTCATTTTTGTTTCTGAAGATGTAAAATGACTCATTCGGTTCATTTTTGTTTCTGAAGATGTAAAATGACTATTCCGTTCATTTTTGTTTCTAAAGAATGCCTGTTGAAAATAACTCTGTTCATTTTTCATTCTGAAAAATGTTAATTAAAGAGAAATTACAGGATTATGTCTTGTTCATCTTTTATGGTTATTTAACACAAAGTCACATATAAACTCCTACGAATAAATTTCGGGACGAAATTTCCTAAAGTAGGGGAGACTGTAACACCCGTGTCACTCCAACCATCAAACAAATGCCAAACCAATGAAATATAGTATTTCATACTTGGGATTTGTAAAAATATGTGTATCGTTTACACATATCAATTCTTGTTCGATTTCAAGCTTTAAATCGCTTTCTGGAGGGTTATACGCGCTCTGATGAGTAGATATAAACATAGACATCTTACATTGATTGGTTTGGTTTGATTAAGTGATTAAGTAACGATGCATGTGTAATATGATACAAGCATGGTGGATACGCCGCTGGTACTTCCTATATATAAATGTTTGTATGGTATTACATATTGTAGCGTTATTTGAATCATTTCAGTTTGATACATAGAACATTTTATACAAATAACATATTTTTCACAAGACATTGATTTACAAACAATTTATCTAATACAAACTCATTTTACATGGTTATTCATTTAACCGTACATTATTTATACATATCATCTGATCTTATCGATTTTCAAATGATTTACAAAACAAAGCAAATAACAAGGTTCATGACTAAACATTTTCTCAAACATAAGTCATGAAACCTATTTTCACAAAACCTATGTATCTCACCGGCATTTTTATGCTGACGTACCTATTTTCACATGTGTTTTTCAGGAGCTATTGCATAAGATGATCAAGATACACATAGGCAGACTTGGGCTTTAGTGACAATAAAAGATGCAAGACTAGTTAATTATGTTGTATTTCTTTGTTTGTTAAGACATTGTAACACTTTTAATCAATAAAACGAAACTTCAATTACCATGGATTTGAAACAATTTATTCTGTTACAACACTCCCCGACATTTCCGCCACGTTTTGTATGTTCCACGTGGTCGGGGTGTGACAGATTCTCATGCGCCTATCACTATAATCCCATGTGCACACGCGATTATATTGATAGTCGCATGATCCGCATAGTTTGTACTAGTTGTGTATGAATCAGGGTATACATAAATTTGAAAATAAGAATGTGTGCGTACAAGAATGTAGTATATAAGCATGTTTACGTTCAAATAAGTATGAGACCAACGTGAGCGAACCCCCTCGGGTTATGCTCACTTATAGCTACGAATGTATGAATTTGAATATAAGTATGAGCATGAATGTGAGTATAAATATAAGTATGCATATGAGTATAAGTACGAAAATAAAACGTATGAGTTATGAATATGTGCATAAGTATGAATATAAGTAGGTATAAATGATGACGATTGAGTGTATGGTATGAACTGAATATAATGAATTTAAGTATATAAAATGATCGAGAAGTTCGAGTATGTAAAAAAAACGAATGATATAAATGATATTGTCGCGAGATATCGACTAAAACGTGTACGATGTCATGAGAATTTATGTAATGTAGAATTTAGTTTGTGAATGTAAAAAGAATATAAAGTACTTACTGGTTATGCATGACGTATTTTGTAAAGAATGGAAATGCTACTCTTGTTTTAGAAGAATTTATGTAAGTCGAAAATGGTCGGTCCCCATGAAATTTCCTTGCCACGTGTTTTGAAATTTAAATGACGTATTGGGCGGTGTATGAAAAGGTTTCTGAAAATAGTAAGTTTGCATCATTTTAAAAGATCTTGCATTAAAATATGGAATTTGAAATTTGGAAGTTCTCATGAAAACGTTGATCCTTAAAAAGAAATTTAACATAATGAACCTAGTGATCGTCGAAAATAAGTGTTTTAGCAAAATGATTCGTTCATTTTGAAAGGAGTTTTAGTAAAACGATCTTATAATATCTATAAGATCCTATAGGCATGTGAGAAAGGTTGGTTTGATTTCGATTGAGAATAAAAGTCTTTAGTATGATGATATAATGTGAGCGTGTTTTAATGATTAGGTTAAGTATGAAGTTCATGGGCAAGAGATTCATTAGACCGATTAAGTTGATAGGTAGCATTTCGTGAGGTTTTGAAATTCGGGTAAGAAAATGTTTTAAGGTATGATTAAGAATTTCGTGTATGTGAGTTATGTGAAAATAGATTGTAGGGTAAGAACTACATTTGATAAAACAATGCATTTTGAAATTGATATAAGTAGGGATTTTGACAAATGATAAATGATTTAGGTGTAAAACATAATCTTGTTTGCATAATAAAGTATTTTGAAGGAAAATTTTGGTAACGATCACCTAGGTAAGGGAATCACCCCTAACCCGTTGGTGAGGTCGTTTTAAGAAAAGAAAGGAGCGGAGTTAATCGTCAAGGTAAGGAAATCACTCTTATCTCGATGATATGTCTCCATTTTGGGGTTACAAGAAATGTAAATCTAGTTGGTAACGTTTTTGAAATCATGCATGTCAATGACGTATAGATGTATGAAAAGATTTAGTATGATGTGTGTATAAAACAAAATAATCTCGAAAACAATTTGAATTTGAAAAGAGAGGATTGCATTGTATAAGATTGATAATAGTAAAACGTAGGTTTGATTAAAACTTGGATTGTTCCAAAATGGAACTTTTATTAAACCGAAGTGGTCGAAAATTCTTTTGAAATTGGAGAAACATGCTTTGGCCTAATAGGTGGAATACTCTCGCCGAAATTTCGGTTAACGGTATTCACCCTTCCAATTACTACATGTTCCAAATCAATCAAAAGTTCGAGACTTGGCGGGATTTTTGAAAATCAAGGAGTGGTACTAGTCGATAAGATGCAGGTTTCACCCCTAACTTGACGATTTCATACCCTAAGTGTGGTTGGTACTCGTAGGGTCAAAATTTAATTTCGACACTTTGACGAGGGTCCACTAGAATTTGAAATGGAAACTCTCCATCAAGGTGAGGATTTCACTCCTAATTTGATGGCAAATTTCGTGTAAAAAGAATAGGTGGATTGAGAGTCGTTCACCAAATTGTGGGTTTCACGCCTATTTTGGTGAAGTCGTCTCGTTTTTGTATTACGAGTGTTTTCGAGTTTAGTATAATCGAGTAAAATGCATTATGTAAGGCATATGTTTGAAATAATAAAACAAGTATGAACACGTAAAAAGACATTTCAAGAATAACACATAAGAATTTAACATACGAATCAAGTAGGGTCAAGGATGGTGCTTAACTATAGACTAGGTCAAAAGCATGCAATTTTCCTAATTCCCTATAGTTATGGCTCTGATACCATTCTGTCACACCCCAACCGATGGCAGAAACATCGGAGTGAGACGAAATAGATTGCTCAAGAAGTCATAACACTAATATTTGCGACAAGTATTTAAATAATGGATTTATTTCATTACTAAAGAGTCAATTACAAAGATTGAAATCAAATACAACAACTTGAAATATAAGAATTACAATACAATAAGAATACAAAATTTTAAATGTGTATCTAGGCATCCTACTATGTTCCATGCATCATCAACATCATCTCAAAACCTGCAACATGTTTTAAAAAGTATAGTAAAATACAACTTATTAGCAAGTACACTAGTTTTAGACTCGTGACATATGTATAAAAAGTATTTTCAATCCAACATAGCAATTTGGTATACAAGGTCAAACGATCATGCATAACTAAAAGTCAAACCGTCCACAAGAATTTAGCATCCCTCGATATAGAAATATCGAGACCGTAAAGAATAAATAATAGCATCCCTCGATATAGCAATATTGAGACCGTAATGAATGTAACTTAACAAAACCCCGTCGGGTGGTGTGCTACTCCTATAGCGCTATAATTGTTAAGGCGGGTTAACAAGTAGTATGAATTCTAGCATGAACCTAAGCATAACAAAGCATGTGTAACGGATTGAATGTATAAATCATATTTGTGTGAATCGTGCATTTTAGAAAAAAGTAAAACATGTTGCACCCAAAGCGTGTTTAAAGTAAAAGGGGTCAAGTGTACTCACAGTTTTGCAAAGTTTCCTTTGGTGATTCTCTGAAGAGATGGAGGTTGGAGCTTCAAAGCTTCCTTTAAAACACTTAGTGTTTTCTTTTAGAACTCTTAGAGTTCTCTTCCTTAGAAGATTTGAGAGAAGTAGAGAGGTTGAGAGAAGAATGGTTAGAACACTTAGTGCCCTTTTAGAATTCTTGGAATTCTTGATTTAGAGAGATTGAGAGAATTAGAGAGATGGACAAAAGAATGGTGTGAAGAAAATAGTAGAAGGAGGTTGGTATTTATAGGTAGAGAAGGTGGAAAAGTGTGAAATATGATTGGTTAAAGAAGGTGGAAGAGGATTGAAAAGATGATTGGTGGAGAAAGGAGGTGGAAAGGGTGAAATATGATTGGTTAAAGAAGGTGGAAGAGGATTGATGAGGTGGAAAGATGATTGGTATATTTCTTGGTATTTCTTGAGTATATATTATGTAATTGAGTATATAAAAAGTATAAAAGTATAATTCAAGTATTGAGAATGCGCATATAAGTATTTATACGTATAATTGTGTCGGTTTACGTATAAATATGTATTTAAATGATCGGTTGTGTGAATAAAAAATATGTATAAAATCTGAATTTTATTATGATTAACGCCTCGAATTGTGAGATTGAAATTAAAATACGAATGTAAGGTTTCTAGAATTAGAATACGAATACGAACATTTTTGATTTAGAAATATAAAGATACGAGGCGCTACAAAAATAATATTGGAGATATTATTTAAAAAAATACTTATGTTTATTTTTGAAAAACAATATGAGTGACAAATATTTTAAAAGGTTAAAAATATATTATTTTTAACATATATCATTTTCAAATCCTACTTACACAAATATATATTTTTTGGGATAAAAATATATATAACAAATACAATATTAAATATAATGTAACATACATACACAAATGATACAAGGAACAATACATGTAAGACACATTAAATCCAAATAGTAACTTATACTTAGAGGTTTACAAGTTAGATGGTTAACATACTTAGAACGTCTATAGGTCACGACATTCAAGTAGCAGAAGCCGGTGAAGTTTGACGCTCAAGACGCAAAGCAGTGAGTTCATGTCCCCACTTTTAAACGTTTTTACCTTTTTCTAAAATTTGGGGAAAATACATGTACAAATTGGTATGTTTAAAACAAAGGAATCGTACATAGATCATGTCACGAATAGGGGATATGTAAGCACCATCAATCTAGTTTAGACCGAAAGAACAAGGGCTAGATCAAACAGGTCCGGGTAGCCTTACTCTCTTGACAACACATAGTCATGGAGTGTCTTGGGTCACAGTCGTAAGGTAAACGATGTCAAAAATCGCCTAGGTTTGGATGCTTCCTATGTCGTCACATATGTTAATGTCCTAGCTAAACATTAGCGATCTCGGTTCCATTTCATTACAACTTACAAACTTACATTTGACATTTACATACCATGCTTTTATACAATTACAAGTGTTTCATTTTACACAAACTGCATGAATTCACACCAACTTTTATTGACGATTTTTAACTTTACATGTATTTCAGGGAATTTGTGGATAATGCTCGCGGGCTCCTTGTGAAGATGTTTAGTGTCTAACCTCTGTCGCCATCTTTTGGGGATTTGTTTACTATACCTCATCCTCTGTGGTGATATAGGAAACAAAACCTTGATCTTTGTTTTGAAATCATTTTGTGAACTTTCAAACAATTATCTTTTATTTATGATGTAAAATTTAAACTAAATTCTGTATTTTGGGATAATTTACTTGCAAGAATCGGCATCTTGATTGGTAAAATGGTTTGTGTAGATGTTTTATTCCTACATGTGGTTATATGTTTTGGATATTCTGACAAGTGGTAAGAGGTTGATTCTGTCAAAGTGATTACTCAAGGTCATTAGTTTGAACTTGATGTAATCCTCATACAAACAATGTGATGAAACAAACCCCTAACCTACAAGTGGTTTGAAAATCAACTAAACTTATTTTCCGGAAAAACCATTTGATTAAAACAAACTTAAGTGTTTTGAAATCTAAATGGGAAAATAGTTTGTTGTGAGGGGGAGTTCTGATTGTTTATGCCAAGTGAATGGCGATTTGAAGTGATTTGATATCGGTTGTCATTTTATTGTACAGTTTATTTTCAAATTTCCTAAAATGTGTTTGCATTTTAGGGGGAGTAAAAATTTCAGAAAATCCAAAAACATTTGAAAATTTGGAAAAAGCCAAAAACATGATAAAATCAAAAATGAGTTTTGTTGTATAAAAGAGGAAATGATAGTACATCAGTGGACTGTCACAACATGCTAAAGAAATGGAAGGTATAAATGTGATAAACAATCTCACTGTGGATATGTCAGTAGGTTTTTGCACATTTAGTAAATTGTGATGAGATATAAACATAAAATTTACTTGCGTCTACGTGGGGAACACCTCCAGGATATATAGGTAACCCCTGAAATCTTGTTTGAAAGGTCCCGTATTCTGAGATACTAGGTCTTTATGCTTAGTGATATCTGGGGTATTATCCCGGGACTTCTGATTTTGCGGAAGCAATGGCCTAGTCCCCGGAGAATACTTTCCGCATGCTTGAAAAATAGCGCAGCCCTCAGCAAATTGATGAAACAATAAAATTGATAGTCATTGCTGTTGTAATTCAAAAGATCCTCTAAAGGGGACCCACCAAAAGTCGAAGCCGTCATCTCTCTGCGTATCGAAAGATCGACCTGAGCTCTCACGGCCCTCGCAATTAACCCCTTACAGATATCATCTAGGTATACTCACCTGTAAGACTGAATACTGGGGTCTGGATACGGGAGTATATACTGAGGTGGGACACATGTAGATGTTTAAGTCCTAAAACACTAATTCGTATCTCAAAGCAGTTGAACTTTGTGTGAAAATTTAAGTGGACAAGTATACTGACAATCTAGGTGAATTGTTTAGAACTTAAAATGTTTAAAGCTTAACGGTGTTGGTGATTTGTCTCAAAAACTGATATGATCCTCTTGCACAAACTCACAAAAATATTGTCTGTAAATATTTCTTTACTGCATTTTATTTTTGTTATTTCAAAATCCAAAAAGATTTTCGGTGTGTTTTAGCATAAACTTTTGAAAAATCCAAAAAGATTTTAGACAACTGATGTTGAAAGCTGATTTTCAAAATTCCGAGTGCTGAACATGACTAACAGGTTTGGGAAATTTGATTGAAAAGTTTTTCAGAGATAAAAAATTTGTTAAATGATCATTGTTAATATTTGATTGTATATTGATTGAAGAAGGGTCAGTGTTGGTGCATGAAATTTGATAAATTGTTAAATATTTTATTCTTGTGAATCTTACTTTTGGGTAGAGGATGTGCAGGATAGCAGATAGAGATCCAGATTTCAATTCTGATACTGTAAAAATCAGACTACGATCCCAGCATGTTTTGAGAGGGAGTCTGTTAAAAAGAATTCATGTTTGCATGAGAATTTCGCTTCAAGATGAAATGGTTTGGGAGTGTGAGTTTAACAAAAGAAATTTGTTTTGAGAAAGAAAAGTTTGATTAGTTAATCAAGGTCATTAATTTGAACTTGATGTAACTGTTTCTAGTAAGTTTTTCTTATTGGTTTAAGTGAAAACTTATGTTGTGTTGAGAAGTGTGTAGGTGATGTGCTGAACAAAATTAAAGCCAGGGATAAATCTCAAGGTGATAGCTAATTCCAGACAGCGATCCCATCATGATGAGAGGGGGAGTCTGACGAAGTTAGAGCCAAAGAGAAGATCTTGGTATATGCGAAGAAAGTGAATAGACTGATAAAGACTGAAGATTGAAGAATACTCGACACTTAAGACTCGTCAACATCTGAGGGGGAGTCTGTTGGTGCACACATCTGTCGTCTTCGTCTTGTATCGAGTCTCGGTTCGTTGCGAAGATGTTCAAACATGATGTCATGATGACATCATCTAGATGACATCATCAATGACATCACATCACAAAAGACAAAGTTATGCATGAAGATTTCGCTTGAATTCAGATTGTTTATTTGTCAATTTCGCTTCAATCAAGAAATGAGGATTTCGCTTGAAGTCTTCAAGCGAAATCATGAACTCTATAAATAGGCTTGTAGACATTTCATTTGTAACAGTTTTTGGCCAAGTGTACCGAAGTGCTGCCGGTTTCTCTTCTGATTGTAAAGGTTGTAATATCAATATACAAGAGGTTTAAAGTGTGAAACAAGCTGTTTACACGTCCGTTTCTCTGTTTCCGCCTTTGAAACGGACTAGAACTCTTTCGAACGACTCGTTTAGGTCGCAATCCGATCCTACAATTGGTATCAGAGCCAGTGAAGAAGAGTTCTTGTTGATTCAGCCGTAAAATCTGTTTCTACACCTTTCTTTTTCGAAAAACAAAACTTTTTACGGTCAAAATCGGATATATTTCACATATATTGTGCACAAACATGGTTTAATCAATCCTTGAAAGTTTCAAGTTTAAAATCAGCCTAAATCTTGTAGTTTTGTGTGTTTTCGCTTCAACTGCTCGTTAATATGATGACATCAGCAACATTTTGTATATGATTTCGCTTCAAGTTGATGATAATCTGTTGATTTTCGCTTCAAGTTGATGTATTTCTGTTGATTTCGCTTGAGAACATTATTTGATTTCGCTTGAATAGTTGAAGCGAAACTGATCTGATTGCATTTCGCTTGAAAATACGTTGGCATTTGCTTGAATCTGGCATCCACTTGAAACCTGCAGTACTCTTGAAACATTCTGATGTCTTGCCTGAATTTTGCTGTTAATTGAAAACACGTATCGTATGTAGTGAAAATGCTTCAAGTCATGTAAATGTATCGGTTTATATAGTACATGTGATTTGTTGTTTAATAGGTTCAATAGGATTGTATTGTGTGTCACGAGATTCAACAATTAAAAATAATATCATTTGAATTGAATATAAAAGTTGTCGGCTTAGTGTTATTTTAGGTCCAATCAAAGTTGATTCTCATTTTAAAATCTGAATATTACATGTGAATTCTGAGCTTATCGAGATGTGCTAAGATTGTATGTTTGCATGTGATAGTAGTAAAAGTGTGTATGTTTACTGTTTCAAGAAAATTCATCGATTCAAGATACACCTTTGTAATTAGATTTAATGGATTCATGTGACTTAGTGGATTGTGTCAGAATTCATATGATAATTGCATGTTAAAAAATTGTCAGCTGCATTGAGAGTTGTTATTTTGTTTGAAAAGTGATAGTGATTTGTTTGTTTTGAAAGATGATTTTAGTATACATCTCATGTGTTAGTTTTTGTTTGTATAAAGTCCATCTAAAGTGTATGCTGAAATAGTGTAGTGATATATATTAGTTTGTCAGTTGTTAGTTGTCGGTAATCAGGTCACAAGGTTTGGAGCACGGTTCGATCAGTACGTTTGATCAGTCAAGTCATTTTGTGTGGTCAAGTTACGTGATAATTGTCAGTTCGTACGTTTTGGAGTTCAAAGGTTTCAAAGGGTCAGGTTACTTGATTTTGATTTGCATTCAGTCCGCACAGTTGGTCAACATTCAGTCCGTACAGTTGGTCAACATTCAGTCCGCACTGAAAATCATCAGTTTGAGTACCAGTTTGTTTCAGTTAATTGAAAAATCTTTAAACTGATTGTGTTTGTGAAACTTTGACTTTGAAACATGGAAAAGGAATTGTTGAAGAAGTCATTTGACATGTTTGTAGCTTTTGACCATGAAACAACAACGATGATCATTGATAGATATTGTCATTTAGTCGTGGAAATGGAAAGATTGAAAATTAAGAAAGATAATGATGAATGGATTGATAAACTTGCTAATGCATTACCACAGCAAAAATGGGGAAATTATCTGTTGATTGTAAAACATATGAGAAAAAAGGAAAATATGAGTCTAGCAAAGTTTATTCAAAAGATTGAGGAGCATGAGTTGGATATCCAGGAAAAAGCAAAAGTAGAAACTGACAAAGCAGAAGTTGAAGAAAGTTCAACAAAGGAAACTGAGGGACAGAAAGCTGAAATAGAATCTGAAGAACCAGTGATTGAAAAACTTGTTGAAGTTGAAAAGATTGTCGAAGTTGAGAAGATAGTTGAAAAATTGGTTGAAGTTGAAAAACCATGTGTGAAGTGTTCAGAATCTTGCAAAGCTTGTGAGGAGAAAGATAAGAAGATTGCTGAGTTGGAGAAGATTAAAGAAGATTTACTGTCTGATGTGAAGTATGTAAAGGAGTCGTACGATGTGCTGAACAGGACAGTTGATAGTTTGAAGAAGACAAATTCAGAAACCGAAAAAGCAATGGATAAAATGAGTGCAACATTAATGACAAAGCAAAGTGTCATCAATGAGTATATTGAAGATTGTGCTAAACTGAAGAAAGAAGTAGAACTTGAGAAGATTGAGAGTGAAAGGATTAAACGATTGTTGCTAAGCTATACTACATGTGATTATTTGATTGATCGTGTTTATCCTACTGTTGCAGGTCTAGAAGCGTTCATGGACAAAAAGACTGAAGATACTGATACTGGTAAGAAACCAAGTGTCAAGTATAACAGATGTCCGCCCCCGATCCATGAAACTTATTCTCCCAGGAATCCAAATGAAGAGCGTCTAAAAAAGGCAGTCAACATCAAGTTAAAGTCTGAAATCATTGATGAATTACCAGACAATATTGATGTTACATTCACAGCGTCTGACACTGATCATGAGTCTGAGTTATTAAAGAAAGTTGTCGATCAGGTGTTGGATACGGATGAGGAGTCAAAACCGGAGTCTGAGTCTGATAGTCCGAGTTCGTCTGAAAAGAGTCCGAGTTCACCGGTTAATAGGGTTTACAATAGAGAATTCCTGTTATCAAAATCTAATTTGAATGACGGATCAATCAAAGTGGCTTATACTTTGAATGATTCAGACAAATTATATTCTGATGAGGAATTTCCAATCAGAAGTGTAAAAACTGAAATGATCAAACAGGTTTTCAAATTAACAGAAATTAATCTTTCTGATATAAAAGATTTAAATCTTGATGAAAAACCTAAAAAATACACTTCAAGAGTTCAACAGAGATTGAACAAGAAAAAGGGTTATAGTTCTGGTTATGGTTATCGAAAGAAACCAAACTACAACGGTAATCTCAAAAAGAAAGGTTTAGGATTTACTCCTCCTGAAAATTATGAAAATCAGAAAACTTATAAACCAAAAACAAAATTTGTTGCAGGTGGAAGTTGTGAAGATGAGCAGAAGAAACCATTCTGGAAGCAGTCGAATCAAGAGTTTCTTGCTGAGATAAAGAGGAATGTGAAGAAGTTTGCTCAAAGAGTTGATAGAAGAACTTGCTTCAAATGCCAAAAGGTTGGGCATATTGCTTGGAATTGTCAACAGTCCAACAACACAAAACAGGAAGTTACTTCTAACTCAAAACTGAAAGAAAAACTTGTCTTTGAGAAGAAACAATCAACTGAGAAATCAAAAGTGTTTGAAAATTCTATTTCTGAAAAAGGTGAAAGTTCAAAACGATTTTACAAAAGAAGAGGTGATTTAACCAAACAAAAATGGATTGTAAAATCTGAAAGAAGTTCTGACAATGAATCTGATTACATAAAATCAGAGGAGTCATTTGTTGAGAAAAAGATTGTGAATTCCGTTCCTGAGGTGAACGATGAAAATTTTCCTTCATTGTCAAAGGAAAATTGGAAGTCGAAAGTTGGGAAGGTAGAGATCTCAAATCAATTCTTCGCTGATAAGGGAGAATTTGATGTTGAGAAGGCTTTCAATGGGAAAGTCAAACATATTTTTGGTAAGATGGTTGACAGAAAGGTAAAGAGTGCACAAGAATTTTACAAATCAAAATGTTGGTGGGATAGATGTTTGCCACCAAAGTCACCCAAGGCTGGTGAGGCTTGGGTGGAAGTAATGTTTGATTAAAAACCGGACTTGCCGGAGCTCCCAGGTTGGTTTAAGTGGAGCAGGAATCGGCACATTTCTTGAGAAATTCACTTTGGTGATTTCGACTTACAAGTGGTAAATCAGGGACATTAAGTTGTACTTGATTTTCTACAAGTGGTTTTTGATATGATAACAATGTGATGAAACAAACCCCTAACCTACAAGTGGTTTGAAAATCAACTAAACTTATTTTCCGGAAAAACCATTTGATTAAAACAAACTTAAGTGTTTTGAAATCTAAATGGGAAAATAGTTTGTTGTGAGGGGGAGTTCTGATTGTTTATGCCAAGTGAATGGCGATTTGAAGTGATTTGATATCGGTTGTCATTTTATTGTACAGTTTATTTTCAAATTTCCTAAAATGTGTTTGCATTTTAGGGGGAGTAAAAATTTCAGAAAATCCAAAAAAACATTTGAAAATTTGAAAAAGTCAAAAACATGATAAAATGAAAAATGAGTTTTGTTGTATAAAAGAGGAAATGATAGTACATCAGTGGACGATCACAACATGCTAAAGAAATGGAAAGTCAAAAGTGATAAACAATCTCACTGTGGATATGTCAGTAGGTTTTTGCACATTTAGTAAATTGTGATGAGATATAAACATAAAATTTACTTGCGTCTACGTGGGGAACACCTCCAGGATATATAGGTAACCCCTGAAATCTTGTTTGAAGGGTCCCGTATTCTGAGATACTAGGTCTTTATACTTAGTGATATCTGGGGTATTATCCCGGGACTTCTGATAATGCGGAAGCAATGGCCTAGTCCCCGGAGAATACTTTACATTTGCTTGAAATATAGCTCACCCTCAGCTAAAAAATGATGAAACATTGAAAAATGCTAATCATGGCTGTTGAAACAAAAGATCCTCTAAAGGGGACACACCAAAAGTCGAAGCCGTCATCTCTCTGCGTATCGAAAGATCGACCTGAGCTCTCACGGCCCTCGCAATTAATCCCTTACAGATATCATCTAGGTATACTCACCTGTAAGACTGAATACTGGGGTCTGGATACGGGAGTATATACTGAGGTGGGACACATGTAGATGTTTAAGTCCTAAAACACTAATTCGTATCTCGAAGCAGTTGAACTTTGTGTGAAAATTTAAGTGGACAAGTATACTGACAATCTAGGTGAATTGTTTAGAACTTAAAATGTTTAAAGCTTAACGGTGTTGGTGATTTGTCTCAAAAACTGATATGATCCTCTTACACAAACTCACAAAAATATTGTTTGTAAATATTTCTTTACTGCATTTTATTTCTGTTATTTCAAAATCCAAAAAGATTTTCGGTGTGTTTTAGCATAAACTTTTGAAAAATCCAAAAAGATTTTAGACAACTGATGTTGAAAGCTGATTTTCAAAATTCCGAGTGCTGAACATGACGAACAGGTTTGGGAAAATTTGATTGAAAAGTTTTTCAGAGATAAAAAATTCGTTAAATGATCATTGTTAATGTTTGATTGTATATTGATTGGAGAAGGTTCAGTGTTGGTGCATGAAATTTGATAAATTGTTAAATATTTTATTCTTGTGAATCTTACTTTTGGGTAGAGGATGTGCAGGATAGCAGATAGAGATCCAGATTTCAATTCTGATACTGTAAAAGTCAGACTACGATCCCAGCATGTTTTGAGGGGGAGTCTGTTAAAAAGAATTACATCATTCGAGGAGGAGATCAGTTGAAGTATGAAGGAAGCTAAAAGACTGATAAAGACTGAAGATTGAGAAGACTCGACACTTAAGACTCGTCAACATCTGAGGGGGAGTCTGTTGGTGCACACATCTGTCGTCTTCGTCTTGTATCGAGTCTCGGTTCGTTGCGAAGATGTTCAAGCATGATGTCATGATGACATCATCTAGATGACATCATCAATGACATCACATCACAAAAGACAAAGTTATGCATGAAGATTTCGCTTGAATTCAGATTGTTTATTTGTCAATTTCGCTTCAATCAAGAAATGAGGATTTCGCTTGAAGTCTTCAAGCGAAATCATGAACTCTATAAATAGGCTTGTAGACATTTCATTTGTAACAGTTTTTGGCCAAGTGTACCGAGGTGCTGCCGGTTTCTCTTCTGATTGTAAAGGTTGTAATATCAATATACAAGAGGTTTAAAGTGTGAAACAAGCTGTTATCACGTCCGTTTCTTAGTTTCCGCCTCTGAAATGGACTAGAACTCTTCCAAACGACTAGTTTAGGTCGCAATCCGATCCTACAGTATGCAATGAGAACCACTCAGATCACACCTCGTGCTTCCGCCTTTGAAAGGGGTGTGAAACTAATAGTGTTGGGAACATGATGACATGAAAGAATAGGAATTATGTCAATGTGGACACAAGCATGGATGGCTAACGGGTCAAGAGGAGGTAAGGAAGCAAGCACGAACATGGCAACTCATGGTAAGTGATTCCTAAGCCTAATATATGTTTATGTAAGGGAATTCATATGTGCAAGAAGATTGGGAATCACAAAGGGAAGGATTGATAATGGTAGTACCAAGGTAGGAAATGTCGTAATGGTCAACATAGTTTTACTAAGCTTGAATCTATATATCGGGAGAAACGGGTCATAATTAAGGAAATAACATTATAAAATGATTAGCATGTGACAACCGGTGATTTACGGCTCCTAATTACGTGATTAACAGATGATTAACGCGATAATAAATAGTGTTTACGACGCAAATTAACTTAATTAGGCCTTTGGAGTGCCTAGGAACGTCTATTCGACTTTACAGTACGCATATGAAGATTCGCGTGGAATCTGCGGAACATCAAACGACAACGAACTGAAACCGGACAAAATACTGACAGCGCCGACAAATATTAAATTTTTACGATATATTTTAGCTTCGTAATTAAATTTTTACATCCGTGGTCGAAACCGGATCGAAAAACGGATTAAAGACGACAACGATACAATTTTTCACGATTATTACCGTAATCAACGAACGGGCGTGCAAACAACGACTACCTGTACTACACTAGTATGGAGTGTAGGGAAGTAGGGACCAAAACTGGTATTTTTAAACTTATATAAACTGAAAACCCTAACTGTGTTAGTCCTTTCATAAAGATTTCCTTCTTTAAACATTAACTCAGTTAGCATACTTAACTGAACAGTACAGGGACCATTTGTGTAAATTTTAGAAACTTCAGGGACCAATTATGTACTTTTTATGAAAGTATAGGGACTGTTTTTGTAACTTTTCGAAAGTTCAGGGACCATTTTGTAAAAAAAAACTACAGGGACCAAAGTGTAAATATTCAAAAATCATAATAAAAGGGGGGTCCTTCTGTATCGGACCGGCCCCTGGCGGGTTTCGAACTCGCGACCTCTCGGTTGTAACCGCAACACCTTAACCAGTTTATCCTCTGTACAGAGCTGCTAGATTATGGAATTTAAATTTATTTATACAGAAATTAGGATTTTAAATATTTTATTAAAATAAATTCTGAAACAAAAAGGGGTTTAACCATTTGAACCGGCCACACACAAGGCTCGAACCTGCGCCTTTCCACAACACAACACGCGCACAAACCAACTGGTCTACCAGTTGGGATGTGTTATATTCTAGGTTGTATTATAATTATTAACACATTAGAATTAAATATAATAACAGATCGCACAACCTGTTGCCGGACACGTTTCAAACCCCACTTAATCTTTGTTTAATTGATCCGAAATCATTCACCACTATGATCCCAACCCTTTGCCAACCCATTAAATCGACATAATTTCGTGCCAACCGACTATAACCGGACTTTTTATAAAAAAAATTAAAAGTGGATCAATTCCACTAATATTTGTTGGATCTGAGATCGAATTGGACCTCTATATAAGTTCCTCAGACCCTCATTAAACTCGTACACCCTTCACATTGCTCAAACACATCGAAAAATAATGTCTGTTCGACCTGCAACATTCGCCGGAGTCACAGTCGCCGGAACTTAGTCGATTCACTATTTCAGACGTTACCGGTTAGTTTTTATTTGCCCAATTAGTTCGTTTATGCTTATACAATGTTTCCTCAAAGTTAATTTGAATAAAACATAGTTTTGATCGTGAATTGCGAAGGTTGACTTTTCTGTTGACTTTAATTGGGGAAGATGACCAATTTTGAATTCCACATATATTTTATTGAATCTAAAATAAAACACAAACCACCAGGCCTAGCCCAGTGGTTGTGTGTGTGTTTGTTTCAATACAGACCGGGTTCGAACCTAGGGGTCTGCATTCTTTTTATTTCTTTTATTTTTAACCTTCTTAACAGTACCAAACGACTTTTATGAAAAACCAATACAAAATATCATCACCTTTAACGACACTTTGAAACTTACAAAAACGTAAATGACATGAACTATTTTATAAAATAGATACAGTAACTTTTATATTTATTTTCAAGCACCGATAACCCGAGTTCCTTATAAATAAATATAGCTATACACTCATTCGAATAGCAAACAAAACGACTCCTTTTATAAAAATGAATATAGTATATATTTATTTTAAACATGCAACGACTCGATGAATTTTCTTTTAAATAAATATAACTTTTATATTTATTTCAAACGCCTAAACGGCATATACACATATTTTGATAATTTTCATACAAGAGGCGATATATAATACGAGTCGTTATTCTTTACGTACACATACGACTTCTCGGGACGACAAAACGATTTTATCGTTATATTTATGTACTTCTATATAAATATTTATAATCTCTCGAGAATTAAGTCTTTTCAAGACTTACTAGTTATCACCGACAATAGACAAAACTTTACAAGTATAACTTAATCATTTTTATTAAGTTAACAACTTATCGTCGAATTGTTCAGTTAACGATTCTGTAGAGCTCGTGACACGTAGTTTAGTTACCGCGTTTATTTAGAAACTTATAAGATATTCCGTGTTAGGAATATTGTAGAATGCATGCTAGCGATTCTCGTCTTGGAAACGACATTACAGAATCATAATTAGCTAGCTTTGCACATGGAAATCCAGGTGAGTTCATAACCCCACCTTTTTACGGTTTTACATTTTTATAAATGTTTTCGGGGTGGAAAGACATGCACGTTTTGCAAGAACATACAAAGTTTTGAACGAACGAAAACTCATCTTTCTGAATTATGTTACGAATGGATTTTGAGGAACTCAAATGGTTTACGAATGGATCATATTAAATATACCGGTTTTTACAAAACAAATGCGTATTATCGAAATGTGAATGATTTTCATGACTAGGGATGTGATCGTCTGGTGATAATATTGGGTCTATGTTCAGTCTTAGAGGCTGGGGAGGTTCAACCTTAGAGGTTGGGGAGGTTCAGCCTTAGAGGCTGGGGAGGTTCAGCCTTAGAGGCTGGGGAGGTTCAGCCTTAGAGGCTGGGGAGGTTCAGTCTTAGAGACTGGGGTAAAATACATGTTACAATTATTACAGACATTTTTATATATGGTATGGTTAGCGTAAGGAGGGCATACTACTTAGATCATGTGAGTGGTAGGCACAACACTTAAGGCCATTAATCCTCGTCGTAGGACCGAGGGACATGAGTGATAGATTAGATCTATTCGGGTGTAGCGAGCCCATAGGCATGAGGCTGGGGCGGCCCATAGAGGTGACTATGTCTTACAGTCGGAAGCCCGGTACAAATTTGCTAGGTTTGAGTCTTCCTGCACCATTTCACACATACCATTGGCTTTGCAACCCATTGGTGATCTCTTTTTCCTTATTGCTACATACCAGGGACATACATACTTACAGAAATACTTGATTTATACAAATTAAATACCATGTTTTATACAAATTCAAAGCATAGGATTATGCGGGCATGAAGTCAAAGTCAGGGTGGGCATTGACGGTTATACGAACATTTCAAATACGAGAGTTTACAAATACATGGTTTTACAAACATTATGCGTTACAAATACAAAGTTTCCATGTAACTTGGCAAGAAAATGATTTCTAAATTCGTTTTCTCAATATTATTTCACAAACCGGTTATTCAAAAGATTTATTTCAAATCTTTTACAAACAAACTATGAACTCGCTCAACTTTATGTTGACTTTTTCGCATGTTTCTTTCTCAGGTTGCATTTCAAAGTTAAGGCACGGTTGGAATAGGAGAACCATGTGGAGTCGAGTACTTAGGGGGCGTTCAATTTTCTAGAAGTCTTGGCTTATTTGCTTCCGCTGTGCAATGAAGATATCAGTCCAGTCACACCAGCTCTGATAATTTTCGGGGTGTGACATAGCATGAATGTTGGGATAAAGAAATTAGCGCTTGGATGATTAGGTTCTCAGAATAACTTTTAAAAACTTTAAGTTTATCTATTAGGAGGCGTGGGAATAATTAACGGGGCTTGGAATGAGATCTGGGTGACCACTAAATGAGTTTTAATCGAGTTTTGGGGGATTTCCAACAACCCAGAGTCGTAGCTTATGCCTGGGGCGTAGCCTACGTGCAAGCCGTAGGCTACGCTTCGGAGCTGTTGGAATTTCATCAAGTTTTTAGTTTTTCTTGCGTTTCAACCTCTTGTACCTTCATCTGAGCTTCCATAACTTCGTGTTTAACCTTCTAATCTTGTTTGTTTAGTATGAAACACAAGTATGGTTACGGTAACTTGATGAAGAAGAATGGAATGTCGGTTAAGATATTGTGAATATGGGATTTATAAGAACATATGTAGATGGGACTTGTATATAGGCATGTGTTGGGATTTATGTACGAATGCATTGTAATGTTGGTTATTATATTGTCATGAGAATTGAAACGAAAGTGCAGTTATATTAAGACTGTGCTTTTGAAAGTTAAATGTAGGAGTCCGAAGATCGGATCCGAGATTGTAAACAGAGGGAATTTGCACTTGTAGAGGGAATTTGATGTGGTCATCTTGTTTCGTTAAAAGTTATTTATATGTTGTTTATGTATTGTATAAAGTCATTTACTTTTCTAATGATGTGGATGTATGGTGACTGCAGGTTATACGGGTCTTTCTCGTAAAGTGCGGAGTGCTGGAAGATCGAGTCAAGGTGTAGATTGTACGGGAGTGGGTCACCCAGTCGTATAGATATTCGTATTATTAAACATAATAAGCAAGAATGGAATACTGTAATATTTTTATTGAACTATTTGAATGATTGTCAAACGTTAAGATCGTTTATAGAGAATGAAAACTTTAAGGTTCATATTTCCTCTGCGTCTTTTCGGTAAAAAAAAGAAAGAAACGTGTTAGGGTCTTACAATTGAAGTGCATGAAATCAGTCCATTATGTTAAAGCATATCATCTGGCCTTACCTGACTTCTCAAACCTTACGCCCAACAATCCTTTTTCTCCCTTAAGATTCCTGACCATCATTGGTCTCAAATTAACTTGTAGAGAAGCCATCTTTGCAAGTAGGATTGGAAGGCACTGCAATTGGAAAAAATAAACAATTACATTAAACAATTGGAATATAAATAGATTTATTACTTAAATAAATATAAAAATTCATATAATAACTATAAAAAATATATATTACCATTCCTTTTGCTTCAGAACATCTTAGTAAGATCTCTGCATAGGCTATCGATGTTGCAACATTCAGAAAAAAGTTAACAACTGCCCAACATTTAATCTTCTCTACCAGCTCAACAATGGTCTACATCCATACATTTAACTATTAAAACCAACTATACAAAATTTAAGCATTTAGATCTTTAAATATATATGAAGATCGTGTTGCCTTGTTGTTGAAATTCCAATGATCTCATGAGGATGCAAGTCTCGTCCATTTCCAAACTTTAACTATAATGAACGCAATCAGTACTATGATAAATTATTTATACAAAAATGGACACATGTCCCAAATCATTTGTCTTTATTATATATTGTAGATAGGTTATAACCCATGTACTAAATAGGTTGCCCATTTAATTCACATAAATAAGTCTATAAATAAAAGAAATAGACAAAAATTACGCATTTCCTTATACAAAATTTGATGTTTAATTTATAACTTCACCATCTCTAATCTAGGCATTTGAACCATTTGACCTAGCTTAGCATCTTTAACCCGTTATGTATAAGGCATAACCTAAATCAATATTTTTATAAGAAATGAGTTGAACCGCCGTTAAACTACTACTATCAACTCGTAGCATCTCGTTTTATTTAGAGGCTATAGTTGTAAACAACAACAAAAAGGAAAAGAATATAATTCCTAACAAATTTCCTACCCACATTCCTATCAGATACATGATCCAGAAAATTAAATAAAAAACACGTTTTTATCGAATCTTGAATCACGGTTTAAACGATAAAGGCTTGGGTTTTTAAGTAGATATCAACAATGGTACTCTATGGTTTTGTTATTGATATGGTCTGCTGCGGTTGCTGCTTATAAAGGAAGTTGTAGAACTGAACAAACAAAATCCCAACTGAAAACTTATAAGAATGATACCACTTGTGGCCTCAATATTTCCCTAAAATGATCAAATTAATTGCCAAAGGAAGTTGTAGAACTAAACTAACAAAATCCCAACTGGAAACTTATAAGAATGAAACCACCGAATACAAAAGAAGTGGCCTTAACATAATACCATAGGCAACTGAATCAAAGTTTGTTCTAAGTCATCGTTACTGGCAATGCAAAACCTTCCATCATGGCTCTTCGCTAAAGCATCAATATGGAAAAAAGAAAATAAATTAGAGCAATAAAACCGAGCATTGTATATATTCACACAGATAAAATTCCAACCTCCTCTATAAATATGATTGATGGTGCTTCTTTTGTTTCCCTTGCAAAGAGTTCTCGAACAAGTGATGAAACCATCCCTAAGTAAAGTTCTACAAAGTCACTTGCAAAATAACTAATGAGTGGTACTTCAACTTCCCCAACTACAACCTTTGCCAATAGTGTCTTACCTATCCAAAGGAAGTCCAACCATAAAAGCAGAACACAAAATACCATCCTTAAAATTATTTAATTTGAACTCACCCCTATAAAACAATCAAGTATTCAACACGCAATTTGACTCAAAGCAGTTATATATTAGTACATCAGAAAAATAAACCTTAACAAATGAATAAGCAACAAAATAATCAACGTCGAGGCGAATTTATAACTCACCTGTTAAGACATGGGTTGAGAGCACGTTCCATGACGAAGAGAATTTTGTTTCTCTAATCAGGCTACATAATGAACAAAAAGCATTAAGCTCATTAATAAAAAATTCAATCTTAGTAAGTGTAAGAAAGCACTATTTTGCATCCACAAAAATATATTAGCAAACTAATTAATATGTTAATGAACTTAAGCTCACCTTAGCACCAACAAAGACACCAAAAAAATCCAGTACCTTGACCGAGTTGACCCGAACATCAAAGCAGTCTCTAATACGACCCGATGCTTCTGAGCACTATCCATCACATCATACGAACATGGTGATACATCCACTGTGAATCCCATCATAACCTCCATCGATAATGTACACCACCAAAGCATTACCCACAATCACTGGAAATTATGTTATTCAACCATAACCTTACCACCTTCGATCAATACTAAATCCCGCATTTCTTTCTTGTAGTGCCGATAAAAGCTAACACCCAAATCGGATATCACTATATGAAACACGATAACCCTGCTGCAAACATAGTATCTCTGGATTCCTTTGTAAGATGGCATCTGTTTTAGTCAAAAATTACCGAAACAATTAAGTGATCAAATTAGTTTTGTGAGGTAGTGTGCTAGCAATGCTTGTGAAAATATGTTGGTTTGTTCATTTATAAAAACAGTTTCAGGATATAGCCTCAGGATATGAAACTATATCAACAATCAAACAATGAGCTGAAAAAGTAAAAATGGACACATGATATACGAGGAAAGCCCTTGATCAATCTAGATCTATGGCATAATGTCACACCCCAACCGATGGCGGAAACATCGGGATGAGACGAAATAGATTGCAAGAGACATCGTAACACTATGTGACAATATAATTAAAATTCAAATTTCATAAATGAACTAAATGTCATACAAGATTCCAAAGAAAAACAACATTGTTCAACAAAACATAACATCAAAAGATAATTTAAATTTAGGTGTGTATCTAAGTCCACCTAATTTTTGTTCTTCATCGCATCATCATCAAACTATCAACCTGCAACATGTATTAAAATATATCAACAAAAAAAGTTGGCGAGCATACAAGTTTGTTTACATAGCATAATATAGACTAAAATGTTACTCATATCCACATGAATCATAATATGCGAGTTACTAGTATGCCTAGATTGTGTAACAATATGTTCAAACCCAAGTATCCAACGCGTTTAATTTTTCCTATCCCATAGTATCGCGGGAGGTTAACATGTTAAACTTAACAATACCCCAAGTATCGTGGGGCGTGCGTTAATCCTATAGCGCTATAATTATTAAGGTAGGCTAGCAAAGTTAATGAGCATATATCAACACAAATAGTTTACATGGCATACGAGATTAACAAGCATCACACATAGTTTCATGTTTCAACAATGGATAGAGTTCGTTTTAAAATAGTTTCAAAGTGAAGTGTAGTTTGTATAGTATACATGTTGCACCCAAAGTGATAAAAAGGAAAAAGGGATCGAGTATGCTCACGGTTTTTGCAAGCTTTCCTAGTTGAATCCCGCGAGTGGTGTTGGTTGTTTAGTTTGGAGCACCTTGTCCTTCTACACAAAGGAACATAGATGTATGAGTTTGGGGAATAACGGAAGATTATAGGTTTCGGAATTTAAATAATCATAAACATAGTAATATGAAAAATAATCATCCATCACATATGATGTTTAGATGATAACTCACTAATTTGACAATGTCCACTTGTTCATCATCAAAGGTTCGGTTTGTTCGAATATTACATAAGTATTATATGGAGTATAGTACATCATATATGTCAAGCATGAGGTAGAAGATTAAGGTCTTCATTTAGGCACCTCTAAGTATCTAGAATTCATACATGAGGTAGGAAGAACAAGCTTCCATTTAGGTACCTCTATTGTTCACCACTCCACTTGTTGTTATGAACAACAAGAAGGGTCTTGAACTTACAAGAATAATGAAATACAACAACTAATCTATCAGAAAACATCAAGAAGTGAGTGGATTTTTATGAAAGATAGCCCAAGCTAGTCTAACAATCACACCTTCATCAAGCTTCAAGCTTGAACACTTCTTGTGGGTAAAACCCTAACTAAAACAGAAAGTTTGTGAGGTTTTATCCTTTGATTTAACATATCTCAACCTTGTTTTTAAACCTAACTAACCATAGATGAGGTTATAAGCATTAGGACATAGGTTTGAGATGAGTTACACTCAAGTTTGAACAAGTTTAGTAAAGTTTGAATCAAAATAAAAACGAACAGTGAACTTTGGAGCCTTTTTGCCGGAGTTCCAGGGACTTATTTACTGTGAAACACCCATGGAATCGAAGCTAAGGTTAATCCAAGTGCATAGGAAAAAGAATGGAGCAAAACGGATAAGAAACGAAGAAGTTATGCTCACTTTTGTGAAGTAGTAACAATCTGCTCGAATTTGTGATAATCAGCTGCGTTTTTAATGTTTTGAAAGTGATTTGGATGAGTTTGCAAAGTGATTTAAGCTTGGGAATGACTTGGTATTTATAGGGAAGGGTTAGGGTAGGTTTTGGTTGAGTAATTAATGTTAAATGTTGGTTTAAACTAAAAAAAATCAAGAAATTCGCGCTAAAACACGTGTTGAAAGGAGTCTGGTCACTGATCATACCATTTAGCGAGTGTGTAAATGAATTGGAGGGCGGCTTATGTTCAAGTGAAGGCGCAGCTCGGTTGGTTATGCGCATGTGTGTGAGGGTACAGACCCGGGTTCGAGTCCCGTGGTCTGCATCCTTTTTATTCGTTTTTTAATTATACTTTTAAAAATTACACAAACAGCCCCTGTAACTTTATACTTTCAGGAATTGCACAAATCACCCTTGAACTTTTTGTTAACCAAATATATTGTTATATTTAAAAGGAAACTAATTTTTTTTAACTAAGTTAGTTTAAATTTTTTTTATATGCAAACTAACTAGGTTAGTTTACTAACTTTAATATCTAACGAGATTAACTAGATTATTATAAAAATAAACTATTTAAATAACAAAATTTATTTAATTATTTAATTAATTTCAATAATTTGAATAATAACCATATTTATAACGAAAAATCTTTAAACATTTATTCATTTCACGAAGCTTTCGAGTTTCGAGATTTAGGATCCGAATCTCTTCATTTTAATAGTTTCCACGAGTATCAAGTGTCGATAAATATAGAATCAAGAATCATTGAATAATATTTGTTCAAACGAGAAACCGATTAACAATTGCACATAATATGAATACACAAAATAGTTTCGTTTTCATTATGATTAATAGTCTCGAATTACAAACGGAACGAAAGTAGATTACAAAGAGAGTACAAGCGTCTAAATATGGAAAGTACAACATGACTTGCTAAAATAAGAAAGTTCGAGAAAAGCAGAGCGTTACAGTCTCCCCTCCTTTAGGGAATTTCGTCCCGAAATTTATGAAGAAGTAGTGAAAAGATATGGATACTTCGTCTTCATATCACTCTTGAGTTCCCAAGTGAATTCGGCGCTACGTTTTCCTTCCCATCGAACCTTGACGATAGGAATTTTACTGCGCCTCAACAACTTGACTCCTTGATCCATGATTTCGACGGGTTTTTCCACAAAATGCATGGTTTCGTTGACTTGAAGATCTTCGAGGGGAACTTGAAGTCCTTCTTCAGCGAGACACTTCTTTAGATTCGAGACATGAAACGTTGGATGAACGTTGTTGAGTTCTTGAGGTAAATCGAGTTGATAAGCCACCTTGCCAACCCTTTCGAGTATCTTGAAAGGACCAACATAGCGAGGGGCAAGTTTTCCCTTTTTACCAAAACGCACTACTCCTTTCTAAGGAGATACTTTGTGTAGAACATGGTCACCAACGTTAAAGTCCAATGGTTTACGTCTCTTGTCAGCATAGCTCTCTTGTCGACTACGAGCCTTGAGTAGATTATCATGGATTTGAAGGATCTAATCCGTTGTTTCTTGTATGATCTCAGGACCAGTAAATTGTTTGTCACCAACCTCGTGCCAGCTTAAAGGAGATCGACATTTACAACCATAGAAAGCCTCAAAAGGAGCCATTTGAATACTGGAGTGGTAGTTATTGTTGCATGAGAACTCGATTAATGGTAAATACACATCCCAACTACCACCAAAGTCGATAACACAAGAACGAAGCATGTCCTCTAGGGTTTGGATAGTACGTTCAGTCTGTCCATCCGTTTGAGGATGAAAGGCCGTACTGAGATTCAAATAAGAACCCATAGCGGACTGGAAAGTTTGCCAAAGACGCGAAGTGAAACAACCATCACGATTGGAAATGATATCGAGAGGAATACCATGTAGACATACAATCTCATCAGTATAGATTCGAGCGAGTTTCTCAACTTTGAAGTCTTCGCGAATAGGAAGAAATTGAGCTAATTTAGTCAAACGATCGATGATTACCCAAATGCTATCATGACCTGAAGGTGTGCGAGGGAGTTTGGTTATGAAGTCTATAGCGATGCTATCCCACTTCCAAACAGGGATTTTAGGTTGCTCAAGCATTCCAGAAGGCCGTTGATGCTCAGCTTTGACTTTCGAGCGGGTGAGGCACTTAGAAACATAAGCGGCGATTTCTCTCTTCATACCAGGTCACCAATAGGATGTACGTAGATCGTGGTACATCTTGTCAGCACCAGGATGAATTGAGTACTTGGATTTGCGTGCCTCGTTCATGATGAATTCACGAAGATTATCGCGATTCGGTACCCACATGCGATCACGGTATAGCAGACCATCATATTTTGAAACGAGTTGGTCTTCAGTAGCTCCACGTATTTCTACGAACATGGTTCCTTCATTGATAGACGAGTATTGCGCTTCACAAATGCAGGTATGAAGATCGGTCGAGATATGAAAACAACGAGTACTATTAATATGAGTCTTACGACTAAGAGCGTCGGCCACGATATTCGCTTTTCCAAGATGATAGCGAATCTCGCAGTCGTAGTCGTTAAGCAATTCCACCCACCGACGCTGCCATTTGTTAAGCTCTTTCTGGTTAAAGATGTGTTGTAGGCTCTTGTGGTCAGTGAAAACCACACACTTCGTACCATATAGGTAGTGTCGCCAAATCTTTAACGCAAAAAACAACTGCGCCAAGCTCGAGGTTGTGGGTAGTATAGTTTTTCTCATGTATTTTGAGTTGGCGAGAGGCGTAAGCGATGACTTTGTATCGTTGTATGAGGACGCAACCAAGACCACGATTCGAGGCATCACAATTTACCACGAAGTCATCGTTCCCATCAGGAAGAGCGAGAATAGGAGCGTTACAAAGCAAATCCTTGAGGGTTTGAAAAGATTCCTCTTGCTCAGGACCCCAAGCAAAAGGTTTCTCTTTTTGAGTCAACGAAGTGAGAGGAACGGCGATCTTTGAAAAGTTCTAGATGAATCGGCGGTAATAACCCGCCAATCCTAAGAAGGAACGGATTTCAGAGGGGTTTCTAGGCGCGGTCCAATTCTTCACTGCTTCGATTTTGGAAGGATCAACATGGATTCCTTTTTCACTAACAACGTGTCCAAGGAATTGAACTTCTTTGATCCAGAATTCGCATTTGGAAAACTTCCTGTAATGACGTTCGGTACGTAACAGCTCAAGTATAAGACGTAGATGACGCTCGTGATCGGCTTGAGATTTAGAATAAATAAGAATGTCATCAATGAAGACGATCAAAAAACGAGGTTTACAAACACGATTCATAAGACCCATGAACACAACGGGAGCATTAGTCAAGCCAAAAGGCATAACCACGAACTCGTAGTGTCCATCGCGAGTGCGAAATACGGTTTTGGGAATGTCCTCTTCGAGAACACGAAGCTGGTGATATCCAGATCAAAGATCGATCTTGGAGAAGCAAGTAGCGCCTTGAAGTTGATCATAAAGATCATCGATGCATGGAAGAGGATAATGATTCTTGATTATGAGTTTATTAAGCTCACGATAGTCGATACACATGCGAAACGATCCATCCTTCTTCTTGACAAAAAGCACAGGAGCACCCCAAGGTGAGGTACTTAGACGAATGAATCCCTTATCGAGGAGTTCATGGAGTTGACTAGATAATTCTTGCATTTCAGAAGGTGCAAGACGGTACGGAGCTTTCGCAATAGGAGTCGAACCAGGCACGAGGTCAATATGAAAATCGACAGATTGAGGTGGAGGAGGACCAGGTAAATCTTCAGGAAAGACGTCAGGGAAGTCGCGCACCACTGGAACATCATTTATGCTCTTTCCCTTGCCCTTTTCTTCCATAATGTGGGCTAAAAAGGCAAAGTACGGTTTACGTAAATATTTTTTCGCTTGTGTGCAGGACATTAACCTTAGTCCTTTTTAAGGTCGGTCTCCATAGACGCGTAGAGTGTCACCAGATGGAAGAGGTTGACGAACATACTTCTCGTAGCAAGCAATTTCAGCATGGTTTTCACGAAGCCAATCCATACCTACGATGATGTCGAAACTACCCAATTGCTTGGGTATAAGGTCGATAGTGAAGGTATGATCGTTAAGAGTGAGAAGACAATCACGAAGAACAGAATCGACTAAAACGGATTTGCCATTGGCAACTTCGACAGAGAATGACTTAGGCAGTTTAGAGCGTGTAACATTTAACAAAGGTTCAAATTCAACGGACACAAAGCTTTTATCCACACCAGTATCAAATAACAATGAAGCATAAAGGTTGTTAACAAGAAACATACCATTAACGACTTCATTGTCGTTGCGCACTTGGTTCGCATTAATGTTGAAAGCTCGACCTCTAGCAGGTTGTCGTTGCTACTGGTTCCATTGCGGGCATTGAGGACGAAGATAATTGGTGTCCCCACATTTGAAACAAGCTCTGACTGGTTTGGCGTTTTGAGGAGCGGTATGAGCTTGTTGGGTTTGCGGTTGCGGGTTGTTACGACAGTGAGTGGTATTGTGCCCATAACGGTTACAAATGGTGCAGTGACGACAATTGACATTGGTAGGGTGATGATAGTTACACGTGGTACACTTGGGATGTGGTCCGACGTATGAATTTTGAGTGTTATCGGGAGCAGCAGGGTTTGGGTTTGCAGCTGGTACAATCGCGTTGCAAGTAGGGTTCTGATGATTTCGCTTCTTCCCCCTATTGCCACTTGACTGTTGGGTGATTTTGTTGGCTGGTTTAAAAGTAACAGGTTTTGCAGCTTGTTTATCGCGAATGCGATTGTTGTTCAGGGAAGCGGCCAAACGGTAAACGGCTTCGATATTGTCGAGTTTGGCTGCCTCGATCGAATTGCGCATGCCAGGAGGCAACCCATTGATGTATTTCCTTATCTTACGGTCGGTGGTCAAGACGAGATGGCGAACAATGAAGCTAAGCTGTTTGAAGCGGGTAGTAAAGGCTTGGTTATCATCATCAACTTGTTTTAAAGCCATAATTCTTCTTCCAACTTTTTTTGCTCAGGCAGGGGGGGGGCGAAATTCTTCCATCATAAGTGTCTTAACTTCTTCCCAAGGTAAGGCATAAGCAACTTCATTAGAATGAATATTCCTTTTCTTTGTCCACCATTCGAGAGCTCGGGCCTGGAATACCCCAGTTGCACTACGTGTTTTGAGCTCTTCGGGACATTCACTGTTAATGAACGTGACTTCTATGCTGTCAAACCACTCAAGCATAGCGGTCACCCCATCATTACTAGTGAATGGTTTGGGGTTGCAAGATGAAAAGTGCTTGTAGTTAAACGACACAGGCTTGCGTGGTTCAACCTTTGAATCAACGGAGGAGTTTGGAGTATCAGAAGCTCGAATCTCAGTGATGATCTTAGGGACGATACGCGCAAATTGATTGGCCATGAATGCCATCATCTTCTTTTGAGAACTGGTCTTTGACTTCTTAGTCGAGTTGGAGAGATGAGAAGACATCTAGGATTCAAAAGAATGAAAAGGGTGAGACTTGATCATAATGTTTGTTTAAGAAAAAAAATCGTTTTCATGAAATGAATCACATAGCATAAAGTGTCACATAGGATAAAGGGTTCAATTGTTTTCACATAGCATAAAATGTTCAAGTTGTATCACATAGCATAATCATAGATTCCACATAGCATAACATGAATTTCACATAGCATAATCATGAATAATGAAAGCATCGTACATTTAGTTTGTTCACGAGAGATTATTATTATTTTTTATTACGATAACGTGCGAAATGGTGTAAAAAGTTTGAAATGGAGAATGTTCAAGTATAAAATCACATATAAATTCAGATACATAAAAGAGAGGCTCAAATAAAACATTGGATTGTTTCGGGTAGAGAAACGTTGACTATTCCAAAGTGGGTCAAAAGTCCTTTCGAATTAGAGAAATCGTGCTTTGGCCTATAGGTAAGATACTCTCGTCGAGAAGTGATTAACGGTATCTTACCCTTCCAGTTACTACACATCTCTAATCGATTGAAACAATCGGGACTTTGGCGAGATTGAAAATCGAGGAATGGGACTTAATCGACAAGGTGCGGGTTTCACCCCTAACTTGAAGATTTCGTACCCTAATGTGGTTAGTACTCGTCGGGTCAAATAAAATTTCGACACTTTGACGAGGGTCCACTAGAGTTGAAATGGAAATTACCATTAAGTTGTGGATTTCACTCCTAGCTTAATGGTGTAATTTCGTGCAAAAATAGTTTAAGGTAGAATGAGAATCGTTTACCAAATTGTGGGTTTCACGCCTATTTTGGTAAAGTCGTCTCGTTTATGTTACGAGTGTCTTCAAAGAATCAAAAGTGTATTCGTGTTAGCCTTAGGAAAGGCGTGTTAGTTTAACAAACAAGAAGTATTGCTAGGAAGCATGTAAGGTCGAATGCATAAGTTTTAAACAACAAATAAGAGACAAAGTTCTTAAAACTATAGACTAGGGCAAAGCAATCCTACTTATTCCTAATTCCCTATAGTTATGGCTCTGATACCAATCTGTCACACCCCAACCGATGGCGGAAACATTAGGATGATACGAAATAGATTGCAAGAGACATCATAACACTATGTGACAATATAATTAAGATTCATATTTCATAAATGGACTAAATGTCATACAAGATTCCAAAGAAATACAACATTGTTCAACAAAACATAACATCAAAAGATAATTTAAATTTTGGTATGTATCTAAGTCCACCTAATCTTTGTTCTTCATCGCATCATCATCAAACTATCAACCTGCAACATCTATTAAAATATATCAACAAAAAAAGTTGGCGAGCATACAAGTTTGTTTACATAGCATAATATAGACTAAAAAGTTGCTCATATCCACATGAATCATAATATGCGAGTTACTAGTATGCCTAGATTGTGTAACAATATGTTCAAACCCAAGTATCCAACGCGTTTAATTTTGCCTATCCATAGTATCACGGGAGGTTAACATGTTTAACTTAACAATACCTCAAGTATCGTGGGCGGTGCGTTAATCCTATAGCGCTATAATTGTTAAGGTAGGCTAGCAAAGTTAATGAGCATATATCAACACAAATAGTTTACATGGCATACGAGATTAACAAGCATCACACATAGTTTCATGTTTCAACAATGGATAGAGTTCGTTTTAAAATAGTTTCAAAGTGAAGTGTAGTTTGTATAGTATACATGTTGCACCCAAAGTGATAAAAAGGAAAAAGGGATCGAGTATGCTCACGGTTTTTGTCACACTCTGATATTTCCACGTATTACCGGTGGGCCCGATGGGGAGTATCGTGACGTATCATCATGGTCAATTAATCACATTTCAATGCACAGCGGAAGTCTGAAAGAAAACCGATTTGAAAGTACAATAAAATATTATACAACGGAATGCAGATGGATCCACAGGCGGATTAAAACAAAAGAAATATTGTTCAACAGACTTAAAGTGATAAAAGCTTGCAAGACTCTTTATTTAATCACCCAGGAGTTTCCAGCCCATTACGCTTAGTACCTGCACTTAACCTTTTTGGAAAATACGTCAGTTTACACTGGTAAATACAATTAACTGACTCTTTTAAAAATGTTTATAAAAATTGATTTAAATGCACAAGGCACAAATATTCTTTTATAACTTGGGACAATTATTTAAAAATAATCTTGTATATAGTTTTACATGTTTGTCGTCCATTTAGTGCTCGGTTAGAAGAGCCGAGTCAAGATTAATAGACACACCACTTGGTATAATACCCACAAGAATTTTCCTAACGAGTGGGCTACCTTTTTACATACGCAACTGTCAGGTGTATGCCTACACCCCGTGCTTAAGTTGTGGCCATTTCAAATGAATGAGCCGAGGATATCCAGGACATGGTCATTAACCCCCCCCCCCCCCCCCAAAGGCATTGCATCAAACAAAACAGATTAAAACGGGTTATGTAAATGTATTAATCACAATCCGATTTAAATAACTACATACCCGACCAAGCGGTATTATTATAATACCGTATCCCAAGCCCGTATAAGGGAAAATAAGTTAAAAGTATTTACCTGAGCTAAAATATAATTTTAATCCCAGCTGTATATCAAATCAGCAAGTACAAATATCTTTTACTGGGCTCCTTAATCTGGAACGAAGGTTTTAACAACCTATTAGATTCCTAACGGATCTTATTTAAGTCTTAACTTAGACCGGTTAGTTTCAATGAAGGGTTTACGGTTCAAAACGCAAGATTAAGTGAAGACCAGATTAGAATGTGATTTTGACCCATCAAGTATGAAGACTTGTATAAAGTGGGTAAACTAAACACATTCTGGATTTTGAGGTAAAAAAAATGATAAGGTTTGACCCGTTTCGGTTAATTTATGCAAACTAGTTACATAAACCGTACCGAACGCGAAAATGCATAACGGATAACCAAAAGAGTCATGTACAAGTTCCACAAGTTAATATGCTTAAAATATGTTTTGATATCTGTAGGATATCTTCCATTATGCCCAAAACGAATTTAAAACCAATTTATGCCCCGTAGGGGTATTTTGGTCATTTTAAAGTTTATAAAAGAGGTTAAATAATAATCTGAGGTTCTGGTAAAAAACAATCAGTAAAAATATTTATTTTTATAAGTTATATCAGTAACATATCGTACATATGTGAATTTTATCATTTATGGCCAAACTATGCACCGCAGGGGCATTTTTGTCATTTCACATATGCTACAAAGGTTAAATTTGGAAATCTTAGTTCAAAACTTTAACTTACTGTAAAAGTATAAAAATTTATTCATAACATTAGTAGGTAATGAGTCTTAGGTGCCAAATATGGTTTTAAACCATACTATGCTCCTAAATCGCATAAAAGTCGGTATTTGACGATATTCGAGTTAATTAAGGAAATCTGAGATTTTGATTAGCCTTTACTGTTTAAAATAACTTATTTAATATATAAAATCAGTAGAAAAAGGTTTGATATGTAAAGGATGTGTAAAACTCATTTTATTAGCAAAAAGGGACATTATCGTCAATTACCGAGCCTATGCAAGAACTCTACGTTATGATCAGTTTAAAATTTAATAAAAATTTCCAAAAATCCCTAAATATTATATTACATTAGTGGGTAGAAAGTTTGGTGTCAAAATTTGGGTTTAGATGTGATTTATACTGAAATTGATATTTAATTAATAAAAAAGCTTTCATTTTACGATATTGTGCATACCTCCTATTTTAGACCACAATCAGATGTCAAACTTTTAGGACATACTTAAATATTAGTAATAAAGGTTTTTGTCCACTCATATTTTCAAAAATCTCATTTTAATGATAAAAGGGCAAAATGGTCCATTTTAAGCATTTAACGGAAACATGCATATGAATCAGATTTCTAAGGAACTATATAGTATAATCTCATAGGGTTATACTAACATATAATATGGTCCTAAAGGAACCCTAAGGCATATCTAAACTAGGCTAAATCGGGCCAGGACTGAAAGTCAAAGCAAAAGTCAACTTTTGCGACTTTCTGTTGCGAACCGAGCCTAAACTCAGAATTGTCGAGTTGAACATGCCTAAACATGTTCTTATATTATTTACCAAGTTATTTTAGTGTTAAAACATGCTCCATAACCTCTGCATTATCAGTTATAAATTTATTTGTAAAAACTGATTCTGTTGCCTTTTTATTAATAAGTTTGACCCGACAATTGACCAAGTTAGAGTGATAATCAGCAGGTGCCCTTTTAAGGGTTTATTGCCTACATAATTACCAACTCATAGCCACTTTCAATTCGAAAAATGGCTGGACCATTAGTGATTAATCACTAAGTCAAAGCTTAATTACGATGGCTTTGACTTTTGGTCATTAAACTAATAAAACTTGAACTAAGGAAGCTAAGAACACTTACTAAAGTACTTAGCACGAAAATGGAACTGAGGAAAGCTTCCTAGAGCTCCAAGAACTTCAGAGAGTGAGTTTTTGAGTGAAAGTTTGCAAGTGTGAAATGAACAAGTGCAAACAAGGGCCTTATATAGGATTTTTAGAGCTCCAAGATCATTCCATCTGCAAATCTATAGTAACCAGATGATCCCATGTGTCCCTAGTGCATGAAAAACTGTTGGCTCAGACCCTGGTATCGAAAAATTGCATGCAAAGGCGGTGGAACTGGCTGAACCTGAAGCTGTGCAGTTTTTTGGTCGCTGGTGCTCCTCTCGCGGGCCGCGTAAGATTCTTAAAGAGTCTACGCGGTCCACGAGAGCCTTCTGATCCGGTAAAAAGTTTTGCAACTTTGCATTTTTAGTCCCTGATCCATTTTAAGTTTATTTAACTTCCATTTATTGCACTTAGGACCCCCATAGTTAACTATTAAGGGCCTTGGGTCATTATTTAACTTTGTTAAGCTCCCTGGTTAGTTGTAAGATCACCCGAAAAGTCTTGTTGTCATCAAAACTTCATGAATTTACTATCCAATATTCTTGAGAGCACAATATACGATTATTACAATGCTTTCGGGTTCGTTAAAAGGTCACTCAGAGGTAACATTTAACATGTTGACACTTTTAATCCCTATGCTTCGTAAAGTTTTAAATTTAAGCGCAAACGGCTTTCAATGTCCGATAATTTATTCATCAAAGAATACGAACATCTTATGAGGTCATTCAGAGGCACGAGTTTGGCATGATGACACGTTTGATCCTTTTACTTACATATTAACATTATTTGACAATTGTAGTCCCACAAGATTAAGATTAATTCATTACACGTTTAAGTCCATGACACATGTCTGTATTATATTGGACATGATTTTTGCGAGGTGTTACAGTTTTTGCAGGCTTTCCTACTTGAATCCCGCGAGTGGTGTTGGTTGTTTAGTTTGGAGCACCTTGTCCTTCTACACAAAGGAACATAGATGTATGAGTTTGGGGAATAACGGAAGATTATAGGTTTCGGAATTTAAATAATCATAAACATAGTAATATGAAAAATAATCATCCATCACATATGATGTTTAGATGATAACTCACTAATTTGACAATGTCCACTTGTTCATCATCAAAGGTTCGGTTTGTTCGAATATTACATAAGTATTATATGGAGTATAGTACATCATATATGTCAAGCATGAGGTAGAAGATTAAGGTCTTCATTTAGGCACCTCTAAGTATCTAGAATTCATACATGAGGTAGGAAGAACAAGCTTCCATTTAGGTACCTCTATTGTTCACCACTCCACTTGTTGTTATGAACAACAAGAAGGGTCTTGAACTTACAAGAATAATGAAATACAACAACTAATCTATCAGAAAACATCAAGAAGTGAGTGGATTTTTATGAAAGATAGCCCAAGCTAGTCTAACAATCACACCTTCATCAAGCTTCAAGCTTGAACACTTCTTGTGGGTAAAACCCTAACTAAAACAGAAAGTTTGTGAGGTTTTATCCTCTGATTTAACATGTCTCCACCTTGTTTTTAAGCCTAACTAGCCATATATGAGGTTATAAGCATTAGGACATAGGTTTGAGATGAGTTACACTCAAGTTTGAACAAGTTTAGTAAAGTTTGAATCAAAATAAAAAAAACAGTGAACTTTGGAGCCTTTTTTTCCGGAGTTTGAGGGACTTATTAACTGTGAAACACCCATGGAATCGAAGCTAAGGTCAATCCAAGTGCATAGGAAAAAGAATGGAGCAAAACGGAAAAGAAACGAAGAAGTTATGCTCACTTTTGTGAAGTAGTAACAATCTGCTCAAATTTGTGATAATCAGCTGCGTTTTTTATGTTTTGAAAGTGATTTGGATGAGTTTGCAAAGTGATTTAAGCTTGGGAATGGCTTGGTATTTATAGGGAAGGGTTAGGGTAGGTTGTGGTTGAGTAATTAATGTTAAATGTTGGTTTAAACTAAAAAAAATCAAGAAATTCGCGGTAAAACGTGTGCTGAAAGGAATCTGGTTGCTGATCATACCATTTAGCGAGTGTATAAATGAATTGGAGGGCGGATTATGTTCAAGTGAAGGCGCAGCTCTGTTGGTTATGCGCGTGTGTGTGAGGTTACCGACCCGGGTTCGAGTCTCGTGGTCTGCATCGTTTTTATTCCTTTTTTTGTTTTATTATACTTTTAAAAATTTCACAAACAGCCCCTGTAACTTTATACTTTGAGGAATTGCACAAATCACCCTTGAACTTTTAGTTAACCAAATATATTGTTATTTTTAAAAGGAAACTATTTTTTTTTAACTAAGTTACTTTAAATTTTTTTATATGCAAACTAACTAGGTTAGTTTACTAACTTTAATATCTAACGAGATTAACTAGATTATTATAAAAATAAACTTTTTAAATAAAAAAAATTATTTAATTTAATTATTTAATTAATTTCAATAATTTGAATAATAACCATATTTATAACAAAAAATATTTAAACATTTATTCTTTTCACAAAGCTTTTGAGTTTCGAGATTTAGGATCCGAATCTCTTCATTTTAATAGTTTCCACGAGTATCAAGTGTCAATAAATATAGAATCAAGAATCCTTGAATAATATTTCATTCAAATGAGAAACCGATTAACAGTTGCATATAATATGAATACACAAAATAGTTTCGTTTTCATTATGATCAATAGTCTCGATTTACAAACGGAATGAAAGTAGATTACAAAGTGAGTACAAGCGTCTAAATATGGAAAGTACAACATGACTTGCTAAAATAAGAAAGTTCGAAAAAAGCAGAGCGTTATACATAAAACCTCAGGAGCTGACAATCGTCGGCTGCCTTGTTCTTCTTATTACTTGAACGTTCAGGATACAGTGCAGGATAAGGCTCAAATCGATGCTAAGTGGTACAATGATCGTAAGTTTAAAGTGTTAGTGCGTGATTGCAAGAAAAAGAAGTAAGAGTTCGAGAGCAGAAAGTGAAGTGTGTGTTCCTACGATCTGGCCTTCTATTTATAGTTACAAATATCAAACAAATTCTCCTATAAACTAGGGATGCTCTGGAATATTCCCTTTTGAACGTTAAAGACCTGTTCTTCCGGCTTCAACGTCCATTTCCCAACTGATTAGAGCGAGTCTTCAGGAAAATAAGTTCACATGAACGTTATGATCCTGCAGCCATGACCTACAAGTAAATAATTAGTAACCATCAGGATACTGCATCAGGATGTTACCAATATCCCGATCCGGTATCCTGATCATAAACAGAAATCACAAAGTTAGGATATAATTTCAGGATATGGGCTTAGAAAACCACCCATAGCAATTGTCCCCAAAATATATCGGTTGGAATCCCCAAATTCAAACGGATATATTTTTAACTCTACGCGTCAACCGAGGCAATTAATAGGATATGACGGTTGATGTGACAATGTGCAACTTCCCATGCAAAAATCACTCAATACCCCCTATCTTTGGCCTATATCTTCTCAACTTCTTTAGATATTCATCACCATAATCCGAGAACATTCAGGTATTATCTCTCTCTCTTCTCCTCTGTTTTCTCTGTAATACCCCCTTGTTCCCTCATGGCCAATCGAACACGATCACACATAGCCGACTCCATTCCGACCTTTGAAGACCAACATCTCCTCAAGGAGCCTGAGAAAGAAGTTTGTTCTTTCGACAATGCTGGCATCGTCCCCCTAAAAGCCTCTGGTGCTTTTCCCGCCAAAGCGATCATACGACCGCTTGACAAGAATATCTGATCGGACGTGTCTTCCGACGAGTGGGTTTGTTTCTTGGCTTATCCCTTCTCCATAGGGCTCCGATATCCTTTTCCTGAGTTTATCTCACGTTTCTTCGATCTTACTGGTCTCAGCTTTGCCAAAACTATGCCTATCGTTTGGCGAGTTATGGTGGCACTGGACCAAATCAAGTCTCATCATATTCCCAATCTCTGCATCGAGGATCTTCCTTTTGCATACCGTCTCCGGTCCCATGGCAATAGCCGTTTCTTACTTTTTTCAACTTCCAAAAACCCCCTCATCCTCAAAGCAACCAAAAATGAGGATGAGTGGAAATGAAAGTTCTTTTTTGTCAAAAGAGATTCCATCGACAATGGTGTTGACCTTCCGGTGAAGTGGTTGACCTCTGGTAGGATCTAGGGTTTTAGGCATATCCCCAAATATATCATGTTATTACATCCTGAACTAACATTTTCATTTTTTGATGCAACAAATTTTAAAGAACTAGCCCCTCTGAGTGTAGAATCAGAGCAAAGAATCAAAGCCATCTAACAATTCCCAGAGAGCGAGAGAACCTTTTCCCTGTCTTTCGCAAGTTCAAGCCAGAAGTCAAGTTCCGACACGTCTGGTAAGGACATTCATGCTAATTATTTATGTACACATTTAGATTAATCATGATATTAAAATATTCAAGAGTTTAGAATTTTTCCCTTTTGTGCAGCACCAGCCAAGATCCCTGAAGTCTTCGATCTCGAAGAATTAGACAGTTACTCCGGTCCTGTCCAAGTGAAGAAAGAACCAAGCCCCAAAGCTGCCACTTCATCCAAGCCTACAAGTTCCAAAGCTACTGCCAACCCTAAGCCCTCTCTGGCCACCAAGACGCGTGCCTCCAGTGCCCGTAAAAGGAAGGAAACAGACTCCCCTGCTACCCCCGAGACTTTTCCTTATGAGAATCATGGATTCGTTGAAGCCAGTGGATTCGTGACTTCCATTCTCAACCAAGTAAAAATCCTTATCCTGTATCCTACATATATATGCTAAACTAATATCCTGATTAGTTTATACACACTGATACCTGTGTTTTTTTTCGTAGGGCCTTGAGAGCCTGATGCATTTGTACGAGGAAGCTTGTGGGGTTAACAAGATGCTTGAGGCCAAGCTGAAGAATGCCAAAGTCACCATTACCGATCAGGGGATGATTGTTGCCGCCAAGTCGCAACATTACGAAGACAAGTTCAAGGCGATGACTCAGGAGCATCAAGCAGCTATGAAGAAGTCCACCCAAGAGGCTCAGGCAAAGCTCGACGATGTCCAAGCCCAACACGAGCAGGATATGGTCTCCTATAGGGAAGGCCTCAAGAACTCTGTTGTGATTTCTCTCCTTCAGGCTAGGTTGAAGATGGCTTATAAAGCCAAGGTTGCGGGCTTTGAATGCCCAACTTTGACCATCGAAGCCTGGGAGATGAAATTGAAGGATCTCTACGGTGCTCCTGTGGAATATCCCGCTAAGTCTGTGGTTGGAGAGTCTTCTAAGACGGCTGAGATGATGGTTAATGCTGGTGACCATACTGACAAGGATGCTGGGGATGATCTTGGACCGGATGTTGGTGGAGATGGTGATGCTGTGGTTGAAGGTGCTGCTGCTTGAAAGCAGCGAAGTGGGCAATGACGGATATTGATGCCTAGGCCAGAGCCCACTTTTTTAGATTTGATGGTCTGTAATCATTGAACAATTTACTTTTCTGCATTCTGAACAATTTTAATTTCATGCACTTAAGTCAATATGATGGCCAAAGGTGGAGGGATCCTGAGTTTCAGGACGAAGCCCTTGGTCATTACTGTTAATATGCTTTGAAACTTAATTGCATTTTTGGTAGATGGGTCTCGTTTTGAGATGAAGCCAAAAATACAATCTTTTGGTATATTAATAATAAACTAACTTTCTAGCCTTATACACTGTTATTATATATTTACTTTTGAAAGTCATATTTTGTGTATTTTATTTAAAATTTTCCTAAATTGTTTGCTCTTTATTTCGAAAACTATGCTCTGAATATTCTGACCAAATATCATGGACATGATACTGATATTATGTTTAGTACCTTTATCAGAAATGCTCCATTAAAACTTTGTCAAACATGACTCTAAAAACTTAGGTCATTTAGATAAGGCTTTTTAAAATTTGAAAATGAAAAACCATACCAGAAACATTTAGGAAACCGATTCCAACTTCAACCTTCGAACCATTTGCAATGTTTCCATCATGGATGTCCCTTGTCAGGAACACTTAGGAAATTGATCTCAATCTTATTCCTCGAACCATTTGCAATGTGCCCAACATGGATGTCCCCTGTCTGTGCAGGAAATTGCATCAGTGCACAACATACTCGAGTACTTAGTGACTTTTTTATCCAGAAAAGAATGTGTGTAAACACAATCATAATTGATGTCACTTTTGTAAATAACTTTAGTGTTACTGGGGATAAACCCTGCGTATCCTAGAGATAGATCCTTAACATTCTGGGGATAAACCCTAAATATCCTGGGGATAAACCCTTGTTTTCGTGCGCTACAGGCGGGAGTGTATAAACTCCAAGACTTAGAAAGGTGAATACCTTTAAACCTTAGAGAGTATGAAAATACCCTTTTGTGAGAGAGGGTGATCAATCCTCATGTACCTTTAGGATCCAGGATATAGCCAATAATAACAAAATTGCCAGCCACTTTTACATGAACTGGTCCCGCTATCTTGAACTATTCCCGGATAACTTGCGCTCCAGGCGGGGTGTTTAAACCCAATTCGAGAGAAAGGTGAATACATTTAAACCTTTGAAGGGAATATGATACCTTAAACATGAGAGAGGGGGCCAATGCTCTAATCTTTCGATTTATCTTGAGTATATATCCTGGAGTAACATCCCAAAGCATATTCTGCAAAACACCATTAGACTATGCTGGGTGTTAACTTAGTTGACACCCCTCCGATGCTTAAGTCAGTATTGGGTTTCAACAAATAATAAATTAAATAACCATATTAAAAGGAATTCGAATTCATACCATCCTGAGTTAGAAATTAAATTCTAAACTCACTTGAAATAGGCTTTAAGGTGTATAGCATTCCAGGATCTTGGCAACATGTCCCCTTCCATATTCTTGAGTCGGTATGCTCCTTTCCCAGATTTCGATTCAATTTCATAGGGTCCTTCCCATTTTGGAGCTAATTTTCCATTGGCAAGGTTGGTTGTATTCTGAAAAGCTTTCCTCAACACCCAATCTCCAACTTGAAATCTTCTGGTCCTTAAATTCTTATTATATGTTTTGGATATCCTTTGTTGATATGTTGCCATCCTCAGCTTCGCTGCATCTCTAGTTTCATCAACAGCATCCAGTTCTTGACATAAGGCTTCAGGATTTGACTCGGGACCTCAGAGGCTTGATCTGGTTGTAGGTATCACCATCTCTGTCGGGATCATTGCTTCTGCCCCAAACACCAAAGAAAATAGGGTTTGCCCTGTAGCATTCTTTACAGTTGTCCTATCAGCCGATAGGACAAATGGTAGTTCTTCTGCCCATCTTCGTTTTTTAGCACCTAACCTCTTCTTTAAGTTGTTGACAATTATTTTGTTCGAGGATTCTGCTTGTCCATTTTCTTAAGGATGTACTGGGGTCAGTGTTGTAAAAGTCGGATTCCAAGGCCGAGTACTCGGCGAGTACTCGGTCCTCAGAACCCCTCTGAGGCGACTTCCTCCTAGGCGGACTCAATTAGTCGGCCTCGGTCAAACTCGGTCAAACTCGGCGCCTAGTCGGACGTAGTCAGAAAGAGTCGGCCTAGTCGGTCTAGGCGGTCAACGTGGTTTGTTGACTTTTAATTTGTCAAAATCGGCCTACTCGGCCTTGTACTCAGACTACTCGGCCTTGTACTCGGACTACTCGGACTTGTATTCAGAATATTTGAACTTTAAACATGTTTCATTTTAAATTATACTCAGTTGACATGAATTATGCTTATTTTAACATATGTATAATATATAACAATTAATTTTCTTTATAGTTACCATGTCCGCGTACTCACCGAGTACTCTCCGAGTACTCCGATTACTCCCAACTCCCCAGTCGGCCGACTAGAGACCGCCTAGCGACTTTTACAACACTGACTGGGGTTGATGTGATCATCTTGATTCCCCAACTTTTGCAAAAATCAGTAGTTCTTTTGCTGATGAACTGAGAGCCATTATCACAAATTATCTCAGCTGGTACCCCAAATCTTGTCAGGATATTCCTCTTTATGGAGGATACCACTTCTTGATCCCTGACTTGGACAAAGGCTTCTGCTTCGACCCATTTGGAGAAATAATCTGTCATTGCCAGCATAAAAACTTTTCTTCCTAGAGCTTTTGGGAGCTTCCCCACTATATCCATACCCCATTTCATGAATGGCCAAGGGGATACAATAGGATATAATGGCTCAGCAGGCTGATGTAGTATATTGTTGTGCCTTTGACATGCATCGCATTTTCGAGCATATTCTACAGCATCCTTTCTCATAGTCGGCCGGTAGTATCCCGTTCTTAACACCTTGAAGAACAACGATCTGCCCCGAGTATGGTTGCCACAGTCTCCTTCATGTGTATCTTGGAGTACCTCCTTGGTTTTAGCATCCTCCAAGCATCTTAGGTATGGACCTACAAGAGACTTCTTATACAAAACATTGTTTATAACAGTGAAATGAGATACCTTCATCCTGAAAGCCTTAGGATTCTCATCCTTCGGGATGTCTCCTTCTTTGAGGTATTTCATAATTGGAGTCGTCCAGGATTCAAGATTCTCTTCAGGATATTCATCACCAGGATCCCGGACACTTGCTACCTCCTTATCCTGAGGCTTGAAGAGTTCCATCGCAGGATACAGGATATGTAGTATTGGTATCTGAGTTCCTTCCAGTATCCTGACTACAGATCCTAGATTTTCTAGAGCATCTGCCTCGGCATTATCCTCTCTTGGTACCTGTTTAAGTGTAAAAACTTTGAAATATCATGCTAAGTTTTTGACAATTTCAAGATATTCGATTAACCTTTCACCTTTGACTGCATAGGATCCATTGAAATGGTTAGTGATCAACAAGGAATCAACATACACTTGCAAACATTTAGTATCCATATTCCTAGCCAATTCTAATCCTGCAATTAGAGCTTCATACTCTGCTTCATTATTAGTAGCAGGAAATTCACATCTAATAGCCTGAGGTAATATGACCCCTGTGGCGATTTTAGTAGTATACCTAATCCTACACCTCTTACATTAGATGCATCATCAGTATACAATGTCCGAGATTCTCAATTCTCACCTAGTTGTTGTACTTCTAGGTCTACTTCATTTTGAATGTCACTACTGAAATCAACCACAAAGTCTGCTAAAGCCTGAGACGTTATAGCATTTCTAGGTTCATATACTAAATCATATGCTCTTAACTTTACGGACCATTTAGCCATCCTTCCAGACATTTTAGGTTTCCTAAGCACATTTTTAACAGGATAATTAGTTTTAACATGAATCCTATGTGTCTCAAAATAATGTCTAAGCTTAGTCGATGCCATAACTAGGGCTAATATCAATTTTTCTAAGTGTGAGTATCTAGTTTCAGCATCTAAAAAACTTTTACTGGCATAATAAACAGGATACTGCTGACCTTCATGATCCTTTATCAGAACGGCACTTACTGCACTCCCTGATACTGCAAGATACAGGGAGAAGGGTTCACCATCCTTGGGCTTCATCAGCAGAGGTGCACTTGAAAGATACTACTTCAATCCTTGATGGGCAGCTTCATGTCTTTCTCCCCATTCGAATTTTTTATTCTTCTTCAGGATATCATAGACTTCCTTCCATTTCTCTGAAGATCTTGATATGAACCTGTTCAATGCCGCTACTCGTCCTGTTAATCTTTGAACATCTTTCATGTTGGATGGTGATTTGATATCCAGGATAGCTTTAATCTGTTCTGGACTTGCTTCTATTCCTCTCTTAGTCACCATATATCTTAAAATTTTTCCTGCCCCCACTCCGAAATGGCACTTAGCAGGATTCAGCTTCATATTGTATTGGTCTAGGATATTGAATGCACATTCAAGATCCTAGAGATGATCCCCCGCCTTCTTGGATTTTACCACCATGTCTTCAATATACACCTCCATGGTGTCCCCCAGTTTGTCTTTAAACATCATATTCACCAGTATTTGATACGTTGCACCTGCATTTTTCAAACCGAAAGGCACGGCAGTATAACAATAAATATATGTTGGTGTCATGAAAGCTGTATTTTCTTGATCACATGGCTCCATTTGGATTTGCTGGAATCCTGAGGATGCATCCATAAAGGTCAGTGTTTCATGACCGGCGGTTGCATCTACCATTGAGTCTATATGAGGCAAAGGGAATGGGTCTTCAGGACATTCTTTGTTGAGGTCTGTGTAATCTACATAAACTCTCTATTTCCCATTCTTCTTTTGAACCACGACCACGTTTGCTAGCCATTTGGGGAATTTGACTTCCCTAATCATCTTGGACTTCAATAATCTTTCAACCTCTTCCTGTATGATTGCGTTTCTTTCAGGAGAAAATTTCCTTCTCTTTTGCTGAACGGGCTTGAAAGACCTGTCAATCCCAAGCTTGTGAGTTATAATATCTTTTGAAATACCTGCATGTCCTCATGCTTCCATGCGAACGTGGACATCCTGCATTTTAGAAAATTAGTAAGCTGATTCTCAATATCCTGAGAGATATTAGCTCCTACGAGCACCAAGATATCTGGATTATCCAGATCCAGGATAATTTTCTTAACATCCTGCTCTGAGGCTTCCACGACATCCTAGGCTCATATCTTTAATTGCTATCCTGCTTTAGACTTTGTTAAAGCTTTCATCGAAGAGGAATAACGTTCCTTTGCCTCCTGTTGATCGCTTTCCACTTTAACTACCCCCAAGGAGTAGGGATCTTGATGCACTGATGATAAGTTGATGGCACAACCTTCATATCGTGAATCCACGGCCTGCCCAATATAATATTGTAACAGGACAGTGAATCCATTACACAGAATCGTTGCATTGAATTCACTCTCTTAACATACACAGGCAGTTTTATTTCTCCAACAGTGTTCTTTTCTATAACAACCCTCCTACTACACCCTAGAACCCTTAACGTAACCCTAAACGTCCTAAAATACACCCCGTATACGAGAAACAAGCTTAAATTACCTTTATATTTATAAAAATCAAATAAAAACAAATATATAAGGCTCTCGCGGGGCGTGACCCAGTTAAGCCAAGAAGTCGCGGGCCGCGACCCGGTGACACCAGGCGACATCCTGTGATGCCACGTGTCCTATTACGCATCAAACCTACACCGTTGATTCATCTAAGCTAGGCCCTACCCTAGTTCTCTCGCGGGCCGCGAAGGCCCTGGCTTTATCTCTCGCGGGGCGGAGAAAGTGGTCGACCAGCCCTATAAATAGGGTGAACGAGCTTAGTTGTTCCTCGTTCAAATTTCCTTCTTTTCACTGATCACTAGTAAGCTAAAACTCTCGGGTACTATACCCCTAAAAAGCGAAGCCCTGCCTCGTTGTAAGTATTATAACCCCTGGTTACGTATTAGTACTATACCTCTAGGGCTCCGTAACGCATGTCAAGGCTCTGCCTGACTTAGTTCGTTGAAGTTCTGTCTCGGGGGTATGGCTAATGTAAATTGGGTTATTTTACTAACACGTGTGCATTGTTTAATTTTAATAGATTATAACCAGGAAGTCACCAGAAAGCAGTAGTATTACCTAAAATAGCAAAGTGAGTACATCTTATTTTTGTAAACTACTTTTACAAAACCTCAATTGTTTTAAATTGTAATTAGCAGTGATTGAGTCTATGTATTCTACAATTATTGTCGGTATGTTGGGGTTTTGTATACATTACTTGTTACTACACTGTGAGTAGTAGCATGACCATAAGTCAGGATTGAAAGTACCGTGGGTGGTAATTTGGTATATATAAACATTGTAATCGCTCTCAATACTGTAAAATTATAAAAGCTTGTTTTGATTAAATTAGGATGCACTCGCCAGTATTTCTTGCTGATAAAGCTTTTTAAAACGTGTTTTAGGTAACAAAATGTGAAAGCCAATTAGAAGCCAGCTAGAGAGCGCTGAAGGCTTGGAAAAGTGGCTATAAAAGTTACCTAAAATAAGAAAGAAGTTTTATTTCAATAAATTAGGGTTTATCCCTATAAACATATTGTAATGGAAACTTGGGTATTTCCCATGTATTTACTATTTATAAAAGTGTGGTGTTTTAACTCTGATAAACTATTTCCTAACTACGGTCCTGATGCTTAATTTCCGCTGCCAAATTAATAAACTCCGATACCACAATCAGTGGTATCAGAGCTACAGCCACTGATTTAAGCCACAGAAGTGTTATGTTGACACCAAGATTTTTATCAGTTATGTTAGGAAATAATCTATGTGATTATGTGTATATTATTGTTTTGTGTTATTTGACAATATGTTAGTTTACAGTATGAGTGAACAAGGTACGTCTGACGCCTATCGTCACCTAGCTAGTTCTCCCAAAAGTGAAGGAACTTCATTACAGCCTACTCCTTCGGGGTATTCTGCTGACACTGAAGAAGGAATCTTCATCTTTAAGGCGCAATCCGAGGAACCATTCCCTTCGAAAAAGAGAGGATAGTTCAGTCAGGGAGCACATGAAAGGAGAAAACGAATGAGAAAGTTGCAACAACAAAGAGCGTTAGTCGCAGTCAATAGGGAAGTAAATGCCCAGACCCAAGAAGTAGTTAATAGACGGTTGGCAAACTTTCATATACTAGCCACCACTACAGCAGATCCAAACCTTGATCAGATAATTGCACCACAACCATTGCCCTTATTTCCAACCCAACCAATGGAGATAGAACCTAACCAAGGAGACCAGATTCCCATACCAGCATTCGACCCAAACGAGATACCTAGAATCCCAGCACCTAATCCTCTAGCGTATGATCCATGGGAAGATGACCATAGGGGATATCAGGAACTCTATCCACAGGAAGAACTGATACCAAATCCCATAGCACAGTATACCGATCTTAATCCATTAGATCCATATTGGAATGCCGACCAGTATGTTCAGGAAATATTAAACAACCTGTACCCATATGGAGAACCTATACCTCAATACCCTGACCCAGTACCCACACCACTTCAACCCATGAGTGAGGAAAATGTGCAGGAACTCCGCACCTATGGTGAGGAATTAGTGGAGGAAGGAAATAGGATACGACAAATAGGAGAAAAGCTCGTATGGAAATATGACGAGCGAGAAATGCAGTACTGGATGAACAACCCCTAGTAATAATATATATATATATATATATATATATATATATATATATATATATATATATATATAAATGTGTGTAGTTTGAAAAAAAATCAACTAAAATAGATAACCTAATATCTATTAATGCATAACTAATAGTGTGTTTCAATATATATATATATATATATATATATATATATATATATATATATATATATATATGTATATATAAATGTGTGTAGTTTGAAAAAAATCAACTAAAATAGATAACCTAATATCTATTAATGCATAACTAATAGTGTGTTTCAATTTTCGTTGTAGGTTGTAATATATATATATATATATATGAAAAAGAGTAAAACTCGTAATGCTCAACGATTTTGATCAATTTGTTTGCGTGATTGATTGCATTAAAACTTATTCTGTAATATTAATAATTGATAAATGCTTATAATTCAGATGGACAACGAAGTAAATCAGGAAAACCATAATAATGATAATAATGGAAACCAAATAGATAACAGTGCCATCCAACATATAGTAGCACAAGTAATCATAGACGTTATGCCATATATCATCAAGACTGTTAAAGAAGCAAAAAATAAATCTATAACTGGAAGTAAGCGACAACACACTGAACCAAGTCACGGTGTGAACAATAATAATAGACCGCTACTCCAAATACCTATTACAAAAAGAAGAAGAACCATGCCATATGGTTGTTCTTACAAAGAATTCTGGTCTTGCAAACCAATAGAATTTTCTAGCAATGAAGGAGCCATTGCAGCTCTACGTTGGATAGAAAAGACAGAAGCAGTCTTAAAAATAAGCAAATGTGCAGATGAAGATAAGATTATGTTTGCTTCTAATCTTTTTAAGAATGTAGCCTTAGAATGGTGGAATACTATTCTCCAGTCTAGAGGAAGTGATAAAGTCTATAATATGGAATGGATTGACTTTAAGGATATAGTTGAAAGAAAATTTTGTCCTCCTCATGAAAAAGAACAAATCGCTAATAAGTTCTTAAATCTTAAAATGACTGGAATAGACTGCAAGGGTTACACTACCATATTCTTCGAATATGCTAGAATAGTGCCAACCCTAGCCTCACCAGAACCCGTATTAATCTGTCGTTACATCTGGGGATTAATCAGTGAAATCCGACATGTAGTCAAGGCAGCTAGACCACAAACCATAGAAGAAGCGATAGAATTAGCCAATACCTTGACTGATGAATTGGTACATACGCAAGAAGAAAACCAGAGAAAGAACCTCGCCCAAAGGCTTACCCAAGAATTTCGTTCTGGAAATACCTACCTTGGGAAAAATACAGGTTCTACTTCTGCACCTTACTGTAAGTACTGCAAGAAAAAGCACTCAGGAAGATGTTCAATATACTGCAACTTCTGCAAAATGTCTGGACACAAGGAAGAAGACTACAGGAAGAAACCCAGCAATAAGCTATGCTTCAACTGTGGAGAGACTGGTCATATTAAGCCAAACTGTCAGAAACTAGCTCTAGCAACAACCAGCAAAACTGCTAAGAATGCCAGAGCATTTGTTCTAACAGTTGAAGAAGCCAAGATGATTCCAGATGTGATTGCCGGTACGTTTTTAGTTAATGATATTTTTGCTAAAGTATTATATGACTCTGGTGCAAACCAAAGTTTTATTAATACTTCGTTCTGCAAAATTCTCAATCAACCATTAACTAAACTCCAACAAGAATGTCTGGTAGAAACAACAAATAGAGAATCCATTAAGATCATCAAAATCTTGCAGGGAGCAAGAATAGAAATTTTAAACCATAATTTTATTGCTAACCTTTACCCAATGAATCTGGCTGGATTTGATATCGTATTAGGAATGGATTGGTTAGTAGCCAACCATGCCAGTATTCTATGTGATCAAAAGTCAATACAAGTAAATTCACCAAAGGGTGAAAATATCACAATTAAAGGAGATAACCCAACCAGGTCCACAAAGTTGATCTCTGTGATGAAAACAGCAAGCTATGCAAGGAAAGGATCACTAGTGTATATGATTTCTATAATCATTAACACTAAAGGAAAAGAATTGAAAGATATTCCCGTAGTATCTCGATTCTCAGATGTTTTTCCAGAGGAATTACCTGGATTACCGCCAGATAGAGAAGTTGAATTTAGAATTCACCTAATACCGGGAACAGCACAGATTGCCAAGGCACCTTACCGTTTAGCACTAACAGAGATGCAAGAACAAAAGAAATCGTTAGACGAACTTTTGGAGAAAGGTTTCATACAGCCTAGTTCATCACCATGGGGAGCACCAATCTTGTTTATCAAGAAAAAGGATGGATCAATGCGTATGTGCATTGATTACCGAGAATTGAACAACATTACGATTAGAAATCGGTACCCATTACCGAGAATCGATGATCTGTTCGATCAACTTCAGGGGGCTCGATTCTTTTCTAAGATTGATTTACGCTCAGGATATCATCAATTGAAAGTACAGGAAGAGGACATTCCTAAAACTGCTTTCAGAACAAGGTATGGTCATTATGAATTTACAGTCATACTATTTGGTTTAACCAATGCCACAGCCGCATTTATGGACATGATGAACAGAATATATAAACCATATCTGGATAAATTCATAATTGTCTTTATAGATGATATTCTTATTTACTCTAAGAGTAAAGAGGAACATGCAGCGCATCTGCATACACTTCTGACATTATTGAGAAAAGAGAAGCTTTATGCTAAATTCTCAAAATGTGAATTTTTGTTAAAAGAATGCAATTCCTTGGACACCTGGTTAATCATGAAGTAATTCATGTGGATCCCAAAAAATCAAGGCGATTACTAAGTGGAAAGTCCCTAAATCACCAACGGAAGTGAGAAGTTTTCTTGGACTAGCAGGATATTATAGACGTTTTATTCAAGATTTTTTTTCTAAAATAGCCTTTCCCCTAACGAAACTGACCTGCAAATCAGTTAAGTTTGAATGGGGACCAAAACAGGAAGAAGCTTTTAAAATTCTTAAGAACAAGTTAACCAACGCACCAATACTCGCATTACCAAAAGGAACTAAAGATTTATAGTCTATTGTGACGCTTCTAAATTAGGTTATGGATGTGTGTTGATGCAACGTCAAAAGGTTATGCCTCTAGACAACCTAAGAATCATGAAGAGAATTATACAACCCACGATCTAGAGTTAGGAGCCATAATTTTTGCCCTTAAGATTTGGAGACATTATATGTATGGTAGCAAGTTTACTGTTTTCACCGATCATAAGAGTCTAAGATATGTTTTTGGGCAAAAGGAGTTAAATATGAGACAGAGACGCTGGATGAAAATTCTCAGTGATTATGACTGTGATATCCAGTATCATGCAGGAAAGGCTAATGCAGTAGCTGATGCTTTAAGTCGAAAGTATCATGAGAAGCCAAGATGATTACGTTTTCTCAAATTAAATCTGCAGGTAGAATTAAATGAACAAATTAGAGAAATGCAGGAAACAGTAATCAAGGACGATACTGAAAAATTAAAAGGAATGATCAAGGAATTAGAACAAGGAACAGATGGAATTTGGAGATTTCATAAGAAAAGAATCTGGATACCCAAACAAGGAAGCCTACGCCACCGAATTTTAGAAGAAGCCCATAAGTCTAAGTATACGATACATCCTGGTAGTGATAAAATGTATCAAGACTTAAGAAAGAATTTCTGGTGGATAGGAATGAAAAAGGATATAGCAACCTATGTTGCCAAGTGTCTAATTGTTCACAAGTTAAAGCTGAACATCAGAAACCCTCAGGTTTATTACAGCAACTCGAAATGCCAATATGGAAATGGGAATTGTTAACAATGGATTTTGTTACTAAATTACCCAAGACACAAAAATGTAATGATACAACCTGGGTGATTGTCGACAGATTAACCAAGTTTGCTCATTTCTTACCAATGAAGGAAACTTTTAGTATGGAACAATTAGCCAAGTTATATGTAAATGAAATAGTTTTATTACATGGAATTCCTTTATCTATTGTCTCTAATAGAGATAGCCGTTTTACCTCTCATTTTTGGACTAGTTTCCAAAAAGCAATGGGAACCAAGTTAAAACTAAGCACAGCTTATCATCCTTAAACGGACGGACAAGGCGAAAGGACAATTCAGACAATGGAGGATATGCTTAGAGCTTGTGTAATTGATTTCAGAGGAAATTGGGACGATCATTTACCATTAATAGAATTTTCCTACAATAACAACTATCATACCAGTATCAATGCTGCACCATTTGAAGTACTTTATGGACGAAAATGCTGAACTCCAGTCTGTTGGGCAGAAATTGGAGAAAAGCAACAATCTGGATCGGAGATAGTACAAGAAACAACGGACAAGACCATTCAAGTCAAGGAAAGACTAAAAGCAGCACGGGATCGTCAAAAGAGTTATGATGCTGATAACAGACAAAAACCATTGGAATTTCAAGTAGGAGATAAGGTATTATTAAAAGTTTCTCCATGGAAAAGAGTGGTCAGATTCATAAAAAGAGGAAAGCTAAGCCCCAGGTATGTTGGACCTTTTAAGATTATTAGAAAGATAGGACCAGTAGCTTACCAGCTACAACTGCCAGAGGAAATGGCAGGAATACATGATGTATTTCATATATGCAATCTCAAGAAATGTTTAGCAGATAAATCATTAATGGTACCTCTTAAGGACATAGAGGTAAATGAGAAACTTAAGTTTGTAAAGAAACCACTACAGATTGAAGATAGAAAGATCAAGAATCTCAAACACAAGAGATTAGTTCTGGTCAAAGTGAAAATTTGGAAGGCACGAGGCCAAAAGAAATCATCTAAGGATAGATGATTGATTTCAAAATCATCTTGGAAAATTGTGTTCAAGTTTTGGTAATCACCTAAGGATAGGTGACAGGTATTGTTTTAAGATCTAAACACAAGTAAACTTGTGTTAGGGTCCTAAGAAGTTATAGTCTAGGTCAAAGCATTAGTAATAACCTAATTCCCTATAACCATTGGCTCTGATACCAACTCTTCTGTCACACCCCGACCGCGTTAAAACAACAAACCGTGGCGGAAACGTCGGGGAGTGTTGTAACAGAATCATTGTTCCAACAACCATGGTAATTAAAGTTATGTATTATTGAATTAAGTTTACATTGTTTTTGAGTTCAAACAAAATATAACATAAATAACTGTCTTTTAAGTCACTAAGGCCCGAGTCCGCCTAAGTGTAGCACAAACATCATCATGCATCAGCACCTGAAACACATGTAAAAATAGGTACGTCAGCATAAAAATGCCTGTGAGATACATAGGTTTTGTTTATGCAGGATTCATGACTTGTAGTTTAAAAGAAGTGTTTAACAAAAATAGTCATGAACCTTGTAAAATGTTTTCTTTTATAAAATCATGTGATCGATATGAAAATCAAATGATATAAAAGAATTATGCATGGCTAAATAAATAATCAAGTAAAAGTGAATTGTATAAAATATGTACTTTGTATAAAAATGTCGTGTCCTTTTAAAAATGTTTCATGTCTTTTGTCAAGTGGCTTAGATAACGCAACAATGTGTAATACAATAAAAGCACTTATATATAAGAAGTACCAGCGGCGTATCCACCATGCTTTTATCATATAACCCAGAGCCCCGTTACATAAGTCACTTACCAATAACCAACCAAAATGTCATGTTTAAAACCAATATTAAATGTTTATGTGTAAACCATGTACGATGCCATTTGTGAAATATATCATGTATAACCAAATGATATGCATAGCAAGTAAAAAGTATTTACTTAACTATTTGATAGTGTCGATGTGAAATAAATGTCATGTATGGTGAATAACTAGTAATTACTCAACCCCATAGGTAAATGTACAAAACAAAATTCTTGAACAAACCTAAGTTTTAATCAAATGTTATGTTTTGCAGAAAAACAATGCTTTATGATTACAAACATTTATGCAGTAATGTTAATCGCATACATTCAAGCCTTGCGACTGTGGCGACAAACCTTTAAACAAATTAAAGGTTTATCTAAGTTATGTAGTCGGATTCTGTCATTCCCAACTTTCAAACAAACCTAGGAAGTCGGAAACGGGAGTTGTCAATTCCTATGGTACCATTACATACTACCGAGCGGCGTAGCTAATGTTAATGAATGTATTATTGTCCCGATTAAACACACCAAATGCATAACCAATGTAAGCATGCTATGAAAACCATGTACTAGGTATGCTAAGTAAACATGCCTAGTAGAAATGTTCATATAAAACAATGTGCTAGTATGCTCAGTAAACATACATAGAAGAAATGTCATGTAAAACAATGCGTACATATGCTAAGTAAACATATGTAACAAATGTGTAATAAAACAATGTGCTAGCATGCTTAACATACATAGCAAAACATAGTGAAAGCATGTACTAAATATGTACTAAGTGAAACTAGCATATTTATGTCACAAAAGCATGTAAAACAAGAAAGTAACAAGTATGTACATGTGAATCACCCCAAAATATTTGAAAACGTAAAAAGAGGGGAACTATGTACTCACTTGGGATTGCTAATTAGTCTTGAGAATAAGACCAATTTAAGCTCCAAGTATCACGGAATCAAACGGCACCTAGTATAGGTAACTATGTTAATAAACGGATCCTAAATCGGGAGATAGGATAGAATGAGGTTCTATAAATCAAATGAGTATTTGAACTCATATGGTATGATTTAATAGACCTTACATTCTGATTTGAAAGTCTACCTAAGTGCTTTTGACCCGTTTCGACACATTATGGTAACGTAAGCTACTAGAATGCGTCGTTTGCACAAAACTATACTCGGATGGTTATCTATGTGCTATGTCAAGTCTTACATGCCCAATTATAGCCTAACATGTTACTAATTCAGATTAGATGTCAAAAATATGTTCACATATGCACATTACGGATTTATGCTTCAAAAGGGTATTTTGGTCATTTCCTATGGGCACATAAGCTAACTAACAAATGGTTAACCAATCCTAAGTGATCATAAGGTATAACCTTAGGGGTTATTCCCTATACAACTATGATCACTAAGCAAGCTTGGTCGGATCCTAATGATCGACCAAACGGGTCGGGTTCGAAAGTCTAAGCGGTTGTTTAGACCGCTTAACTAACGACCCTAAACAAGCACCAAACTATTAGTGACGAGTTAAACATGTCAAAACATGTTTAACCTACTGATTTGGTATCAAAACAATGGGTCTTGATACCCGAAAATAGTTCTGTTGCAAAATGCGTGCTAAAACGCATTTTGACCGAAACTTTGTCTCGTCACTACACCTAGTTAATGTGGTAATCAGTAGGTATAATCACTAAGGATTATAACCATTGTGATTACAATCACATTGCAAAGTTCAATTGAACTTTGACTTGACCAATTGACTGGTCAAACTGAAAGTCAAACACTGTTTGACTTTTTAAACTAGTAAGCAATAAAATAAAAAAAAAATGAAAGAATGCTCACTAAAGTCCTTGCTATCTTTTCTACAAAGAAGACAAGTTCCCAAATCAGATTAGGAAGCTCCAAAGCAGATGTAGAGAAGAGAATGAGGAAATGAGCAAGGAATGAGTGAATTGGCTTGGCTATTTATAGTTGTAGCAAAGTTACAAGATCATCACAAGTGTTTGTGTAGCCTCCAAGCAAGGAATTATGGCCATACAATTGTCACAAGCAGGTGCAAAGCCTTGGGGAGGTGTTAACTTGATCGCCACACAAAGAAATTGCATTAACAGCCCCTGAATTATGAAACAGTTGCTGAAAACAACATTCTGGTCACTGGGCCTTCCTTACGGACCGTAAGGGTAGGGCTTATGGTCCGTAAGCCATCAACTATCAGCAAATGACAGTTTTGGTCCCTGTACTAGAATAAGCTCATTTCAGGCCCTTTTGACCCCCGTTAAGCCATTTTCAAGGCTCTACAAGGTCAATAAAGTTTAGAGGACTCAAAATGTGCTCGGAAAACTCTCGGATGTCGGCTCGTTTGGTCGCACGGTCGCGTTGTTCGTTAAATTGCGACGAAACTCAAACGGACGCGAAAACGAACCAAATTAAGCGACGAGTGGAATTTTTGCATGGCGATCACTAAAATAAAAATATTTTAGTGTGTACAAAAATTTTGGATGTCCAGATGTGGCCAGAACATAAGATATGCGCGAAAATGCAAACTTACGCTGTTTTTGACTCTTTTAGTCCCTGAAAGATCATATAAGCATGTTTTCGCACACCGAACCACTCAAAGCTTATTTCTAAGCTATGTTTAGGTTATTTATGGTATGTTTAGCTTATGATCATATTCCGGACTGTACGTTGCGTTACGGAATGACAGACTTTTGCAGTTTGACGCAAATAGTCCCTGTGAGCGAATAAACTTGTTTTTGCCATACCAAACCCTTTAAAACTTATTTCTAAGTTATGTAAAGGTTATTTAAGGTATGTTAAGTTTATGTTGCTGTTCCGGAGTGTTTGTCGTGTTAAACTGATTACGTTTACGCATCAGTTTGCGTATAACTCTCCAGAAGGTGATATAGAGTTTCAAAATCGATCAAAAATCAACATGTGCATAAAATCGACATAAATAACAATCATTGGGATCAAAACACACTGTTTTATTAATATTGTATTGTTCAGAGTCTGTAAAATGATTATACAAGCACAGATGTCACAGAGGATGAATTCATCCTCTCTTGCTTTTTCTTATCATCTTCAAGTCTGATAAATCTCAAAGCCCCGTTTCGAGCTTCGTCCAGGTTCCTGCAAGGATTCATCATAAGATCCTGATAAAATTGGGAATCCTTTTGCAATCCCATCTTGAATGCCTGTACAGCTGTGGCAACGTCAAGGTGTGGGACATCCAAGGATTCCCTTCTAAGTTTGTTCACATAGTCCCTTAAGGATTCTTAAGGACCCTGAGTTATCTTGTAGAGGTCACTAGTTAGTTTTTCAAAACTTCTACTGCAAGAAAATTGACTATTAAACAAATTAACCAAATGAGCAAATGATGTAATTGAATGAGGTGGAACGTTTAAGAGCCATTTTAAGGTAGATCTTTTAAGAGTAGAGCCGAAGCCCTTGCAGAGGTATGCTTCCTTGAGTTCTAGAGGAATAGGGTTAATCTCCATCCTTTCCCTATACTGAGCAATATGCTCTTCAGGATCCGTGGTGCCGTCATAAAGCTTCATATTGGGAGTTTGAAATCTTTTTGGAATTTCAGCATCACATATAGGATATGCAAATCGGGATATCATGTGGTTGTCCTGGGATACTTCTGGTACAGGCTGCACAACCCCAGGTACACTGGATATCATATCCTTCAGCTTTTGAAGCTCTCTAGAGAGTGCCGACGTCACACCTATATCCTTCAAAGATCCAAGATAGTTAGTAGCAAGAGTATTAACATTATTAGATACGTTACCAGTTTGAGGATTCTGGCCATATCCCAGAGCATATCCTGGTCCCCTTACAGTCGATATCCTAGATGTTGAGGGCATTTTAGGAGTATTGCCCTGGGAATGACTGGGCACAACATTGCCCTGACTATCCTCAGTATACACTGCTGAACTCAGTGTTCTGGACTGCAAGGGAGTAAAAGTATCCTCAGCAGGTCTCTTGGAGTTAGACTTCAAGAGCTGTATTTCTATATGATCATCTGGTTAGTTTCCTGCTGTTGCTTCATCTGATCCTGTATACTACTAAACAAAGTTAGAATTTCATCATTAGAAGCCATAATAGGAGTTCTCCCTAGGACACCAGATCTGTGGACATTTTGAGCAGAAACAGTGTCTCGGGATATGTGAGTCTCAACCCTCCTTGGAGGCGCCTGAGCCTGTGAAGGAGGTTGCATCTGTGGAGGTGGTGGAAGCACCGAACCGGTTGTGGCTAAGGTTGTAGCAGGCATGGAAGAAGAACTCATGTTTGATTTCGAAGCCATTGAAATTAATTGTGTAAAAAGTTTTGAAAACAAGAAGCCAAGTAGTGATTTTAACAAAGCTTTTAGTAGAAATAGCACCACTTGCCCACGGTGGGCGCCAAATTGTTTTGGTCAAAAATTACCGAAGCAATTAAGTGATCAAATTAGTTTTGTGAGGTAGTGTGCTAGCAATGCTTGTGAAAAATATGTTGGTTTATTCGTTTATAAAAACAGTTTAAGGATATAGCCTCATGATATGAAACTATATCAACAATCAAACAATGAGGAAAGCTCTTGATCAATCTAGATCTCCGGCATAAAACCTCGGGAGCTGACAATTGTCGGCTGCCTTGTTCTTCTTATTACTTGAACGTTCAGGATACAGTGCAGGATAAGGTTCAGATCGATGCTAAGTGGTACAATGATCGAAAGTGTAAAGTGTTAGTGCGTGATTGCAAGAAAAAGAAGTAAGGTTTCGAGAGCAGAAAGTGAAGTGTGTGTTCCTACGATCTGGCCTTCTACTTATAGTTACAAATATAAAACAAATTCTCCTATAAACTAGGGATACTTCGGAATATTCCCTTTTGAACGTTAAAGACCTGTTCTTCCGGTTTCAGCGTCCTTTTTCCCAACTGATTAGAGCGAGTCTTCAGGAGAATAAGTCCACATGAACATTATGATCCTGCAGCCATGACCTGCAAGTAAATAATTAGTAACCACCAGGATACTGCATCAGGATGTTACCAATATCCTGATCCGGTATCCTGATCATAAACATAAATCACAAAGTCAGGATATAGTTTCAGGATATGGGCTCAGAAAACTACCCATAACAGCATCCATTCGCAAACACCTGCTACAGTGGATCTAAAACACGTTGTATAACTTTAAGAAATGTGACATCTGCTACAACAAAATAAAAACAATTACTTTTGCAATTTTAAAATCGTAAGTTAATCAATAGATTGAGTTTAAGACTTTGGGTAGTACCTTTGGCAGCCACGTACACTATTACAATATGAAGCATTAGACGGTGTTCAATATTTGTTTTAGACGATGATAAAATAATAACCTCGTCTTAAAATCAATTACTGCATGACCATTGTGCCAATCCAATTAAAATATTCAACAAAATTCCCTATAACCCCGTCTTATGCTTAAACCCCGTCTTATGCTTATATTTGCACCCTTTAAATGGTGTTCCCTATGAACACCGTCTTATATACTCCAATTCAAAATCACAGCAGATTCAACAACCCACTCATCTTCTTAATTCAATTTATGTGTGCGACGAGGGGAGAAAGAGGAAGGGGAGAACAAGGAAACGAAGAAAAAAATGAGTTAACCTTCAATAAATAGCTTCAAAATCTTGTTACCTTATCAATATGCTTTCAGTTGTAAGTATTATTTTCTCCATTTAAATATTCATTCATAAACCTACAACCATTTAAATGGGTTTTGATAATCTTGAGTGAAATATGGTGTTATTAACTTATTTCTCATGGAGATTCTCAGTAGTATGTTTCCATGTGATTAGATACCACTAATTTAAGTCTTTATTTAAAAGGATTGTACGTGATGAAGTTGTGGTGAGATGAACTATCACTTCATAACAAATCATCCAAGACCATAACCGATTTGAGGTTTACCCTTGAATCAGTTCTGACTCAAAATAGCCATCCGCGTACCTTCTATCATTGTCGTCTGATGCGAAATCGAACCCTAAATCAAACGAATCAAACGATAAAATATATGAATCGAACCACTAGTAAGAGATTACCGTCGATTAGAAAGTGTTGAAATCTGCCGAATGAAGATTGAAGCCAACTATGATTTTGTCGCCGATGATTTTCAGAGAGAGGATGATTAGATTAGGGTTAAAGTGATAAGAATAAAGTTTAGGTTAGAAGCTTTGTATGTTAGGTAACTTAATTAATAAAATTCGGTTCAATCCAATTGCAAATCGAGTTATCCGTATTTGGCCTAAGTTTAGGCGGGAAAAGGCATTTGAAGTGACACCAGTGAGTGACAAGTGTCCCCCATTTGTTTCTTTTATATAATATATAGATATAGATGTAGATGTAGATATAGATATAGATATAGATGTTCATTTCTTTTATTAAAAATTCTAAATATTCATTCTTGTTTAGGATTGAACTCGACCTCTTCTTACCTTTTTTTAACAAATATAAGTTTCTATAAACTGTGCTAGTCGTATTTTGGCAAATGTTCGTAGCAAGAAAATAATATCATTTGAATATTAATAATGGAATAAATGTTTATGATTAATTTTTGTTTTTATATATGCATGTAAATCGGAAAACTCAATAAATAATTATCACTATAAAAGCAAAATAGAATTAATGTATTTTAACTAAAATCATGTTTTATAAAAGAAAACAGTTTACAAAAAATAATACAAATACAAAAGCAAAATAGAATAAATATATTTTTAATTAAAAACATAGAATAAATATATTTGAACTAAAACGTGTTTTATAAAAGAAACAGTTTACAAAAACTAATACAAAAGAAATTCAGATATATAAAAAGAAAGTGGAAAAAAGAAAAGGAAATAAATTAACCTTTAATTCTTTTGGGGTGGTTCTCTAGAGAAATCAAAGATGGCGTGGGTAAAATGGCAAAGTGTTGTTGAGCCGTTAAAAGACGGCGGGCTGGGCCTGGGCTCTTTAAGGACTTCAATAAAAGTCTACTTGTCAAATGGGGCCGGAGGTTTCAAACGGAGCAAAAGAGATTATCTTGAAAAGTAATTCTCGGTCTTCATATCTCCCCTAGAAAGTGGGAATTTTTGCCGGCAAAACCAGGAAGAATTGGTTTGTGGAATAATATAATTAAACTGTAAGTCGATCTCCGTGCAAGAACTTGGGTCTGAGCAGTCTAATTAAAGCAGTTTCTTGCGACGGTTCGGAAATCAGATTCTGGCTTGATGTGTGGGCGGGCGATACCAATCTCAAAACGACATTTCCATCTCTATTTAGACTTGAGCGGTCAAAATTCTGCCTTTTAAAGGATTGGGTTGATCTCTTAAGCAGGCCATTGCATTTTACATGGGATTGGTCATCTTCCCATTGAATAATGCAGAAGTGGCTGAGTTTCAAGCTTGAAGCGCCCTCTTGTACAGTGGTGGACCCAAAAATTATTTGTTGGGGGTGTGGAAGAGGCATTCAACCATATTTTAAAGGGATGCGGTCGAGTTTTTTTGGTGGTGTACAGTAATGGGGATGAAGTCTCATTCGTGGACTTCAGGCAAGCAACGTGCTAGACCAAGTCTAAGCTAGAATATCGGCGATAAGTTGCTGGAAGCTAGCACGTGCCTATTTTTCAAACGGTTATGAACGAAGACGTGGGTCTAGCGACATTTTCGGATTTAGTTGTTATTGTTATATTTAAAAGGGTTGATCAAGTGATTTAGTAAATACACATTCGCGTACACACAAAAAAACAAATAGAGAGAGATCACACTCAAACACTCATTGCAAACATACGTTCTTTGTACAACATTTGATCAACATCCGAAGTTGTATTTGATTTTATTAGCTAATATACTCGGTGGTTCATAGTTTTCACCACCCGATGTTTTTATGCCGGCGATCTACTAGTGATCAAGGGATTTTCCTCGTATAAATCATTGTGTATCGTTTACATTTTTGGTTCTATTGTTATTTCACTCAAACAAGCACTCCACCTCACACAAAAAATTGGTTACATTATCCTTAGAGTGATTTTTGACCAAAACAATAAAGACCGCACTGCCAATGTACTTATTGAGTGCAGTGGAAGTGATAGAATTTATTTGGAATCTGCGTTTAAGGGGGCACAAGAAGAAGGAAATTTACATGATCATGCAGCATCATATTATACAACACGTATTAGAACTTTTTATTTAAATTTTATTCAAACATTAATTCGATATTTACAGTTTTTATCAAGTTTTAAAACGTATGGATCTATATGACACGTATATTATGAATTAACTTAAATGTTTATTCAATATTTATCGTTTTTATCAAAATTCCATACATTTATTCAATGTTTTATCGTTGTTTTTAACCGCATTTCAAACATTTATTCAATAATTATCGTTTTAACAAGTTTTATAAAATTTAAGTAACAAACCAAACAAACTAAAATTAACAAACGTTACAAATAGTCAACCGAGATTGTATATATATAAATTAGTTTGTCCACATATAAACAAACAAAAAAGTACAAGTGAATGTTAATACAGGGGAAAGATCCACTAAAAAGTGGATTTTGCCTAAGTAGCCTAAGAAGGATTGTGATGATGACATGTGGCACTCCTAATAAGTAGGAATGGATGGCATTTTGGTCCTTATAAATAGGAGTGAAAATGACATGTGGCACCCCATTTGTTTTTTTAAAAATACAATAAAAAATCTAGTACAAAAAAAATCTAGCACAAAAAATCTAGTAAAAAAAATCTAGCACAAAAAATTTAGTACAAAAAAATATAGCACAAAAAATGTAGTACAAAAAAATATAGCACAAAAAAATTTAGTACAAAAAAATATAGCACCAAAAAATTCAGCAAAAAAAATGTAGTACAAAAAAATCTATCACAAAAAATTGAGGAAAAAAATTTAAGACAAAAAATTCAGCACAAAAATATAGTATAAAAATCCAGCACAAAAATGTTATACAACATAGAAATACAACACATTTTAGTGGATTTTTTTAGTCTTCATATTTTATATAGCAATATGGTACTTAAATTAAAGATAAAAAAACGCTCGATTTTACGGTGAAATTTTTATGAAAAAATAATGTCGTATAAAAAAGTTATGAACGTTTAAAAAATGAGGGTGGAATATGCATGTGACTTGCATGTGGAGAGAGAAAGTACATAAATATGATTTTCCTAAGATACCCTTGCACTCCTTCTTTCTCCTAACTTTCATCTTAACAATTGATTTGAAAAATGAATAGTTAAGATTACTTCTCATCCTACTTAGGCAAAATAAACTTTTTATTTGATCTTTCCCTGTAAATACAATATAAAAAACAAACAACACCCACGACTATGGCAGGCCTAGATCCTGACCTGTCGTGCCCCCATCTGGATACTATGGTAGCGGTGGTACTGGTGGTATAGGGTCGACACCGTCTTTGCGCAACCTAGCCACCCAATCAACTGCTTGATCCTGGCATGTGTGCCATGAGGCAACCTCACGACTCGGTAAATGCGTGGAGGATGTTGTGGCCACTATGGCGGCTCTTGCTACACGTAAGATTGATCCTCAGGCGGTGGCTCCACAACCTCAACGACATGACCGGCATCGCCCGTGACATATGCGAATTGTAACACAAATTTCACCCTAAGGAAGCACAAACTAGTTACACAAGTTAACAGGCAAGCACACATGTCCTATTATAGCATAGTAGATTAGTAGTGGTAAGATATCGAGTATCAATCCATCCATGGAAACAGTGGCTCATGATACTAAAAATATTTTCACCTTTACCCTTTAACTTTCAAAAATGGCACTTATAACCCCTCAACTTTCTAAAGACTTTGTAATCAATTTTAGATGCTTATTTTATGTACGTGTCGGTATGTTAAACATAAGAACGATGTTTACCCGAACTATATGAATTGCCTTCATCCTCATGTTCCCCTTCTACACTATGTTGTCTAAATTCCGAGTTGTTTGACATACCTTTCAAAATAATAATCAAATAAGTCTTAAAATATGATCAATCAAGATAAACATAAGCGTTTATAAACCATCTCTCTAGCATCTTAAAGCATATTATTCTCAGTATCATCCAAAATCAAAACAAATCTAACAATACAATACAATTCGAAACAAAACACACATAAACCTAAATCACCTCATTTCACATCCACTATTCCAATCAACAACTCTATTCAACATAATCCACTATTCCAATCAACAACCCTATTCAAATCATACTGTTTTCAAAAACATTCAAAATCAAACAAATCTTACAGTATATAATCAACCGAGATTAACATAAACGTTTTTAAACGATCTATCTACCCCACTCATCCCAACTTCATACAATAAAATTGCCCATAAAAATTTGGTGTTCCTAGAAGAGGATTTGCATAAACGAGCAAATCCCCCCACCCCTTACATAGTATAAATCGGAAGTCAAAGTGCTTATAAACTCAAAGATTACCTGCAACTTTCTCCAGAAGGTGAAATTTCTTCTTAATCAGACTGTTTTGAAGTGATTGCCGATGAAAATCAAAGATCTAATGGGTGGGTTTGGAACAGGATCATGGAAAGATGATAAAGAGTTATGTTAGAGGAAAGATGGTTTGATTGGTGTGACGGCAGAAGAACCTTTAGATAGGATCTCAAACCTAAATCAGACGGTGTGGGTTTGTGGCGAAGGAGAAGGCGGAGGACTGGAGGAGCGTCTCTAACCCGTGGTTGATGATACTCAACCCTAAAGAACCGTTCCTTCAAAATGTTCAACCCGTATTGACCCGTAGTTACCTTACTTGTGTTTTTAATTAACCCATTTCAAACCTTTTACTTAAATTATTTTACCCAAACCCACCCATTGTATTTTATAAACAACCCAAAAAGACCCATCTCAAAGACTTTGGGTCAGAACTGCCCCCCCTAGTATGTTTTCAAGTTGATTTTTGTTTCTATGTAAAATTGTCTTTTGAGTAGGCTCAGATATAATACTTTATATTTTTTGCTTATTTTATGTACATTTTCAGTTAGTCTACGTTTGGACACAAGTTTTTGTTCTAAAGCGAGCCTGGTCAATTATTATACGTTGTCATTAGACGGTATAAATTCGAGTTACTTTACGTTTCGACGCCGCCACAACGCGTCGTACAATTCTTAACTAAAAAAAACATATGATTTTTATTACGTGCTTATTTTTATGTACGAGTTGATATAGATTCAAGTCGGTTAACGTTTCCACATAAATTTCTTTCTTAAATAAGTCGGGTCAAAAATAAATAATTTTCTTGCTTATTTTTATTTACGTTTTCAATTGGTCTATGTTTTAACGCAAATTTTGTTCAGAATTGATTCGGATGAAATATAATACGCTTTTATTAAACGTTATAAATTTGAGTTACTATACATTTTTGCGCCGCTGCAACACGCGAGGAAATTTACTAGTTTAAAATAATGTAACAATTTACGTATATTTTTTGTGTGGTATAACGGTCGCGCTGTAACGCACCAGTGATAGAAATTAGTATTATATATTTACCATTTACCAACGAATACAATACACTCTGTTTTGCTTTAATTACAAAACTGACAGCTTTGTTTAAAGGCTCTCTTTGTATATCTATGTAATCTAATTGAAGTTTCAGAGGTATTTAACAACACTTATGAATGGAATAAAGATAGGATAACCAAATGAAACAACTGTTTCCTTGATTATGACATTTGTAATTAGGTAACCACAAGACATCAAAGGATCTAGGTCCGAAGGGTTTTTCAAAGGAATTCAAACCCCAAATTACGGACTGGTTATTTCTCACCATTTTTACGCAAATGATGCTTTATTGTTGGGAGAAAGGGATAAGGAAAATGTGAAGAACGTAGCGAGATGTTTGAGAATTTTTTTTTATTTATGTTCGGGCTTAAAGATCAACCTTCAAAAATCTAACATTTACGGGTTGGGGATGGATAATGGAGTAGTGTCAGATATGGCTAAAATGATTGGATGTAAATCGGACTCTATCCCGCTTACTTACTTGGGGATTGTGGTGGGGAACAATGTGAACAGAATTAACAATTGGATACATATTTTTGAGGTTTTGATAAAAGATTATCGGTTTGGAAAGCTAAAACTTTATCGATAGGGGGAGGCTTACGTTAATCAATGCGGTGTTGGAGAGCCTTCCTATTTATTATTTATCATTATATAAGGCTCCGGCCGAGGTCTTCAAAACTCTCGAAGCCAAAATGAGAAAATTTCTGTGGGCGGGTTCTAGTAATAATCATAAAATGAACTGGGTGGCTTGGGATTGGGTCACATGGCCCAAAACAAAAGGTGGTTTGGGTATAAATAGGCTCAAAGAGGTAAATGAGGCTCTTCTAGTAAAATGGGGGTGGAGGTATAGGGTTGAAAACCATAATCTTAAGTGGTGGAAGCTTGCCATTTTAAGAATAATCAAAGGAGCTTTCTTCCGCTCAACGGAAACATTTCGGGGTGTTGGAAGAATGTGGTTAAGTTTATATCTATTAAGAAATTAAATGGGAAGGGGCTAAACCGTTTAATTAGGGGTAAGGTGGGGGATGGAGATGATATTAGATTCTGGATTGACACTTGGGCGGGCAATCTTCCCTTTATGGAAAGATGGTCTCACTTATTTGGTTTGGAGCTTTTTTTAAATGTGCTGGGTCGCTGAGAGAATTGTTACGGATAAGGGAATGATGTCTTTTCTTGGCACTGGTCTAGACAACCTGAGACCGAGATGGAGCTCAAGGAATGGAAGGAATGTTACGAGGTCATCAGATCTGTGAGGCTTTCCAATGATAAATGTTAGGGCATAGATTTGTATAGTTATGGATCATGTATCCTGAAGCGTAGCCTGGATCACTTATCCATAGCGGATGGTGCAGGGACTCAGAGGATCAAGGATCCTTAACATTACTTATGATTTCTAACAATTCTCCACTTGTTAATGCTTATATGCAGGTAATGGACGTAGTGGACTAAATCTCAGCTAGAATCTCGGGAATATTCGTTCAAGATGCCGCACATGTGCTATTTCCACTAAGGACATGGGTAATGAACGTGGGAGCTTCCATATTTTTTACAAAGTTAGTTGTTAGCAAGTTTACCTATTATTTTAAGGGATATTGAGCTGAAAGAACACACGTTTCTCAACACAACACCTCTACTACTCGCTCTCGAACACACACACATTAGAATTCATTGTAACAAGCTCAATATCATCCAAAGTTGTAACCTTTTTTGTGCAATACATTTGGTGATCAGTAGTTTCCATTACCCGAGGGTTTTTATGCCGGAGATCTCATACAGATCAAGGGCTTTTTCCTCGTATAAATCCTTGTGTTCATCGTTGTTTACATTTCGTACTTGTTCACACATTCATTCATCATACCAAGCACTTAACCTCACAAAAATCAGATTTGGTTACATTATCCTTGTGTGATTTTTGACCAAAACAGTTTGGCGCCCACCGTGTGGCAATTGGTGCTTCAATTCTGAAAATTTCGTTCATTTCATTCATTTATGTGCATTACCATCATCCACATGGCTTCTCAGGGAAAAACTACTTCAAGTTCCATGTCGGCGGTTACCTCATCACAGGGAATTCCACCGTTGCCTACTGTTCCCCCTGCATTCCAGAAGAATGCTGAGAATGCTCCGAAGAAGACAACCCCTGTTTTCACAAAACCAACTGTTGTTTCTTCCTCTACACCTACTAACAGTGATCTTTATACTTTGATTTTGCAGATAAAAGGTTACATGCAACAGCAGGATGAAACTAATGGAAGGATCCTTCATGAAATTGATGAAATCAAGAAACTGAAGAAATCAGCGGAGGATCACTCCCCACTAGTGCCCAGGTCGCTGAATTTTGCTACTCCATCATCAACAATCCAGTTTTCCAAAGGATCCAATGTCCAGATTCAAGGATCCTCCAACCTTCAGCATGGATCGCTGGCAATGATGCAGCCTCAAGGATCCTCTATCCTTCGGCAAGGATCACTGGAGTCAGCTCAGCCTCAAGGATCCTTCTACCAACCCGGAGGATCACAGGGAATGTACCAGCCTCATGGATCCTACTTCCAGCATCAAGGAACCTCATCTCAAGTTCAAGGATCCATGGATTATCCTTTAAGGCCTTCTATACCCATGTATCATGGATCCAACATCTTTCAAGATCAAGGATCCTCGAGGAGTCAGCCATCCAGAAGTTTTGAAAAACATGAAGGGGATTTCATCCCTATGCAGACCATTGCTTCATCTGGTCCTACTATTGCACCAGACATGTCTTATCCTAGATACACTTCCGGGATACCGATTCCAAATCAATCAGGAGGTAACAACTACAATACATATTTTGATGCTAACTATGGTTTCATGCAAGATGCAGGGATCAACCAAGCCATGGCCAGAGAGTTACAAAAACTCAAGGATATGATATCCAGCATCCCAGGAGTGGTCAAACCCATTCCTGAGATTCCAGATGAAAGTCATAAAGTGTCTCACTTTGCACCTCCCATATGCAATACTGAGATACCAAAGCGTTTTTAGACCCCCAACATGATGTTATATGATGGTACCACTGATCCAGAAGAGCATGTGGCTCAATACAGGGAAAGAATGGAAATCAACCCCATTCCTGAAAGATTGAAGGAACCCTACTTATGCAAGGGCTTCGGATCCACACTAACTGGATCAGCTTTGAAATGGCTGCTAAGTCTTCCTCCTTACTCAATTACTTCGTTTTCTCATTTAGTTAACTTGTTCAGTAACCAGGATTCAGAGAAAAAGTCAAGGATCCAGGATTCTGAGAAAATTCCTGAAAAAGCTCCTCCACCACCAGTTGATGCTCAAACTATCTATTTGGTCAAAAATCACACAAGGATAATGCAACCAAATCTGATTTTGTGAGGTATGATGCTTGGTTAAATGATCAAGTGTACGTATAATGAATGAACAAAATGAACAATGAACACAAGGATTTATACGGGGAAAAAGCCCTTGATCAATGTATGATCTCCAGCACAAAAAACCTCAGGTGATGGAAACTACCGATCAGCAACTAGATTAAACAAACAATGTTTACAAATCGGGATGATAACAAGCTTGGTACAAGGTTCACTATAGTGCAAAAATGTGTAATCGCCGAGAGTTGTTGAGAGCTCTAGTGTCGTGTAATTGTGCAGCTAATAACTGTTATCTAAACAAGCTTGTAACCCTTGTTTAAAAATAGAAATAGCTAGCTAACTAACTAACAATCCGAAAAAAGTGCAAGTCCCCCACGATCACCATAACGGTCGAAGAACTTGTGCACGTGCTGAATCATGAAGCATATTCCCCTAGAATCTCGGTTGAACAAGTCTTATTCGAATACTCCTGCAAAATAAGTTCAAAAATGAAGGAAACAATTATTAGTGTTAGGATAATAATGAGGATCCTGGATCCTTAGTCCTGCAACGTCTTCTGAGGATCCTTAATTCAAAAAGAACTGAGGATCTGTGATACTGGCTGCCATTGAGGATCCGTGATCCATAAGCTATGAAAATCCATCCCTAACCATTGCCCCCAAAATATGAGGAATTTAATATAACTAGACGAGTCATATTTTCTGCTTGATCTCGAACGAGTTGGTTAGCGAAAAACTAGCCGTTATTATTGGACTAGTCGTTGCGAGGATGACATCAGCGATAAGACTCCCTGCAACAGTCAAGATTATATATACATGATTAGAGATAAGGATCAAAATGCATTTAAATTCGAGACCCATCCCCTTTAAATCTTCATTCAAAGATTTCGACAGGTATCTCTCTACTCCTTCTCTTTAAAATTTCTTCTTTCTACTACTCTGTTTCCCATTTATCCATGAGGAAAATGGTTCTCCGATCCTCCCCTGCAAAGGATCCTAAGAAGGAAAGCCCTCCTAAGAGTCAGGGCATAACAAAGAATCCTTCTACTGAACTTTGTCGTTTCACCGATCCGGAAATTGATCGGTTGCGTCATTGCTTCCCTGAAGGAAACATCTTCAGACCCTTCAACTCTGCTATGAAGAACGATTGCGTGTCTAATGCCTGGATCACTTTTCCTGCAACCCCCTTTTCTGACTGGGTTCAATTATCCTTTTCCAGCTCTAACACAAGCATTCTTCACACTCACAGGCATGTGCTACATACAAGCCATGCCAATGATGTGGAGAGTGCTTTACACACTTGAAAACATCATTGAGCAAGAGGGTGTTGAAATAGGAGTGTCTGAATTGAGTCAATTATACAATCTTGTCGGTCATGGTTCCCATCGTTTTTTGTTTAAACACAAACCCGGTCAGCCACACCCAATTCTGAAAACTACCAAAAACGATCCCCACTGGAAGAATCAATTTTTCTTTGTAAAGAGGAACTCCATCTCGAATGGGAATGACCTCCCCAAAAAGTGGATCACCCAGGGTAGGATATGGGATCCTTAGTCCAGGACCATAGTAGGATTCTTTTTCTGTTAAGGATAACTGATCCTTCTTTTTGTTTCTGTTGTTGTGCAGCTGTCACACTTTCTCACATCCAAGAGTCACCTGCTACAAAGGAAAGGGTTGCTGCTTTCTGGAAGCTTGACCCTGCTGCAAGAACATTTCAAAGCAAAGCAAAGGATATTCAAGAGACCTCAACCGCATCCTACACAATGTCAAGTAAGTATCCATGTTTATGTATAAATAAATATTTAAATGAATATGTAATATAAATACTTATCTGTATTTTGTATTTGTAGGCGCCGAAAAATCCTCAAAATCTGCTTCCAGGTTCAGCGTCAGTGATCTCCAAGAGTTTGCATCCTCTCGTTTCGTCAAGAAGGAACTTGCTGCTAGTACTAGCATCCCAGAGCCCAAAAGCACGAGTACCAAGGGCAAGGGTACAAAAAAGAGAAAGACTTAAGAGCCCACTGAAGGCCTCCCTCTCATCCAACATCAGTTCTTGGAATACACCTCTGAGGTAAGGATAACGTATCCTGAATTTATAATCTTTTGAGGATATAGGATCCTGAATGTTTATCTTCCTTATGCAGAAATTCGCCGAGATCCAAATGCTCATTGATGAACAGGTAGCCGATGTCGAACAGCAGAAACTGGACTTCCAACAGATGTTCCTTGCTAAAGACAAAAAGATCTTCTCCCTCGAGAAGGATATCAACCTGCTGCAGAAGGAACTGGTCATGGCTTAGAATACGGCCCAGAAGGATATGGCTGAAGTCATTGATGGGGCCAAGTTTTTTGCCACAATTTCTATGCTGAAGATCAAACTACAGATGGCTAAGGAGGCTGAGGATCCTGCTTTTGACAGGTCTACTTGGGATCAGGAGGCTTGGAAGCAGAGGCTGGCGGAGCTGGATGATGAGGAAGAAGCTGAGGAGGTCTTGGCACTTGAAGCAGGAAGCAGCAGGTTGAAGGATCCTGAGGTGGAGAATACAGCTGGTGGTGATGACAAGGTGGAAAAGGTGGTGGAGAAGGCAGCTAAGGCGTAGGCTGCCGAAATGGGCGATGATTGATTTATCTAGACGCGGTCGGAGCCCATTTTTTATGGTTTTGTGGTTTTTATTTGATGGTGTTTTCATGGTGAACAATTATGGTTTGTAATAACTCTAAACAATAGTTCTTTAGGTTTAAGGATCATGGATCCTTCAGACAATAGGTTGGATGATAGATGGTGGAGGGATCCTCTGTTTGGGGGATGAAGCCACTATTATCGTGCCGTCTTTATTTTCCTGCATTGCTTAGAACTTGTTAATATGGACACCCTTTACCTACCCCAGCGGACGGGCCACGTTTTGCTGGTAGATGCTCAGGGTAGGTAATATTGACAACCTTTAAAGGGTTAACTATGATAAATAAATAAAACCTTTAACTTTTGGCTATCTTGGCATTGTTCATTTTGCATATATTTACTTGTTAACTGTTATTGTATAATTTAAGAGTTTACAAATTATTGATGTATGTATAAGAATCAGTTTTTGTCAAAAGGTTTAGGATATGATCAAGGATCGAAAAATTTAAAAAGCAGGTTTTCTTTAGGATCATCTATCCTGTTGTCAAAGAATAAGGGTAAAATTGATAAAGCGAGAATAAAATTAGAGTAATTGGGAATCATACCAGAGAATCCAAGTTAGGATCATATATCCTTAATACTTACAATTGTGACAACCCAAAGATAAAACCTGATAAAAAGTTAGGATGCAGGATCCTTAACTGTTTAGCTTTTAGAAACCTGAAATAAAATATAACTTGGGACTAAGCCAATCGTAAAAGAAGATATTAGTATCTGGGGACAAGCCCAACAATCTGGGGACAAGCCCAATAAACTGGGGACGAGCCCAAAACTGGGGACAAGCCCAAAACTGGGGACAAGCCCAAAAGATCTTGTGTAAACTGGAGTATGGCCCGAACTGGCGACTATCCAAACTTAGTGACATGAAAATGCCAAAACCTTAGCTAACGTGAAAACGTTAGAAACCTTAGGAACGGATGTATGGTATGTCTACCATTATACTTAGGATCCTAAATACAGCCAGTACAATGAAATTTTCAGCCCCTAAAGCGAGTACTGGTCCCATTGCCTTTAACTGCATTAGGATAATCGTGCGCTACTGGCGAAGGTGTTAGAACCTGATTCATAGAAGGTAGTGGATACCTTAAACTGGGGACAAGCCCAAAAAAAATGGGGATAAACCCATAAAACTGGGGACAAGCCCATAAAACTTAGGAAACTTCTGTGGATACTCAATCCTTTGTGAAAGATGCACCCATTTCTGCAAAACTCACAACTTAGTGAAAAAGGATAAAGGATCCTGGATCCTTCTCCTTGAGATCAAATAAATTTAAGGATTAGATAAATTAGAATCAAATCATTACCAGAATGAGTATCACATATCCTCTAAGGATCCTTTACGTATACCGGATATGAGGATTATTAAGGATACTGGATCCTTCTTACATGAAGTATCTCTTCAGGTGGACAGCATTCCAACATCTTGGTAGCAAATCACCTTCCATTGTTAATAACCGATATGCCCCCTATCCTGCCTCAGCTTCAATAAGATAGGGGCCTTCCCAATTTGGAGCTAATTTACCATCAGCAGGATTTATGGTATTCTAGAATGCTTTCCTTAACACCATGTCACCAACTTGAAATTTCCTGAGCCTGACATTCTTGTTATAAGTTCCAGCCATCCTTTGTTGATAGCTAGCCAATCTTATCCATGCTAAGTCCCTGAGTTCTTCTATGGTATCCAAGTCTTGAACCAAGTTTTCAGCATTTCCTTCAGGATCACGGATGCTTGTTCTTGCGGTAGGGACTACCATCTCTGTAGGTGTTAGGGCATGAATTTTATGCTAAGGATCATCTATCCTGAGACTGGGCATGGATCACGGATCCTTAACGGATAATCCAGGGAGTCTGAGGATCCAGGATCCTTACTATTATTTATGTTTTTAACAATTGTCACGTTTTTAACGTTTAATGCAGATAATGGACGACATGGACTTAGTCTTTGCTGGAATCTCGAAGAATATGCTTCATATAGGCACGTGCTTGATGAAAAATAACCGTTTTGGAAAACATGGGTGACTTCCACCTTTTTCAGAAAGTTTGTTACTTGATATTTTTCCATCTTTAAAGGGGAAAACAACTCATTTTTAGGCATAATGTCACACCCCGACCGCGTAAAACAACAAACCGCGGCGGAAACGTCGGGGAGTCGAGCAACAAAATTATTTTTTCACAACCATGGTATTAAAAGTTTTGTTTTATTTATTAAACAAGTGGTTACCTTGTCTTAAAGCGAAAGAAACAAAGAGTACATGACATGATTAAACTAATCTTGCTTCATTTTATGTCACTAAGGCACAGGTCCGCCTATGTGTAACTTGATCATTCCTATGCATCAGCTACTGAAAACACATGTGAAAATGTCACACCCCCAAAATCCACCTGCGGAATACCACCGCTTGGAGGCGCGACTGACCAGGATCCAGCCACCAATCATATTGAACAAGCATATAAGTAGTTATAAAAAAATCCAACCAATACAATTGGTGTTCAAACAAAACATAGTTAGGTTGCAAGCGGAAGCATAAGTCTTAAATCAAAACATAAGTTTAATTGTTTCAAAGTTTAACATGGCACACAGTCGTCCATGTCCCACAACGATCCTCCTCCATGCAAGCTCCAGCTAAGAACCTAAGGACCTGCAAAGCATGTAGTAACGAGTCAACAACAAGTTGAGTGAGTTCACGATTGGGTGTTCGTTTTAAGTTGTTTCGAAAACAGTTTCCTTTAGCTGGCATCCTGCCGTGGGGGTTACCCCATAGTTAAAAACGTGACTTGTTTATTCCCGGTTACTCTGGCTATCCAGCCGTGGGGGCTACCCCGTGTTAGTTATCTGGCATTTCGGCCGTGGGGGCTACCCCATGTATACACTAGACTCGTTACCATATCGACTGCTGACTGTAGTCATGTTTAAGTGCCCTGAAACTGTCAATGTCTATCATCATTGACGTGCCCCAGATCCATTAGTTCACGCCCGTCCTCTGCGGCACGGTGTGAGGTTTGTCAGACCTAAATAGCGCTATCTAAATAATGACCCGCTCGCCGTTGGCCCGGCGATTAAGTCGATATAAAAAGGAGGGACTTCATGATAGAGTTTTGGTCTAGTACGAGTTATCTATCCGTGAGGACGAGGAATTTACATTCCTGAACCTTTGCTGTCCTACCCAAGGAGGACGAGGAACCCACGTTCCTTAACCCCAATTCCCGACCCCTGGGAATCCCATGCTTTGTAGAGGGTGTGAACTCACCATGGTTTGCTCAGTAGATACACAGAAAAGTCAAACAAGAAATATTGTGGTCACTCGCGTCCTACCATAGTTGTATCATACAAGTCAGGTTCAAACCACGTATTGCACGTATGTTCTACACGTATGCTAGCACATTGCATGCAAGTTCATCCATGGCAGCCCAAATAATCATTCATAAACAACAGCACGTATAAGGTCCATGCATTAGGCCCAAAGGTCCGGCCCAATTACTTAAGTCCGAAATGAGGTGCAAGTCTAAACAGCGTGTACATGCGTATAGTCTCGAGTCGCAACCAGGCGTTCTCGACTCGCAACCTGAGTCGCAACTGCGGTCTCGAGGTATCATGGTCACGGTCTCGAGTCGCAACAGGACTCGCAATCATGGTCTCGGTTCATGCTGTTTTGGTCTCGAGTCGCAACCGGACTCGTAACTGAGATTTCGAGTCATAAGGTTTGTGTGCTGATCACATGTGGTTTCGAGTTGCAACCAGGTGTTTGCGACTCGCAACTGATGTCGCAACCAGGGGATTTCGACTTATCATGCGGTGGTCTCGAGTCGCAACCGAAGGTCTCGACTGGACATAAGCTGATTCTGCACAGTGTACTATCCAATTGGATTTTGATTTCATGCAACATTATGTACTATCCTCATAAACATGTTTATTTGTCGAACCCTACCCAAAAGCGGATCAAACACATACATTTCAAATATTCATATCATGTTCATATGATATTTAACAAGTTCTTCATACATTCATCATGTTCATCAAACACAACAGCCCTTATTTAAACATATTTTGCATTTTTCGGACAAGAGTTATATTATCTAAACTAGATATCAAGCTCATATTGCAAACCAAGCATTTGTTCTACATCCTCATGAATCGGATAATCATTATCATTCTTTTATCATACAAAATTTATATCTCTACCAAAGATATCAAGTTCATTATAAGGGTCGTAACTAAGCATGTATCATTTAATCACCAAGAGCTCATTAGATCCACAAACACCTTTGTCGTATTCAAACAATAGTCATGGAGCACATTATCACATAATCAATACCCTAATCATGTACGAAACTTAACAAGCACACATATTGTCATATGATTTCATCATGCATAACTATCAACCGAAACATATCACCTTCAACCGAAATATCACACATAACATAAGTCACTAACCGGTTGGAGGAGTAGTGGTGAAAGATGAAGCTTTTCTTGGTGAGCACAAGCTAGTCCGAGAACCCTCTTGCGGTCGGCCGGTTTTGAATCCGAGAATGAAGGAGAGGAAATGTTGTGGTTTAGGGTTTTAGTGAGGGAGAGTGGAGAGTGTGTGTGTTAGAGGAGTATGAGTGGTGTTTGCCCAAAAATGCCAAGTGTGGCTATCACTAAGGTTATATAGTTGTTCCACATGGGTGCACCCTAATGGGTTTTCGAAATGGGCTAAGTGTGTGTGTGTGGCCCAACCGGCCCATATGTTACTGTTCACTCGAGACCACATGGTCTCGAGTCGGGTTCTTGTTGTCTCGGTTCATATAAATACACGCATACGTACAAGCACGACACATAAACATAACACGTAGTCACATAGGATGTTCACTTATATTATTAAACCAACACGTTTACTAGTCACATAACATAGCAAGTAGGTTGTACTAGGATACACGAAAGGTTCTAAATTTCGAGTTGTCACATCATCCCCAAGTTGAAAGAAATTTCGTCCCGAAATTTGGTAGGCACTCACTGAGGAAGCTAGTTAAGTTGTATGGTTTTCCTGGTTTTCCTGGGGTGTCACATCCACCCCCCGTTGATCTGGAATTTCGTCCCGAAATTCCGTAGCTTCGGCCTCAGTAGTGGGTGTACTGTTTGCGAACAGTTGGGGATACTTTTGTTTCATCTGATCTTCGCGCTCCCAGGTGAACTCTGGGCCGCGACGTGAGTTCCAACGAACTCGAACGAGAGGTATTCTAGTGCTCTTGAGGACCTTAACATCCCGGTCCGTGATTTCGACTGGTTCCTCGACGAATCGTAACTGTTCGTCGATAGTGAGTTCCTTCAGAGGAACTACGTGGGTCTCATCTGACGGACACTTCTTCAGATTCGACACGTGAAAAACGTTGTGAACTGCACCGAGTTCCGCTGGTAAGTTTAGTCTGTAGGCCACCCTGCCTATTTTCTCAATGACTTCGAAAGGTCCAACGTATCGTGGGTTAAGTTTACCGCGTTTACCAAAACGAACCACATCCTTCCAGGGTGAAACTTTGAGTAGTACCCGCTCCCCAACCTGGAGCTCAAGTGGTTTCCTGCCCATGTCGGCGTAAACTTTCTGACGTTCGCGAGCTGCCGTCATGCGTTTTCGTATTTGAGCAATTTGTTCGGTCGTGTCTACCACATATTCTGGACCAGTGATCTGACTATCTCCCACCTCTGCCCAGCAAAGAGGTGACCGGCATTTACGTCCGTACAATGCCTCAAATGGAGCAGCTTTAATGCTGGTGTGGTAGCTGTTATTGTACGAGAATTCCACAAGTGGCAGATGCTTTTCCCAGCGGTTGCCAAAGTCGATTACACATGCACGAAGCATGTCTTCTAAGGTTTGAATAGTGCGCTCGGACTGCCCGTCCGTCTGAGGGTGATACGCTGTGCTCATATCTAATCGTGAGCCAAAGGATTTGTGCATCGCTTGCCACAGCTCTGAAGTAAAACGCGCATCTCGATCTGAGATAATAGAGGTGGGCACGCCGTGCCTCGAAACAACTTCCTTAAGGTAAATTCCTGCGAGCGTGGAGAATTTATCCGTCTCTTTGATAGCCAAGAAGTGTGCAGATTTTGTGAGTCGATCCACGATCACCCAAATAGTATCGTTCCCGCGCTGGGATCTAGGCAGGCCAGTGACAAAATCCATGGAAATTTGCTCCCATTTCCATTGAGGTATCTCTGGTTGTTGGAGTAGGCCTGATGGTTTCTGGTATTCCGACTTGACTCTCGCACAAGTCAAACACTTGCTGACGTAGGTCGCTATGCGGGCCTTCATGCTAGGCCACCAATACGTAGTTTTGATATCGTGGTACATTTTATCCGAACCAGGATGCACCGAGTAACGGGACTTGTGTGCTTCGTCCATCACAAGCTCTCGTAGGTTGCCATAGAGTGGGACCCAAATGCGTCCCGTTACGTAGTAAGCACCGTCTTCCTTTTGTTCTAATCGTTGCCTTGATCCGCGTAGGGCTTCAGCCCTGACGTTTTCTGGTTTCAGTGCTTCTATCTGAGCAGCTCGTATCTGGGGAGGGAGACTAGAGTGGATCGTGAGTTGTAAAGCTCGTACGCGCTTAGGCGCAGTGTCCTTCCGACTGAGGGCGTCAGCCACAACATTGGCCTTGCCCGGGTGATACCTGATCGAGCACTCGTAGTCATTCAGCAGCTCGACCCATCGTCGTTGTCGCATATTCAGTTCCTTCTGCTTGAAGATATGCTCGAGGCTCCTGTGGTCGGTGTAGATGGCGCACTTGGTACCATACAGGTAATGCCGCCATAATTTAAGTGCAAAAACAACAGCTCCCAGCTCTAAATCGTGTGTAGTGTAGTTCTTCTCTTGAACTTTAAGTTGGCGTGAGGCGTAGGCTATAACTTTATCTCGTTGCATCAACACGCAACCAAGACCCTGAATTGATGCGTCGCAGTAGACCACGAAGTCGTCTGTGCCTTCCGGCAAGGAAAGGATAGGTGCGCTACAAAGTCTATCCTTTAGGTGCTGAAATGCCAACTCCTGTGCGTTTCCCCAGTGATAAACAACGCCCTTCTGCGTTAGTGAGGTGAGAGGCTGTGCAATCTTAGAAAAATCCTTTATGAATCTCCGGTAGTATCCCGCCAAACCCAAGAATTGGCGAATTTCCTTTGGTGTACGAGGTGCAGGCCAGTTCTTAATCGAGTCTATCTTGGATGGATCAACGTGAATCCCATCCTTGTTTACCACGTGGCCTAGGAAATGGACTTCTCGAAGCCAGAAGTCGCATTTCGAGAACTTTGCATAAAGCTGTTCTGTTCGAAGGAGTTCCAGAATAAGTCGCAGATGCTGCTCGTGTTCCTCCTGACTCTTGGAATAGATCAGGATGTCGTCGATGAAGACTATAACGAACTCGTCCAGGTAAGGCTTGCACACTCGGTTCATCAAGTCCATGAAAACCGCAGGTGCGTTCGTCATCCCAAAAGGCATGACCAAAAACTCATAGTGCCCGTATCGAGTTCTGAAAGCTGTTTTGGAGACGTCCTCTCCCCGGACTCTCAGTTGGTGATAACCCGATCTCAAATCGATCTTCGAATAGTAGCTCGACCCTTGCAGCTGGTCGAACAAGTCGTCGATACGTGGTAGAGGATAACGATTCTTCACCGTCACCTTGTTGAGTTCCCGGTAGTCGATGCACATTCTGAAAGTACCGTCCTTCTTCTTTACAAATAATACTGGAGCTCCCCAGGGCGATGAGCTAGGACGAATAAAACCCTTATCCAAGAGTTCTTGTAGTTGCGTGGAGAGTTCTTTCAACTCTGATGGGGCTAAACGATAAGGTGCACGGGCTATGGGCGCAGCTCCAGGAGCTAGTTCGATCTGAAACTCGACTTGGCGATGAGGCGGAAGACCAGGTAATTCCTCAGGAAATACCTCTGGATAATCGCGTACCCCTGGAAAATCTTCTATCTTCTTCTCTTTTTCTGAGGGGTCAGTAACGAGAGCCAAAATGGCAGTGTGGCCCTTTCGCAAGTACTTTTGGGCCTTAAGGAGAGAAATGACGTTCTCAACAGCACTCCTCTTGTCGCCATGAATCATGAGAGGTTCACCATTGGGACCTGGAATACGGACAACCTTCTTGTTGCAAAGAATCTCTGCTCGGTGTTGGGATAACCAATCCATCCCAATGACAACGTCGAAACTACCCAAGACAATAGGAATGAGGTCGATAGAGAAGGTCTGGTCAGCGAGAATAAGTTTACAACCCTTGACTAGGTGTGTGGCTTCTAAACTCTTACCATTTGCTAGCTCTACGGTGTGCTTGTTGTTCAAAGGTGTTGGAATACGCTTAAGCATTCGACTAACTTCTAGTGACACGTAGCTAGTATCGGCACCCGAATCAAATAAAACTGAAACATAAAAGTCGTCGAGAAGGAACTTACCCGCCACAACATTGGGGTCATTCCTTGCTTCACCTTGGCCAATCACAAACACCCGCCCCCTGGCGCCATTGTTGTTGTTGTTCCCATTGTTACCATTCCCTTGATTGTTGTTATTGTTGTTGTTGTTCTGGTTCCTGTTCAGTTGGGGACAATCTCTCTTGAAGTGGCCCTCAGCTCCACACTGAAAGCACCCTTTGTTATCAACTTGCTGCTGCTGCTGGCGCTGGTTCTGTTGAGCTTGCTGACGATTCTGATTGGCGGGGTATAAGCTCCTGCAATCCTTTGCAGCGTGACCAGGCTTGTTGCACCGATGACAGTTGCCCCTGGTGCATGGTCCGCTGTGGTGCAGGCTGCAGCGATTGCATTTGGGGTGATTCCCTTTGTACCCACCATGGCTTTGACCACCAGTCGATTGCTGATTAGGGCTCTTGTAGTCATCAGTTTTCCTCTGCTGAGACTGGGACTGAACAGAAGTCGAACCCTTACTTGAAGTTCCATCCCATTTCCGTTTGTTGTCACTAGAGGCACCAGAAGTAGTTGCAGCACCTATGCGTTTTGGTAATTTGTTCTGCTCCACCGCTTGGTCCGTGAGACGGTGAGCCAACTGAATAGTTTGCTGGTAGGTGGCGAGGTTTGCCGAAGTCACATAACTTTGGATTTCCGGCACTAAGCCCTGAAGAAATAGTTCGATGCGTTTGATGGGAGGATCCACCATAGTAGGGCACAGAATTGCCAGTTCGTTCGACCTTTTCACATAAGCCTCAATTCCGGACCCCGTCATCTTGAGGTTGAAGAACTCCACTTCTAGTTTGTGAATCTCATCACGACTGCAGTATTCCTCCTTGATCATCTCTTTAAAATTTTCCCATGGGGTGGCGTTGGCAGCAACCAACCCCAACATCTGAACCTGAGCGTTCCACCAAGTGAGGGCTAAACCCTCGAGAGTACCAGTAGCGTACTTCACCCTGCGCGCCTCAGGGCATTCGCACATTTCGAACACAGATTCTAGCTTCTCAAACCAGTGTAGGAGACCTACTGCTCCTTCAGTGCCGCTAAAAGTAGTTGGTCGGCAGTCCATGAAAGTCTTAAAAGTGCACACGGGTGGCTGAACGTGCTGACCTATCGTAGGTGAAAGAAAAGACAGAGTTTAACACAAAGGTTGGTTCACGAGAGTGGGATCCTAAAGATCCTAGAATGAGTTCAGACTGCAGGATATACCTCCTGCGTGTGCAGCTGCAAGTGCTGCGGCAACTCGTTCGTTGATCAGAGCCGTCAACTGGGCTTGTGTCAGGTTAACGCGTCCAAACATGATCTTCATATCAAGAAGAACGTGAGTGAGAGGGGTTCGCGAAAGTGCGATGTCAGGAGCGAGTAAGTACACACGTGTTCAACCAACAGTAGTTATTCTAACCAAGCATACCATGAGCAATGTACTATGTACTAGCAAGTAGGCAATATACACAGACCATATCACCTAGAATGTCGAGCCTTGCATGTGGAGTGAAGCGTCGTTGTGGACCGTTGAGCACTGTACAGGTTATAGTCTGGTTTTAACAAAAACGTTTTCCCCTTTATTAAAACCAAGTTCACTATAACCAATGGCTCTGATACCAATCTGTCACACCCCCAAAATCCACCTGCGGAATACCACCGCTTGGAGGCGCGACTGACCAGGATCCAGCCACCAATCATATTGAACAAGCATATAAGTAGTTATAAAAAAATCCAACCAATACAATTGGTGTTCAAACAAAACATAGTTAGGTTGCAAGCGGAAGCATAAGTCTTAAATCAAAACATAAGTTTAATTGTTTCAAAGTTTAACATGGCACACAGTCGTCCATGTCCCACAACGATCCTCCTCCATGCAAGCTCCAGCTAAGAACCTAAGGACCTGCAAAGCATGTAGTAACGAGTCAACAACAAGTTGAGTGAGTTCATGATTGGGTGTTCGTTTTAAGTTGTTTCGAAAACAGTTTCCTTTAGCTGGCATCCTGCCATGGGGGTTACCCCATAGTTAAAAACGTGACTTGTTTATTCCCGGTTACTCTGGCTATCCAGCCGTGGGGGCTACCCCGTGTTAGTTATCTGGCATTTCGGCCGTGGGGGCTACCCCATGTATACACTAGACTCGTTACCATATCGACTGCTGACTGTAGTCATGTTTAAGTGCCCTGAAACTGTCAATGTCTATCATCATTGACGTGCCCCAGATCCATTAGTTCACGCCCGTCCTCTGCGGCACGGTGTGAGGTTTGTCAGACCTAAATAGCGCTATCTAACTAATGACCCGCTCGCCATTGGCCCGGCGATTAAGTCGATATAAAAAGGAGGGACTTCATGATAGAGTTTTGGTCTAGTACGAGTTATCTGTCTGTGAGGACGAGGAATTTACATTCCTGAACCTTGGTTGTCCTACCCAAGGAGGACGAGGAACCCACGTTCCTTAACCCCAATTCCCGACCCCTGGGAATCCCATGCTTTGTAGAGGGTGTGAACTCACCTTGGTTTGCTCGGTAGATACACAGAAAAGTCAAACAAGCAATATTGTGGTCACTCGCGTCCTACCATAGTTGTATCATACAAGTCAGGTTCAAACCACGTATTGCACGTATGTTCTACACGTATGCTAGCACATTGCATGCAAGTTCATCCATGGCAGCCCAAATAATCATTCATAAACAACAGCACGTATAAGGTCCATGCATTAGGCCCAAAGGTCCGGCCCAATTACTTAAGTCCGAAATGAGGTGCAAGTCTAAACAGCGTGTACATGCGTATAGTCTCGAGTCGCAACCAGGCGTTCTCGACTCGCAACCTGAGTCGCAACTGCGGTCTCGAGGTATCATGGTCACGGTCTCGAGTCGCAACAGGACTCGCAATCATGGTCTCGGTTCATGTTGTTTTGGTCTCGAGTCGCAACCGGACTCGTAACTGAGATTTCGAGTCATAAGGTTTGTGTGCTGATCACATGTGGTTTCGAGTTGCAACCAGGTGTTTGCGACTCGCAACTGATGTCGCAACCAGGGGATTTCGACTTATCATGCGGTGGTCTCGAGTCGCAACCGAAGGTCTCGACTGGACATAAGCTGATTCTGCACAGTGTACTATCCAATTGGATTTTGATTTCATGCAACATTATGTACTATCCTCATAAACATGTTTATTTGTCTAACCCTACCCAAAAGCGGATCAAACACATACATTTCAAATATTCATATCATGTTCATATGATATTCAACAAGTTCTTCATACATTCATCATGTTCATCAAACACAACAGCCCTTATTTAAACATATTTTGCATTTTTCGGACAAGAGTTATATTATCTAAACTAGATATCAAGCTCATATTGCAAACCAAGCATTTGTTCTACATCCTCATGAATCGGATAATCATTATCATTCCTTTATCATACAAAATTTATATCTCTACCAAAGATATCAAGTTCATTATAAGGGTCGTAACTAAGCATGTATCATTTAATCACCAAGAGCTCATTAGATCCACAAACACCTTTGTCGTATTCAAACAATAGTCATGGAGCACATTATCACATAATCAATACCCTAATCATGTACGAAACTTAACAAGCACACATATTGTCATATGATTTCATCATGCATAACTATCAACCGAAACATATCACCTTCAACCGAAATATCACACATAACATAAGTCACTAACCGGTTGGAGGAGTAGTGGTGAAAGATGAAGCTTTTCTTGGTGAGCACAAGCTAGTCCGAGAACCCTCTTGCGGTCGGCCGGTTTTGAATCCGAGAATGAAGGAGAGGAAATGTTGTGGTTTAGGGTTTTAGTGAGGGAGAGTGGAGAGTGTGTGTGTTAGAGGAGTATGAGTGGTGTTTGCCCAAAAATGCCAAGTGTGGCTATCACTAAGGTTATATAGTTGTTCCACATGGGTGCACCCTAATGGGTTTTCGAAATGGGCTAAGTGTGTGTGTGTGGCCCAACCGGCCCATATGTTACTGTTCACTCGAGACCACATGGTCTCGAGTCGGGTTCTTGTTGTCTCGGTTCATATAAATACACGCATACGTACAAGCACGACACATAAACATAACACGTAGTCACATAGGATGTTCACTTATATTATTAAACCAACACGTTTACTAGTCACATAACATAGCAAGTAGGTTGTACTAGGATACACGAAAGGTTCTAAATTTCGAGTTGTCACATCATCCCCAAGTTGAAAGAAATTTCGTCCCGAAATTTGGTAGGCACTCACTGAGGAAGCTAGTTAAGTTGTATGGTTTTCCTGGTTTTCCTGGGGTGTCACATCCACCCCCCGTTGATCTGGAATTTCGTCCCGAAATTCCGTAGCTTCGGCCTCAGTAGTGGGTGTACTGTTTGCGAACAGTTGGGGATACTTTTGTTTCATCTGATCTTCGCGCTCCCAGGTGAACTCTGGGCCGCGACGTGAGTTCCAACGAACTCGAACGAGAGGTATTCTAGTGCTCTTGAGGACCTTAACATCCCGGTCCGTGATTTCGACTGGTTCCTCGACGAATCGTAACTGTTCGTCGATAGTGAGTTCCTTCAGAGGAACTACGTGGGTCTCATCTGACGGACACTTCTTCAGATTCGACACGTGAAAAACTTTGTGAACTGCACCGAGTTCCGCTGGTAAGTTTAGTCTGTAGGCCACCCTGCCTATTTTCTCAATGACTTCGAAAGGTCCAACGTATCGTGGGTTAAGTTTACCGCGTTTACCAAAACGAACCACACCCTTCCAGGGTGAAACTTTGAGTAGTACCCGCTCCCCAACCTGGAGCTCAAGTGGTTTCCTGCCCATGTCGGCGTAAACTTTCTGACGTTCGCGAGCTGCCGTCATGCGTTTTCGTATTTGAGCAATTTGTTCGGTCGTGTCTACCACATATTCTGGACCAGTGATCTGACTATCTCCCACCTCTGCCCAGCAAAGAGGTGACCGGCATTTACGTCCGTACAATGCCTCAAATGGAGCAGCTTTAATGCTGGTGTGGTAGCTGTTATTGTACGAGAATTCCACAAGTGGCAGATGCTTTTCCCAGCGGTTGCCAAAGTCGATTACACATGCACGAAGCATGTCTTCTAAGGTTTGAATAGTGCGCTCGGACTGCCCGTCCGTCTGAGGGTGGTACGCTGTGCTCATATCTAATCGTGAGCCAAAGGATTTGTGCATCGCTTGCCACAGCTCTGAAGTAAAACGCGCATCTCGATCTGAGATAATAGAGGTGGGCACCCCGTGCCTCGAAACAACTTCCTTGAGGTAAATTCCTGCGAGCGTGGAGAATTTATCCGTCTCTTTGATAGCCAAGAAGTGTGCAGATTTTGTGAGTCGATCCACGATCACCCAAATAGTATCGTTCCCGCGCTGGGATCTAGGCAGGCCAGTGACAAAATCCATGGAAATTTGCTCCCATTTCCATTGAGGTATCTCTGGTTGTTGGAGTAGGCCTGATGGTTTCTGGTATTCCGACTTGACTCTCGCACAAGTCAAACACTTGCTGACGTAGGTCGCTATGTGGGCCTTCATGCTAGGCCACCAATACGTAGTTTTGATATCGTGGTACATTTTATCCGAACCAGGATGCACCGAGTAACGGGACTTGTGTGCTTCGTCCATCACAAGCTCTCGTAGGTTGCCATAGAGTGGGACCCAAATGCGTCCCGTTACGTAGTAAGCACCGTCTTCCTTTTGTTCTAATCGTTGCCTTGATCCGCGTAGGGCTTCAGCCCTGACGTTTTCTGGTTTCAGTGCTTCTATCTGAGCAGCTCGTATCTGGGGAGGGAGACTAGAGTGGATCGTGAGTTGTAAAGCTCGTACGCGCTTAGGCGCAGTGTCCTTCCGACTGAGGGCGTCAGCCACAACATTGGCCTTGCCCGGGTGATACCTGATCGAGCACTCGTAGTCATTCAGCAGCTCGACCCATCGTCGTTGTCGCATATTCAGTTCCTTCTGCTTGAAGATATGCTCGAGGCTCCTGTGGTCGGTGTAGATGGCGCACTTGGTACCATACAGGTAATGCCGCCATAATTTAAGTGCAAAAACAACAGCTCCCAGCTCTAAATCGTGTGTAGTGTAGTTCTTCTCGTGAACTTTAAGTTGGCGTACTTTTATCCCATTTAAACAAACCAAATGTCATACCAAATGTAAGCATGTTATGTGAAAACAATGTACTAAGTATGCAAAAATGAACATACAGAGCATGAATATAATGTAAATCAATGTGTACATATGCTGAAATGAACATATGAAACAAATGTGTTAATGAAATCAATGTACTAGCATGTTAATTTAACCATACATAGCATAAAACATGGATGAAATCATGTACTATATGTGTACTAATGAATATAGCAAGTATATGATATGAAAACATGAAAAGCATGAAAGTAACAAGTAGGCACATGTGTTCCACCCCAAAACAATTTGAAAACAGTAAAAGAGGGGTCTATGTACTCACTTGAGAGTGCTTAGAAGTCCTTGAATAACAACCAAGCAATGCTAGAAGATCACGGAATCAATCGGCACCTAATATAGGTAACTATGTTAATAAACTGGACCTAAATCGAAGGATGAGGTAGGATGAGGTTTCGTAAACCAAATGAGTATCGGAACTCATATGATATGATTTAACAAAGCCTACATTCTACATCGAAACCATCCTAGGTGCTTACGACCCATTACGGCTCGTTTTGGTAGCTTATGCTACTTTAACGTGTCGTTCGCGTAAAACGCGTTCGGACCGCCTAACTAGTTCTATGACAAGTATTATATGCCTTAACATGTCTAATAATGTTGCCTAATCAGTTTAGATGTCAAAATTTAAGTTACATATGCTTAAAATGAATTTATGCGTAAAAAGGGCATTTTGGTCATTTTCCTAAGGCATATAAACTACCTATCATACAACTAACTAAACATAGTGACCATAAGGTATAACCTCGGAAGGTTATTCCCTATACAACTATGGTCACAAAATGTGTTTGATCGGATCCTAATGATCGACCAAACGGGTCGGGTTCGAAAGTCTAAGCGGTTGTTTAGACCACTTATCTTACGACCCTATATAAGCACTAAACTAAAAGTGACGAGTTAAACATGTTAAAACATGTTTAACGAAGTTAGAAAACAAGTTTGATATCAAAACAAAGGGTTTTGATACTTAAGAATAGTTTGGTTACAAAATACGCATAAACGCGCATTTTGACCGAAACTATGACTCGTCACTATGCCTAAATAACGTGGTAATCAGTAGGTATAGTCACAAAGGACTATGACCATCGTGATTACGCTCACGTTGCGAAGTTCAAACGAACTTCATGTTGACTATTGACCGGTCAAAGCAGAAAGTCAAACATTGTTTGACTTTTACGCTTAAAAATGCATAAAAGCATGAAAGAAACTTACAAAAGGTCCAAGCAATGGAGATTTTGATCTAGAATGCTCAGGTATGAAGTGGGAAACTCCAACTTAGAGCAAACAATCAGATCAAGTGTGAATTGAAAATGAAAAACATGGGGGTATTTATAGATTTTGGGCCACCGTTAGGATCGTTCATCGATAAACGAGCTTCAATCTGAGTCTTACATGTGTGCATATTGTTTTATAATACCATGGGTGCCTCAAAACAAGCCCATAGACTCAAAGAAACCATTTGCAAACAAGGGAAACAGCTGGAACATGCTGGAATCAGATTCTGGCTGATCTGATGTTCTCACGCGCCCCGCATAAGTAGAGGCTTCAGCTTACGCGCCCTCCTAAGGGATGTTTGGCAGATTGGCAGAAATGGTTCCTGAATGTCCGAAACTTGGTTTTCGATGCATTTTTGACACGTTTAAGCCCCGTTAACCCCATTTCAAGGCTTTAAAATGAAGTTAAAGTATAGGGAACTTAAAATATGCTCAAAAATATCTCAGATGTCGGTTTGTTTGGCCGTACGGTTGCGTTGTTCGGTTAATTATGACGAAACACGAACGGACGCGAATAACAATCCAAATTGCGCGACGAATGGAATTTTATTATGCCAATCACTAAAATAAAATATGTTAATGATTACATAAATTTTTGGATTTCCGGATATGTTCAGAACGTACGTTATGCGCGAAAATGCAAACTTATGCAGTTTTTGACGCTTTTAGTCCCTGATTAACCCAAAAGTTTATTTTTGCACACCGAACCCCTCAAAGCCTATTTCTAAGCCATGTAAAGGATAATTATGGTATGTTTAACTTATGGTCATGTTCCAGAATGTTCGTTATAGTACTAATCGACATACTTTCGCAGTTTGTCGAAAATAGTCCCTGTAAGTGAATAAACTTGATTTTGCCATACCAAAGCCTTCAAAACTTATTTCTAAGTTATGTAAAGGTTATTTAAGGTATGTTAAGCATATATTGATGTTTTAGAGTGTTCATCACGTTAAACTGATTACGTTTACGCATCGATTTGCGTATAACTCTCCAGAAAGCGATATAGAGTTTGAAATTGAACGAAAATCAAAACATGCAAAATGTCAAACATAAATAAACAAACATTGGGGTCAAATAACATTGTTTTATTGATAATTGAACTATTTAGAGTCTATACAATGATTACAAGTACATTTGTCACAGTCTCCCCTACTTGTGGAAATTTCGTCCCGAAATTTATGTAGAGGAAACTTGTGAGAATAGATGTGGATATTTCGCCTTCATTTGATCTTCACGTTCCCAAGTAAATTATGGTCCATGTTTAGATTCCCAGCGAACTTTGACAAGTGGAATGCGCTTGCGTTTGAGCCATTTGACTTCATGTTCCATGATTTCCACAGGTTTTTCAACAAAATGCATCGTGTCATCAACAAAAATTTCATCAAGTGGTATGTGGAGGTTCTCATCAGCTAAACACTTCTTGAGATTGGACACGTGAAAAGTTGGATGAACATTTCCAAGTTCAGGAGGTAACTCAAGTCTATAGGCTACCTTTCCGATTCTTTCGACGTTCTTGAACGGTCCAACATATCTAGGTGTAACTTTTCCTGTCTTTCCAAATCTGATCACACCTTTCCAAGGTGAAACCTTGAGTAGAACGCGATCACCGACTTGAAATTCCAAGGACTTGCGTCGTCGGTCTGCGTAACTCTTTTGACGGCTTTGAGCTGTCTGAAGGTTATCGCGAACTTTCTTAACCTTATCTGTTGTTTCCAGAATGAGGTCAGGTCCAGTAAGTTGAGCCTCACCGATCTCATTCCAGCAGACTGGTGAATGACATTTTCGACCATAGAGAGCTTCGAAAGGAGCCATGTTGATGCTGGAGTGATAACTATTGTTGTAGGAGAATTCAATCAATGGAAGATACGAATCCCAACTACCACCAAAATCGATCACACAAGCTCTAAGCATATCCTCCAATGTCTGGATTGTTCTCTCAGATTGACCATCCGTTTGCGGATGATAAGCTGTGCTCAAATTAAGTTGGGTTCCCATAGCAGATTACATGGTCCTCCAAAAGCGAGATGAGAATCGAGCATCTCTGTCCGAAATAATGTTCAGAGGAACACCATGTCGGGATACAATCTCATCCACATAGATTTTAGCCAGCTTGTCGGCAGATAGATCCTCATGGATCGGCAAGAAATGCGATGACTTGGTAAGACGATCAACAACTACCCAAATAGCATCATGACCTTTCTTAGTGCGCAGAAGTTTGGTAATAAGATCCATAGCAATGTTTTCCCATTTCCAAACTGGAATCTCTGGTTGCTCCAATAATCCAGAGGGATGTTGATGTTCAGCCTTAACCTTAAGACAAGTAAGGCATTTAGATACGTACAAGGCAATGTCTTTCTTCATACCAGGCCACCAATACTGAGTACGAAGATCCTTATACATTTTATCTGCACCAGGATGAATTGAATAATGAGACTTATGAGCTTCATCCATAAGCAAGGTGTGGAGATTGTCTTGACTTGGAACCCACAAACGGTCCATGAAATAATACAATCCATCGTCTTTTAGCTTGAGATCAGGCTTAATATGAAATGGTAATTCCTTACTCATTAAATCTTGTGTAACACAAGTATGTTGAGCCTGAGAAATGCGAGTTTGAATATCAGATCGAACTCAAACACAATGAAGCTTGACATGCTCTTTACGACTCAATGCATCGGCTACGACATTTGCCTTACCAAGATGGTAGCGAATTTCGTAGTCATAGTCATTTAGAAGTTCAACCTAACATCGTTGCCTCATGTTAAGTTCTTTTTTATTGAAAATATACTGAAGACTTTTGTGGTCATTGAAAACCACACATTTTGTACCATACAAATAGTGTCTCCAGATTTTGAGAGCGAATACAACTGCACCTAACTCAAGATCATGAGTCGTGTAGTTCTTCTCGTGAACCTTCAACTGTCTCGATGCGTAAGCTATGAATTTGTTCCTTTGCATAAGAACACAGTATACGACAAAATCATCATTGCCCTCAGGTAAGGATAGAATAGGCGCATTGCAGAGTTTCTGTTTCAAGGTCTGAAAAGCTTCTTCCTGTTTGAATCCCCATTCAAATGGTTTGTTCTTCTGAGTTAATGCATTTAGAGGAACTGCAATCTTGGAGAAGTTTTCGATGAAGCGGCGGTAATAACCCGCGAGACCAAGAAATGAACGAACATCGGTGGGTGTAGTAGGTGTATCCCAATCCTTAATCGCACTGATCTTGGAGGGATCTACATGAATACCTTGTTCGTTGATGATATGTCCCAAAAATTGAACTTCTTTAAGCCAAAATTCACACTTAGAAAATTTAGCAAAAAGTTGCTCTTTCTTTAGGAGTTCCATGGTAAGACGAAGATGTTGCTCATGATCGGCTCGAGTCTTAGAATAAATCAAGATGTCATCAATGAAAACGATGATGAACTTATCTAGATAAAGCTTACAAACCCTATTCATCAAGTCCATGAAAACAGCAGGAGCATTAGTCAAACCGAATGGCATAACTGTGAACTCATAATGCCCATATCTAGTGCGGAATGCAGTTTTGGGAATATCTTCTTCATGCACACGAAGTTGATGATACCCAGAACGTAGATCACTCTTTGAAAAACAGGTAGCACCCTGTAATTGATCAAAGAGATCATCAATGGGAGGTAGGGGATATCGATTTTTTATGGTAAGCTTGTTAAGCTCATGATAATCGATGCACATTCTGAAAGATCCATCCTTCTTCTTGACAAAAAGGACGGGAGCACCCCAAGGTGAAAAGCTAGGAGGAATGAAACCTTTGTCAGAAAGCTCTTGAAGCTGCTTAGATAACTCTCGCATCTCCGACGGTGCAAGACGATACGGAGATCTAGCGATAGGATTTGCACCAGGTACTAGACCAATACGAAACTCAACTTGGCGTGCTGGGGGTAAACTAGGTAATTCTTCAGGAAACACTTCAGGATAATCCCGAACAACAGGGATATCTAAAATAGACTTACCTTTGCCTTTATCTGCTACAACATGTGCCAAGAAGGCCACATAGTTCTTTCGCAGATACTTCTGAGCTTGAAAACAAGACATAAGCTTGAGGCTACTAGCAGGTTTCTCACCACGAACCTCTAAAATCTCCCCAGTCGAAAGCGGCACACGAACAATCTTCTCAAAACAAACTACCTCTGCGCGATGTTTGGCCAACCAATCCATTCCCACTATAATGTCGAAGCTTCCAAGTTGCATAGGCGTGAGGTTGATAGGAAAAAGATGCTTATTTAGGTTCAACTGACAGTTTCGAAGAGCAGAATCGAGAACAACGGGTTCACCACTAGCTACCTCTACTGTCAAGGGCTTTCCTAGTTTTGTTCTAGTCATGCATAGCAAAGGCTCGAAAGATAAAGACACAAAACTCTTATCGGCACCCGAATCAAACAGAATAGAAGCAAGCTGATTATTAACAAAGAACGTACCCTTCACCACCTCGTTGTCTGCTCGCGCCTCGTTTGCGTTCACGTTGAAGACTCGCCCACGAGCCTGAGCCTTATTCGCATTGGCTAACCTCCGACACTGATTGCGATATTGGGTCAAATCCCCACAATTGTAGCACGAACCAGGAGTATAGTGAGGTCGTGCAGCTTCAGCCTGTTGAGCAGGCGGCTGAGTAGCTTGCTGAGCTGGGTTACGAGCAGCAGCTTGATTTGGAGCAAAACGGCAAACATCGGCAAGATGACCCGATTTTCCATAATTAGCACATAAACGACATTGAACTTGTGGTTGATGGTGACTATTGCATCTGTTGTACAACGGTGCATTACCAGCATACTGTCTCTTTACTGGTGGTTGTGCGGGTTGGTTGGGAGCTGCCTGGTTGGCTTGAGCAGTAACAATGAAATTCTGAGAAGCCTTGCGCTTCTCAGACCTCCTTGTAGACCCAGTTTTCTTACCCTTCTTGTTCTCACCGTTATCAGACGACTGTTTCTTATCCTTGTCACCTTTCTTATGCAGCTTCCCCTTTCTGATCTGCGACTCAGTCAAAGTTGCAGGTAACTCGATTGCCTGACGAACTGTGGTAGGGTTGCTACCGGTGAGGATGTCTTGCACGGAGTCAGGTAAGCCATCAACATATCTCTCGATAGCTTTCTCGAGTGGGGTAACCATTGTAGGGCATAACAAACTTATCTCTTCGTACCTGTCGGTATAAGCCCGATGTTCACCACTATCCTGCTTCAGGTCATCAAACTCTCTTTCTAACGCCCTCTGTTCATGACGAGGACATAATTCCCTCATCATTAAAGCCCTAAGCTCTGCCCAGGTCTGTGCTAAAGCGACATCAGCACCACGATCCCTCATGACTCCATTCCACCAAGTAAGAGCCCTCTTTTGAAACACACTAGAAGCGAACTCGACCTTGCGATTATCAGGACACTGAACATGACGAAAAGTACTCTCCATACTCTCAAACCACTGTAGGAGCCCAGTTGCTCCTTCAGAACCACTAAACTTGAGCGGTTTAGCCGAATTGAAACTTTTGAAGTTGCATGGAGCATTATTGTTATTGTTGGCTTGGTTAACTTGAGCAATAATGTCTGGGTGTACAGCAGCCATTTGCTGCAAAATGATTGCCGCCAGTTCGGCATTAGGTAATGGATTTTCGCGTCGAGGAGGCATTCTAAAAGAGGAAACATGAGAGAAAACGAGTGAGATGATTAGATGAAAAATGAGATGATACAAAAATTGACAGCAAGCAAGGATGGTGGTCATTCGTTTGTTACCACAAAGCAAACAATGACACACAGTGACTAATCAAAGTAAATGGGTAAAAAATAATGTATCGCGAAGACATACTTTAGCCTATAAGTGGAAACTCACCCCAAGAGTTCCCAGGTAAGAGTGACTGGTCCGATTATGTGGATTTGTACGAACACTCTAGCCTAGACAGAAAACACGAGATACAGGCATCCACCCTTCCAGATTGCATGTGTTCACACTAATTAGACCCAAACTTTGACGAGATTTTTGAAAACTTAGAAGGTATTATGCCAAAAGAATCATTCAAGAATGGATGATTGAATTTTCAAAAATCGATTTGAAATTTTGAAGGGTTCAAAACCTTATAATAAATCATATGCGAATAGATGAATGATTTTCGAAAATCATTTTGGAAAAATTGTGTTCTTGTTTTGGTAATCACCTAAGGATAGGTGAAGTGTATGTTTTAAGATCTAAACACATGATAACTTGTGTTAGGGTCCTCGAAAGGTTATAGTCTAGGTCAAAACATTACTAATAACCTAATTCCCTATAACCATTGGCTCTGATACCAACTCTTCTGTCACACCCCGACCGCGTAAAACAACAAACCGCGGCGGAAACGTCGGGGAGTCGAGCAACAGAATTATTGTTTCACAACCATGGTATTAAAAGTTTTGTTTTATTTATTAAACAAGTGGTTACCTTGTCTTAAAGCGAAAGAAACAAAGAGTACATAACATGATTAAACTAATCTTGCTTCATTTTATGTCACTAAGGCACAGGTCCGCCTAAGTGTAACTTGATCATTCCTATGTATCAGCTCCTGAAAACACATGTGAAAATAGGTACGTCAGCATAAAAATGCCTATGAGATACATAGGTTTATTGATTTAGGATTCATGACTTCTAAGTTTAAAGAAATGTTTAACAAAAGTTAGTCATGAACCTTGAAAAGTGTTTTCCTTTGTAAATCATATGAAAATCGATAAGAAATTAGATGATATAAAAGGAAGATGTGTGGTTAAATAAATAACCAAGTAAAATGAATTGGTATAAGTTATGTTATTTGTAAAACAATGTTTTGTGAAGTTATGTTCTTGGTATAAAATGTAATATGTCTAAACTGAAATGGTTTAAAAAACACTACGATATGTAATATCATAAAAGCATTTATATACAGGAAGTACCAGCGGCGTATCCACCATGCTTTTATCATATTACACACGCCTCATTATTTAAATCACTTACCCAAACAAACCACCAAAATGTCTCATGTCAAAATGTTTATGTGTAAACAAAGTCAATGCCAAATGTAAATCTTGTTCATGTATAATCAAATGTAATGTATGGAAAGCGAGAGGTGTCAACTAAAGCCATAGGTAAAGTGTACAAAACAATGTATTTGAATAAATTAGAATTTAAATAAAAAATTATGTTTTGTAAAATAAATGCATGCTTTGCTGATACAGACATCTATGCGGTAATGTTAAAACGCATACATTCAAGCCTTGCGACTGTGGAGACAAACCTTTAAACAAATTAAAGATTTGTCAAAAATTATGTTTATTGGATTCAGTCATTCCCTACTTCCAAACAAACCTAGGAAGCCAGAAATGGGATTTGTCAGATCCTATGGTACCACTACTTACTACCAAGCGGCATGGCCAATGTTAATCAACGTACTTTTGTCCCATTTAAACAAACCAAATGTCATACCAAATGTAAGCCTGTTATTGGAAAACAATGTACTAAGTATGCAAAAATGAGCATACATAGCATGAATGTAATGTAAATCAACGTGTACATATGCTGAAATGAACATATGAAACAAATGTGTTAATGAAATCAATGTACTAGCATGTTAATTTAAACATACATAGCATAAAACATGGATGAAATCATGTACTATATGTGTACTAATGAATATAGCAAGTATATGATATGAAAACATGAAAAGCAGGAAAGTAACAAGTAGGCACATGTGTTCCACCCCAAAACAGTTTGAAAACAGTAAAAGAGGGGTCTATTACTCACTTGAGAGTGCTTAGAAGTCCTTGAATAACAACCAAGCAATGCTAGAAGATCACGGAATCAATCGACACCTAATATAGGTAACTATGTTAATAAACCGGACCTAAATCGGAGGATCGGATAGGATGAGGTTTTGTAAACCAAATGAGTATCGGAACTCATATGATATGGTTTAACAAAGCCTACATTCTACATCGAAACCTATCCTAGGTGCTTACGACCCATTACGACTCGTTTAGGTAGCTTATGCTACTTTAACGTGTCGTTCGCGTAAAACGCGTTCGGACCGCCTAACTAGTTCTATGACAAGTATTATATGCCTTAACATGTCTAATAATGTTGCCTAATCAGTTTAGTTGTCAAAATTTAAGTTACATATGCTTAAAATGAATTTGTGCGTAAAAAGGGCATTTTGGTCATTTTCCTAAGGCATATAAACTACCTATCATACAACTAACTAAATATAGTAACCATAAGGTATAGCCTCGGAAGGTTATTCCCTGTACAACTATGGTCACAAAATGTGTTTGATCGGATCCTAATGATCGACCAAACGGGTCGGGTTCGAAAGTCTAAGCGGTTGTTTAGACCACTTATCTTACGACCCTATATAAGCACTAAACTAAAAGTAACGAGTTAAACATGTTAAAACATATTTAACGAAGTTAGAAAACAAGTTTGATATCAAAACAAAGGGTTTTGATACTTAAGAATAGTTTGGTTGCAAAATACGCATAAACGCGCATTTTGACCGAAACTATGACTTGTCACTGTGCTTAAATAGCGTGGTAATCAGTAGGTATAGTCACAAAGGACTATGACCATCGCGATTACGCTCACGTTGCGAAGTTCAAATGAACTTCGTGTTGACCATTGACCGGTCAAAGCAGAAAGTCAAACACTGTTTGAATTTTACGCTTAAAAACGCATAAAAGCATGAAAGAAACTTACAAAAGGTCCAAGCAATGGAGATTTTGATCTAGAATGTTCAGGTATGAAGTGGGAAACTCCAACTTACAGCAAACAATCAGATCAAGTGTGAATTGCAAATGAAAAACATGAGGGCATTTATAGATTTCGGGCCACCATTAGGATCGTTCATTGATAAACGAGCTTCAATCTGAGCCTTACATGTGTGCCCATTGTTTTATAATACCATGGGTGCCTCAAAACAATCCCATAGACTCAAAGAAACCATTTGCAAACAAGGGAAACAGCTGGAACTTGCTGGAATCAGATTCTGGCTGATCTGATGTTCTCTCGCGCCCCGCGTAAGCAGAGGCTTCAGCTTATGCGCCCCGCCTAAGGGATGTATGGCAGATTGGCATAAATGGTCCCTGAATGTCTGAAACTTGGCTCTAAAATGAAGTTAAAGTATAGGGAACTTAAAATATGCTCAAAAATATCTCAGATGTCGGTTTATTTGGCCATACGGTTGCGTTGTTCGGTTAATTACGACGAAACACGAACGGACACGAATAACGATCCAAATTGCGCGACGAATAGAATTTTATTACGCCAATCACTAAAATAAAATATTTTAATGATTACATAAATTTTTGGATGTCCGGATATGTTCAGAACGTAAGTTATGCCCGAAAATGCAAACTTATGCACTTTTTGACGCTTTTAGTCCCTGATTGACCCAAAAGTTTATTTTTGCACACCGAACCCCTCAAAGCCTATTTCTAAGCCATGTAAAGGATATTTATGGTATGTTTAACTTATGGTCATGTTCCAGAATGTTTGTTATAGTACTAATCAACATACTTTCGCAGTTTGTCGAAAATAGTCCCTGTAAGTGAATAAACTTGATTTTGCCATACCAAAGCTTTCAAAACTTATTTCTAAGTTATGTAATGGTTATTTAAGGTATGTTAAGAATATATTGATGTTCTGGAGTGTTTGTCTCTTTAAACTGATTACGTTTATGCATCGGTTTGCGTATAACTTTGAACGAAAATCAAAACATGCAAAATGTCAAACATAAATAAACAAACATTGGGGTCAAATAACATTGTTTTATTGATAATTGAACTATTCAGAGTCTATATAATGATTACAAGTACAAATGTCACACATAAGTCGAATACAACACAGAAAAAACACACAACACTCGAACTCTCTGCAAGTTATTGGTGAAATACACACACTCACACTAGCAATCCATTGTGTTGAGCTTGTTTTCTTCCGAAGTTGTACAAGGATCATTATTGTTTTTGCAATACATTTGGTGATCGGTAGTTTCCATCACCCGAGGTTTTTTATGCCGGAGATCATTCGTTGATCAAGGGCTTTTTCCTCGTATAAATCTTGGTGTTCGTCGTTGATTTCATTTTCTATTCATTCGTACATTTGTTCATTTAACCAAGCATCTAACCTCACAAAAATCAGATTTGGTTACATTATCCTTGTGTGATTTTTGACCAAAACAGATTGGCGCCCACCGTGGGGAAGTTGGTGCTTCAATTCTAAGAATTTCGTTCATTTCATTCATTTCTGTGCATTACCATCAACCACATAGCTTCTCAGGAAAAAACTACGTCAAGTTCCATGTCGGCGGTTAGCTCATCACAGGGCATTCCACCATTGCATCCTCTTCCCCCTGCATTCCAGAAGAATGTTGATAATTCTCCGAAGAAGACAACCCCTATGAGAGGATACATGCAACAGCAGGACGAAACTAATGGCAGGATCCTTCGCGAAATTGATGAAATCAAGAAATTGAAATAATCAGCAGAGGATCACTCCCCATTCATGCCCAGGTCATTGGATTTTACTACTCCATCATCAACAATCCAGTTTTCCAAAGGATCCAGTGTCCAGATTCAAGGATCCTCTATCCTTCGGCAAGGATCACTGGAGTCAGCTCAGCCTCATGGATCCAACTTCCAGCATCAAGGATCCTCATCTCAAGTTCAAGGATCCATGGATTATCCTTCAAGGCCTTCTATACCCATGTATAATGGATCCAACATCTTTCAGGATCAAGGATCCTCGAGGAGTCAGCCATCTAGAAGTTTTGAAAAACATGAAGGGGATTTCATCCCTATGCAGACCATTGCTTCATCTGGTCCTACTATTGCACCAGACATGTCTTATCCTAGATACACTTCCGGGATACCGATTCCAAATCAATCAGGAGGTAACAATTTCAATACATCTTTTGATGCTAACTATGGTTTCATGTAGTATGCAGGGATCAACCAAGCCATGACCAGAGAGTTACAAAAACTCAAGGATATGATATCCAGCGTCCCGGGAGTGGTCAAACTCATTCCAGAAATTCCACATGGAAGTCATAAAGTGTCTCTCTTTGCACCTCCCATATACAATGCTGAGATACCAAAGCGTTTTCTCATGAAGTTATATGATGGTACAACTAATCCAGAAGAGCATGTGGCTCAATACAGGGAAAGAATGGAAATCAACCCCATTCCTGAAAGGTTAAAAGAAGCATGTCTATGCAAGGGTTTCGGATCCACACTGACATATCAGCTCTTAAATGGCTGCTAAGTCTTCCTCCTTACTCTATTACTTCATTTGCTAATCTAGTTAACTTGTTCAATCGCCAATTTTCATGTAGTAGGAGATTTGAACATTTAACTAGTGATCTATATAGGGTAACTCAAGGTAATAATGAATCATTAAGGGATTATATAACTAAATTTAGTAGAGAATCCTTAGAAATCCCTAACTTAGATATTGCTACTGCTGTTGAAGCTTTTAAAATGGGTTTACTTAAGGATTCTTAGTTCTATGATGATCTTGTTGTGACACCTTGCAGGAACCTAGATGAGGTAAGGAACAGGGCCCTTAGGTTCATTCGTTTAGAGGATGACAAAAGGATCCTTGAGAGATTGTCAGGATCCTCAAAGCAATACAAACAAGGATCCTATTTCAAGAATAACTTATCCAAGCAATACTCCTAGCATGACAACCAAAATGTGCATACTGTGGAACAAGAGGAAGATGATGAGGATTATCCTCCTATTTCTAAATATCGTTTTTCTACTGATAATAATGAACTAATCCTTGCTATGCAGAATTTAAGTGACAAGGCTAGGTGGCCAAGGAAGAATGACAAACCGCCTGCTACCAAAGACAAATCGAAATGGTGTGCTTACCATGAGGATTTTGGTCATCTCACAGATGAGGGCATAACATTAAGGAAGGAGATAGGTTATCTTTTGAGCAAAGGATACTTGATGGAATTGCTTGGAAGGAAAAAGTCAAGGATCCAGGATTCTGAGAAAGTTCCTGAAAAAAGCTCCTCCTCCACCAGCTGATGCTCAAATCATCCACTTCATCTTCAGAGGTTCTGATATCTATGGGACTTCATTCTCAGCAGCTAAGAGACATACAAAGGAAACAAAGATGGAGAATGGGGACAGACTTGTTCGGACCTCCATCCTTACCCTGCAGAAAGTGATATCCTTTGATGAGGATGATCATGTGGACATTCAGGATCCTCATCACGACGGTTTAGTTATTACATTATTTATCTCTAACCATTTTGTTTGCAGGATTCTCATTGATGGAGGAAGCTCGGTGAACATAATCTAGTTGGATGTTCTAAAAAAAATGAATATCCCTGAATCCGAGATAGTTCCAATATCATTTGTCCTTGTGGGATTCAGCGGAGAAACAAAAAATACATTGGGGGACATCAAACTTCCTATCTATATAGAAGGAGTGAATTCTGTTAAAAAATTATGTGTTATTGATTGCTTATCTTGCTGTAATGTTATCTTTGGCAGGCCATGGATACACGATATGAAGGCAGTCCCCTCAACATATCATCAATGTGTCAAGATCCCAACTCTATGGGGTGTGGCGAAGATAGAGAGTGATCAGCAGGAGGCAAAGAACTGTTACACTTCTTCAATGAAACCAGCCTCCAAGGGGCAAGACATCATAGAGGCAAGAGAGCAAGACGTCAAGGATATTCTGTTGAACCCAGAGGATCCTGAATCCAAAATTTTTATAGGATCCGGGATCCTAGACAGTATTGAGCAGGATTTAATATCCTTCTTGAAAAGAAGAAAGTCTACCTTTGCTTGGAAACATGAAGACATGACAGGTATATCTAAGGATGTTATTACTCACAAACTTAGTATTGACAGGTCTTTCAAGCCAATACACCAAAAAAGGAGGAAATTTGCACCCGAAAGAAATGCCATTATCCAAGAAGAGGTAGACAAATTGCTCAAGGCTCTTAAGGATTATCTATCCTCAGCACCAGCCCTAATGAAACCAGAAAATGGAAAATCATTATCCTTATACTTAGCTGTTTCAGCTAAAGTAGTAAGTGCGGTCCTAGTTAATGATCATGAAGGCTCTCAACATCCGGTATACTATGTAAGTAAAAGTCTACTTGATGCTGAGGCCAGGTATTCTCATTTGGAGAAATTAATTTTTGATTTAATTATGGCTTCCGGTAAACATAGACATTATTTCGAAACTCACACTATTATTGTGAAAACTAATTTTCCTATTAAGAATGTTCTCAGGAAACCTGAAATGTCAGGTAGAATGGCAAGGTGGATAGTCAAGCTTAGTGTATATGACATTAAGTATGAACCCAGGACTGCCATCAAGTCCCAAGTTTTAGCTGACTTTGTGGCTAATTTCAGTAGTGATCTACAAAGGGAAGCTGAATTAGAAGTTCAACAACTTGAGAAGACCAAGGATCCTTGGACACTCTTCACAGATGGAGCTTCAAATGTTAAAGGAACTGGACAAAGCACACTACTAAAATTCACCACAGGGGGAAATTATACCCCAATCCATTGCATGTGAATTCCAAACCACTAATAATGAGGCAGAGTATGAGGCCTTGATAGCAGGTTTGCAATTAGCTAAGAATATGAGGATCAGGTATCTTCAAGTATTCGTAGATTCCCTATTAATTACTCATCATTATAATGGTTCCTATACTGTTAAAGGTGAAAAACTAATCAAATACCTAGAGGTAGTCAGGAAACTACCAGATTCTTTTGTTTTTTTCAGTTTAACACAGGTACCTAGAGAAGAGAATGCATAGGCAGACGTTTTAGCTAACCTTGGATCATCCCTAAAGATGCCGGAGGATGTGAAGATACCTATCGTCCATGTTTTGTCTCCTGGAATTGAGGAAACTGAAGTAATGGAGATAGTGGAGGACACTACAATCATACCTAGTGATGGTGCACAGTCAAGATCAGGATCCTGGATGCTTCCAATTATGAGATATATACGACATGGAGAGATCCCTACTGGAGAAAATCCTAGATATTTCAAAGTCAAGGTATCTCAATTTACAATACTAAATAATTTGTTATATAAACGATCTCTTGCAGGCCTATATCTGAGATGCATCGAGGATCCAGAAATCCAAGAAGTTCTCAAGGATTTTCATGAAGGAGATTGTGGAAACCACACTGGGGGCAGAGCACTGTTTTCAAGGATCCTTAGAACAGGATACTATTGGCCCACCATGAAGAAGGATGATGTGGATTATGCAAAGAAATGTGATGCTTGTCAAAGACTTAGCAATATCCTTCATCAACCAGCAGAGCTCCTGCATCCTATATCCTCTTCTTAGCCATTCATGAGATGGGGAATGGATATAGTTGGCAAACTTCCCAAAGCACCAGGAGGCAAAGTGTTTATGCTTGCTATGACTGATTACTTTTCCAAGTGGATTGAGGCTGAAGCCTTTGCACAAGTTAGAGAAAAGTTATCAACAAAGAGTAGCTGGAGCTTACAACAAGAATGTCAGGATCATAAAATTTCAAGTTGGTGACATGGTATTTGTTTTGGTCGAAAATCAAGCAAAGATAATGCAACCAAATCTTTTGTTGTGAGGTGTGATGCTTGAATCAATGAACAATATTAAGGATCACTCAGAAATGTAATGAACAAGTGACACAAAGATTTATACGAGGAAAAAGCCCTTGATCAAGAGTTGATCTCCGGCATAAAAAACCTCGGGTGATGGAAACTACCGATCACCAACTAAGATTAATCAAAAGAAGTTTACAACTCGGGATGATAACAAGCTTGTTACAAGGATCACTAGTGTGCAATGTGCAAAAATGTATGAAATCACTAAGTAGATTGTCGAGAGCTGTTCGAGTGTTGTTAAGAGAGTGTGTGTATGCCAAATTTAGCTAAGTGTTATACTCAAGCTTGTTATCCCAATTTTAAATTAGAAATAACTAGATTAACAAACTATCCGCAATTTGTGCAACTCTCCCACGACCTCCATAACGTCCATAATAGCTAAGCACGTGCGGAATATTGAGAGAATATGCTCCAGGAATATCGGTGAGACTTGGTCCATGCCTTTGTTCCTGCAAAACAAGTTTACGTACAAGGTAGACAATTGTTAGTATAAGGATAACAATAAGGATCCTGAATCCTGATCCTGCAACACCTACTGAGAATCCTTAATTCAAACAGAATTGAGGATCCATGATCCTAGTAGCATTTGAGGATCCGTGATCCTTAGGATGGGAAAATCCTCCCCTAACAATTGCCCCCAAAATATAAGGAGTAAAGTGTAATTTTGGCGAGTTATATTTTCTTGATCTTATCCGTAACAAACTAACGGATATATAGCCGTTATAATCCAACTAGCCGTTACCGATCACACGTCATTGAAGCGACATCCCTGCAGAATCATGATTATAAATTCAAGTTAGAGATAAGGGTCAATGTGCATTTAAATTCGAGCAATACTCCCTTTAAATCCACATTTGAAGATCAAGCAGGTACTTCTCTTTCCTCTTTCTCTTCTCCTTCTTACTCTGTTTATTCTTTCTTCATCATCTCTGAATCACAATGAAGTTACGATCATCCCCTGCTAAGGATCATCAGAAAGACATCCCTTTGAAGAGCCAAGGGATCATCAAAGATTCTCCGAAGGAACGTTGCTGCTTTACTGATCCTGATATAGACAGGATTCGCCATTGTTTTCCAGCGAGCACTGTTTTCAAACCCTTTGACCCTACCGTCCTGAGTGATTTTATCTCTGAAACTTGGGTTGCGTTTCCAGTCACCCCATTCTCTATAGGATACTCCTATCCTTTTCTAGCTTTTACCCAATCTTTCTTCTCCCTTACCGGCATATCCTATATCTAGGCTATGCCAATGATGTGGAGGGTTCTATTTACCCTTGAGAGGATCATTGAGCAGGAGGATATTGAGTTGGGAATGTCGGAGTTGTCTGAACTATACAACCTAGTGAGCCATGGTTCACACCACTTTCTATTCAAACATAAGCCTGGCGAAGAACAGCCAATCTTGAAGACAACCAAAAATGACAACAAATGGAAGAAACGTTTTTTTCTTCGTCAGGAGGGATTCTATCCCTGATGGGAAGGATCTCCCCAGAAAATGGGCCACTCATGGTAGGATAGAGGATCCTTATAGAAGGATCATAGGATACCCTATTTCTACTGAGGATCACTAACCCCTTTGTTCCTATTTTGCAGCTATTTCTATTTCACATATCATCACATCACCTGTAACCAAGGAAAGGCTTGCTGCTTTCCGGAGTCTTGATCCTGCTATAAGATCATTTCAAGCAAATACCGAGGATTCTCAAGAAGTATCCTCAGGCTCAGTTACCATGTCAAGTAAGTATCCGAGTTTGTATTTAAGTAAATGTTAAAATGTAAATAAAACAAGAATACTTATCTATTGTTTTCGATGGATAGGTGCTGGAAAATCCTCAAGGTCTGCCACCCGCTTCAGTGTTACCGATCTTACTGCTGTTGCTCCCAGGTCTGGGAAGAAGAAGACTGCTGCTAGCCCAAGTGCTGTGGTCCCAAAGCCTGTCACCTCCAAGGGAAAGAAGAGGAAAGCTCCTGAGGCTGACAATCTTGAAGGCCTGCCCCTTATCCGCCACCAGTTCCAAGAATACTTTAATGATGTAAGGATCACTGACTATGCTTGATTACCCTGCCCACTTGAGGATCACGTGATCCTGAACTTTACCTTGACTTTTTGTAGAAATTTGCTGAGGTCGAAATGCTGTTTGATGCTTATAATGAGGAAGCAGAGCAAAAGCATCCGGAGTATCAAAAATTATTCCTTGCCAAGGATCAAGCTATCTCCCGCCTTGAGAAGGATCTTGCTCTGGCAAAGCAGCAGGTGGTCATGGCCCAGATAAATGCTGATCACGAGAAGCACGACCTGCTGGAAGATGCTAAACTTTCTGCTGCCATCACAATGTATAAGATCAAGCTGCAAATGACTCAGGAGGCTGAGGATCCTGACTTCGACAGGACCACCTGGGACAAGGAGGGCTGGAAGGCAAAGCTGGCTGAGTTAGAGGATGAGGAGGAGGCTACCGAGGTCTTGGCTATTGAGGCAAGTGGCAGTGGGGCTAAGGACCAAGCTGATGGTGAGGATGCTGGTGGTGATGCAGCCAAGGTGTGAGCTGCAGAATTGGGCGATGATGGATATTTCTAGACGCAGCCGGAGCCCATTTTTTTAGGATTTGGTAGTGGTTTTTTTGGTTATGGTGTTTTTATGAACAATGGTTGGTCTGTTTTTAAACAATAGTAATTAGGTTTAAGGATCATGGATCCTTTGAACAATAGGTAGGATTACAAATGGTGGAGGGATCCTCTATTTGGGGGATGAAGCCATTGTGATCCTGCCATCTTTTATTTCCAGCACTTTCTAGACCTGTTAACAACGGACACCCTTTGCTAACCCAAGTGGATGGGCCACAGATTACTGGTAGAAACTTAGGTTAGCAATTTTGAAAACCTTTAAGGGTTTAACTTTTGATGAATAAATAAAACTTTAATCTTTTGGCTACTTCCCGTGTTGTTATCCTTGTGAATCCTTTATTTTTCTATTGTAGTTATTCACTTTCTCTGAATTTGTAAGTAAAGAATGAAGGTTTGGTAAATCATGTTTAAAAAATTTAGGATATGATCAAGGATCAAATATCCTATAGTTGACAAACTTTGAAAAGTTATGATTATTAGTTCTGTTGTCAAAGGATAAGGGTCACTTATATAAATAATGAATAGAACCAAAGTGATCAAGGATCATACCTGAGAATCCAAGTTAGGATCCTAACCCTTTAACATTTATAATAAGTATGACCAAAAGTCAAACCTTAGTAGAAGGTAAGGATCAACGATCCTTAGCTGTTTAACTTCAAAAACCTGAAACAGAGCATAACTTGGGACTAAGCCAATATAAGAGAAAAGTTAGTAACTGGGGACAAGCCCAACAATTCTGGGGACAAGCCCAATATACTGGGGACAAGCCCAAAGGATAACTGGGGACAAGCCCAAAGGATCTTGTGTAAACTGGAGTATGGCCCTCACTGGCGACTATCCAAACTTAGTGACATGAAAATGCCAAAACCTTAGCTAACGTGAAAACGTTAGAAACCTTAGGAACAGATGTATGGTACGTCTACCATTATACGTAGGATCCCGGATACAGCCAGTACAATGAAATTGTCAGCCCCTAAAGCGAGTACTGGTCCCATTTCCATGAACTGTACCAGGATCATCGTGCGCTACTGGCGATACTGGGGACAGGCCCAAAGAACTGGGGTCAAGCCCAAATAACTGGGGTCAAGCCCAAATAACTGGATACTTCTCTGGATACTCAATCCTTTGTAAAGGATACCTAAACCTTCTGCAAAACTCAGAATCAAGTGAAAGGAGGATAAAGGATCCAGGATCCTTATCCTTGCATATAGGGTAATTAAAGAATGAAATAGTTTGAGATTAGATCATTACCAAAATGATGATCCTCTGTCCTGTAAGGATCCTTCGGGGATACTTGTTAGCTAAGGATCATGTATCCTTATTACATGAAGTATTTCTTCAAGTGGACATCATTCCAAGCTCTTGGTAGCAAATCACCTTCCATTGTTAGCAATCGATATGCCCCCTTTCCTGCTTCAGCTTCAATCAGATAGGGGCCTTCCCACTTTGGTGCTAACTTTCCATCAGCAGGATTGGTGGTATTCTGAAATGCTTTCCTTAATACCATGTCACCAACTTGGAATTTCCTGATCCTGACATTTTTGTTGTAAGCTCCAGCCATCCTTTGTTGATAACTGGCCATCCTTATCCTTGCCAAATCCCTGAGTTCTTCTATAGTATCCAAGTCTTGAACCAAGTTTTCAGCATTTTCTTCGGGATCACGAATGCTTATTCTTGCAGTAGGAACCACCATCTCTGTAGGGATCACTGATTCTGCTCCAAATACCAAAGAGAATGGAGTTTGGCCAGTAGCATTCTTGGGAGTTGTCCTATCAACCCAAAGTACATAAGGTAGTTCTTCTGCCCATTTTCCTTTCTTGGATCCAAGCTTCTTTTTCAAATGGTTGATGATGATCTTGTTGGATGATTCTGCCTGGCCATTGGCTTGTGGGTGGACTGGTGTTGATGTTATCATCTTAATCCCCCAGCTATCACAAAAGTTAGTAGTTCTATTCCCAATAAATTGGGATCCATTATCACAAACAATTTCAGAAGGAATGCCAAATCTAGTAATAATATTTCTTTTGATAAAGGATATCACTTCTTTTTCTCTGACTTAAGCAAAGGCTTCAGCCTCTATCCACTTAGAGAAGTAATCAGTCATAGCAAGCATGAATACCTTTCCACCAGGTGCCTTAGGAAGCTTACCAACTACATCCATTCCCCGTCTCATAAATGGCCAAGAAGAGGATATAGGATGCAAAAGCTCTGCTGGTTGGTGAAGGATGTTACTATGTCTCTGACAAGGATCGCACTTCTTGGCATATTCCACTGCATCCTTCTTCATAGTAGGCCAATAGTATCCTGTCCTCAGGATCCTTGAGAATAATGCCCTGCCCCCAGTGTGGTTTCCACAATCTCCTTCATGAAAATCCTTTAGGACTTCTTGGACTTCAGGATCCTTAATGCATCTTAGATATGGACCTTCAAGAGATCGTTTATATAACATGTTATTCAATATTGTGAATTGAGATACCTTAATTTTGAAAGCCCTGGGGTTTTCTCCTGTAGGAATCTCTCCATGTTGTATGTATCTCATGATTGGAAGGATCCATGATCCTGAATGAGATTGTGTATCATCACTAGGGATGATTGCGGAATCCTCTCCTATCTCTATGGCTACATAATCCTCGATAACAGGGGCTAGGATGTGGATAATAAGGATCCTGATATCCTCCGGGATCTTCAAGGATGATCCTAAATTGGCTAATGCATCAACCTCTGCATTCTCTTCTCTAGGTACCTGTGTCAAACTAAAGGAAACAAAAGAGAGTGCCAATTATTTGGCTATCTCTAAATATTTGATTAGCTTTTCACCTTTAATAGCATAGGATCCATTAAAGTGATTAGTTATTAACAATGAATCTACGTGTACCTCAAGATACCTGATCCTCATATGCTTGGCAATTTGCAAACCAGCTATCAAGGCTTCATATTCAGCCTCATTATTAGTAGTTTGAAACTCACAAGCTATAGAGTGGGGTATTATGTCCCCCTGTGGCGATTTTAGTAGTATTCCAAGTCCTGTTCCTTTGACATTAGAGGCTCCATCAGTGAAGAGTATCCAAGAATCCTTAGTTTCTTCTAGCTGTTGGACTTCTAACTCGGCTTCCTTTTGCAAGTCACTACTAAAATCTGCCAAAAAGTCAGCTAAGGCTTGGGATTTGATAGCAGTCCTTGGTTCATATCTTATATCATAAGCACTAAGCTTCACTGCCCACTTAGCCATCCTTCCTGACATTTCAGGTTTCCTGAGAACATTCTTAATTGGAAAATTAGTCTTAACAATAATGGCATGAGTTTCAAAGTAATGTCTTAATTTAGTAGATGCCATAATTAGTGCAAGGATAAGTTTTTCTAAATGTGAATACCTGGATTCAGCATCAAGCAAACTCTTACTTACATAATTGACAGGATGTTGTGTACCTACGTGATCCTTAACAAGGACCGCACTTACTGCTTTAGAGGATACCCCTAAATACAAGGATAATATATCCCCTTTTTGTGGTTTCATCAAGGCAGGGGCTGAGGATAGGTAATCATTAAGAGCTTTGAGAGCATTTTCATGCTTTTTAGTCCACTCAAATTTCTTGTTCTTCCTCAAAATGTCATAGAATTCCTTGCATTTATCTGAGGATTTGGATATGAACCTGTTCAAGGCTGCGATCCTGCCTGTCAATCTTTGCACATCCTTGGCATTGGCAGGAGATTTGATATTCACAATAGCCTTAATTTGCTCTGGACTTGCTTCAATGCCTCTTTTTGTCACCATATAGCCTAGGAATTTACCTGCTTTAACACCAAAGTGACACTTGGAAGGATTTAGTTTCATATTAAATTTATCAAGGGTATTGAATGCTTCCTCCAAGTCTCTAAGGTGATCCTCAGCTTTTTTGGACTTAACCACCATGTCATCTATGTAGACTTCCATAGTGTGTCCAATTTGTTCCTTGAACATCATATTGACTAGCCTTTGATAATTAGCACCTGCATTCCTTAGTCCAAATGGCATAGCAATATAACAATATATACCAGTTGGGGTCATAAAGGCTGTATCCTCTTGATCAGATGGTTCCATCTGAATTTGTTGAAATCCAGATGAAGCATCCATAAAGGTCAACAACTCATGACCCGCGGTAGCATCCACCATGGAGTCAATGTGGGGTAATGGGAAAGGATCCTTGGGACATGCCTTGTTTAAATTAGTAAAATCGACATATACCCTCCACTTTCCATTTTTCTTTTGAACAACAACCACATTGTCTAGCCATCTTGGATACTTAACCTCTCTTATCATACATGACCGAAGTAGTTTATCTACCTCTTCCTGGATAATAGCATTCCTTTCAGGTGCAAACTTCCTCCTCTTCTGATGTATAGGCTTGAATGACCTGTCAATGCCAAGCTTATGAGTAATTATATCTTTAGATATACCTGTCATATCCTCATGCTTCCAGGCAAAGGTAGTTTTCCTCCTCTTAAGGAAGGATACTAGTTCTTGTTCAAAGTTGCTGAGGATCCCTGATCCTATGAAGATTATGGATTCAGGATCATGAGGATCCATAAGGATTTCTTTCACATCCTGTTCTCGTGCCTCCAAGACATCTCTTGAAGGATGCTTTAATTGCTATTGCTCCCTTGGTCTTGAGGCTGGCTTCATTGATGAAGTGTAGCAATTATTAGCTTCTTGTTGATCACTCTCAATTTTCACCACTCCCCATGGACTAGGAAGCTTTACACATTGATGATAGGTAGATGGGACTGCCTTCATGTCATGTATCCATGGCCTGCCAAGGATAACATTACAACAAGATAAGCAATCTATAACACAAAATTTTTGATAAGAGTGAAGTCCTTCAATATAGATGGGGAGTTTGATGTCCCCCAATGTAGTCTTGGTCTCTCCGCTGAATCCCACAAGAACTGAAGATCTTGGGACAATGTCTGATTCAGGAATGTTCATCTTCTTGAGGACATCAAGCTGAATGATGTTCACTGAGCTTCCTCCATCTATTAGGATCCAGCGAACAAAATGGTTAGAAATAAACAGAGTAATAACAAGACCATCATGATGAGGATCCTGAACATCAACACGATCATCCTCATCAAAAGCTATAATCCTATCCTTGGTAACAGTGGAAGTCCGGATGGGTCTGTCTCCATTATCCATCTTTGTCTCCTTGGCATATCTTTTGGCTGCTGAAAAGAAAGTACCACAAATGTCTGATCCACCGGATATAAAGTTTATAACTTGTGCATCTGCTGGAGGAGCAGGAGCCTTTTTTGGGATCCTTTCAGGATCCTGGATCCTCGACTTCTTCCGTCCCAAAAGCTCCTTCAAGTGCCCCTTGCTTAACAAGTAACCAATTTCTTTTCTAAGTGCAATACACTCTTAAGTGAGATGGCCGAAATCCTCATGATATGCACACCATTTGGACTTGTCTTTTGTAGCAGCTGGTTTATCACTTTTCCTTGGCCACCTAGCTTTCTCACCCAAATTCTGCATTGCAAGAATTAGTTCATTGTTATCAACAGAAAAACAGTATTCAGAAATTGGAGGATAATCCTCATCATCCTCTTCTTGTTCTACTGCATGCACATTCTGGTTACCAGACTTGTTGTAGGACTTGAACTTGTTATTCTTGAAGTAGGAACCTTGCTTTTCCTGTTTTGAGGATCCTGCTAGTCTCTCCTGGATCCTTTTATCATCCTCTAATCGGATGAATCTAAGGGCCCTGGTTCTCACTTCATCAAGATTCCTGCATGGGGTCATAACAAGATCATCATAGAATAATGAATCCCTAAGCAAACCCATTTTAAAGGCTTCTACAGCCGTAGCTATATCCAGGTTAGGGATATCTAAGGACTCTTTACTAAACTTAGTGATGTAATCTCTAAGTGATTCATTTTGACCTTGTGTTACTGTAGGATCGGTTTTGACACCAAACGATTGCGTAACAACACGTTCGACATGCGGAATCCGTGAACGTGCTTGACCGAACACACAAGAACGTACTATAATCGTGATTCAATTGATTATGACGAATACAAAGTGCCAAGAATCACGTGAGAGAACTTTCTCTCTCTAGACTTTCTCTCTCTAAGATTAGCTATCTAATTCCCCAAATGAGAAAAAGTCTTAAATCTAACACTATAACTCCCTATTTATAGGCACAAGGTTATAAGGTAGTTCACCTTATTTACAATAATGCCACCTTTCCTTTTCTATTAAAATATAACACTAAAAACTTAGAATTCTTTGGTTTCTGCTACGGACTAGATTAACGGAGGCGATAGACACATAATGCACTAACAGACTCCCCCTTGGATATTGCCGCAGTCAATCTCGTAGCGTCTTGTCTTTCTCTTTCTCCGTTGCTCTAGACACAAAACAATGAGCTTGACCCGTGGTTGTAGTAGCTACGCTCATGTCCAACACGTACAAATCATTCACTCTAGGTGCCCTCATGATAATCCATTCTTCAGGGATAACAAAACCTGGTTTCAAATCAAACATTCTTTGTCTGTGAAGTGAGTGGTATACATTCTGTCACAAATCTATGAGATACTCAACAGATTATTCTCCAGCTCAGCAATGTAGTTAACTCTTTCAAACGTAACAATCCCATTGGATAACGTTCCTTCACCAACAATTCTACCACCTTGTTTCCTGCGAATCCCACATAACCACCATTGAAATTTCTAACATCGTGCAACAATGCAGTCTTCCCTGTCATATGTCGAGACGCTCCACTATCCATAATCCATCGTGAAACAGTTCTCGAAAGTTCCTGCACATATCACAATTTGATTTAAAAACACATTTCAATAAAGATGCCGATTCATGCTTCATCTCTCATAATCCATCGTGAAACAGTTCTCGAAAGTTCTTATTTGTTTAAACATTAACAATCAGGTCGATACTTCCGTATACACAGAGAAAGTCCAATGTTTAAACAAAATAAGAAAATAAAACAAGTTGAAGTTGTTTAGGCTTTAACCACCAGGTCGATACTCCCGTATACGCAGAGGTGATCCAAAGCTTAAACGAAACACCAAAGAAAATAAAGCAGAACGTTTAGGCAATAACATCCGGGTCGATACTCACATATACGCAGAGGATGTCCAATGCTTAAACAAAATAAAGAAATAAAACAACTTTAAATCTTTGCAAAATGAAATGCACAATCACAGCGACTTTTCAGCAAAGTTGTGAAAGTTCACACACTTAACCGGTTTTTATGCTCTTTTAGCATTCAACGATTACTGAGTAGGTACACAATCACGAAGGACAAAACTAAGTACTATGCTTTCAACCATGTTTCCCACTAGAACTAGGCTTTTTCATTTAAGTTTGTATCGTTATCACAAATCTACTAAGTCTAGCTGAGCCTATCGTCACATCCTTAGTGAGATCGCTTATCACATTTGACATTTCATTTCTTTAGCATGCTGTGATAGTCCAACTGATTTACTATCCTTTCCTCTTTTCACAACAAAACTCATTTTTGCTTTTTCAAAGTTTTTGATATTTTCAAATTTTCTAATTTTTTAAATTTTTCTCTCCCTAAAATCAAAATATGTTTCAATTTTGATTTTCTGGGAAAATTTGAAAACAAACTATACAAGGAAAGTGAGAAACTGATATCAAATCGCTTCAATTCGCCATTCACTTGGCATAAACAATCAGAACTCCCCCTGACAACAAACTATTTTCCCATTATGATTTCAAAACACTTAAGTTTGTTTTAATCAAAATGGTTTTTCCGGAAAATAAATTTTGTTTGTCTTTTCACAAACTTGGGGTTTCATCACCTTGTTCTCCTTTAACCACTTGTCGGAAAGATAAATCAAGTACAATTTAATGTCCTTGATTAACCTCTTGAAAGATCGAAATATCACAATCGTGAATTTCTCAAGAAAGACGCCGATTCCTACTCCACGCTTACCAACCTGGGAGTTCCGGCAAGTCAGGTTTTTACTTGAACAGATTCACCCAAGCCTGACCAGCCTTGGGTGATTTTGACAAGTCAGATTCATCACTTTTTACCTCAATTTGTGGCTCTTCTTGCTTTGATAAGTCAGATTTATTGCCAACACGTGGCTCTTTTGCTTCCGAAGAAACAAATTCCTTGTCAGAAGATGGCTCTTTTGTTTTCACTAAAACAAATTCATCGCCATTTTCTATTGGAACCCAATGCTTACAATTTTTAAGCTTTCCAAACTTGTCAACCTGTGATGTACAGATTCTTTCACAGTCTTTTTCATACTTAAAAACTTTGATAAAAGCTTTATCTGAAAAATTAACTTTCTTTGATTTTTCATTGTTTTGATTAGTTAATTTTTCTTTCTGTATCTTTTCTTTTGTCCTCAGATTTGTATCTGATGAATTCGTTTTGCTTGACTGATCCTTGTTAGTTGAGCAAATCGATTCATCAGAACTTTTTCTCGGATTATCAGTTGTACCCGAGGACAAAATCTTTTCTAAATACTTTCTTTCTTTCTTTTCTCCGAAGACAAAATCTTTTCTAGATACTTTATCGCTTTCTTTCCCAGTCTATCTTTCTGCCCTTGTGATAATTTCACTTTCTGTTCTTTGGACTTTTCTTCAATTTCGACTGAATTCTTCACCATTTTCTGAGATTCAGCCCTCGATCTTCCCTCTGATGTCATTGGGCAATCTCTGGCAATATGTCCTCTGAATTGACATTCATAGCATCTTCTCGTTTCAACACTCTGAATTTGGCAGTTAACAGCAATGTGTCCTTGATAACCACACTTGTAACATACTCTGTTATCATACCTTTCCTCACTTTCATACCACACACTCAGATCATAACATTGAGTTGCCTTGTGGTAATCATGTCTCCTCTTGTATCCTTGATTTGGCACTTGAGCACTGTGGTTAAACCTGCACCACTTATTACCAACTTTTTGTGAATTTTTATTTTCAGATTTTTGGGATTTTGCATAATGATTGGATGACTTAACTGATGAGCTTTTATTTTCTTTTTGAACATTTTTCGAATTTTTAACTTTTTGTTTCTGTTCTACAATCTTCTTAACAGGTTTTTGCTTTGAGCATTCACCTATTTCAATGGATTGCAAAACAGTATTTTTAAATTTTTCTTTTAATTCTAAAAATATTTTTCTTTTCTCATTTTTCTCATTTTCATCATCAGTTTTATCATCACAATCTTCAATTTTGACTTTGTCAAAATTTGTGACATTGTCACTTATTGGAACAGCATTGATCGGTTTTGGACATGCAAGATCTGGTATTGATGACACAGTCTCAAAACTTTTCAATTTCGTCTCTATCTCTTTGATTTTATTTTTAGCATATTCAACTCCTTTTAAAAGTTGAATGTTTTTCTCAAGATGAGAATTTATTTTCATTTGCTTTTCAAGATTATTTTTACCAAAAATAGATTTTTCATTTTCTAAAATTTTTATTTGATTTTTCAAATCATTTTCTAATTTTTTTAAATTTTTTGTTTTCTAATGACAAACTCTCAACATTCTTCAAAAGTTTGTCATTTTCAGATCTCAGTTTTTCACAGTTCAAGCGCAACTCCAGAATCTGTTCATCATCAGCTTCCTTTTCAAGCTTCAAGGTTTTGTTTTCCAATGTCAAATTCTCCACATCTTTCAAGAGTTTGACATTTTCTTCTTCTGATTTTTCGCATTTTGAGCACACAACTTCACATTTTGAAGTTTCATCCTTCTTGGATTCTTCTTTCTTTGACGTTCCTGCAAGAAAAATTTTAACCATATCAGTAGGATTCAAATCTTCATTTAAAAAACAACCTCTCTTGAAATCATATTTCATCCTACTTCTTGCATCAAGACCATTTCTAATTCTTTTGATTATTTCAAGAATCACATCCAAACTTATATATTTTGAGTTTCTTTCTAATTCCTCTATCAACTCTTTCCTTTTCCTCTCAATTTCACAATTGTATATTATAAGCTCTCTGAAAAAGTCAACTGGACTAAATTTTGAGAACCTAGAATCCTTTTTCAGCTTACACAAAAATTCATCCCAATCCAAAGGTAATGTATCAGCAAATTTTGAAATCTTTTCAGCATTTGTCATCTTAATCCCATACCTTTCCAACTTATCAAGCAATTCAAAATACCTTGTTTTCAAATCATCAAACTTTTCAAATTTTTTACACAAAAAGTATTCAGATCTTTTAATCTAAGCATCCTTTTTCTCATCTTCTTTCCTGTATTCCCAATTCATGTCAAACCAACTATTAATTCTTTCAAGTTTAGTGTTTTCTTGTTCGTCAAACATTTTGATCACAATTTCTTTGTTAAACGACTTGGTTCAAAAATACCACTTCAAATCACCTTTGACTTTAATGAATAAAGTGCCGCACAACTTTCAAAAATCGGACAACTCACATGATTAGGCCGCTTCTATTATACCAACAACAATAATACTATGATTGGGCCGTAAAATCCACTCAACCGACAAACAACAATCAATGTTGATTCTATTGGGCCGCTAACATTAAAGCTAATCTCAATTCACATGCAATCTGAATTTGTGTTCGACAATGTTAATTTTCCATACAATTCTATTTGACCAACAAAATCAAAGTCGCATGGGCTGATACTCAATTTTAATTTGACCTATTGCCTTTTATCACATGCAAATCTTGAAGTTATTTCCTACAATTACAAATTTCAATTCATTGATTATCTCAAATGTATTAAATGGCCGACAACTTGTTCAATGCGATATGCTGATTGGGCCGTAAATTGTTAGTGGACTGCCCACAATTTTTACTTTTACACTTTTGATTGTCTGATTGGGCCGTTCAATTAAAGGCCTGAATGATGTTTCACATAAAACTCTAATTTTAAACGGAATCACCTATCAATTATGAACTTCAAACGGAATAACAATAATGATCCACTCTCAAACGAGATCGCCTAGTTCAGACGAAACCCTCAAACGGAATTCGATCCACAAATGGAATAAACCAATCAGTTCAAACGGAATACATGATCTCAAACGGGATAGTGACTTTCAAACGGAATCTTCAAACGAAATAAAGAATTTTCAAACGGGATACCCGATTTCAAATGGAATATGTCGATTTCAAACGAAAATGGACCTAAAAACTCAGATTTCTCCTAAACGGCTAGGAATTAGGATCTGAAACTTGGTAGGGTTATAGATCAGGTGTTTTCGCACAACATATCAAAAAATCAGCCGATTTGGACCGTAAAAACCCGTTCAATTTGACGAAAATCAGTGAAAAACGTGAAAGAATGAGTAGAAGATAAAGAAATGATGCAATTCGGATATGAAATCGATGTAATCTGGTACGAATCTATGTGTTTGATCAGTGCAATCGAGCTCCTGCTCTGATACCACTTGTAGGATCGGTTTTGACACCAAACGATTGCGTAACAACACGTTCGACGTGCGGAATCCGTGAACGTGCTTGACCGAACACACAAGAATGTACTATAACCGTGATTCAATTGATTATGACGAATACAAAGTGCCGAGTATCATGTGAGAGAACGTTCTCTCTCTATACTTTCTCTCTCTAAGATTAGCTATCTAATTCCCCAAATGAGCAAAAGTCTTAAATCTAACACTATAACTCCCTATTTATAGGCACAAGGTTATAAGGTAGTTCACCTTATTTACAATAATGCCACCTTGCCTTTTCTATTAAAATATAACACTAAAAACTTGGAATTCTTCGGTTTCTGCTATGGACTAGATTGCCGGAGGCGATAGACACATAATGCACTAACAGTTACCCTATATAGATCACTAGTTAATCGTTCAAATTTTCTACTACAAGAGAATTGACTATTAAACAGATTAACTAGATTAGCAAATGAAGTAATAGAGTAAGGGGGAAGACTTTGCAGCCATTTAAGAGCTGATCCTGTGAGTGTGGATCCAAAACCCTTGCATAGACATGCTTCCTTTAGCCTCTCAGGAATTGGATTGATCTCTATCCTCTCCCTGTATTGAGCTACATGCTCCTCTGGATCCGTTGAACCATCGTATAGCTTCATAGTTGGTATCTGGAACCTTTTGGGTATCTCAGCATCACAAATAGGTGGTGCAAAACGAGATATCCTATGGCTACCATCTGCAATTTCAGGAATGGGTTTAACCACTCCTGGTACGCTGGATATCATATCCTTAAGCTTCTGTAACTCCCTAGCCATAGCCTGATTAATACCTGTATCCTGCATAGAGCCATGGTTAGTGTTATAAGAATTATTAAAAGTGTTACCTCCCATGGGATTTAAGTTTGGAATCCCAGTTATGAATCCATATTGACGGGATTCTGGTATGATTGAAGGACCAGAGGAAGCAATGGTCTGCATTGGAATGAAATCTCCTTGATGAACATCTGAACTTGAGGGTTGTACACTTCTCAAGAATCCTTGATCATGAAAGATGTTGGGTCCTTGATGTGCTGTGACTGGGGGTCTTGGAGGATAATCTATAGATCCATAAACTTGAAGTGAGGATCCTTGAAGTTGAGAGGATCCTTGATTCTGAAAGGAGGATCCTTAGACCTGGGAGGATCCTTGGATCTGGGAGGATCCTTGGACCTGGGAGGATCCTTGGACCTGGGAGGATCCTTGGACCGGGAAGGATCCTTGAACTGTGTGTACCCCCATATATCCTCCTGAGCTGACGAAGGATCCCTGATGCTGGAAAGAGGATCCCGAAGGCTGAAAGTGAGATCCAAAAGTCTGACTCATAGTTGTTGTTCCATAACGTCTTTCCAATGGTCCACTTTGGTGGGATGTCTGGAGCTGCCGATTGTAAGGTAGTTACAACTGGAGTGTCAAAATTCAGTGACATTGGTATCAGAGGAGAGTGATCTTCCACTGATTTCTTCTATTTCTTGATATCACCAATCTCCTGGAGGATCCTTTCACTGGTTTTGTCCTGCTCTTGTATACGATCCTTCATCTGCAAAATCAAAGTAAAAAGATCACTATTAGTAGGATTAGTGGAAACAGAAGAAGTTGGTGGTTTTGGAAAAATTGGGCTTTGGTTCTTCACGGCATTTTTAGCATTCTTCTGGGATCCAAAAGGTGGTGGAGGCAAAGGTGGAATGCCGTGTGAAGAACTGATTGCCGGCATAGAGCTTGATGTGTTCTTTGCTGAAGAAGCCATTTGTTTGGCAGTAGTAAACCGAAATGATCACAAGAACAATAATTTCTTAGGAATGAAGCACCAATTGCCCCACGGTGGGCGCCAAACTGTTTTGGTCAAAAATCAAGCAAAGATAATGCAACCAAATCTTTTGTTGTGAGGTGTGATGCTTGAATCAATGAACAATATTAAGGATCACTCAGAAATGTAATGAACAAGTGACACAAAGATTTATACGAGGAAAAAGCCCTTGATCAAGAGTGGATCTCCGGCATAAAAAACCTCGGGTGATGGAAACTACCGATCACCAACTAAGATTAATCAAAAGAAGTTTACAACTCGGGATGATAACAAGCTTGTTACAAGGATCACTAGTATGCAATGTGCAAAAATGTATAAAATCGCTAAGTAGATTTCCGAGAGCTGTTCGAGTGTTGTTACGAGAGTGTGTGTATGCCAAATTTAGCTAAGTGTTCTACTCAAGCTTGTTATCCCCATTTTAAATTAGAAATAACTAGATTAACAAACTATCCGCAATTTGTGCAACTCTCCCATGACCTCCATAACATCCATAATAGCTAAGCACGTGCAGAATATTGAGAGAATATGCTCCAGGAATATCGGTGAGACTTGGTCCATGCCTTTGTTCCTGCAAAACAAGTTTACGTACAAGGTAGACAATTGTTAGTATAAGGATAGCAATAAGGATCCTGAATCCTGATCCTGCAACACCTACTGAGGATCCTTAATTCAAACAGAATTGAGGATCCATGATCCTAGTAGCATTTGAGGATCCGTGATCCTTAGGATTGGAAAATCCTCCCCTAACAGTATTAAGGAAAGCATTCCAAAATACCACAAATCATGCTGATGGCAAGCTAGCACCAAAGTGGGAAGACCCCTATCTAATTGAAGCTAAAGCAGGAAAGGGGGCATATCACTTGTTAACAATGGATGGTGATCTCTTACCAAGACCTTGGAATTTTGTTCATCTCAAAAAATACTTTAAGTAAGAAGGATCAGGGATCCTCAGCGATACCAGTATTCTGATTAAGGATCCAGGATCCTCAAAGGATATATGATTCTATCTTTGGTAACACATTGCTTTCATTTTCATTCATTTTACACTTATTACTTATCATAAGTCAAAGATGTTAAACATTTAACATCTATTTTCATAAAGTTTAAGCTTTTGCAGAGTTGTTATCATTTTACAGAAGATTAAAGTGGTTGGCCAACTCTCCAAAGTTTATTTGGGCTTGTCCCCAGTTTGTTAGGCTTGTCCCCAGTTTTTGGGCTTATCCCCAGCTAAGGTATCTATTACCTTCTACGAATCAGGTTCTTACACATTCGCCAATTGCGCACGATTATCCTAGTGCAGTTAAAGGCAATGGGACCAGTACCCGCTTTAGGGGCTGACAATTTCATTGTACTGGCTGTATTTAGGATCCTAAGTATAATGGTAGGTGTACCATACATCCGTTCCTAAGGTTTCTAACATTTTCACGTTAGCTAAGGTTTCGGCATTTTCATGTCGCTCACGTTGGGATAGTCGCCAGTTGGGCCATACTCCAGTTTACACAAGTTTATTTGGGCTTGAACCCAGTTTACACCCATTTATTTGGGCTAGTCCCCAGTTATTTGGGCTTGTCCCCAGTTGTTTGGGCTTGTCCCCAGTTTGTTGGGCTAGTCCCCAGTTTATTTGGGCTTGTCCCCAGTTATTTGGGCTTGTCCCTAGTTTCTTGGGCTTGTCCCTAGTTATTATGGGCTCATTCCCAATTATTTGGCTTGGTCCCAAGTTTATTTTTCTTACAGGATCTTGGAGCTCTAAAGTTATACAAGTTCTGACAATAAGGATCCTGGATCCTTGAAACTTTGCTTTTCACAGTTTGTTTATTCAGTAATAATTCACAAGGATATAGAATCCTAACTTGGATTCTCTGGTATGATATATTCTAACTTTTTCTAAGCTGCAAGTTGCCTCTTATCCTTTTTGGTTAAGGATCATTGATCCATATTTGTCCGAACACTACAAGTTTTTTGTTAAAAGTTTAACATTATCATCAGATTTCCAATAGCTTTCTAGTTGTTTGGCGATGATATCTTTGAAAATAGAAAGTATACATGAAAAATAAAAAGGGAAGGAACAACAACAAATGTAGCTAAAAAAGGTTTAATGTTATTACCCATTCATTACGTATCAAAATCAACTGGCCTGGATTTCACCAGCAAAACCGTGGACCATCCACCCAGGCCGGATAGGGCTATCTAACAGTTAAAGTGTCTATGCAGAAATTAAAGTGTAGGAAGGTTAATAGCGAACGATGTAGAAGGATTCATTCTCCATGAACAGAAGGATCTTCTGATCTGTAAAGGCACTTGAGGAGTTATCTCTAACTCTATATTTTTCAATGATGATTATAGCAGGTCTTATCAGTGACGACAGGCAGTGTAACGACTAGTTACCAGCAGCAACGGCTAGTCCGCTTCTAACGGAAATACGACAGCTATGAATCCTTATCACAACTGCCATATTGGGGGCAATTGTTAGGGCATGAATTTTATGCTAAGGATCATCTATCCTGAGACTGGGCATGGATCACGGATCCTTAACGGATAATCCAGGGAGTCTGAGGATCCAGGATCCTTACTATTGTTTATGTTTTTAACAATTGTCACGTTTTTAACGTTTAATGCAGGTAATGGACGACATGGACTTAGTCTTTGCTGGAATCTCGTAGAATATGCTTCATATAGGCACGTTCTTGATGAAAAATATCCGTTTTGGAGAACATGGTTGACTTCCACCTTTTTCGGAAAGTTTGTTACTTGATATTTTTCTATCTTTAAAGGGGAAAACAGCTCATTTTTAGGCATAAGTCGAATACAACACAGAAAAAACACACAACACTCGAACTCTCTGCAAGTTATTGGCGAAATACACACACTCACACTAGCAATCCATTGTATTGAGCTTGTTTTCTTCCGAAGTTGTACAAGGATCATTATTGTTTTTGCAATACATTTGGTGATCGGTAGTTTCCATCAGCCGAGGTTTTTTATGCCGGAGATCATTCGTTGATCAAGGGATTTTTCCTCGTATAAATCTCGGTGTTCATCATTGATTTCATTTTCTATTCATTCATACATTTGTTCAATTAACCAAGCATCTAACCTCACAAAAATCAGATTTGGTTACATTATCCTTGTGTGATTTTTGACCAAAACAGTAGGGATCACTGATTTAGCTCCAAACACTAAAGAGAATGGAGTCTGGCCGGTAGCATTCTTGGGAGTTGTTCTATCAGCCCATAACACATAAGGTAGCTCTTCTGCCCATTTTCCCTTCTTGGATCCAAGCTTTTTCTTCAAGTTGTTGATGACGATCTTGTTAGATGATTCTGCTTGACCATTAGCTTGTGGATAGACTGGTGTTGATGTTTTCATCTTAATCCCCCAACTGTCACAAAAGTTAGTAGTTCTACTCCCAATAAATTGGGATCCATTATCACAAACAATTTTAGTAGGAATACCAAATCTAGTAATAATGTTTCTTTTAATAAAGGATATCACTTCTTTTTCTCTGACTTGAGCAAATGCTTCAGCTTCTATCCATTTGGAAAAGTAATCAGCCATAGCAAGCATAAACACTTTCCCTCCTGGTGCTTTAGGAAGTTTGCCAACTATATCCATTCCCCATCTCATGAATGGCCAAGAAGAGGATATAGGATGTAGGAGCTCTGCTGGTTGATGAAGGATATTGTTATGTCTTTGACAAGCATCACACTTCTTTGCATAATCCACAGCATCCTTCTTTATAGTAGGCCAATAGTATCCTATTCTAAGGGTCCTTGAAAACAGTGCTCTGCCCCCAATGTAGTTTCCACAGTCTACTTCATGAAAATTCTTTAGAACTTCTTGGATTTTAGGATCCTCAATGCACCTTAGATATGGACCTGCAAGAGATCGTTTATATAACATGTTATTTAATATTGTAAATTGAGATACCTTGACTTTGAAAGCTCTAGGATTTTCTCCTGTAAGAATCTCCCCATGCTGTATATATCTCATGATTGGAAGGATCCATGATCCTGAATTTGATTGTGAGCCATCACTAGGTATGACTGCAGAATCCTCCACTATTTCCATGGCTGTGAGATACTCAATAGCAGGAGCCAAGACGTGGATAATGGGAATTTTAATATCTTCTGGAATCTTCAATGATGATCCAAAGTTGGCTAAAGCATCAGCTTCTGCATTTTCTTCCCTGGGTACCTGTGTCAAGCTAAAAGAAGCAAAAGAGTCTGCCAATTTCTTGACTATCTCTAGAAATTTGATTAGTCTTTCACCTTTAACAGCATAAGAACCATTAAAGTGGTTAGTAATTAACAATGAATCTTCATGTACCTCAAGATACATGATCCTCATATGCTTGGCAATTTGCAAACCAGCTATTAAGGCTTCATACTCAGCCTCATTATTAGTAGTTTGAAACTCACAAGCAATGGAGTGGAGTATTATGTCCCCCTGTGGCGATTTTAGTAGTATTCCTAGTCCATTTCCCTTGACATTAGAGGCTCCATCTGTGAAGAGTATCCAAGGATCCATAGTCTCTTCAAGCTGTTGAACTTCCAATTCAGCTTCCCTTTGTAAATCACTACTGAAATCAGCCACAAAGTCAGCTAAGGCTTGAGATTTAATAGCTGTTCTTGGTTCATATCTGATATCAAAAGCGCTAAGCTTGACAGCCCACTTTGCCAGTCTTCCTGACATATCAGGTTTCCTGAGAACATTCTTGATTGGAAAGTTAGTTTTAACAATAATAGCATGAGTTTCAAAATAATGGCATAACTTAGTAGATGCCATGATTAAAGAGAGGATAAGTTTTTCTAAATGTGAAAACCTGGATTCAGCATCAAGCAAACTTTTACTTACATAATACACAGGATGTTGGGTACCTTCATGATCCTTCACAAGGACTACACTTACTGCCTTAGAAGAAACTGCCAAATATAAGGATAATATATCCACCTTTTCTTGTATCATTAAGGCTGGAGCTGAGGATAGGTAATCCTTAAGGGCCTTGAGAGCATTTTCATGCTTTTCAGTCCACTCGAACTTCTTATTCTTTCTCAAAATGTCATAGAATTCCTTGCATTTCTCCGATGATTTTGAGATGAATTTGTTCAAGGCTGCGATCCTTCCTGTCAATCTTTGCACATCCTTGGCATTTGCAAGAGATTTGATGTTCACAATTACCTTGATTTGCTCTGGACTTGCATCTATCCCTCTTTTTGTCACCATATATCCTAGGAACTTGCCAGCTTTTACACCAAAGTAGCACTTGGAAGGATTCAATTTCATATTGAATTTGTCAAGGTTATTGAATGCTTCCTCCAAATCTCCAAGGTGATCCTCAGCTCTTTTGGACTTTACCACCATGTCATTAATATAAACTTCCATCATGTGTCCAATTTGTTCTTTAAACATCATATTAACTAGCCTTTGGTATGTAGCACCTGCATTTCTTAGTCCAAATGGCATAGCAATATAACAATATATACCAGTAGGGGTCATAAAGGCTGTATCCTCTTGATCAGATGGTTCCATCTAAATTTGTTGGAACCCAGATGAAGCATCCATAAAAGTTAACAACTCATGACCCGCGGTAGCATCCGCCATGGAGTCAATTTGGGGTAATTGTTTTGGTCAAAAATCAAGCAAGGGTATTGCAACCAAATCTTTTGTTGTGAGGTGTGATGCTTGAATCAATGAACAATGTTGAGCATAATTCAGAAATGTACTGAACAAGTGACACAAGGATTTATATGAGGAAAAAGCCCTTGATCAAGAGTTGATCTCCGGCATAAAAAACCTCGGGTGATGGAAACTACCGATCACCAACTAAGATTAATCAAAAGAATTTTACAACTCGGGATGATAACAAGCTTGTTACAAGGATAACTAGTGTGCAATGTGCAATAAAATGTATGAAATCGCCAAGTAAACTGTCGAGAGCTGTTGGAGTGTTGTTACGAGAGTGTGTGTATGCCAAAATTAGCTAAGTGTTCTACTCAAGCTTGTTATCCCCATTTTAAATTAGAAATAACCAATCTAACTAACTGTCCGACAATTATGCAAGCTCCCCATGATCTCCACAACGTCCACAAAAGCCAAGCACGTGCGGAATATTTAGGGAATATGCTCCAGGAATTTCGGTGAGACTTGGTCCATGCCTTTGTTCCTGCAAAACTAGTTTACGTACAAGGTAGACAATTGTTAGTGTAAGGATAACAATAAGGATCCTGAATCCTGATCCTGCAACACCTACTGTGGATCCTTAATTCAAACAGAATTGAGGATCCATGAACCTAGTAGCATTTGAGGATCCGTGATCCTTAGGATTTAGAAAATCCTCCCCTAACAATTGCCCCCAAAATATAAGGAGTGAAGTGTAATTTTGGCGAGTTATATTTTCTTGATCTTATCCGTAACAAACTAACGGATATATAGCCGTTATGATCTAACTAGCCGTTACCGATCACACATCATTGAAGCGACATCCCTGCAGAATCATCATTATAAATTAAAGTTAGAGATAAGGGTCAATGTGCATTTAAATTCGAGCAATACTCCCTTTAAATCCACATTTGAAGATCAAGCAGGTACTTCTCTTTCCTCTTTCTCTTCTCCTTCTTACTCTGTTTCTTTTTTCTTCCAAAATCTCCGAATCACGATGAAGCTAAGATCATCCCCTGCCAAGGATCATCGAAAAGACAGCCCTTTAAAAAGCCAAGGGATCATTGAAGACTCTCCGAAGGAACGTTGCTGCTTCACCGATCCTGAGATCGACAGGTTTCGCCATTGCTTTTCGGCGAGCACCGTTTTCAAACCCTTCGACCCTACCATCCTGAGTGAGTTTATCTCTGAAACCTGGGTTGCATTTCTAGTCACCCCATTCTCTATAGGATACTCCTATCCTTTTCCTGCTTTTACCCAATCTTTCTTCTCCCTTACCGGCATATCCTATATCCAGGCTATGCCAATGATGTGGAGGGTTCTATTTACCCTTGAAAGGATCATTGAGCAGGAGGATATTGAGTTGGGAATGTCGGAGTTGTCTGAACTATACAACCTTGTGAGCCATGGTTCACACCGCCTTCTATTCAAACATAAACCCGGTGAATCTCAACAAATCCTGAAAACCACCAAAAATGACACCAAGTGGAAGAAACGCTTTTTCTTCGTCAGGAGGGACTCCATCCCAGATGGGAATGATCTCCCCAGAAAATGGGCCACCCATGGTAGGATAGAGGATCCTTATAGAAGGATCATAGGATACCCTTGTTCCTATTGAGGATCACTGACAACTTTTGTTTATTTGTGCAGCTATCACTGTTTCTCATCTCATCACATCTCCTGCAACAAAAGAAAGGCTTGACGCTTTTCGGAGTCTTGATCCTGCAATAAGATCATTTCAAGCAAGTACCAAGGATTCTCAAGAAGTATCCTCAGGTTCAGTCACAATGTCAAGTAAGTATACAAGTTTGTATTTAAGTGGTAAAACGCAAATGAAACAAGAATACTTATCTATTGTTTTGGATGGATAGGTGCTGGAAAATCCTCAAGGTCTGCCACCCGCTTCAGTGTCACCGATCTTACTGCTGTTGCTCCCAGGTCTGGGAAGAAGAAGGCTGCTGCTAGCCCGAGTGCTGTAGTCCCAAAGCCTGTCACCTCCAAGGGAAAGAAGAGGAAAGCCTCTGAGGCTGACAATCTTGAAGGCCTGTCCCTTATCCGCCACTAGTTCCAATAATACTTTGCTGAGGTAAGGATCACTGATCCTGACTGGTTATCCTGCCCGCTTAAGGATCACTGATCCTGAACTTTACCTTGTCATTTTGCAGAAATTCACCGAGATCGAGATGCTGCTGGATGCTTATGCTGAAGAGGCGGAGCAAAAGCATCAGGAGTTCCAAAAGTTTTTCCTGGCCAAGGATCAAACTATCTCTCTCCTTGAGAAGGATCTAAATTTGGCGAAGCAGCAGGTGGTTATGGCCCAGATAAATGTTGATCATGAGAAACCTGAGCTGTTGGAGGATGCTAAAGTCTCAACTGCCATCACCATGTACAAGATCAAGCTGCAAATGACACAGGAGGCTGAGGATCCTGACTTCGATCGGACCACTTGGGACAAAGAGGGCTGGAAGGCAAAGCTGGCTGAGCTAGAGGATGAGGAGGAGGCTACCGAGGTCTTGGCTATTGAGGCAAGTGGCAGTGGGGCTAAGGACCAAGCTAATGGTGAGGATGCTGGTGGTAATGCAGCCAAGGTGTGAGCTGCTGAAATGGGCGATGATGGATATTTCTGGACGCGACCGGAGCCCATTTTTTATGATTTGGTAGTAGTTTTTTGGTTATGATGCTTTTATGAACAATGGTTGGTCTGTACTTAAACAATAGTAATTAGGTTTAAGGATCATGGATCCTTTGAACAATAGGTAGGATTACAAATGGTGGAGGGATCCTCTGTTTGGGGGATGAAGCCATTGTGATCCTGCCGTCTTTTATTTCCTGCACTATCTAGACCTATTAACAACGGACACCCTTTGCTATCCCAAGTGGACGGGCCACGGTTTGCTGGTAGAAAATTGGGTTACCAATTTTGACAACTTTTAAGGGTTTAACTTTTGTGAATAAATAAAACTTTAACTTTTTGGCTATTTCCCGTGTTGTTATCCTTGTGAATCCTTTATTTTTCTATTGTAGTTATTCACTTTCTTCGAATTTGTAAGCAAAGAATAAAGGTTTAGTAAATCACATTTAAAAGTTTTAGGATATGATCAAGGATCAAATATCCTATAGTCGATAAATTCAGAAAAATTATGTAACTTAAGGATCATTAGTTCTGTTGTCAAAGGATAAGGGTCACTTATATAAATAATGAATAAAATCAAAATGATCAAGGATCATACCTGAGAATCCAAGTTAGGATCCTAACCCTTCAACATTTATAACCAGGATAATCAAAAGACAAACCTCAGTAAAAGGTAAGGATCAAGGATCCTTGGCTGTTTAGCCTCAAAAATCTGAAATGAAAGATAACTTGGGACTAAGCCATATATAAGAGAAGAGTTAGTAACTGGGGACAAGCCCAACAATTCCGGGGACAAGCCCAATATACTAGGGAGAAGCCCAAAGGATAACTGGGGACAAGCCCAAAGGATAACTAGGTACAAGCCCAAAGGATAACTGGGGACAAGCCCAAAGGATAACTGGGGATAGGCCCAAAGGATCATGTGTAAACTGGAGTATGGCCCTTACTGGCGACTATCCAAACTTAGTGGCATGAAAATGCCAAAACCTTAGTGTTAGGGGAAGATTTTCCGATGATCAGTGATCCTCAATTACTGTCAGGCTTCAATTCTATTGAATTAGTGATCCTCAAAAGTTATTGTGGGATCAGGATCATGGATCATCATAGTGATCCTTACACTAAGGAATGTCTACTTTGAATATGAAGTTGTTTTGCAGGAGTACGAGCTTGGACTTGGTCTTGGCGATATTCCTGGAGCATATTCCATACTTATTCCGCACGTGCTTAACTAAAGTGGACGTTATGGAGTTCGTGGAGGACTTGCATGAAATGCGGATAGTTTGTTATCTTAGATTTTTTCTAAATTTATAAGGGGATAGCGAGCTAAATAGAAACACTTGGCTATTTTTAGCTTAACACACACACTCGCAATTGCTCTCACCAGCTCTTGACAATTCACTTGGCGATTACACACTTTTTTGCACATTACACTATAGTGATCCTTGTAATTAGCTCGCTATCATCCGAAGTTGTAATACATTTCTTGTTTAATCTGAGTTGGTGATCGGTAGTTTCCATCACTCGAGGTTTTTTATGCCAGAGATCATTCATTGATCAAGGGCTTTTTCCTCGTATAAATCTTTGTGTCACTTGTTTATATCATTTCTGAGTGATCCTTAGTATTGTTCATTGATTCAAGCATCACACCTCACAACAGAAAGTTTGGTTGCATTATCATTGCTTGATTTTTTACCAAAATAGTTTGGCGCCCACCGTGGGGCAATTGGTGCTTCATTCCTAAGAAGATTCATATTTTTGTGGTCATTTCGGTTCGTTACAACCAAGCAGATGGCTTCCTCAGCGAAGAACACTTCAAGTTCAATGCCGGCAATCAGTTCTTCACAAGGCGTTCCACCTTTGCCTCCACCACCTTCTGGATCCCAGAAGAATGCTGAAAATGCTGTGAAGAGACAAACCCCCATTTTCACAAAACCACCAACTTCTTCTGTTTCTTCTAATCCTACTACTAATGATCTTTACACTCTGATTTTGCAGATGAGGAATCACACACAAGAGCAGGACAAAACCAACGAAAGAATCCTCCGGGAGATCGCTGAGATCAAGAAACAGAAGAAATCAGTGGAGGATCACTCTCCTCTGATACCCAGGTCATTGAATTTTGACACTCCAGTTGTAACTACCCTACAATCGGCAGTTCCGGGCATCCAGCATCAAAGTGGTCCATCAGAAAGACGTTATGGAACAGCAACTATGAGTCAGGCATTTGGCTTCCACTTCCAGCCACAAGGATCCTGTTCTCAGCCATCGGGGTCCTCTTTTCAGCATCAAGGTTACTTCACATCAGGAGGATATTTGGGAATGCATGCAGTTCAAGGATCCTCCCAGGGTTAAGGATCCTCCCAGGTTCAAGGATCCTCTATGGCTCCAGGATCCTCCCAGGTTCAAGGATCCTCCATGGCTCCAGGATCCTCCCAGTTTTTAGGATCCTCTCTGCCCCAAGGATCCTTTCAAGTTCAAGGATCATCTCAGCTTCAAGGATCCAATATCTTTCAGGATCAAGGATTCTTAAGAAGTATGCAGCCTCCAAGCACAGATGTTCATCAAGGAGACTTCATACCAATGCAGACTGTTGCTTCATCTGGTCCTTCGATCATACCGGAGTCCCGTCAATATGGATTCACATCTGGAATTCCAAACATGAATCCTCCAGGAGGTAAAACTTTTAATAATTCATATAACACTAACCATGGCTCAATGCAGGATACAGGTATCAATCAGGCTATGGCTAGGGAATTACAGAAACTTAAGGATATGATATCCAGTGTACCAGGAGTGGTTAAACCCATTCCTGAAATTGCATATGATAGCCATAGGATATCTCGTTTTGCACCACCCTTATGTGATGCTGAGATACCCAAAAGGTTCCAGATACCATATATGAAGCTGTATGATGGTTCAATAGATCCAGAAGAGCATGTAGCTCAGTATAGGGAGAGGATGGAGATCAATCCAATTCCTGAGAGGTTAAAGAAAGCATGTCTATGCAAGGGATTTAGATCCACACTCACAGGATCTGCTCTTAAATGGCTGCTAAGTCTTCCCCCTTACTCTATCACTTCATTTGCCAATCTAGTTAATTTGTTTAATAGTCAATTCTCTTGTAGTAGAAAATTTGAACGATTAACTAGTGATCTATATAGGGTAACACAAGGTCAAAATGAATCACTTAGAGATTACATCACTAAGTTTAGTAAAGAATCCTTAGATATTCCTAAGTTGGATATTGCTACGGCTGTAGAAGCCTTTAAAATGGGATTGCTTAGGGATTCATTATTCTATGATGATCTTGTTATGACCCCTTGCAGGAATCTTGATGAAGTAAGAACCAGGGCCCTTAGGTTCATCCGCCTAGAGGATGACAAAAGGATCCAGGATAGATTGACAGGATCCTCAAAACAGGAGAAACAAAGATCCTATTTCAGGAACAACAAATCCAAGTCCTACAACAAGTCTGATAACCAGAACGTGCATGCAGTGGAACAAGAAGAGGATGATGAGGATTATCCTCATATTTCTGAATACTGTTTTTCTGTTGATAACAATGAACTAATCCTTGCAATGCAGAATCTAGGTGAGAAAGCTAGATGGCCGAGAAAAAGTGATAAACCAGCTGCTACAAAGGATAAGTCCAAGTGGTGTGCATATCATGAAGATTTCGGGCATCTCACTGAAGAGTGTATTGCACTAAGAAAGGAAATTGGTTACTTGTTGAACAAGGGGCATTTGAAGGAACTTTTGGGATGAAAGAAGTCAAGGATCCAGGATCCTAAAAGGATCCCGGAAAGGGCTCCTGCTCCTCCAGCAGATGCACAAGTTATAAACTTCATATCCGGTGGATCAGACATTTGTGGTACTTCCTTTTCAGCAGCCAAGTGACATACTAAGGAAACCAAGATGGATAATGGGGACAGACCCATCCGGACCTCCACCGTCACCAAGGATAAGATCATAACTTTTGATGAGGATGAACGTGTTGATATCCAGGATCCTCATCATAATGGTCTTGTAATTACATTTTTTATTTCTAACCACTTTGTTCGCAGGATCCTAATCGATGGAGGAAGCTCTGTTAACATCATTCAGCTTGATGTCCTCAAGAAAATGAATATCCCGGAGTCTGAAATTGTCCCAAGATCCTCAGTCCTTGTGGGATTCAATGGGGAAACCAAAAACACATTGGGGGACATCAAACTCCCTATTTATATTGAAGGACTCCATTCTTATCAGAAAATTTGTGTTATAGATTGCTTATCTTGTTGTAATGTTATCCTTGGCAGGCCATGGATACATGATATGAAGGCAGTCCCATCCACCTATCATCAGTGTGTAAAGCTTCCAAGTCCATGGGGAGTGGTGAAAATTGAGAGTGATCAATAAGAGGCTAAGAATTGTTATACATCATCAATGAAGCCAGCCTCAAAACCAAGGGAGCAATAGCAATTAAAGTATCCTTCAAGAGATCTCTTGGAGGCAAGAGAGCCGGATGTAAAAGAAATCCTCATGGATCCTCATGATCCTGAATCCATAGTCTTCCTTAAAAGAAGGAAAACTACCTTTGCCTGGAAGCATGAGGATATGACAGGTATATCTAAGGATATAATTACTCATAAGCTTGGCATTGACAGGTCATTCAAGCCTATACATCAAAAGAGGAGGAAGTTTACACCTGAAAGTAATGCTATTATCCAGGAAGAGGTAGATAAACTACTTCGGGCAGGTATGATTAGAGAGGTTAAGTATCCAAGATGGTTAGCCAATGTGGTTGTTGTTCAAAAGAAAAATGGAAAGTGGAGGGTATGTGTCGATTTTACTGATTTAAACAAGGCATGTCCCAAGGATCCTTTCCCATTACCCCACATTGACTCCATGGTGGATGCTACCGCGGGTCATGAGTTGTTGACTTTTATGGATGCTTCATCTGGATTTCAACAAATTCAGATGGAACCATCTGATCAAGAGGATACAGCCTTTATGACCCCAACTGGTATATATTGTTATATTGCTATGCCATTTAGACTAAGGAATGCAGGTGCTACTTATAAAAGGCTAGTCAATATGATGTTCAAGGAACAAATTGGACACACTATGGAAGTCTATATTGATGACATGGTGGTTAAGTCCAAGAAAGCTGAGGATCACCTTAAAGATTTGGAGGAAGCATTCAATATCCTTGATAAATTTAATATGAAACTAAATCCTTCCAAGTGTCATTTTGGTGTTAAGGCAGGTAAATTCTTAGGCTATATGGTGACAAAGAGGGGCATTGAAGCAAGTCCAGAGCAAATCAAGGCTATTGTGAATATCAAATCTCCTGCCAATGCTAAGGATGTGCAAAGATTGACAGGCAGGATCGCAGCCTTGAACAGGTTCATATCCAAATCCTCAGAAAAGTGCAAGGAATTCTATGACATCCTGAGGAAGAACAAGAAATTTGAATGGACTGAGAAGCATGAAAGTGCCCTCAAAGCTCTTAAGGGTTACCTATCCTCAGTCCCGGCCCTGATGAAACCAGAAAAAGGGGATATATTATCCTTATACTTAGCAGTATCCTCAAAAGCAGTAAGTGCGGTCCTTGTTAAGGATCACCATGGTACACAACATCCTGTTTATTATGTAAGTAAGAGTTTACTTGATGCTGAATCTAGGTATTCACACTTAGAGAAACTTATCCTTGCATTAATTATGGCATCTACTAAATTAAGACATTATTTTGAGACTCATGCCATTATTGTTAAGACTAATTTTCCAATTAAGAATGTTCTTAGGAAACCTGAAATGTCAGGAAGGATGGCTAAGTGGGCAGTGAAGCTTAGTGCTTATGATATAAGATATGAACCAAGGACTGCCATTAAATCCCAAGCCTTAGCTGACTTTGTGGCAGATTTCAGTAGTGACTTGCAAAAGCAAGCTGAGTTAGAAGTCCAACAGCTTGAAGAAACTAAGGATCCTTGGATACTCTTCACTGATGGAGCCTCTAATATCAAAGGAACAGGGCTTGGAATACTACTAAAATCGCCACAGGGGACATAATACCCCACTCCATAGCTTGTGAATTTCAAACTATCAACAATGAGGCTGAGTATGAAGCCTTGATAGCTGGTTTGCAAATTGCTAAGCATATGAGGATCAGGTATCTTGTGGTACATGTAGATTCATTATTGATCACTAATCACTTTAATGGATCCTATGCTGTTAAAGGTGAAAAGCTAATTAAGTATTTAGAAATAGTCAAAGAATTGGCACTCTCTTTTGTTTCCTTTAGTTTGACACAGGTACCAAGGGAAGAGAATGCAGAGGCTGATGCATTAGCCAATCTAGGATCATCCTTGAAGATCCCGGAGGATATCAAGATCCCTATTATCCATATCCTGACCCCTGCTATCGAGGATCATGTAGCTATGGAGATAGGAGAGGATTCTGCAATCATCCCTAGTGATGATACTCAATCTCATTCAGGATCATGGATCCTCCCAATCATGAAATACATACAACATGGAGAGATTCCTACAGGAGAAAACCCTAGGGCTTTCAAAATCAAGGTATCTTAATTTACAATATTGAATAATATGTTGTATAAACGATCTCTTGCAGGTCCATATCTAAGATGCATTGAGGATCCTGAAATCCAAGAAGTCCTAAAGGATTTCCATGAAGGAGATTGTGGAAACCACACTGGGGGCAGAGCATTGTTCTCAAGGATCCTGAGGATAGGATACTATTGGCCTACTATGAAGAAGGATTCTGTGGAATATGCCAAGAAGTGTGATCCTTGTCAGAGACACAGTAATATCCTTCACCAACCAGCAGAACTTTTGCATCCTATATCCTCTTCTTGGCCATTTATGAGATGGGGAATGGATATAGTTGGAAAGCTTCCTAAGGCACCTGGTGGAAAAGTATTCATGCTTGCTATGACTGATTACTTCTCCAAGTGGATAGAGGCTGAAGCCTTTGCTCAAGTCAGAGAAAAAGAAGTGATATCCTTTATTAAGAGAAACATTATTACTAGATTTGGTATCCCTTCTGAAATTGTTTGTGATAATGGATCCCAGTTTATTGGGAATAGAACTACTAACTTTTGTGACAGCTGGGGGATTAAGATGATAACATCAACACCAGTCCACCCACAAGCTAATGGTCAGGCAGAATCATCCAACAAGATCATCATCAACAATTTGAAGGAAAAGCTTGGATCTAAGAAGGGAAAGTGGGCAGAAGAACTACCTTATGTACTATGGGCTGATAGGACAACTCCCAAAAATGCCACTGGCCAGACTCCATTTTCTTTGGTATTTGGGGCAGAATCAGTGATCCCTACAGAGATGGTGGTTCCAACCGCAAGAACAAGCATTCGTGATCCTGAAGAAAATGCTGAAAACTTGGTTCAAGACTTGGATACTATAGAAGAACTCATGGATTTGGCAAGGATAAGGATGGCTAGTTATCAACAAAGGATGGCTGGAGCCTACAACAAAAATGTTAGGATCAGGAAATTCCAAGTTGGTGTTATGGTATTAAGGAAAGCATTTCAGAATACCACCAATCCTGCTGATGGAAAGTTGGCACCAAAATGGGAAGGCCCTTACTTGATCGAAGCTGAGGCAGGAAAGGGGGCATATCGATTGCTAACAATGGAAGGTGATTTGCTGCCAAGAGCTTGGAATGCTGTCCACTTGAAGAAATACTTCATGTGATAAGGATCCATGATCCTTACATGACAAGTATCCTTGAAGGATCCTTATAGGACAGATGATTCTCATTTTGGCAATGATCTAATCCCAAACTATTTCATTTTTTAATTATCCTATATAAGGATAAGGATCCTGTATCCTTTATCCTCCTTTCACCTGATTCTGAGTTTTGAAGGTTCAGGTATCCTTAACAAAGGATTGAGTATCCACAGAAGTATCCAGTTATTTGGGCTTGACCCCAGTTATTTGGGCTAGTCCCCAGTTTGGGCCTGTCCCCAGTTTCGCCAGTAGCGCACGATGATCCTGGTACAGTTCATGGCAATGGGACCAGTACTCGCTTTAGGGGCTGACAATTTCATTGTACTGGCTGTATCCGGGATCCTACGTATAATGGTAGACATACCATACATCCGTTCCTAAGGTTTCTAACGTTTTCACGTTAGCTAAGGTTTTGGCATTTTCATGTCACTAAGTTTGGATAGTCGCCAGTGAGGGCCATACTCCAGTTTACACACGATCCTTTGGGCTTGTCCCCAGTTATCCTTTGGGCTTGTCCCCAGTATATTGGGCTTGTCCCCAGAATTGTTGGGTTTGTCCCCAGTTACTAACTCTTATCTTATATTGGCTTAGTCCCAAGTTGTATCCTATTTCAGGTTTTTGGAGATAAACGACCAAGGATCCTTGATCCTTACCTTATACTAAGGTTTGTCTTTTGGTTATCCTGATTATAAGTGTTAAAGGTTAGGATCCTAACTTGGATTCTCAGGTATGATCCTTAACTATTTTGATTTTATTCATTATTCATTTGAGTGACCCTTATCCTTTGACAACTGAACTTATGATCCTTAAACTACACTACTTTTCAGAACTTGTCGACTATAGGATATGTGATCCTTGATCATATCCTAAACTTTTTGAGGATATTTATTTAATTTTTTCTTTACTTGATAAGTATAGACAAAATGAATATCACAACAATTGAAAAGTAAAGTACTAACAAGGATAGCAACACGGGAGATAGCCAAAAAGTTAAAGTTATTTGATTCACAAAACGTTAAACCCTTTATGGTTGTCAAAATTGCCAACCCACGTTTCTACCAGCAAAACGTGGCCCGTCCACATGGGTTGGCAAAGGGTGTCCATTGTTTACGGGTCTTTGTAGTGTAGGAAACAAAAGACGGAAGGATAACGAGTGGCTTCATCCCCCAAACAGAGGATCCATCCAACACCCATTATCCTGCCTATTGTTCAAGGATCCATGATCCTTCACCCTAGAAACTATTGTCTAAATTTATTACAACCCAAGATTGTTTTAAACACCATAGCCAAAATAAAACTACCAAATTCTAAAAAATGGGCTCCGGCTACGTCTAGGAATGTCCTTCATCGCCCATTTCTGCAGCTTACACCTTTGCTGCATCACCATCTCCTCCAGCTCCAGCATCCTCCACATGATCATTGACTCCACTGCTGCCAGCCTCGAGTGCTAGGACCTCTTCAACCTCCTCTTCGTCGTCCAGCTCAGCCAATCTAGCCTTCCAACCCTCTACGTCCCAGCTGCTCTTGTCAAAGTCAGGATCCAGAGCTTCTTGGGCCATCTGCAACTTGGTCTTGTACATAGCGATGGCAGCTGAGATTTTAGCATCATTGGTGATCTCATTTTTCTCTTGATCAGCAGTAATGTGAGTCAGGACAAGTTCCCTCTTCACCAGATTGACATCATTTTCAAGGGAGGCTATCTTCTGATCCTTGGCCAGCATCATCTTTTGGAGGTCCAGGCACTTTAGCTCAACTTCTTCAACATTGCCTACGTAGTCCTTGATTTCAGCAAATTTCTGCAAAAATACAATATAAAGCTTAGGATAACATGATCCTCAAGTGGGCAGGATAATTAAGCTAAGTCAGTGATCCTTACCTCAGCAAAGTACTCAAGGAACTGATGGCGGATCAGAAGCAGGCCTTCAAGGGTGTCGGTAGTCTTCCTTTTCTTACCACCCTTGCCCTTAGAAGTGGTTGCCTTGGGGATCGTGACAGTTGGACTGGCAGCAATCTTCTTCTTTGAGGATCGGACAGTGTCAAGGTCAGTGACACTGAATTTGGAGGCAGATCTCGAAGATTTTCCAGCACCTACACATCCAAAACAGATAAGTATCCTTATTTCATTTTAATTTAAGCATTTAATTACACATAAACATGGATACTTACTTGACATCGTGACAGAACCTGAGGATACCTCTTGAGAATCCTGGCTATTTGCTTTAAATGATCTTATTGCAGGATCAAGTCTCCGGAAAGCAGCAAGCCTTTCCTTCGTGGCAGGTGTTGTAATAAGGTGTGCGACAGTAATAACTGCAAAATAGAGACAAAAGGACGTTAGTGATCCTCAAACAAAAACAAGGTCATCTGGTGATCCTTCTCAGGATCCTCTATCCTACCATGAGTGGTCCATTTTCTAGGTAGATCCTTTCCATCAGGGATAGAATCCCTTCTGACAAAGAAGAATCACCGTTTCCAGTTGGTGTCAATCTTAGTGGCTTTAAAGATGGGGTGTTCTTCACCAGGTTTATGTTTGAGTAGATATCGGTGAGATCCATGGCTCACAAAGTTGTACATCTCTGCAAACTCTGACATTCCCAGATCGATACCTTCACGCTCAATGATTCTTTCAAGGGTATACAAGACCCTCCAGATCATTGGCATTGCTTGGATGTAGGAGATGCCGGTGAGAGAGAAGAAGGATTGGGTGAAATCAGGAAAAGGATACGAGTATCCTATCGTAAATGGGGTGACCGGAAAAGCTACCCATGTTTCAGAAACAAAGTCACTTAGAACGGTGGGATCAAATGGTTTGAAATCGGTGTTTGCCGGAAAGCAATGTCGGATCCTGTCTATCTGTGGATCGGTAAAGCAGCATCTTTCTTTCGCAGAATCTTTGATGATCCCTTGGGACTTCAAGGGACAGTCCTTTTTATGATCCTTAACCGGTGAAGACCTCAGCATCTTCTTGGTCATGAAGATGGTGAAAAACAAGAAACAAAATTGAGAGGATGAAGAGAGAAAGGAAAGAGAAATACCTGATCAAGTCTTCGAATGAGGATTTAAAGAGGAAACACACGAATTTAAATGCTCTCTAACCCTTATCTCTAACTTCAATTTATAATGATGATCTTGCAGGGTAGTCACTTCAGTGACGTCAGGATGGCAACGGATAGTTCGATTACAACGGCTATATATCTGTTAGTTGGTTACGGATAAGAACAAGAAAATATAACTCGTTATTTTACATTTTTACTCCTTATATTTTGGGGGCAATTGTTAGGGGAAGATTTTCAGATGATCAGTGATCCTCAATTACTGTCAGGCTTAGTGATCCTCAATTCTATTGAATTAGTGATCCTCAGAAGTTATTGTGGGATCAGGATCATGGATCATCATAGTGATCCTTACACTAACGATTGTCTACTTTGAATATGAAGTTGTTTTGCAGGAGTACGAGCTTGGACTTGGTCTTGGCGATATTCCTGGAGCATATTCCATACTTATTCCGCACGTGCTTAACTGAAGTGGACGTTATGGAGTTCGTGGAGGACTTGCATGAAATGCGGATAGTTTGTTATCTTAGATTTTTTCTAAATTTATAAGGGGATAGCGAGCTAAATAGAAACACTTGGCTATTTTTAGCTTAACACACACACTCGCAACTGCTCTCACCAGCTCTTGACAATTCACTTGGCAATTACACACTTTTTTGCACATTACACTATAGTGATCCTTGTAATTAGCTCGCTATCATCCGAAATTGTAATACATTTCTTGTTTAATATGAGTTGGTGATCGGTAGTTTCCATCACCCGAGGTTTTTTATGCCGGAGATCATTCATTGATCAAGGGCTTTTTCCTCGTATAAATCTTTGTGTCACTTGTTCATTTCATTTCTGAGTGATCCTTAGTATTGTTCATTGATTCAAGCATCACACCTCACAACAGAAAGTTTGGTTGCATTATCATTGCTTGATTTTTTACCAAAACACTTAGCTAACGTGAAAACGTTAGAAACCTTAAGAACGGATGTATGGTACGTCTACCATTATACGTAGGATCCCGGATACAGCTAGTACAATGAAATTGCCAGCCCCTAAAGCGAGTACTGGTCCCATTCCCATGAACTCTACCAGGATCATTGTGCACTGCTGGCGATACTGGGGACAGGCCCAAAAACTGGGGACTAGCCCAAAAAACTGGGGTCAAGCCCAAAAAACTAGGGTCAAGCCCAATTAACTGGGGTCAAGCCCAAATAACTGGATACTTCTGTGGATACTCAATCCTTCGTTAATAATACCTAAACCTTCTGCAAGACTCAGAATCAAGTGAAAGGAGGATAAAGGATCCAGGATCCTTATCCTTGTATATAAGATAATTAAAGAATGAAATAGTTTGAGATTAGATCATTACCAAAATGAGGATCCTCTGTCCTGTAGGGATCCTTCAAGGATACTTGTTAGCTAAGGATCATGGATCCTTATTACATGAAGTATTTCTTCAAGTGGACAGCATTCCAGGCTCTTGGTAGCAAATCACCTTCCATTGGTAGCAATCGATATGCCCCCTTTCCTGCTTCAGCTTCAATCAAATAGGGGCCTTCCCACTTTGGTGCTAACTTTCCATCAGCAGGATTGGTGGTATTCTGAAATGCTTTCCTTAATACCATATCACCAACTTGGAACTTCCTGATCCTGACATTTTTATTGTAGGCTCCAGCCATCTTTTGTTGATAACTGGCCATCCTTATCCTTGCCAAATCCCTGAGTTCTTCTATAGTATCCAAGTCTTGAACCAAGTTTTCAGCATTTTTTTCAGGATCACGAATGCTTGTTCTTGCAGTAGGAACCACCATCTCTGTAGGGATCACTGATTCTGCTCCAAATACCAAAGAGAATGGAGTTTGGCCAGTAGCATTCTTGGGAGTTGTCTTATCAGCCCAAAGTACATAAAGTAGTTCTTCTGCCCATTTTCCTTTCTTGGATCCAAGCTTCTTCTTCAAATTGTTGATGATGATCTTGTTGGATGATTCTGCCTGGCCATTAGCTTGTGGGTGGACTGGTGTTGATGTAATCATCTTAATCCCCCAGCTGTCACAAAAGTTAGTAGTTCTACTCCCAATAAATTGGGATCCATTATCACAAACAATTTCAGAAGGGAAACCAAATCTAGTAATATTATTTCTCTTAATAAAGGATATCACTTCCTTTTCTCTGACTTGAGCAAAGGCTTCAGCCTCTATCCACTTGGAGAAGTAATCAGTCATAGCAGGCATGAATACCTTTCCACCAGGCGCCTTGGGAAGCTTACCGACTATATCCATTGCCCATCTCATAAATGGCCAAGAAGAGGATATAGGATGCAAAAGCTCTGCTGGTTGGTGAAGGATATTACTATGTCTCTGACAAGGATCACACTTCTTGGCATATTTCACAGCATCCTTCTTCATAGTAGGCCAATAATATCCTGTCCTCAGGATCCTTGAGAATAATGCCCTGCCCCCAGTGTGGTTTCCACAATCTCCTTTGTGAAAATCCTTTAGGACTTCTTGGATTTTACGATCCTCAATGCACCTTAGATATGGCCCTGCAAGAGATCGTTTATATAACATGTTATTCAATATTGTAAATTGAGATACCTTAATTTTGAAAGCCCTGGGGTTTTCTCCTGTAGGAATCTCTCCATGTTGTATGTATCTCATGATTGGAAGAATCCATTATCCTGAATGAGATTGTGTATCATCACTAGGGATGATTGCAGAATCCTCTCCTATCTCCATGGCTACATAATCCACGATTGCAGGGGTTAGGATGTGGATAATAGGGATCCTGATATCCTCCAGGATCTTCAAGGATGATCCTAGATTGGCTAATGCATCAGCCTCTGCATTCTCTTCCCTTGGTACCTGTGTCAAACTAAAGGAAACAAAAGAGAGTGCCAATTCTTTGACTATCTCTAAATATTTGATTAGCTTTTCACCTTTAACAGCATAGGATCCATTAAAGTGATTAGTTATTAACAATGAATCTACATGTACCTCAAGATACCTGATCCTCATATGCTTGGCAATTTGCAAACCAGCTATCAAGGCTTCATATTCAGCCTCATTATTAGTAGTTTGAAACTCACAAGCTATAGAGTGGGGTATTATGTCCCCCTGTGGCGAATTTAGTAGTATTCCAAGTCATGTTCCTTTGACATTAGAGGCTCCATCAGTGAAGAGTATCCAAGGATCCTTAGTTTCTTCTAGCTGTTGGACTTCTAACTCGGCTTCCTTTTGCAAGTCACTACTAAAATCTGCCACAAAGTCAGCTAAGGCTTGGGATTTGATAGCAGCCCTTGGTTCATATCTTATATCATAAGCACTAAGCTTCACTGCCCACTTAGCCATCCTTCCTGACATTTCAGGTTTCCTGAGAACATTCTTAATTGGAAAATTAGTCTTAACAATAATGGCATGAGTTTCAAAATAATGTCTTAACTTAGTAGATGCCATAATTAGTGCAAGGATAAGTTTTTCTAAATGAGAATACCTGGATTCAGCATCAAGCAAACTCTTACTTACATAATAGACAGGATGTTGTGTACCTTTGTGATCCTTAACAAGGACCGCACTTACTGCTTTAGAGGATACCGCTAAATACAAGGATAATATATCCCCTTTTTCTGGTTTCATCAAGGCAGGGGCTGAGGATAGGTAATCCTTAAGAGCTTTGAGAGCATTTTCATGCTTTTCAGTCCACTCAAATTTCTTGTTCTTCCTCAAAATGTCATAGAATTCCTTGCATTTTTCTGAGGATTTGGATATGAACCTGTTCAAGGCTGCGATCTTGCCTGTCAATCTTTGCACATCCTTGGCATTGGCAGGAGATTTGATATTCACAATAGCCTTAATTTGATCTGGACTTGCTTCAATGCCTCTTTTTGTCACCATATAGCCTAGGAATTTACCTGCTTTAACACCAAAGTGACACTTAGAAGGATTTAGTTTCATATTAAATTTATCAAGGATATTGAATGCTTCCTCCAAGTCTCTAAGGTGATCCTCAGCTTTCTTGGACTTAACCACCATGTCATCTATGTAAACTTCCATAGTGCGTCCAATTTGTTCCTTGAACATCATATTTACTAGCCTTTGAAAAGTAGCACCTGCATTCCTTAGTCCAAATGGCATAGCAATATAACAATATATACCAGTTGGGATCATAAAGGCTGTATCCTCTTGATCAGATGGTTCCATCTGAATTTGTTGAAATCCACCATGGAGTCAATGTGGGGTAATGGGAAAGGATCCTTGGGACATGCCTTGTTTAAATCAGTAAAATCGACACATACCCTCCACTTTCCATTTTTCTTTTGTACAACAACCACATTGGCTAACCACCTTGGATACTTAACCTCTCTTATCATACCTGCTCGAAGTAGTTTATCTACCTCTTCTGGGATAATAGCATTCCTTTCAGGTGCAAACTTCCTCCTTTTTTGATGAATTGGCTTGAATGACTTGTCGATGCCAAGTTTATGAGTAATTATATCTTTAGATATACCTGTCATGTCTTCATGCTTCCAGGAAAAGGTAGTTTTCCTCCTCTTAAGGAAGGATACTAGATCTTGTTCAATGTTGTTGAGGATCCCTAATCCTATGAAGACTATGGATTCAGGATCATGAGGATCCATAAGGATTTCTTTCACATCCTGCTCTCTTGCCTCCAAGACATCTCTTGAAGGATGCTTTAATTGCTATTGCTCCCTTGGTCTTGAGGCTGGCTTCATCGATGACGTGTAACAGTTCTTAGCTTCTTGTTGATCACTCTCAATTTTCACCACCCCCCATGGACTAGGAAGCTTTACACATTGATGATAGGTGTTTTGGTCAAAAAATCTGATGAGGATAATGCAACCAAACTCTCTGTTACGGGGTATGATGCTTATAACGTAGAACAATGACGAGGATCACTTCAATGTATATTGCACAAATGACACAAGGATTTATACGGGGAAAAAGCCCTTGATCAAGAGTTGATCTCCGGCACAAAAAACCCCGGGTGATGGAAACTACCGATCACCAAGCTCAAATAGATCAATAAATGTTTAGAACTTCGGATAGTAACGAGCTAGGTACAAGGATCACTATGGTGAAATGTGTAAAAGTGAGTGAAAACTAATAAGTGTTCGTCGAGAGCTTCAAGATTGCGATATGAGAGTGTGTGTGTAGCTGAAAATGGCTAAGTGTTCTAATTCTAGCTCGTCACCCCTTTAAAAATAGAAGTTAACTACAATAACTAACTATCCGACTTTCGTGCCAAGCTCCCACGTTCTCCACAACGTCCATTTCCAGTCAAACGTGTGCGAAATACTCGTGGAATATTCCATAGTAACGTTGCCAAGACCAAGTCAAGCTTGCTACTCCTGCGAAGTAATACAAAACACAAACAAACAACCGTCAGTACGAGGATCCTTAAAGTGATCCATGATCCTGATCCTGAAGCTCTTCTGAGGATCACTATCTGTCACAGAAGTAAGGATCATTAATTAGGATAACAAGTAAGGATCACTAATTGTTAGAAAATCCTCCCCTAACAATTGCCCCCAAAATATAAGGAGTGATATGTTGAATGAGCGAGTTATGTTTTCTTGATCTTATCCACAACTGACTATCGTAAATATAGCCGTTATTGTTGAACTATCCGTTGCAATCGTGACGTCACAGAAGTGACAACCCTGCATAATCATGATTATAAATAGGAGATAGAGATAGGATCAAATGCATTTAAAATTTCAGAGAGACTCCCTTTATAACTGCATTCCGAAGATAAACAGGTATTCTCTCTTCATCTTCTTCCTTTTCTTGCTCTGTTTTCATTTCTTTCCATCATTCCATCAAAGATGTTGCTCTGAAACTCCCCAGCTAAGGATCACCCGAAAAACAGCCCTCCGAAAAGCCAGGGGATCATCAAAGATTCCATAAAAGAATGCTGCTGTTTCAATGATGCACAGATTGATAGGATCCGCCACTGCTTCCCGGCGAACACTGAGTTCAGACCTTTTGATCCCAATGCCCTGAGTGATCATATTTCCGACAAGTGGGTTGCTTTTCCTGTCACTCCGTTCACCATAGGCTATACATATCCTTTCCCAGCCTTCACCCAATCTTTCTTTTCCCTAACTGGTATCTCTTATATCCAAGCCATGCCGATGATTTGGAGGGTTTTGTACACCCTTGAAAGGATCATCGAGCAGGAAGGGATAGACCTAGGAATGTCAGAGCTGGGAGAGCTGTATGATCTTACTACCTTTGGTTCTCATCGCTATTTGTTTAAACGTAAGCCCGGTGAGGAACACCCGATCTTCAAAGCCACCAAGAACGATGCTAATTGGAAGCGGCGTTTCTTTTTCGTCAAGAGAGATTCTATTGAGGATGGAAAGGATCTACCCAAGAAATGGGCTACCCATGGTAGGGTGGAGGATCCTGAGAAGGATCACCAGAAACTTTCTTTTGATGTAAGGATCACTTATATTTTTGCTTTCTTGTTATGCAGCTATCACCGTCTCACGCCTCAGATTGTCTCCTGCTGCTAAAGAGAGACTTCTCGCTTTCAAGAAACTTGATCCTGAAACAAGATCTTTCAAGACAACAACCCAAGATTCACAGGAGGTATCCTAAGGCTCTGTCACGATGTCAAGTAAGTATCCTTGTTTAAAATTTAAATAAATAGTGAAATATAAGTTAAGTTAAGTGAAGATACTTATCTTGTTTTGGTTGTGTAGGTGCTGGAAAATCTGCCAAGCCTGTATCCCAGTTCAACACAGCTGACCTTGATGTTGTTCGATCCAGGAAGAAGAGGGCCACTACCAGTCCCAGCATCTCCATTCCCAAGGCACCCACTAAAGGAAAGGGTGGTAAGAAGAGGAAAACTTCTGACTCTGAGGACCTTCAAGGCCTACCACTGATCCGCCACCAGTTCCTTGAATACTTCAATGATGTAAGGATCACCAATTCTGCCTAGGTATCCTACTCGTATGAGGATCACCTGATCTTGAACTGCTTTATCCTTTTCTTTGCAGAAATTTGCTGAGATTGAAGATTATGTGGGGAACGTCGAGGAGCAGGACAAGAAGATTGTTGACCTCCAACAGGTTGCAGTGCTTAAGGACCTTGCAATTGTTGATCTTTAAAAGGAACTCCAAGATGCCAAGACTAAAACGGCTAAACTTCTGATTGACCTTGACTATGAAAAGCATGACCTTATAGAAGGTGCAAAGGTCTCTGCTGCCATCACAATGTATCAGACAAAACTGAAGATGGCCCAGGAAGCTCAAGATCCTAACTTTGACAAAAGCAGCTGGGATGTTGAGGGCTGGAAAGCAAGGTTAGCCGATCTTGAGGATGATGAGGAGGCTGAGGAGGTTTTGGCGATCGAGGCTGGAGGTAGTGGGAAGGATCTGGTGAAGGAAACCGCAGCTGGAGGGGAAGAGGATGCAGCAAATGTGTAGGCTGCACAATTGGGCGATGATGGACATTCCTAGACGCAGCCGGAGCCCAATTTTTAAATTTGGTAGTAGTTTTTTGTGGTTGTGATGTTGAACAATTTAATGGTTTGTACTTGAACAATAGTTTTTAGGATTAAGGATCATGTATGATCCTTAGGACAATAGGTAGGATCGCAATTGGTGGAGGGATCCTCTGTTTGGGGAATGAAGCCATTGTGATCCTGCCGCCTTTATATTCCTGCACTACTTTTGAACTTATTATCATGGACACCCTTTACCTACCCCAGCGGACGGGCCACGTTTTGCTGGTAGATGCTCGGGGTAGGTAATTTTGACAACCTTTTAAGGGTTAGCCTTTTGTTAATAAATAAAATCTCAACCTTTTGTCGCTTATCTTGTGTTGTTATCCTTTTGTTTCTTTAATTCTCCTTTGTTTTGATGTACACTTATTGAATAAACAATTTTGAACAAGTCAGATTGAAAATGTTTAGGACATGATCCACGATCAAATATCCTATAGTTAAAGAATCCCAAAAAGCAATATATTTTAAGGATCACAAGTCTAGTTGTCAAATTTTCAGGGTTATTCAAATAAATAATGAATAGCATTAAAAATAGTTAAGGATCATACCTGAGGATCCAAGTTAGGATCCTAACCATAATAAGGATAACTATAAGATAAACCTTAGAGAGAAGTAAGGATCAAGGATCCCTAGTTGCCTATCTTTAAGGACCTGAAATGGAGCATAACTTGGGACTAAGCCAATATGAGAAAAGAGTTAGCAACTGGGGACAAGCCCAAGGATAACTGGGGACAAGCCCAAGGATCGTATGTAAACTGGAGTATGGCCCTAACTGGCGACTATCCAAACTTAGTGACATGAAAATGCCAAAACCTTAGCTAACATGAAAACGTTAGAAACCTTAGCTAACGTGAAAACGTTAGAAACCTTAGGAACGGATGTATGGTACGTCTACCATTATACGTAGGATCCTAGGCATAGCCAGTACAATGGAATTATCAGCCCCTAAAACGAGTACTGGTCCCACTGCCTTGAACTATACCAGGATCATCATGCGCTACAGGCGGAACTGGGGTCAAGCCCAAATAACTGGGGTTAAACCCAAGGAACGGATTGCTTCTGCAGATAACCAATGTTATGCTAAGGATACTTGAACTTTCAAAACTTAAACTCACGTGAGAGATGGATAAAGGACACATGATCCTTATCCTTATATGAGAAAATAAAGAAATGAAATAGTTCGAGATTAGGATATTACCTAAGTAAGGATCACTGATACTTTAAGGATCCTTTAAGGATACCCCTAACGTGAGGATCATCCGTGCCATGAGGATCCCGCTCACATGAAATATTTCTTCAAGTGGACAGCATTCCAAGCTCTTGGTAGCAAATCACCTTCCATGGTTAGCAATCTATATGCCCCCTTTCCTGCTTCAGCTTCAATCAAATAAGGGCCTTCCCATTTTGGAGCCAATTTTCCATCAGCAGGATTGGTGGTATTCTGAAATGCTTTCCTCAATACCATATCTCCAACTTGAAACTTCCTGATCCTGACATTTTTGTTATAGGCACCAGCCATTCTTTGTTGATAACTGGCCATCCTTATCCTAGCGAGATCCCTGATTTCTTCAATAGTATCCAGGTCTTGAGCCAAGTTCTCATCATTCTCCTCAGGATCACGAGTACTTGTTCTAGTAGTTGGAACCACCATTTCTGTTGGGATCACTGATTCTGCCCCAAATACCAAAGAGAATGGCGTTTGACCAGTAGCATTCTTAGGGGTTGTCCTATCAGCCCAAAGCACATAAGGTAGTTCTTCTGCCCATTTCCCTTTCTTGGATCCAAGTTTCTTCTTCAAATTATTGATGATGATCTTGTTGGATGATTCTGCTTGACCATTAGCTTGTGGGTGGACTGGTGTTGATGTTATCATCTTAATCCCCCAGCTGTCACTAAAGTTAGTGGTTCTGCCCCCAATAAATTGGGAACCATTATCACATATATTTTCAGAAGGAATTCCAAATCTAGTTATAATATTTCTTTTAATGAAGGATATAACTTCCTTTTCTCTGACTTGTGCAAAAGCTTCAGCCTCTATCCACTTGGAGAAGTAATCAGTCATAGCTAGCATGAACACTTTTCCACCAGGTGCCTTAGGGAGCTTACCAACTATATCCATACCCCATCTCATAAATGGCCAAGAGGAGGATATAGGATGCAATAATTCAGCTGGTTGATGAAGGATATTGCTGTGTCTCTGACAAGGATCACATCTCTTAGCATAGTCCACAGCATCTCTTTTCATGGTTGGCCAGTAGTATCCTGTCCTCAGGATCCTTGAGAATAATGCCCTGCCCCCAGTGTGGTTTCCACAATCTCCTTCATGGAAGTCTTTTAAAACTTCTTGGATTTCAGGATCCTCAATGCATCTCAAGTATGGTCCTGCAAGAGATCGTCTATACAACATATTATTTAAAATTGTGAATTGAGATACCTTAATTTTGAAAGCCCTAGGGTTTTCTCCTGTAGGAATCTCTCCATGTTGTAGGTATCTCATGATTGGTGAGATCCATGATCCTGATCCTGAATGGGATTGAGTATCCTCACTAGGGATAATTGCAGAATCATTTCCTATCTCCATAGCCACATGATCCTCGATAGCCGGGGTCAGGATATGGATAATAGGGATCTTGATATCCTCCGAGATCTTCAAGGATGATCCTAAGTTAGCCAATGCATCAGCTTCTATATTTTCTTCCCTTGGTACCTGTGTCAAACTAAAGGAAACAAAAGAGAGTGCCAAATTCTTGACTATCTCTAAATATTTGGTTAGCTTTTCACCTTTAACAGCGTAGGATCCATTAAAGTGGTTTGTAATTAACAAAGAATCTACATGTACCTCAAGATACCTGATCCCCATATGCTTTGCAATTTGCAAACCACAAATTAAGGCTTCATATTCAGCCTCATTGTTAGTGGTCTGGAACTCACAAGCTATAGAGTGGGGTATTATGTCCCCCTGTGGCGATTTTAGTAGTATTCCAAGCCCTGTGCCTTTGACATTTGAGGATCCATCAGTATAGAGTATCCAAGGATCCTTGGTCTCCTCTAGTTGCTGGACTTCTAACTCAGCTTCCTTTTGTAAATCACTACTGAAATCAGCCACAAAGTCGGCTAATGCTTAGGATTTGATGGCTGTCCTAGGCTCATATCTTATATCATATGCACTTAGCTTCACTGCCCACTTAGCCATCCTTCCTGACATTTCTGGTTTCCTGAGGACATTCTTAATTGGAAAATTAGTTTTAACAACGATAACATGAGTTTCAAAATAATGTCTCAACTTAGTAGATGCCATAATTAATGCAAGAATAAGATTTTCAAGGTGTGAATACCTGGATTCGGCATCAAGTAAACTTTTACTTACATAATAGACAGGATGTTGTGTACCTTCATGATCCTTAACAAGGACCGCACTTACTGCTTTTGAGGATACTGCAAGATACAAGGATAGCACATCGCCTTTTTCTGGTTTCATCAAGGCCGGGGCTGAGGATAGGTAATCTTTGAGGGCTCTTAAAGCATTTTCATGCTTCTCAGTCCACTCAAATTTCTTGTTCTTCCTTAGGATATCATAGAATTCTTTGCACTTCTCTGAGGATTTGGATATAAATCTGTTCAAAGCTGCTATCCTGCCTGTTAGCCTTTGAACATCCTTAGCATTGGCCGGAGATTTGATGTTCACTATTGCTTTGATTTGTTCCGGGCTAGCTTCAATGCCTCTCTTTGTCACCATATATCCTAAGAATTTACCTGCTTTAACACCAAAGTGACATTTTGAAGGATTAAGTTTCATGTTATATTTGTCAAGGATATCGAATGCTTCCTCCAAGTCCCTTAGGTGATCCTCAGCTTTTATGGATTTTACCACCATATCATCTATGTAAACCTCCATAGTTTGTCCTATCTGATCCTTGAACATCATATTCACCAGCCTTTGATATGTTGCACCTGCATTTCTTAGTCCGAACGGCATAGCAATATAGCAGTATATACCAGTTGGAGTCATGAAGGCTGTATCCTCTTGGTCGGATGGTTCCATTTGGATTTGTTGAAATCCAGATGAAGCATCCATAAAAGTTAACAGTTCATGACCCGCAGTTGCATCCACCATGGAGTCAATGTGGGGTAATGGGAAAGGATCCTTGGGACATGCCTTATTTAAATCGGTAAAATCGACACATACCCTCCACTTTCCGTTTTTCTTTTGAACAACAACCACATTCGCCAACCATCTTGGATATTTGACCTCTCTAATCATACATGCCCGGAGCAACTTCTCTACCTCTTCTTGGATAATGGCATTCCTTTCCGGTGCAAACTTTCTTCTCCTTTGATGGATTGGTTTGAAGGACCTATCAATGCCAAGTTTGTGAGTGATTATATCTTTAGATATACCAGTCATGTCTTCGTGTTTCCATGCAAAGGTAGTCTTTCTCCTTTTGAGGAAGGATACAAGGTCTTCTTTCATTTCGCCAAGGATCCCTGATCCGATATAGATTTTGGATTCAGGATCATCAGGATCCATGAGGATTTCTACCACATCCTGCTCTCTTGCCTCCAAGAGATCCCTCGGAGGATACTTTGATTGCTATTGCTCCCTTGACTTCAAGGCTGGTTTCGTCGATGAAGTATAGCAATTCTTAGCCTCTTGCTGATCACTATCAATCTTCATTATTCCCCAAGGACTAGGGAGCTTCACACATTGATGGTAGGTAGATGGGACTGCCTTCATATCGTGTATCCAGGGCCTGCCAAGGATAACATTACAACAAGATAGACAGTCAATAACACAAAATTTTTTATAAGAGTGTAGGCCTTCAATATATATTGGGAGTTTAATGTCCCCCAGGGTATTCTTAGTTTCGCCACTGAATCCCACGAGCACGGAGGATCTTGGTATGATGTCGGATTCAGGAATACCCATCTTCTTTAGAACATCAAGCTGGATAATGTTCATTGAGCTTCCTCCGTCTATAAGGATCCTGCGGACAAAATGGTTAGAAATGAAAAGAGTAATAACCAAACCATCGTGATGAGGATCCTGGATATCAACACGATCATCCTCATCAAAGGTTATGACTTTTCCTTCGGAGACACTTGATGTTCGAACGGGTCTTTCTCCATTATCCATTTTAGTTTCCTTTGCATGCCTTTTAGCTGCTGAGAAGGATGTGCCACAAATGTCTGATCCTCCAGAAATAAAGTTTATTACTTGTGCATCTGCTGGAGGGGCTGGAGCCTTCTCAGGGATCCTTTCAGGATCCTGAGTCCTTGACTTTTTTCTTCCCAATAATTCCTTTAGATGCCCCTTGCTCAACAAGTATCCAATTTCCTTTCTTAGTGCAATGCATTCTTCTGTTAGATGCCCAAAATCTTCATGGTATGCACACCACTTTGATTTATCCTTAGTTGCAGCTGGCCTATCATTTTTTCTGGGCCATCTAGCTTTATCACCTAGATTCTGCATCGCAAGGACTAGTTCATTGTTATCTACAGAAAAACAATATTCAGAAATTGGAGGATAATCATCATCGTCCTCTTCTTGATCAACGGCATGCACGTTCTGGTTATCAGATCTGTTGTAGGATCTGAACTTGTTGTTCCTGAATGAGGATCCTTGTTTATCCTGCTTTGAGGATCCTGCTAACCTCTCCTGGATCCTCTTGTCATCCTCTAGCCGAATGAACCTAAGTGCTCGGGTTCTTACCTCATCTAAGTTCCTGCATGGTGTCATAACAAGATCATCATAGAACGACGAATCCCTAAGCAATCCCATTTTAAAGGCCTCAACAGCCGTAGCTATATCTAAGTTGGGAATGTCTAAGGATTCTTTACTGAATTTGGTAATGTAATCCCTTAATGATTCATTATGACCCTGGGTTATCCTATATAGATCACTAGTTAATCGTTCAAATTTCCTACTACAAGAAAACTGATTATTAAATAGGTTAACTAGATTAGCAAATGAGGTAAAAGAGTAGGGGGGAAGACTTAGCAGCCATTTGAGAGCTGATCCAGTAAGAGTGGATCCGAATCCCTTGCACAGGCATGCTTCCTTTAACCTTTCTGGGATTGGATTGATCTCCATCCTCTCCCTGTATTGTGCTATGTGTTCTTCAGGATCCGTCGAACCATCATACAGCTTCATTGTTGGCACATGGAACCTCTTGGGTATCTCAGCATCACAGATTGGTGGTGTAAAACGAGATATCTTGTGGCTCCCATCTGCAATCTCTGGGATAGGTTTGACTACTCCTGGAACACTTGATATCATATCCCTTAGCTTTTGCAATTCTCTGGCCATGGCATGATTGATACCTGGATCCTGCATACGACCATGGTTAGTAGTATAGGAATTATTAAAGGTGTTACCTCCCATTGGATTCAAATTAGGAAGAATGGATGTTAATCCATATTGTTGGGGTTCTGGAATGATCGAGGGACCAGTAGAAGCATTGGTCTGCATTGGAATAAAATCTCCCTGATGGACATCTGAACTTCCTATTTGCAAACTCCTCAAGGATCCTGGCATCTAGAAGGATCCCTGAAACTGGGACGATCTTGGGGCAAAGGAGGATCCTTGAACCTGGGATGATCCTGGAACAAAGGAGGATCCTTGAACCTGGGATGATCCTGGAACAAAGGAGGATCCTTGCACCTGGGATGATCCTGGAACAAGGGAGGATCCTTGAACCTGGGATGATCCTGGAACAAGGGAGGATCCTTGAATCTGCTGCGCTCCTGAATATCATCCTGAAGTCATGAAGGGTCCCATATGCTGAGGATAGGATCCCGCTGGCTGGAAATATGAACCTGATGCCTGGGTTACTGTTGTTGTTCTGTGGTGCACTCCTTTCGGTCCACCCACATATTGAACCTCTGGAACCACTGACGGCTGAGAAGTAATCACCGGAGTATCAAAATTTAAAGATTTTGGCACCAGTGGGGAATGATCCTCTGCCGTTTTCTTTTGTTTCTTGAGATCTCCGATTTCTTTGAGAATCCTTTCATTGGTCTTATCCTGTTGCTGTATATGATCCTTCATCTGCAAAATCAAAGTAAACATGTCACAACTAGTGGGAGTGTAAGAAGCAGAAGAAGTTGGAGGTTTTGAGAAAATGGGAGTTGGTTTCTTCGCAGCATTCTCAGCATTCTTCTGGGATCCAGAAGGTGGTGGAGGCAAAGGGGGAACCCCTTGTGAAGAAGTGAATGAGGGCATCAAATTTGAAGCATTCTTCACTGAGGAAGCCATTTGCTTGGTTGTAGTGAACTGAAATGAGCACAGAAATACGAATTTTTCTAAGAGTGAAGCACCAATTACCCCACGGTGGGCGCCAAACTGTTTTGGTCAAAAAATCTGATGAGGTTAATGCAACCAAACTCTCTGTTACGGGGTATGATGCTTATAACGTAGAACAATGACGAGGATCACTTCAATGTATATTGCACAAATGACACAAGGATTTATACGGGGAAAAAGCCCTTGATCAAGAGTTGATCTCCGGCACAAAAAAAACCCCGGGTGATGGAAACTACCGATCACCAAGCTCAAATAGATCAATAAATGTTTAGAACTTCGGATAGTAACGAGCTAGGTACAAGGATCACTATGGTGAAATGTGTAAAAGTGAGTGAAAACTAATAAGTGTTCATCGAGAGCTTCAAGATTGCGATATGAGAGTGTGTGTGTAGCTGAAAATGGCTAAGTGTTCTAATTCTAGCTCGTCACCCCTTTAAAAATAGAAGTTAACTACAATAACTAACTATCCGACTTTCGTGCCAAGCTCCCACGTTCTCCACAACGTCCATTTCCAGTCAAACGTGTGCGAAATACTCGTGGAATATTCCATAGTAACGTTGCCAAGACCAAGTCAAGCTTGCTACTCCTGCGAAGTAATACAAAACACAAACAAACAACCGTCAGTACGAGGATCCTTAAAGTGATCCATGATCCTGATCCTGAAGCTCTTCTGAGGATTACTATCTGTCACAGAAGTAAGGATCATTAATTAGGATAACAAGTAAGGATCACTAATTGTTAGAAAATCCTCCCCTAACAATAGGTAGATGGGACAGCCTTCATGTCATGTATCCATGGCCTGCCAAGGATAACATTACAACAGGATAAGCAATCTATAACACAAAATTTTTTATAAGAATGAAGTCCTTCAATATAGATGGGGAGTTTGATGTCCCCCAATGTATTTTTGGTCTCTCTGCTGAATCCCACAAGTACTGAGGATCTTGGGACAATGTCTGATTCAGGAATGTTCATCTTCTTGAGGACATCAAGTTGAATGATGTTTACTGAGCTTCCCCCATCTATCAGGATCCTGCGGACAAAATGGTTAGAAATAAACAGAGTAATAACAAGACCATCATGATGAGGATCCTGAACATCAACACGATCATCCTCATCAAAAGTTATAATTTTATCCTTGGTAACAGTGGAGGTCCGGATGGGTCTATCTCCATTATCCATCTTGGTTTCCTTGGCATGTATTTTGGTTGCTGAAAAGGATGTACCACAAATGTCTGATCCACCGGATATGAAGTTTATAACTTGTGCATCTGCTGGAGGAGCAGGCGCCTTTTCTGGGATCCTTTCACGATCCTGAATCCTTGACTTCTTTCGTCCCAAATGCTCCTTCAAGTGCCCCTTGCTTAATAAGTAACCAATTTCTTTTCTAAGTGCAATACACTCTTCAGTGAGATGTCCGAAATCCTCATGATAGGCACACCATTTAGACTTATCCTTTATTACGGCCGGTTTATCACTTTTCCTTGGCCATCTTGCTTTCTCACCTAGATTCTGCATTGCAAGAATTAGCTCATTTTTATCAACAGAAAAACAGTATTCAGAAATTGGAGGATAATCCTCATCATCCTCTTCTTGTTCTACTGCATGCACATTCTGGTTGTCAGACTTGTTGTAGGACTTGAACTTGTTATTCTTAAAGTAGGATCCTTGCTTTTCCTGTTTTGAGGATCCTGCCAATCTCTCATGGATCCTTTTATCATCCTCTAATCGGATGAATCTAAGGGCCCTGGTTCTCACTTCATCAAGATTCCTGCATGGGGTCATAACAAGATCATCATAGAATAATGAATCCCTAAGCAAACCCATTTTAAAGGCTTCTACAGCCGTAGCTATATCCAGGTTAGGGATATCTAAGGATTCTTTACTAAACTTAGTGATGTAATCTCTAAGTGATTCATTTTGACCTTGTGTTACCCTATATAAATCACTAGTTAATCGTTCAAATTTTCTACTACATGAGAATTGACTATTAAACAGATTAACTAGACTAGCAAATGAAGTAATAGAGTAAGGGGAAGACTTAGCAGCCATTTAAGAGCAGATCCTGTGAGTGTGGATCCAAAACCCTTGCATAGACATGCTTCTTTTAACCTCTCTGGGATGGGGTTGATTCCATCCTTTCTCTATATTGACCCACATGTTCCTCTGGATCCGTCGAACCATCATACAGCTTCATAGTTGGTATTTGAAATCTTTTGGATATCTCAGCATCGCAAATAGGTGGTGCAAAATGAGATATCCTATGACTCCCATCTGCAATTTCAGGAATGGGCTTAACCACCCCTGGAACGCTGGATATCATATCCTTCAGCTTCTGTAATTCCCTAGCCATAGCATTATTGATACATGTATCCTGCATAGAGCCATGGTTAGTGTTATAAGAATTATTAAAAGTGTTACCTCCCATGGGATTCAAGTTTGGAATTGCAGATGTGAATCCGTATTGACAAGATTCTGGTATGATTGAAGGACCAGAGGAAGCAATGGTCTGCATTGGTATGAAGTCTCCTTGATGAACATTTGTGCTCGGGGGTTGTACACTTCTTAAGAATCCTTGACCCTGAAAGATGTTGGATCCTTGATGTGTTGTGACCGGGGGTCTTGGAGGATAATCCATGGATCCATAAACTTGAAATGAGGATCCTTGAACCTGAGAGGATCCTTGATGCTGAAAGGATGATCCTTGGACCGGGAAGGATCCTTGGACCTGGGAGGATCCTTGAACCTGAAAGGAGGATCCTTGAACCTTAAAGGATCCTTGAACTGTGTGTGTCCCCATATATCCTCCTGAGCTGACGAAAGATCCCAGATGCTGGAAAGAGGATCCTGAAGGCTGGAAGCTGGACCCCAAAGCCAGACTCATAGTTGTTGTTCCATAACGCCTTCCCAATGGTCCACTCTGGTACTAGATGTCTGGAGCAGCAGATTGCAGAGTGGTTACAGCTGGAGAGTCAAAATCCAGTGATCTAGGTATCAGGGGAGAGTAATCCTCCACTGATTTCTTCTGTTTCTTGATATCACCAATCTCCCGGAGGATCCTTTCATTGGTTTTGTCCTGCTCTTGTATGCGATCCTTCATCTGCAAAATCAAAGTAAAAAGATCACTATTAGTAGGTGTTAGGGGAGGATTTTCTAACAATTAGTGATCCTTACTTGTTATCCTAATTAATGATCCTTACTTCTGTGACAGATAGTGATCCTCAGAAGGGCTTCAGGATCAGGATCATGGATCACTTTAAGGATCCTCGTACTGACGGTTGTTTGTTTGTGTTTTGTATTACTTCGCAGGAGTAGCAAGCTTGACTTGGTCTTGGCAACGTTACTATGGAATATTCCACGAGTATTTCGCACACGTTTGACTGGAAATGGACGTTGTGGAGAACGTGGGAGCTTGGAACGAAAGTCGGATAGTTAGTTATTGTAGTTAACTTCTATTTTTAAAGGGGTGACGAGCTAGAATTAGAACACTTAGCCATTTTCAGCTAAACACACACTCTCATACAATCGCACTCTTGAAGCTCTCGACGAACACTTATTAGTTTTCACTCACTTTTACACATTTCACCATAGTGATCCTTGTACCTAGCTCGTTACTATCCGAAGTTGTAAACGTTTATTGATCTATTTGAGCTTGGTGATCGGTAGTTTCCATCACCCGGGGTTTTTTGTGCCGGAGATCAACTCTTGATCATGGGCTTTTTCCCCGTATAAATCCTTGTGTCATTTGTGCAATATACATTGAAGTGATCCTTGTCATTATTCTACATTATAAGCATCATACCCCGTAACAGAGAGTTTGGTTGCATTATCCTCATCAGATTTTTTGACCAAAACAGTTTGGCGCCCACCGTGGGGCAATTGGTGCTTCACTCTTAGAAAAATTCGTATTTCTGTGCTCATTTCAGTTCACTACAACCAAGCAAATGGCTTCCTCAGCGAAGAATGCTTCAAATTTGATGCCCTCATTCACTTCTTCACAAGGGGTTCCCCCTTTGCCTCCACCACCTTCTGGATCCCAGAAGAATGCTGAGAATGCTGCGAAGAAACCAACTCCCATTTTCTCAAAACCTCCAACTTCTTCTGCTTCTTACACTCCCACTACTAGTGACATGTTTACTTTGATTTTGCAGATGAAGGATCATATACAGCAACAGGATAAGACCAATGAAAGGATTCTCAAAGAAATCGGAGATCTCAAGAAACAAAAGAAAACGGCAGAGGATCATTCCCCACTGGTGCCAAAATCTTTGAATTTTGATACTCCGGTGATTACTTCTCAGCCATCAGTGGTTCCAGAGGTTCAATATGTGGGTGGACCGAAAGGAGTGCACCACGGAACAACAACAGTAACCCAGGCATCAGGTTCATATTTCCAGCCAGCGGGATCCTATCCTCAGCATATGGGACCCTTCATGACTTCAGGAGGATATTCAGGAGCGCAACAGATTCAAGGATCTTCCTTTGTTCCAGGATCATTCCAGGTTCAAGGATCCTCCCTTGTTCCAGGATCATCCCAGGTTCAAGGATCCTCCCTTGTTCCAGGATCATCTCAGGTGCAAGGATCCTCCTTTGTTCTAGGATCATCCCAGGTTCAAGGATCTTCCTTTGTTCCAGGATCATCCCAGGTTCAAGGATCCTCCTTTGTTCCAGGATCATCCCAGGTTCAAGGATCCTCCTTTGTTCCAGGATCGTCCCAGTTTCAGGGATCCTTCCAGATGCCAGGATCCTTGAGGAGTTTGCAAACAGGAAGTTCAGATGTCCATCAGGGAGATTTTATTCCAATGCAGACCAATGCTTCTACTGGTCCCTCGATCATTCCAGAACCCCAACAATATGGATTAACATCCATTCTTCCTAATTTGAATCCAATGGGAGGTAACACTTTTAATAATTCTTATACTACTAACCATGGTCTTATGCAGGATCCAGGTATCAATCATGCCATGGCCAGAGAATTGCAAAAGCTAAAGGATATGATATCAAGTGTTCCAGGAGTGGTCAAACCTATCCCAGAGATTGCAGATGGGAGCCACAAGATATCTCGTTTTGCACTACCAATCTGTGATGCTGAGATACCCAAGAGGTTCCATGTGCCAACAATGAAGTTGTATGATGGTTCGACGGATCCTGAAGAACACATAGCACAATACAAGGAGAGGATGGAGATCAATCCAATCCCAGAAAGGTTAAAGGAAGCATGCCTGTGCAAGGGATTCGGATCCACTCTTACTGGATCAGCTCTCAAATGGCTGCTAAGTCGTCCCCCCTACTCTATTACCTCATTTGCTAATCTAGTTAACCTATTTAATAATCAGTTTTCTTGTAGTAGGAAATTTGAACGATTAACTAGTGATCTATATAGGATAACCCAGGGTCATAATGAATCATTAAGGGATTACATTACCAAATTCAGTAAAGAGTCCTTAGACATTCCCAACTTAGATATAGCCACGGCTGTTGAGGCCTTTAAAATGGGATTGCTTAGGGATTCGTCGTTCTATGATGATCTTGTTATGACACCATGCAGGAACTTAGATGAGGTAAGAACCCGAGCACTTAGGTTCATTCGGCTAGAGGATGACAAGAGGATCCAGGAGAGGTTAGCAGGATCCTCAAAGCAGGATAAACAAGGATCCTCATTCAGGAACAACAAGTTCAGATCCTACAACAGATCTGATAACCAGAATGTGCATGTCGTTGATCAAGAAGAGGATGATGAGGATTATCCTCAAATTTCTGAATATTGTTTTTCTGTAGATAACAATGAACTAATCCTTGCGATGCAGAATCTAGGTGATAAAGCTAGATGGCCCAGAAAAAATGATAGGCCAGCCGCAACTAAGGATAAATCAAAGTGGTGTGCATACCATGAAGATTTTGGGCATCTAACAGAAGAATGCATTGCACTAAGAAAGGAAATTGGATACTTGTTGAGCAAGGGGCATCTAAAGGAATTGTTGGGAAGAAAAAAGTCAAGGACTCAGGATCCTGAAAGGATCCCTGAGAAGGCTCCAGCCCCTCCAGCAGATGCACAAGTAATAAACTTTATTTCTAGAGGATCAGACATTTGTGGCACATCCTTCTCAGCAGCTAAAAGGCATGCAAAGGAAACTAAAATGGATAATGGAGAAAGACCCGTTCGAACATCAAGTGTCTCCGAAGGAAAAGTCATAACCTTTGATGAGGATGATCGTGTTGATATCCAGGATCCTCATCACGATGGTTTGGTTATTACTCTTTTCATTTCTAACCATTTTGTCCGCAGGATCCTTATAGACGGAGGAAGCTCAGTGAACATTATCCAGCTTGATGTTCTAAAGAAGATGGGTATTCCTGAATCCGACATCAAACCAAGATCCTCCGTGCTCGTGGAATTCAGTGGCGAAACTAAGAATACCCTGGGGGACATTAAACTCCCAATATATATTGAAGCCCTACACTCTTATCAAAAATTTTGTGTTATTGACTGTCTATCTTGTTGTAATATTATCTTTGGCAGGCCCTGGATACACGATATGAAGGCAGTCCCATCTACCTACCATCAATGTGTGAAGCTCCCTAGTCCTTGGGGAATAGTGAAGATTGATAGTGATCAGCAAGAGGCTAAGAATTGCTATACTTCATCGATGAAACCAGCCTCGAAGTCAAGGGAGCAATAGCAATCAAAGTATCCTCCAAGGGATGTCTTGGAGGCAAGAGAGCAGGATGTGGTAGAAATCCTCATGGATCCTGATGATCCTGAATCCAAAATCTATATCGGATCAGGGATCCTTGGCGAAATGAAAGAAGACCTTGTATCCTTCCTCAAAAGGAGAAAGAGTACCTTTGCATGGAAACACGAAGACATGACTGGTATATCTAAAGATGTAATCACTCACAAACTTGGCATTAATAGGTCCTTCAAACCAATCCATCAAAGGAGAAGAAAGTTTGCACCGGAAAGGAATGCCATTATCCAAGAAGAGGTAGAGAAGTTGCTCCGGGCAGGTATGATTAGAGAGGTCAAATATCCAAGATGGTTGGCCAATGTGGTTGTTGTTCAAAAGAAAAACGGAAAGTGGAGGGTATGTGTCGATTTTACCGATTTAAATAAGGCACGTCCCAAGGATCCTTTCCCATTACCCCACATTGACTCCATGGTGGATGCAACTGCGGGTCATGAACTGTTAACTTTTATGGATACTTCATCTGGATTTCAACAAATCCAAATGGAACCATCCGACCAAGAGGATACAGCCTTCATGACTCCAACTGGTATATACTGCTATATTGCTATGCCGTTCGGACTAAGAAATGCAGGTGCAACATATCAAAGGCTGGTGAATATGATGTTCAAGGATCAGATAGGACAAACTATGGAGGTTTACATAGATGATATGGTGGTAAAATCCATAAAAGCTGAGGATCACCTAAGGGACTTGGAGGAAGCATTCGATATCCTTGACAAATATAACATGAAACTTAATCCTTCAAAATGTCACTTTGGTGTTAAAGCAGGTAAATTCTTAGGATATATGGTGACAAAGAGAGGCATTGAAGCTAGCCCGGAACAAATCAAAGCAATAGTGAACATCAAATCTCCGGCCAATGCTAAGGATGTTCAAAGGCTAACAGGCAGGATAGCAGCTTTGAACAGATTTATATCCAAATCCTCAGAGAAGTGCAAAGAATTCTATGATATCCTAAGGAAGAACAAGAAATTTGAGTGGACTGAGAAGCATGAAAATGCTTTAAGAGCCCTCAAAGATTACCTATCCTCAGCCCCAGCCTTGATGAAACCAGAAAAAGGCGATGTGCTATCCTTGTATCTTGCAGTATTCTCAAAAGCAGTAAGTGCGGTCCTTATTAAGGATCATGAAGGTACACAACATCCTCTCTATTATGTAAGTAAAAGTTTACTTGATGCCGAATCCAGGTATTCACACCTTGAAAAGCTTATTCTTGCATTAATTATGGCATCTACTAAGTTGAGACATTATTTTGAAACTCATGTTATCGTTGTTAAAACTAATTTTCCAATTAAGAATGTCCTCAGGAAACCAGAAGTGTCAGGAAGGATGGCTAAGTGGGCAGTGAAGCTAAGTGCATATGATATAAGATATGAGCCTAGGACAGCCATCAAATCCCAAGCATTAGCCGACTTTGTGGCTGATTTCAGTAGTGATTTACAAAAGGAAGCTGAGTTAGAAGTCCAGCAACTAGAGGAGACCAAGGATCCTTGGATACTCTATACTGATGGATCCTCAAATGTCAAAGGCACAGGGCTTGGAATACTACTAAAATCGCCACAGGGGGACATAATACCCCACTCTATAGCTTGTGAGTTCCAGACCACTAACAATGAGGCTAAATATGAAGCCTTAATTTGTGGTTTGCAAATTGCAAAGCATATGGGGATCAGGTATCTTGAGGTACATGTAGATTCATTGTTAATTACAAACCACTTTAATGGATCCTAGGCTGTTAAAGGTGAAAAGCTAACCAAGTATTTAGAGATAGTCAAAGAATTGGCACTCTCTTTTGTTTCCTTTAGTTTGACGCATGTACCAAGGAAAGAAAATACAGAAGCTGATGCATTGGTTAACTTAGGATCATCTTTGAAGATCCCGGAGGATATCAAGATCCCTATTATCCACATCCTGACCCCGGCTATCGAGGATCATGCGGCCATGGAGATAGGGCAAGAATCTGCAATTATCCCTAGTGAGGATACTCAATCCCATTCAGGATCAGGATCATGGATCTCACCAATCATGAGATACCTACAACATGGAGAGATTCCTACAGGAGAAAACCCTAGGGCTTTCAAAATTAAGGTATCTCAATTCACAATTTTAAATAATATGTTGTATAGACGATCTCTTGCAGGACCATACTTGAGATGCATTGAGGATCCTGAAATCCAAGAAGTTTTAAAAGACTTCCATGAAGGAGATTGTGGAAACCACACTGGGGGCAGGGCATTATTCTCAAGGATCCTGAGGACAGGATACTACTGGCCAACCATGAAAAGAGATGCTGTGGAGTATGCTAAGAGATGTGATCCTTGTCAGAGAAACAGCAATATCCTTCATCAACCAGCTGAATTATTGCATCCTATATCCTCTTCTTGGCCATTTATGAGATGGGGTATGGATATAGTTGGTAAGCTCCCTAAGGCACCTGGTGGAAAAGTATTCATGCTTGCTATGACTGATTACTTCTCCAAGTGGATAGAGGCTGAAGCTTTTGCCCAAGTCAGAGAAAAGGAAGTTATATCCTTCATTAAAAGAAATATTATAACTAGATTTGGAATTCCTTCTGAAATTATATGTGATAATGGGTCCCAATTTATTGGGGGCAGAACCACTAACTTTTGTAACAGCTGGGGGATTAAGATGATAACATCAACACCAGTCCACCCACAAGCTAATGGTCAAGCAGAATCATCCAACAAGATCATCATCAATAATTTGAAGAAGAAGCTTGGATCCAAGAAAGGGAAATGGGCAGAAGAACTACCTTATGTGCTTTGGGCTGATAGGACAACCCCTAAGAATGCAACTGGTCAAACGCCATTCTCTTTGGTATTTGGGGCAGAATCAGTGATCCCAACAGAAATGGTGGTTCCAACTGCTAGGACAAGTACTCGTGATCCTGAGGAGAATGATGAGAACTTGGCTCAAGACCTGGATACTATTGAAGAAATCAGGGATCTCGCTAGGATAAGGATGGCCAGTTATCAACAAAGAATGGCTGGTGCCTATAACAAAAATGTCAGGATCAGGAAGTTTCAAGTTGGAGATATGGTATTGAGGAAAGCATTTCAGAATACCACCAATCCTGCTGATGGAAAATTGGCTCCAAAATGGGAAGGCCCTTATTTGATTGAAGCTGAAGCAGGAAAGGGGGCATATAGATTGCTAACCATGGAAGGTGATTTGCTACCAAGAGCTTGGAATGCTGTCCACTTGAAGAAATATTTCATGTGAGCGGGATCCTCATGGCACGGATGATCCTCACGTTAGGGGTATCCTTAAAGGATCCTTAAAGTATCAGTGATCCTTACTTAGGTAATATCCTAATCTCGAACTATTTCATTTCTTTATTTTCTCATATAAGGATAAGGATCATGTGTCCTTTATCCATCTCTCACGTGAGTTTAAGTTTTGAAAGTTCAGGTATCCTTAGCATAACATTGGTTATCTGCAGAAGCAATCCGTTCCTTGGGTTTAACCCCAGTTATTTGGGCTTGACCCCAGTTCCGCCTGTAGCGCATGATGATCCTGGTATAGTTCAAGGCGGTGGGACCAGTACTCGTTTTAGGGGCTGATAATTCCATTGTACTGGCTATGCCTAGGATCCTACGTATAATGGTAGACGTACCATACATCCGTTCCTAAGGTTTCTAACGTTTTCACGTTAGCTAAGGTTTCTAACGTTTTCACGTTAGCTAAGGTTTTGGCATTTTTATGTCACTAAGTTTGGATAGTCGCCAGTTAGGGCCATACTCCAGTTTACATACGATCCTTGGGCTCGTCCCCAGTTATCCTTGGGCTTGTCCCCAGTTATCCTTGGGCTTGTCCCCAGTTGCTAACTCTTTTCTTATATTGGCCTAGTCCCAAGTTATGCTTTATTTCAGGTCCTTGAAGATAGGCAACTAGGGATCCTTGATCCTTACTTCTCTCTAAGGTTTATCTTATAGTTATCCTTATTATGGTTAGGATCCTAACTTGGATCCTCAGGTACGATCCTTAATTGTTTTTATCCTATTCATTGTTTATTTGAATAACCCTTAGAATTTGACAACTAAACTTGTAATCCTTAAAATGTATGGCTTTTTGGGATTCTTTAACTATGGAATATTTGGTCATGGATCATGTCCTGAATATTTTCAATCTGACTTGTTCAAAATTGTTTATTCAATAAGTGTACATCAAAACAAAGGAGAATTAAAGAAACAAAAGGATAACAACACAAGATAAGCGACAAAAGGTTGAGATTTTATTAACAAAAGGCTAACCCTTAAAAGGTTGTCAAAATTACCTACCCCGAGCATCTACCAGCAAAACGTGGCCCGTCCGCTGGGGTAGGTAAAGGGTGTCCATAATAATAAGTTCAAAAGTAGTGCAGGAATATAAAGGCGGTAGGATCACAATGGCTTCATCCCCCAAACAGAGGATCCCTACACCAATTGCAATCCTACCTATTGTCCAAAGGATCATACATGATCCTTAATCCTAAAAACTATTGTTTAGTACAAACCATTAAATTGTTCAACATCACAACCACAAAAAACTACTACCAAATTTAAAAATTGGGCTCCGGCTGCGTCTAGGAATGTCCATCATCGCCCAATTGTGCAGCCTACACCTTTGCTGCATCCTCTTCCCCTCCAGCTGCGATTTCCTTCACCAGATCCTTCCCACTACCTCCAGCCTCGATCGCCAAAACCTCCTCAGCCTCCTCATCATCCTCAAGATCGGCTAACCTTGCTTTCCAGCCCTCAACATCCCAGCTGCTTTTGTCAAAGTTAGGATCTTGAGCTTCCTGGGACATCTTCAGTTTTGTCTGATACATTGTGATGGCAGCAGAGACCTTTGCACCTTCTATAAGGTCATGCTTTTCATAGTCAAGGTCAATCAGAAGTTTAGCCGTTTTAGTCTTGGCATCTTGGAGTTCCTTTTGAAGATCAGCAATTGCAAGGTGCTTAAGCACTGCAACCTGTTGGAGGTCAGCAATCTTCTTGTCCTGCTCCTCGACGTTCCCCACATAATCTTCAATCTCAGCAAATTTCTGCAAAGAAAAGGATAAAGCAGTTCAAGATCAGGTGATCCTCATACGAGTAGGATACCTAGGCAGAATTGGTGATCCTTACATCATTGAAGTATTCAAGGAACTGGTGGCGGATCAGTGGTAGGCCTTGAAGATCCTCAGAGTCAGAAGTTTTCCTCTTCTTGCCACCCTTTCCTTTAGTGGGTGCCTTGGGAATGGAGATGCTGGGACTGGTAGTGGCCCTCTTCTTCCTGGATCGAACAACATCAAGGTCAGCTGTGTTGAACTGGGATACAGGCTTGGCAGATTTTCCGGCACCTACAAAGCAAGATAAGTGTCCTAATCCTATTTCAATTTAATTATTTATTTTGATATTCAAGCTATAAATCAAGCAAGATACTTACTCGACATGGTGATGGAACCTGAGGATACTTCTTGTGAGTCTTGGGTGTCTATCTTGAATGTCCTTATTTCAGGATCAAGCTTCCAAAAAGCAGCAAGCCTATCCTTGGTTACGGGTGTTGTGATGATATGTGAAACAGAAATAGCTGCATAACACAAGACAAAAAGGGGTTAGTGATCCTTATACAAAAATAAGACTACATGGTGATCCTTCTCAGGATCCTCTGGCCTACCATGGGTGGACCAGGTCCTTGGTAGATCCTTTCCGTTTGGAATGGTATCCCTCCTGACAAAGAAGAAGCGACGTTTCCAATTTGTGTCATTCTTGGTGACTTTGAGAAGGGGGTGTTCTCCGTCGGGTTTTCGTTTGAACAAATAACGATGAGAACCAAAAGTAGTAAGATCATACATCTGTGTCAGCTCTGACATTCCTAAATCAATACCTTCCTGCTCGATGATCCTCTCTAGGGTATACAAAACCCTCCAAATCATCGGCATGGCTTGGATATAAGAGATGCCGGTAAGGGAAAAGAAGGATTGTGTAAATTCTGGGAAAGGATAGGTGTACCCTATGGCGAATGGAGTAACTGGAAAGGCAACCCATGTTTTTGAAACATAGTCGCTCAGAATAGTAGGATCGAAGGGTTTGAAAAAGGCACTCGCCGGAAAGCAGTGACGAATCTTGTCTATTTGAGCATCATTAAAACAACACCTCTCCTGTATCGAGTCTTTGATGATCCCTTGACTCTTCAAGGGGCTATCCTTCTGATGATCCTTGGCGGGGGAAGACCGGAGCATCATTCTTGAAGAGATGATAGAAAGAAAGAAAAACAGAGTAAGAGAAGGGAAGATAAGATAAGAGAAGAGATACCTGATAGATCTTCGACCAAGAATTTAAAGGGAGTTTCTTTGAATTTAAATGCAATCGATCCTATCTCTGTCTCCTATTTATAATTATGATTATGCAGGGTTGTCACTTCTGTGACGTCACGATTGCAACGGATAGTTCAACAATAACGGCTATATTTACGATAGTTAGTTGCGGATAAGATCAAGAAAACATAACTCGCTCATTCAACATATCACTCCTTATATTTTGGGGGCAATTGTTAGGGGAGGATTTTCTAACAATTAGTGATCCTTACTTGTTATCCTAATTAATGATCCTTACTTCTGTGACAGATAGTGATCCTCAGAAGGGCTTCAGGATCAGGATCATGGATCACTTTAAGGATCCTCGTACTGACGGTTGTTTGTTTGTGTTTTGTATTACTTCGCAGGAGTAGCAAGCTTGACTTGGTCTTGGCAACGTTACTATGGAATATGCCACGAGTATTTCGCACACGTTTGACTGGAAATGGACGTTGTGGAGAACGTGGGAGCTTGGCACGAAAGTCGGATAGTTAGTTATTGTAGTTAACTTCTATTTTTAAAGGGGTGACGAGCTAGAATTAGAACACTTAGCCATTTTCAGCTACACACACACTCTCATACAATCGCACTCTTGAAGCTCTCGACGAACACTTATTAGTTTTCACTCACTTTTACACATTTCACCATAGTGATCCTTGTACCTAGCTCGTTACTATCCGAAGTTGTAAACATTTATTGATCTATTTGAGCTTGGTGATCGGTAGTTTCCATCACCCGGGGTTTTTTGTGCCGGAGATCAACTCTTGATCAAGGGCTTTTTCCCCGTATAAATCCTTGTGTCATTTGTGCAATATACATTGAAGTGATCCTTGTCATTATTCTACATTATAAGCATCATACCCCGTAACAGAGAGTTTGGTTGCATTATCCTCATCAGATTTTTTGACCAAAACAGTAGGATTAGTGGAAACAGAAGAAGTTGGTGGTTTTGGAAAAATTTGGCTTTGTTTCTTCGCAGCATTTTCAGCATTCTTCTGGGATCCAAAAGGTGGTGGAGGCAAAGGTGGAACACCCTGTGAAGAACTAATTGCCGGCATAGAGCTTGATGTGTTCTTTGCTGAAGAAGCCATCTGCTTGGTTGTAATGAACCGAAATGATCACAAGAACAATAATTTCTTAGGAATGAAGCACCAATTGCCCCATGATGGGCGCCAAACTATTTTGGTCAAAAATCAAGCAAGGATATTGCAACCAAATCTTTTGTTGTGAGGTGTGATGCTTGAATCAATGAACAATGTTGAGGATAATTCAGAAATGTACTGAACAAGTGACACAAGGATTTATACGAGGAAAAAGCCCTTGATCAAGAGTTGATCTCCGGCATAAAAAACCTCGGGTGATGAAAACTACCGATCACCAACTAAGATTAATCAAAAGAATTTTACAACTCGGGATGATAACAAGCTTGTTACAAGGATCACTAGTGTGCAATGTGCAATAAAATGTATGAAATCGCCAAGTAAACTGTCGAGAGCTGTTGGAGTGTTGTTACAAGAGTGTGTGTATGCCAAAATTGGCTAAGTGTTCTACTCAAGCTTGTTATCCCCATTTTAAATTAGAAATAACCAATCTAACTAACTGTCCGACAATTATGCAAGCTCCCCACGATCTCCACAATGTCCACAAAAGCCAAGCACGTGCGGAATATTTAGGGAATATGCTCCAGGAATTTCGGTGAGACTTGGTCCATGCCTTTGTTCCTGCAAAACTAGTTTACGTACAGGGTAGAGAATTGTTAGTGTAAGGATAATAATAAGGATCCTGAATCCTGATCCTGCAACACCTACTGAGGATCGTTAATTCAAACAGAATTGAGGATCTATGATCCTAGTAGCATTTGAGGATCCGTGATCCTTAGGATTTAGAAAATCCTCCCATAACAGTAATGGGAAAGGATCCTTGGGACATGCCTTATTTAAATCAGTGAAATCGACACATACCCTCCACTTTCCATTTTTCTTTTGAACAACAACCACATTGGCTAACCATCTTGGATACTTAACCTCTCTAATCATACCTGCCCTGAGCAGTTTATCTACCTCCTCTTGGATGATGGCATTCCTTTCAGGTGCAAACTTCCTTCTCTTTTGATGTATGGGCTTGAATGACCTGTCAATGCCAAGTTTATAAGTAATAACATCTTTAGAAATACCTGTCATGTCTTCATGCTTCCAGGTGAAGGTAGATTTTCTCCTCTTTAGGAAGGAAACTAGATCCTGTTCAATGTCATTGAGGATCCCGGATCCGATAAAACTTTGGATTCAGGATCCTGAGGATCCATTAGGATATCTTTCACATCTTGTTCTATTGCCTCCAGGACATCTCTTGGAGGATACTTTAATTGCTATTGCTCTCTAGGCCTTGAGGTTGGCTTCATTGATGAAGTATAACAATTTTTAGCTTCTTGTTGGTCACTTTCAATCTTCACCAAACCCCATGAAGTAGGGAGTTTGACACATTGTTGACATGTTGATGGAACTGCTTTCATGTCGTGTATCCATGGCCTGCCAAGGATAACATTGCAACAGGATAAGCAATCTATGACACAAAACTTTTGAAAAGAATTAACTCCCTCTATGTAGATGGGAAGTTTGATGTCCCCCAATGTGTTCTTAGTTTCTCCACTGAATCCCACAAGAACTGATGATCTTGGGATAATCTCTGATTCAGGAATGTTCATCTTCTTAAGGACATCAAGTTGAATAGTGTTCACTGAGCTTCCTCCATCTATGAGAATACTGCAAACAAAATGGTTAGAAATAAACAATGTAATAACAAGACCATCATGATGAGGATCCTGAATATCCACACAGTCGTCCTCATCAAAGGATATAACTTTATCCTGGGTGAGGATTGAGGTTCGGATGGGTCTGTCCACATTGTCCAACTTCGTCTCCTTAGCATGCCTCTTGGCTGCTGAAAAGGAAGTACCACATATGTCTGATCTACCGGAGATGAAGTTGATGATTTGTGCATCAGTTGGAGGATCAGGAGCTCTTTCCGGAATCTTTTCAGGATCCTGGATCCTTGACTTTTTTCTTCCAAGTAGCTCCTTCAGATGTCCTTTACTCAACAGGTAACCAATCTCTTTCCTGGGTGCTATGCATTCATCAGTAAGGTGACCGAAATCTTCATGATATGCACACCATTTGGATTTGTCTTTTGTAGCAGCCGCCTTATCATTCTTTCTAGTCCATCTAGCTTTTTCACCTAAATTCTGCATAGCAATCATTGCTATCAACAGAAAAACAATATTCAGAGATATGTGGATAATCTTCATCATCCTCTTCATACTCCACAGCATGCATGTTTTGATTATCAGACTTGTTATATGGTTTGGATTTATTATTCCTGAAATAGGATCCTTGTTTTTCTTGCTTTGAGGATCCTGAAAGTCTCTCCTGGATCCTTTTATCATCCTCTAAATGGATGAATCTAAGGGCCCTGGTTCTTACTTCATCAGGATTCCTACAAGGGGTCATGACTAGATCATCATAAAATTGTGAATCCTTAAGTAAACCCATTTTGAATGCTTCTACAGTTGTTTCAATATCTATGTTGGGAATTTCCAAGGATTCTCTACTGAATTTAGTGATATAGTCTCTAAGTGATTCATTTTGACCTTGTGTTACCCTATACAAATCACTAGTTAATCGTTCAAATCTCCTACTACATGAAAACTGGCTATTAAACAAATTAACTATATTAGCAAATGAAGTAATAGAGTAGGGAGGAAGACTTAGCAAGCATTTAAGAGCTGATCCTGTCAGTGTGGATCCAAAACCCTTGCATAGACATGCTTCTTTTAACCTTTCGGGAATGGGGTTTATCTCCATTCTCTCCCTGTATTGAGCCACATGCTCTTCTGGATCAGTTGTGCCATCATAGAGCTTCATGTTTGGTGTTTGAAACCTCTTTGGTATCCCTGCATCACAAATAGGTGGTGTCAAACGAGATATCCTATGGCTTCCATCTGGGATCTCAGGAATGGGCTTAACACTCCTGGAATACTGGATATCATATCCTTGAGTTTTTGCAACTCTCTGGCCATAGCTTGGTTGATCCCTGGTTCCTGCATGAAGCCATGGTTAGTATTATATGATGTATTAAACGTGTTACCTCCTAACTGGTTCGAAGTTGGGATTCCCGAAGTGAATCCAAATTGATGTGATTGTGGCATGATCGAGGGACCAGATGAAGCTATAGTTTGCATTGGTATGAAATCTCCCATGTAAATCTCTAAACTTGGAGGTTGTAGATTCCTTAAGGATTCTGGATCCTGAAAGATATTGGATCCAGAATGCACTGGAGTTGAGGATCCTAGAGGATATTCCATGGATCCTTGAACCTGCGAAGAGGATCCTTGAACCTGAGTTAAGGATCCTGAATACTGAGGATAGGATCCTTGAACCATCGAGGAGGATCCTTGAGTTGACTGCGTCCCCACATATCCTCCTAAACTAGAGAAGAATCCTTGATGCTGGAAAGAGGATCCTTGATACTGAAAGTAGGATCCTAGAGCCTGTGTCATTGCCAATGATCCATGTTGCATGCTCGATGACCCTCCTTGGTACTGGACATCTGATGACCTGGAATGCTGGATAGTGGTCGGCGGTGTAGTGAAATCCAATGATCTGGGCATCAATGGAGAAGGCTCCTATGTTGATCTTTTCAATTTCTTGATTTGGTCAATTTCCCGCAGGATCCTGTCATTAGTTTTGTCCTGCTGCTGAATGTAATCTTTCATCTGCAAAATCAAAGAATAAAGATCATTGTTAGTAGGAGCAGAAGAAGTAGCAGTAGTTGTTTTTGTGAAAACGGGGGTTGTCTTCTTCGCCGCATTCTCAGCATTCTTTTGGGATCCAAAAGGAGGAGGAGGCAAAGGCGGAACCCCCTTGTGAAGAGGTGATCGCCGGCATGGAGCTTGAAGTGTTCTTCCTCTAAGAAGCCATGTGATTGATGATAATGAACAGAACTGAATGAAATGAATAGTATTTTCAAGGATGAAGCACCGATTGCCCCACGATGGGTGCCAAACTGTTTTGGTTAAAAATCACACAAGGATAATGCAACCAAATCTGATTTTGTGAGGTATGATGCTTGGTTAAATGATCAAGTGTACGTATAATGAATGAACAAAATGAACAATGAACATAAGTATTTATACGAGGAAAAAGCCCTTGATCAATGTATGATCTCCGGCACAAAAAACCTTGCGTGATGGAAACTACCGATCACCAACTAGATTAAACAAACAATGTTTACAAATCGGGATGATAACAAGCTTGGTACAAGGTTCACTGTAGTGCAAAAATGTGTAATCACCGAGAGTTGTTGAGAGCTCTAGTGTCGTGTTATTGTGCAGCTAATAACTGTTATCTAAACAAGCTTGTATCCCCTGTTTAAAAAAAATAAATAGCTAACTAACTAACAATCCGAAAAAAGTGCAAGTCCCCCACGATCACCATAACGGTCGAAGAACTTGTGCACGTGCTGAATCATGAAGCATATTCCCCTAGAATCTCGGTTGAACAAGTCTTATTCGAATACTCCTGCAAAACAAGTTGAAAATGAAGGAAACAATTGTTAGTGTTAGGATAATAATGAGGATCCTGGATCCTTAGTCCTGCAACGTCTTCTGAGGATCCTTAATTCAAAAAGAACTGAGGATCCGTGATCCTGGCTGCTATTGAGGATCTGTGATCTACAAGCTATGAAAATCCATCCCTAACACTACCACTTCATCTCCGGAAGTTTTGATATATGTGGGACTTCATTCTCAGCAGCTAAGAGACATGCAAGGGAAATAAAGATGGAGAATGGGGACAGACCTGTTCGAACTTCCGTTCTCAGCCAGCAGAAAGTAATATCCTTTGATGAGGATGACCACGTGGACATACAGGATTCTCATCATGGCGGTTTAGTCATTACATTATTTATTTCTAATCATTTTGTTCGCAGGATCCTCATTGACGGGGGAAGCTCGGTGAACATAATCCAGTTGGATGTCCTCAAAAGAATAAATATTCATGAATCCGAGATTGTTCCAAGATCATCTGTCCTTGTGGGATTCAGTAGAGAAATAAAAAAACACATTGGGGGACATCAAAATTCCAATCTATATAGAGGGAGTAAATTCTGTTAAAAAATCATGTGTTATAGATTGCTTATCTTGTTGTAATGTTATCCTTGGTAGGCCATGGATACATGATATGAAAGCAGTTCCCTCAACATATCATCAATGTGTCAAGCTCTCAACTCTATGGGGTGTGGTGAAAATAGAGAGTGATCAGCAGGAGGCGAAGAACTGCTACACTTCTTCTATGAAGACAGCTTCGAAACCGATGGAAGCATAACAATTAAAGTATCCTCCAAGGGATGTCATGGAGGCAAGGGAGCAGGATGTCAAGGATATTCTGTTAGACCCTGAGGATCCTGATTCCAAAGTTTTTAGAGGATCCGAGATCCTGGATAGCATAGAACGGGATCTGGTATCCTTCTTAAAGAGAAAGAAGTCTACTTTCTCTTGCCAATACACCAAAAGAGAAGGAAGTTTGCACCTGAAAGGAATGCCATTATCCAAGAAGAAGTGGACAAAGTATTAAAGGTAGGTATGACATACTGAGGAAGAACAAGAAGTTTGAGTGGACTGATAAGCATGAAGCTGCACTCAAGGCTCTTAAGGATTATCTATCCTCAGCACCAGCCCTGATGAAACCAGAAGATGGTGAACCATTATACTTAGTTGTTTCAGCTAAGGCAGTAAGTGCGGTCCTAGTTAAGGATCATGAAGGCTCTTAACATCTAGTATACTATGTAAGTAAAAGTCTACTTGATGCTGAGTCCAGGTATTCTCACTTAGACAAACTTATTCTTGCTTTAATCATGGCATCTACTAAACTCAGACATTGTTTTGAAACTCATCCTATTGTTGTTAAAACTAACTTTCCTATCAAGAATGTTCTCAGGAAACCTGAAACGTTAAGGATG